>OU974050.1:7987500-10487500 GCA_918843915.1 Notodonta ziczac | reverse complement strand
AATGCTGCAGAATTCAAATGGATGACCGCACAAAGTTCATACTGAGACTTCAGTTGAAATTAGTTGATGCGGGTCATATCACTGCTGCTTTGGATCTGGATAACTATGTTGGTGATATTACCAGCGGCAGTAAAAGCTCTCCCGATAAACCTAATAAAGTCATTAGAAAGTATCAAAAACTGTTAAAAACAAGAGATCCAATCGTGGAAACATTTCAAAATAAAAATACTGATAAGTTGAGAGCCAAAATTTTATCAAATTATTTTAGAACCATAAACATTGCAAAAAAATGTGCATTTTGCTCAAGCAAAATGATAAAAGTCACAACATCGGAGAATAAAATCATGTACAACATTAGTGCGGAGGGTGGTGATGCTAAAGGAATAAAAATATTAATGCCAGATGAAATAAAACGGTACTGCACGGCTATAGCTGAGAATGATGAGGACATACTAAAACATTTCTTCCCTTTCTTGGAACATGCTACTTCCAAGCCAATCACAGATTTATTTTTCATGCAAATGATACCTGTTCTTCCACCCTGTGTTAGACCCTGCAATATACTGCGAGGAGAACTGGTTGAGCACCCACAGACAAATGTATACAAGAGTGTTATGAATTATGCATATGCTGCCAGAGCCGTCTTGCATGTTCTATCAGCCCCCAATCCTGATAGTGCGATAGATTGTCTTGATCAACTCCCAAGGCAGGCATATGAGAGTGTGCAAGGAAAATCTCCACCAGAAAAACTCCATTTAGTTTGGCAGGATCTACAAAAAAGTATCAACAATATTCTCAACTGTGAAGGCCAGGGACTAACCAGTCAGGGGCTCAAACAAATTATAGAGAAAAAGAGTGGTTTGATAAGAATGCACATGATGGGTAAAAGAGTTAATTTTGCTGCTCGGTCTGTCATTACACCTGATCCGAATGTAGATATTGATGAAATAGGAATTCCAGATGCTTTTGCAATGAAGCTGACTTATCCTGTTCCGGTGACAGAGTGGAATGTGGATGAGCTGAGGAAGATGGTTATCAATGGTCCAAATAAACATCCGGGTGCTGAGAAATTGGAAATAGAGAAAGGAAGGGTAATAAGAATACCACCCGAGTCTATTCAGAAAAGAAAGAGTCTTGCAAAGAGGTTGTTGACACCAGATGAGTATAAAACCTCTGGATTGAAAATTGTTCATAGGCATTTGGTAAATGGTGATGTTTTGATATTGAATCGTCAGCCTTCCCTCCACAAGCCTAGTATGATGGCACATAGAGCTAGAATTCTTAAAGGAGAGAAAACTCTTAGGTTACATTATGCCAACTGTAAATCTTATAACGCCGATTTCGATGGTGATGAAATGAATGCGCACTTCCCACAAAATGAGCTAGCCAGAAGCGAAGCATATAACATAATGTCTGTACGAAAACAGTATCTTGTACCCAAAGACGGCACGCCGTTAAGTGGTCTGATTCAAGATCACGTCATTTCAGGTGTAGCGATGTCTCTGAGGGGCACATTTTTCGCTAAATCCGACTACAATCAGTTGGTCTTCCAGGCTTTACCTAATCATAAAGGCGAAATTAAACTCCTCCCGCCTACTATTTTGAAACCAATGGTACTATGGTCTGGCAAACAAGTTCTGTCCACAATTATCATCAATACAATCCCCAAAGGAAAGCCTTGCCTGACTTTGACTGGGAAAGCGAAAATCAGCGCCAAAGCATGGCAGAAAGTACAGGCTAGACCATGGAAAGCTGGAGGCACCCCATTCTCGAATACAAATACTATGACTGAGGCAGAAGTTATTATTAGAAATGGGGAGCTTTTATCGGGCGTTTTGGATAAAACTCACTATGGTGCCACACCATACGGTTTAGTTCATTGCATGTACGAGTTGTATGGTGGTGACGGCTCAAGTGCCTTACTAAGTTCATTCTCAAAAGTCTTCACGTTTTATCTGCAATGGATCGGATTCACACTTGGCGTCAAAGATATTTTGGTAGTAGAGGAAGCTAACAAGAAGCGCGATGACATCATTCGTGTTGTTCGGAACGCCGGGAAAGTAGCCGCAGTTAAAGCAACTGATCTGCCCGTAGATGTTGACGATGAAAAGTTGAAAGGTACAATTGAAGTGATGCATACCAAAGACCCAAAATTCAGAGCTAATTTAGACAGGCAATACAAAAATATGCTGGATTCCTACACAAATAATATAAATACTGTTTGTTTGACTGAAGGTTTATTAGAAAAGTTTCCGTATAACAATCTCCAATTGATGGTACAATCTGGTGCTAAAGGATCCACAGTGAACACTATGCAGATTTCCTGTTTGCTGGGACAAATTGAATTGGAAGGTAAAAGACCGCCTCTCATGATATCAGGTCGGTCTCTTCCAAGTTTCCCGCCCTACGACGTATCTCCCAGAGCTGGTGGTTTCATCGACGGCAGATTTATGACAGGAATTCAGCCTCAAGAGTTCTTCTTCCATTGTATGGCTGGTCGTGAAGGTCTTATCGATACTGCTGTCAAAACCAGTCGTTCCGGGTACTTGCAAAGATGCCTGATTAAGCATTTAGAAAGCTTGTCCATAGCTTATGATCACACAGTGAGAGACTCAGATAATAGCGTCATCCAGTTTGCTTATGGTGAAGATGGGTTAGATGTTCTCAAGTGTCAATTCCTTAAAGAAGAATTGTTTCCATTTCTGGACACTAATTCCGGAGCAATTGTTAGTAAATCTGTAATTAAAAAGCTCAAAGAAAGTGGAGACTCGAAGGATGTGACTAAAGCGCAGAAATCACTCAAAAAATGGAGGAAAAAGTTTGGAAGTCCGTTTGAAAAGACACGTACAAGTGGTTTTGTTCAGTTCTCTGCTCTCGTGAAAAAAGATATTGAACTTGATGAAAATACATTGCCGACTGATAGAACGAGAGATCCATTTTATTGGGAATTGGAGAAGAAATGGCGAGAGTTAGATGAAGAAGAGAAAGCGCAATATTCCAGAAAGAAATGTCCAGACCCTATTCCTAGTAAACTATCTCCTGAATTCAAATTCGGAGTAATTAATGAACATTTAAATGACCTAATGCAAAATTACATGAAGAACCGCCACCCTAGCGAATACGAACAGTATACAGAGAAAGATAAATTTGTAGAAGTCATGAACGCAAAATATTTACAATCTATGGCCGATCCAGGTGAGCCCGTTGGTTTATTGGCGGCTCAGTCCATCGGAGAGCCCTCAACCCAGATGACACTGAACACCTTCCATTTCGCTGGCCGTGGTGACATGAACGTCACCCTCGGTATTCCGCGTCTTCGAGAAATCCTTATGACAGCTTCGGCTAAGCTAAAAACGCCCAACATGGACATCCCATTCCGCGACCTTCCAGATTTGACGAAAAAGGCTGAACGTCTTAGACAGAGACTGAACAGGGTCACTGTGGCTGATGTTTTAGAGAAAATTGATGTTGAATGCACAATAGTAACGAACCCAGATAGACAGATGAAGACCACAATGCGATTCACATTCTTGCCCCATTCTCAGTATAAGACTCAATATGCCGTGAAGCCGCCACAAATTATAAAGCATATGCAAAACAAGTTCTTTGAAGAGATGTTCTCGGTTGTAAAGAAACAGGCTAAAACGACGTGCGGTGTGGTGTGGTCGTCGGAGAAGCAGAAGAAACGATCGAGAGCGAATGATGACGAGGACGGCGAAGATGCACCTGAACCGGAGCCAGCTAATAATGCAAACATTGATAGCTCTGATGATGAAGCGCCCAATGAAGATGATGATAATACTGACGTAAGTGTCTTGTAATTTAGTTTCACCTATAATAATCTTTCATAGTTTCATGTCTTAAAATCAACTCAACTCAAAATTGTTTTTATTCATGTAAGCCAACAAAGCCAAAATTTATGAACAGTCCGAATCTACCACCGGTTCGGAATGCTGCTTCCACTAAGAAGATCCGGCAAGAAACAATGAGTAAAAGATAGTGTACATTCTCAGGAACAGCAACAGAATATGAGCAGGCAACACCATTGTCACTAAATAAATAAATAATAACTAAATCTCACTCAGATTTACGTATTTAAATAATAAAAGAAAGCTAGTTTAGTGAGGTGTGCATACCTAGTCATACTTTACATCAATTTAAACGTTTACAAACCAAAATAATAATTAATAAAACAGAGGTGGATAAGAAGATCATTGCTTTGGTGTGATGCTTTCCATGCTAAATAAATGAATAGGGTGTAACGACAATATTGTTAAGAGGAAAGTGAGTATGACTTGAAAAGCGGCATTACTCTCCTCAACCATAATAGAGGGAAGAGGGTGACCCGCTCCACAACATTATCACTTAATTCAAACCCAATTTATCATTCCAGGCTAAAATCCGCAAAAAGCGAACAGAAGAACAAGAATACGAGGATCCCGAATCAGAAGAAGAAGAGAAATCCGATGACGAAGCCGAACTGGTGGACGAGCAATCCCCGAAAGATGATGTCATAGAAGAGTCTACGGCTGAAAATAAAGCAGAAACAAGTAAGATTGTGTCTGACGTAGTCGGGAGTTTGAAGGATGCTACCAATTACTCATTTGATACGAAAAACCACTTATGGTGTGAACTGACCGTACTATTTCCAATTGGCTTCCTAAGGGTCGATTTATCTCAAGCCCTACGCGAGGCTGCCTTGAAATCAGTCATACACGAAGTCAAGAACATAAAACGAGCTATAACGAACAAGGAAAAGAACGTCTTGTATCTCAAAACTGAAGGAATTAACATTCTGCAAATGTTCAAATACAATCATCTGCTAGATTTGAATAAGCTATACAGCAATGATATACATGCTATAGCGAACACTTATGGCATTGAAGCAGCTAATAAAGTGATTATAAAAGAGATACAAAACGTGTTCAATGTGTACGGTATTACTGTGGATCCAAGACACTTGACGCTTGTCGCGGATTATATGACGTACAACGGGATTTTCGAGCCAATGAGCAGGAAAGGCATGGAGGCCTCGTCCTCTCCTCTCCAACAAATGTCTTTTGAGTCATCCCTGATATTTTTAAGAGAAGCTGTGTTGAATTCTAAGAAGGATAACATTCGTTCGGCGTCTAGTTGCCTCATGCTCGGCCAGCCTTGTCGCACCGGTACAGGCATTTTTAGCTTACAGCATTATAGTAAAGTGATAAACTAAAATGTGTACCTAATAACAGTGAATTTTAATAAAGAATCGTTTAGTTAATAAAGAAATACCTATGCTAATTTTAATCTCATTTTTCTTTTTTGCGTGTCTACGATTCGTGTTTTATATACCTATCGCAAATGCCCGCTCGCGACGGATATCACGGGAAATCGGGATAAAAAGTATCCTATGTGTTAATCCAGGTTATAAACTATCTGTGTTCCAAATTTCATCCAAATCCGTTCAGTAGTTTTTGCGTGAAAGAGTAAGAAACATACATGCAAACTCACAAACTTTCACATTTATAATATTAGTAGGATTTGGAAATTTACCATATCAGCAAGTAGCTAAACCTTTAATTTATTCTTAAATATTTATGACAACTTTATTACGTACTCAAATTAAAGGTTATATTTGTTCGGGTGTATTTTAAATAAAACTATAGAAGGTTTTAAAAATCAGTTTTGTATTTGTCGTATTACAATAAAACTTACTTTACGATATTAAAAACGACTAACAATACATCTCGGATGGGAGCGCGCGGCGTGTCTGACTCACCGGGCGCCGTAGGACTTGTACTCTTATTAGCAAGGCACATAACATTGTCATAGACAAGACATATCTTTACAAAACGGCAAAATCAACAAGTTTTTTTTTTATTAATGGTAAAACAAAGCTTGCGATTACGTACTAGGTGTATGTATTGCCACATACAAATTTTAAAATTTTAAACCTGCATGTGGTATACCACCGCTTATTGAATAGCTTATAATAACAGAATGATCACATCAGCTCCTGGGCGTGCAGCGTCTACTGACGACGTTACATGAAAATATAACTAAATACATAAATAATCAAATGATAATCTTACACAGAAAACATACTTATAGCTTTCTTAACTATATCTCAACAACATTCGCTTTAAGCGAACCAATAATGATTTTATAAATCAAAAACTCACAACACAATATTACCGCGATTTGGCACTAACGCAAGGGCATAGACTGGAAGGAATTTGAGGGTAGGTATTTAACGGTTCTTTTTGGTTTATACCTACCCACATTTTAAGAATAAATCAATAGGTAATACCAAATACAAGTGATATCAAAGAAATTCAGTGTAGGTTTCTAGAGGGACGTTATTTATGTAGATTTTTGCTACCATTAGTTATGTCTCTTCCATAGTCTATGACATGAATTAGTGTAACTGTTTCATCATTTAGTAATAATATTCGAGCGCCTGCAATCGTTTGTTTGACAAAATGCTTCGATGGCACTTCTTTTTCTTTTTTTAGCGTTCCGTTTATAATTAATGCGAGGGTATAAAAGTGTAGTCACTGGCTAGGACGGTAACATTAGGTTTCTTTTGGACCCCAAAATCGCTACTACCTTTCACACATCTCTTTTACATCAGGCTTCTTATAAAATTAATTATGGACAATACTTGTATGGTAATTTAAAAATTATAATTAATTAATAAATAGATAGTAATAATTTAACGAGCAATTCAAAAGTTGACCGAACGCGAGTTTAGTGTATCATACACAAGATATTATCACAGCCCTATTGATGTGCGTCTTGTAGTATTTTAAAAATACACAATAGACAGGTGAAAAAAACTTTCGAGAACGTTAAAAAAAATAAACATGCGTGATATTTTTAAAAACGCACTTGCAACAGTCATCATTCTAAAATGTTGATTTCTTTAGAAATCTCAACAACAATCAAGTAAATAAAAATACAATTTGCAAATACACAGTCTCACCTAATAAAACAAATTAAAACTCGCGTGCGGTCGAACGCGACCAAGGAACACAACGGCAGATACCCAATTTTAAAAATGTATTTATATTTTTTTAATCAATTTACCGGTTTTTTTCTTTTAAATATCAGTACGGTATTACCGCTCTAGCGTTAGGTCTACTTATTAAGAATGCTGTTGTATTCGCTGGTATTTTTTCAACTTTTTAAAGCCGTTACTGCGCGGTCTCTGCTAGATTTTGATTCTTAGCGGATTTCTTCTCCATTTTGATGGCTTTCTTCTCCGCTGCCTTCTTGGCGTTGGCCTCGTCGTCCGCTGGGTTGTCCCAGTCCTGCCTTCTGCCCGATGCGAAGATGTTGTAGAACGTGGCACAGAATATGTAGATGAAACCGGCAATGTAGAACACTATCCTCCATTGCGCCTGTGTGGGCTGTTGAGAATAGATAATAATTATAAGTTATCATTTGATCACAGGATATCGTTATTGTTTAAATCAAATTCATCTTTAACTCGGCTATCACTTCTATTTATGTGTCTGTTTATTATGTCAAAATAAAAGCTTTTAATACGGTATACGGTACACATAACAAAAAAAAAAATTTATAAAAATGTTGGCCTGTTTATTCCAGCTAATTTCCGAAACGACTAGGCCGGTTTTGACGGGACTTCCACTGGCTGATAACCGATGTTATAATGAGTAACTTAGCTACTTTTAATGTGTATAATTACAACGCGGGCGGAGCCACGGGTAACAGCTAGTTAATAATAATGTTACATTCGTGCTTACTCTGCCGTCAATAATATATCCAGCGACGATGGGCGCGAGTAGACCGGTCAGGTTGGCAAGGCAGTTGGTGAACGCCATCAGGATGCCGGCGAAACGTGGCGATATATCCAAGTGATTCACCTGAGGAAGAGTTAAAAAAATTACTTATCTGACGTTGGTAAAATCAAAGGCCTTAAACAATTTTGAATTCGTAAATCTATGGTTAAAATCAATCAATATGAATCTATTCTCGGTAGAAATTAGATGTTAGACAGCTTTTTCCATGGAGTACCTGTCAAAACATTATATTTATACACAGAATAAGTTTATCTAACGTTGGTAAAAGTAAAGCAAAACTCGATACCTATGAATTATTTATCAACAAAGTTTACTTTCCGTTTAGGTGCATGACATACCGGTGTGCGTGAGTTCGTCACACTTAACCGATTTTTATGTCATTTTTTTTTTACTTAGTTGTCTATGGCCCGTATAAATAAATCGATCTCAAGCCTGAGAGCGATCTTGGAAATGTCATTCTTATGTCATACCATTACAAAATGTCATGTCAAACGCGTTCTCAAGATGACTCTCAGATTTGAGATTGATTTATTAATACCGGCTTAGTAGTGTTCATGTTTGTGTTCAGAGTATTGAAAAAATCCTCACCTTGAAACCGGAGTAGATACCACCGTTGAGACCAACGCCGACGGCCAACATGGCGACGGTGGCGGCGGGGTTGCAGCCAGTGTTCGCCGATATGAACAGACCTATCGCGGGGCCGTATTGACCTAGGAACACATTCACATTAATACAAGCGTCAATAGCGTAGTGGTTAGAGGAGCCGCCCTCGTAGCTGAGAGATTCCAGGTTCGATCCCCATCCTGGGCATTAAACTATTGACGTGTTTCCACTCCTAACACAAGCATTAGCTTAGCTAGAGGCTAACGGGAATACTAGTAATGTAATAAACTCAAATTGCTAGTAACCTTTAAAAAAAAACTTGTTGGTTGGTGGGTACCTACACATATTCCCGAATTCAGAAGTCTGCCCTAGATTGTCCTTACAGCTTCACCAAAAGAGATGGCAAGCACTTAGGTATATTCTACAGATTAGGTTTAACTTAAAGGTGTTTAGAAGAAGCGACTGTCGGGACATTGGACGAATTGTCACTTAGTAGTTCATATCCATGAAAACGAAGTTCCATCTCTTCAGCAGGGTTGAAGTACAACAGCCTCGGCAATATCTTCAACTGATCTGCTATCGATTCAGTAATAAAGGCTACCTTTAACTGAAAGTCATGCTAACGGTCCCCGTCCATTTGAGCCCCGTTGGACTGGCTGGACATTTGTGCAAAATCCTATACATGTAAATGTAGAACGTTTGTAAACTTGTCTATAAGGAGGAGCTGGTATCCACCGCTTCCCATCAGTTCTTGCAGTAAATATTTCCATGAAACTCACCGATACTGTTGATTATTTTCCTGACTTGTGTGTGGTTGAACCGGCCGCTGGACAGCATCCAGTCGGCGACCACCGAGATGAACATGGAGAACAGCCACATGCAGAGATACGGCAGCGCGGACACGAAGCCGTTCTGGAGAGGTAGGAGGACATTATAACCACACGAGCTGTGCCCGCGACTTCGTCCACGTGGAATTTAATTGACAAAGTTTCATACAAACTTTCATCCCCTATTTTATCCCCTTGGGGGTAGAATGAATCAAAATCCTTTCTTAGCAGATGCCTACGTCAAGTACGTCATAACATCTACCTGCAAGCCAAATTCCAGCCCGATCCGTCCAGTGGTTTGGGCTGTGCGTTGATAGATCACTATGTCACCTTTGAGTTATATATATTTAGAAGATAGATTCTTAACTATCTTTAACCCTTCCAATGATTCCCACCTCCGAGCGCCCTCTGCCCCAAGTGTCGCAATATATCGGAAGTATGTTTTTTTTAACTTTTTTACAAGAATCTATACTAAAACAGATAGTCTTTGACGTAATCGATCTATGAAACCCTATTATCGTTGACGTGTACTAAACATAGCAAATAAACAACCAATGGACGCGACACTTGGAGCATTCAAATATTATACAATGACATAGGTGCCCGTGACTCTCTAGGGGTTAACAAACGACAATCTTTAATGCTTTCTATAGTCAGCCTACCGAGAAAAAAATTACGAGAAATCTTGAAACACTACAAGAATTCGATGGCTTAGGCGCCTACGACGTCTTAATACTCAGATGCTTGTATTCATAAATCGATCTCAAGTCTGAAAGCTATCTTGGAAATGTCATTCTTATACAAAATGACCCGTAAAAAGCATACTCAAGATCGCCCCCAGACTTGAGATTACGGCCCTAATTATGAAGTCTCAAACTCGGCAACGCCTTGTTCGACTACCCTATGTCAAATTCCGCCACTTCAATCAGCGGAGGCCGCCTCAGCCGTGATTCAACGCTCCCATTGTACAATTGACCCCCGCTGACCCCGCGACCCGGCGACAACACGGCTCATGATTAATGGCCTGATGCCTGACGCCCACCCACTCGTACGATGATTGCTATAAATAACTGAATTGGCAAGTGTGGGTGTAACTCCTAATAACATGTCTGGGGTTTCCAACTGTGGAAAATTGGGACATTGGCTTCGTTAATCAATCAGCTTTTGGTCCCATTTTGTTTACCTATGTGATTGATATCGCACAAACATTTTCCTCAAAACGAATTACGCTATGTATCGTGAACTAAAAATGAGTTATGAAAATAACGGTCTGAGTCTCTGGAATGAAATCCGCAGATTCCAGATCTTTAAATAGTCATAGAGATTTTTTGGCAGTTATCCGGCAATCCTTAAGACAGCATTGTAAATAGACTCTGCTTTCATACTGGAGACAAATTAAGTTCGATGCCCGGGTTAATATTCGTGTTGAGCATCAAGCGGATCGCACCTATGCTTGTATGCAGACTTTGTTATAAATAAGCAGATACTTATACGAAGAATTACTAATAAAATTGATAATTTAGAAAACCCCCGATGCGACTACTTTTTAAACTACAAAAGAGCTGCTAATATTCAAACGGCTAAACCGATTTTCATGAAACATAGCTAAGAACACTCTCGATCGGAATACCTATCTAACAAAATAAACAAAATTTAAATCGGTTCATCCGCTTGGGCGCTACGATGCCACAGACAGGCACACAGATAGACAAATACACATGTTAAAAGTTTAACACCCCTGTTTTTTTGTCGGGGGTTAAGAATCCTACTAATATTATAAATGCGAAAGTTTGTGAGTGTGGACGTATGTTTGTTACTCTTTCACGCAAAAACTACTTAACGGATTTGGATGAAATTGGGAACACAGATAGTTTATAACCTGGATTAACACATAAAATACTTTACTTGAGTCTACGCGGACGAAGTCGTAGGCAGCAACTAGTGGGTCATAATAATATGTCAGTTAACTCACATCCTTGATGGAGAAGTGCAGCACTTGCCGCATGAAGGTCGGCAGCTCGGTCATCAGCGTCTCGTACCCGTAGTTCTGGCCCATGTGCGCCAGCATGATGGCCCAGAACGGCATCGACATCAGGATCTTGCTCCACGGGATCGGGGGTGACTGGAACACATAATATTCGGTTAATTCAGGATACTAGCCTGCAAAAGTATGTGAAGTACACTAATATCGCCAGACTGGCACACCAGCGTCCCACGTAGTATGGTCCCAAACTAAGCAACGCTTGACTTGTACTATGGGTACCTTACAATGGACTGGGGCCGATTCCAGTGACACCCAGACCTGGGCAAATTAGGAAAATACCATTTCAGAAATTTGCCCCGGTGGGAATCGAACCCGCAGCCACCATGTGTAGTGAGCCGAGCGGCCTACGCTCGAACCACTGCGCCAAGCGGTCGTCAAAAAAAAAGATATTCTGTTAATTCATGATACTAGGCGATAAAAGTAAATAGTGGAAAGGAAAAACAAATGAAACGCCATTTTGGTCGAAAATTTCTTTTATATACAGTTCGATAGGGTTTTGGACTCTCTATCGATGTGTCTATAAAACTCATTTTCGATCCAAATGGCGTTTCATTTGTTTTTCCTTTCCACCGTCGGTATGTGAAGTACACTAATAAGTAACACTAACAGCCGTATTTGTGAACAATACTTTTCTAAGGGTTGTCACAGTAATCGTTTAAGCGTCAATAGCCACTAGGCTCTAACCACTAGGTTAGAGGGGCCGTCCTCGTAGCTGAGAGATTCCGGGTTCGATCCCTATCCTGGCCATAAAACTGTTGTCGTGAGCCCTCTCCTAGCACAAGCATTAGCTTAGTTGGAGGGGCTAGAGGGAATACTAGTAATGTGATAAACACACATTGCTAGTAATCTTTAAAAAAAAAAAAAAAAAAAGAAGTAATCGATCGATGGTAATACAATGAGACCTCATAGAAAGTTATTTTGTAAAAACTGGGCAAAGAAATACCCATTAATACTAGTGTGCTAATGAGTATACTCACGCTGGAACCAGCGGCGCCCCACAGCGAGCTCAGTATGTACTTCTTCTCCGTCTCCTTGATCCTGGGACACTGCTCCGGGTCCTCGGACACGAGGAAGAGGAAGGCGAGGCACCACACCGTGCCGATGAGCCCGAACACGTAGAAGATGGACGGCCAGCCGCCCGCGAAGCCGTACGCCGATAGCAGGCCCGACAGAGGCATCGAGATCACCGTGCCGAATTGGGCACCTTTGACAAAAAAGTACACATTAGTACCTACTTAAAAAATATGCAAGGCTTAGGCCCGTACTAATAAATCGATCTCAAATCTGAGACCAGTATTGTAAATGACATACGTATGTCATACCAATTCAAAATCTGACAATATTAAAGAGCACATTTTGTAATTGGCGACAAGGACCGTATGCAATGCATTTATTAATATATCCAACTTATTCCAAAACATTTCAAGAACGACAGAAAAACTGGCAATTTATGTATATTTAGTGATTGACTAGTATCATAGCCACCGTGATAATGTTTAGAGTAAAAATTAACTGCATACTGTGTTTGTCGCCAATCACAAAATTTTGTCTTAAATGTTTTCAGATTTTGGATTAACTATAAAAAAACTCGGAAATTTTGAATTTCGCGGGCTAGACAGGCGCTATCACCTTAAAAGCGTACTTAAGACCGCTCTCAGACTTAAGATAGATTTATAAATACAAGCCTAAGGCATCTATACGAAGACGCTGCGCTGTAGTCACGTGTCGCCATTATAATTTACACAGTGTAGAAATTTAGCTCCGTATTTTTGTATGTACCTATGTATGGGCAAAACATAAAGAACTGGGTGTTTGCGGCTGTTGTAAACAGTTGGAAAAATATTTATCAACATTTCAAAAGGGCAGGATTATACGAAATGGTGTGAGCGAAGCCGAAGATGAAGGCTCGCTCGAATCGCTCGTTAGCTCGCTTTAGTAATTATTAACTTACCGGCATATACGGCTGCTCCCATCCTACTCCTCTCGTTGGGTGGAATCCACTTCGCCAGCATAGCGTGTGTGCACGGTACGATTGGTCCCTGTTTCACGAAAATATCTAATTAGGTACCTATTACAATTTAAGTTTGACCCACAGACTGACAAAACCATATCTGACATAGCAGAGAGCGGAATTCTAATAGATCTGTACTACACTTCTAGACTGATTTTATGATGAAATGGATAATCTATACTATACAAATAAATAAAATTGGAGTGTCTGTTTGTAATATCAAAATAACACCTTTTTACTAAGTGCATATCAAAGCACATAAGACACCAATAGCAAAAACGCGATTAAAAAAATGTGTGTCTGTCTGTCTGTGTGTTTGTTCCCGGTAATCTCCGAAACGGCTGGACCGATTTTGACGGGACGTTCACTGGCAGATAGCTGATGTTATAAGGAGTAACTTAGGCTTTTATTTTATAAAAACAAAAAATGGGTTCTGTCGCGCGGGCTCAGAACGCGGGAGCGGGCTTCATTGTTAAGTTAAATTCCACGCGGACGAAGTCGCGGGCTCAGCTAGTCACATACATATCTAGTAATATGTAACTAAAATAAAAGTAAATACAGGCATTGTGGAGGGGTGTGCACTTTGAAGTCACGCGTCATTTCACGTAACGAAAACAACACCCCTCCCGTACAGCTCCACTACCGCAGGAACCTAGTCAGTTAATAGGTACGCTAGGTAAGTAGGTAGGTAATTAAGTACAGAAGACTTTTAACGCAATCCTGTCAACTCACCTCACCCAATCCTTGAATGAACCGCACCAGAATGAGCCATCCGAAGCCGGCCTCAGCGGCGACCGGCACCAGCAGCCCGAACACCGAGTTGATCAGCATGCCCACTCCGAGGAACAGGCGGGCACCGAACCTGGGTACCAGGCAAACTTATTTACCAACGCACTTTTGAAATCTGTGCATTGTATCAAACAAGTCGGTAGCAGATAGATTCCGTACCCTTCAGCTATTAGAGTTATTAAAATTTGCAAGTAAGTAGATAATAAGTAATAGGTATATTTATACCTACTAGCGTTTATCGTTCATAAGATAACTCCTAATTCATAAATTCCTGAAATAATTGAGTAATATTTCATACTATATGCACAAGATCATGGCCTACACTAAGTAGGTACCTAACCCCTATCAACATTTATGACACATTATAAATATAAGTTATTGCTGTACGCTGTTGCCAGACTTTTATTACAATTGATCGGATATACAATACCTAATAACTTATTCTCAAAACCGCAAAGTTGAACTAAAATAAACTAAGGTGCCTTAGATATTTATGTACAATTCAGAAGACAAAATCACAGCTTTGTGTTATGAATTAATAAGAACCTACGTGTACTTAAAAGTACTAAAAGCTAACAATACTAGTTTATAACTTTGTTAAGGTTTGTATAGTAATAAAATATAACAGGTCATAAAATAAAGTTTCTAGTCATCGTGTATCGTGATACCATTATTTATTACCTGTAGTTAGAAAAAAAACAGAGTAGCATAGTTAATCATTTAAATAAAAAGTATTTAGTAAGTAGGTAAGTGCCTATAAGAAACGGGTTCGAGATATTTCCAGCACCGTTCTATCTAGTGCCCATAGATATAAAAAATAAACTAGTAGGCAACCTACCTCTTGGACAATATACCGAAGGGTATCTGCGTGATGACGTAGCCGTAGAAGAAGGAAGACAGGATATATCCTTGCAGCGTTGTAGACCAAACGAATGAACCGTCTTGCGTCAGCTGCAACAAAAGTAAAGTAAGTAGGTATCTACCATTACTTTACTTTTAGGTAAGTACGAATATACTTAAGTACCTGAGTAATATGTAGATATTTTTTATTTTTTTATTTTTTTATTCAACCGAATATATCAGCCGAACCCTACGGTTCGGCTGATATTTTCGGTTGAATTGAAAAAATACCACATGTATTAAGGTATCTAACTCAATGGTATATACCATATTTATCCTATCAGATAAACAATTAATCATATCGATGGCGCCTTAAAGACTAAAACACTTTTATTTATTTTGTAAAAAAAGTAATCTAATAAAGGCTGCCTCGGAGTAAAACTTACTATCTGCAATATTTAACATTTTCTGTACGGACTTCCATATTTTTCACAAATATAGTACCTAAGGCCCTACGGCAAAAATAGGATAGTGAGCCGGTTATAGTATACCTATACGCATAATATAACAAAGTATAGTGATTCTGTAAGTACTTACACTGCTGCTATTGGTCCTAACGTTCCCGCACTCGGTGTCCATCGCTTCGGTCACCACAGGCAGAGCCGTGTGGTTCACCATAGCGACTATGGCGACCGACATGTTGGTCCGCATGATGTACGCGTTCGCCATGCCCAGGAACAGCATGAATGTGACCCAGTGGCGCATGCCGAGACCACCTGCGGAGACAAATTCAGGAGTTAGTTATGCAAGCGAAAAAAAAATCGCATACACAGAAGTAATGCAGCCTAACCATGTGTTAGGTAGGAGCATCTAGTTGCGACAACGCTGTAAACGTTTGTTAGATCGATAGCAAACGACCGATAATAATCATCGTTCAGCGGTTGTAACGCCAGTTTATGACGTCCTTCGCCACATCAATAGGTATGTTATTTTCTGGGATTCCGTTTCCGTTGTTCGTAAATTGATGTTTGGCATAGCATATAACAATGCTCCCATTTAGTAGGGCGTGACAATTTTACTCTGTGTGTGTTTAGACTGTTAAATTAGACAAAAAAAACAACATAAGTTATATTTTTTTTTTTTTATTATTATATTTTAGCATTCATGCAACATCTTGGTCTCTGATGAGGACGCTACAAACTTCGAAACATTAACACAGAATTTCGATAACCAAGCATATGTTGCAGTAATTGCATCTTTTTTGTTTATCATAATATATCTGCTAAGTATAGGTCAGTTATTATCGGGAAATTAGCAGTATCTACGGATAAGGCAATAATCCATATATTTTCTCTTTGATAAGATAAACGTAAGTCCGTGCAATAAAACGATGATGTTATAAAGAGATAGATAGATGACGCTTTAAAAAAAAAAAAAAAACTCCGATCCGGTGGTAGATTTACCCTCGCCACCTCTCCTGGCAGCGGCCCAAGCCGAGGTCGTGTCCCTAGTGACGCCCTTGAGCTAGCTGCCCCCCTGCCCCTATGGCTGGAGCGCACTTGCGCTCGCCCTCTGTCCGGGTGAAGTTGTTATGGCCACTCTGGCCAACAACATATAGTCAATTCAAAAAAAAAAAGCTTTAAAAAAAGGGGTACCTATTTAATAATTATCGCACGGAATAAAATGTAGTCAATATGGAACAAAGATGAAAGCAACTTCCATTTTGTTGACTTTAATTAAGTTCCTCCGTCAAGTCGTGGTGAAATAAATTGCCTGCATCTGTAAAATTATTCATAAGATTATGGCCTAAAAATGACCAAATGCGCGTCAAAATATTTTTTATAACTTTTGCACCATCAAATACATACGTCGTCGGAGGAGAAATAGCCAAATTACACACACGTTATTCTAAAATTAGAAATAAATTTTTATTTCACTTTGTGAGTTATATTCTTTTGCCAACAGACCAACATCATAATAAAAAAGTAAACGGAATTTGAATCGTGGTTTGGTTTTGATCCCTACATCCAAATAAATAAATGATTGAACAAGTATATTGCATATGTAGGTGCTTACAGTGTTGACTGTGTAAGCAAAACACTTTAGAGTAGAACCGTAAAATCGCTATATTGTTACAAAGAGGCCACTGACGTCAAAACTATGTTCGTAGAAACGTGATTATGGTTTATGAGCATTTTTTCAACATAGTGTAGGTAAAATAAAGTGTAAGTAATAAATTGTAACAGGAAATATTTTTTATATTTGTGTTACCTACTACTTAAATGAACGTCATTCCAATCTTATATTTAGTCTGGTTATAATATAAGGTCTGATTTTAATAATGCACAATACTTTGCATAGCGGCTTTGTAAGTACATAATGCTAAAGATGATGTTCCAAAATATCGTGCATTATTCAAATAAAACTTAAATAGGTACATATAAAAGGAGAAACCGACTGACTAGCTGATCTATAGGTGTCAACGCACAGCCCTAACCGCTGGGGTTAGAAATATAAAATTGTAACAGGGGTACTTTTTACGCCGTCGCGCGTCTGTATACAGTAGTGTATAAGGAAGGATTTTGGGAAATTCCACACTTAAGGGGATAAAATAGGGTGTGAAAGTTTATTCCTCAATTCAGTTCCAAGATTCACGCAAATGAAGTCGCGGGTAAAAGCTATTTTATTATATAAAAACTAAAGGAGTCGAAAATTCTAAACGAAAATATACTGAGCGGAGCGGCGTGCGTCAAACCAAATGGAAGCATTTCTATTTATTTTCAAATCTGTAAATATAACACTTTTATTATATTAATAATATCTGAACTGAAAATGAACGTAGGTAATAATATGCAACTGAACACACAACATACAATTTTAAAATATCAACATTCACGCACGTTAATTTTAAGGAAAAATATACATCCTATTTATTGAACACTTTTGAAACTGTAAATGTAATCCACAAACGAATAATAGTCACGAGCAAAAATTGGATTCCCAATAATAATATTTATCTATTTCGATATCTAGATAATGTTAGCAGGTACCTAATACAAGAAAGTTTTTCATCCTAAAAATAAACTGACATTGGGCATAAAAAGTGTTCTATAAATATCACCCACCATATCTCCGGTATCAAGGAAATTAGTCGGGGTTACCGCAACTTGCCAATACCGTTTGGAATCAGAGCCAAAATGTCAATTTGCCGTAAATAAAATTTACTAAAGCTGGCTGTAATTAAAAGCATGTCATAAATGAAATATATGACGACAGCTTGCAAATTTAATCACATGGGTAGGGTCCCTTAACGCGAACATTTTTAAAAGGTCTTTGTTGGACACCAACTATTTTCGTGATTGACAATCTAAATATATATAACTCAAAGGTGACTGACTGACTGACTGACTGACTGACTGACATAGTGATCTATCAACGCACAGCCCAACCACTGGACGGATCGGGCTGAAATTTGGCATGCAGGTAGATGTTCGGATGCCTACGTCATAACATCTGGCGGATGCTAAGAAAGGATTTTGATTAATTCTACCCCCAAGGGGATAAAATAGGGGATGTAAAATCACGAAATTTTTGTTAAGTAAAATTACACGCGGACGAAGTCGCAGGCACAGCTATAGTAAGGAATAAATACCAATGTAAGTAGATACAACTCATACCTATCTAATAGAATATCTCTTATAGCAGCTTATTTTCAAAATTCAAGCAAACTTGGTATTTCTAGTCTAACTCTTTTTAAGGAAAGTAATTTCATGTAAATTGATTTTTTTAAATTAGGTACACTAATTGAGTTTAGATTTCTGATAGCTTTCTTAACCCTACACAATTAAGAACGAGAAAAAAATCAGTGGCTCTTGATTGCTTATGTCTCTCTAGTTTTTTATTTCATCATTTAACGTATTGTTTAGGTACAGGGGAAACAAGTTAATCTTTCTATGTCAGGGCCAAGATCCATGAAAACAAACCGGTTTTTGGCAAAACTTGGTTTCTCTCTACCAAGAAAGGGATCGACTTGATGTTGCATATAAATAAAACCCACTTAGCCTACATAATTTCCAATTTCGCCAAGTACATAGATACCAAAGACAATAAAAATTGAAGCAATATTTTTAATTATCTCATGAAGAAAATTTACAAAAGTAGGTAGTTAGAAAAAGCGCATTATGAAGTCACCAATTTTTAATGACAACCCGATATAAAAAAATACGTATTGAACTCTAGAACTCTAAGCTAAGGCCCGTTTTAATAAATCGATCTCAAGTCTGAGAGCGGTCTTAAGTACGCTTTTGACATGTCATTTTGTACTGGTAAGACATAAGAACGAAATTTGCAAGATAAGTCAAATTGTCAACTGTTGAGCAACAAAAAGGTAAAAGAAAACAATTTAATTCGCATACAAACCACCTAAGTAAGTAAGCAAGTACCCATTTAGATTGAAGGAATTATTTCTATAGATTGTAGTAAGTAGGTAAGTGCGTAAGTTTACCGGAACTTCAACAAAAATGCCGTCAACCGACTTTCGTTTAGTTGCCAAAATAATTTTGTTGTGCATCGACGATTATATTTAGAAACTGTTAGAAGTGAGAGCAATTTGATAGTCATAGAATACTTCTCTTCACAGTCAGCTGACTGAGGTAGGTAGCTACTTACTCGTGCAATATTTTTACTCGTCGTGTAGAGTCGCGAATTACCATTAAATCCACTTTACAATACAATCTTGACGATTTCAGACACATTTTTTTCATTATATTATGCTCTCGTCTTCTCTCTTTACAAAAAAAAATAGGATAGGAAGTTACTCAATCCAGAGCTGAATTTATTAAACTTGAAGGCGCCTGTCTAGCCCGGGAAATTCAAAATTCTCGAGTATTTTTAAAGTTTATCCAAAATCTGAAAACATTTAATATTATCACGGTGGATATGATACTAGTAAATCACGAAATATACAAAAAATGCCAGTTTATCTGTCGTTCTTGAAATGTTTTAGAGTAAAATAAATGTATTAATAAACGCACTGCATACTGTGTTTCTCGCAAATCACAAAATGTTGTCTTAAATGTTTTGAGATTTTGGATAAACTATAGAAATACTCCAAAATTTTGAATTTCGCGGGCTAGACAGGCGCCTTCACCTTAACTCTATTGACACTTTCAAAAAATGCAGAGGAATTTGTTCAAAATACCTTTACCGATACCAGTTTGATTGAACTGGACCAGTTGCCACATTGTACCTATTTATTGTCCGGTGGTCATATTTTAACGGCGATTGATAAGTAAATATAATCTTCAACATTAAGTCGTGGAAAATAATAATAATTATCCGTTGAGCATTCAAGATGCCATACAAATGTGTCAATACGAATCCGCGACGCGACACTGCACATAAAATGCTTCAGTCTAGTACTCACTTAATTACTTACTTACGTCTTTAATAAATAAACTAAGAAATTTCTGTTGAGAATCTCAGAAGGGTCATTGTGTTCATGAAATTAAATTCCTACTAGGTACTGGCATAATAGCATATACTTACACTATACTTAAACCATCAAAGAATTCTCCAATTTTGAAAATCTCCAAAATAAATGATTTATCCATAAGCCTCATAAACCGTATCTTGGAACCGTCTCGCACAGACAAAAATTGGCAACCATAAACAACCAAGACTGCTTTGGCGCCAATTCGGAAATAACTGTAGCAACATTTTTTTTTACGTTGAACGATGATTTACTTTTGGTGATATGAGTAACGCGTTTACAAAATTACAATTTGACGTAGGAACTGAAAATTGATGATGAGTTGAACAATTGTTTGCGTTGACGCAATGATTGTGTAATCAACAGCAATGATCATTAACGCGTGATGAAGTGTGAAAGATAATTTAGTGTCAGTTGAGATAGATAAGAAAAAGGTTTTTTTTATCTTTTTGTTTGACTAATAAATTTGAATTCATTACGCAATTCACAGTTCAGGCTTTTCTAAACTGGCTACTTGAACATATAAGTTAATATAGGTACTTAAGTGCCTATCTAATAGTTACTTAATATCCAATACAAAAAAACTTCCTGTCTTAAGATTTTCACTGATTTTAGGTGCTCAAGTATAAAAATACGATTTGTTTTGTTAAAAAAACTCAAAGCAAAGTAAATTTATACGAAATGCTAATACTGCTTACGTCAATGCTGTCGATGTAGAGATGGTAAGTATTTCTTTAAATTATATCAAAGTACAAGGCTCTTCAAGGCTCTTAGATGCTAAGTTATGCTAACAAATGCTAAATATTGAACATACTTTTTTAAAGCCAGAAACAACCTAATAAATAAAAGTCGGAGAATAAAATAGAGCGACCAATAAAAATTAAAGTTGTGTTGTCTGCTAATTTATACCTACATAGATATGTCTAATTTCAGTTGCTTTAATAAACTTGTCTATGCAACCAACAGTATTAAAAAAACGTGGTAAAAAATGCGCTGTGGTTCATGAACCTGATTCTGATAGGTATTGTCACCTCAAGAGTATTTGCAATATTAGGTAAGCTGATGAGAGCAGCCAGCCTCTGTTGGAAAACCATTCGTCTCCAGATGGCCTTGCATCGGCCACACTTCCATTTAGCGAGGCTTAGTCAGTGCATGAGGTTCTGATAACTTGAATTTTTTCTGTCCTTCCCGTGGTTGTGTTGTGCATCGACAAGACAGATACTGTTAAGTATTGTGTCAAATTGAGTTTAGTTGTAACTTCAGAATTATCATATAATACACTTTTGAGTAAGCAACAAAGTTATCTATAGACAACAGAGGCCATCTCTACTCACTCAATAAAAAAAGATATAACTTTTAAATTAATACACCGCGATTCCTGAAAGTCGAACGATGGTGCAATAATTCATTTGAAGCACGCCGGCTAATTCTATTCGCACATTGATATTCACCGTGGAAGTGGAATGCATTACAAAGGTAGGCCGCGTATAGCGCTGAAAATGTTCCCAGAACTTTGTTCGGCATAATGGATCGCAGACAACAAAGGTTGGACTTAAACCTGTTATTTTCATTGTATCTATTCGAAAAACGACGATTTGTACCTCATTAAGTCCGAGCTGTAAGGTTACAATGGGGTTGACATATCCTTTCGGATAAAAACGCCTAATAAATAAAGAAAGAAAAAAGGCCGAGCTGGTTATCTAGGCATCGCGGTGCGCCTACGTTGATCGCACGTACCAGAGGAAAAAACATAGTTTAACATTATAAATAATGTAGTAAGTAACTCTATGTTTAAGTTACGACACCTAATTTGACCATACAAGTGGGTATTCAGACTGTTTTATTTTGACCGAACACAACAATAAAGCCTTTATTCCAACGACTATGTAAGTTAAATGTATTATTAATTACAAGGTTATATTCCGAAGACCATAAATAAAATTTATGCGTGCGCGTTCGCGAATTCTGACAACTCCGTTGTTTTTATCTCAACAAGTGATGAATTAGCGATAAGCTTTGATAAAATTATGATTGCTTTACGCTTTTACGTTATTATTATGATTAGGTATCTATAAAACGTTGTATCTTCCTTCAATAACGTATTCTTCTTACTATTTTTTTTATACCTACAAATGTTGACATAGGTATATGTTATGTTAAATTATTATAGAAAACAATGTGAATTACCTACCTCATGTTGTAGAAAATACAGTTAAATAATATTCTATCACTCAGCTAGGTAGGTACCTGATTATGTTACTTTCAGAAAAAAATGCTTGTTATGGTTAACTTCTAAATGAAATACAAATTATTGCAATGTTAGTATTCCAATTTAGTTTTTAAATTCCATAATATTGCGAATCGATGAGCCTATCATTGGTTTGGCACTACGATCAGTATGGGGGGCACTTTTCCTAAACTAAATTAACAGGTAAATAGCCCTACGATTTATAGCGGACTGCAGACATTATTATACAACAATATAGGTAGGTATATAATAAATAATATATCAATATATTTATTTTACTCTAAATGTTAAAACGGTGGATATGATACTAGTATTTACTAGTATCATATCCACCGTGATATATACAAAATATATACAAATATTGCCAGTTTTCTGGTTATCTGTCGTTCTAGAAATGTTTTAGAGTAAAATAAATGTATTAATAAACGCACTGCATACTGTGTTTGTCGCAAATCACAAAATGTTGTCTTAAATGTTTTCAAATTTTGGATAAACTATAAAATACTCGAAATTTTGAATTTTGCGGGTTAGACAGGCTCCTTCACCTTAAGTATATTTTCCTGACGACCTCTATAATATGAATAGGTATTTTCTATTAGTCATAAAAGGCAAAACTTACGGTTGTTTGTTATAGGTAGGAACCTACTACAGCATTATTAAAATCATCTAAATAGGTAGTGATCACGCCTCGCTAAAATGGAGGTAAACAGTTTAAATCCATTTTTACTTGTATTTCGATCTGGTAAACTTTTCAAATATACTCGTAGGTACAATGTGTTTAAAACGCTATTTATCTTCACATTGTACACGAGAATGTTGCAGTACTTATCGATAAAGTAGGAGTTAAGTTCAAATTAAAATAGTAGGTAAGTAAATAACTGATAAAATTACCAAGCAATGAATTGCTAAAGTCACGTGAATGGGTACAAATATGTAAACTTCCATTAATTGGCAATGCAAAACAGATCCACGCGTCCGCCGTGGAAACAGGTGTGTATTCCGTACGTATGAAGGAATAAATCAGCGGCAGTCCGTTCTTTTTTTAAACTCAATTAACAAAATTGATTAATAATTTAAGATACTATTAACATCTCATTGTAGCATTTAAAAATGCTTTAGGGATGACTTCCGTAGAATTTGTTAAACCTGTGTTGCTAGCTTGCTAGACACGTGTTTGGTCACGAGACGGCTTTTTACACCTAAAACATCGTCATTCAAGCCAATAAGTACATTTAGTACGTTACTTACTTACTTATATTATGACTTTATAACATTTTAGAATGACAAGTTTCCTTTATGATTTTTTATAATATTTCAATAAATCCGCTTGAAATAATATTTTAATATGTAAGTACATTATTTAAAAGAAGGAAGGAAAGTTAGCAAATATGTACTAGATGGGTACCTATATTCAAGGTTACTGATAAAAGGAGTTGAGAGTTAAAAAAAATATTTTACTTAAGGCTAAAGCGCCCATCTAGCACGCGAAGTCAAATTTTTTGAGGTTTTTAGAAATTTTTCAAAATCTGGCAATAATAAAATGTACATTTTGTAATTCGCGACAAAGACCGTGTGCAGTGCATTTATTAATATATCCAACTTACTATAAAACATTTCAAGAACGACAGCTATCCAGATAATCTGGCAATTTTTGTATATTTAGTGATTAACTAGTATCATATCCACCGTGATAATATTTAGAGTAAAATAAATGTATTAATAAACGCAACGCACTGCATAATGTGTTTGTCGCAAATCACTAAATGTTGTCTTAAATGTTTTCAGATTTTGGATGCACTATAAAAATACCTGAAAATTTAGAATTTCGCGGGCTAGACAGGCGCCTTCACCTTAAGTAAACTTGATTAAGATTTAGCATTATTTTAATTACAGCTACCGATGCGTCTACTCAATAATCACGTATCGATTAATACGTGGTTATTCCGAAGTCGCAAATTCACAAATAAGTATAAACAACACAGTAGATAGACTGTTATTTTAATAGATTTTTGTAAACTTGTGATCAACAAACAGTACACAAGGAAACACATACCTACCTATAAATTATAATAATATGTATACCTACCTATCCTACTAATATTATAAATGAACCTTTATTTCCAATTATAAATCTCCTCAGTATCCATTAGCAGAGGAGAACCTAACAATCGAAACAAAACCACTACAAAATCGAAACGAAAACTTAACAATATTCGTTGTTAATCTTCTAAAAAAAAAAAAAGTAATTATAAATGTGAAAGTTTGTGAGTGTGGATGTATGTTTGTTACTCTTTGACGCACAACCTGGATTAACACAAAATACTTTATTTATTACTTAAGTCTACGCGGACGAAGTCGCGGGCAAAAACTAGTTTGGTATAAATCACAGACGTCAGACACCCTGGCCTGTTACTTATTTTTTTTCTTTTTTTATCGCTGTCCTTTTGGCAAGTTCCTAGGCATCATGTAATTTTTTTAATGTTTCAAGTTTTTGACCTACTTCCAACTACTGGTGCAGATTCTATTTTCAAATGCCTTGAGGATGAATGTTACATTTTGTGATAGTTTAATTAGGAAACTTAACACATAGGAAATTTAATACGTTTACCTTGGCGTTACATGCATCGCAAGATTATTTATTTATTTTCTAAATGGTTCAGCAATAAAATATGGGCAAAAGAGGAGATTGGGTAAATCACACTATGCTCCTATATTTCATATTTTCCATCTCCCATCATTTATCTTAAAAGTTTATGTTACAGTGATTTGGTCGTATGTCGCGTTTCTGCTATGGCTAGTAGAAAATGTAACGAACGAAAGTAAACATTAGTTTTGCATAGGTAGTTGCTTGACTGTGCCGGGAAAATGCTTTATTATTTTCTCATGGAGGTTTAACCATCAATAGGTACCTTAACAAACAGATTAAGGTACTCAGGCAAAAATGAAGACTTGACAAAAGCT
The DNA here is from genome assembly GCA_918843915.1 of Notodonta ziczac. Classification (NCBI taxonomy): domain Eukaryota; kingdom Metazoa; phylum Arthropoda; class Insecta; order Lepidoptera; family Notodontidae; genus Notodonta; species Notodonta ziczac. The sequence continues at coordinate 10,461,881 of OU974050.1, read as the reverse complement.
ATTGAACAGGAAATTCAATCGGACAATGATGATAAAAGAACTTCTGAAGCGTGTCGTGTTTCCTTGTAAAAAGCATATCGCATAAAACATTTGTGAACGGACAGATGAATGTTAATTTACATCTTTTATTGTGCGGACGAGTCCTCTGTTCGTATGACAGCTATGTGCGTCGGCTAATAAATTTCGGTCGGTAAATAGGCAAAATTTGATAAGCCTTTCTTTTTTAAAATACCAATAACAATTGGTAGAAAAGTTGTAACTACACTTACGCCCTAAGCTTTTGCCATTATGATCGCAGTTGTCTGTATATTTTTTTCTGCATTCGTCTGGCATTCGACCGCGCTAACGCGTCAAACAACCGACCATTCGGATTTCATTCGCGGAAAACATCGCGCTATATAATATGGGACACGTGTTACGTTATAATTACCAAAAATCCTTCAAATACAAGCAAATTAACGTATAGCTGTCGGCTGGTGGGGAAAACCGATTGTTGACGATGCTCACCCCTCAAGCGGGCGTCCTTGCCCGTGACGTCACCCCGACAAGTGGGAGTGACCGCTTACCGTGGGGGGGCCAGATTGACGCAACTAGTAAACAGACAGATGGCCGGCGACTTACCACTGTTGCTTTTCGGCCGCTGGTCCTCCACCCCCGGCTGCTCCCACACGAGCACGTGGCCGCCTCGAGACCGCGAAACCATTTTTCAAAAGAGGAAAGCGCGAAAAGAATCTCCCGAAAAAAAATTAATTACTCTATGATTTAAAACTAAGACGCGTCCGTTGCGCCACCACCTACGTAACGTTGGTGAGTGAGCCAACATTAAGTGGTGTGTTGTGGTAAAGGGGAGACATCGCGAGGGTTACACGTGACGATAACCAAGGCTCCGCTGAAGCCGACTGTTGACCGACTGACGGTTCTCGCGGACGCGCCGCGCCGCCGGTAAATATAGAGGTGCGCGGAGACGTGACGCGCGGTGAAGGGGGGCGCGGCGGCGGCGGCGCACGCGTCCGCAGCATGCGATGACGTGAGCCGGTTAACTTTTTACTGAACGCTGAAAGCAGTCTGCAATAGGAAATAGGTAGGTAGATAGGTACCGCTATACAGCGATAAATTGTGGGCATTGTGGCGGACGCCGCGACCCACGAGATCAGATAAAAACTCGCAGATGTCGGTAGGTAGTCAAATAGGTAGGTAGTTAAGTCTACTTAGAAATTTACAAACGTTGGAGACCGGGCCGCAGGGATGTGATCTGTGATGAGAGGCCCTGATTCTTTATTAGCTAGGTACACTAACATTAATTTTGCATGGCGTAGGTAAGATAGTGAATAGGTAGGTACCTAGCTCTATTTAAATCTAGACCATAGCTAGTACTTAGCTAGACTTACCTACAAAGTAAAGGCAAAAATATACCTATATTTAACAGGACTCCCAAGTCTGCTAATTTCATACCTACTTAAGTACTTATACATACTAACTCATTACATTCCATCGGGAACGGGATACCATAATTGATTATCATCTTGCCAAAAATCGGTAGTTCGTTAGATTACTTGGCAGTCGAAACGCCGGCCAGTGGACTGCTAACAGATTATTTTTGGGTTTTACCTATTTTTAATTACCTAGACCAGCAGCTTCGTACCTAATTAGAAGAACACCAAAACTGTCTAAAGTAAAAAAAACTATTTTTAATTATATTAACTACTTGTATGTGCTATTAGAGAGACTTGAGGCTCTACAATTTTATGTCGGCTTGTAATCCAGCAGTCTATATAAATGGATTATCTATGTAATATTGGGACCTTGCATATAAAAAGGAACCCACCCAGATGCGCACGCGCCCGCTTTGATTAAACAGCGCCCGCATGCACTATGGAAGAGCAAGAGCGACAACTCAAGGCCGACAACGTCTTATCATATATCGTCATTATGGACATAATTTAGGCATTATAAGATACCTACCATCTGTATAAAATGGAAAGAAGGCCATCAGTCATTCGTCAAGATTTTGGCGGCTAAACGACGCCACACTCTAGGGTTCCTACACACATACGAGCCGCTGATATAAGACAAGAGATACCTAAGTATCTAGAATACAAAATATTTTTAGTTAAGGCTACTTAAATACCTACTTTCCAATTATTCAATAGAATTAAAAAGAATGCTTTTATTCTGACATTCGTCAGTTTTATGTTGGACACCGTTGGAAACCGTGCAGGAAATAAAACGATCCTATTGGAAGCTCGCTTCATAGCTCAGCCAAGTGGACGGTCACCAAGAGGACCGTGTCTGTGGTTGAACCACATGCAATGCGACTACGCGTTAGAAACGGAATATTGGTCCGTCGTCCGTATGTGGAGGTCCTAAAGCGGAATCTTAGGCGAGATCAAGGACAAAGGTCAAGGACCCTACAAGCGGAACAATGCCAATTCTCAGCCCCTGTTTTTTTATTGGGTTACTCATTAAATGCATCTCCTAGGTGAAACAGAAAGGGTATTTTTTTTTTTTTGCAAATTTACTTTGTAAATCTAAAACTGTCGGCTTTGTGGGACAGTTGAAGGACTAAAGGTTTTGTAGACTTATGAAATCTGTCAACAGCTGTATTCCTATAACACCTTTTGTTTTTCAAGTTTCCTCCGAAGCTGATAGTTATGGAACTAAGTACAAACTTAAGATTTGTAAAAAAAGTACTTACTTATACCCTTTTTGTTCCAACGGTATAAGTACTACTTACAAAAAGGGTAAATCGGTATTCCTTATCAATGTTTGTTCGTCTGACGCATTACGCGGAAAATCCATTTAGTTAGAGAACACACCCGCGCGGTGTGGTGGGTGACGTCATCGCTCTACGACGCTTGTCTCCTACTCAAAATTCATCGGTTATGATAGATAGGCAATACTTTAACGTTTCTTAAGAGAGCAAGCAATGTAAATTGTAAAGAAGATTAGTACCTATTCAAAAATATTTTTTATTTATGGTAATTAGGAAATGTAGTAATTATTTTCATTTTAAATCGAAGAGTGAATTGCAACAGGTAGGTAGGCTAATTTTATAGGTACCTGCCAAATCAGTAGCAAAGCCACAGGCAAAAGCTATGACCTAATTAAAAAACTGCCAAACTTATTCTGTGAATTCAAAACTCGCAGGTGGGTAACCCTGAATGTCCCGTCTCTGACTAAATAAAAACAGCGCGCAAAAAATCTAATAGTTCAACGACTCATCCCGAAGGCGATTTGATAAAGCCACAGATTAATCTACTCGTTAATTCGATACACGTTTATCCGACTATGCGAAACACAATACACCTATAATTTTTTTTTAAAGTTAATACCTAGGTAGATGTAAGTAACAAGAAGTTATGTTTTAAATAATGTGTATAATAACGATTTAAAAAATCTATAAAATGGGGTAAACAGACACAATCGTCGTTGAACGAGCTTGGGATACGTTGCTGATTCAATAATTAAATATACCTAATGAATGATTACAATGCATGCATTATACCTATTACATACGTTTCATGAGGGGTAAGCGTGATGATACCTTGTCACTTATAGTAAATCTCATCTAGTATTGCCATCTAGTGACAACTTTAAGAAGTGAAACTGACTGCTGCCACCTGTTGTATTTTAATGAAAATAAAAATACTAACATAGTTTACTATTTCTTACATAGAGGGCGCTAGCAGGTTCTTAAAATGCTTTTATTTCAGTATAAAATAATATTTTAAGTCTTTCCATAATAATGGATAAAATGGTTACTACTGTCATTTTCTCGAAAAAAACGTTGAACTTGTGAGGTCATTGATTCTTTAATAATACTCCTACCTGCCTAACTAAATATTTTGCTAAAACTGCAATAGTTATGTAAAACAGCGAATACATGCAAACACGAAAAATTTGCAATAATGCCGTGCCTTTGTCTCGTTATCGACTATTCAGATGTAAGAAAGAACATCGCTCTTGTAAACAGCTGACCGAGCTTGCTTCATACCTATTCAGATTTATTTTCTGTCACTTTTCTTTGGATAGACAAATAAATAGGTGTATACAATGAGGTAGGTAGGTACTTATGCAATATTCCCGTGAATTTTAAGAGAACATACTATTATATTCAATTGAATAAATTATATGTATGTGAAGCAAAACTCTTTTCAGCTAATGGTGGAGCTAGCTCTTGATGTTAAACTATTAGCCTCCCTTGGATGTCTAGTTCATTTCAAGAGCCGCGCTTATTCAACGACTTATGACGGCTTATTCAACGGCTTGTAATGAGGGGAAAATAACGTCGCTAGACGGCGCCTCTATACCATGGACGTTATCGTGACACTGACAGAAGTGATGTCACAGATAACAGTAGGCCAGTCCAATCAGGTGACATCTGAGGAGATTTTTTACCTTCGTTGTTTTAGTCTTATTTGTATTAAGTACCTACTTACTATTTGTTTGCATTTTTTTAAGCGATTTTAACTATTAATAGGTACGTTATCAGGACACACCAAACATATACCTACCTTTCTAAGCAGAGGTCCTTATGTCGAGAATTCAGATTGATCGTTGACCCATTTCAATCCTATATTTATTGTCCATCGCAGGTCATCTAATGTCATCAGTCATCACCCATGTGTATTGTATAGTACGTGATTGAATAACTGGCCAACATTGAATTGGTTCTCTTGAATTGGAACCGGATGTCATCGCTTTGTCCCGCCCACAGTCACACCTTGGAACCACCGCTGATGCCTGGTAGGTAAGCACTACTTAATAACGAGTGAAATACTATCTCAATTGTTCGGACTCACGCACGCTAAAGCGCGGTGTAGATGCTTGAACATTTGGAAAGGACGATGAATGAACATGCCAAGGTTATTGTACTGCAAATAGTAAGCAAGCAGGTAGGTCCCTGTTCCTACACTCATGAAGTTGAAAATAAGGAAAAATAAATGAAAATTATACACTTTTATGCGAACCCCAGTTTTCCGCCTGTAAATGAGTAAACAAAGAGTACAGTGATAGTCATCCACCTTTTATTAAAAAAGGACTGAGCGTCTTTTGAGCATAAAGTCATCGGCGCGGCAGCGTGACTATACTGAGCGGCTCGAAATGAGCTGCTCAAATAGAACGAGCACATAGGTAAGTATACAATACATAAAAGCTAAGAAGCGACTCAATTAAACCACTCGCTGCCGTTTGCCGTAGATAGGTGTTAAAAGAGGTTCATTCAGAGGACCGACTTTTCGATTATCAATGAACCCTTGCTCTATTTAGAAACGGGCGACCGACATCGACTCTTTTTATTTTACTATCGATCGATAACGCCCGAATACTTCTTCTTATTTCTTTAAAAATATGTCCCACCCAAGTTAATAGGTATTTCGCCAGTGTCAAGTAACAAATAGCAACAAACAATTAATTACAATACAGCACAGAAATACTTAAACCCAACTCAAATTTGTATGAAATTTAATTTTGACAAGCCATAAAACAAATGACAGATAGGTACTCGTAAGTAATGTAGGTACCTACTTCCAAAACGACATCTCAAACAACTAAGCGTGACTTAAGCATTTGAGTAGTGTTCCATAAATTTGTAGGTACCTATATTAGCCACGTACGACCTCACAATGGAGTGCTTAATCATACATAATAACAGTTCGAAGACAGCACATCTTTACAAATAAATAAAATTGGAGTGCCTGTTTGTAATATCAAAATAACACATTTTCACTAAATGCATAAGAACATACGACACGTATAGCAAAAACGCGATTTAAAAAAAATTGTCTGTCTGTCTGTCTGTATGTTTGTTCCGGCTAATCTCTGAAACGGCTGGACCGATTTTGACGGGACTTTCACTGGCAGATAGCTGATGTTATAAGAAGTAACTTAGGCTATTATTACTAACTTAGGCTGTTATTTTAGAAAAACAAGAACGCGGGAGCGGGAGCGGTTAAGTTAAATTCCACGCGGACGAAGTCGCGGGCTCAGCTAGTCCAAAATAATTCCCATTAAATTGCGGTACCTACATCAAACAATAGGGTGGCCACACAATCCGCCCACATTCTAGGACATGTGTGTACCGTTCTGAATGTCAATGACACACGGGACCAACTGTGCGCCTTGACATTGTCCTAGTACTGTATAATAACGTGGCCATTCATATTTTGTCACGTAAACGATGGCGTTAGAATGTTGTATATTAGTGATGTGCTTCAATAAAGTTGTGGAATGTTTGAACGTGTATGTAGTCTTGTTTGCGGATTTCTTTATTTAGTTGGATACCTTTTTTAATAGTTAGGTATATATTGTTCTATCGTCCTAGTGCTGTGATAAAAATGTTCACCACACGCTTCTACATTATTCCATTTTTTAAGTCTTCGTTTTTATTAATTAAAAGATCTTACAAATATCTAATTAGTATAAAAAATGTAGATGCGGCTCTGCCCTCCGTGTTATTATAGGTATGTCCGCTTAGTTCTTCTAAACTACGCAACGGATTATGATGCGGTTTTCCCTACAACTTAGAGGTTTTCTTTCTGAAGATTTATATGTATAATAAGTACATTATAAGTACTCAATTCAATGTATAAATAATAGAGAATGTCGTGCGAAGCTGGAGCGTGTCGCTATCAAACCTTAAATACCTATTTTATTTACCTTGATATGTGTACTTACCGCATTTACATAATTTAAATAAATTTAAAGATCTAAGCTAATTTAGCTAAGCGACATCACATAAGTACTTAAGTAATTTCTATGCGTAACAAATGTAAACAATCATCTATACATCTATACAAATAAATAAAATTGGAGTGTCTGTTTGTAATATCAAAATAACACCTTTTCACTAAATGCATATGAAAGTACATACGATACCTATAGCAAAAACGCGAATTAAAAAAATGTTGTCTGTCTGTCTGTGTGTTTGTTCCGGGTAATCTCCGAAACGGCTGGACCGATTTCGACGGGACTTTTACGGCGGATAGGTGATCTTATAGCGGGTAATTTAGGCTACTTTAATTTTAGACAAACAATTAGGGTTACGCGTAAAAAATAAAAACACTTGAAATCAAAGAGTATCTCCGAAACGGCTGGACCGATTTTGACGGGACTTTCACTGTTAGATAGCTGATGTTATAAGCAGTAACTTAACCTACTTATATTTTAGAAAAACTAAATTAAAAAAATGGGTCCTGTCGCGCGGGCTCAGAACGCGGGACCGGGCTTGATTGTTAAGTTAAATTCCACGCGGGCGAAGTCGCGGGCTCAGCTAGTCTACTATAATATGCTTGTCAATATATACCTATTCATTGGTTTTTGTCAATTCGCGTTATGTCCGTGACCAATAAATATTCATACGTATTTCGTCATTTTCAGACGATTTTCAGTATAAATTCTACATTGTTTTCGTCATTCGGCAATTGTGTCATATGTATTAAAGAATGCAATTACATAACAAGGAACATTAGTCTGCTGAAAATAATTAATTATACATATTCTTATTTACTTTGAATCGGTAATTAACTAGGTACGAAATATCCATAAATAAATTCCATTCCATTTATAACCATGGAATCACAAATACATGTTTATAGGTATATCATTTCCCCTAGCGTGTCGGACATCATTATGAAACAGGCGAAACAGAAATTAGGCATCATGCTACTGGAACACGCCCATCACTACCTGACTAGGTTCATGCTTTTTATTGATGTTGCCTAACTATTATCGATTGTCTATCGAGAGTTGCTAACACTATCGTGAACTCGAAAAGTGGTCACAATATCGATAGCGTATCGTTAGTAAACTATTGATTACTAATACTACTACCTACCTAGTGTATGTAGTATAAATAGTGATTTCATAAAAAAAAGCTTGCAATAATAGCGGTACTATCGATAGTATCGATGGTTAGACAACACTACTTTTTATACTAAGTATTTTATCTATGACTAGCGGCCCGCCCCGGCTTCGCACGGGTACATTGCGGTTACATTATTCGAGTTTTAGTAAGGATCCCTAATTGTTTTGAAAATATATTATAGCCTATGTCACCCGGGGATAGTGTAGCTTCCCAACAGTGAAATAATTTTTCAAATCGGTTCAGTAGTTTCGGAACCTATTCATTACAATCAAACAAACAAAGTTTTCCTCTTTATAATATTAGTATGATTTATTGTAAATTTATGACCCGAATCATCCTCCCATTAAGCGAACTTTATCAGTTAGTCTTTGTAGTATATTTAATTGCCTATGTATCGATCATAAAAGATACATATTCCAACAGACATCGATAAAACACACTGTCTTACAGCACTGAAGAATAACACGACAAAGCTTAGAGACACCTCAGACAATAAGCCATTAGCGACGATAAATATGATTAAGCCATCACTCAGGGTTCGTTATCTTGTTCAATCTCTGAGACGTGAATAAATTACCACGTGCATAGCAGACGATTAATAAATATTGTGTGTACTAGTTGCTGCCCACGACTTCGTCCGCGTAATATTTAACTTATTGGGCTTATCGGGATAAAAAGTATCCTATGTGATAATCCCGGTTATAAACTATCTGTGTTCCAAATTTCATCCAAATCCGTTCAGTAGTTTTTGCGTGAAGGAGTAACAAACATACATACATACATACATACATCCACACTCACAAACTTTCACATTTATAATATTAGTAGGATGTACCAATTAATACATAAATGGTGGGAGACACCCGTACCAATTAATGACCACAAACTTTGGCTTGCAATTAGGGTGACCGCCCACTTGGTTGTGCTGTGAATCAAGCCCGCTAGCAGTAATCGCTTAATTTCACCCGGCTATGCTTAAGTTGACAGGGAATCAAGCAATCATATTGGACAGGTACCCTTATAGCGTTACCCTGACTAGCTTCACGTAAATATGGTGAATTCGCAAGTTGACCAAGCAGAAGCAGCAAGTTCATTCACAACTTGTCATCTTGCCATATTGAACTTAAAACTATACGAAACGTAATCTAGGGACGTAATAATGAATCGATCTTAAGTCTGGAAGCGATCTTGAGTACAAAAATGACATGTCAAAAGCGTATTTTGACAGGTCTTTTTTGTACTGGTATGACATAAGAATGACATTTGCAAGAGCGCTCTCAGACTTGAGATCGCTTTGTTAATACGGACCCGGAAATGAGGTTTGAAATTGGAATACCTAAGTGATTTTGATTTACAATTAAATATAATTATTGAGCATTAGAAAACTGGAAACGTCTTTAAAATTACACGGTAAAAGTGTACTTTAAATTAAAAATAAGGAACCTCACTTATCTTATCATGTGACCGAGGAAGTTACATGATGTATCTTCGGTTAAACCTTCAACAAATATTCATAATTTTATTTCATTTCTGTATGCTCCAGACATAATATTTGCGTAAACCGTATAAGATTGTTTCTTACGTAAAATAGATAGTAAAACGTTACGCATGGTTATACTAATTGCTTAACCAAAAAACAAGTGCCTTATCTTTTGGACTTCAGAAATGCAGAATCGATAACAATATTTTTTTACATGTTAGTATCATCTTGAATCTTGATATTTTAGAGTGGTTTCTCGTAACCAATAGTCTTAATTCCTAATGCACTATCCAACAGCATGCAATAGGTACAGCAATATCGTGCCACAAACAATAAAAGCAACCAGTTACTTACTGATATAATAATAAAAAAACAAATAATCACCTATTAGTCTCGATTGAAAACCGAAACGAAAAATCGAGAATATTTTAGTTTTATTGTTGAATATTACGAGAGTAACCTCGTGAAATCGATTAAGTAGGTATAATCAATCTATAACAATACTCGCTTGCATCAAATATTGTGTTTTTATTATTAAAAATACGGTTAAGTCCACATTTTATAATTGAATAGGTAGATACAAAATAGCAAAATATACCAGGTACCTACTTAAATACAAATCTTTGCAATGTTAAAAATTCGAATTTTTGTTTCGTGTGAATGTATCTATAGGTAAGTACTTACCTACCTAGATTTAATTCCTTCCTTAATTAATATTTCGTATGTAATAAAATGGTAATTGTAATGAATATTTTTCACGGTTACACGTCATGAAAGGTTAAAGGCGAAAAATGGAAGGTCATTTACTTACATACGTGACAGCGTGCAGGAAAGCCTGGCTATTATAATTCTACGAAGCTTCAGGAAAACCGACTTACCTGTAACAAAATAATAAAAATCGTTAATTATCTCATCAGCCCACGACAGGAACCTTTGGTAGGCTAACCTCCAGCAGAATTATCTATTGTTTCGTGACGTTACCAATTCACCGTTAATACTTACCTATAACAAACCCATACGTGAGAGTTGAGACAAGTAAGTATCAGTAATTCTTAAACCGGTAATTAAACGTCTTCTTAACTCTTTCTAACGAGTCACTTATATTCAAAGACACACACATCAAAGTCACTATACTCCATTTGTTATAGCATTAGACAGAAGTTAAAAAAGGTTATTTTTAGTGTCCACTTTGTAATAAAAGTACAATTTACGAGTTACAGTTACGATTGACGTCGAATTTATTATAATCTATTTATATACCAGCTTGTCACACCTAACTGTAATAATATTAATTATTTATCTTATTAAATATATTGCCTTTCATTTAAATAATTATTATTTCATTACAATTTAAAATTAGCGTCGATGCTAAAAACCTAAAAGAAGCAGGGGTGAACATACCGGGAACGTTTTTCGTTTCACTATAATCCTAACAAATCTAAAATGTTACCTAATCCCTTCAGAGGTTATGACAGCAGGGTATTTCTAATTTTGTCGGACTATGTTATCTATGAAATTGACGTAAATATTGTGCTGTCAGTGTTTGTTATTGAGTAATTTCCCTGCACTCGTAAGTTCCTGTGAATAGCTTGTTTGTTATTGTTGTCGAATTTTCGTGTTTTAATTGTTACTTGTTACTGTTTTCCTTTGTTATTGTTTTGTTATCGTTATTACTGTTGTTAGTGACTTGTTTGTACGAAACGTAACGTTTTGTCGAGCTATGGGTGATCCCGGTGCGGGCCCGAGTGGCTTACAACATGTAAGTTCTGAGTCTGCTGACCAAAGCCAACGGCGACAGAAACGTACCCCCGTACTTTTATTTTGTTTATAGAATTATTTAGCTAGTATTTTAGATTTATCTATCAAAAGTTATGTTAAAACAATTTTAATGTAATGACTCTAGTAAAAGTTGTTTTGACTTGGAAATAAAATGTTTTGCATCCCTGCTTCTGCGAGCCTCTTATGTCTAATGTTATAATAAATGGAATATAGATGTTGCGAAATAATGTTATAAATTAAGATATTTATATAACATAACTGTACATTTTATTGCAATAGCGGTATTTTTAACGTTACCTATTTAGCGCTTACGTAAGTAAACGATTAGGTATTTTTATCGTTAAAAATTTAAAACGGTAACCGTCCCTGCTGTCCTCTATGCAGCGCTGGCGCATCCGCGGATAAATGCACATTATATGGTAAGTGGGATGACTAAGGTCGTAATTCTCGTGTTTATTGCCTTATAAAAATCTAGGTCTTCGCCGAGGACATCTAATTGCATCTAGGAAATGTCCTAGAGAGCGGACAATAAAGAGGAACTGCAATTGCCTCACAGTTGCCATTAATCACGAATCTCGACTCTAACTCCCACGTCGTAAAGTCATAATTGAAATGTTACAGAATTTGTGTGAAGTGGTCGCATCCCGAGGATGTCTGTAAGTGGAGTCGTGCAATCCCGACACTCGAGCTATCGTTATTATTATCTATATTGATCCGTATAAGACACCCGCAGTTGATAACTGCGCCTGCGTTGATACAATGGAGGGAGGAATTTCTAGATAGGACCGTATACAAGTCGATAGAAGGCTCTCCAGGTGGTTCCATATAAATTTCATCAAAATCGGCTCAGTAGTATGAGAGATATGGACTATTTACAGTTACCAGCAATTCAATAAGTTGTATACAAGTAAATCTAGAAAAAAAATTACTTCAAAAAGCTGGGTGCACTAAAAAGCAAGAATAACTACGTTAGGATTACTCCTTATGTATCTACCACTACTAACATGAATTAATGGGCACTGAGGAGCCCATTCATTAGATATCCTACTCGATACGACAGCAAAAAAAAATCTGGGTATACCAGATACCTACCTTAAAACTTAATCCAGGGTACTTATACCAAAATAGATTCAGGGATAACCCTTTCGGCATTGCGGTAGACGGGTAAATATGGGGCAATGACGGCAAAACACTTACAAGTCGAAATGAGAGTGAATCTAACTAAGCAGTACCACCTTGTATAGCGTTGGCAAAAAAAAGTGTGAGCGACCGAGATGACAAGGCGGATGTTTACTTTTTGCTGACCTTCCGAATGAATGAATGAAGCCACCGCGGCGAGTAAACAGTAAACACGGACCTTAAATGTGCATCTTTGGCTACTATTAGAGAATAACGAACTCTTTTCCAACCACTACTAAAGTGCATTTCCTAAGTTGCGCACGTTATTCTACATATCGCCTGCCGTATAGTATCGTTTGTATTCTATCTAAATTATTATGTGGTACTTTTGAAACACCTATAGCATTGCTTTCTCGATAGCTATACAATTATCCTACTAATATTATAAATGTGAAAGTTTGTGAGTGTGGATGTATGTATGTATGTTTGTTACTCCTTCACGCAAATACTACTGAACGGATTTGGATGAAATTTGGAACACAGATAGTTTATAACCGGGATTAACATATAGGATACTTTTTATCCCGATAATCCCGAAATTTTTGTTACGTTTAATACTACGCGGACGAAGTCGGGGTGCACAGCTAGTGCTTACATAAGCCTGTATCAATTAATCGATTACAAGTCTGAGAGCGATCTTGGAAATGCCATACCAATACATAAATTACACGTCAAAAGCATACTCAAGACCGTTCTCAAACTTGAGATAGATTTATTAATACGAGCCTTACAGACTTGAGGTAGGTTTATCTATACGAGCCTTAGGTTACTGAATAAGGAAAACGGAAAAACACTTCGAAACGAGCCTCATGTCGACACGTCCACCTACTTTTCTTGAAGGTTGAGGGCTCCTGGTAGTGCATGTTACAACACCATTTGCCTACTAAATACAAGTTACCATTCACAGGCAATTAAACACAAACAGGATTTGGAGGAAAAACATGTAAGTATCTATGGATTGCGTAAATCCGATATCCTAGAGTTGGGTCATGATGACCGCGAGCGCAGAAGTATTCGCAATCCGCTGACAAGAGATATATTTCTTTCATTTCAAGAAGACACGTGCTGTGATTCTTATGTAACTGGAATAGGGATCAATTTGCAATATTCGCGCGTCTTTGTGAAATGAACAGGCTTTACATGTAAGTATGTAAATAAAAAAGAGATCCACGAGCAGGACTTTTTTCGTATTTCATTTACAATAACAACAACCATTTAATAACTTTAGGATTTATTTATTTATGTTTAATAATATATATATTGAGTTGTTTTGTTTTAAAAGTTCTTTATTAATAAATATAAAATACAAATTTAGTGAGTAGGAGCAATTCGAATGAGAGAATGTGTCCGCTTTAATGACAATAGGCTTGCCCCCCATAAAATATATTGCAGGCTGCAAGTTGCAGCCAAAACACCATTGGTATGTGGATGCAATACATTCCACCACTGCCTACCCCATCGGGAAACGAAGGCGTGAATGATGACATAGTAATAATATGGGCAAACCTAAGGCGTCGACCCCCTTAGTTATTTCGTCAGGAGATCCGTTAGTCGGAACCAGAAGGGTATCATTATGTTTTTAAAACAAATGCAGATAGGTACTTAATTGTGGGCAATATTCGCTGTCATTTATCACCATTTGCCCTGGGACAGCAGGTGTTTCTACTAGATAAGTACCTACAAAAAGGAAGATTTTAATCTTATTTTTTGGATCATAATATTGACTTAATAGTTAAGTATGGTAGTGTAAATAATTATAGACGTTGGGCTTGCTATGTCGCTTGCGGCTATTATAGGTGGAATTCGCGCGTAACATTTCGTGGACACACACGCATTTTGCGGAATTCACCAAATGCAACTTGATAAGTATACTTTGTAATAGGGACTGGTCCCGCCACATACTCCCACCAATGTAACTCCTGTAAACCAGGATCGACAATGATATCCAATAATGACGTCGAAGTTTGACCCTCGACGAGTCCCGGGGAAAAGTTAAATTGTCTTGGAATCCGCACGCATTTAATCGAAATAAATAATAAGAGGAGTAGGAAGAAAACAATTATACTTCCCTCCGGTGCAAAACGGAAGACAAAATTAGCTGGTACGGGCTGATCGCCATAGAAACAAGACTGTTACAGCTGATTGAAGACCAGTAAGGCACCACGGATCCTTATTAGACTAATTGGACCTAAACTCGTGAGCTGATTATACTTGATTCCAATAATAGGTATGGCAAAAGCGCTTGAACGCACGGAAAGTACTTGTTAAGTACTTATCTACCATAAATTGATTAAGACTGAATGAATGGTTCCCGTCATGTGTAAACATTAATACAAGCAGATTATAGAACGTACGTAAGTAGGTACTTATCTCACACGGACAACGAGAAGCACTACGAAAATGAATAGTTTATTTTATTAAATTAGTTGGTTGAAAACCCTCGCCTTCATTCATTTCTAATGAACGGTACGGTTTCCGACACAGAATTAAGCATTAAGTAATTTATTAATAAAATGGCTGCCCGAATAATGGCGAACCCGACTTGGTTATAATGGTTCGAGTTATATAAAATTATATCGCTTCTAAAGCAGGGTCGCTGAGCATGAAGAATTTCGTACAATGACCTGTTATTACCTGTCTCTGTCACTCCCGCGTAAATCTAATACGTCTCGGTCACACAGTTGGCGTGAACTGCGTGTGACCGGCAATTGTGTGAGCGAGACGTATTAGATTTACGCTGGAGTGACAGAGACAGGTAATAACAGGTCATTGTACGAAATTCTTCGTGCTCAGCGACCCTGCTTTAGTTGCCAACCGTACTATGTTGCATCATTCAAAATAGTTCAAGATATTATCCGTTAGGTAAGTATCATCTCACACAAATGTTGCAATTAATAGTGTGCCATTAAACAAATGCTATAAAACAGCGTATTCCCCAGACTATTACCAATGACGTGTATCCTTAATGGAAATCTGAAGTAAGTAAGTACTTAAAAGTAAACGATCCGTGAATCATGACGTCATCAGACGGCTGCTGTAACCCGTTTTCATCACAAAAACATTAGGTCAGGTGTTGGAGATAAACATAAAACACATAAAACATTGTAAGTATGTATACCAATATCTACCTACTGTGTGAGTTTTAAGTCGATTTGGGCAATTTCCATCAACGTAATATCACTACGTTTGCTCAAATTATTTATTATGGCTATGCATTGTCTTATGGCTAGTTTAAATACCTAGATAAACACGAAACCGGATTCCATTCCGACTGTAGGCACTTTAGTTAGGTAGTCGCCAATCTTTATCTTACTTATAATAATAATTGCCTGAAGTAGGTACCTACTTAGCCAAGAAATCAGTCAGAGCTAACACCTGTATATACTACAAACAAGTCCATTACCTTCTTCCTTTTAAGTAATTTCATTGAGTCTGGAAACATAAACAAATCGTATTCTATAGTTAAGTAGTACAACTGCCAGAACGAGAATCAAAACATATTGTATGCTCAGTAACGGCAGTGGAGAATATTGTCTGACGGCCATTTACTTACTATAAGATAATCAGGTGATAATACTTTAGCTGCTTTGATAAAGGTGGTTTAACTGTTACATTCCTGAAATAAAACTATTTTTACGGATTATATCGCGTTTATTTAATTTTTATGTTCCCGACGTTTCACGTTCAAAGAAGCTAGCAGAGAACAACATGCCGGAGGAATATGCTGAACTCTTAAGACATTGCCTTACATCTGGGTATCTGTTGTGGAATGAACAGTTCTACAAGCAAGTAGATGGTGTAGCGATGGGCTCCCCTGTTTCTCCCGTTGTCGCCGATATATTCATGGAAGACTTTGAGGAGACAGCCCTTCGCACTTCACCTGTGACCCCAAGATTCTACAAGCGGTACGTAGAGGATACTTTCACAATATTACCATCTGACAAAATAACGGCATTTCTAGACCATCTTAACTCCATACACTCTAAAATCAAATTTACAATGGAGTTAGAGGCCAACAACACTCTAGCTTTCTTAGATGTTTTAGTGATCCGTAATCCTGATAACCTTAGGCCACACCGTGTATAGGAAAAAGACCCATACCGATAGGTACTTAAACGGTGAATCTCACCACCATCCAACACAGTTAGCTACCGTGGGTAAATCTTTGTTTCAGAGAGCACATGGGATCTGTGATGAGCAACACCTGGCTGCTGAGATCCATCATGTCAAGCAAGTATTGCATGACAACAAGCTTCGGGTCCCGCGCCGCCATCACAGTGACCGAGTGAAACCAGCCACAGTCGAGCGTCTACCTGCTGTACTACCATACATAAGAGGTGTCACAGACAAGATTGGCTACATCTTGAAACGGGCTTCAATCAAAACTTACTTCAAGCCACCCAAGAAGATTAGTCAGTTCTTACCACCTGTCAAGTATCACATTCCTCTACAAGATGCAGGGGTATACAAACTCGATTGTGAATGTGGGCTCTCCTACATAGGGCAAACTAAAAGATCAGTAAAAACCCGCTTAAAAGAACACATAGCTGACGTGAAACACCGGCGCTCCACGAAGTCTGCAATCTGTGAACATGTACAGGACCGCACCCGCCATTATATCAGATTTGATAAACCACAGATCCTCGCAAAAGAACACCGATTCCGACCAAGGATGATACGTGAGGCCATTAAAATTAAAAAATATCCTAATTTCAATAGGGAAGATGGCTGGGTGCTACCACCAACTTGGGATCCAGTAATTAATATAATTAAATCCAAAACCAAGCGTACCATTGCAAGACCTCGAGACACAGTGAGCACTTTCTGCGTGGATCGGACCGCAAACACCAACAAAATTTTGAGGGTACCCAGTTTTTAACGACATCTAACATCTCAGTCCCCCCGTGACCACGGTTTTGCTGTAAAGCAACCGAAACGTCAGAAACATAAAAAATTAATAAACGCAATATAATCCGTAAAAATAGTTTTATTTCAATGTGTAGTATTCGCGTAAATATAAGAAAACAATATGTTACATTCCTATTTTTGGCATAAGTACTTAAGTAATTATTGACATTTACTGTACTTACTACATAAATAAATTAGTGACTAAGTCTTTACTTTTACTTAAGACAAGTAATTAAGTACTTGTCTATAAATATGAGGGAAAGATCCGTTGACATGGAACGGGCTTCCATAGGCCCTTCTGCCACAGCTTTATGGGCATTGACCATTAGCATGGCGATTGAGTAATGGTGCTTCCTTAGTATGTGCGATTTTATAGGACGAGTATACCTACTTAAACGCTTTTTTCAAGAACTGTACAGTACACAAACTAGCTCATAACATCTCCATCATAAGGTTACTTTTACCTTATAGTAAACTTGTGTAAGACTAATGTTCGTGCGTAAAACCCTTCAAAAGACCCTGTGCTATAATACCTATACGCACAGCGGAACCGCTAACACAGGTCTCCTTACATTAAAACGACAACATACCTAGTTTCTGTCTGCAACGCCATCCCCCATTGATAAACACAGACTGTTTACATCTCGATAATAATAAACAGCCCAACTTACATATTCAGGTGACCGTGTCGCCACTGTCTATGCATAACTGTCAAACCAATGACAATTCAATATTACGTACTCTAGTTCCAGTTATGGCCACCGGAACAGATTAGTTAGTGGTACCGCATAACCGCGTAGCGCAGCCATCGGCCGGTGAAGGTTTCCCTTGGAACATTTCTTTGATTATTTTTTTTCGTTGTCGGTTCTCAGTAGCACCGTGGTCTACAAGGTTACCGATTGGTTATGCGTTTAAAAATACAATGAACAAATTAAATTACCTACAAATTCGATCTTGAACTTGAACTTGTGGTAATGTTTGGAGGTTTAAAATTGCCGTGTCGCGTTTGGCGGGAGAATGTTGTATTTGTTTATTTTTGGGTCCCATATTATACCAATGAGGAAGGCAGTATTTTTACAAAACAATACTTATTTGGCAGGTTAATAATCCGGATCTGAAATTGTTGAAATTTCATTTATAGCCAGACGCAAAGACTACTATTGTATACTGGCCAGACGTTAGTAAACATTTTAAAGTCAACTTTATTGTTTAGCACAAACAACACAATTTACAGATTTAACTCAAATATCGTGTCACACTTACGCGCTAAGTGAGTGTATTAGTGTCGCCGTGGTGATGTTAATTGTAAACACTAGTTTCACTTGTATTCCTTTGTTATTTACAATTGTGTTGAGTAGCCTACACTAAAGTAAACCTAAGTATAAGGGCCTGTGCACACCACGTTTTTTAATCGCGCCGTTGAAGCGCGTTTTAGAAACGTACATCGACGGCACGCTTTTATCCTACAAAAGTCGCCAGGCTGCGTCTGACTCGCGTGCGTATCGCGTCTGTATCGCAAAAAAACGCACGTCGACAGCGCGTTTAAAAAACGTGGTGTGCACAGACCCTAAGGCATTCAAGACACCTAGCTGTTATATGTACACGCTGTTTTAAAAGTCTGAAATAAAAATACTAATGCACAAAGGCGGTAGCTAATATGTTGCGACCAGGTCCAAAATAACCGCTCTTCCATAATTGCCCTTGTTCTAAATTACCCTTACATATTGACAACTTTCCACAAATGGGCACTTTCCCAAAACGGGCACGATATTTTCCACGAATACACACTATAGGTATGTAACAACTGAATATATTTTTGGAGTTATGGACCTTTTCAATTGTCACAACTTTCGTATTGCATTTTTAAGAGCACAACTAACGACCTAGATAACACGGCATTTAAGACTAGTAACACTATAACTATCGTTATTCATGGATTAAGTATGCTCCAGCTATCTAGACGGAAACACTTAGCACTATGCGACCAGTGTTCTTAAACCTTGACCTTCCATCTCATTAATTCAGTCCGGATCCGTTTACATCTAGCAGGATATAATAATCTGTAGTCACGCCACCCTATTTGGTCCTGTCCTCAATAAATCTGGATTTTTCTCAACATAGTCCTTTTAAAGTGTATTTATGACATGTCTATTTGAGAATCATGGTTCGAATAGTGTAGATTTTTTATTGTAACCAAGTCGGCAAACAAGCGTACTACCCGCGTAATGTTAAGCAGTTACCTATAAATGCTTGCAATACCAGACGCAATGCTCGTACGACGCTGAGCTGAAGGGGGAACAACGGTAGGGGAGCGTAGGGGACGTTGTCCTTCGGGATTTCTCACTCATCGTACGAAACACAGCTCTAACAGCTTCTTTACGCCCATCTTCTGTGAGAAGTGGGTCGGAAGTCCAACTTCCCCCCACTTCGTCTCAGTCCCCTATAGGTCTTGTGTCTTTGGTGTCGCAAGCATCCACTGGCTACGTTAACTGCGCGGTAAAGAACTTTTAAGTTTTTGCATATTATCGTAACAATGAATACCATTCATAAAAAATGCATCCTACTTATATTATTATTAATATTATAAATGTGAAAGTTCTGGAAAGGCATTTTATAAATTCGGTGTTCATTTTGGTGTCGAAAACAGACGAATAATCCTACTAATATTATAAATGTGAATGTTTGTGAGTGTGGATGCATGTATGTATGTTTGTTACTCCTTCACGCAAAAACTACTGAACGGATTTGAATGAAATTTGGAACACATATAGTTTATAACCGGGATTAACATTAGGATACTTTTTATCCCGATAATCCCGAATTTTTTGTTACGTTAAATACTACGCGGACGAAGACGGGGGGCACAGCTAGTTTGTTATATTGGAAACACAGTAACTAACAGCAATTTATTTCGCATAGCTCTTACGCAAAACAACTCTTCGCTTCTCATTAAGCTATGTTAACATATTATAACCCGATTTGAATAGAGCAAATCCAACCAAATTCCATACGTTTTAACCTGAAAACATTGCCGCAACTAATGAGTGAGTCGTTTGAAAATGATAATGTTTTTGTTTCTGTATGTATTTCTTTAGCCACACACGTGATTTTACAAAGCTAAACCAGGTTTACCCTTACAATTAAACAATGGGGGATATTGTGGTAAAATTATGTTCACAAAGTATAGATGATTGGTTTTTATTTAAATAAGCACCTAAAAAAAGGATTACCATAATACTACTTACACTTGAGGATCAAAATTGTGAAAAAAAATTAGTAATTAAAATAACCTAAAATTTAAGTGAAAACATATTTTAGTCCAGACTCTGTTAAATTCTCAACACTTTTTTCCAAACACTTGCCCTATTATTAATAAGTTTGGATTAGCGATTGTGTAGATACACCATACTTTGTCTTCTTCTTTCGAATGTGAAATTACTGATGACAGAACGAGATAATTCGGTGTGTAACTATTCGCCCGCTAATCCACGTTTATTATTAAGGCTAAAGCGCCCATCTAGCCCGCGAAGTTCAAATTTTTTGAGGTTCTTTAGAAATTTTTCAAAATCTGACAATAATAAAAGGCACATTTTGTAATTCGCGACAAAGACCGTGTGCAGTGCATTTGTTAATATATCTAACTTACTCTAAAACATTTCAAGAACGACAGCTATCCAGATAATCTGGCAATTTTTGTATATTTAGTGATTTACTAGTATCATAT
The DNA here is from genome assembly GCA_918843915.1 of Notodonta ziczac. Taxonomy (NCBI): domain Eukaryota; kingdom Metazoa; phylum Arthropoda; class Insecta; order Lepidoptera; family Notodontidae; genus Notodonta; species Notodonta ziczac. Next base: position 10,440,947 of record OU974050.1, on the reverse strand, counting down.
CCACCGTGATAATATTTAGAGTAAAATAAATGTATTAATAAACGCACTGCATACTGTGTTTGTCGAAAATCATAAAATGTTGTCTTAAATGTTTTCAGATTTTGGATAAACTATAAAAATACCCGAAAATTTTGAATTTCGCGGCCTAGACAGGCGCCTTCACCTTAAGGAGGTTGTAGTTTAATTGATATCAAAGTTTGTAAACAAGCGTAGGACCTTCTTTATATTAAGCAGTTACAATAGCCTATAAATGCTTGCAATACCAAAGGCATTGCTCGAACATTGCCCACCTGTAGCGGAGTGGGACGAACAGTGAGAGTACCTAATGATAGGAAATACTCAATTTCCCATCACCATATGGAAATAAGCCGTAAACCATACAGCTTATTAGCGAAATTTGCATAATATGGCGTGTCTGTGATTGTGTGGTAGCCTCCACACGGATTGTTCAGCGTTTGGTCACGTCTGCACGCAAGTCAACAACGTTCAACGATACAAATCAATTGTTAGTTAAAGAATAGATACGGGCGTTAGGTGGGCTCTACATTCTCGCCGACCGATGCGGACGATCCGCATCCTTCGATCCGCAAGATTATCCCTAATACATCGCAGAATGGAGTGTTCTAAGTTTCACCGCTCTATCATTTTGTCTTTGGCAGTGTAGCTCCCAATGAATCTATGAGTATCCAACAATGGTGTCATAAAGGGCTAGTTTATTTACTTATTTCTTTCCACATATACTATTCACGCATATGAATTACTAGCTGTGCCCGCGACTTCGTCCGCGTGGAATTTAATTGACAAACTTTCATACAAATTTTCATCCCTTATTATATCCCCTTGGGGGTAGAATTAATCAAAATACTTTCTTAGCGGATGCCTACGTCATAACATCGACCTGCATGCCACATTTCAGCCCGATCCGTCCAGTGGTTTGGGCTGTGCGTTGATAGATCACTATGTCATTCAGTCACCTTTGAGTTATTATTTAGATATTATAGGTAGGTACTATCGCGCAAATGTAGGTGCGCACTACAGAACACGTGGTTGAACATAATTTTAAAGAAAAGCAAAACGAATCGCGCATACCAGCGTTAATCACAGATTAATCAACCGTAACTGTGACAATTTATAAACAAATAGTCGCGTTGTCAAGACGTTATTAATGGCGTGTAAACACAAAAGCAATCTGTTAAACTGTGGCTAACAGATTATACCTATTGTTTTCAGTGTACGGATAAGAACGGAAAGTTAACTGATCGAAAGATAACTGACTGTTGAATTATGAACTCTTTTTAGTGATTTTTTATTGACCTATAAATATTTTTAGTGAAATAGGGCAGGGCAGATCTTTGCTCTGCAGTGCAGTATGGGCTGATATTAAAATGAAATTAAATAAAGTACCTATCTAAATATATATAACTCAAAGGTGACTGACTGACTGACTGACTGACATAGTGATCTATCAACGCACAGCCCAAACCACTGGACGGATCGGGCTGAAATTTGTCATGCAGGTAGATGTTATGACGTAGGCATCCGCTACGAAAGGGTTTTGATTAATTCTACCCCCAAGGGGATAAAATAGGGGATGAAAGTTTGTATGAAACTTTGTCAATTTTAAACCGATCGGGCTGAGACTTTGCATGCATAAAGCTACTATGACGTAGGCATCCCCTAACAGCCTCCATCTCAAAATCTTTTCGATTTTGAGATGGAGGCTGTATAAGTTAAATTTTTGGTAAGTTAAATTCCACGCGGACGAAGTCGCGGGCTCAGCTAGCCAATCATAAATTAATAGTTCACCAACGAATACTCAAATATAATGTAGACATTACATACAAAAACGTTATAATAATGTTAAATAGTATTAATGTTTAAGCTTAGGTCGATCACCGCCGCGGGGTTTACCTACATTCGGGTCGCCTTTCTACAAAATCTTGGTTCATTCTGTATCGGAAACCTTAACGTTAAATGAAGGCGAAACTAAGTAGGTACGAATAGCACACAATCACGTGCGTGCCTACAAGCATACGCCAAGTATACGGCCTGTGCCCATATAGCTTAAGCAGTACCTAATCCACAGATATAGATTTACATAGATAACGCAAGTATCACGATTTGTATTGAAACCAAGCGTGCCCAATTTAACACATACTGTGACGGCATTAGTGACGGGAACAAACCGGGGACAAACCGATTCAAAGACACCGATGTCGCCGATTTTTTATATCTGTGGTCCGGCTCGCTCACAAGTTAGCGGGCGACCAACCTTGACGCTTTGTCGGGGTTCGGACACGCGAAGTACATGTATTTGCGTTATCTATGTATATCTATATCTGTAACCTAATCCTATGGAAGCTGACTGTAGGCTATTATATCTAAAAGTAGGTCAGTTGATCGAGAAGTTCTGCGCTCTTGATCTTGACTGTTATCAACAAATCATCACAATAGCTCTTAAGTTCTCTTAGTTATACTACTGTGGCCTCGCTTTAGAATCAACAAAGAGTTTAATAAACACCCTGCTCTATCTGAAATACCTTTAACAATCGTTTCCACGGCACATTACGTTTTAATAATAACCTTTTATGACCGCGAATTGAATATAATAATCATCTTTCCGCATCGAGAGGTTTAGCCGTTTTAGGATTGCGTGAAAAAACTTCAAAGCACTTTAAGTAGTACCTAGGTAATTGCGCAATCATTTCGTTGAAAACTCTATAAAAATAGTGTTCAGTTGTACACATAATTATCTACCTATTATACCACTATCGAAATCCTACTAATATTATAAATGTGAAAGTTTGTGAGTGTGGATGTATGTATGTATGTATGTTTGTTACTCCTTCACGCAAAAACTACCGAACGGATTTGAATGAAATTTGGAACACAGATAGTTTATAACCGGGATTAACATATAGGATACTTTTTATCCCGATAATCCCGAATTTTTTGTCACGTTAAATACTACGCGGACGAAGTCCGTGGGCACAGCTAGTATCTTAATAGATGGACAATGCAAAAGAATCTAGAAATTTTCTGAATTCGTGGGAAATCTTACAACCAAATTTGAATCATTTGTCCGAGCAAGATCATTATTATGCGCACTACGCTTCACACCATGAAGCAGAGTTGTCATGGAAATTAACATTTATTTATTTCATCTTTTAGCTCTTTTAGTATCTAAATCCCTACAGGTTTACTTGATCAAGTCTCATACAAATTGGACGTTAAACTTGATCGTGTCTATCTTGCATTATTTCATAGAATTAATAAATTGGTTAAACTTTGTTTTATATATTTTTCAATGGCAGACATATTTTTATTTGGTGCGGATTTTTAATTGTGCGTTGCGTTAATTCAGGAAGGCTTTCACATTGTTTATGGCCAGCCTTAGTTCACAGAGGAGTCTTAAGGGTTACTACACCGATCACTGAATCGTCGTTCGATAACGGATTGAACGTTGCTCTATGTAAAAACTGCCGTTCGACGTCGACTCATCGCATTCCACTATTGATCGATAGTTCAATCGACCGACGATCAATTGGTGTTAACATCCCCAAGGATAACAATAATCCATCCAAACCTATTTATTGCCTTTATTCTCAACTCTTGCCACACTCGATAATAAACAAGTAGATTTGTAAAACAAGGAGACATGAAGTGTATAAACAGATAAATGTGAACGTGTCTTGTCATTTCTACATTATCTGTGACAATGATGCTTCATTTCGACATCGAATAGAATATTGTATTGCGCTTGCGGCGTTGCTTTATCGATTACCGAGTACCTAGGTATTTCATTAAAATAAAAAGGTACCTAAATAATGACTAAAGAATATTATAACTCCCGAGAAAACTCTAACATGATAATAGGTATCATCAAACCTAAGTGGTTGGCAAAACGTCCAAGTATGTGAAACGTCAAATTAACAATTCGATTAAACGTCATGTTTTGCTGCAGAAAAACACTAACAATTTGATTGAAATTCATAGTAAGGATGTTTCTGTGCAAAATCTAATAAGGCCAAGTAGGTAATTCAAACGCCGTATCGAGCTCCTATGGGACATCTGTTAAATCAAATCACGAAAATCTGAAATTAAATAATTACTTAGAACATTATATTTTTGTTAGTGTCCACTATTGCTAAGTTCATTGGTGCGTAGTGATTGTGTTAACATCGTATAAGTATATATTTTTTATGATTGTTTTGTATGCACTTACTTTGGTAAACTTACCAAAGTAAGTAAAATCTTAATTCGATATGCCTGAGATTTCTTTTTTGTTTAATGGAAGGTATTAAATAACGAATGTAGGTACAAGTACGAGGGATGCCTTTTAAGTTTTGTCGTTTGAAGAAAAAAACACAACTAGAACCTTATAGTACTTTTTATTGTTTTTCAAAGTATTCACCACGTAGCTTAATACACTTTTCCATTCGCTCAAACCAGTTATTATAACATTTATTCCACTCTAAAGTGGGGGTGTTCAAAATGGCTGACTTGAAAGCGTCGACTGCTTCTTCACTGGACTGGAACCTTTGACCACGAAGACTTTTCTTAATTTTAGGAAATGTAAAAAAATCGTTAGGGCTTAGGTCAGGACTGTATGGAGGATGGTCAAGAATGTCTACTTTTTCCTGCTTCAAATACTCAATCGTTTGACGAGCGCTGTGTGAACTTGCATTGTCGTGGTGCAGGATGATGCGTCGCTTTGAGTTAGATTTTCGAAGTTCGGCGATGACTTGTGGTAAACAAACTGTGGTATACCACTCTGCGTTAACCGTTCTACGATCATCAAGTGCAATAGTCGCAACATGGCCGGTTTTTCTAACGAACGTGGCCACCATCTTCTTTAAAGTGCTTCGAGAACGAACAACTTTAGTCGGCTTTGGCTCGTCTTGAAAGACCCAGATTGTAGATTGTTGTTTGGAATCAGGATCGTAGGCATAGATCCAAGATTCGTCACCACTGATGATGTCGTAGACGTGATTTGACTCTCCTCGGTTGAACCTTTGCAGAGTTTTCTTACACCATCTGACGCGGGCCGCCTTGTGATCGTCGGAAAGCAGATGCGGTATCCAACGGCAAACTAGCTTTCTTACACCAAGCGCTTCATGCAAGATCTTCTGAATGGTTGTCCCTGAGATGCCTAATAGAGCCTCTATCTCTCGATACGTCACATGACGATCTTCGAGAATTAGTTGTCTCACTCCAATGATGTTATCTTCAGTGAATGCAGATTTTGGGCGACCTTCGCGAGATTTGTCACTAACACAAGTATGTCCACGCTGGAATTCTAAATACCAGCGTTCGACAGTCCGCAGACATGGGGCTTCATCCCTGAACACAGATATTAGCTCTTCAAAACACTGAAGCCGTGTCAGGCCTCTTCTAAAGTTGTAGAAAATTATTGCACGAACATTTTCCTTAGAAAGATTCATTTTCGTACGTAACCTGACAGATTCTAATCGACGCTGTGACTAAACAATAACATTAATCCTAATACATTCAACTGTTTTGAGATTCGAAATTTAAACACATTCGAATATAGAACAGTTCCAAATTCAAAATTGCCGGGAATTATGGAAACGACAGAACTTAAAAGGCATGCCTCGTACCTACATTCAGGCATATCGAATTAAGATTTTCGCATTTTGGTAGATAATAACCCTCAAAAGCTGATTCATTAAATTACCCTTGGCGAACCTTTCCGAACGGGTTTTTAGGGTTCCGAAATAAATAAAAACAGGAACCCATATTTATATCTATTTACCGATTCATTTATTATGTAGTATTTATTTCTGATGCAAATGATTTGCCATACAGAGTAGATAATTTTGTGAGGTTTAATAACATTATAAAATTATACACCATCAATATCATTTACTGTATTTGGATGGTAAACAGAAGAAATAATCATAGAATTATGTATCGCTGTGGAAACTGTGTAAAACTACACAATACTTTGTGAAAAAAGCATCTTACGGCAAATTTATTTTTGAATAACTACAGTAAAAGCAACAGCTACAGCTTTGAAGAAAGGAAGCCAATTTAACAGTGACTTTTACTTTAAGCCATCAGGTAGGTACCTTTCCTTGCAATTAATGATACTACGGAATCCTTCCTTAAAATTATTCAAGTTGCATTTTAAAAAAAAACAAGTTTTATAAAAAAAAACAAAGATTACGAGCCATGTTTTTCGATGTGGGACAAACACACACACACAAGTGCACATTGCATCACGCACACACATACATATTATAACGAAAGGTTGTTGGTTTACGGACAAACAGACACAATGATGCATTGTAGGTAGGTACCGACATGTATCCATTCCACTATTTACAACCATTGTTTGTGGATTCCAGTGAGATTGTGGTACAAATGTACTTTGAAATTGTTACTTAATGGAACATAATTTGAAGCGATAAATTAAAATAATAATAATAATAATAAAAATCATTTATTTCTCACCACAAACCAAAATACATTGATGTAAATATATGTAGATATGAGTAAAGTCATTGGAGATAGTTGACAATTTTTTGGTTGTGGATCGCTGGTGCCTGTGGTAGGTGTAGAACCTGTATTACAGGTCACCAGGTCCCCGAAAACCCCGGAAGCTGTTTATTTGTTTACAGTTAAATTAAGTAGGTACCTACTTTATGGCTTTGACGATGAATTTCCCAAATTAGTCATGAACCTTGGCAACATGAAATGCATGCAGGTATACTACTTATAGGTATGACATTCACCTTTTAGATATAATTATGAGGCTTTACAAAATAATACAGTTTCTTTAATACATTACATATCGCTAATAGGCATTCAAAAACGAATTCTGTAAAAATACGCCATGTCACGTGTTGCTGAAGCAGTAAAAACCGTGGGATCTATTGGAGCCAAGTCTAAATGAGTAAGGTGATGACGCCGAGTTTTAAATAATATCTGTTTAAATTTACCTATATCGGAGACTTTCCGGTTAATTATTTTCAGGCGGTATTTATTCCTTAATATTGTGGCAAGGGGCACATTTTCCGATCAGTTATGAGCGAAAATTACATGGAGTCGCAATTTTACGGGGGTGAATGACCCGAATGTCAAAACTGGTTGACGTTTCGTGTGCCCAAAGCATTGAGCGAACGGTCGGGTGAGGTGCTTGTACCGAGAAAAAAACTAATTGGCTTCGCAGTTCATGTAAGACAAAGGTCCAGTTTGACGATTATGCCTTTACATTTTTTTCTTAGTCTGCTACAAGAACTTCTGAATAGCTCTACCCAAAGAATTTGTAATTTATTTTTTATTTTATTTAATAAAAAAAGGTCTACCAACAATTATTACAATAATTCAAGCAATAAAAATAACTTACAAGCAGTATTTAGCTAATTGCACAATTACTTATAGGTAAACACCACTAATCCAAAAGGAGTAACTTAACAGATTACAAAAACACAAAAAAAGGTCTAAAGTTAATTCGATATTGCATCCAACAAATGTTTGCGGAAACGGTACAAAGACATGGAGAAAATATCAATGTGGTCACTGTATGTATTAAACAATTTACTTATTCTGGCTACCGGAGAATTAGAGCCGAGCACAGTCCTTCGAAATGGGGGACAAAGTAGGTGTAGAGGGGAACGAGGGTATTTCCTAGGTATTCTAAAATTCAAACAGCTAAGAATCTGGGGGCAGTCTAATTGATTTCGTAAGATTTTAAAAAGGTAAACTAGGTCAATTAATTTTCGACGTTTTTCCAATGAGTGCATTTTGAAATATTTGAGTGTATCAAAATAAGAGAACTGTCTACGTGCTAATTTAGAATTGTATGACAAATCCCTAAGAAACCGCTTCTGCAGTCGCTCCAATCGCAACGTGTGAGTGGCATAGTGCGGTCTCCAGACTACACTACAATACTCCAGAGTACTGCGTACTAAAGCATTATAAAGTAATAATTTTGTTTATTGTAATAATGTCTTATTGTTACAAACTCTTTGGCTCTACCCTACTCTATAAGGACGTACCCACATAAATAAATACATAAGGCACACACACAGTACGTAATACACAGACAGCACTTTCTTCACTTTCTTGTGAACATACTAATGAAAACATTTTCAGACCTGGTAACCCAAATGTGTCATTTTCTAATAGGTATGTGTGTGGCAAGTGTACATGTATTCTTGACGTACCTATGTGTGTGTGTAAGCGACACGAAGAGTCTACAGCTAAGCGACAGTCTCCACCACCGGCACCGGGGCGGGGGCCGCGGCGGCAGAGAGTAAACACAGGTGTAGTCACGCTTCCAGTTATAGTTTTATAGTTTCGAACCATATTGTACCGATAAATATTTATATAATTGTTCAGACGGTTATTAATCGTAACTGCTCGCTTATTGCGTTTACATTTTCATACTTTTAATAGCTGCGTCCTGACTTTTCGCACAGCCTCGCAAGGCTGCCTCGGATACATGCCGCGAACGGTTTCAACGGAATTGACATAAGCAGACAATGCTGTCAGGTCAACGAGAAAATGGCAAATGATAGCCCTCGAGTGACGCGCTGGAACATGCTACTGGCTGTATACAAGCAAACTTTACGAACTGACTTTTGAATGCAGCCTCTGATTGGTCAATTAATTCTTATAGGGCTTCGTCTAAAAATCCACTAATTGAATTTCAGATGACGATAAATTAGGTTTAAGAACGAGAGCGTTGTTTTATCTGAGTGAGAATGCTTTTAGGTTCAACGACCTCTCATAATGATAGGTTTAGCGGTTAAGGACACTGTGAGAGTTCATCAAACAAAAAAGAGGCCGCATTCAAATCAAAAGTAAGTTGGTGGGTTTTTTATGCGAGATTTACTTACGTCATTATTGAACGAGGCAAGAAAGTTGTGCAAGGCTACTCGTTTAGTCAGGACGCGGCTTATTTCGAACCAAGCGTTACGATTTTCATGACGAATGAGTAATCTTTCTTTGAGCGATTAAGTTCAAACAAAGCTGTAATTTTCCACACAATGAGGAACAAAGTGGGTGAACACGAACAGATGAGCTGAACATAACTACGTGTACACGAGACAAAAAAGGCAAAGGTAATGGGTACCTAACTGCCTAATTTATCCACTCAACACTCCAATCATTTGAGTACAATTCAACTTCGTCTTTTTCACCTAATTGTACCGATATACAGCGTTTCTTGTGTAAGAATTTGTGCGAAACCCAGATATATTTTGATACGGTACGTCTAAGATTTACCTTCAGCCCATGTCATCCGGGCCATAATAACAAATCAATTGATAAGTGCCTCATTCATTAAAATCGGATGGGTAGTTTAGGTGCTACGATTAAACATTCAAATTATACATACAAACTGCTAAAATAAAACCCTTTATTTGGCATTGCTAGTCGGGTAATAAATAAATAAATAATTCCAAAAACTACCTAAGTATGCCGGAACACATCCTCGCTGCCTGCCCACTTATAGGTACTTAGTCTACCAATTTACGTCTACGTAATATTGTGAACTGTTTAATAATAGCGATTACTGTAACAACTATGTAAATAGTTGCTTTACATAAATGTTATTTAGCTAAAAACCTACGCAATCAGCACAAAATTACGTCGCCAGGAAGGCTGGTTTAGATCTAAGCAGATTCTGTTCCAGCAAGAGACGATAACTTTATAGCCTTTCGCACGTGTGTCATATTTGAATCCTTGATCGCAACAGTCGGCCGCATATCTTAGGGAACATTTCCAGCATAAGCTGAACTCTCTTTATTTTTTAAACCGGTGATAAAGAAAGCTGATCTTATGCTGTGTGTCTTATGTTCCCTAAGAGGTGCGAGAGGCAACGGTACATCTGGTGGAGGTAGAAGCGAGTGTACTTAGCGACATTTTCTTTATTTAGCGCTAATGATGAGCCTTAGGCTGATTGCAATGCGACGGCGATGTTCATACAAGTTTCCGCTTAGATATGTGATGTGACCACTGCCATATTTTTATAGGGGTTTGATTGCGACTGCCTTTGTCGCAATCCTTTTTCCGGTGCGGCCCCGGCCTTAGGGCAAGCCATATGTGTTCCTATAATATATGTTTACCCGTATAAAGCCTAAATCTGAACATTAAATACAATAAAAACTTAAATTTGTTCATTTGTAAACATTCACGTAGGTATAAATGTATAAGGTAAATCTCAAGTTTAAAATCGTTCGCAGTTCGTGTTTTGAATGCCCAAACCAGTTATGCCTTGGATTTTGGGAGTTCCCGAAACGCAGCAGCGTTACATTACGTCATCAACGCGACATAAAAGGAAATGTATTCTTGGATGGGCTTGGATGCACGATTTCTTTTAGAATTTCGAAATTGCGCCAGGACAGTGTTATTTATTTTCTTATCTGATGGCTTCGCACTTATGCATTCAGCCAGTATCAATGCACGATTTAAATAGAGAACGTTTAATAAAGAGTTCGAGAGTGATAAACAGAGCGTTATGTACGCTATATAGTCTAAGTAATTTATCAATGCCTGGTTAAGTTGGTCAAAGCCTCACGTCGTTACCCCTATCAGTATTTCTTTACCAATGGATATTTTAAAACGTTATAGGTACATTATTTTAAAAGTTGCCATTAGCTCGAGCGACAGTATCACGTACATTACCTTAATAGGTATATTAAGCTGGTTGCCCAATCATACCTCCCTGCCCACCCAATCGTTGTCAATAGCGTGTGGTTACAATACGTGACAAAGTTACGGTAACTACAGTTTAACTATAAAATGTTTACCATTTATTATTGCGCTGTCACTTAAGTTATATCTAAGTAACTAGGTAACCGTTTAAGATTATGAAATACTTCTAAAACTAAATTGAACTGCATTTTTATTAAATTAGAAAATGGTCCAGATATTGGGGGTTGTTTAAGCATGACAGCAATATTTTAAATGTGTTAAATAAGTATAGTTCAGTCGTCCATAGTATAGTGTACAACAGAATTAGCACTTATGCACTATAATACAATTTTATTCACAAACATTACTGTGAGGTCTCGCAGTGCGCGTTTTGGTCCTTTAATGAGAAAAGTTTTGTACCTATGTGATTTGAGCCGTAAGTGCCATTTAAGTAACTGTTTGAGATGTTTCATTTCTGCCATTTTTGTATGGCGGGTCAAAGAAAACAGCTTTAAATTTTACCAAAGTCGCGATTAAGTAGGCTATTTGGCGGTGTGTATCTTTCAAATCAACACAGTTAGGTCGTATACCACAACTGGATATCGGTTTGCAGAACGGAATCAACCCACATGCACTGCTGTAGACCAAAACCAACCCTTGTTTTAGTGTGTCTATGGTTGGTTTCAGTTTACAGAAGTGTGTGTGGATTGGTTTTATTATGCAAAACTACGCCCAATTATATACGATGGTAGAGGAAAGCTGTAACGTAGCTAAAAACATATGCGTAAGCACTTAAGCAGCTATGTCACCGGTGACTCGATTTGCTTGCAAACATCGATAAAGCCGGCATCCGCCGAGGAAGTGTCCATGATGGTGACGTATTCACCAGCTGTTCAAACAAGCAGGAAAACCTTCAAGGCTGAGGCTAGGGCCCGAGTGGTAACCACTGATAGCTAGAATAATTAATACGAACTGTGCGAATAATTATTCAACTAACCCGCGATAACCAGACCAGACCGGAGCCGGTTTAGCCACTTAAATACACAATACAATCATAAAATCTAATTTTCCGAGGTTTTTCCCAGTAGAAAAGACTGTAGTAATTGATTGATTGAAGTAGAAATTGATTTACATTTTGCAACTTGTTGGCAACCTCAGGCACTATCAAACGCACAAAAATCTGATCATCCCGGCTCCCTTATCGCAGCTTATCGTGCAGATGTTAAAGTACAAGTGTGTCCATCTCGTGAATGCCCTTCGATTGTCTGATAACAGTGACAGTCCTCTTGAGACATGGCTTAGCTACAGCCACTTAGTTACCCTAACTATCTCCTTCAGTACACTACTAATTATTATTTAATTGCATTGCACGTGTTTTATATACCGTCATATTATTAATGTGGACGTGTTTTGAATGCCGTCTGTTTTTCAATTTTCCATTCTTTTATTATAAGATAAAGGCCAACCGCTTCGCAGGGGTATTAATACCGATATCGGTGGGCAACTAGTCACCCGTTTATGCTAGTGTTTGCCTGAAAACTAATGGATACAAATCGTCGGCATCGCAGAACGAACACACGTTTGTTAACGTCGATTGCACAAAAACAACTTTCATTGCGTTATACAACATAATATTTGCAATGCATCGCGTTCGTATTAAGATATAACAAAATTCGTTGATAAGGAACCAACTATAGTTGCAATAAAATGCGTGAACTCGCCACGGTCAGCAACAACAGCTTACATAACGTACAGCGTTCCGACATGTCTAATATTAGAACAAAATTAAAGTTTTTTTGTGTCGTGGATGTTCTGATAATTATGTATGTATTTATGTATCAATGACCGGATTTATTCATGGAAAAATATACAATTTAGTATGCTAAACGGTATAATTTTAAACCTACAGCTTTATTTTGATAAACCTGTTTTAAAATAGAGATTTAATAAATGGAAATTTCACTAGTGGCCATCTCTTGTGATTTTATGATATACCTAACTATACCTAGCATTCTCCTTTCCAACAAAAAAATCACTTGTTAAACGGTGAAAGAAAGCATTGTGAGGAAACCTGCACATCTTTCGAAAGACCAAAAGCGAATTCCGCCAAATTCCTCGATTCTCGAGTGCCCAGCAGTGCATCTCTTCCACCCCTTTCGATGAAAATAGGCGCGATAGTTTGCTATTACAGTTTAATAATTATTTTTATAATTTATTACATTATGGAAACAGCCTGCGATTTTGCAAGCTCGCCTCGCGTGCGGTGTCAAGGTTAAAATACTATTTTACTACCAACAAGTGGCAATACATACATAAATATAGATTTTTTTTTACTGCCTAGGTAAGCCAGACGGTCTATCTGATGGTAAGTGATAGCCGTTGCCCAGGACATCTGCAACTCAATGGGACACGCGGTGCCGGCCTTTTAGGGACCTGTAAGACTCGCCCTTTGAAGAACTCCATTTTGTAGTGCAAAGGAATAGAGTTCAGAATGCATGTCAATTATTTTCGATATTGTTGCCGTCTCTTTGACCCTATCGATATAATCATTCTTTATTACGTGCGCTTCCGTCGCCGGTCCTTTCGGAAGCAACGCTTGGACGCCCTTTTTCCATTCTTCCGCTCAATAAAAACTTCTACTTAACATCATCCTTGGCTACTCAATAGGCATTTGAATAGGCCCGAATAATATTGTATTGTATTGTCAACCCTAAAATGTACCTACTTATCATATTAGCCTTCACATTAAGATAAATTATAAGTAAGCTGAAAAAATGCTACCAACAACAGTCGTTGAAGGAAGTTTTTGAAACGTAAATATCAAAGGTGACAGACACGAAAATGAGCTGCCGTCTATGATATAAACTCAAATTAAATAAAACAACACCAAAAAATACGTTAGTCGTGTATTTTCGTATAGGTACCTAGTTCTAAACAGGCTTACAACATAATAATATAGTGAGCTGTAAAGGTCACATTGAGGTTAGTGGGTAGTAAAGTCGCAGATTAAAAATCTGATTACAAAACCAATCCTACTAATATTATAAATGCGAAAGTTTGTGAGTGTGGATGTATGTTTGTTACACTTTCACGCAAAAACTACTGAACGGATTTGGATGAAATTTGGAACACATATAGTTTATAACCGGGATTAACACATACGATACTTTTTATTCCGATAATCCCGAAAGATTTGTTAAGTTAAATACTACGCGGACGAAGTCGGTGGGCACAGCTAGTAAATCATAATTTTCTTTATAGGAGAGCGTAAAGTTAAAACAACGAATACCTTATGGTCGCATAACGTAACGTAAAACAAAAGGTGTTCATTTGACCGATTTAGAATTTCGATTCGATTATCGAAACCGATTGCACAAGCCCATGCACTTGGTTGCAACTTGCAATCGAGTGACTACGACACTGCAACACAGAACGAGACGGGATGGTCGTAAATCGATATTATACTGTTGCGAAAAATCGTCAATGACTTTAAAGAACGAACAAAATAAATGAGAAACACGCTCTATATTTTCCTTTAGCAAGCATAGAGTGGGTGAACATTTGTAAAATTCCAAAAAAACAATGAGCTGTCATGTTGTTTGTGACACATTAAACAGTATGGTTTATCACTAGGCGCGGCACGTAAGTACCTACATCCTTCAACTGTCGGAGCGAGCTAGGTGAACCGTAAAGGTCTTCTTCCATCCATTCCTTCCATCTTAGAAGACATATACCTAATTCGTGCTAGATATCTATCTAGGCCTACCTATCTAGGTTCTGGTAAATACACTACTTATAACATTTTTACAAAAATGTTTCGATTACAACTGATCGTCTCGCCAACATTCGGGCAGCCATTTTATAAATTCGTTGTTTATTATGGTGTTGAAAACAGTCAAAAAATTAAAAATAAATGGAGGCGAACGTTAAAAACCACCTTATAAATTTTAGTATGGCTTATCGTTGACCGTGTTAAGTAGGTATACAATTATATAACTACTAATCTTTTCTTCTCTAGGTAATAAGCATCAAGATAGTAATATTTCCTACAAGTACCTAGTAATATTAATATTGGTGATAATGAGGCAAGGGGCAGGGTAATTTAAAGATACCTACTTAAATAATAAAATTACCTATCTTTCTATCTTTACCTACCCTTTTCATTTTATTGTTGTAGTTGATGCTACAACACAGTCACCATCGTATATCAAGTAGGAAACATAAGCTGTTCTGTTACCAGACCACTCAATCACACCGATCAATGATCGATCAACCGTCGATCGGTCGACCCTTACATTAAAGCAGCCTCACATTAAAGGCTTCAAATAATTAAACATGATAACACAATTTACTTTCTTGTTTAACTACTTACTTAACTCAGCATTGTAAAGTTAACATATGCGTCATATGAGCTACATTCTCTTCGAGATAATATAGAAATGAAAACCGTACTCAGAGATATTCTAGCTTATGTTATTGAGTCTAGTCTACCCGCATGTAAAACTGCTTTCAATCGTCTATACGAATTTGCAATTTTATATTTTAGTATGTTAATATACCTAACATAGCTAAGGATATACCTACTAATAGAATATACTAATTGAATATTTATAACGTCATTTTGCCTCAAGAAGAGTTATTGTTATTTATAGACTTTCCATTACCACGTGTACGGACAAAAGTATCCTTGACATGCATTCTCATGTATCCAATCAAAAGAATCCAATAATACCATTACAAGGGGACATTTCGCAACCACTTATCAATTCTCGATTGTGAATATTATCGATAGGTATATCGGTAAAAGAAACCCGTAAGCAATTGGTATTGCGTAATTAGAACGCACGCGAACTGTGAAAAATCGATAAAAGGGTTGAGTTATTATTTATAAATTTCCTAACCGCCATTGTTAAACAGATATGTAAATCGGTCAAGTGTGCTACGGCCTTCGAACGTTACGCGATTATTAACCGGTTTGCTTAATTTTTCTGATAAATATTAATTAGGCTATGATAAAACCGATACTTCTTTTTAAGTCAAAGAAATTCAGTTCTTTGGCTTAAAAAGAAGTAAGTACCTATTTAGTGTTATTTATTACCCACTATCGGTTACTGTTCTAACGGTCCGTTAATATGTTGGTAAAATTTGCCCTGAGGACCTGAGAATAACTTTTCAGCGATAGTATTTGGTATAGAGGATTAATTTTTATTGTCTTAGAAAGGCGAACCAGTTAAAGTATCTTATATTTTCTTTTAATTGGTAAAACAACATCTATTTCAATATTAAAATAACTCTAAAATAGTTACCACTGGATACTTGAACTGGTTCGGCGTTGTAAATACGATAAAAAAGTCACCGTGTAGCGACATTGTCGGATGGATACTCAGTACTTCTTGTATCTCATCATACTTATTTGATTGAATTAAATGTATTAAGTTTGTGTGTTTATACTAAAATATTACGGTGAACACAGCATTGTTTCCTATTATTTTGTGTATATAGTGTACATACTCACAAGAATGGTGATTCAATGCCAATAGTGACTAAACGCGGGTAAACATTACACAACTAACCAAACGCGAGAATTTTATTTCGGTATTTATCTGAAACCGGAATTTTTTAGGAAAAAAACTCGGTTTTAAATTGTCTGTAATTTTTTTAAACTATCAGGCCGCAATGTTCCTCTTCAAAATGTAAAGAGCAGAACAGCCTGCGTTCAAGCTTCTCCGGGTGGTTTTCCAAAGGGAATTAAAGCTGCAAAGGTTAATTCTATAGTCCCCTCTACACATGCAAGTAGGTAATTACTTTCACCGCTTCGAAAGTGCAGTAAATTAATCCTACAACACATGCATCATGCCTCATTGGCATAATTAATGGTTTGTTTCTCTCTTGCATATTGAACGTTTATTTCTTACATGGACATCTTGTAATGACAGTGTTGAATCTTTGTTCTGTTCCGGCATAAATACGGTTATTATTATTCGATTAGACGCTCCGGATCGCGGGTCACGAACGGCGATCAGCAAATCTAAAAAGAATCTGAATTGCTGTTTCTGCTGGCTTTACTCACTAGTTCTACGAGCTCTGTCTAGGGTCCGCATTAATAAATCGATCTCAAATCTGAAAGGAATCTTGGAAATGTCATTCTTATGTCTTACCAGTACAAAATGCATGTCAAATGAGTACTCAAGATCGCTCTTAGATTTGATATCGATGTATTAATACGTGGCAAAGTTATTTTTTTGTTTGAGGTACCTATGAAAAAAAAATAGTAGTATTAGCACTTATCATACTAATATTATAAAGAGGAAAACTTTGTTTGTTTGGTTGTAATGAATAGGCTCCGAAACTACTGAACCGATTTGAAAAATTCTTTCACTGTTGGGAAGCTACACTATCCCCGGGTGACATAGGCTATAATATATTTTCAAAAAAATTAGGGATCCGCAACGTACCCGTGCGAAGCCGGGGCGGGCCGCTAGTTTGCTATAAATTACGTGACGCCATCTTTAAATAAGCACGAGTACCTAATAAATTTGAGCACTAATTTAGATCACACAGCCTACAGATTGTACAATGGAATGTATTATAACTATTTATCGTCCACCAACATGCAAACGTGACGGTCACGATTTTATATTTGTCAGAAAATTACGACTCACGTAAACGTTAGTTAGTAGGTTTACACGCGATCCCTGGATGACCATCATGAAAATAAAGATAGGTGGGCTGTACATAAAACATAAGGTGCGTTCACATGCACCAAGCAACTAGCATTTATAGTTCAAGTACCTCAATATAAACCGTTGTTCTTAGAACTTGATTTACCGTCTCCTCTAAAACGTAAACACCCTGTTTTATATCCCAACTCAGTGCCCTATCGTAATTTTGCCGACATTCCCAACAAGGGCCCAGCATTTATTCAATCTCACGAGATAATCACGAGACGGATAGCTGGAAAAGTAATACATTTGTAGATATCCCATTAAGTAAGTAGTGATTTCGAACAAGAATACTGAAACTTACTCAAATGTTTAAGTACCACTTAGTTGTAAAGACGTCGTCCCTTGTAATTGTTGGAGCGTAAATGTTGCATTTTTAACCCCCGACGAAAAAAGAGGGGTGTTATAAGGTTAACATGTGTATCTGTGTGTCTGTCTGTGGCAACGTAGCGGCCAAGCTGATGAACCGATTTCAATTTTGTTTCTTTTGTTATCGATAGACTTTTAAAGAAATTCAATATGAAATAGCTACAGCCTAAACCTTTTTTTTTGTATTATTGCTTAGATATACATACTGGCAGACTTATTGACAGGCAAAAAATATACAATTCAAATCATTTTTCTATCAAAACGTGACATTTCTAAATTAAAGCCAGTGACGTCCCGACTTGACTCAACTTGCGTAGCAAGCATACGTCTGCGCTATCGCAGTAATGCGGTATGCGCAAGCCTTTGCACATGCAATACTGCCAGCGCACATCATGTGAGAACACATCGCATGTGTGCGTCTGGGGATGTTATCACACCAATCGGTCGACCGTCGATCAATGGATCGATCGATCGACGCTAGAATACGATGAACCGCCGAATATAAGTGGCAAAAGGCAACACACTGGAGCTATTATATTTATATTAATATCTACACTTACTTATAATATTATCTTTGTAATTATGAACTAAGAAAATGAGCAACTGGCGAACTAAAAAAAAGAAATATAAGTAACAAAATGTAAAAGGACAAGCCCGCTGATTTTCTTGCCGGATCTTCTTAGTCGAGGTCGCATTCCGATCCGGTTGTAGATATAAGAAAAAAATTGAAAATTACCATTTTGTAAGCGCCCCCGTAGGCCGAAAGAAAATAAACGCTTTGACTTTGATAGGAACTGTCGATCGACGTCAGCGATGTCAGCTGCTCGATTTTTTCATTAATCGAGGATCGATCTATGGTCGATTGATGACAGAATGGCTCTTACGAAACTATTTATTACCAAATCCAACGCCGATCGATGCGATAATCGATGTCGATTGTTTTATCGACCGGTATTCATCCACCAGCCAAAGCCAATCACCACCAACCAATCTCTCAGTGTTGACCGATGTCGATCGATGCAGGTGATCGTTCGATTAGTATGTCTACACCCTAACTGCTAACGCAAGTCAAAAGCGCATGTTGAAAACGCACCTGTGTAAATTACACCTAATAGGTATTCAGTTTTTCCACCACCATACAAGAGACAGTCAGTATGAATAAAACAAACTCAGATAAAATAAACTGCTCTTAAACTCTCATGTAAACTAAATCAATCGACCAAAGGTGCAGATATATTACCTACATACAGTTAAACCACGACTTTATTAACTATCAGTTATTCCGCATTGTGTTATTGTAAAGGAATGAAGGAAGAATGGTCAGCACATAAATATCGACAGCAGAATAATAATATATTAATAACTTAGATGATAAATTATTGCTTTTGTGGTTTGTACGTTGCCAAGATTCAATTGCTTTGTTCGTGCCGATGTGTGCAACCCTTTATAGATAAGTTAAAGTTACAGCGAAATACTCAAACGCTACTCAGCTATTTGTGACGTTATAATAGCTGTCATTCTTTGTCTCAACATGAGGCAGCCCTCAAAGAAAATTGATTTGTGTATGAGGATTCGGAGGTTGATTCAATAATTATTATTTTGAAATAATATTCATGATCGAGTCTAAATACATTGACTATTGATCAGTGTAAGTTGTGCTTAAGGTGAAGGCGCCTGTCTAGCCCGCGAAATTCAAAATTTTCGAGTATTTTTATAGTTTATCCAAAATCTGAAAACAATTAAGACAACATTTTGTGATTTGCGACAAACACAGTATGCAGTGCATTTATTAATACATTTATTTTACTCTAAATATTATCACGGTGGATATGAAACTAGTTAATCACTAAATATACAAAAATTGCCAGATTATCTGGATAGCTGTCGTACTTTAAATATTTTAGAGTACCTAAGTTGAATATATTAATAAATGCACTGCACACGGTCTTTGTCGCGAATTACAAAATGTCACTTTTATTATTGTCCGATTTTGAAAAATTTCTATAAAACCTCAAAAAATTTGAACTTCGCGGGCTAGATGGGCGCTTTAGCCTTAATATGTAACCATTACTACTAAGGATGTGCCTAACAAATTTATTAACTATGCGGTCGAATATTCGTATTTGGAAAACCCCATAATCTGCTAGTCACTTTTTTCGACGGTGCTAAAAAAGTAATTCCTGACAACTCGTTTATTATGAGGTGTCTGTTTTTTTATTTTTCCGGTTCGCAATGTTCTCATCGCATTCAATCACTTATTCCGAAGAATGTCAGTAAATAGGTACGAAATAATTTTACAAAACATCGCCTATTTAATGTAAATGGTTCCAGAGATATACCATAAAAATATTTAAAACTAAAGAAATTACAGCTCTATTTCTTTGCATCTACCTTACCCTACCTGCTTATTTTTAAAATGTCTACCTTCATCCTTTAAAAAATGTATCCTGCATTTCTAAAACTTCTGAAAAAAATTGGCAAATCTACCATGGTAATCCACTTAGCAACAATAAGTACCTACTTAGTTAAGTAAGGTATAGGTTTTAATTAAGTAAATAAACTTACTTGGCTTATCCGATGTGTCCTCATCCATAATGGCAAGCTTGCTCGGCCTTTTGTCATCTTCAGACTTCAAACCCATTTTCACTGCAACGACCGGACAATAAAAATAAAATTTAATAAAAAAAAACCAAATAAATTACAGACGATTTTTTTTCGAAATTCGAATCGCTCGACTTCACTAGAGTTACACAGAGGATGACTTTATTTTTAACATATATTTTTAATCGGAATTATTTTGAACTTATGAAATATTTATTGGATTATTGTTATTATTTTATCGGTAACGCGCGCGTTCAGAACGCCATGCTCGCGACAGGTGAGCCTGGCCGCGTACTACGTTCATGAAGGTTCGTATCGACTGTCACGCTACGATGGGCCAGCCTTGTTTTTATGCCACGCGACTTGCAGCCACTCAGCTGCTAGCCGTCTCGACCGCTCGTGTGTAGGTAGGTGCAGATCAGTGAAATTGACATAGTAATTGACGTGAACTAGGGAGCGATAAATTGACAAGATTATCGCACACGTCGCAAGAGATTAACTTGCTGTTCGGAATATGGAGACTTTTCATTTATCTAACCGTAGTTTTTATTTTGTGTAAGAAGGATATTCTTAAATTCAATGGGGCCTTTTATTTTAGGTAGACATCTAATAGAAATAAGAGATTAAGTAGGTACCTACTGTCCTTTTCATGGATGACTAGTATAAGTATGGTACTGTTGATGATGTTCATCCTCCAAATAGGCATTAGTTAACTAGGTATATTGCAGAAAGTACACAATAGCTCGAAATGTTGTTAGTCCTATGTATTATTTGAGAGTATTTTTTAATCTTTTTATTACTTTTATTCAAAGTCACATGACTGACGCCCTTGTGTTAGATTGACACAAGTAATTATTACCCGGCGCAAAACAAGAAATCACTAAATACCAACGTTTTATGCTAAGTTATAAGGACCTAGTACCTGGGTAAATTCTTCAATGATACCTATCGATGCGTAAGTAAGTATCTGTGCGTTGTTCATAATAAAATTACATTTGTCTTCCTTACGGGGCCGGGCAGAGCTACATACGACTAAGTTTGCATATAAAAATATATTATAAGTACCGTAAAATATAGATAATAATATTATTCATTATAGATTCTATTTGGCAAAGGATAAATTTGGATTCAACTTTATTTTTTCATCAAACAAGACTCGAAGGAGGTTGCATGCAATAAAAATAGCCCGCTATCCTTGACATAATTATATCATTGCCACTAGATCCTTACTTTATCTTTAAATATTGTTGTTAAATACTTATTTAAATAAGTTCCCCACACAATTTTGCAGCATGCAACAACGCATATATATAGCAACCGAGAAAATGATAAGATATGAATCAATTCACTTTCCGAGATTTTGATAGATAAGCTGTTGATTCACTACGTCGTCAGCTGATCACTCAGTACATCATAGCGCAAGTAAATAACTGTTAAAATATACCTACGGAAATACAAAAAGAAAATTACATTAGCCTTAGCCTCAGATAGAACAATACAAATATTGAAATATAATATGTATGACAGATAAAATATATTATAAGTAAATACATATGTATAATATTTTGCGTTTTTTTAATTCTTCATCTATAAGTAGGTATAGATGAAGAATAAAAAAACAGACCCATATTTTTTGCATGATGTTTTTTTTCTCTCAAGACTTATGATTACATTATCGTTTCTGAATTATTAGGCTTTCTGAATTAAAATAATCAAGCAAAAATAACTCAATTGGCGCGTATGCGAAACGAGTGCCTCAAGTGGGAAAATAGAAAAACTGCGTTTACGTGACAACCGCATTTGTCTAGTAAATTTCAACTATGTACTTAAATGTGTACAAAAATGATTCATTGACTCGCCACTCGGGACCCTGTATGAGTCACCCTTACCTACAAATTCTCTTTAAGACGTGTAACGCGTAAAACGCTTATTCTTGTACTTGGCACTTTGGTAGTGAAACTGTTAGCTAGCGCCGTAAATGCCGATTATACTATTTAATTAAATTTACAAATGATATCGTACAAATTAAATTGCTCTACAATACTCGACATTGACATTGGCACGACACTAATAGAAGGGGACGTGCCTGCAATGTGCAACCGAAAGTGAAAACGTTGATCTCGAATAGTAAATAAAACAAACAAGTGTTAGTAAACAAACAAATCATGTTGGAATATAGGCAATTGCTAGAATCTGACATATACCTATATACCTGAATGGAGGACAAATAATTATTACTGAGTAACAATTAATCTTGCAATAGATATCGCTAAATAAATATAATTTTGATCCCTGGTTTGCACTGGCGAAAAAATATTTTCTGTTGTCCGCAGTTTTTTGTTATAAGTAGGCACCGTTAATTTTATTTATTTGTACAGATAAAGGTGAAGTTCATTTACAAAATATTTCTATAAAACCTAGCTGTACCTATGTGCAAATGTTAATTGACTAAGTAATCATCATGTCAACAATATCACCGCAACCACCGAAGCATATACGTAGAACATGACTAGAACCAACGATAACCTAGCTTTTATTTAAAGGTGGGGCGTGCTAAAAGACTCATCGCGAAGGTCATTTCAAAAACCTTAATGCGAATCACCAAGGCAATGCCCCGTAAACTTAAAAAAAAAACTACAAAACGAGTCAGCCTGTTTTTGAATTCGGAACACGCATCGAAGCGAAGAAATGCATCGTCCGTCCGTTGAGCCGAGCGCAACCGAATTTGGAACACCCTGTAGCGTGTAGCTGCACAAAGCTTATTGCCTGACGTCAAAACCACAGAACAGACAAAGAAAATAAGGTGATATCATTTTAATCACTGTCACATACATTCATTGTGTACTTTGAGCATAGAAGATCATTACTGAGACTTAGTCACAGTGGTGTATAAAATTATTTTTTTAGGTATCCTGAACGGTCAAAATAGTTACCTATGAACATCGTGAAGATCCTACTAATCCTACTAATATTATAAATGTGAAAGTTTGTGAGTGTGGATGTATGTATGTATGTATGAATGTATGTATGTTTGTTACTCCTTCACGCAAAAACTACTGAACGGATTTGGATGAAATTTGGATCACAGATAGTTTATAACCGGGATTAACATATAGGATACTTTTCATCCCGATAATCCCTAAATTTTTGTTACGTTAAATACTACGCGGACGAAGTCCGTGGGCACAGCTAGTATCTAATAATAATAAAAAAGCGGTAACGGCTTACCTTGTTTTTATATTTTTAAATTTATTTAGATAATATGTTTTTTATTTAGATTTAAAAATATAAAATGATGTAAAATGAATAAATGATATAATAATAAATATCGCCAGACAGACACACCAACTGTACGGTCCCAAACTTAGCAAAGCTTGTACTATGGGTACCGCACAATGGACTGGGGTCGATCCCAGTGACACCCAGACCAGGGTAAATTACGAAAAGGCCATTTCCGAAATTTGCCCCGGCGGGAATCGAACCCATCTGCATTAAGGTACGTCGAAAGACGTGTAAAATTCGCCAACCCTCACTAGGCCACTAGGAAGTCTAGGAAATGTGTCCCGAAGCCCCGCATACCTCTCTTATTGAGACGGATTAGGCTCCATACAATGGCAGTAGGCTCGCCCCTAATACATTAGTACAAAAATATCATCGGCGAAATGTGGGTCTCAGCCTGCCCCTTAGAGGAATGCGGGCGCGATGCTTTATTCTATTATTGTTAGAACTTCGACAGACTACGACTACAATGTAACTTGTATTCACAGACCTTTTAGAAATGTTCGCTTCTATTACATCACCATAGATAATTTACGAGATCTATACAAATATCGCAAACCGATATTATCTTTGATCATAGTATCCACAGATTAGATAACTTTACAGCTATCAATTGTCTGTATCTGTTCAAACTGGAGTTTGAACAAATAGTTGCATACCACTTGTTACTCGTATAGTGTGATTCCAAAGGCCGAAATAATACTTGAGTTTGGGGATTGGATTAGTGGATTTAATTATATAAAAATTTGATCGAAATATTTAAATAAATAAATAAATACAAATCGCCAGACTGACACACCAACTGTATGGTCCCAAACTAAGCAAAGCTTGTAGTATGGGTACCGTATAATGGACCGGGGGCGATCCCAGTGATACCCTGACCAGGATAAATTACAAAAAGGCCATTTCCGAAATTTGCCCCGGCGGGAATCGAACCCGCAACCACCTGGTGCAGTGAGCCGAGCGGCCTACGTTCGAACCACTGCGCCAAGCGGTCGTTTTATATTGTCTCTCTGGATCATTCGTAGCTGCTACTCGCCAATGTAGTTAACACTGTTTTCTAAGCCATGAGATATGTTCTAAGACCCCACAACACGAAAGTTGTGTCATATCCACCCACACTATCCCAGGGACGAGCGCAATGGTGATATTTGCGTTTTTACGAGCACTCCACTTGTTTTATTTAAACCTAATTCAATTGTTACGAATAATGCAGAATGAAACCAACCAACACGTACTTACTACTGCAGACCAAAATCAACCCTAATACAAATAATTATGGGTCGATTTCATTTTTCAAAACTGCATCCAATTGTTCTCGCGCTATCATTGCACGAGTTGCAATAATTTAATACACTATTGAATACATTATTTACCTTGACATGAAATAGGTGCATAAAAAGCATCATTATATAAATTGGTTGTTCTTGCATAATGTGGTTTGACATTTTTAAATTTGTAATTACTAAGTAGGTACGAACGACTCGGGTGATAATTATTATTCTGTTCGTACAAAATATTTTTCTCGAATTAATTGAGCTTCGTATTGGCGTCCTACGCATGGTCGAAATGCATGAACGAAACAACAACACATTTGGCTTTGGCAAATTTGGTTCCGTAATCATTTTATATACTTAGCCAATAAAACTTTGCAGAATTGGGGCCCTGAAAAACCGGCTACCATAGACAACTAACTAGAGACTAACACTTACTTAGGGGGCGTCCATTAATTGCGTAAGGTGTTCTAGGGGGGAGCGCATCACGCTAAATCTTTCCAAATCTCACTTAGCGGGGAGGGGGGGTCTTGGCAAATATCACGTAATTATTTTTCTAGCAGAAAACGGCGTAAAATTGCGTGAAAAATTATGTCTAGAATAAAATATGGACAAGTGCAATTTTGAGCGCGAGAATTAAGTATGGAATTAGCGATGATTAAAAAACGATGGCCTTTAGGGTCAAGCGTTTTCAAATTTTTTTTCTCAATAATCTATCACCTTTGCGGCCAAAACATACATTTTGAAGAATCTCGCGTGAGATTAGGGGAGGGGGGAGGGAGTTAAAGAAAATCCTACGATATCTCACCAAGGGGATAGGGGGGGTCGAAAAATTTTCAAAAATGCCTCACGTAATTAATGGTCGCCCACTTATAGATACGTAATCACAATCTTTAAATACAAGATTATACAAGATATAATAATATAATTTAAAAAATATAAATAAAAAATATAAATAATCAAATAAAGTACTCCAGACAAAATATTTTATCGTATCCATAGTATTATGGAACTAAACTACCAAAGCTAGAAATGCGCGCTCGTACTAAAGCAAGCAACATATGAAATGTTATCGGATTATTTTAATAGTTTTTTTTTTTTTTTTTTTGTTTTTTTTTTTTTTTTGAATTGACTATATGTTGTTGGCCAGAGTGGCCATAACAACTTCACCCGGACAGAGGGCGAGCGCAAGTGCGCTCCAGCCATAGGGGCAGGGGGGCAGCTAGCTCAAGGGCGTCACTAGGGACACGACCTCGGCTTGGGCCGCTGCCAGGAGAGGTGGCGAGGGTAAATCTACCACCGGATCGGAACGCTGTACCACCGGATCGGAACGCAATTTTAATAGTGATGTCCAGCAATCGGAACCAATCGAAAAATAGTTTCGACAACATTTACAACTCTTCTTACGGTTCAAATTATCGGAGCCACAAAGAACCGGTCGGAACTACTATTTTCTAACATTAGTGATTTTCAATAGATTTAGGTACTCTCCGGGATTAGAGAACATACTTAAAAAACAGATAATACCTACATATGGTTTTACGAACAGACGATGCTCTCCGAAAAGACGATTAATTACGGAATTGGTACTTATATACATTCAGTGTTAGTTTGCCCGTCTGAAGACCCCTCTAACATGGTTTCAATACTTAGCCCATATCGTAAAGATATCAGTTATCTGCACTATTATGCGTTTGTTTGCGGACTAAACGCAGTTGTAGACTATTTATCTTGATGACGGGAGCTTAATTGGTTAATAATGATTACAATGTAGTCACTGTTACTGTACTGAGGTACTTTTTAACTCTAATTTCCAGTCAAATTACACCTTAAGGTGAAATGCAATAAGTACTACCGAGTCCACCCGCCAGCAATAATCGTAGCCATGCTTTCAATACCAACGGCGGCATTCTGAAGGTGAGTGAGACAAAACACTTCTGCCTCTCTCACTCAACGTAGCTATAATATATACAAATAAATAAAATTGGAGTGTCTGTTTGTAATATCAAAATAACACCTTTTCACTAAATGCATATGAAAGCACACACGACAACTATAGCAAAAACGCGATTAAAAAAAAAATTGTCTGTCTGTCTGTCTGTATGTTTGTTCCGGTTAATCTCCGAAACGGCTGGACCGATTTTGACGGGACTTTCACTGGCAGATAGCTGATTTTATAAGGAGTAACTTAGGCTACTTTTATTTTTAACCTACATTGTCCTCACATCTCAAAATACCTACTGTAAATAAATAAACATAATTTATAAAAAGAGAAAAGAAAAATGTATCCATGGAGTTTCTTGCATGTTCTTCTCCATAGGATTTTGTTTTGGAACATGCACCTAGTTCTTGACTTTTTAAAAGTGCCAGTTAATCTGGCCTATTTGAAATAAAAATATTTGAATTTGAATTTAGAAAATCAAGAACGCGGGAGCGGGAGCGATTAAGTTAAATTCCACGCGGACGAAGTTGCGGGCTCAGCTAGTAGCTCCTATAAATGCGCCCTAGACAACTTCGTCCTGGTCCCCTTGAGCTAGCTGCCCCCTGCCCCTCTGGCTGGAGCGCACTTGCGTTCGCCCTCTGTCCGGTGAAGTTGTTATGGCCATTCTGGCCACCAACATATAGTCCATTCAAAAAGAAAAAAAATCGTCCTGGTCTTATCGCTTCAGCGCCCCATAATCAGTAAATAATACTTAGTTCTTACGCCACAGAATATTTAACTTGACACCCGGATTGCATATCAATGGGAAATGATTAAGTCACGGCTCACGATCTTATCATGGCGTCTCACGTGAGACTGTTTCCCTTACATTTCGATATCTATTCTTGATATAGGTGCCCACTTAGTTGTAATCTGTTGGTACCTAAGTAATTAATAGGTATTCTGTTAAATTGGATTTACATTTTGACAGGCTGGCTGATCTATCAACGCACAGCACAGCATGCACGATCATGATTTTTTTATGTAGGTACCTTTTATACCGTGGGCCTCGGAGATTTTTTTTGAACCCTCAGTGAATTTAGCATAATTATACCCCTAAGGGTAAAATAGAGAATGGAAGTTTGTATCTAAATTCCGTACCGAGATCCACGAAAACAGAGTCGCAGGAAGAAATCTAGTTTCTAAATAACTCGAACCTCTTAGGTGCTACAAAAGTTTTATAAAAAAATGTACCTAATTCACCGCGAAATTTACCCTACCCACCCACCTACTCTGCATTCGAAATAGGGTCTGACTCATTATGGTACCTGTCACGCAAGGATGTTCGTTAAGAGCTGCAGTAAATTAAACAATGCTCATGCGCGTGCGCATTGAATCACCCACTTAACCATTTGAGTGATTCAGTGGAGACCTAAATCCTACGTGACAAAAATTATGCGCGCTATTATCTAGACGGCGGACGGACTTCTAGTCGTCCTCTGACAGACGGACGGACGGACGGACGGACGGACGGACGGACGGACAACGACAGCGCAACAATAGGGTTCCATCCGAACCCTTTGGGGTTTGGAACCCTAACCACATGAGCAAATCATAAAAATAATACTGGATTTATGCTATTTAGTATTACTTTCGCTGTCTTCACTCAATAATCTAAGGGCATGGTGTGCACCATGTTTTTAAAACGTGCCGTCGACGCGCGTTTCTAGCGATACAAAGGCGATACGCACCCACCTCTCCTGGCAGCGGCCCAAGCCGAGGTCGTGTCCCTTGGGACCCACTACCTATGGCACGATTTCGGCCGTCTGGGGGATGACTGGGGTGGTACCAGGTCGTCCCCCTTTTAGTGCCTGTGGCCCGGCAAGTCATTGTCGGGCCGTCCGCCGCCGGGGCGTCTCGGAGCATTTCCCATGGTCCCGGGGCGCCCCTCTGCATGGCGGAGGGTGGTACACCGTTGGTTTTTAGTGGGTATACTGCGCCCTTCAGACGCAGGGACTCCCACATACCCCTCTCGTCTCCCCCGAGGCGTGAGGGGACCCATAAAGGGTTTTCCAACGATAAAAAAAAAAAAGAGGTCGTGTCCCTTGTGGCGCCCTTGAGCTAGCTGCCCCCCTGCCCCTGGTTGGAGCGCATTTGCGCTCGCCCTCTGTCCGGGTGAAGTTGTTATGGCCACTTTGGCCAACAACATATAGTCATAAAAAAATCGAGTCAGACGCAGCCTGTAGACCTAGTAGGCTAAAAGGGAGTTTAAAAAACGTAGTGTGCACGGGCCCTAACACGTTCCATCTCAATTTATAATTTTCGTCTGAGTGCGATAACTCCAAAAGTAGGGAGGTTACTATATGATTGCTTAAGACTTATTTTTATCAATAATCTTTGATGTACCAGAAAATGGAGCAGGTATACTAGTAATTATGAATGTAGATGTAGGTAAACACAAGGCACCTATACACATTTTAACCTCTATAAGTATCTACGCAATAATTTGAATAATGCAATAGCCACAAAAGAACTAGCGCGGTCACGTTTTACCGATGGAAACGTGTGCGATTATAATAATGAAGTCATCAATTCTAGAGTTTACTTACTTATATCATTTTTACCGGTGGTAGATGTATCGCAGCCAACTAGCTTAAGTCGCCGTTCAATGAACAGCCTAGGCACTTTACTAAACAGCGCCGTTCAACTAGCGCCCTAAATGCTATTCAGCCGTATCGTCTGTTACAATATTTAATAAACTGGCTGGCTAATGCTTAGGCAACTGGTTGACATTTAAGTACTACAAAACTTTTTCAAAATACTACCCAAGCAGTGTGACCCGGATGGGTTTAGGTTAGGGTTATTTTTTTTATGACCCCACAGAAATCCCACCCGGCAAGTAGGTTCGGTGGATCTAAACAATTTCGTAAAATACCTAAGTACCTAATAAAATTATTCCATCAAAGTTGTTTGTTGCCGACGGCGCCATATTGACAGTTTGGTGTGTTTCGGCGCTAGTTGGCATAAAGTGGAACTAAATTGAACTGAACAGGCTAGGCAAGTAATTAAACGTCATCAATCCAAGTCATTTGCCTAGCTGTTTGATCAAATGGCTGAATATCATTCAGGCCGCGCTAGTTGAACGGCGCTGTTTAGTAAAGCGGCTAGGCTGTTGATTGAACGACGAATTAAGCTAGTCGGCTGCGACAGATGCAAGCTGTATCAATTGGCTGGCTCGGCAGGGGTAGTACAACCCGCTCACAGAAGATCGGCGTGGCGTAAAGTAACTATTGTAGCTGTGTTTCGTACGATGAGTGAGAGAGCCTCCCTCTATCCCACTCCCCTTCAGGTCGGTAACGTGCCAGCAATGCCTTTGGTAACGCAAGCTATGATTAACTGCTTAATATCAAGCGGAACGTAAGCTTGGCTGTCGATTCTTTAAAACGAAGACCAGACATTTTGATTAATGACGAAAGGGAAACGACTCAGACGTATGATAATCTTGCCAATTAAATTCGCTGTCATAACAACCACTACGTCTTATTTATGTCCAGTTTACAAAAAACGTAGATTATGTTCTTCTAACCGAAGCCTAAATTACTAAAAGGTTGGTACATTGGTTTTCCCCTATTTGTTCGTGTATTAGTATGAGAGTGATTTTTTCAGAAACTACAAGCCTGTTTTTTTACATTATTTCATTGGTTTAATCATTAAATATAGTTACTTACGACAAGGTTTTAGTGAGAAGTAGGCATATAAATATCGTGTTTTTTTACTGAATACAAAACAGATTTCCAACCCTAGTTCGGAAGTAAATTGGTGTCGCGAGCAGTGGAACAAAGATCCTTAGAAAATAAATAAATATTGTGCATGAATTTTACTCAACTAATACATGGATACAGTGCGAAGGGAAGGCCAAAGAAAATATGGATGGATTGTATCAACAAGAGTCATATGAACGAGGTTGGAGTGGATGTGAGTATGACAGGAAAACGCGAGGAATGGAAGGAATATACATACTGCGCCGACCCCAGATAATAGGAAAAGGTAAGGTAAGGATGATGTATTCAACTAATACTTGCATGAATGGCTGCTGTCCGCAGAACTGCCTTGCGTGTGCTCTCCACTTTGGTACATTTAATTCAAACACAATTCTTGCGATATCTAGAAAAACATTGATACCACGCTGGAAACTATACCTTCAACATAGCTTCGACCACGCGTCGACGGTGTTATTATGACGTTTTACTTTTTAAATCTTGACAATTCTGATACATCAACATTATTTTTCCAGTTATTCTTTGTAATGAGTTCCAATTATTTCTTATAATCCCGACCTGGGCCGACCACAGAGGATGATCATTGCCAAAACCATGTCAGATAATAAATAAGTGAAATACTTACATATAGGCGCATACTTTAAAATACGGCTATTGACGTGTCGCACGAATTTTGTAGTTGGCGGTTCATCACCATTATTGTATACGATAAAATATGATGATTTTGAGTTTGAGTTTGAGATGTCTGAGTTATCATGATGTATCAGTTATCTCTTATATCTCTGTGCTTATAGGTGATTGCTAGATCATGAAACCGAGGCCCATATTAATAAAACGATCTCACGTCTGAGAGCGATCTTGGGAATATCATAAGTAACTATTGAGTTTCTTGCCGGATCTTCTCAGTGGAAGCAGCATTCCGAACCGGTGGTAGATTCTGATCGGTCGGAATCGGTCTAATAATAAATCTATCGACTTATTTATTTCACGTGATTAGCACGCACGCGACGAATGTTGATTTTATAGTAGGATCCCAATTTGATAAATAAATATTGTAGATTCATGAGACAAATTCATGTACATACACATTTTCAAACCAAATATAAAATATGTTGACATTTGATTAAGATGACATAAATATTTATTTAAGTTCGGTATTGTCATCAGACGGCTCACGGAATTAGGCGGGCACGATAAAAGTACAATAGCTTGCTATCTCGCGACACCCAATACACTTCCTCCTTGTTATTATATAATAGTGTACCTTAATTCATGTATCCGCGAACCTAGTAGATGGTTCAGGAAGTAGAAGCCTACCTATTTTGGCAATGAGGTCAAATGATGCCGCATGGCGACGCCACTTTATTAACATTATTGCTGAAAAGATGAATCATTGACTTAAGATTTATGTACTCCCTAAGGGCCAGCCTGTTTTTAACCCCCTGGCCAAAAATGAGGGGTGTTATAAGGTTAACATGTGTATATGTGTATCTGCCTATCTGTGTGTCTGTCTGTGGCATCATAGCGCCCAAGCGGATGAACCGATTCCAATGTTGTTTTTTTTTGTTATATAGTACTTATACTGATCGAGAGTGTTCACATGTGTATATGTGTATCTGCCTATCTGTGTGTCTGTCTGTGGCATCATAGCGCCCAAGCGGATGAACCGATTTCAATGTTGTTTTTTTTGTTATATAGGTACTTATACTGATCGAGAGTGTTCTTAGCTATGTTTCATGAAAATCGGTTCAGCTGTTTTAAAATTATCAGCTCTTTTGTGGTTTAAGAAGTCGTCGCATCGGGGGTTTTCTAAATTTATAATTTTAGTTATAGTGGCTGTCGTTAGTCTTACAATTTTTCTGCAGCATTTTGAGGGTAGTATTAATATTTTTTATGGAAATGTATGTAACAACTACTTGTTTATCTGCGTTCAAGGTTGCAGATATTAAAATAGATCACGCCAACTGAAATCCTTCACTTTTTGTCGCCTTGAGTATTTTAAATAACATCAATCTATGGTTAAGTTAACCACAAATATCGATTCCTTCCGTCTACCGGATTATCTGTTCCCATTATTATACCGCGACTAGGTACTTATATCATTGCCGAAACCAAGGCACAGGGCAGAGTTTCTAAAGGGGCTCAGAAATGTTAAACTTCTAGAACTGGAACAGCCAATAACCGAACGCTTCTAAAATTGGACCGCGGCTGGTTATTATTTCACGGGCCATAAATAAATGACAGATAACGAGTTAAGCCTCGTTTTCACGGTAGTAGTACAGTCGGACCGAGTGCGTTCGTGCCAGCCATCTCCTATAGGAGTACACTCAGAATGTAGTGTACCTAATCGTTATGTTCAATAGAGTCTGCGATGAAAGGAGACAGTAACGATACCCACTCGCAAGTATTGTTGTCGAATCTTTTTATTGCTGCATATACATTGCATCAGATTATCAGTTGAAGTCATTAGTAATAAAAGTACCCTTTTGACCTCCCACTCCAGGGCACGGGCCTCCCTCACTACGAGAGGGATTCAGGCCGTAATCCATCACTCTGGCCCCGTGAGGGTTGCCGGATTCACGAGTCTTTTCGAAAATTTGTTAGACTTTCCAGGACTTGCAGGTTTTCTCACGATGTTCTCCTTCACCAAGTAAGGTAGTGATAATCATATAGAATTATGATTCGCACATAGATTTCGTAAAACCCAGAGGTGCGAGCCGGGGTTTGACCCTAGGACCTTGTGCCCGCAAGACGCGTGCTTAACCAATCGGCAGTCATCAGTCATCAGCAGTGATAAATTGTTATAAAATCTGTCTAGTATACTCACAAAAGTTGTGCACGATCCGAGTCTAGATACTCTAATCTGATCGGATGTTGATGACCGAGTGCGTTCGGATCACGTGTAGGTACGTACCTATACACACTAATAGTGGTGAGTCACCACTCTTAGTGTGTATAACGCCCCCTACATTTTTAAAGTCTTTGCCTTAGACCTTATTAATTTTCGCTGCGCTTGTCTTTGCACAATGTCCTGGACAAGACAATTTCACGCCTGAGAAAAAGTGACGCATATACCAGCAATGCTATTTGCTGTGTGAACGTTTGTGGATCCCAAAACAAACTGTGTTCGCCTTTGTTTTATATAAACACATCACTGTGCAAACAAAAAGATTGGATGTTTGATATTTTTTTGCAAAATATCTTATGTTTAAGACATTTGAGATGAGTGGAATTTAATTCCGGCATACTGTTAAGAAGTGTAAGATTAGAAGATTAAATAAAGATGTATACATATACTACCTATTGTTATACGCGCAGTATAAAATATTGTACCAACCAAACCTAAGACCTACCCAGTTTCCGAAACAGGTTAAGTTTCCCAAGAACACAATGCCAGCGTGGTAGACGACTGGCATCCCCTTCCCGTAGTAGGAGCGGTGCCCTGTATGTAACAAGAGGCTCGTCCCTCTAAATTTGTCAGAATTCCTCAGACAGGTGTTTTATGGGAGAATCAGGTATAACGATAACCACAGCTTCTCAAGCATTTACGACGAACAAGCATCTCGGTGACGAATCAACAAACAATCAGAATAAGTTCTTATTTTAATAATACACGATATTTTGCATGGCACTGTGGTATACGCTAATATGATGTAGGTTCTTATGGTGTAGATCCTATCACACAAAACTCCGATGGGTTACTCTCCAACAGGACCCAAGCAACAGAAAGATTTACACCATCAGCTCATTTTTTGGCGGTAGATACCTACATCATCTTTAGTTATTTTAAGGCCTAAAAATAGATGATCACAAGTCTGAGAGCAGTCTTATGTTACGCCTTTGACGTGTCATGTTGTAATGATATAATATAAGAATGACATTTCCAGGATCCCTTTCAGACTTCAGAGATCGATTTATTAAAACAGGCCTAAATACCGGATGCAATATCGTGCATTCTTAAAATAGGACCCACAATGGGCCATCACGTTTATCTTAGAACTTCAAAGCACTTCAAAGATATTGCAGTGACGTAGTCGTCGTAGGATCCGGCCAATAGGGAGCGCGGTACCGAGCACGCCTCCGCGACATGAATGTCATGAGTGCGGCCTGTGCGGCCCATGCCCCTCGCACAGACGTGTCAGCGGGCATGATAAACAGTAAGATGTGATCTCGCTAAGTCAGGTGCAAATAGATAATCTTAATCTCGTTATGCCGTGCCTCCACTGTTTGCGTGGGTAGGGCTGTGATGGCGGTAGATTTGATTTGACTGGTTTTTAATATTCTTGTTGATGATCGTTGATGTTCTTTTCTTATTTGGCTACCGTGGCAGATTTAAAAATTTCCAAGTGGGAGTGTGGGGTGGGACTAAGTAGTCCCATAAAAAAAGCCGAGTGGTTAGAGGGGCTGACCTCATAGCTGCGAGGTTCCGGGATCGACCGCCATCCTGGCCATTTAACTATTGACGTGAGCCCATTCCTAACACAAGCATTAGCTTAGCTGGAGGGGCTCGGGAATACTAAACTCACATTGGTAGTAATCAATTGCTAGTCTTTACAAAAGAAAAATGTAAAAGAAAATCTTTTCCATAGACTTTGACTGAATTCGGGTGCCGAATGTGGTGTCGAATACGATCAACTATGTCTGTTAGAACATAAGTACTACCGGGTTAGGGCTTGAACCTTATAGCGTAATGGAACCCAAAAATAACCCCAGTTTTTACAACTTATCTGTGAAGCCATTAGTGTTAACATAATTAATTAGATAGGTACCAACTTAGAGAATGCCTGAAAATAGGCATAGTACTTTCCTATTTGTATAATTTAATGTAGGTACGTATTCAACAACAAATTTATCATGAGCGGATTGTTAGCATGCACAAAATTAGGCACAAATTGATACTCTATAGTAATTTACTTAGTGATATCGTGGTTGTGTAATTCACATTTTATTGTGTGCTAAAGTAGTAAAGAATAAAATGTGATAATGCGTGTAGTAAGTACTAATACTAATTGCTATCCTACTAATATTATAAATGCGAAAGTTTGTGAGTGTAGATGTATGTTTGTTACTCTTTCACGCAAAAACTACTGAACGGATTTGGATGAAATTTGGAACACAGATAGTTTATAACCGGGATTGACATATAGGATACTTTTTATCCCGATAATCCCGAATTTTTTGTTACGTTAAATACTACGCGGACGAAGTCGGGGGCACAGCTAGTATTATAAATGCGAAAGTTTGTGAGTGTAGATGTATGTTTGTTACTCTTTCACGCAAAAACTACTGAACGGATTTGGATGAAATTTGGAACACAGAGAGTTTATAACTGGTGTAGGGTACACGTCATAAACATACATTTAAAATATAACTTTAAATAAATTAAATAAAATAATTAAAAATAACTTGAACGAAATTCGCACAAATTATGAATGTCGTGACGGAGCCGTGTATTGGAGCCGCGCACTACGGGCCGTCGCCTATTGTTCTCGCGAGCTACGCGCGCACCACTTGAGTTCTACCGTTCGTGGCGCTCGCAGACTTGACTACCCTCGTATATAACGCGCTAACCGTCATAACACTATCTCGTTATGTTCGCTTGCTAAATTCTGTTTATAAATAATAAAATCACTCTGTACTCCTTCTACTCTTTAGACTTGTGTGTGGATTGTTTCTGACTATAGTGTTTTGTGCTGTGTTCTGTATTCGTGCATTAAACCGTTGTGTACCCTACTCGGTTTTGTTTTCGTCCTGACCCTACGGTACTCCGACTGAGCGACCGCAGTGAAGCACCATTCATACTCACCACCACCACATCAACTAAACTGGTGACCCTCTAAATAGTGCACGAAAATGAGTGATTCTAGCAGCAGCGAATCTGTAAAAACAGTCGGTTCAAACGATGGCAACGGTGTTACCACCCGACGAACAAAAAAAGTGAGTGTTTCCAATAGACCATCCGGTTTTCGAAAAATCAAGCCAAAGGTCCCTCCGTTTTCTCCTGACGAGCCCGAAATTTGGTTTGCACTCTTGGAAGCACAATTTGAGTTTCTCAACATCACGGAGGATGCCGAAAAATTTACGAGCGTGATCACAAACTTGGACTTGCTTCACGCGAAGGCCGTGAAAGATATCGTCATAAATCCTCCAGCTAGGAATCGCTACCCGAAGATCAAGACCGAATTGATACGGCGACTGTCCGCTTCCCACGAAAAGAAGGTAAAGCAGTTGCTCACTCATGAGGAACTAGGCGATCGCAAGCCGTCGGAGTTTCTGCGACATCTTCAGGACCTAGCCGGACCTACTGTTCCCCAGGACTTCATCCGGTCTATATGGAGCAGTCGATTGCCTAGCAACGTGCAGGCCGTGCTCGCGTCACAGCCGACCCAGTCACCGGAGCAACTCGCGGATCTTGCGGACCGTATACAGGAGATTTTTATTACTACTCCCCGTGAAGTCGTCGCAGCCACATCGGCCAGAGCCATGTCATCCGACCCTGTGCCCACCAGCAGCTCATCTAGCGAGATCGCTGAGCTCAGGAAGATGGTTGAGCACCTCTCAGAAAAACTCGAGCAATATCATCGCGACTCTCGACGCTCTGATGATCGCTCTCGACCACGGCAGCGCCGATCACCTTCGCGTCCGAGATCCAGATCGGAGTCGAGTTACCGCAAGTTTCCCACCTGTTGGTATCATTCGAAGTTCGGGTCGAAAGCCAGTCACTGCGTAAAGCCGTGTGATTTCAAGAAGGCGGAAAACTCCATGGGCAGTCGCTAATGGCGGCTGACGATTGCCCAACTTCCTCAGGTCGCCTCTTCGTTTCCGACCGCAGCACGAACACCCAGTTCCTGGTGGATACTGGTAGTGACCTTTGTGTCTACCCACGTTCTGCGCTTCGCGAGCGACGGGCCAAGACGGACTTTCAGTTGTGCGCAGCCAACGGAACTGCTATAGACACTTTCGGTTATGTACAACTAGATTTAAACTTAGGCTTAAGACGAAGTTTTCCTTGGCGTTTTACGGTAGCTAATGTAACCAAAGCGATCATAGGTGTTGATTTTTTAAGCTTTTATAACCTTATTGTCGACTGTCGTAACCAATTGCTTATTGACAACACCACAACTTTGTCTTCAAACGCATATGTTGCACGTACCAACGTTTATTCCGTCAAGGTATCCACGGGCGACACGCGGTATCACGCGCTTTTAAATAAGTTCCCGGAAATTACACGCCCTTCTGGCACGCCGTGGACTCCAAAACACGATACCGTTCATCACATTCGCACAATCCCCGGGCCTCCCGTTTTCTGCACACCCCGTAGACTTGCACCCGACAAACTTAAGATAGCCAAGAAGGAATTCGAACTCATGCTCAGCAACGGGACTACCCGCCCTTCTGAAAGCTCCTGGGCCTCACCACTACATTTAGCGCCAAAAAAGGACAACAGTTGGCGTCCTTGCGGCGACTATAGGATGCTGAACGCTCGGACCATTCCAGATCGCTATCCTATAAGACATATTCACGACTTTGCCCATAGTATTGCTGGTTGCAAAGTATTTACCACGATAGACTTGGTAAAAGCCTATAACCAGATTCCGGTCTACGACGGCGATATTGAGAAGACGGCCATCAGCACACCCTTCGGCTTGTACGAATTCCCATTTATGACGTTTGGTTTGAGGAATGCAGGCCAAACATTCCAGAGGTTTGTCGATGAGATGACTAGAGGGCTAGATTTCACTTATTGCTACTTGGACGATTTTTTGGTCTTCTCACAGAACGAGGAGCAGCACGAACTCCACCTTCAGCAGCTATTCAGCCGCATGAAGGAATACGGCGTCCTCGTGAATACGGCCAAATGCGTCTTCGGTGCTAGTGAAGTGACGTTTCTAGGCTATCGAATCTCTGAGTCTGGCACCAAACCTCTGGAATCGAAGGTCCAGGCCATCAAAGAGTTCCCAGCCCCAAAAACAGCCAAGCAGTTAAGACGCTTCTTGGGGATGGTTAACTTTTACAGGCGATTTTTACCAAACGCAGCCAAAATCCAAGCCCCACTAAACGCTTTACTTACAGGTACTAAGAAGGCGTCGCATCCCGTCGATATATCTGGTGATGCACTTCTTGCCTTTGACCAGTGTAAAGATAGTCTATCCAATGCCGCGTTGCTCGCACATCCGAATTGTCTTGCACAACTCGCTTTGGTAACGGACGCATCAGATGTGGCAATGGGCGCCGTTCTACAACAACTCAGCGAAGGACAGTGGCAGCCGCTCGCGTTCTTTTCGCGAAAGCTTTGCCCTACACAACAAAAATACTCACCATATGACCGAGAACTCCTGGCCATATACGAAAGTATTAAATATTTTCGGCATATGTTAGAAGCCAGGCACTTTGTTGTGTACACGGACCATAAGCCACTCACCTTTGCCTTTCATGAACGTAAGGCCAATTGTTCGCCCCGACAGCACCGACACTTAGACTACATCTCGCAGTTCACGACCGACATCCGACACATATCCGGCCAGGACAATGTCGTGGCCGATACCCTGTCCCGCGTCGATGAGCTGCAGAAGCCAATAGACCTGAACCAGCTTGCCA
The DNA here is from genome assembly GCA_918843915.1 of Notodonta ziczac. NCBI lineage: Eukaryota > Metazoa > Arthropoda > Insecta > Lepidoptera > Notodontidae > Notodonta > Notodonta ziczac. Next base: position 10,401,739 of record OU974050.1, on the reverse strand, counting down.
GGTCGCAAGCCACTGACAGAGAACTTCTTCAGTTCCTCGGTGGTAGTGAGTTTTCACTACGCCTTAAGCAAATTAAGTTGCCAGAGAGCAATGCAGACATCTTCTGCGACGTAAGCACGTCGTCACCAAGGCCTTTCGTGACAAAGCCATTCCGAAAGCCACTATTCGACAGTCTACACAGTTTAAGCCATCCAGGCCCGAAGGCAACCACGAAATTGGTAGCCGAGCGGTTTGTGTGGCCCGGAATGCGCAAGGACTGTCGAGAGTGGACTCGAAAGTGCTTGGCCTGTCAACGTGCCAAGGTAAATCGACATGTGTCATCACCGTTGGGCAGCTTCGATTTGCCTCGCGCTAGATTTGCCTTTATTCATGTGGACATTGTTGGTCCTCTGCCACCGTCCCAAGGCTATCGTTACTGCCTCACGGTGGTGGACCGTTTCACCCGTTGGCCGGAGGTCACACCAATGACCGACATGACAGCCGAAACGGTGGGAAAAGCTTTGATATCGTGGATATCCAGATTTGGATGTCCAACGCATATCGTCACCGATCGCGGTCGGCAGTTTGAATCCACGCTTTTCCAGTTCCTTGGAAAAATGGTAGGATTTCAACACCGCCGCACGACCGCGTACCACCCTGCATGTAACGGCATGGTGGAACGGTTTCACCGTCAGGTTAAAGCCGCCATAATGTGTCACGCCGATTACGATTGGGTAAACACACTACCCCTGGTTCTCCTGGGAATAAGAACTTGTTTTAAGGACGACCTGCAGGCGTCATCAGCCGAGTTAGTGTACGGGGAACCATTACGGCTACCCGGAGAGTTCTTCCACCCGACTCTTCCAGGCTCCACCGACTTGTCCGATTTTACCACTCGTCTACGACATTTCGCAGCCAAACTTCGTCCATCGCCCGCTGCTCGACATGGTAAAAATAGAATCTTTGTCCATAAAGACTTGACATCCTCAAGTCACGTATTTTTAAGGGATGACACAGTACGTGGGTCTTTGCAACCCCCGTACTCCGGCCCCTATGAAGTACTCGAAAGAGGGGACAAGACTTTTAAAATACTGGTGAAAGGCAAGAGTGCTACAGTATCGATAGACCGTCTTAAGCCGGCCTATATACTCGTAGATCCATTCCCTACTACCAGTCCCAATCCTACCCATAATCCTATTCTTACCCCCCTTCCCACTACCACCCCCCCACCGTCATCTACCTCTATCCCAATTAAACCGAATGGTCCGGTTCAGACAGAATTTAGGACTCGTTCTAATCGCAGGGTTCGAATTCCTGATTACTATCGACCGTAGTGACGGCCTCTGGAGGGGAGTGATGTAGGGTACACGTCATAAACATACATTTAAAATATAACTTTAAATAAATTAAATAAAATAATTAAAAATAACTTGAACGAAATTCGCACAAATTATGAATGTCGTGACGGAGCCGTGTATTGGAGCCGCGCACTACGGGCCGTCGCCTATTGTTCTCGCGAGCTACGCGCGCACCACTTGAGTTCTACCGTTCGTGGCGCTCGCAGACTTGACTACCCTCGTATATAACGCGCTAACCGTCATAACACTATCTCGTTATGTTCGCTTGCTAAATTCTGTTTATAAATAATAAAATCACTCTGTACTCCTTCTACTCTTTAGACTTGTGTGTGGATTGTTTCTGACTATAGTGTTTTGTGCTGTGTTCTGTATTCGTGCATTAAACCGTTGTGTACCCTACTCGGTTTTGTTTTCGTCCTGACCCTACGGTACTCCGACTGAGCGACCGCAGTGAAGCACCATTCATACTCACCACCACCACATCAACTAAACTGGTGGGTATTAACACATAGGATACTTTTTATCCCGATAATCCCGATTTTTTTGTTAATTTAATTTAAATACTACGCGGACGAAGTCGCGGGAACAGGCTAGTTTTTTTTTTTTGGGCCCTTTGAGCTTTGTCAAAGGGTTAAGAATTTTGATGTTTAATTACGAATATGATGTTTTCGTCACGATTGTATAGGTGTTTGGTTTCGATTGTTAGGTTCTCCTCTGCTAATGGATACAGAGAAGCACAGGCTAGTTACCTATCCATATATGGGTTTGGGGTGATAATATATAATGAACTTGACTAAATATATTTAATTGAGGCAACTGGCGCTAGATTTCATTATAGTTAGGTATATTCATAAGTACCTACCTACTTTGAAAGCAATAACTCGTAGTACCACAACAAAGATGGGTGTAAAGTAGCTATTATAGCTGCGGTTTTCGCATTCGTCGAAAAACTTCTGATTCATTTGTAAATGAAGAACGGAAGATGAAGAAAGGAAGTTTACGACATAAAACTTTCCCTCAAACGCAAGTTTTTTTTTGCGTTTAGTTCATTTAGTTCGTCAGTGGCAAGATAACGTGATTAAATTATATAAAACCTCATGCGCAAAGATATTGTGAATGCAGTCTAGATTCAATTTTTTTCCTAATTGTTTATAATTTTATTCTACACAACAATGTATTCAATAATATATGTGTATATTTTTATTAACGATTATTATTATAATGTAAATAATTAATGATATCTCTGCCTGATACAAAATAAAAATCGATAAAACATAAACAATATACGGTTTTTGCGTCATAATGCTTGTCTATTGTAGCTGGCGTGGCGATTTGACAGTTCGCGTCGTCGCCATTTTGCGTTGCTTTTTCCTTTGTGAAGTGGGATTAAAAACGTGAAGTTAATTTGAGTTATTATTCAACTGTGATTGTTAGTAATTAAGTAGTGTTTATAATTTATTGTTTAAAACTTTATCTGTTCTAAGTTCTTGTGTATTTTACGGTAGAATGGGCAGGAAGAAGAAGAAGGCATCTAAACCATGGTGCTGGTATCCTTTTTCAATAAAGCGGATTACGAAATTAGATTATTCATGACCTTCTTATTTAGGTCAACCGCAAATATCTATATCTGAAGTAATATATGCACATGCTAGCGTTTCAACAAACTTATCAATAACATTTCCTTAGCCAAAGTTCAGGTATTGCAACAGGGAATTCGACGACGAAAAGATTCTGATCCAACATCAAAAGGCGAAGCATTTCAAATGTCACATATGTCACAAGAAACTATACACTGGACCTGGCTTGTCAATACACTGCATGCAGGTATACTCGGGCGCCTCGTGCGTCAGTGGCACAAATTTGGCAAGCGCCCCGCCCGCGCCGCCGCGCGCCGCGCCGCCCACGGCCAGCGCGCACTAGCTTTTTATAACTCGCATACTTAAATCCTGAGATATTTTGGCGCGTCTTACGCGACTCAATTCTGCTCCCATAGCCTTTATAGTACGATGCAAATATGTCTTTCCCAATATTCACATGGGTGTGTTTTTCAAATCCATAATGATTCATTTTTTATTAGTAGATCATTCAGTTAATTTCTCTCTTTGCAGGTGCACAAGGAAGCCATAGACAAAGTACCAAATTCATTACCAAATAGGTCAAATATAGAAATAGAAATCTATGGTATGGAAGGTATACCGCCTGAAGACGTGAAGGAACATGAGAAACAGAAATCAGGTATAAAAACTTTTTTATTTGGACACCATCTGAACATCTTTGGATTGATGTATGTACTATTTTTTTATTCTGCTTGGGACACTAGCCTTAGGTGTACATATAGATGTGTAGTTTGTTAAATGTTCCAACAAGTTAGAGTAACTGATCTTCGTAGTTGATAATACTTTTTGTCAATAATACCTTATTGTGTAGGTGGCGGCAAGGGTTCGGACAGTGATGATGACGAGCCAGCCGCAAAGAAAAAAGCAACGCCTGCACTGGTAAGAACTGACATTATTGCCTTTACACTGCAATCAACATTACCTTGTTACTATTAAATACTTTAGCAGCTAAATTTTAGCTCTTAGTAAAGTAGGTAAGAATAATATGAAAAGTATTTATATTTTCGTCAGTAGGTCAAGAAATTTTACCTACATTCTGTATCCGTAACTGAAATGGGAGAAAAGACAGTGGGGCTTAAGTGGAAGGGGGTGGACCATGTAGCCCGCATGACCCCTTTGGCCATGAGTGGGATACTTATTGGCAATTTTTTAAAATCATTGTAGATGACACTTTGTTTATGGAATATGTGTGTATGTAACAGCTAGGCCCTGGGCCATCAGCAGTGACACCAGGCATCCTGCCCACTCCCATGGGAGCTGTGCCACCAGGGATGTACCCCGGTCCCATGGGCATGAACCCCATGATGCCTCCGTTCATGCAGGCACCCAGGTGAGACATTTCATATATCTATTTCCTACTCTTGGTAGTTTATCCTCTGACTCAAGCTCTGCCAATCTTGTCACAAAATTATATTATTATTTTACAGTAATATTAAATTACATGTGGGTATTTTTAATTCTCATGAGTTGTAGAATTCATTTTTAAACTGTGCATTCTGGTCACATTTTGCAACATCTATATAATTTCATTAATAATACCTTGATTATGAGGATGTCTTAATCTAAATTTTAACTCTTTGGACTCTGCCCAAAACTGAAAATTTTTAATACAAAAGTACTCAGGAATCATAACTTTTATAAATTAATGAGTTGAAATGAAAGTTAATCTTGTTTTTGATAATATTGGTTATTTATAACATTAAATAGACATTTGCAAAGTCATTCAACTTTCTATTTATTATGCAAACATGGTTTGGAACTACAAATAAAGTATGTAAATAAAGTTTTAATTGACACATTAGTTTAAATATTGATTGTAATGCTATGAATGCATGCTGAATGGTAAAATATTGATTTAGATGACCAGTTCACCTTGGACTTACAACATGACATGAAAAGGTCATACAATACTAGATTTATAAATGCAAATTGATATTTTTTACCACAATTTATTATAATAAACATGTAATCTTGGGTGATTATTTCTAAGTAGGTATGTTCTCTGGAAATACTGATGCAATTTAGAAGATTTATTGATAGAAACTAACGAAAAACCTTTTGGACTTCTAGGCAAAGTTTCTGAAGCACATACAATTTAAAATGTGTAAATTTTATAATTATTTTCGGTAGACCAATCCCATAGTGTTGCAGTCTCCGCTCCTGCACTGCAACCTTTTTAAAGTTTATTTTTAAACAAGTTATTCTCAGTGCCATCTCCAAAAAGTTGTTGTTCCATGGATATAAATCTACATTAAGCCTGAATGACATAAGCTAGCTTCTTGTTTCTGAGTTGACTTTACAGTTTACAATTTGTAACAGAAATAAAAGCGTAACAAAATGGTCACCTAAATGATTAGGCTGGCCTTAGAGAACCGTATTGCCTTTCTGAATTAAGATACGAAATTGAATTTATGATTCTAGTACTTTTCCTATTATGGTTGAGGAGAGTAATGCCGCTTTTCAAGTCATGCCCGTGCGCGGGCGCTGCTTGCGGGGATTGGTCCACTCACTTTCCTCTTAACAACATTGTTGTTAAATACTTTTCATTTACTTAGCATGGAAGGCATCACACCAAAGCAATTATCGTATTATCCGCCTCTGTTTTATTAATTGTTATTTTGGTTCGTAAACATTTAATTTGATGTAAGTATGAGTAGGTATGCCTACCACACTAAACTAGCTTTCTCATTTTATGTACATACCTAAATCTGAGTGAGATTTGATTATTATTTACTATTAGTTATTTAGTGATAATGGTGTTGCCTGCTCATATTATTATTTTATGCTGTTCCTGAGAATGTACACCATCTGTAATTCATTGAAAAGAGTAACCATTGAATTTCTTGTCGGATCTTCTCAGTGGAAGCAGCATTCAGAACCGGTGGTAGATTCTGACTATTCATAAATGCTTTGTTGGCTTACGTGAATAAAAACAATTTTGAGTTTGAGTTTTGATAGCAGTACAAAATTACATGTCAAACGCGTAAAGATCACTCTCAGACTTGAGATCGATTTATTACGGGCCTCAGTGAGTTAATAAATACCTACCGTACGGTAGGGTAAGGCGGGGCTAGTTGAGCATTTTTTCACTTGAGCGGATATAGCTCCTCAACGATAAGTCTCAATGGGTTATTACGCATCCTGATGGGTAAGTAATTTATCCTTTTGCAAAAGTATCATAGTAATTTATTTTTTATAAGTTGGATTTAAGAGCTACAGCCGTTTAAATGCAGAAAGTCAAGCATGCTCAACGTACCCCATAGGTGAGGTAAGTTGAGCAAGGGTATGGGGTAAGTAGAGCACTTAGAATGTCTAGCCAAACAATGGGTTCAATTTTAACTGGAGATGAAATAATTTTTCTGTTTTTATAATCAACTCTTTATTCAAAGTATTTTAGCGACAAAACAACAAAACTTACGTAATCTTCTTAGAATAATTAACTGGAAATAGAATCAACATAACATCAACGTATCTTAAGATTAACTTTATGATTAGTTTCAGTCTTTCTGTTCAAAATCAGACTTAAATGTTTATGTTACTATCAATATAGCATACATCTTAAAAGGAAATATTAATAAGATCTTAGAAACTTAATCGACGTTGTCACTGTTGCATGCAATTGACACAAACGAAAGTGAGACCAGCACCTGGCACACATCTTGTATGTGCCCATCCCCTGCAAACTTGACACTGGATCCATGTTTCTCCTGGTAAACTTTCAGAATACCCTTCGCAACATTTCAAACAGGAATAATCATAATCGTTGCTTTCCTCACTTGACTGGAGTACTTTTTTACAGACACTCTTTCTTTTTTTATAAATGTTATTTCTTGGCTTTTTTACTTTTTATTTTGTTTTATTTTGTTGCTCTTCTAAAGCGTTCTTTTCAGGAGTGTCTGTGTAGTCTTTCTTTTATAAGTCCGCATCCTTCAAAAAAAAAAAACATACATGACTTTTGTTCTAAGCCGTGAGGCTAGTTGAGCAACTGTAGCTCAACTAGCCCCAGCCCAAAATTCTATAACAAAAGTGAGTTTATGAAAAAATGGTAAGAATTATACTCAGAACCTTTATACATATCAAAAGTACAGTAAATTTATGAAATATTAACACTTACCTGATTGAAAACAGATAACATTTGACTAATACATACGAAAACTTGCGGTAAACGATTTTTTTACTTTTTAGTCACAAAATAAACAAAGCGCACGTATACTTCACTCGTTCTTCGAGCCGCTGCTGGTGATCACGCGATGAGTTCCCCTCCCGCGACCCCTTCTTTCCGCTATATGATGCCTACGCGTGCGGTGAATAGTTTTCGAGATATTTCGATTGCTCAACTTGCCCCTCTGCTCAACTAGACCCGCCCTACCCTAATATTGGAGTGTGCCTCGCCGCGGCCGCACCAATACGTTCCATGTGGTATAGCAGTAAACGATCAAACATCCCAATGTTGATCCGGAAGCCGCCGTACAAACAATAATATCGTTTCAGAATGATGATGCCGGGAATGAGGCCGCTGTTCCCCGCCGCCAGCGTGCCCACCTCCACGGCCAACAAGCCCACTTTCCCCGCTTATAGGTAAGATTTAACATAATACGATTATATTATATTAAACAGGGTGTTTCGCAAGTCCGAAATAATACTTGGAAAAGAAACTCGCGTTTTGCAACTGTGTCAGAAATCTAATTTCATTATTCATACGGAGTCCTGGCGCTAAAATGTTCCATTATTATCCTACTAATATTATAAATGTGAAATTTTGTGAGTGTGGATGTATGTTTGTTACTCCTTCACGCAAAAACTACTGAACGGATTTGGATGAAATTTGGAACACAGATAGTTTATAACCGGGATTAACATATAGGATACTTTTTATCCCGATAATCCCGAAATTTTTGTTACGTTAAATACTACGCGGACGAAGTCGGGGGGCACAGCTAGTCTACCATAATACCTTATAAACAAGATTTTACAAAACAAATGCCACTCTCGTGATCTTAAATACTTTGGCACCCAATGTTTGCCAACAGTCAAAGAAATTATAACACTAATGACGCCATTTACATTTCTAACACATCAACTAATTACTTTTCTAAATAATTGTGTTAATTAACGGGACGTTCGATAGTATTTGTAGGTTTTATGTTCGAATTTCATTGGGAAACTAATGGACGCAAGAAATTATGTTGCCTTTCAGACTTAGGTAATTTGTCTGACGGTGTTTTGGCGTTTGTTTTCTTAATATAAACACATTTCAGCACCTGTTTCAACATAGAAAACATTGAAATGTATAATTTTGTCTTTTAGGTATATTTGTTGTAACCAAAAGCTACGACTAGTCATTTCTCGTATTTTTTATGGAATTATAATATTATACATGCTATTATATCTTAAATTATTTTCAAACTTTACCGTAGTAGCAGTCAATGACTGGATTTCGTAAAGATATTCTAGATCGAGAATTAGCTGTAAGATTATTTTGTGTAATTAATGCGGCGTCATTATCAGTATTCCTTTTTATAACAGATCAAATTTCCCAGTTCAAATTTGGAAATTGTGGAATTCTCTCCCTGAAACAGTAATAAGTGCTCCGACAGTGAATAGTTTCAAGAATAGACTTGACAGACATTTAAAATTATAATTATAATAAAATACAAGTGTCGTGCTATACACGCATCAGCTCAAAGCTGCTAGTGTATCAATAAATAAGTAATAAAATAAAATAACGAAGTCGGCAATCAAGCATACGAACCACCTGATGTTAAGCAGTTCCCTTAGCCTATAGACGCTTGCGGTACCAAAGACGTTGCTAGCACGTTGCCGACGTGGAGAAATGTGTTCTGTTTCCGTCTCTCTCACTTATCGTACAAAATGCTGCTATAATGGCTACTATACGTCAATGTTCTGTGAGATGTTACCAGTCAGCTGATAGACATTAATTTAGGTTTTGTAAAGACGACAGACAGCTTTTGGTATAAACAAGTAGGTTATAACAATCAGATTGGAACATACGCCTTCTATTCTTCCCTTGTGTTTGAGCATCTCTAAAGAAATCTTACTAAACCACCACCCTATACCGGCAGCAACGCGACGATAAGCGCGCCGCCCACAACGTCCACGACCTCCTCGTCGGACTACAAAGAGAACGGCGACGTGAAGCCGCCGGCCGCCAACGCGTGCCCGCTGGTCACCGCCACCGGCGCCGGCTCCAAGATCGTGCACCCGCCCGAGGACGTGTCGCTCGAGGAGATCCGGGCCCGGAGCCCCAAGTACCGGCCCAAGCCGAAGCCCGACGCGCCGCAAGTACAGGCGGCGCCCGCCCCCGCCATGATCACCCCCAGCACGAGTCAAGCCGAAGTAAGTTTTAATTCTCTTTGTACTTTTGTAAAAAATCTCGTCTGAAATTGTTGATAGTGCATCAAGTGATACTTTCTTGCTTGGGCTGAAGTTCGATTTTTTAATAGATTCGACAATAGTAATCTGTGGAAATGTTTAGTCAATGTAAACGAAGGTTAATACACAACACAACTGCCCTTCGAGACTGTCCGATTGTGTGATTATTGGCCTCGCTACATTAAGGCTAAAGCGCCCATCTAGCCCGCAAAGTTCTTTGGTGTTTTAGAAATTTTTCAAAATCTGACAATAATAAAAGGCACATTTTGTAATTCGCGACAAAGACCGTGTGCAGTGCATTTATGAATATATCCAACTTACTCTTAAAAAATTTCAAGAACGACAGCTATCCAGATAATCTAGCAATTTTTGTATATTTAGTGATTAACGAGTATCATATCCACCGTGATAATATTTAGAGTATAATAAATGTATTAATTAATAAACGCACTGCATACTGTGTTTGGCGCAAATCACAAAATATTGTCTTAAATGTTTTCAGATTTTGGATAAACTATAAAATACTCGAAAATTTTGAATTTCGCGGGCTAGACAGGCGCCTTCACCTTAAGTAAATTGTACCATTTAAAATTATGCAATTCAAATAATAGGATAAGCAGTGATAGCCGATTGGTTAAGCACATGTCTTGCGGGCACCAGGTCTTTGGTTCAAACCCTGGCTCGCACCTCTGGATTTTTCAAAATCTATGTGCAAATCATAATTACTACATTATGATTATCACTTGCTTACACTGAAGGAAAACATCGTGAGGAAACCTGCATTAGAAGATCTGATCAATTTTGGAAAGTCATGAGAAATCCGCCAACCCGCACTGGGCCAGAGTGGTGTATTATGGCGTGAATCCCCCTCGAGTTGAGAGGCCCGTGCCCAGGAGTGGGACGTCAAAAGAGCAATTTTTTTTTTAATATTAATACAAAGGACAAGATAGCAGTTAGGATGCAATGCCGCTTTGGCCCTACAGCCGTGTAGATTCTTGAAGAATAATGTTCGTGTTGTGGTCATATCAGGTCGCGGCTCACATGTCGGCCGCCGTGGCGGCGGCGCGGCAGCAGCAGGCGGCGGCGGCGCTGCGGCGCGGCGTGGGCGGCATGCTGGGCGGCATGGGCGGCATGGGCGGCATGGTGGGCATGCTGGGCGGCGGCATGGGCGGCATGATGCACCGCGTGCCCGTGTCCATGCCCATGTCCATGTCGCACGCGCCCGTCGTGCCCGTGCTGCCCGTCATGCCGCAGTTCAACCTCATGCGCCCGCTGCAGCCCGGTCAGTACAACGCTTACTACCAATACCGCTAGATGCAGCCGATCACTCGCGGACCTTTGCGGATTGCGGCGGGCCACTCCCGAACGGTGTTTTGTTTGACCATTTCTACATCGTAGAATGTCCATCATTTATTGTGCGGCAGCTTACGGAGGCACTTACGAAATGTTATTATCAGTTGTATATTGATTTGTTCAACACTGCCTCGAGTATTTTGTATTATTATAAGTGTAGTACAATGACCAGTCGCAAATTCGTTTGGACCGGAATACTTAGTTTTAATCCGACATATCGCTAAGCCGCAATCGGCAAACGCTCGCAGCCCCCCATGCCATGTCTCCCGCGCCCCGAACATTTTGTGAAGTTTGATGAACATTGTTAAATATTTACACCTTGTTTTGTCACGGTGATCACTACATTATAATGGATATGTCGAGATACGCACACGTAGACTGGCCGACGCCGGCGGATTCATGCTGTGATAATGGTAAAGTCCACTTTCCATTACCGTAATGTTGAACCGCTCATATCACTTGAGATGATTCCCCAGTAAACAGTATTATGTTGTAGTGTACTTACACATAGGACATATCAAACTGTTAGGTAATTATTAAGAATATATTTCGTTAAATTGAATGTTGCACATTGAACTCTAGTTCGAACATGTATTATAATATGTAATGAATTGTATTTTTTGATGTTGCAATGGTCCAAGTCTGACGTGACGAATCGTTAAAGTGAATGTGTACGATGTGAAACTGAATAAATTACGAAATGTTATAAGTTAGAAATAAAAGACTGGATTCAACAACATTCCGATTTAAACGCCAACATAGTCGTCCATATTTTTATATTAACGTAACAACTGGCAGTACACAGGTCACATATTGATTGTAGCTCTGTAACACAGTTTGACACATGGTATTATTGCATTTATTGAACTTATGAATAATATAGTGTGGGTGGTGTTTCTTAGTAATAATATTGCTTTAGGATAGTATTAGTGTACGATGAGTTGACAGTAAACCAAACATTGTTATGGAAGTTCCATCGTTTTGTTGCGCATAATAATATTGTTTTGTCTAAGATACTGAACGTGGAAAATGGAGTTTGTCAATGAAATTTTAAATTGAAAAATAAACTGATTTGTATTGATTTTATTTTTCTATTTTCCACGGCGACACTTTCTCTAATGACACATGAAGATTTAGGCTGTTTATTTTTATGTGAAAGGAAAAATGATCGCTTATGTTTTAAGAGCGTGGAGGGGCCCTCCACTTATTTCGCTAATGTTCGAAGGCATCACAAGACACTCGAGTGCTTGGCTTTCAGAGCAGGCTGCGGTCAATGTCGCTCGGTGGGTGCCACTTGCATTATGTACTTAGGATAAGCACTGGAGCGTACCGCCAGTCCAGGGCGCCTGCCGGCCGCCGCCGCGCCGACACTCTCTCAGTATTAAACACGTAACAGCTTGTTCGATACTCACATGCCCCTAACACCCACTAACACGCCGGGCGATCTCTCACACCCCCATAGTACAGACTCGACTCGTCCCTAGACAATACACTGTCAAGAGTTCAATTGTGATTTTGATGTGCCATCCGCACGATCGGAGGATCGGAATGAAAAATGATCGGTAATTTTATTCACATTCCTTAATGGACTTGCTTATTGTAGTAGCTCTTATCTTATTACTGTCTCGATTTTCTCGTAGTGTCATATAAAATGTGACTTTTTGTCGGTTTACGGGTGGGTACACTAATATTATATTTACGTACAGTAGTTTTGTCGCTTTACAATGTGCATGAAACGAAGAGTTTAATAGTCGTTGGCTGAATTGGATTCTACGAGCAACCATCTCGGATCACACTGAACATGCATGAACTACGGATTACGATTATTACATCGCCGAGTATTTTGGAAGTGTGATTTTTCATGTGAATTATTTATCCTACCTACCTGTGTTCCTTTGCTTATACTGCACCTGTTCGGTGGGCCGGCCTCGGCGCGGAGCCGGGCAGGGCCGGGTGGGTGACAGGCGATTGTTCAGCAGTCACAACGGCTCGGCCGTGTGTTGGACCCGCAGCGGTCCCCTGTTGCTTCGCCGCGCGCCGGCCGCGGGCGCGTGCTGAGCCGCGTGTTGTGTGTGCAGGGATGCTGCTGCCGGGCGGCATGATGCAGATGGGCGCCATGTTCCCGGGCGGCGTGCCGGGCCTGCCCGTCATGCAGCCGCGCTACCGATAGCCGCCGCCGGCCGCCGGCCCGCCGCCAAGCCCGCCGCCGACCGCCGCGCCGCCTATACCGACCGCGCGCCGCGCCGAGCGAAGGTAGGCGCTCGTTCCGTAGTGATCGTTCTTACGTCCGCTTGACCGGTTGTGTGTCCGACGCTCGTTGCTAAACACGCGGTGACGGGATACTAACGGCGCAAGGTAAGGCCGTCACGCTGCGGCGGGACAGGTGACGGAGGTCGCCCGGCGTGCCGTGGTTGGGCCGACAGTTCCCTGCGGCGCCGGCGGCGGCCGCAGGCGACGTCTAACCTGTCACAACTTGCGTTGTTGGATTGGCGGCCCCCTGTCCCTTAGCGATAAGTTATTATTATATTCCTACCCACTACCGAGCTCTCACATAGACTGTCGGCAGCAGAATTTCAGTAGTGAATTCCGTTGTTAAAATTTCTGGTGTTAAGAGATGTGTGTAAGAATTGTAAAGAAATTAATGTTATAATGCCTTGATGATTTTCTAAGCGTTTCCACAAAGTTGTGACGTTTGCCTACTCTTGTAGAATTTTGACTATTTTACGCAATAAATGCTCTTGACAAGACGTGGTTTGTTTTATTTCACAACGCCGGCTACCTTGAATGGCGCCAATGAAACATTTCGCGTATAATAAAGCCGTATATTGAATTACAATAATAAAAGGTCTCGTCTGTACACATAACACATTATACACGACAACTATTCACTAAACTTGTTAGAAGAAATATTAATACCGAACCCTAATACATGCAATACAACAGGCTTAATATAATAATAAAGTAAACATACATAATACAATAATTATTGCATTTAACTAGTATCACCATCAAACGATTCCATCGACCCAATTAAATATTTTGGTAAACGATTCACAACAGTCAATTTTAAACTAATAAATTACTCATTAAAATAATTTCATAACAAATTCCTAACATCTAGTTATGGCAACATTAGAAACGCAATTGAAATGCAAATATGTCCATTACATCCACGTAAAATGTGTGAATGACATTGATTGTTTTTAGTTATCTCTCGAGTATGGTCTAAACTAAGCACATTATACAACTACTTGGTCTCAAGAAATATATATCTTAATAGATCAATGTTGGATTTGATTTCTATAGTTCAGTTACAAAACTACAAAATTTGAGCTTCTCCAAAATCACAATATAAGTAACCGACTAAATAGTAAGAGTACTGAATATTTCGTTACATTACTCTAATACGGCTATATCGCAATATCGACGTCCTATGAAGAAATCACCCTCGTAGACATTCTAAATTGAACAACCTATTTTTTTCGATATGTACACGAGATTTGCAGAGGGCTAAGAAACAAAAATCACAACCCTTTCGCTAAACAGGTGCGAGCAGAGCGTTGTTGGCACTTGTTCCATACAATCAGTGTTATGGACCATCTAGTCACGACCGAATACGAAACGAATACATTACTTTTAACAGGTTACAAAATACTCCTTCCACAATTACACAACTACCTAAATGAACTATAGCTTGTCTGTTGATCGAAAACACTGTCAGGATGGACTTGTTCCTATGTTGCGTGTTATTGGTTCGACGACCGCTTGGCGCAGTGGTTCGAGCGTAGGCCGCTCGGCTCACTGCACATGGTGGTTGCGGGTTCGATTCCCGCCGGGGTAAATTTTGGAAATGGCCTTATGTCATTTGCCCAGGTCTGGGTGTCACTAGCATCGCCCCCAGTCCATTGTACGGCACCCATATTACAAGCGTTGCTTAGTTTGGGACCATACAGTTGGTGTGTCAGTCTGGCGATATTTATTTTATTATGGAACGGTGAGTGTGAGGACGTATGTTTCGATAAACATAGCCAAGCTATACGTGGACCTAACGACTAGCCGAGGCGGTCAGGAGAAGGCGTGGCGGCGACGACCACGTCCAGCGCGCCGGCCGCGTCCACACAGGGCGTGCCGCTGCGCGTCATGCTCTCGAAGCGCTCGCGCATGGCGGCCACGTGGCCCGCCATCACGCACTCCTTCCTGTCGGGCCTCCCCTCCTCGCCGCGCCTGTCGGCCGCCTCGTCCGACAGCAGCGACACCTCGGACGAGGCGGTGTAGTACATCTCGCTGGCGGGGTTCGCCGGCTCCGTGTCGGAGGGGATCGTTTCGGTGTCGTCGCGGTCGGGCGGCGAGGGAGCGCCGGAGCAGCGCTCGGCGCGCGGCGCGTCCACCGTGCGGACCGCCACCTCTCCGGGGCTCACCAGCTCCGCGCCGCACTCTACGTACCTCGGCTCGGCAGCCTCACCCATGGAGCTCCCTTCAAAAGTCTCTGCGTCCTCGTAATTGGACGTTCGCATCGTCTCGCAAAGTCGGTCTATCGCGTCGAACACGTCCTTGAGGTCGCTGACGTCGTCGGCGGGCATGGTGGCCTCCTCGATGGGGAGGACGGTCAGGTCCGGCTTCCGGGGGATCGAGAGGGCGTTGGCGGGGCCGAGCAGCGCGTGCGCGACGGACAGCAGCGCGTGGGCGGGGTGGGCGTCCGGCGCGAGGTGGGCGGTGGAGGCGGCGTGGCTGTGGGCGGGGGCGGGGCGCGCCCCCCGCGCTCGCTAGCACGCGCTGGACGTGCCGGACCAGCCCTCCAGCGGCACGCTCAGCGGCGGCGGCGGCGCCTGCGCCTTGCTCACTGTTGAAACACATTGTTGTTAGGAACGGGGATAGTAAACGCCCGCTTCTTTCAAATTATCCTCTCACATGTTGTGCGTGTACGTCGTTCGTTAGATTGACGTAGCGAAACGACAATGCGTGAATCAAAACTTGAAGGAGTGGGGTAACGAGTAACGAATATTGTAGGATATTTACAGGTGTTATTATCTATATAAATTATAAATGTTATTAACACAATAATAGTATCATTCGTTTGTTCATAGATTTTTCTTTACACACAGGTTTTAATTCAATCTTTATGGACCCTAAGCATTAGTTAACATTCGCAAAAAGTATTATAGGTCCTTATTTTAATTTTATTTAATAATAATATTTTAATTGGTAACATGAGCATGCAATGCGTATTAGTAAAATGTTCATGCAGAATGCTACATGCGGTGTTAATTACATAATGGCGGCGACTATGATACTATATTTGAAATAATAAATACAAACTTACCCGCGTTTACATGCAGTCATACATTGTAGGTAGATCACTGAAGACGTGATTAATAATTCTCCTTATGCGTAACAAACTAAGCACAATCATACTTTATTTATTATCCACTCAATCAATATAAATCAAATAAAAAAATAAATGCATTTTAAAATGGGTTAATGACCCATCATTGTGATTAAAGTTCTCACAATTGGGAAAATGTCACTTAGAACATTTTTTCCATAGGTAGGTACTACATCCAATTAACTAAACCACATATTGCATAATCGTACACAGTTAAGCATTCACGACGAATAAGTTAGGACAATGAAATACAGAATAATTCGACGATAATTATAACTCTTTTATTATCCAAAAAAATAATAATATAAATACTATGAGCATCGTACACTTAACTATCACAATACCGGCCGCGTCTCGACACACTGAAGCGCAATTGTAGGCCGCTCATTAAATTTCTTAACTGCCCAGTACCAATAACAATATATCTTTCCAATAAATATATATATATATATATATATAATATTCTTTTTTATTATTAAAGCTCGATGAATCTATCACAACCAGACACCGTGAACTGCATTGATAAACCAAGTCACCGCTGTTAAGTTGTATCTGCACCGTACAAAAAAATACCGTTTTTATATAACTCCAGTAAGCAGTTAAGCAATTTATTGAATAGCATCCAAAATAAAAACGAAACAGAATGGGCATGAAGCGATACAGGTACAATAGCATAAACTCGCAGTAATGGCACCTCTCTATATTAATAGAATCACATAGTTCGCAACTCTGGCTACCGTAAATTTAAACATAGCTAAATCGTGCAAGAGACTGACAACATAAAAAAATAAACCGTTACGATCAATCCCATAAAATTATTACTACATAAAATGAATTAATAATAAAAATATAATTGGATATAAATATTCTTAATGACTCAACACAATACACTGCTAAAGTCCCTAATTACTAATAATAATTATTATATGGAGAGTAATTATAATGACCCTCAATATATTTAGATAATCACTAAATAATACGTGATTTACTTTTGGTATCAAGTCTAATGTTTCGCGAGAGATGATATCTAATTAATTATATTGATGAACGATCCATGGAAGCCAAAATAGTGCTATAGTATTGTTCTATATGTATATATAGATAATGTGTAGGTAATTATATTTATACTTACCTACCTATATAGCGAAGGTACCTATGCATAGGTACCTATGTTATAGCGCGAAAGCTTATGCGCGTGCGGGCTGCGCACCGCCGCTAATATTGTGTCCAAACATTATGCCGCGAATACATCAGTGCATTCCTAGCTACGGGTTTTATTGGTTGTTCCCGCGCGCTCTCGCATATTGCACAGTGGCGACGATCGAACTCGCGTTATTAATTAAATAAAATGTCTTCGGGAGTGATGTACGGCATATTAGCCACTTTCGATCATGTCAGTAATGACTGGGACAGTTTTAAGTCACGTTTGTCCCAATGGTTCATCGCGAACGACATAACCGACGAAACGGACAAAGCCAAGGTCAAGCGACGAGCAATACTTTTGAGTGCACTCAGCGAATCAACGTATAAGTTGGCAAATGATTTGGCGCTGCCCAAAAAAGTGGAGGAAGTGGAGTACGATCACATTCTGCGACTCTTGGATGACCATTGTAATCCAAAACGGTACGGGTTCGCAGAAAAATCAACTTTTTACTCCGCCGTGCAATCGCCAGGCGAAACCCCTACCAAATGGGCGGCAAGAATCAGAGGATTAGCTACACACTGTGATTTTCAATGTTTGGAAGAGGCCCTGTTGGACAAATTCATCATGGGCATGTTAGCGGGACGTGAACGCGATAAGTTATTTGCCCAGGATCAACGGGCATTCTCGTTGGCGAAGGCGGTAAATTTAGCGGAAAGCGTCCGCTGCGCGCGCATCGCCGCCGGATTGGGAGTTGCAGGCGTCGCCGGAGCGGCCGCCGCCGCCTCCGCGGCCTCTGCAGACGCGGGCGGCGACGTTTTCGCGGTAACCAAAGTGAAGTGCAGTGTATGTGGTTATACTAACCATAAAGCTAATCAGTGTCGTTTTAAAAATTACAAATGTAAAAAGTGTAATCGTAAAGGTCATTTGCGTAAAATGTGTCAGAGCAATGATATCGATAATAAGGTGAATTGCGTGGAGGACGTGGATGCAGGAGACGATGGTATGTACATTTACAACATTCGCTGTAATAGGGTGAAGCCCATGACTGAGAGTGTTTGTGTCGGTGGAGTATTTTTAGAGTTTCAAATTGATAGTGGTTCTGCGGTTAGTCTAATTCCTAAGGTAATTTACGAGCAACATTTTAGAAAAATACCATTATCGCCCACTAAGCTAAGGTTGAGAAGTTACACGGGAGATAATATTATTATTTTTGGAGTGCTTAAAACATCTATTTTATACCGTGGCGAAACAAAACCTATCGATTTATATGTTGTTATGAATAGCAATATTTCCCTCTTAGGCCGTGATTTCATCTATATTTTCAAATTGAAATTGACCCCGGATGTCAATGCGGTTTATTTTGAAAATAGTTCTATAGTTGATAATTTAATTGCTAAATTTCCAAACGTGTTTTCGGGTAAATTAGGTACATTTAATAAATTTTCCGTTAAATTGCGGATTAAGCCAGATTCGAAGCCAATTTTTTTCAAAGCTCGGCCGGTACCATTCGCTTTGCGAGGAAAAATTGACAAAGAATTAGACCGGCTCGTGGAGTTAGGTATTCTAAAACCTGTGGAATACTCCGAGTATGCTTCCCCAGTGGTGCCGGTATTGAAAAAGGATGGCGGTCTGCGGTTGTGTGCCGACTACTCGGTAACTATAAATAAACAGCTGATCATTGACAAATACCCGTTACCAACCGTTGAAGAACTGTTTTCAAAGTTGAATGGAGGCGTACAATTCAGTAAAATCGATTTATCGATGGCCTACAATCAATTTTGTTTAAGTGAGGATTCACAGGCTCTCACTACTATTAACACACACCGCGGGTTGTTTAAATTCACTAGACTGGTGTTCGGGTTATCGTCGGCGCCAGCGATTTTCCAGCGGGCGATGGAGTGCGTGTTGGCGGGCCTTGAAGGGGTGGTGACCTTTTTAGATGACGTGTTAATTACAGGGCGAGACCAGGATGAGCACAGGCTTCGCCTAACTGCTGTATTACAACGATTAAAAGACGCCGGGTTAACCGTACAAGCTAGCAAGTGCGAGTTTTATAAAGATGAAATTAATTATTTAGGACACGTAATAAATAGGCATGGTATTAGTAAGTCACCCGATAAGGTGAAGGCTGTATTAAGCGCGGCCAAGCCACAAAACGTCTCGCAATTACAGTCGTTTTTGGGCCTAACTAATTATTACCGTAATTTTTTACCAAATGCGTCGTCCGTGTTAAGTCCCCTATATAGCTTACTGCATAAAAATATAACATGGAATTGGACAAAAGATCATGACAATGCATTTAGTAAAATAAAAAGTATTATGGCGTCGAATAATGTTTTGACGCATTTCGACCCGGAGGCTAAATTAATTTTGACTGTGGATGCATCGCCTACTGGATTAGGGGCGATATTATCACAGATAGGAATTGATGGCCTCGAAAGACCGGTATCTTACGCATCGCGCGTTCTCTCAGCTGCCGAGAAAAAATACGCGCAAATACAACGAGAGGCGACGGCCATTGTTTTCGGCGTAAGAAGGTTCCACCAATACCTATACGGTCGATCTTCCCCCTTCGTATTACGCACGGATCATAAACCGCTACTAACTATTTTTGGGCCCTACCGTGGAATTCCAGAGGTGTCCGCTAACAGGCTCCAGCGCTACGCTATATTCTTATCGGCCTATAATTATTCAATAGAATATATACGTAGTAAAGATAACAGCGCAGATTATTTTTCGCGAGCATCGTTATCAACGAGCACGGCGGGCGATGCAACGGAGGGGCCGGGCGGACCGCGGGGCGCGGAGGGCAGTGAAGACGACCAAGCGGCGTACGTCAACTTCGTCCTACAAGGCGACATGCCCGTGTCGTCTAGTCAGCTGCGTTGCGAAACCTATCGAGACCGTTTGCTGTCCAGGGTCAAGTATTATGTAATTAACGGGTGGCCCAGGAAAGTAGTAGATCCTAAACTAAAACCCTACCACTGTTGCCGATTACAATTATCATTGGAAAACGGGATTTTAATGCGAGGTCATAAAGTGGTCGTACCAGAAGTTCTAAGGGATACCATCTGTAGTGAATTGCATAGCTCTCATTTCGGAATAGTCAAAATGAAGGCAGAAGCGCGGAAATATTTATGGTTTCCCGGCATCGACGCTGCGCTCGAGCGACTAGCGGCGGGGTGCGCGGTGTGCGCGGCGCTGCGGCCCCTGCCGCCGCGCGCGCCCCTCGCGCCCTGGCCGCACCCGCCGCAACCTTTCTATCGTCTGCATCTTGATTTTTTAGGCCCGTTCAATAATCAGATGTTTTTAATCATAGTTGACGCGTACAGTAAATGGGTAGAATGTTATACTATGACAACTTCATACGGTTCACAAGCGGTGATTAGCAAATTGTGTGATTTCATGGCTAAAGTCGGGGTTCCTCATACCTTAGTGAGTGATAATGGTACCTCTTTCACTTCTATTGAATTCCAGAATTTTTGTAAGCTAAACGGGATAAAGCACCTTTTTTCACCAGCATACCACCCGTCCAGTAACGGCCAGGCTGAAAGTATGGTGAAAGTGGTGAAACAAGGTTTAAGAGCAGTCATTTTAGAGAATACAAATAAGAAAATACTACCGGAACAGATTTCGAAATTTTTATTTGACTATAGAAACTCTAAAAATAGTACCACAGAGCAATCACCTGCCGAGATAGTTTACGGCAGGCAATTACGCTCCAGGTTAGACCTGCTTAAAGCTCCAACGTCTCCTCTATCCACGAACCTCTCTCGTACTGTAGAATTTAATAAGTGCTCACAGGCTAATCGCTACAACGGACAAAAAAGACCAGAATTTAATATTAATATGGATGTTTGGATAATGAAAAATGTTATAAATAAAAAATATACCTGGATCGAGGGTATTATAAAAAAGAAGTTGGGTACAGTTTTATATGTTGTGTATATTCCGAGTTTAGATTTGGAAGTGACAAGACACATAAACCAAATAAGGCCAAGGCTCGATGCAGACGGCATACACAAAGGAAACATTCGTTGGGACGCGGACGTAATCTCCGATTTTCAACCAGATAATGATTCGATAACCGATGAGGTCAGTGATGTGGAGGCGGATTCCGCGGACAGGACGTTGACAACACCACCGCCTGTCAGGGAAGAGGATGCAGGGGAGGATTGTTTTATGACTCCATCGGCAGCGGGCCCCATAAGGCCTCGACGGCGCGAGTTGACCCCTTCCTGGGAAGAACCCTCCGACGAGCCTCTGGTTTCGGATCAGATTGATACCCCTTAAGATTTTGTTATTTTAGAGTTACGCATTTTTGTTCTTAGCTATAAGGGGAAGGGATTGTTCTATATGTATATATAGATAATGTGTAGGTAATTATATTTATACTTACCTACCTATATAGCGAAGGTACCTATGCATAGGTACCTATGTTATAGCGCGAAAGCTTATGCGCGTGCGGGCTGCGCACCGCCGCTAATATTGTGTCCAAACATTATGCCGCGAATACATCAGTGCATTCCTAGCTACGGGTTTTATTGGTTGTTCCCGCGCGCTCTCGCATATTGCACAAGTATTAAGAAAAGTAAAGACTATAGACTCGATACTTTTATAAAACATATAGACAATATTTTGGCGACACTCGAAAATGTTAATTCTTATGGAACACAATGAAATATTATTTAATGACGAAAATATCCATGAATTTTGAATTATTACTAAATAAATACCAACCAACCGTTTGTGTTTCTGGAATGACATTATTAAATGCTCTCTTTTTCAAAACCGAATTTTGAATTCTAGTGCAATTCAGAATAAAAAGTTAAGATTAGGAAGTATCGATAAATAAGCACAGTACACAATCTACTAATGTGCAGTTCTAGCAGAGTTCAGTACAATAAAGGTTTAGACTAACACACATTTTCACCATGCATAAGAAACTTTTAAACATTTTTACAATTTAATTTTCCCCAGATTTCTAGAAGGTCCATTACAAAAAACCTCCGTTAAAGGGATTCTTCTGAATAGTATTATATACTAATTACCTACCTCTATTTGGTAGTTAATGTGTGCTAAGTCCAAGTTCCAAATTCAGTCTGAGGGAACATTTATGACGTCATGCTATCATGCACCGTGACTTAAATAAATGTAACATAAGAAAAATAATACTTTTAATTAAATTTTACATCAAAATTAATATCTATATTATAATCTAAACATTGACTAAAAAAAATCAGCTTATATATTATGCATGTCAATTTTGACTTGTACCTATTGCACTTACGACTATGTACCTACGAAATACATTTAAATGACTTCGAAGAGCATGCTTGTGCGTTACTGCTCTGTATCCATCGAATATAACATTAAATTATATATCTATCTATCTACTTTCTAAATCGATATCATATCGATAATCGAGTTCCAATTCTCGGATATTACTCGACCTTGAATAAGATTTAAAATCACACATTGTTATGGTGACAAATAATATTGATATTGGAAGATAACAATTTATTGTCTTGTCCAATACAAAAATATATGATTATTTTGTGGACCTTGGATTCCATTAAATGGAATGTGCTAGGTCTGGTTTACCTAGGGATGTATTATTTGTTGATGTCATGTATTTAAAATCGATACGGAACAACGTTATATTGGTGATTGTTAAGGTTTGTGCAGAGGGGCGTTACCACTACTTACCAAACGCGTCATGTAATAACCATGAATATTTGAATAATAAATGATCTTCGGTTTTATATAAAAACTTACTTAAGCCACTGTAGAGACTTGATAAATGGAAGTATCTTATTTCCATAGGAAAAGTTTGAAAACAGAATTATGTGGAAAAACTGTTTCTTTTTACTTCGCGAAATTTGGGTCGATTTAATATTGCAATATTATACATTAAAATTATTACTACCCACCATTTCCTGGAACGTAAATTAACCACCAAATGTGTATTTAGCAAGAAATACCTAAAACGAAATAAGGGTTCTTGACAGACATTATTTATCGAGTGTGGCTTAATAGTAAGTAAGGATCATACATTAAAGATTGGGTCAACGAGTTAAGCATTGGCACCGCCCCCGCAAGTTCCAACCATCCCCGCATTAATGCTGATATTAGTAAATCGATCTCAAGTCTGATTGCTAAACTTAAGTGGCAGTGGGCAGGGCACATTGCTCGTAGAACGCATGACCGCTGGGACCGAAGAGTTCTCGAGTGGCGACCACGCACCGGAAAGCGAAGCGTGGGTAGGCCTCCCACAAGGTGGACCAAAGACCCGGTGAGGGTCACGGAAATCAAGACTGGTCCTTGTGGTAAGCCTTGGGGAGACCTATGTCCATCAGTGGACGTCTTTCGGCCGAGATGACGGTGATGATGATGAAAAAGACTTAGAGCGAACTAAGAATTGTCGGCTAAACTGTAATTAAGTTCGATCTCAGAGTTGACATGGATTTATTAACATCAGCCTTACAGCTTAATACTGAAACGTGTTCCACTCACATGATTGAGACGTCGCGGTCGTAATCTCACACTGTTATATGACGCGTTAGAATAGGGATGATGACTTATTTTTCCAATGCCTAATGAACATTTAAAATTACGAATATACACTCATTTTTCCAGTAAAAAGAGCTACTGAGCCTTGTCGCCATAAGCCACCATGAGTGTGATAGAGAAAGAGTGCGACCATAATTATACTCTCATCACTACTCGTTTGTTACAAATTTTTTTTCATTACTCATTCTCGGAAAGTACGTCTGAAGTTGCCTGAGGAGCGGGTTGAAAGTAATACTTTTCAGCCCTAGGGAGAATCGCTTTCAACTGACAGCTGGCTAATTATTCAAGATAAACTAGTTCACATTTCTATTTAACCAGCCAGGCTAACGGGAAAAAAACAAAATAGGCGGAAATCCGATCTTCATTTGTTTTCGAGTTGTAGATTATTGTTCATACTTCCTTGTATTATTTCTTTAGCTAATTCCTGTTTTTATTTTTACTTTCCTTGTTTTCGTAATGAAAAGCGCAGTGATTACCTCGGGTGAAAGACTTATTTTGGCCCTCGATCTATTGGCGCCCTCGCCGTCTCGGGACTAAATAAGTTACTTTCATCCCTAGGATAACAATATCCCATTGATGACTGAGATTTGGTGACAAGAGATGAAAGGAATTTATAGGAACTCCTTCTGCTTACAAGACATAGTTCGAGATACCCCATTTGAATGGCTTATTGTGTAAACACAGATTGCCAAGTTACAGAATTTAATAAAAAAAAAAAAAAACAATATCCCATTACAGCATAAGTCCAGAAACAATTGGGACTTGAAGACTTGATATAAAAAATTAACTACTTAATACGATATCAGTCATCATCCCTAAGTGTATAAGTGCTTCTCATATTGTATTCCGTTCGGTCACGCGTACTTACCGGCGACGGTGGCGCTGCTGTAGCCCTTGGCGACGCGCAGGAAGGGGTCGGGCGGCGGGAAGCCGGCGGGCGGCTGGAACAGCGCCGCGAAGCGCGCGTCCAGGTCCGCCGCGCGCATCGACGAGCCGCGCACCGGGGGCGCCGGCGCCGCCGCCTCCCCGCCGTTCATACTCTGCACACATTGATCGATACAATAATAATATAACAAATATCTCCATTCTACCATCGGACGACAAGACGCACGGATACAAGGCATCCATACACCGTGGACATCCCTTCGGTTCGTACCAAGCGTTTCGCTTCCACTTTTACTGTGCGAACTGCCAAGGAATGGAACACCTTGCCGGCGTCTTTGTTCCCGGTTGACTATAACCTGGATGTTTTCAAGTCGAGAGTATATGTATTGTCCCAAACTAAACAACGTGTGTTCTATGGGTACCGTACAATGGACCGGGGGCGATCCCAGACCAGGGCAAATTACGAAAAAGCCATTTCCTAAATTTACCCCAGCGGGAATCGAACCCGCAACCATCATGTGCAGTGAGCTGAGCGGCCTACACTCGTACCACTGCGCCAAGTGGTCGTAACGCGGGGATTATTGGAAGTTTCATTCAAAACCGTGCCCTCGTTACGATACATTTTCCTATTTATAATTATTACTAGCTGTGCCCGCGGACTTCGTCCGCGTAGTATTTAACTTAACAAAAATTCGGGATAAAAAGTATCCTATATGTTAATCCCGGTTATAAACTATCTGTGTTCCAAATTTCATCCAAATCCGTTCAGTAGTTTTTGCGTGAAGGAGTAACAAACATACATACATACATCCACACTCACAAACTTTCACATTTATAATATTAGTAGGATAACAATAAGGTAACATACCCATACTACGTGACCCGTTAAGGGGGGGAGGAATTCAAAATACCACGCTTGATCACATGGGCGGGGAGGAGTTTAGTTTTTTGTCACGTAGTCAATATGCTCTAGGAACATCTCGCACTTTTTCGAGTTGTATTCAAATATGACGCGCAGCGTTTGCAAAATAAGATTGAACACCATATTCATGAATTACTACGTGAAAACTATAGGGGGGAGGGGGGTGGTTGGTATACCTATACTACGGGTGGTCACCAATAGGAGGGGGACATTTATTTTTTTAAATGTGGCACGTAGTATGTGTACGATCCCTAAGGATGTTTTCTGGACGAGTCAAAACCACGATCGGGAGCGCTCTATCCGAAAAATTCCGGACAACATTCGTTACAGCAAAAGCAGCCTCTCCTTAATACCCTCTACATGCCAGCGAGAGATGCTTTTCCTCATTGACACCTAAAAGGGGGTAGTGGTGTACTGACGTTATGCCTGTGGTGCGGCGGCGGCGGGGGCGGGGGCGGCACGTGGCGCGCGGGCGGCGGGGGCGGGGGCGCGCCCGGCGGCGGCGGCGGGCACACGCCCGGCGGCCGCAGCGCGCGCGGCGCCCGCACCGCACGCAGCGTGCCTGCACACACACACACCTTTAGGCCTCTTGTACAGTCAAGGGCAAAGATATGTATATGTCGCCGCCAAATAGCTTAATTCGCCGTTCAATTAACACCCTAGGCACTTAACTAAACGGCGCCGTTCAACTAACGGCCTGAATGATATTCAGCCATTTGATCAAACAGCTAGGCAAATGACTTGGATCGATGACGTTTAACTACTTGCCTAGCCGTTTAATTACCTGCCTAGCCTGTCCATTTCAATTTAGTTCTACTTTCTGCCAGCTAGCGCCGAAACTCACCAAACTGTCAATATCTCCACATTCTATATTCTCTTTGGTCAATATGGCTTCGGAAAAAAACAACTTTGATGGAATAATTTTATTAGGTACTTAGATTTTTTACGATTTTTAAGATCCACGGAATTTATTTGCCGGGTGGGGTTTCTGTGGGGTCATAAAAAAATAACCCTAACCTAAACCCATCCAGGTCGTTCTGCTTGGGTAGTATTTTGAAAAAGTTTTGTAGTACTTAAATGTCAACCAGTTGCCTAAGCATTAGCCAGCCAGTTTATTAAATGTTGTAATAGACGATACGGCTGAATATCATTCAGGCCGTTACACAGTGTTTTAAGAAGACCATTTTTCGGACATCGCGTTTTTATTGCAAAAGCTGATAGATATAATCATTTAAACGCTATGAGTCGAATACCCATTTGTCTAGCATGTCTAGTTTCTGAGACAAAAATTTTTGAAAATCGTCAAATTTTCATCCGGATTTTTTGAATAAAAATTACATCTCTTAAACAAGGCAAGATACGTAATTATGATGTTCGGTGCATTGATGGTGTATGTTATGCTGCACCTCTTAAAGCATAAACGAATCTCGTAGCTTTGATAGATTCCGATATATACGCGTTTTTTGGTTTTTAGATTTTCTTATTTTTCTCAAGTATTCCGCCGTATTGGGAAAAGTTATTTATACACAAATTATGGTCTTTACTTCCCTAACACACCACATAAATTTCACATCCCAACTCCATGGAATCTAGAAGTTATTCCAAATTAACTATTTTTGCTAGGGTTGTCACATTATTCATCCGAATTTTATCGAGTCAATTTTCATTTAACATTCATTATTACAACATAATTAAACTTATACTACTAATGATACTTATGTATTTTTTAGGATCCGTAGTCACAAGGACAGACCAACATACCAAAACATTTACCCTTTTACTCGCAGTCCACCGCTGAAAAGGCCTCTAAAAATATAGTTATATGTACCCTTCATACTAAAGTAGAAACTATGAAACAAATGACAAACTAAGGGCGACTACAAGTTTGAAATTACTAATATACTACAATGAATATAAAATGATACGAAATTTGGAGCATAGGGTTCCGTAGACTACAGAATTTTCAGTTTAATATTGTAGACTGAGTCACCCTCTTAATGTCGCTTTTAACTCATGCCTAGCGCGGGCGCTCCATGCGGGGACTGGTCCACTCACTTTCCTCTTACCAGCATTGTTGTTATACTCTATTCATGTATATAGCATAGAAGGTATTACAACAAAACACATTATTTATTACTCTGCACTATTGGTTATAGACATTAATGGGAGTTTTAGCCAGTAAAAACTGTTACCGCCTTCACCGCGTGGAGGTACTCCCAGCTTATGTTATTACTATTGTCATGGAGGAAGTGCTATGAACATACATAGATAACACTCATACAATTGTTAACTTTGCCCTTAAATTATATCGCTAAGTATAACTTTTGCATTTCCGTTTATATAAGTACTAGCGACCCGCCCCGGCTTCGCACGGGTGCAAGAACCCTCTAAAATTATGAGTGTTTCTCTACTATATTATGCATGTATTATATATATAAACCTTCCTCTTGAATCACTCTATTTATGAAAAAAACCGCATCGAAATCTGTTGCGTAGTTTTAAATATATAAGCATACATAGGGAAAGACAGACATCGGGAAGCGACTTTGTTTTAAACTATGTATTGATGGTTAAGCTGGTCTCTTAGCGACCTCTGACATAAGATAATCCAAACTACTGGTTGTATATGTCGCCGCCAAATAGCTTAATTCGCCGTTCAATTAACAGCCTAGGCACTTAACTAAACGGCGCCGTTCAACTAGTGGCCTGAATGATATCTCTAAAATCTAACAAAGCTACGAGATTCGTTTATGCATTAAAAGGTGCAGCATAACATACACCATCAATGCACCCAACATCATAATTGCGTATCTTGCCTTGTTTAAGAGATATAATTTTTTTTCGAAAAATCCGGATGAAAATTTGACGATTTTCAAAAATTTCTATCTCAGAAACTATACATACTAGACAGATGGGTATTCGACTCATAGCATTTAAATGATTAAATCTATCAGTTTTTGCAATAAAAACGCGATGTCCGAAAAATGGTCTTCATAAAACACTGTGCGTTAGTTGAACGGCGCTGTTTAGTTAAATGCCTAGGCTGTTAATTGAACGGCGAATTAAGCTATTTGGCGGCGACATATACAAATCATGTTATAAAAAATAATCTGTGCCGTCTAGGGACGCCCGAAAGAAGCGAAGCTTTGCAGTAGATATTAGATATATTATAAGTGGCGTGCATAGGGTTTTGAAACAAGGTAGGCAGAGTGTAACATAAAAATACGCGTTACGTGTAACGCGTTACGCTTTTCACGGTTTTAGTGCCCGGGCAGCGAGCGCCCCGAACGTCCGTAAAGAAGCTTCGCTTCAAAATATGTAGTCATAATAAGATACACAAAATTGTAATCATCCAAATGCTGATAAATATGTACACATTACTCAACCCATAAAGAGTCTTCCTTCACGTAGGGGGAAGACTCTTTACAATTAAGTAGCTGGCCTCTTGGAAATGAAGGATTCCCGCACGTCTTGTCGCCTTTAATGATGTATATAATGCTCTATATACATATTTATTAATTTTATAGTGCTGTTATATTTATGCGCTGATAGATGAGGACATAATATTGCACCTTTTGATGTTCCCTTATTTATGATCTCTCTGATGACGCCATTTTTTGAGATTTGGTGGTGTATACATATCTTTGCCCTTGACTGTACACACACGGTTTTTCGCCGTGAAAATCTACTTTTTTCACTACTCTAGCACGTGCCGTGTGCGTGGTGCACGTCTACAAGCTTCCATAGTGATCCATACAACACTGACGACCGTGTCTACACACGGCGAATTAACCGTAGATTTTCACGGCGAAAAACCGTGTGTGTACAAGAGGCCTCAGAGTCTTTTGTATAGGACTGGTCCCGCCACACACTCCCACCACTGTTACTCCTGTAAACCTGGATCGGCAATGGTGACCAATGATGACGTCGAGGTTTGACCCTCGACGAGTGCCGGGGAAAAGTTAAGTTGTCTTGGAACCCGCACGAATTTAATCGATAGAAATAATAGGGAGAGTTCGATGAAAAAAATGCAGAGTCTATTTAGACGAACTGCTAAATTGCAGGTTGGATGCAGTTGCCCGCTGACTGTACGCAGTAGGCGTCTTATAGATGCGAAGTAGATATATTACCTTCATGGATATGAACAAGATCACATTTACTTAAGAAATCGAAATACTCGCTCACTCGAAAATCGTAGCACGATCGTGGCGAGATTTTTAATGGAGTTAAGACGCGAGCGACTGTGTTTCCTCTCATGCAACAACGTAACACACGAAACGAAATTACAAAATGGCAGCGGCGTCAAGGCGCATGCCTAATTCGCGCGTTTGAGCGAGGCCCCTTAACAATTAAAATCTCCCATTAGTAAAGACTAGCCGCCGACACAATCCTACTTCTGAAAATCAATTATTTTTTTTAATTCGCAGGCCAGAAGAGTAGAGTAGATAGAGTATTTTGTTAGACATAAGATTCCTTGTATGTCTATCAAAAATATTTACTTTAAACTCAAAATTGTTTTTATTCATGTAAGCCAACAAAGCATTTATGAACAGTCAGAATCTACCACCAGTTCGGAATGCCGCTTCCACTGAGAAGAGCCGGCAAGAAACTCAATGGTTACTGTTTTCAATGAATAAAAGATGGTGTACATTCTCAGGAACAGCAACAGAATATGAGCAGGCAACACCATAGTCACATGTATCAACGGAGGCAATTGTAACTCACCGAAATGTGAAGCAGGGTTCTTAGTGCCGATAGGCGGGTTGGCCGGAGCGGGCGGCAGGTTGAACGGCCGCGAACCGCCTGACGACGGGGACGACGGAGACGTTGGAGGCGATCTGGTACAACATTAACATATTGCAATGCCTTAAGGAAATCGCTGAGACTTACACAACCATCAGGCTAATCTTCAACATGTTTGCTTATACTTTGGCTTTTAATTTTATTTAATAATATGACAGTACAACATAAAATAATGTTGAACTATTTTGCTTACCCTAACCTATTATATACCTATTACTAGCTGAGCCCGCGACTCCGTCCGCGTGGAATTTTGATCCTTTCTTAGGGGATGTCTACGTCATAGTAGCTTTATGCATGCAAAGTCTCAGCCCGATCGGTTTAAAATTGACAAAGTTTCATACAAACTTTCATCCCCTATTTTATCCCCTTGGGGGTAGAATTAATCAAAATCCTTTCTTAGCGGATGCCTACGTCATAACATCTACCTGCATGCCAAATTTCAGCCCGATCCGTCCAGTGGTTTGGGCTGTGCGTTGATAGATCACTATGTCAGTCAGTCAGCCAGTCACCTTTGAGTTATATATATTTAGAGTACCTTCCGTAAGAAATTCTTTAAATGATCCGCATTTAATATCCATTCCGCACTTTAGAGGAACTAACATGAAGAACAGACAGACGCGGATAGCTACTTTATCACTTTGATAAAAGAAGTAAAGGATACCGCATGTTAGTACACGCTGTGTTCCACCAAAAAATAAGCATGATTCAAAATTCGCGCAGTCGCCCGCTAGTCTGCAATCGACCATTGACACAAGAGCTGTCAAAACCGCGGCGTAAAATATTGAAAAAATACCGTTTTGCATCATTAAAACATGTAAAAGTGAGAACTGGAAGCATATGAAAGCGAATGGCATTTCATTTTATCAGTGAGCGCCCCTTAAAATACAATATTTTACCAGAAAAAGTAAAATTTATATTTTCATACATTCTATGTAGTTGGATAATGTGGATACGACTTCTATAAAATTATATTGTTTCGTATTAAAATGCCGTTTTCGTAGAAAACGGTTTATTGCGCTCTCCACAAACTTAACTTATACGCACTAGTAGGTACAGTAACATTTGTTACACACAAAACTTCCAAATCACATAGCAGTCGCACAGTCGTCCAATATAGTCGCTTACCTAAGGGTCGTCGTATACGAGGGATGCCTTTTAAGTTTTGTCGTTTGAAGAAAAAAACACAACTAGAACCTTATAGTACTTTTTATTGTTTTTCAAAGTATTCACCACGTAGCTTAATACACTTTTCCATTCGTTCAAACCAGTTATTATAACATTTATTCCACTCTAAAGTGGGGGTGTTCAAAATGGCTGACTTGAAAGCGTCGACTGCTTCTTCACTGGACTGGAACCTTTGACCACGAAGACTTATCTTAATTTTAGGAAATGTAAAAAAATCGTTAGGGCTTAGGTCAGGACTGTATGGAGGATGGTCAAGAATTTCTACTTTTTCCTGCTTCAAATACTCAATCGTTTGACGAGCGCTGTGTGAACTTGCATTGTCGTGGTGCAGGATGATGCGTCGCTTTGAGTTAGATTTTCGAAGTTCGGCGATGACTTGTGGTAAACAAACTGTGGTATACCACTCTGCGTTAACCGTTCTACGATCATCAAGTGCAATAGTCGCAACATGGCCGGTTTTTCTAACGAACGTGGCCACCATCTTCTTTGAAGTGCTTCGAGAACGAACAACTTTAGTCGGCTTTGGCTCGTCTTGAAAGACCCAGATTGTAGATTGTTGTTTGGAATCAGGATCGTAGGCATAGATCCAAGATTCGTCACCACTGATGATGTCGTAGACGTGATTTGACTCTCCTCGGTTGAACCTTTGCAGAGTTTTCTTACACCATCTGACGCGGGCCGCCTTGTGATCGTCGGAAAGCAGATGCGGTATCCAACGGCAAACTAGCTTTCTTACACCAAGCGCTTCATGCAAGATCTTCTGAATGGTTGTCCCTGAGATGCCTAATAGAGCCTCTATCTCTCGATACGTCACATGACGATCTTCGAGAATTAGTTGTCTCACTCCAATGATGTTATCTTCAATGAATGCAGATTTTGGGCGACCTTCGCGAGATTTGTCACTAACACTAGTATGTCCACGCTGGAATTCTAAATACCAGCGTTCGACAGTCCGCAGACATGGGGCTTCATCCCTGAACACAGATATTAGCTCTTCAAAACACTGAAGCCGTGTCAGGCCTCTTCTAAAGTTGTAGAAAATTATTGCACGAACATTTTCCTTAGAAAGATTCATTTTCGTACGTAACCTGACAGATTCTAATCGACGCTGTGACTAAACAATAACATTAATCCTAATACATTCAACTGTTTTGAGATTCGAAATTTAAACACATTCGAATATAGAACAGTTCCTAATTCAAAATTGCCGGGAATTATGGAAACGACAGAACTTAAAAGGCATGCCTCGTATTCCTCTATCTTTGCTTTCTTAACACAATATGTTCAATGTCGCTTCCGATGACAATATATTTTTAGGGTACTTTTCTCGACAGTTTAAACTCGAAAATCTCGAAAAGTTTTTTTATTATCAGGGCAATTTAAGACATTTAATTTGAGATACAACAGTGAACTCAACATTTTCCCACAGATTTCCTCAATCTATAGAGCCATACTTTTTACGAGAGCACCCGATTGGAGACCAACAAAACGTACCTGTATTTGTTCATTATATTTTGATGAATCGGATTTTTACACAATTAAATTCCGGCCACCGGATGTTAAAGAAAACTGGTTAAATATATTGGTTTATATTTGAGTAATCGGCGGTTATGCTCAATACCGCACCTGCTATAATATCGCCAGACTGACACACCAACTATGGTCCCAAACTAAGCAACGCTTGTACTATGTACCGATATCATACTTGGTACCGTACAATGGACTGGGGGCAATCCCGGTGACAACCAGACCAGGGCGAATTACATATCTGTAATTCGCCCTGGTCTGGTTGGTTAGGCCATTTCCGAAATTTCCTGGGACGCAAATCGAACTCGCAAATCGAACAGTGGTATACGTGCAACTGTGCCAAACAGTCCTCACGATACCAAGCCAAGCGATACTGCGCCAAGCAATATAATGAACACTTCCATCACTTGTCTTTGCTTGTGTATAACTTCTTATATTTTTTACCAGGCTGCTTCTCTAATACTGTTTAACTTAACACTACACATCATGAGAACGTCGTGCCGCTTATAATTAAATGTCACATTTAATTTTAAAGTCCCAGTTTTTTTTTAATCTTATGTTTTTATTATTTAATGTATTTTTTGTGGACCGATAAAAAAAAGTATTTCCATATTTGCTTAATACTTTTTCTCTTACGAAAACGGTATTTTTTATATAACCCGCCACGTTATAATATTCTTATGTAATTGGCTTGAAATCGTGTGGCGTATCCATAGTTTTGACGTCGTTTTGCACAGTTTGGACACCGGGCCCCGCGCGCCGGCGCGCTTTACACACACTGTCATTGCCGCGAGATCGCATTTGAATAATAATGAAGTATGAAGTACTGTATCCATTCCTTCCTTTATCAAAGCTTTATCCTCTAATTAAAGACAAAGATTATTATTACAGTTGTGTCTGGTGTCTGCTTATATTGTTCGGTAGATCAAGACTCACCTCGGCATTCTCATGCTCTGCGTTCTGGAGGCGACCTTGCCGTTGATGATCAGCTTCTTGGGCGGCGGCGACGGCCTGGAGTCCGCGGCGGGCGCCAGGGCG
Source organism: Notodonta ziczac (assembly GCA_918843915.1). Taxonomy (NCBI): domain Eukaryota; kingdom Metazoa; phylum Arthropoda; class Insecta; order Lepidoptera; family Notodontidae; genus Notodonta; species Notodonta ziczac. The sequence continues at coordinate 10,367,580 of OU974050.1, read as the reverse complement.
GGCGCTAGGGCGGGCGGCTTCGGCGCCAGGTTCGGCTTGCCGTGGCTGATGCGCGCCGGACGTTCCGACAGGTCCGACGTGGAGAGCGAAGATGACGGAGTAGGGGTTGGCAGGGACGATAGGGAGGTCATACTACCACCTATATATATAATAGAATAGAATCGAATAACTCTTTATTGCACACTAAAGTTCTGAATGTATCAAACAACATAAAAAAAACAATAGTGTACATTGGGCTTGTATATACGTTGGGTTAAACTAAAATATTAATAATTAAGGCCCTTAGACGTCCCACTCCTGGGCATGGGCCTCTCCTCAATACGAGGGGGATCCAGGCCAGAATCCACCACGCTGGCCCAGTGCGGGTTGGCTGATTTCACATGACTTTCGACAGTTGGTTAGATTTTCTAAGACATGCAGGTTTCCTTAGGATGTTTTCCTTCACCGTAAGCAAGGGTGCAACCGTAAATAATCATGATATAGAAATTATGATTCGCACATAGATTTCGTAAAACCCAGATATGCAAGCTAGGGTTTAATCCCAGGACCTTGTGCCCGCAAGATGCCTGCTTAGCCAATCGGCTATCACTGATGCTAAAAACAAAAATCGCACCCAAAGAGACGTTAATAGTGAAGGCTCCTCGATGCCAATATGGTACAGTCAACACCAAAAGTAGCGTTGTATCTTTAATGTCCAAAATAATCACATTGTAAAACACGGCATAATAATATGACACCTAGGTAGGTTACTTTAGTATACAAATACTATTACGTACGACATATTATGTGATCGTTTACTACAGAGATCTTCTGGTGTCACACTATTATGACGTGTTAAACAATGCAAGTCTTTTGGACGTTGCAGATACCAAGCTATTATTTTTTATGTGAACTGTACAACGAAGATATCTTGAAAAGGTTTGAGCCTCGGCGAGACACGCGAATATAATTATAAAATCTGACCATTATGCTTGGGAGACCAGATCAAGCTGATGGCTGAAAAAATCTGGTTACTCATTTATGAATGGATCTCAAGTCTGAGAGCGATCTCAGAATGTCATCCCAGTACAAAATTACATGTCAAAAGCATACTCAAGACCGGTCTCAGAAGTGAGAAAGATTTACTAATAAGGGGGGCCTGAATTCATGAAACTTTATATCAATTTGCAATGGCATTACAAACAATTTATGAAAACTCACTAGCTGGAGCGCTATCCACGTTGTTGAGGACGTTTTTGAGCTGAAGAATGGATGGTTGGTAGTATAATAGCTTACCCAAGTTGCCCTGTCCGTTGGAGTGCAGCGAGCTCCTGTTCCTGTGCAATGTGGACGCGACGTACGGCGGCAGCGCCGGCTCTGACGGCAGCTGCGTGATGCGCTCTGCCGCGCCAGTCGTCAGCACTGAGTCGGAAGAACTCTGCAACGACGTAAAACCATGCTAGAATAGTCGCACTATCACGCCTTTGACGACCGCTTGACGCAGTGGATCGAGCCTGGTCGGCTCACTGCAGCGAGTGGTACCCATAGTACAAGCATTGCTTGGTTTGGGACCATACAGTTGGTGTGTTCGTCTGGCGATATTTACTATCCATTATTTATTCACGTCACATTACATCCGAAACCGAACAATTAATTACGATTGTAAACATGCAATGCATTGATATAGTAATTGTAATCAGCCCATGAGTGGATACTGTTAAAAGATAACACATTAACTAGATGAGGAGTGATCAGTGAGATTAAGTCGTGGTAGCCCCGTGGGAATAGCCCCGACTGTTGTTCCGGGTTCAAATACTGGTAACGGACGAGCACCATTGGACTGTTCTCACGGAAAAATCCATTTCCCATCAATCATCAGCTTCCAAAAAATCCGGTCCAAAACAAAAGCAATCGAGGCGATAAACACTTGGATAGGTCACCGCTCGTGGCTATTAACTGAGTGCATCCGTTCGTGGTTCGGAGGGCACGTTAAGTCGGTCCCGGCTAACACAGCCGTTAAGCCATGTCGGAAGCGTTCGGGCGGCCGGAGCACTACAACCCCAGAGTTGACCACTAGCTCATGCGAAAAGAAGATGATGAGGAGTTGGAACCTCATAGAAAATACTTTTGTGACAAGCTTGACAAGGACAAGCTATACGTTAAAATAGACAGTCGAATATTTGTATAATTTAATTATCTTTGCATAGCTTGCTGCATCTCTGTAAAACGTCAGATCATTGTTCATAGAGCCTAGTTTACTATTAGTACTGTTTACGATTTGGTAGGTTTGGGGTTTTAAGTGTGCCTGTTATACACATAAATCTTCTCAATGCTTTTACAAGACCTATCAAGTTAATCGAGTAAATAAAAGTTAGACTATTACAACAGTTTAGCAGGGTACATTAGTCATACAAGTTGACGAACACACACATCCATGAACTCGCCCCTGCAACCAGCTCGCGTCGAGACCGCAAACCGCTATTGCATTGCTATCAATCTTATCACAAACGCACAGGACAGGTTTTCCTGTGAATCATCATCAGTAAGTACAATGAGTCAGGCAGAGATGACTCAAATGAATCCTTATTGTCGAGGGTACGGAACTTTAAAGAGAAACTGTCCGCACCTGCTTGAGGTACACCGCATCTTTATGTGTTAATGGTGTTGATTCATCGCCGCAATGAACTTTCAATAGGGTCATAGAACTTTAGGTATTTGTTAAAAAGAATATACCTAACAAGCGTTAACAATCCGATTTGTCAAAAATACTAGCAGTTCTAGTAGCCAGGGCAGAATGTAATCAGTCAAATCAAATAATACTGGAAATTGGCTCTTATTTGAATAGGGAATACGTTTTAATTTTTTTTAAAGTCAATCGTTATCTACATTTGTCGTCAATCCATGATAATATTGGTAACCAGGCAAATCATGGTAAATTGAACTTAACATCTAGGAGGCTAAGAAGATGAAGCAAAGGGTACGCAGTGCCAACAGGCTCTACCGTATACACATGCCTCCTTAACACACATCATAAAAAGTTTTCAAAATTTTCAAAAGAGAATCCTTTAAGTACCTCATACTTTTCGTGATACGCGTACCTACACTTTCAAGACGATATTATTACAGAACAGACTTATTTTCGTGAATGTCGAGCGAAATGTAGCGAGTTCGGCAATCGAATCGATATTGGCGAAACTTTTAATGTCTTCGGAGGCGTTCGGAAGAGCAAGGTGAACAAGGCTGGCCCGCCTAGCGTTTTGTGTGTTACGCAACTTTTTCACCCAGTTCGTATCTACCGGCCGTAGCTTTATTGATAACGGCGTTAACGGCCTTTGAAAGCCACTCATTGAAACTCTACCATAACTTTGTACGTTCGCTAGAGTCTGCGTAACAGTTGGCTACTAGGAGAGTACTTATACAATTACAGTTTACGTACACGCTGGCGATTAGCGAGCGTAAAAAAATGAAAAGCTCACGTCCTGATGGGCGACAGGTTCACCAAAGTACCTGCCACGATTCCTATTTCTATTTATTGAGTAGATAAACCAAATAGTCCCATAAAAAAACAAATATATATAATGACGAAAACTCAGTTTAAAAATAAATGCCTCAATACAACTTTAATAACAGGTCTTGGAATCAAGCATCAAAAAACGTTGATATTAAGTATTAAACTGGCTTCACCCCTCGTTCACACTGACGCATGACTTGCATTTATCTATGTCGTTGTCTCTTATTTTAAGCTTCGATTCACACTGGCCCAACTCTCCAGGGCATACCCTGTATTTGCCTCACTTGACTTTTGACAGAATTGTCCAAAAGTACAGAGCTATATAAATAAAACCGTCTCCAAAAAACTTGGGTGGTGCCCTAAAAAGCTAGAAATAACTAAGGACCTTGTAATTTCTTTTATTTGGAGTCGGTTCAGTATTCAAAATCGGTCCACAATTGACGGTAAGTACGGTGAGTAATCGGAGAACACACATAAAAACATACAGATGAAAATACTTCCTCCTTTTCAGTCGGTTAAAAAATAAGGACAACTGCATATTTTAATAAAATAATATTAAATAGGGATATTAAATAGGGAATAGCAGTGATAGCCGATTGGTTAAGCACGCGTCTTGCGGGCTACCAGGTCTCGGGTTCAAACCCCGGCTCGAACCTCTGGATTTTTCGAAATCTATGTGCGAATCATGATTTCTATATGAATATCACTTGCTTACGGTGAAGGAAAAACATCGTGATGAAACCTGCATGTCTTAGAAGATTTAACCAATTTTCGAAAGACATGTGAAATCCGCCAACCCGCACTGGGCCAGCGTGGTGGATTATGGCCTGAATCCCCCTCGTGTTGAGGGGAGGCCCGTGCCCAGGAGTGGGACGTCAAAAGGGCTAAAATTATTATAATTATTATTATTTTAAATAGGGATCATGAGAACGTACTGCAAAAAAATATTTTAGAACCTGAGTATTGACGGTAAACACTATTAGGTAAAATACCGCCTTATTAATAAACGTAGTTTAGCGGCTAAATAGTTAAACCATGCTCTGTCTTCTTCTTTCGAATGTCAAATTACTAATGACAGAAAGAGATAATTGGGTGTGTAACTATTCACCCTCTATAGCACGTTTAGTGATTAGGAGGCAAAACGGTTATTGATTATTACTTCGAACACATTTTATTTTATGACGGACTTCATAATATCCTAATGACGTAAATCAATTCTATGTATAGTGGCTCTGTCACCTAGTTTCCTTCCGGTACCGTAAGCTATGATTTCCAACGAATTGCGGTTTGCTTTAATTAACCATGTTTTCCTGTCATCAGATACACACCTGCTATGGTGGGCACTAAGCACGATCATGGATATGACTCACAAATCATTGATATTCATGGTCAAACGTCAAGACAGCCTGCAATGACTAATATTGTTGTCAACTTGATAGAAATACAATGTAATGTTCAAGCGGTATTAGGTCAACAATCCTACTAATATTATAAATGTGAAAGTTTGTGAGTGTGGATGTATGTATGTATGTTTGTTACTCCTTCACGCAAAAACTACTGAACGGATTTGGATGAAATTTGGAACACAGATAGTTTATAACCGGGATTAACATATAGGATACTTTTTATCCCGATAATCCCGAAATTTTTGTTACGTTAAATACTACGCGGACGAAGTCCGTGGGCACAGCTAGTCACATATAATTGTGAAAGGAGGGATAATTTTATTTATTTTTTATTTTTTATATTCAGGCCCATAGATACATACCTTATAAACGAACATACATATTATTAATAACTTAACTAAACTGTGGGTGGTGACGGCACGGCAATCTCCCCCGAAAGCGCCTGTACACTACACCCTTCGGCCAGTAGTCTTCCTGCCTGTCTGTGGGGTACCCTAACCACAAACGCCTTGAAACTAGCGTTGTGACTAGAGTCCAACGGCTGAACTCTCAATAAGACATTGCTCTTTATTCTGATGTACTCAGCAATGTCCCCCGTCTTGCTGGTATAAAATATATGTAATGTACCATATGTATTCTGAGGTTACATAACGTCACGGCGCGGCGCTCTCTGCTAGTGCATTTAACGAAATAAACGATGTATATACAAATAAATTAAACCATATTAATATAAAAATCGGCTCTTCCGCGTTTATTATTCCAGATGAACATCTGGTGAACTGTTTTATGCTCATGACTTACTTTGCCTTATACGTAGCACGAGCCGGCTGAAGCCTGGTCACACACATTTATTATTTTACCACTTTTGAAATAAGAACGCAATGTTGCCGCTAAAATTTACAGGATTCACAGGACGATGTTTTGTCTGTAAAATATCGACTGATGTTTTCATAAAAATATGTTCAAAGTAACACGATCTGACAATTTGCTGAGATTCTGTGAAACAGAGAGATATTACTATTGTTGTCTCACGTTTATCATGGGTAAAACAATCTAAGCAGTTTCTGATCTTATCATATTTATATCGCGTATAAAATTTATCCGCCTAAGCCTAAGGTTTGACATTGTATTTCGTAAAACCAATAACAAATCTTGAATGGGAGATTGTTCATACAAAATTATTAAAATAATTGTCAATGATCCATGTCAAATTGCTTCTTCCATATAATTATGCGTATTTCAACCATTTAATAACGGGTCGGGCATGCACGGGTAAAAGAATGCGGACATTAATAGAATATAATATGTGCACAATATTGAACAGCAGTAACAAAGGTCCTGCTTAACTGTAATATGTAAAGGTTTCTACTTATAATCTTTGGACAGTATGCAACATCAATCAAACGAAAATGTTTAGATATTTCCATTTCAAAAGCTTCTTTTTGTATGAAGAATCAACCCACATGCACTGCTCTAGACCAAAACCAACCTTGTGTTAGTGGTTCTAGGTTGGTTTCAGTTTGCACAAGTGAATGTGGGTTGGTCCCATTTTGCTAAACTACGTCCACTTATCAGATAATGCATGATTCAGCTTAGAGCGTGCGCGATAAGCACACACGCTATCCACTGATAGCGAACTCTGTTATAATCACTTATTTACGCAGGCTTTTGCTTAGTAAAAATTCGTTAAATAATAGTTGTACCGCACTTAAATATTTTATTATTTTTTATGGGACCGTTAAATTTTTTATCAACCTGTATAATCTGATGTTTATAGTGATGTCGCCCTTTCCATCGTCTATTTCCACGCGCGATGATAAAATATAATACTCATACTGAAAAATAATATGTATTTTAATACAGAAACGGATAAGTTCAGGCTGGGCGTCCCATATAAATCCTTACTTATAATAACTCAATAATAAATAAATCTAAATAAACATGCCTATCCTTTCCTAAAACTAGCTTTAAGATACTGACCAAAATATAAGTCATCATTATTATCAAACTCTTCACAATTGGTTATCGTCCATTCAACAAGTGCAAAGAAGGTCTCACTAGTTATAACACATTGATAGACATGATCACATGACGACAGATTGCCACACAACGACACGACTACCGCCACCATTTAATTGGTAGTAGGACTGAGCAGGCTGCCAAATATTATTGATTGAAGCCCTTAACAGATTAATGTTTGTCCAGTTAAGAACGCCAAATCCGGTTCCAAAACCGAACGCACAGTGAAAGCATTCGACGAGAATTTAAATTATCATTGTGGAAGCATTACGGTTATAAAGCGATGTGAATGATTAATCCGTAGGTCAATGTTATATAACCCGCGACAAACGCCTTGATTCAATGTCAGCTTTCATTTTCGACGGCCAGAGATCATCACATATTAGTCATACACATTACACACAGATTCTCGGAATAAAAAAAATTACTGTTTATCTTTTTACTATATTACCAACATAATTCAGTCAAATACGCAATAAAGTAATGGTATCAGTTAATAAGATTTTAAAGAAATTAATGTCCCAAAATCTCCCTTATGTTTTCAAGGTTTATAGGTAAACTAGACCTCCCTTGGGAAGGCCAAGCACGGCGAGGAGCGAAAGGTGAGTTGCAACCTCCACCTTACTTACGCATAGTTTGGAAAACATCAAGGATTTTTTGCCACCAGAGCGGCGCCACGTTACATTGTGGTGACAATGACACTTGACAGATCAGTGTCTTTTTTTTTCAATGCAATGACAGAAATGAAATGACAGATAACGTCACCTCAGTCCAATTAAGCGATATCTGGTGAACTATAAATGTTTTGTTCCCATTGGACCGATACTGGAACTAAGCCCTCAAGCATCTACACGCAAAACCCATATGGGGATTCCTCTTCCTTCGGAAAAAACACGACCTAATGATAGGTATATTATCACTAAATACATTACAAAAAACGCGTCGTGATAATGCGACCTTCAAGGTTACGCAGAGATTTGACCCATCACTATCTGACTGAACGTCCTTTATGCGACACCGAAAACAAAGCTCGATTCATATCATTACATAGTATAAAACAAAGTCGCTTCCCGCTGTCTGTATGTCCCTATGTATGCTTAGATCTTTAAAACTACGCAACGAATTTTGATGCGGTATTTTTTTAATACATAGAGTGATTCAAGAGGAAGATTTATATGTATAATACATGCATAATATAGTTGAGAAACACTAATAATTTATTGCATCCGTGCGAAGCCGGGGCGGGTCGCTAGTGTATTATAAACCAGATATATAACTGACGAAACAAGATGTCTTTCTGTTTATAAATAAATAATACAACTTGTGTCCTGCCGTCGTTTGGTTTACAATAAGCCCTATATAAAGCCGATAATTATTATTAAATGCATGTTATTAAAATTACGTAATGAAGTTAACATTTTGTACAACAATGCTGTTGCAGAGCAATTTTCTAAGTAACCTTTCTCTTTAACAAACGCGTAACGATTCATTTGCTAATTGAATTGGAACATAATAATCGGACTAATAACCCAGAACAATAAGAGCTATTAGTTAATAATAATCCGAATGATAAAGAGCCTACGTGTAGTTTTAAATGCAATTATCGAAATCTTAGAACAGTCCAGTAAATTAGTTATGAGTTCATGACACGCAGACAGTGGCACCTAAGATAAATTGTTTATATACACGATGGAGTAGGTTTATACCGGGATGACGGCCGAATTACCCAAAGAGGGGAGCAGAGGCGCACTGTCGATAGTAATTTCGGTCCCAATGTAACAGGGGGGCAGACAATTACCATTATATCAGGAACATCGCGTCAACTGTGCACGTCTTCCAAAAGACGTGCAGGTTTCCTCACAATGTGCTGCAAGCGATCATCTCATTGGTAATGAGATGTTTATGTTTGATTCTAAAATTAGAGTTCACGTGGAACCGCACAGGTGTGAGCACAGTGCAAGTTGAACTCGGAACGCAGAAAATAAACGCGTTGAAATATCAGTGCGGCCCCACCCACGAGGCTCGGTTATTTTGCCTCTTTATTGCCCCCACACGCGCGCAGTCCCCGCTAAGGATATTTTTACATTCACAATAGTCGCCTGGCCGATTTATTCTTTGTTCGTAAATTTTTCGAAAGCAGCAACTTTGAAAAGTATTGATCGTTGAAATTTTATCGTAAAGATGTTTGGTTTGCACGATGCCAGTGACTGGACCCAATCACTCGGAATTTTGTAACATAGATATTAATAAGCCCTTTTGGTGTCCCACCTGTGGGCACGCGCCTTCCTTAATGCGGTGGGGGGTTCAAGGCATAATCCACCACGCTGGTCCAGTGAGGATTTACATATTTCCCATGTCTTTCTAAAATTCGTTACATTTTCTTAGACATTAGGTTTTCTCAAGTGAGAGCCCGATCAGAACCCAGGACTTAGTGCCCGCAGAGCATACTTTACCAAACAGCTAGCACTGGCTCCTTATTAATATAAATAATAATTTCCCAAAATAAAAAATGTTAAGGTAAAGATTGGGTAAACAGTAAAGTGAGTTAAGTAAACATATTTAAACAATAATGTTCTGTGTGATAATTACATAAATACATGACATGGTTTGGTATTTATTTCAGTAGTGTAATATTACGTATTAACTATTTAAACTAATCAGTATTTCGCATTTTCCCTAATAAGGGCTCTTGACTAATTGATGAGTAATTTAATAAATGTTTTCCCCCGCTCAGTATATTCATTATTTTGTTTCAATTAATAAAATATATGTAAGAACTTAAAATAAAAATAATGTCGTATCCTTTGTTATGCCAAATGCCTACTTCATTCATGATTATTGTAATGTGATAAACTCATATTTATAGTAATCTAGGTAAAAAAAAAACTAAACTCACCAAAGGCATAGCCGGTTTCTGTGTAGGCGGCTGCGGAGGCGGTCCTCTCGTCCTTATATCACTCGGCTGTCTCCTCACTGCAGGCCTCGCTGGCGGCTCCCGTGGGACTTCCCTCGGAGATTCTTTGGGAGACTCCCTGTCCCGGCCCGCTAAGGCTTCCGATAGAGCCGCGGAAAGCGCACTGACATTGCCCATAGGGGCGGGCATCGCTGGCCTCATCTTATCCGGGGACGATCTCTGCGGCGGCGGCTGCTGGGGCTGTGGGGGCGCATACCGGGGCGCTTCTGTCCTCACTTGGCCGTTGGGTGTGGAGCCTGAATCGAGAGAGGCCATTTTAATATCCTTCAATTGCAGAAGCGAAGCTAAGGGCCTGTGCATACCACGTTTTTTAAATCGCATTTATCCTACATAAACCTACAGTCTAAAGTCTAAAGACGTCAGGCAGCGTCTGACTCGCGTGCGTATCGCGTCTGTATAGCTACAAACGCGCGTCGACGGCGCGTTTAAAAAACTTGGTAAGCCCTAAGAGTAAATCGGGCTAATGCTTAGGTTTTTTTTTTTTATCTGGACTATATGTTGTTGGCCAGAGTGGCCATAACAACTTCACCCGGACAGAGGGCGAGCGCAAGTGCGCTCCAGCCAGAGGGGCAGGGGGGCAGCTAGCTCAAGGGCGCCACAAGGGACACGACCTCGGCTTGGGCCGCTGCCAGGAGAGGTGGCGAGGGTAAATCTACCACCGGATCGGAACGCGACCTGACTGAGAAGATCCGGCAAGAAACTCAGCGGGCTTGCCGGGTGCCAATGTGCGTCTAGGTAAGTAGACGCACCTTCTAGCGGAAGCGCTAATGCTTAGGACTATACCCTAACAATAATGCTTAAGCCATTCAGGGTGGCCTGGAACAACGATGGCCCAGACCTATAATGGGGAATATCGATGGGTCGTGAAACTGCTTGAAACTTTGCAACAATGGGGGTTTAAGGACTAGAAAGACACACATTTTTCTTCCATCAAACTTCATCAAGTAGTTTTGTAGTTACATGTATAAATCACTTCAGCCAATTTAATATGGTGAGCTATAAATAAAAAATCATGCATACTCCCCATTGTTTATGAAATGGGTGCTATGGGCTCCATTATTTATAATAGTAACTTATTTTAGTTTGTTTATGCACATGTGTTGAGGCTGATTAGACCTGCTTAGTGTGTGCATATATAAACTTATGTACATGGACATAATAATAGGGGGCCGGGGGGATAAGTATTAAAAAATAATCAACAATTTATTTACAATAATAATATAGTTAAAAAAAATTATAGTCATAATTTAAGCAGTATACTATTATTAAATATTAATTATGTGATTTAGTTCACCTGAATATATTTTATATTTTATTATGAGGAAAATAAGTTATTTATCAGGAATAACATGATTCCATTTATTTTCTAAATGAATTACCTTAATCTGTCGGTATATATAATTCATCATTATTATTTATCATTGTTATTTTGAAAAACCTTATTTTGCTCTAACATGTCAATAAATATGAATTATCCTTAAAATAAATAGAGCTTTACTTGGTTTGTTGTTAGAATTTAAATTGCAATACCACTGTTGAATCATTTTGGTACCTACTTTTGTTTGTGATTTTGTGTTATTGTATCTATTGTTTTCCCCTTAGTTGCTGTAAACAAATAATAGGTTCTTTCCTTAATTAAATCACCATTGTAGTGTCACTAATACACAAAAGAGATTTACACTGAATAAAACTTTAACATTTAATAAAACTTTTTGCATAGATTAATACTAAAACTACTCAATACATATTTAACTACTTTTACTAAAAAATAATGTTCTAGATAACTACTAGGGATAGAGGGAATATTGAATATGCCATACAAAATGACAGACACAGACTATTATTATTATTATTATTAGGGCTGCTACCTTTCACTAGTAGGAATATAGTGGTCCCAAGCTTAGATTCATATAACAATAGTAAGTGGACGGTGTGACCAGAAACTTTCCCTGACCAACTTGAACTCCCCTTACTTTATTAAGAAGCTATTAACTGACTATAGCTCAGCTTATGAGGCCAATATAATCAGTAAAGTCTATACTAGGTGATACAAAAAGGGTATACTATTATTTTTGCAACTTCACTTTGTAAATCTAAATCTATCAGGTTTGCGGGACAGTTGAAGTACTTAAGGATTAGTAGACTTATTGAATCTGTCAACAGCTGTATCCCTATAACACCTTTTGTTTTTCAAGTTTACTCCAAATCTGATAGTTTTAGAATTACTAAGTTTGAAAAAAAAATTACCCTTTCTGTTTCAAACTGCATATCAGAGTTATATCACTATAGTATGCAGGCTAATCACCTTACAACTGATAAATAAGTGATTAGAGATACAAATGTAACAAACAATTATGTAGCCTGCTCACATTCCGTTGCTGTTCCTGAGAATGTAGGTACACCATATTTTATTTATTGAAAAGAGTAACCATTGAGTTTCTTGTCTGGTCATCTCAGTGAAAGCAGTATTCCGAATTGATGGTAGATTCTGACTATTCGTTAATTCACTTATATATATTCGCTTATGTTTGCTTATATGAATGAAAACAATGCTGAGCTTGAATAATCGAAACAACTGCATACTCAAATTTGAGTACCACTTAATTTTAACACATACAAAAATTTCAAGTCAATAATAGTTATCTCAGTTATGATTTTTTTATCAAGAATACATTTGAAAAAAAGGAAAATTTGATGATTCGCCAGGTTTTTACAAGTCCATAGTGATGCACATGAAATAATAAGTGCTAAATCTGTATGCAGTGGCTAACACTTACACAGATTTATGATGTCTGGATATTGTGCACTCAAGAAAAAGAGACAGAAATCACTATACTTATTTCATGTGCAAACTCATGATTAGTGAACATGTTTGTTTACACCCTACAATAACAATGATTATTTTTACTCATTTTTAAAGGTGTTTTTAAAAAAATATTTGGTTTTAAATTACACAAGCAATTAAGCACCGACATTGAATGATGAGTTTACCTGCCAATTTCCCAGTAGGTCTAAGCTTGGGCATGCCACCAGCGAATAGGCCACCAAGCCCTGGTGGCCCTCCACCTCCTCCGTTCTGCAGCGGGGGCGCACTCCTCGCCCCAGCCCCACTAGGGGGCGAGCCACCACCTACATTTGTTGCCTTCCCAGGTATGTATGGTCCACTTTTATCCACTGTTTGAGCCTTTTTTAACTTCGTACCCTGTCTTATGGAACTCAACAAGGCATTTCTATTGTCTGGCGAAGATCCTTTCGAACTGCCCCCGAACACGGGCGGGGGCGGCGGCCCCGGCGGAGGCGGAGGCCCAGGCGGAGGCGGCGGTTTTGGAACCATAGCGACACTCTACTGGCAAACAAGACCACTGAATGCCATCAGTCGCGAAAGACAAAATGTTATATGACCGAACGCCAACCAATTCCGTATTCAAGTGATGAGCTTTCGAACCTTCACAGCGAGACTACGCGTACGATCTGGCACGTGATGACAACACTCAATGCACAATACGTCACTCTACACCGATACATACTAATTTACATAAAATATTGAAGAACCTTGCCCCAAAAGATTAATCATTGTAGGAAGTACGTAGGCACTTAGTAGAAATCTTTAGTGTTTTTATTATGTTCACCCACTTCTGTATGTGCCTATATAATTAATAATAAATATTCATGTTCAGTAACATCGTTTTATATTCCTCTTAGACTTAATTTATAGAATAGAAACGAGTTCAATAAATAAAATAACTCTAATTGCAAAACATGTACGATTCACCACTAATGCCAAAATTAACGGAATGAGGGATTGGGAATGAATGAATGAGTGAGTGACAAAATAGTGATGCCAATGTACTGGTGTGTTTAATCGATTAAAATTTACCCTAATCGCTTTCAATTTTCTAATTTTTTAATCACAGGTTGTGTGTTTTGATTAGGAAATAACACCTCTCTGGGAAAATCGAAAGCTATTAAAAGTAAACTATAGCTTACATATATCTAATCTGTGAGGAAAACCAAACTTTAAGGCCAAAGATAGCGATCTTGAGTACGCACTTGATATGGCATTTTGTACTGATATGACATAGGAATGTAATGTAATGTTAAGATCGCCCTTAAACTTGAAATCGATTTAATATAAATTACACTTTACAGAGGTGGTCAGTGGTCAGCAATTTTATCTCCCGCAACGGTTTTTTTTTTCAGAGATATCCTAGTAATTTATTGGAGATTTCCACAGATATAGATTTACATCTGTAAAGATTTCACTGACAAATAAAAATATTGTATGGTGAAAAACTGAAAACATCGATAAGAAGCTTTGGAAGGTAATATGAAAAACACAGAACATGGCCATCCTCACCTTTCTGTAAAAAAAAATCTTCTTGTGTCAAAAGCAAGAAGATTATAATATAAAAGCAAGATTTTGGGTTCCCGATTAAAAAATAATGCTTCCATATATTAAGAAAAATACTAAAATGGTAGTTATACAAAATAATCCGTTGTCTAGCTAGAGTTAACCAGTTTTTAATGTTAGCGAACATACACGCCTATCTTACAAAGAGTTTGGCAGCTAGGCGGAGACAGGTACTCGATTTAAATTGCACATTTATTTCGTTGAGGATAATAATTGCCTGTCCAATGTTGTAACTTCACCCATTACCGTTTAGCAAATAAGCTGTAATAAGTAAAACGCCTTACCTATTGTGAAAATACAATAATTGATTCAATTCTGTGATTTAAACGTAATAGTTATTAATAGGCATTAAAATACAAATTATTCAAGTATTTTAATAAATCGTAACAAGATAGTAACATAACATTCACAATCCTTGTGAAACTAAAATAAAATATACCGATATAGCTAATATCAGACATCACATGTGGAATTTGAAGAACAAGCTTTTTTATTGATTATCGGTAATCACTTTGTGCTAGCTTCAACTGAAATAACATCGTCTTCATGCCTAGAAGTATACTTCACTAAATTAGAATCATAACTGGCCTCACTGCCACCTTGAGCTAATAAAGCAGCTTCCATGGCTGCTCTTTCAGCTGCTGCCCGCTGTTCAGCAATAATAATTTCTCTCTCTACCATCAACTCTTCTTTCTCCCTCGCCCGTCTTTGTTTCATTTCTATATTTTCTCTATATTTAAAAAGACTTGTTGATAAATACTTGATGGGATCTGCCGGTTGTAGCATTATAACTTCAGCAATACACTTCTTTAAAGCTGCACCGACAGTGTGTTTTAAATAATTAAAATCTTCAGTTACATTAGCATCATCAGGACACGGTTCAAATATATCTAACTGACTGCGTATACGCACAAGATTACCCAATTCATCGTGTTCATACTCACTTACTGCATCTTCTTCTCTATAAATATGTTTGCCTGTACTATCGACATGATACCGACCATAACTGTCGTAATAATACATAATACCGTCACGTTCTTCTTTTACTTTCAACAATACACCTGAAGCATCCATCATGTATTCACTAGCAGAAGTATGAGTTTTATAAACCCTCTGTTTGGTTAGCTTGTCTATAAAGTATCGGCCACACTCGTCATAAAAATAAATGTTATCTGCGTCGTCAGAAAGTGGTACCAATACGTTATTCTCATTAGACTGATACAAAATATTGTCTTCTGATTTCCTATATATTTTCCTGCTGTGTTCGTCTACATAGAAACGTCCAAGTTGATCCTCGAATTCTTCTTTCATTTCAGCTGCGCTAAGAATTGAAATTATAGACTTTTGACTTCGTTCGCCAAAAACAGCTAAATCCCAAAGGTAGCATAATTCTGTGACGAGTCGATCACGCTCTTCTAGTGGAAGGTAATGATTAAAAATCTTAAATTGGAAAAAATCTGGACATACACACAATTCTTCATCTTCTATAGGAAGGTCGGTTAACTCATGAAGACTCTTTAAAGTGGTTTTTAAATTTTCCAGATCATTTAATGTTTGTTCAAGAAAATCTCTCTTATTTTTTAAGGCCATTACAGCAGCTGATGAAGTCTCATTTTCCATCCTTTTTATACGATCATCTAAAGCCTCAATTTTTTCAACAACTTTACTTATTTCAAGTGTGTGACCTGCCGTGCAGCGCACCAGTGAAGTAATTTCTTTACCTTTTTCTTTAAGCTCATCCAATAGTAAACGAGCAGCAGGAGTTTGTGCATACTGAAGTTCATCGACGATTTGTTGTAAAGTTTTTGTTAAGTCTACACCTAAATGTGGAACGTTAACATTGACATACTTGCTTATTTTAAGTGCGAGCCCATCGTAAATTTTATCCAGCCAATGAAGTAGGTCTTCCATTTCTTTATTTAGTTTAATTTTAAATTCGCCGTCATCGACATAATTCCTAAAACATTTTAACTTCTCAAAAAGAAATTGTATTACTTCTTTATGCATCGCTTCCACAATTTCCAAATCTGCCATAATATTAATTTGCGCAACATTTGGCAATTTAGTTCGATGTGTTTCTACATAAAGTTGATAATACTTTAATCGGAGAGACATAGCATCTATTGTATAACTTATAGCTCCGTAAATTTCTTCTCTAGGCAAAGTTACATCTATGCGTTTTCGGAAATTATTGATTTCGTTAACGGCATGTAACCATTGTAGATGAAACTCTACAACTGCATCAATTATTTTATTCTTATCATTTGTTAGTAAAGGCGAGCGAATAGAACACAGAGTATTAAATGTTTCATCAGAATAATCCTTTTTTGTAAAATATATAACGGGAGTTTCATAAAATGCCTTTACTTGTTTGGATAAATCAAACAAAAAATCTGCTTCATCTTCAATCTGCATTTTGATTTATCTTGATAACATTTAACAAATATTTTGATGTGAAATTAAATTTATTTATTGAACACAAAAAATACAGATCACAATTTTGAATTGGTACTGTCACCCAAAGATAATACATTCAAAGAGAATTATGAACCAAATAGTACTTCTACAATTTTTTTTTTTTTTTTTGTTATGCATTCTATTTACTAAACAATGACCAGCGACTGTGACTAAGTAACCGTCACCAACCAACAACGCGAACGCTAAATGTCAACTAAATACAATATGTATCTCTAAGCAAGATGCTCTATGAATTAAATCATTGTCTGTAAAAATCACAAGTGAAATAACAGTAAAAATATAACATAATTTCACGGTACGAAAATAAATTGAAATTAGCAATCTTTTAAACCCCTTCGCGGTAAACGCCATGAGAGACACGCACTGACACACACTATTTTCTAAGAATAAAAGTTTTTTTTGTTTCAGCACTGGCAACCCCAGCCGCGTCTACGATTTGTTTCTGAAGAGGTCGTCGATGACTTTGCGATTATACAAAATTACAAAGAAAAAGTGTAGTCCGTTGTAGTACTGTTTTACTGTTTATCTACGTTTTATAGTGTAAGCATATAAATATACAGAACATGGCTGGAGCGATGTTATTCGAGAGATCACGCGTCTCGTCGTCGACGACAAGAGACGACGACGTCCGCATGACCGACAAAATGGTCAGCACTGGCGAGGTGCCCGAGGATGACGAAGAAAACATAAGAGTCAAGGAACAAGGGATCCTGAACCTCGGCGAGAAATACAAGAAGGAAGGCAAAGCTAAGGAGTTAGCGGAACTGATAAAAGCGACCAGGCCTTTCCTGAGTCTGATAAGCAAGGCGAAGGCGGCGAAGCTGGTGCGTTCTCTCGTGGATTTCTTCCTCGACTTGGAAGCAGGCATCGGCATCGAGGTCCAGCTGTGTAAAGAATGTATAGAATGGGCCAAGGAGGAGCGCCGCACATTCCTGCGACAATCGCTGGAGGCGAGATTGATCGCTCTTTACTTCGACACTGGCATGTACACGGACGCCCTGGACCTGGCCACCGCACTACTCAAAGAGCTCAAAAAATTAGATGACAAAAACTTACTAGTGGAAGTGCTCCTGTTAGAGAGTAAAACCTATCATGCTCTTAGCAATCTACCTAAAGCCCGTGCCTCTCTCACGTCAGCCAGAACCACTGCGAATGCCATCTATTGCCCTCCCAAAATGCAGGCTGCACTGGACCTGCAGTCCGGTATACTCCATGCTGCCGATGAGCGCGACTTCAAAACTGCTTACTCATACTTTTATGAGGCATTTGAGGGTTATGATGGGGCAGATAGCCCTAAAGCCTTAACAGCCTTGAAATACATGTTACTGTCGAAGATAATGCTGAGCCAGGCCGAGGAAGTGGCCTCAGTGTGCAGCAGTAAAACTGCACTGAAATATGCAGGTAAAGAACTAGAAGCGATGAGGGCTGTGGCGACCGCTTCCCACAAGAGATCACTGGCTGACTTCCAGGCTGCCCTGAAAACATACAAACCGGAACTGGAGGAGGATGCTGTGGTCAGAGCTCATCTCGGTGCTCTGTATGATACTATGTTGGAGCAAAACTTATGTCGCATCGTGGAACCTTATATGCGTGTCCAAGTGGACCATGTAGCCCGCAGCATCCGCCTGCCCGTAGTACAGGTGGAGAAGAAACTGTCCCAAATGATTCTGGATAAGAAACTAAATGGCATCTTGGATCAAGGGGAGGGTGTATTGATTGTTTTCGACGAGTCCCCCCTGGAGAAAACCTACGAGACTGTCCTTGAGACCATTCATCGCATGAGCAAGGTTGTTGATACTCTTTACCAGAAAGCGAAGAAGCTCTCATAGACCTATGTGTAAATTTGTTGTAGCATTAAAAGTAATAATGTATATCAAAGTAACCATAAATTTTCAGTTTTAACAATTTGTAAATGATACTATTTTTTGGATGCATTCAAAATTCATGATTTGTACCACAATGTTCTTAGAGAAATAGGTGAACAGAAAATGTTTGACAAAAATGTGAAAATGGTCTAGAAAGTGGGGAAATGCTGCAACCCCGGTGTCGAGGCTGTGTCCGGCGACGCCGCCACTGCAAACAATAAGCATTTTCAAATATTGAGACTAATCCTTAATTTCCTTTAATATTTCCTTTTTTAACATAAGCTAGTGAAAAATTATAATATTCTGTTTTATTGAGATAAATAAAAGGTGTTCTCCAAATGATTGTTTCCTTTGCCCCTTCGCCCACGGGTTTATTTAGCAAGTCATGATATTTCAACTTGTTGGCTTGGCACACCCTGCTGTGTATCACATGACATACATAATGCACGCTGTACTATGCACGTATATTTTGGTTCAAATTATTTTCACCATCGTGATGTAATTGGAGCGGCGGTGATAGCCAAGTTGGTTAAATGTTCGCCTTGAGATCTAAATTGTAGGTTTCTAGATACTAAATACATCTCTGAGTGTTTCTATAATCGTATTTAGTGTTTCATTCAAATAAACATTCGTGTGGATGAATTCATAAATATTTATTTATTAATAAAATTATAAATGCGAAAGTTTGTGAGTGTGGATGTTTGTTACTCTTTCAGGCAAAAACTACTGAACGGATTTGGAACTCATATAGTTTACTAGCGACCCGTCCCGGCTTCGCACGGATGCAATAAATTATGAGTGTTTCTCTACAATATTATGCATGTATTATACATAAACCTTCCTCTTGAATCACTCTATGTATTAAAAAAAACCGCATCACAATTCGTTGCGTAGTTTTAAAGATCTAAGCATATATAGGGACATACAGACAGCGGGAAACGACTTTGTTTTATATTATGTAATGATAACCGGGATTAACACATATGATACTTTTTATTCCGAAAATCCCGAAATTTTTGTTAAGTTAAATACTACGCGGACGAAGTCACGGGCACAGCTAGTAACACTACAAATATCGCCAGACTGACACACCAACTGTATGGTAACTAAGCAAAGCTTGTACTATGGGTACCGTAGAACTGGGGGCGATCCCAGTGACACAGACCCAGACCTGGGCAAATTACGAAAAGGCCTTTTCCTAAATTTGCCTCGGCGGGAATCGAACCCGTAACCACCGTGTACAATGAGCCGAGCGGCCTACGCCCGAACCACTGCGCCAAGTGGCCGTAGTTTGTCGTCGTGCCACTTGTCTTTAATCTTAAAATACAAATATAAAGCGTTTATTTTGTTAAGGCCTACGGTGACTACCGGATCGCAACGCGACCTCGACTGAGAAGATCCGGCAAGAACAGTTGGTACACCAGATTTTATAACGTAGGTTCTGTAATACTGTTGCTATAAATAAAAGTCCTAAATACGTGAAGTACGTATATAAACTTGGACAAACATTAGCAGCGACCTTATTACCCATGTAGAGCGTGCCTAGTTTACATTGAATGCTCCACATAAGGTCATGCTTGGGTTGAATTCATTTGTGATCAGTACCCATGTGGTTTTGTGGTACACAACCATTTTAACCGTGCGATATCAACTTTGTTAGACCAACTATTTGGAGATTTTATGTTTTTGTTTTGGATTCTGTAATTAACTAGATTTTATTGTAAGTAGATAGGTGCGGTGAATAAATAATAGTGGTGTATAAAATGTCCTTACTAATATTATAAATGCGAAAGTAACTCTTGTCTGTCTGTCGCGCTTTCTCGCCAAAACCACTGAACCGATTTAAATGAAATTTGGTACACAGTCTAGAGTCTGCAAAAGGACATAGGCTACGTTTTATTGCGAAAAAAGGGTTGAAAGGGGATGATGAAAGTTGTATAGAAGTAAATACCACACGGACGAAGTCGCGGGCACAGCTAGTAAGAAATAAAATAATACATTAATTATGAAGTCATTTATTTATTGGTAAGAGTACCTACTAAGTTATCAAAATCTTATTAATTACCTAATTTTTTTACATAAATATAATTCTAATTCCTGTACTAATTACGCTTGTAATGTCATTGGTCCCTAATCTCTAAATTAAAGTATATCCAAGTTCAGCGCACACTGGCGGATGCCACGCCCGATGATTTTATATGTAGCCTACTTTACTTTCTGCTTTATTAAATGGTGATAGAGTTTATATTTCATTGGTTTTAAATAAGCTTATGGCGCAGCGTGTAACTGTAGCTTATTTCAAAACAATGAATTTTTTGCTCCAAAACTTGGAACTTTGAAATTTTTCGTTAAGTAAAAAATCATTTTAGCGCTGGGTTTATTAGGAAATACAATAAACAAAATGCATGTATTTTCTTTAAAATTTAACTCTATATTTAGCTGCCTAAGGTATAAACTATATATACAGGTTGAAACAGAAAGGGATAACTATTTTTTTTTCAAAACTTAACTATGTAATTCTAAAACTATAAAAACAAAAGGATACAGCTGTTGACAGATATCATAAGTCTACAAGACCTTTAGTACTCCAACTATCCCACAAAGCCGATAGTTTTAGATTTACAAAGTAAAGTTGCAAAAAAAGTTGTATACCCTTTCTGTTTCACCTAGTATACAAGGATCATGTTATATTATTCTTCTTGTTGAACTCCTCCGTGTCTTCCGGCACCTCCCAGCGCGGGTTCCAGTAGTTGGGCGGTGTCTTCGGCCGGGCGGGGTTGAACTTGCCGCGGTGTTTCGAGCACTCGTCTATCTTCTTTGCATACATCTCCGGGTCATCCTTGTACAACTCGCCAAAGAACTGTTCAAAGTAACTTAGGGTTAGCAAATTGATTGAATATACAGATTGAAACAGATAGGGTATACTTTTTTTTCAAAACTTAACTTTGTAATTCTAAATCTATCCCTATCTAGCTTTGGAGGAAACTTGAATAACAAAAGGTGTTATAGGAATAGAGAATAGTCAGTCTACAAAACCTTCAGTACGTCAACTGTCCCACAAAGCCGATAGTTTTAGATTTACAAAGTAAAGTTGCAAAAAAAAAAGTATAGCGTTTCTGTTTCACCTAGTATTGATTGTCGCCGGGCCATGAAAGTCAGGCAGTAGTTTCAAAGTGCCAGCAAGACAAACTAATAACTATGATTTATGGCCCGACAACTGAGTTATTAACGCGGCAACTATAATAATATGTATGTTAGATATTTTTGTTGTTCTTTTTGTAAGTATATCGTCAGACGAACACACCAACTGTATAGTCCCAAACTAAGCAACGCTTGTACTATGGGTACCGTAGAATGGACTGCGATCGTAGTGATACCCAGACCAGGGCAAATTACGTAAAGGCCATTTCCGAAATTTACACTGACGGGAATCAAACCCGCAACCACCCGGTGTAGTGAGCCGAGCGGCCTACCCTCGAACCACTGCGCCAAACGGTCGTTAACATTTTTTTGTAGTGTTGTTGAAAAGGTTGTTTAAAAATGAGTAATCATATTGTAATGTAGCAGTGATAGCCGATTGGTTAAGCACGCGTCTTGCTGGCTACTAGGTCTCGGGTTCAAACCCCGGCTCGAACCTCTCGATTTTTCGAAATCTATGTGCGAATCATAATTTCTATATGATTATCACTTGCTTACGGTGAAGGAAAACATCGTGAGGAAACCTGCATGTCTTAGAAGATTTAACCAATTTTCGAAAGACATGTGAAACCCGCCATCCCGCACTGGGCCAGCGTGGTGGATTATGGCCTGAATCCCCCTCGTGTTGAGGGGAGGCCGGTGCCCAGGAGTGGGACGTAAAAAGGGCTACAATTATTATATTAATAATAATTTTATATTGTAATATAAGAACAAATTATTTGTTAGTTGGGATAATATTCAAAAACATTACATGTTTACACTCCTCACAACTCCAGCCCTGTAATATTCGTTTTTCATCTTTTTTCCTCACCGCGGGCTCTTTGTACACAATTTCCACTAATTCGGGTATTTTTCTGTAATTAAATAAAATTACACAGGTAACTAAAGTCGGTATTAATAAATTCATCTCAAATCAGAGTTCGATTTTGATAGAAACATTATAGAAATTCCTAACAACACACTCAGATATGAGAACGATTTATGAATGATATCAATAAAAACATATTGTCAGATTAACACACAAACTCAATGGTTCCAATAAGCAATGCTTGTACTAGGGGAATAGCACTAATGGACTGGGAGCGATCCCAGTAAATATATAAATATCGCCAGACGAACAGACCAACTGCATGGTCCCAAACTAAGTAACGCTTGTACTATGGGTACCGTACAATGGACTGGGGGCGATCCCAGTGACACCCAGACCTGGGCAAATTACGTAATTTGCCCCGGCGGGAATCGAACCCGCAACCACCATGTGCACGGGGCCGAGCGGCCTACGGTCGAACCACTGCGCCAAGTGACACCCAGATCAATTTCGACATCATTTCTGAAACCATTACACCAAACAGTTGTCATACCTTTTAACATTATTCGCCGCATTTGTCTTCGACTCTCTTTGCAACAGTGATATGCTTGATTCCAAGTCTTCATTATGAGGTTTGTTTATTACGTTTATATTCTCCACCAAAGGTTGCTTTCGGGGACTGAAATAACATCATACAAAAGTTCCCTTAAGTTAAGTAAAAAAAAACTGTCTTTCATCGCATATGTAGTCAATGATTTTGCAAACAACAGAGTTTTATAGTACACTTGGTCGGTAAGTGAGGCTTTACAGTTAGTTAACAAAAGTAGAAACTAAAGCATTTTCAAATTGGACTGTATGGTTGAGTATACATCATTTAATTGAGTAGGAACGAGAAAATAATTCACCTATATTTTATATCCACATTAATATCTTCCAATTTGTTGATGTTATGCAAAACTGATACACTGGACTGAGTGTCGTAGTATGTAGTTTCATTGCCGTGAGGATCCCGTTTCAGAGGCGAACGTTTAAGGAAATCCGGTAATCTGAAAAAGTCAATGCACGCTACATAGTATAAAACAAAGTCGCTTCCTGCTGTCTGTCTGTCCCTATGTATGCTTAGATCTTTAAAACTACGCAACGCATTTTGTTGCGGTTTTTTTTAATAGATTGAGTGATTCCATATAGGAAGGTTTATGTGTATAATACATCCTACTAATATTATAAATGTGAAAGTTTGTGAGTGTGGATGTTTTTGCGTGAAGGAGTAACAAACATACATACATACATACATACATACATCCACACTCACAAACTTTCACATTTATAATATTAAGTAGGATATTCACCTGTTAGGGTTCAATATATTTATAGAATCTTCTGCACAATGAGAGTCATTCATTTTCGTCGTTTCCGTACATCTATTTTCAATATTCTGACCACCAAGCTTATATTCATTCTTGATATTGTTTTCCTTTTTCGGTTTCAAACTCAATGGTTTCTTGAATTTCATTGGACTGTCTTTTGATTTAAATCTGTTGGATAAATAAATAAAATTATTGGTCTAGTATCTATGTATAAGATGTAATGTTTAAAGTTTATATTACACTAGCTGTGCCCGCGACTTTGTCCGCGTGCAGTTTAACTTAACAAACATACATCCCCTATTTTATCCCCTTGGGGGTAGAATTAATCAAAATCCTTTCTTAGCGGATGCCTACGTCATAACATCTACCTGCATGCCAAATTTCAGCCCGATCCGTCCCGTGGTTTGGGCTGTGCGTTGATAGATCACTATGTCAGTCAGTCACCTTTGAGTTTTAGATTGACTATAGCTCCTGTACCGTAACGTGGAATAGAGAGGCCCAAGATGCCGATTGGCAAACAGACCGACAGAAAATAATTAAGTATTAGAATAGATTAAGATTAGTTTAGCTAAAAGAAAAAAGAAATATTTTTATATCCATACTCATAGTTTTTAGTTCTTAACACTTTGTAAATAGATACTAAGTTGGTCTGAATAAAGGGCTTTATTTTTATTATTATAGCTCCTATATGGGCTGACTTGACCAGAGCAGTACCACCCTCACACAGAAGATCGCCATAACGTAGATATAATAGCTGCGTTTCTTACGATATGAGTGAGAGAGCTAACAGCCTAGACCCCCCTCCACCTGAGCTAAGTGGGCTAGCTTTCAACCAATGAAAATACTTCATTTCATCTGACTTCTTCTTCTTTTGCAGCCGTTTGCCACATATCGACGTCTATTGCGCCTATTTTGTGTGTTGGAGGGTGGATTTTCAGCCGCCAATACACAAAACAGGCGCAATCTGACTTACATTACATTTCATCTGACTTACAGTTCATAATTGGTAGGTCCACTTGTAGGAGACGGCATTATCGTGTCGTCACTCTCAATGGATTCTTTCTTGATTATGAGTGGCTGAAAAAAAAAAAAAATATTTTTAGTCATTTATCATCTTTTGTTACCATTGTCAATCCTGCTTATTGGGATAACAGTGGTGGGTGTGTGCGTCAGGCGTATACTAAAGCCCACATGATTCTAATTTATATATCTGTGACTAAAACGAAGTGCGCCAAACTCAATATAAAATATTTAATAACAAAATATTGACTGGTAATAGGTAGTGTAGGTTCTATCCTAAATTCTAATATACGCACGACGGCCGACGCAACCGGGGCAGGCCCAAGAAAAGATGTTGTCACCTTTGCGGGAGATATGTGGCCCGAAATCGCACCAAAACCGTGTTTTGTGAAGAAATCAGCAATGATCCACATTACATAATATATGCAGTTAGGCTTTAGTATAATAAGTAGGTACTTTAATCAACTGTAGTTCATCATATTACCAACATAAACAGTGATACTTCTATCTACAGACCTGAAAAAATTTTGCTACGCTCAGGAACCCTACCATTTCTCTCGTGTCTCTATTTTATGACAACAAAAGATAAAATAAATAAATATCGCCAGACAGACACACCAACTGTATGGTACCAAAGCAACGCTTGTACTATGGGTATCCCAGTTACACCCAGACGTGGGAAAATTACGAAAAGGCCATTTCCGAAATTTGTCCCGGCGGGAATCGAACCCGCAACCAACATGAGCAGTGAGCCGAGCGGCATACGCTCGAACCACTGCGCCAGAAACTCATCAACACAGCAGGTTGATAGACAGCAACATGTTATATGTGAATCTTTCGTCCAGTACAAGCAAAGGGTTATATCCTTACCTGCAAACTCCCACTGTCGTTCTTTCCTATCCTCGTCCCCCCCGAGAACTCCGGCGAACAAGTGAGGTCAACGATATTATTCTGTTTCAGTTTCACTGCCTTAAAACGACTTTGCACCATCCTGCCGCCTCTGCCGCGGGTCATGCCGCTTCGAGGCGAGGCGGGGAATATCAGCTTCATTGCTTTGCTCTCTGGTGTATGCCTGTGGTATTAAATACATAGCTGTGACTTAGGGCACTGGCATATGAGTCAGTTTGCAATAATTCACATGTCTGCGTGTAATGAACAGACTATACAGTCCATTAATGCATACCACTATATGCATTAGTAACTTAAATGGTCCAAAAGTGATCATGGCTCATTATACTAGGCAGATTCTTCTTAAAGAGAGCGGAAACTGTTTCAGTGCGGTTAAGTGAACTTTACAACTCACTCTATGACATTATAATACAGAAACAATTTTTTTTTGTTTTTCAATCTTTGTCTGTGGATAATAAGAAAAGAAAGGAAAATAATGCTCTTTGCCTGCTTGGTCTAATCCCATCTTTAGAATCAGGTGCATGAGACACAACAGTCCATGCAAAATAGTTTTTATTGCATAAAACAAAATCACGTGTTAGGCCGATTAAAATGGATCTTACCAGGTCTGTGGACATTTCTTCTTATCACCATAATCTAAAGATGTGCCTATTTGACTCTTCAACTTCTTAGTCTGTATTATGGGGCTGGTCTTTCCAGTTGGAGTGCCTTCTATCTCTGATACCGACTCCTCATTGAATGATACATCCTCTAGTGATGAATATAATTCTTTTTTCGGACTGATTAACAGTGGATTTGGGTCCGGTTCAGCCTTAATTTCGGTTTGTTCACCAAATAATATTCTGAATGCTTCATTTAGTATGTTGAAGTTTTTAGTTTCATTCAATCTGGTTAATATTGATGCTGCAAGTCATTAAAAGGGTCAAATAGTGAATTGTAAAATAAGTTTGTGATATTGTTTGTACGTAGTTCCACTAGCAATTAATTAGTATTAAGTCTTTCTATGTTTCTCATTTTAAGTGAGTTGTACTCTTATGAGAAATAAATGTCTTAAACCACAATAGTACTACTAAGGTAGGTAAGTAGAAATAATTATAATTAGGTAAGTATAACAATATCATAATGGTCTGGTGGATTCCAGAAATAGACCAGGGCCATTTCCAAAATTTGCCTATCATGGCAAAGATACCCACGTCTGATCTAGACAGACAAGAGGCCTATGACAAATGGCACCTGCATGTCATTGTGTAGGAATGTTTGTTATGTTTTCATCAAGACAACTAGCTTACAATATTATTTCCATCATCATTGCACGATTAAGATTAGTTTTATTATTTACTAGTTTATACCCGCGACTTCGTCCGCGTAGTATTTAACTTAACAAAAATTTCAGGATTATCGGGATAAAAAGTATCCTATGTGTTAATCCTGGTTATAAACTATCTGTGTTCCAAATTTAATCCAAATCTGTTCAGTAGTTTTTGCCGGAAAGAGTAACAAATCCACACTCACAAACTTTCGCATTTATAATATTATATATAGTAGGATTTACAATAAATGAGGCTTACCAATGAGTTGTAAAATATGATCTTTTGATTCTATTATTTTCATCAGTTTTTCCGAGCTACTGCAACTTTGACTGTAATGGAATAACAAGAATCATGTTACTTATAAAATATACAATCTACTTTATTATTAGTAAATCCACAACTTTTAGATACCTTTCACATTTTTCTTTTTGTGTGATAAACTTAGTTTTATAACTTTCTGAATCAATGTGTAATTTTTCGATATCTTGTACCAGATCTGAAAAAAAGGAATAAAAGCATGTGGGTATTTTTGGGTGATCAGCAATATAGTATCAATATAATTTATTACAAATTCTTTGAGTATCCTAAAGCAATATGATAGGTAGGTAAGATAAAAGGGATTTACTATTAACAAAACTAGCAGTAATTAAAATGATCATTCAATTAATTATGATAATCCCGTGATCAAAGGGAAGGAAATAAACAAAGTTATGTACCAACCTCTAAAGTTTACTACACTTTGTTGTAGTGTAGTTTCAAGGGCTACAACTTTACTGTTATTGGAGAAGACTGAAGAAACAGAATTTGATAGTACGTCGTTAGAACTCATATTTACATGAACATGTCTGTTACAAATAACGAAAACAGAGATCAACAAGGGAAATATGACCACTATGATATAAATAAATGAATATTTATTCCACTAATTAAAAAAAAACAACAAGAAACCCAAACAAATTTAATCCATTCTTCTTTCTTTTCATTCATTCATCAATCACACAAGTTTTTTTTTTAAAGTAAATATTGCATCCTTGGGTACTAGCCCCTTTGGAGCCTTTTGTTGCACACGTTAAGCCCAGTGTTGCCAATTAATTAATAATATTTATTCGGCTTTTCTTTCAACTCTACCCATCAAATGCAAATGATTTATTTATTGGTCAAAATTAACGTAAGTGTTGATTTAGATATCTGCTAACATAACATCATACCGTACCGATCGCCATTTTATCACTACGGTTGGGAATCTAGCTTGTTCATTCATTTCTTTGAGGCACAAAAAGACTTGTACCCAGGGCCGTTAAACTAGCTACAAAAAAGTAATTTCTTTCATTTGGATTCAAAAGTCATTCTTATTTCGTTCATTATAATTCATTCATTCATAATGCCATTGTGAAAATTGCTATGTTTCATGAATTTGTTTTCGATTATTTGGTGCGTGAACTTAACTACTTAAAATAATCAGGTAATGGGATACACTTCCTAAATATGTGCTATCTTTTACTTTCAAGTCCCAATGAAAATTATTATCAAAATCTAAATGATTGTCCAACCAAGGTGTATAAGTGTCTGGCATTTTGTTGTATGTCGTGACTTTGATCCATCCATATTTTTTCATATGTCAAATATTTTATTTGAAAATACAAACATATAATTTTTTATTTTCAGTTGATTTTCTTTCTTTAACGACATAAAATTGAATGACCTAGGTATGGAGGAGGAAGATGAAAATATGTACGTTCTAGTTGTTGCCAATGACGAGGAGAAAAATATCAAAGAAGTTTTAACTGAAAACCTGGAACCAACAGAGGTCAACGAAATGATGGAATCTGCTCAGAAGCACGTCCAAACCCTAGAGGTTGATGTAGACGTGAAGGTAGAACCAGAAGACATATGCGAGGAATATGAGAGTGAATATATTGATGATGACTTTTTAGATAAGGTGAGAGATAATAATGTTCAAATGTTGAGGCACTATAAAACTAAATTTTCCCTGATGTGCCTAAAAGGACTAGCTCTTGCCAGCAGTTTTATCAACATTAAATCTGTAGCTGCACTCGTAATAGCGATAATTATGCTTACCCTATATTTTAAGTATAGATAGATAGTAAGTTAGGTACATAGTAAACAAATTGTAATCTGATCAGCTCATGTTACTTTTCCTTTAAAATAAATTTATATTACAAATTTAATTCAGAGACATTCAAATTGGCTTTTCCATTTTGCATAAAAAATATTTACAACAATGTTCTGAGTAACATAAACTTGCAGAGGTATTTATTAATTTGTAGACTATTTTAAATGTAAGAATCTACTTATATTTTATGTGAATAATTCGAACTTATTTTGTAAAAAAAATTACAGTGTGACTCCCTTGACATAAAGGAGGAGCCCAGCTCTGAGTATGAAGATTACCTTGATGATGAAGAAATTGGCAATGAAGAACTCCCATATGGATTATCTGACCTCAAAAACCAATATGAAGGGCATTCTCTTGAAGATAGAAAGTACCTGATTCAACGAAAAAAACTAGCCACCTCAAATAAGGGACCCAAAAAGTACTTAAAACGAATTCCAAAGTCACTGGTGGAGGAATTGAGGCAAGAGTATAAAGAATTAAGGCATAATGAAGCTAAGCTTGTGAGTGCTGTGGAACAAATGATGAGGGACAACATACCACCCTCTCCTCCCAGAGATTATTTTATTATGAACGGGATTATGTTTGAGTGAGTGTAAAATTAGACATATTTTTGCAAAATGGGATCAACCCACAAACACTTGTGCAAACTGAAACCAGCCTAGATCCACTCACACAAGGTTGGTTTTGTACTAAAACAGTGCATGTGGGTTGATTCTGATCTGCAAAACAATATCCGATTGTAGGCCCTTGTTTACCCAGATAAAACACTAATACATATTGCAATTTATTCTTCCTTCTTAAAAAATGTGGTCCACCCAGTTTAATAGGTATTTTGCTGTGTAAACTAACAAATAGCATCAACAAACATTTTTGATAATGATACAAAACAAAATGTAACCTTCCAAATGTTGCCAAAATGTGGTTTGTTGAAAGTGTTGAAACCCTAACCCCCTCGTTTACATTGTGCAACACTTGTATTAATTTCAATTGATGTTTAGTTATGTAACATGTTTTATAAGAAATTAAAATTTTTCTTTCATTACAGATGTGTGGAATGTGGAAACATTGCGGGGACACTTCCCGCTGCAAACCGCCATTACAACGAGAAGCATGGCCCCAGATATCTGTTATGCTATGCATGTGGCGATGATTTTAGAAGGTATATACCTATATCAATTTGATTTGAATTTCTGGAACATATTTACATTAAGAAGAAAACATGTATTTACTAAGGAATACTTAAAAAAGTTAAAATCAAGGCAAGGTATATTGAGTTTACCTCTAATATAGATGTATTAAATAAATATCGTCAGATCCAAGTCCCAAACGAGGCGATCCCTGTACTATGGGGACCGTACAATGGACTGGGGGCGATCCCAGACACCCAGAGAAAATTGCGAAAAGGCCATTTCCCAAATTTGCTCTGGCGGGTATCGAACCCGCGATCACCAAGCGTTTTTGGCGGAAAAGGGAAGATTTTCCAGCCAGGCGACTGTTATGCCAGGCGGGGCGGCCGCTATGCCCCACTGGATATTCTCGGGGACTTGTATAAATAGTCACGCACGATGCTTGCGAGTCTTAATATCGTGATTCAGTTTTTCTATGAAGAATCTGTACATTGTTTAGAGGCGCCGCATTTGGCCCAGCGTACACCGCTGGAGGCGCGGCGGAGAGCAATTGAAGACAACGATTTAATATAAACCTTAACTACTGTGACATACGGTCGCTTGAATAAATTGGCACGCGGTGCTCGGAGCGCCCTCAAGCTACTACAAGAGCATACGCGCGACTGGTCATACATACCGTATGTCAAGATAGTAAAGGTTAATATTAGATTGTTGTCTTCAATTGCTCTCCGCCGCGCCTCCAGCGGTGTGCGCTGGGCCTTCAGCGCCATCTGTCCGTTTCTGTCGGCGATGTGAATGTGAAGTCGGCACACGTTCTTGCAGTGCCGGATTAACCATGTAGCAAGAGTAGCAATTGCTACGGGCCCCGCGCTAAAGGGGGCCCCGCATATTTAAACCCACTCATTTCTGCCTGAGCGTAATTTTTTGAGTGAAACTTATTAAGGTCGATGGGGCGATCGTGTTCTCCATACATATTTCATTCCGAATGCATACGAGACACACAAAGTTTTTCCTTACAACAATGGATTTTATTACTTCTAAATAAATTATTGTTTTCGCATCTAATGATTTCAGGCATTTAAAAATAGATTAACATAATTAAAATCGATCGTAAAATTTGATAAATTTTACGCCTGTGTGTGTGAATTTGTCAGCGCCATCTGACTAAATTAGGCCATTATTAACATAAAATTTGTACTTTGAGTAAACTGCGTGCTAATAGTGTACTAGTTGAAATGACAGATGGTGGTGACCAAATTATTATTGCAAATATGTATATCCCTATATTGCGCCATCTATATTCATAATTCCGTCAAGGGGTACGGTAGACTCGATTGAAACGTTACCAGAATAATAAAACTTAAAAAATAATGATTTCGAGTCGACAACATATGTCCGCAAAATTCGGATTGTCGTGATAAACAATGTTATAATTATAATATTCGGCACAGTACCGCCATATTTTCTATGAACGCATGTCAGTCAGTGTCAGTGATGACTGCGCCAGTGTTCTCAGTTGGTGGGCCATATTTTTAAAGAAAGAAGAAGAAGAAGAAGTGCATTTATTGATTGAGCTGTCAGAACAAACAAATTCAGTGTTCAATGTTCATGATGTTTCCGTACGAGTATTCATTTCATTTAGTTTTGCTTTGCATAGTGATTAACTTTCATCATCATCATCATCAGCCTATGCTTGTCCACTGCTGGACATAGGCCTCCCCTAATGAGCGCCATAGCGCTATGCCGCATCCAGCATCTGCCTGCAGTCTTTCGCAGAACGTCATCCCACGTTGTTGCAGACGCGACGTTGCCAATTGGTAGAGTGCGGCGACTTGACAACGTCGGATGTCTATTATAAAAGCGTTTGTTGTCGGAAATATTTTTTCGTTTAGTGTATTATAGGTAGGATCACAGATATAGATTTACATAGATAACGCAAGTATCACGATTTGTATTGAAACCAAGCGTGACAAATTTTTAACACTTACTGTGCCGTCACAGATGGCGGGAAATCCAAACCGATTCAAAGACACCGATGCCGCAGATGCCCCTCCACCCGCTACGATTGTCTCGAGTGATTATCTCGCTCATATTCATATTTTTATATCTGTAGTCGCGATGGACTGTAAGTTATCGGCGACAAACCTTGACGCTTGGTCGGGGTTGAGGGATTTCGGACACGCTAAGTACATACATTTGCGTTATGTATGTAAATCCAAATCTGTGGGTAGGATAGTGTTGCCGCTGGCTTAGGATTACCGTATAGGTACATAAAAATGAAAATTTACTGTATTTGCCAAATAAATACCGAACCTGGTATATACAAACCATAGATACTACTGTACTATATTATATATGTACATAGGTACTAGGTAAGTCCTACTAATATTATAAATGTGAAAGTTTGTGAGTGTGGATGTATGTATGTATGTTTGTTACTCCTTCACGCAAAAACTACTGAACGGATTTGGATGAAATTTGGAACACAGATAGTTTATAACCGGGATTAACATATAGGATACTTTTTATCCCGATAATCCCGAAATTTTTGTTACGTTAAATACTACGTGGACGAAGTCGGCGGGCACAGCTAGTATGTAATAAATATTGGAACGAAGTTCCTTATCGCGCGTTGCGAAAGGGGGCTAGACGGACAAAATTAAGACAAAAAATGTGTAACGTAACGACACTTTCTTCACTATATGTGCGGCGTGCGCGTGTTTCTCTGTCTGTCTCTCTCTCTCCCTTATAGAAAGCTAGCCAGTTATTATTTTTTTCGTTTCGTCTTTCTATTTCGCATTGAACAGTGTGGTGTCGTGACTAACTTTTCCTTTTTCCTTTTCCTTTTCCTTTTCCTTTTCCTTTTCCTTTTCCTTTTCCTTTTCCTTTTCCTTTTCCTTTTCCTTTTCCTTTTCCTTTTCCTTTTCCTTTTCCTTTTCCTTTTCCTTTTCCTTTTCCTTTTCCTTTTCCTTTTCCTTTTCCTTTTCCTTTTCCTTTTCCCTTTTCCTTTTCCTTTTCCTTTTCCTTTTCCTTTTCCTTTTCCTTTTCCTTTTCCTTTTCCTTTTCCTTTTCCTTTTCCTTTTCCTTTTCCTTTTCCTTTTCCTTTTCCTTTTCCTTTTCCTTTTCCTTTTCCTTTTCCTTTACTTTTACTTTTACTACCATCGACGATTGACGACCGCTTGGCGTGGTGGCGGGTGGTGACGGGTTTGATTCCCATCAGGGTAAATTTCGAAATTGGCCTTTCCGTAATTTGCCCTGGTCTTGGTGTCACTGGCATCGCCCCCAGTCCATTGTACGGTATTCATTGTCCAAGCCATGCTTAGTTAGGGACCATACAGTTGGTATGTTCGTCTGGCGATATTTATTTAGTTATTAGTATTATTTTGATTGAGTTGAAGCTGTGCTATCCGATTGCTTAAAGCACGTCTTGCGGGCACCAGGTATTGGGTTCAAACCCCGGCTCGCACATCTGGATTTTTCGAAATCTATGTGTGACTCATAATTTCTATATGATTATCACTAGCTTACGGTGAAGGAAAATATCGTGAGGAAACCTGCATGTCTTAGAAGATCTAACCAATTTTCGAAAGACATGTGAAATCCGCCAACCCACACTGGGCCAGCTTGGTGGATTATGGCCTGAATCCTCCTCGTGTTGAGGGGAGGCCCGTGCCCTGGAGTGGGACGTCAAAAGGGGCTAAATTAATATAATTATTATTATTTTTGTTGAAACCTACGTGGTGGAAATCATCAAAGCACTGGCCTGTTTATAATTAGTTTTTAAATTCCGTGTAATTTATATTGACATTTGTTTTTACATATAATTCTATTATGTCTGTCAAAATACGTTGTACATTAAACATATTGTTTGGTCTCCGTATATATTTTTATTTAATCTGCTACGCCATGAAGATGTAATTGATCGACAGCGAACTATGGGACTGCGTCATGAAGCCTGCGGAGGAAGTTGACGACTTTCAACGCAAAGATGCCATAGATCCAAGATTTGCTTGAGTCTAAGCGAGCATCTATATCTCATCGTTATGACAGCTGAAACTTCGAACGAAACATGGAAGCGACTTCGGGAAGCCTACGCTGACAGCGGGCTTGCTCGACGGTTACAACTTATGAAGAAATAGCTTGGTACTAAACTTGTATTGTACTCGAACATAGAAGCCTATGTGAATGACATACGTCATGTGCAACAACAACTGATTGCCAATCAAGCTGGTCTGGAAGATGAACTTGTTGGTGTGATCATGCTGGCAGGACTCAACGACAGCTACAGCCCAATGGTGATGGCAATAGAGCATTCCGGCACCTCGATATCTACAGACTCGGTTGCATCGATCCTGCTGAAGGAAGAACGCCGAGATGCCTCTGCTACATCTAGTGCCTTTTCGTCGTCTAGTGTAAATAGTGTGCCTAAAGTACTACATATTGCAAAAAAGTAGGCCATGTAGTGTCTCAATGTAGGAAACACTACTAACGCTACTCTGTATAGGACTCTAGGTCCTATAATTTTGATTGAGACACGATTTTTATATTGATTTCTTGTAATTATTGTTGTTGTTATAAATAAAAATATGTTCACATGGAAAATCACATCTATTTCTCAGTAATGTATATCATATGTTAGAAAAGTGGAATACACCAACAAGTGTATTACAGTTATATTTTCACTATATTTAGTAAGATCTAAATATATATAACTCAAAGGTGACTGACTGACTGACTGACATACTGATCTATCAACGCACAGCCCGTACCACTGGACGGATCGGGCTGAAATTTAGCATGCAGATGTTATGACGTAGGCATCCGCTAAGAAAGGATTTTGATTAATTCTACCCGAAGGGGATAAAATAGGGGATGAATAATCCCGATTTTTTTGTTAAGTTAAATTACACGCGGACTAAGTCGCGGGAACAGCTAGTCAGACAATAAAATTATTCTATAACAGATGTATATTTTTTATTAGTATTTTAGAATGATGAATACACATACAATAATGAATTTTACAATAGCAAAAATATAATATTTTTGCTATTTATTATAAATTAAAAAGGCCGCAATAAATATAAAAGTAGGCCCTCTAGTGGCTAGTGGCTAAAATACACCTTTTGTCAATGTGTGCGTGTATGTATTACAATAAAAAGTGACAGAAGTTTTTTAACGGAAAACGCTTAGATTATGAATTATTTTAGGTTGATATTATTGCATATGTCAATGCAGTATAATACGTCTTAATCGCAAACAATAGTATTATATCTTAGAAATGCTCAAATTTTGCGTAAAAAATAAATAAGTAGAATCTGTTGACTACAGCGTCATCTTGAGGGAAACTGCAATAAACCCGAGCGACGCTTCAACCTTAAGGTCGATGGGGCGATCGTGTTCTCCATACATATTTCATTCCGAATGTATACGAGACACACAAAGTTTTTCCTTACAACAATGGATTTTATCACTTCTAAATAAATTATTGTATTCGCATCTAATGATTTCAGGCATTTAAAAATAGATTAACATAATTAAAATCGATCGTAAAATTTGTTAAATTTTACGCCTGTGTGTGTGAATTTGTCAGCGCCATCTGACTAAATTAGGCCATTATTAACATAAAATTTGTACTTTGAGTAAACTGCGTGCTAATAGTGTACTAGTTGAAATGACAGATGGTGGTGACCAAATTATTATTGCAAATGTGTATATCCCTATATTGCGCCATCTATATTAATAATTCCGTCAAGGGGTACGGTAAACTCGATTGAAACGTTACCAGAATAATAACACTTAAAAAATAATGATTTCGAGTCGACAACATATATCCGCAAAATTCGGATTGTCGTGATAAACAATATTATAATTATAATATTCGGCACAGTACCGCCATATTTTCTATGAACGCATGTCAGTCAGTGTCAGTGATGACTGAGCCAGTGTTCTCAGTTGGTGGGCCATATTTTTAAAGAAAGAAGAAGAAGAAGGAGTGCATTTATTGATTGAGCTGTCAGAACAAACAAATTCAGTGTTCAATGTACATGATGTTTCCGTACGAGTATTCATTTCATTTAGTTTTGCTTTGCATAGTGATTAACTTTCATCATCATCAGCCTATGCTTGTCCACTGCTGGACATAGGCCTCCCCTAATGAGCGCCATAGCGCCCTGTCTTCAGCTTGCCGCATCCAGAATCTGCCCGCATTCTTTCGCAGATCGTCATCCCACCTGATCGGAGGGTGTCCTACACCACGCTTGCCGAGTCGAGGTCTCCACTCAAGAACACGTTTACCCCAGCGGTTGTCGGTTCTTCGCGAGATATGGCCAGCCCACTGTCACTTCAGCTTGCTAATTCTTTGAGCTATGTCGATAACTTTGGTTCTCTGTCGGATGTATTTGTATTTCTATTAACTTTGTTTGGATGTAAACACATCATGCCGAAAATTGTAATGAGTCACATTTCACCCGAGCGAAGCCGGGTTTTCATCTTTTATTATCATAATAATAACATTCAATAAAAAAATGAAGTAACGAGCTAAGTGTTTTTAATATTTTCCGGAGATAATACAAAGTGTCTAATAAATAAATTAATGTATCGTTGACATGATAGGTATCAGATAAATAAATAAATATCGCCAGACTTACTCAGCAACTATATGGTGCCAAACTAAGCAACGCTTGTACAATGGCTACCATACATTAAACTGGCGATCCCAGTGACACCCAGACCTGGGCTAATTACGAAAAGGCTGTTTCAGAAAATTTCCTTTGTCGGGAATCGAACCCGCAACCATCCGATGCAGTGAGCCGAGCGGCCAACGCTCAAACTACAGCGCCAAGCGGTCGTAAATTCGCCACACGAGGTACTACGTTGTTGCAGACGCGACGTTGCCAATTGGTAGAGAGCGCCGACTTGACAACGTCGGATGAACATTTTTTTCGTTTAGTGTATTATAGGTACGATCACAGATATAGATTTACATAGATAACGCAAGTATCACGATTTGTATTGAAACCAAGCGTGCCAAATTTTTAACACTTACTGTGACGTCACAGATGGCGGGAAATCCAAACCGATTCAAAGACACCGATGCCGCAGATGCCCCTCTGCCCGCTACGATTCTCTCGAGTGATTATCTCGCTCATATTCATATTTTTATATCTGTAGTCGCGATGGACTGTAAGTTTTCGGCGACAAACCTTGACGCTTGGTCGGGGTTGAGGGTTTTCGGACACGCTAAGTAGATACATTTGCGTTATCTATGTAAATCCAAATCTGTGGGTAGGATAGTGTTGCCGCTGGCTTAGGATTACCGTATAGGTACATAAAAATGAAAATTTACTGTATTTGCCAAATAAATACCGAACCTGGTATATACAAACCATAGATACTACATTATATATGTACACAGGTACTAGGTAAGTACGTAATAATAATTTCCTTTTCCTTTTCCTTTTACTTTTACTTTTACTTTTACTTTTACTTCCTTCCATTGTCCAAGCCTTGCTTAGTTTGGGACCATACAGTTGGTATGTTTGTCTGGCGATATTTCTTTATTTATTAGTATTATTTTGATTGAGCTGAAGCTGTGATAGCCGATTGCTTAACGCACCAGGTATTGGGTTCAAACCCCGGCTCGCACATCTGGATTT
The DNA here is from genome assembly GCA_918843915.1 of Notodonta ziczac. Classification (NCBI taxonomy): domain Eukaryota; kingdom Metazoa; phylum Arthropoda; class Insecta; order Lepidoptera; family Notodontidae; genus Notodonta; species Notodonta ziczac. The sequence continues at coordinate 10,329,406 of OU974050.1, read as the reverse complement.
TTCGTAATCTATGTGTGACTCATAATTTCTATATGATTATCACTAGCTTACGGTGAAGGAAAACATCGTGAGGAAACCTGCATGTCTTAGAAGATCTAAACCGTTGTTGAAACCTACGTGGTGGAAATCATCAAAGCACTGGCCTGTTTATAATTAGTTTTTAAATTCCGTGTAATTTATATTGACATTTGTTTTTACATAGAATTATATTCTGTCTGTCAAAATACGCTGTACATAAATATCTTATCTGGCCTACGTATATGTTTTATTAATCTGCTGAGCTTCGCAAAATTAAACGGAAGCGTCAACTACGCGACTTGGAGCTTCGCCATGAAGATGTACTTGATCGACAGCGAACTATGGGACTGCGACATGAAGCCTGCGGAGGAAGTTGACGACTTTCAACGCAAAGATGCCAAAGATCCAAGATTTGCTTGAGTCTAAGCGAACATCTATATCTCATAGTTATGACAGCTGAAACTTCGAAGGAAACATGGAAGCGACTTCGGGAAGCCTACGCTGACAGCGGGCTTGCTCGACGCTTACAACTTATGAAGAAATAGCTTGGTACTAAACTTGTATTGTACTCGAACATAGAAGCCTATGTGAATGACATACGGCATGTGCAACAACAACTGATTGCCAATCAAGCTGGCCTGGAAGATGAACTTGTTGGTGTGATTATGCTGGCAGGACTTAACGACAGCTACAGCCCAATGGTGATGGCAATAGAGCATTCCGGCACCTCGATATCTACAGACACGGTTGCAACGATCCTGCTGCAGGAAGAACGCCGAGATGCCTCTGCTACATCTAGTGCCTTTTCGTAGTCTAGTGTAAATAGTGTGGCTAAGGTGTCGTGTACATATTGCAAAAAAGTAGGCCACGTAGTGTCTCAATGTAGGAAACACTACTAACGCTACTCTGTATAGGACTCTAGGTCCTATAATTTTGATTGAGACACGATTTTTATGTTGATTTCTTGTAATTATTGTTGTTGTTATAAATAAAAATATGTTTACATGGAAAACCACATCTATTTCTCAGTAATGTATCTCATATGTTAGAAAAGTGGAATACACTAACAAGTGTATTACAATTATATTTTCACTATATTTAGTAACATCTAGATATATATTATAACAACTCAAAGGTGACTGACTGACTGACTGACTGACTGACATACTGATCTATCAACACACAGCCCAAACCACTGGACGGATCGGGCTGAAATTTGGCATGCAGATGTTATGACGTAGGCATACGCTAAGAAAGGATTTTGATTTATTCTACCCCAAGGAGATAAAATAGGGGATGAATAATCCCGAAATTTTTGTCAAGTTAAATTACACGCGGACTGTCGCGGGCACAGCTAGTCAGACAGTAAGATTATTCTATAACAGATGTATATTTTTATCGGTTTTTTAGAATGATGAATACACATACAATAATGTATTTTACAATAGCAAAAATATAATATTTTCGCTGTTTATTATAAAATAAAAAGGCCGCAATTAATATAAAAGTACGCCCTCTAGTGGCTAGTGGCTAAAATACACCTTTTGTCAATGTGTGCGTGTATGTATTACAATAAAAAGTGACAGAAGTTTTTTATCGGAAAACGCTTAGATTATGAATGATTTTAGGTTGATATTATTGCATATGTCAATGCAGTATAATAAGTCTTAATCGCAAACAATAGTATTATAGCTTAGAAATGCTCAAATTTTGCGTAAAAAATAAATAAGTAGAATCTGTTGACTACAGCGTCATCTTGAGAGAAACTGCAATAAACCCGACCGACGCTTTAACCTTAAGATGTGGTATATTGAATTTACTTGATGTCACAAAAACGTGAAAAGATACAACTTTTCCTACTAAGACAATCCATGACAGGCACTCGGTAACCGACTACGGGCCCCGCACTTTGCTACGGGCCCCGCGCTTGCTAAATCTGGCACTGCGTTGTTGTATGTATGAGTGTGTGTGTGTGTGTGTGTGTGTGCAGCTCTATAAACCTGTACAAGCACGAGAAGCGGTGCCGCGCGGCGGACGCGCACGTGGTGCTGAAGGCGCGCGCCGCCGTGGTGGGCAGCAAGGGCCGCGGCCGCCCCTTCCTGTCGCACGCAAGGGACAAGCCCTTCCGGCTGCGGCCCGGCGCCGGGGCCGCCGCCCCCCCCGCGACCGTCAAGTAATAATAATAGTAATATCGCCAGACAGACACACCGGGTATGTCTATGGGTACCGTACAATGGACTGGGGGCGATCCCAGTGACACCCGGACCAAGTAAATTACGAAAAGGCCATTTCAAAAATTTGCCCCAGCGGGAATCGAACCCGCGACCACCATGTGCAGTGAGCCGAGCGGCCTACGCTCGAACCACTGATAGTGGTAGTGAAGTAACTATACAATGTCGCTTTCTCACATCGCTTTGCTGCTACTCAGAGTGTACACCAACTGATTCTATTGAAACGAAAAACTATTGAGTTTGTTGCGGTATCATCTCAGTGGAACCACCTCACCACGCTGGACTCAGTGAATTTCATTCGTCTTTCGAAAGACGTGCAGGGCTTCATCACGATGTTCTTCCTTCACCGTTGACCAAGCGATGAAGCGTCCTCGATGCAAGAGTAATTTTTTTATATACCGTTAGAACAGAAATATTATATAACTAAATGGGGATGTGTTGTGGCCAATCTGTTTGGGGAATAAGGCTCAAGCCCATGTAACGTTCGGGTACAACCAATAATCTGGCTTACCATAACACGGGCGCTTAGTCTTGGAGAGCGCCGCGAGCGACACTCGCACTCGCCTCCTAGGGCCTATGCACACCACGTTTTTTAAACGCGCCGACGACGCGCGTTTGTGGCGATACAGACGCGATACGCACACGAATCAGACGCAGTCGTTGACGCACGTTTCTAAAACGCGCGTCGACGGCGCGTTTGAAAAACAAGGTGTGCACTGGCCCTTAAGACACACCCTTTGGTAAAGCCGGCCCTAATGGTGTGTAATAAGTGATTATTTCGCCCCCAGAAGCAACATGTACGCTTGCAGCCTGTGCTCGGCGATGTTCACGACCAAGAGCAACCTGCAGTCGCACGAGAACTTGCACCGCGGCGAGCGGCCCTACCGCTGCCGGGGCTGCCCCCGGGCCTACACCAACCACTCTGCGCTCACTGTTAGTACGATCGGAGCGACCACGATTGTTTCGCCACCAGGGCCCTAACCACGCTAGCTACTCAAATCGTAATAGAAAAGCAAACGCTCGCGATTACGTTTCAAACGCTCCGCTTTTGACGTTTTGCTAACACGAGCTTCACGATTTCTATTGACATTGATATGGTATGGTGTCAGCAAAACGTCAAAAGCGAAGCGTAACACATGAGGGTATATATTTCTTAGGTATATATATCTCGTACTATAACTAGCGCCAAACTGCTAAACAAAAAATGGAACGAACATTAAAACATATTTACGCTACTTTTACTTGGTTGTCAATATGAAGTTAGTTACGACTCAGGGATGCTACTCTTAGCAACGACAAACGATATATCGTGACATTTGTCGTGTCAAATCCTACACCAAATTCCATCTTTTTTATCGTCGTATATCGTCTGAACGACCGATAATTTTGTAATGTTCATTCAGTAATAGATACGACGGCAAAAAGATGGAATTTAGAGTAGATTTCGACACTATAAATGTGACGATATATCGAGTATCGTTGCTAAGAGTAGCATCCCAGTCCTATTCTTATTATTCGAAAGTGAATCTCTCTCTCTCTCTCTCTCAGCGGGCACTTATCGTAACCTTTTTATTCCAGCGACACACGAGGACAGCGCACACAGACGACCAATACATATGCGATCACTGCAATCGCTCCTTCAAGTGTAAGCAAGGATTGAAATACCACCTCAACACGCACGAACGTGAGTCGAATTAACTTCTTGGGCGTTACACAGGCGATAAAATTAATTAGGCCTCGGTGACTTTGTAAGTATGAGTAGGTATGCACACCACACTAAACTAGCTTTCTCATTTTATTCACATACCTAAATCTGTGAGTGAGATTTGATTATTATTTACTATTAGTTATTTAGTGACAATGGTGTTGCCTGCTCATATTATTTTTTATGCTGTTCCTGAGAATGTACACCATCTTTAATTCATTGAAAAGAGTAACCATTGAGTTTCTTGCCGGATCTTCTCAGTGGAAGCAGCATTCCGAACCGGTGGTAGATATTGACTATTCATAAATGCTTTGTTGGCTTACGTGAATAAAAAATTTATAGTTTGAGTTGAGTTTAGTGTGTAGACTACTTAAGGAATATTGATCTCAATGTAATATGGAACGAGTAGACTAGTGATTGTGCTTCGGGTATTAGGTTTGGCTCAGTGGGTTAGCAAACTTCACACTTATTTTTTATTATTAACTAGCTGTTGCCAGCGGCATCACCAGCGTGGTAATTCGTTACAGTTAAAGACGGTCTAGTTCTCCTTATAACAAGCTATCTGCCAGTGAAAGTCCCGTCAAAACGGTCCAGCCGTTTCAGAGATCAGCCAGAATAAACAGACTAAGAATTTATTAACTTTTAACGTTTTTTTGTTAAAAGTACCGCGTATACTTTTATATAGGTACATTTATTAAAAAGCTTTTATTTTTATATGACAAACAGACACTCCAATTTTATTTATTTGTATAGATAGATGAAGGATTATTATTATAATGATATTATTTTGGCAGCGACCCGCAAGCACGGGTGTCCGGAGTGTGACCGCCGGTTCGCGCAGAGGTCGGCGCTGAAACTACATATAACCGCGGTGCATAAAAATTTGCCGCCGCCGTGTGCCTGCGAGGTTTGCCCAAAGAGGTCAGTTCACAGATATAGATTTACATATATAACGCAAATGCATGTACTTTGCGTGTCCGAAACCCCGACCAAACGTCGAGGTTGGTCGCCGTTAACTTGCAGTTTACGCGACTACAGATATAAAAAATATGAGTATGAGCGAGATAATCACTCGAGAGAATAGTAGCGGGCGGATGGGCATCGATGGCATCGGTGTCTTTAAATCGGTTTGGATTTCCCGTCTCTAATGACGTCACAGTAGGTGTTAAAAATTCGGCACGCTTGGTTTCAATACAAATCGTGATACTTGCGTTATCTATGTAAATCTATATCTGTGGGTCAGTGATTTGCTCATTCTACTTAAGCAGTGATAGCCGATTGGTTATACACGTCTCTTGCGGGCACCGGGTCCGGAAGATGTGTTATTTTCATGTATGAATCTATCCCATGTTATATGAAAGTAGCCCACCTACCGTATACCTATTACCTACCGTTACCCCACATGGGGGGGTGGATACGAATTTCTAATTCCATAAATATCACTATTTCTCAGTAACCTCATGAAATAACAGCTCCAATCTTCTAAATACATATATATAACTCAAAGGTGACTGACTGACATAGTGATCTATCAACGCACAGCCCAAACCACTGGACGGATCGGGCTGAAATTTGGCATGCAGGTAGATGTTATGACGTAGGCATCCGCTAAGAAAGGATTTTGATGAATTCTACCCCCAAGGGGATAAAATAGGGGATGCAAGTTTGAATGAAACATTGTCAATTAAATTCCACGCGGACGAAGTCGCGGGCACAGCTAGTTTTAATATATAACTCTACTGTATTTTTTATAATTAGTTGGGTAAAGCAGAGCTTTAAGTAAAATGATTACAAAATAAAAAATAATAACAGAAAAAGGGTGACCATGTTCCCTTAAGTACGAGTATCCCAAAATGTTTTCATCACTGCTCAGCAAAGTAGGTGACATGTTTATAAATAACTCTAAATTGAAAATTTAAAAACCCCCGATGCGACGACCTTTTCATCAAATTTATACAATAATCACTTTTCATATTTATAATATTGTCAAAACCCAGTTCAGACTATTACGATCATTTAAAAATATAATAAATCTATATCCAATAATCTCAAATTTCGATTGGATTCGAGCCGTGGAAGTTGGTTTTGACCGTGAATGTGGCTTTTTAACCTACAAAAGAGCTGATGATCTTCAAACGGCTGAACCGATTTTCATGAAACATAGCTAAGAACACTCTCGATCAGAATACCTATCTAACAAAACCTATCTATCTAAAAAACACAATTGAAATCGGTTCATCAGCTTGGGCGCTACGTTGCCACAGACAGACACACAGATACACATGTTAAACTTATCACACCCCTCTTTTTTCGTCGGGGGTTAAAAATAGATTTTAACGTAGTACAATACAGCTCAATGTCATATTAACCAACAAAACAATTGTGCGGATCCAGTTACGTAAGTTTATATGCCATGCCTGTTTCAGATTCCCTCGAATGTCGTTACTCAAAGATCATATGCAGAAAGCGCACGGACTTAAGATTATAACACGCGAGGTGAGTAAAGACATTACCTTTTTCATACTGAAATTACATTTCCAATGCATTTTTAGATTCCTTTGATGAACGCTTGGGCACTGCGACCCACCACCTGTATGGTCCCAAACTAAGCAACGCTTGTACTATGGGTATTGTACAATGGACTGGGGACGATCCCAGTGACACCCAGACCAGGGCAAACAACGAAAAGGCCATTTCCGAAATTTGCCCCGACGGGAATCGAACCCGCAACCACCATGTGCAGGGAGCCGAGCGGCCTACGTTCGAACCATTGCGCAAAGCAGTCGCATAATAATATGTTAAATATGTAATTTCATACTTCCATTACAGATGTTCTATAAAATGTTGCCATTAATGACGGATTCACAATTGAAACCAATGCAGCGGATTAATTCAGAAGTTTGATGACACGGAGAAGTCCTTTCAGTCACCTATGACAGGCTGTAGGATGATATAAAAAGAGAAAGGTGTATGAATGAAGATAATTTGATTTAAATTGTGGGACACCGTAAGACTGCTAATGTCGGACTGGCCAACTTACGGCATGCGTTTATACTGGAGAACATACCTAAGCAAAAGAACCTAGGTCGTTTAGGTCAGGGTGTTTTTTCTTATGACCAGCCAGGTAATACAATCTAGCTAGGTGGGTAGAATATCATAATATTCACCAATTTCGGTCAGTTACCGTAATATTGACACTTGCTCAAAATAAGCAAATAAAAGAAACTCGGATTTTCCAGTAGTTTGTTATAATACATTTTGTACATTGCATAATGCGTTTATTGTAAATAAAATATTGTTAATTATTCTATGTGTTATTTATTTATATGCGCACTCTACAGAGTCCAATACCAACAATTGTTTCCGGAAAACAAATTATCGAGGTGCAAATATACGAGGTAATATTTAATAAATAAATATCGCCAGACGAACATAATACATATCGCTTGTACTATGGGTACCGTAAAATGGACTGGGGGCGATCCCAGTAACACCCAGACCTGGACAAATTACGAAAAGGCCATTTCCGAATTTTTCCCCGGCGCGGCGGGAATCGAACCCGCAACCACCATGTTCAGTAAGGCGAGCGGCCTACGCTCGAACCACTGCGCCAAGCGGTCGTCTATTTAATTAACTATTGTTAGATGCTTGCATACTTACATTTTAGTTGATTTTAGATTGATTGTTACGGAGTAATTAAATTATTATTATTGTTGATTAATAAAACGAATTATACCTGTTTGACACATGACACACAAATAAAAATGCCAGGATTATTTTTGTATACGAAAATGTGTTTTATTACGCACTTATTATTTCAACCAAATATGTTTACTCATCTATAGCATAATGCGTAGGTACTTACACAATCGTTAGAAGACACCACGAATGTTTTTTTTATAATGCATCATTATATACTAGGAAAATACAAAAATATTAAGCGGTTTCTTGGTAAACTACTCGGGATACCTTAACAATATGCGCAATGTACATATACCTAATGAAATGCACCATCTTATAATACGCTGGTCACACATGTTGGTCATCAGCTAACACTCCAAGACCATTAATTCTTGTTTTTGAGCTTCTAAAACATGGTGTCCCTACGACGGCCAGAAAAATGAGGTCACTGAAAAAAACGAATTCAAATGATTTTGTAAGTACTTCCTAGTAGATATCCCTATTTTATTAGTAGGTATTTTTCTACTAAACATCTTGTAATTACGAGGCGTTACATAAATCCTTGCTCCAATAACAAAACGTTTAGTAAAAACGCTAAATCTAATACTAGGAACTGCAATAATCATTTGCTGTCGTATTTATTGTTCTATGTTTATTAGTTAGGCTTATTTTCCGTATACAACATGGGTAGCCAACCTTTTCAAAACCCGGCCCAATTATAGAAATAATATTTCTTGTCGGATCGCGCATATTATTTTCTTTTTTTGACCATGATGAAAAAGTTCTTTGGTGATTGGTTCAATAAAAGTTTACATTTTATATTGTAGGTATTAAATCTTGCCCAGCGGGCTGCGTGTTGGCAACCCATGGCTTACAATACATCAGCGGTTCCCATTTTTCTGGTCGGCATTGAACATTCGTTTCTCGAGGACACTGACGGACATTCGCCCAAATGTCTCTCATTATTTTCTTTACATGTAAAAAGAGAGAGAGAGACAGAAAGGCAAAGTTTGAAACACAGCCCCAGGATTACTTAAAGGAAACGTTTCTAGAATGTCTAAAACGTATGGAAAAGGCCAATTATAGATAACTGCATATCGATAAAAATACAACATGGCACCTTATAGGTACACATCTACAAATAAAAAATGGAATAGAAAGGACGTTTAAAGCTATACGACATATTTTAAAAGCTCCAAAACTATAAGGTGTATGGGTGCATCGTTTACAGCTAGGAAAGCGTTTTTGTTTCTCTAATCTCGACAACAATCCACTCGACCAACAACCACAAAAACTAACATCAACTCTGTTCACTCCACGAATACTGATCATAGTTTTATCTTAACAATGGTCCAAAAATATCTAATAGCGTTCCTAAACGATCAAGTAGAAAAATACTTTTAATTATGCCTCACAGAAATCTAGCTTCATATTTTCCCTCACTATCAAGAGTTATTTTTTAATGTTTTTTTTTCACACATATCACTTCGAACTGCGATTTAAGGATACATCGTGGGTCTAAGAGTGTTAATCTATACTACTGTGACAATCTCGATAAGTTTCGATTAACGTGTTGCATAATGTTCACACTGAAAATATAATATAACACCACTCTGTACCTGTTAGGGACGTAATCGATGTCGACATATAAAATATCGATTTATTTTTTTCTTAAAACATTTATCTGGCGACTATCGATTAGAAATTGCACAGTATTGATATAGTCTAAATCTATTCTGCAGATTTAAAGTTACTTATGAACATTCGGCATATCTTCATGCGTGTTTTCCTAATAAAATAAGTTCACAGTTTTTTACAGGAAAAATATTTGACAACTATGACTAATGATTGTTAAGGATCGACTTATAATTTACATAATATTTTCTTGCAACTATTATCGAAGTGTCAATGAGTAGTTATGGCGCCAAAACTTATAGCTATAAATAAAGGCAGTTTATTACAATTGTTGTTGCAATAGAGATTTTATGTTTTGTGCTGAAGCCACACACGAGGGCTAAGGATGAGAAAGATATTGCTTAGTTATGTTTTACGTAAAATACTTACGTATACAATGGCCAATTGAAAAAGTTTCATTTTTAGCTCTATCGTGTGGTGCAGCACTAGAATCACAGATTAAATAGGTACATAATTTTTTTCACAGATTTTTTCAACTTTTTTTTCGCAGCTCAAGATTGATCACATCGTAAGAGTCCATAGAACTGTTTGTTAACACGTTTGGGGTTTCTTTATCTATCATACCGTTCAGCCTCTTACCTACACATTTTCATTGAACATTGTGCATCAAAATCTTAACATTAATCCTATGATAACAGTAACACGAGTACATTGAACAGACAATATTGTGAACTTGTAATGCATTATCGTTTGACCTTAAATTTATTTTTACACTGAACAGTTATGTTTTAGAAAAGACGTATCTGTAGCATTTTGGGTTCTTCATCTATGATAAGGAAATATTAAAATAAAAACAACCATTCAAATTATATGAAAAGTTAATATCATAAGTATTATTGCAATTTTGGTGTCACAGTTTCGTAAAACGCTAAGTGTCGTCACAAATACGTATTTTGATTCGCACAAATTGAATGAATGTCTTACATTCTAAAACAAATCGGAAAGTCTAATAGCGATCTAAGTTAATTATTGTAGAAATAATATTGTTAAGTCCATATCTGACCTAAGGAATACGAGCGTATAACTGCTAGAAATACTTAAAATGTATGGCCATTTTACGGTAGGTATATATAAATCTTTAGTGACGTACGTAATGCGGTATTAAGTTGACCAGTACCTAACGCCAATTCTGTTATCGACAAATCATAACTTTGGTGCAATAATAATGCTGCAACATTATCTACCCTTGATGGAACTAGAATACGTCACGATCAGTGTTGTCATTGATTGACATCTTCAATACAAATAAGGTTAATTATTAGCCGATGACGTTTCTTGGGCCCAATCTCGTGAACTAGTTGTCACGGCACGAGGACTTTGACACATCTTATAGTATACTTATTTATGTCATATTCATACATATAATAATATGTCAATTTCTACAGCGGATGGCAATTGGCAATAAGTTTAATTTGTCAATTTACAGAATCAGCACTTTTGCGTATACACAGATAAGTTCCTAAGCATTTATACGCTATTATCCTCAGAGAGATAGGTTATTGATTACATTATTTACCTAATATGATACATCAACGAGCGTTCACTTATGCTGAATTAGTATTATATTTATGTAGGTAAGTATATTAATATTATGTATACATACACTAGTGGCAGTTATCAACGCTCTTGATGTTAGATTGTAGTTTAAAAGCTCACTGAAATACTATAGTTGACAAATGTATACATTATTCTTTATTTAAATACGTTAACACAGCAGAAGAGGACTTACCGTGTATTAAAATGGTACTTACTTACCTAAATATGTTTTCGGGTCATCTTATTGGCGTAGAATTTGTGTACTTTTTAAAATATTAGATTAAAAGAAATAGGGTATATTTTTGCAGCTATAGTTGTTCAGTAGCTCACATAGTACGACGGCGAAAGTCATTCCTTTAGAAATACAGAAAAACTATCCAATTACATCACTATTGAAGTCGGACGTTAAGTTAGTTGATTAAAAATCGATGTTGAGAAACGATTCCGTGCTGTTTAACGATCGATTGACATATACATAAGTAACCATATCGAAGCTCATGCGATCTCTTATATTGATACGTGTATACGATTATAATACAGTACCTACATGACGATGAGGGTAAACACCTATATGTAAGGGGTACATGCGTGTATCTAATTCAATAGGTATATTTTAATAGAAACAATAAATGAATAATAAAACCGTCCTTCTCACTTACCTCCCACATAATTCGTTCATATAAAAAATGAGCTCAGAAATATGCCCGACTACAAACTATGTATGTCAAACAAACGAAGAAGAAATAAAATAATTTGGAAAAACCCAATCATGTAGAAAACCAATAGGTAATTAATACACGAGGAATAGTCGAAATTATGTTAAGTATAATTACCAACTAAAAATCACTATATCAGGCGCAAAGTAAAACAAAATGGAAAATCAACATTCCATTACTCGGCTTTCGACTAGTTTCCTCACGAACAAAAAAAATACAAAGCAAATTGTACAGCTGAAATCATTAGGAACATACAACTGACGTGAGCAACTTCTTGAAAGAAAATGTTCAAGAAATTCAAAAATGTTCTATTACTAACATACTTATCACAGGTTAAAAGGGACAAGAGAAAGTATTAGTGTTCTCTCAATACAGTACATACGTAGCTACATAATGTAAAAACTAAGACAACTTACGATGTACTAACGCGCCGGACCGCGGCGCGGCACGCTCAATAAATTCTAAGCCCATAGCCCTTACGTGGGGCGGTTGAGATCGATTACTTACATTTATAACAATACTAGCGACCCGCCCCGGCTTCGCACGGCTTTTCTCTACTATTTATAATACGTAATTACAATGTATACATGCCAAACTCCCATGAGAAATTATATAAACGATAGTGAAAACCGCATCAAAATCCGTCGCGTAGTTCAGCAGAACTAAGCGGACGAACAGACAGACAGATGCGGATGGCGACTTTGTTTTATACTATTAGAGATAACATTACGTTGACTGGCGGTGCGCAAGCGCTGAAGCCGGTAAAGTAAAAGAGCATATTAGACGACATCCTCGCTTCGTTCCGCTCGCGAGCGGCATCGGCCGCCGCGCGAATCGCTCGCTCGATCTCCGAGTAATAATTAGTGTGATAAAAATAATATAGTCATCGATAATCGATTCACGCGACGTCGATTACCTACCCATAACGTTCAGGACCATCACGTAGACTCTTATAAACTGGATCTTATATATCATTACTATAAGAAGTAAACGTTATTAGTTCCGACGTCGTTTTCGCCTTCGACTTCGCTGAAAGCTGTCGGGGGACGAGATGAGGCGAGCTTTACTGTGGAACTCGCCTGACGCATCATCACGAAGGCTCCAGGGCGCGGCGGCAGTCCATCGCGGGCGGCCTATCGCGCCGCGGCTATGGCCGCAGAGGAACACTCTCGGTGCATAACTGTTCTTGTGTAATTGACGCTTCGGTAAGCCCGTGCCGCGCCCGCTCGGCGGCATCCATCGCTCGGCCGCATCGACACAACAGAATATTTATCGATGCGTAGCCACCAATCGTATAGGTATCACAAGTTGTGATTCGCGAGTATTCACAACATCACTATAGTACACTGGCGGCGCGCGCCTAGTCCCAACCGTTCTCCTTCACCATATGTGCCAGTTCTATTATGAACTTCCCCTCTTTGTATTTCTGACTCGACTCGAACGCGTGCTCCTGTGGACGAGAAGGGAGTTATTGTATGACTTGAAAAGGAGTTACACGTGTCTTTTGTGTGTAAGTGTGTGGGATTAGATATTATTTAAATATTAATTGTAAAAGGTGACAAGATGGATTAATAACACAGAACCCATTGATGGCACCTTAGTTACCAGAGACTTGTCATAAATTGTTGGAAAAATAGGAAAGCTTAGTTAGGGTGTTACCACACAAATCAATCGACCGTCGATCGATAGTAGAATGTGATAATTGATTGGTGTGGTTTGGTAACACCCTTATTAGCAAGACAGTGTAGGTACGAAAACCGTAATATCCATCTTTTCAGAACTTTACCAACATTTAAATAAACATGTCATTATAAATTAAACAAATTACTGCGCATCTTACATTGTAAGATACCTACTTCGCGCAAAAAGTTGTTTTGTTTTGTTCATTTCCTCAATAACATAGTTCTCGTTATCGCACGCGACGCGTTTCTGCGTCGCACAATATCCTACATCGATAAAGCAATTACGTTCTGAATAAGGCACCGGTTGGGTGCGGCGTAGTAATTTTTATGTCGTTACAGGCAATTTGTAACTTTCCTTATTGTCCCTAATTAACTTTCCTTATTTAGAAACTCCAACAAAAGGCCTATTGCGTAGTAGCTAGATTTCGAAAATAGAAAATCGTTAAGAATAAATAGCACATAAGTAATACAATGTTTAGTGTACTTAAATACATCGGAAAAAATGGTTACTATTTTTTTTGACATTCTAAAGCTTTCGGACTTTCCAATAGCCGAGAAACAGGCGATTTAATCGCTACGTCTGCACATTGCCTAAGGTTACATTCGTCTGTTATCAGTCAGTGGCCAGCATAGGGGTCATTTCAGCATAATTGTCTGCCGATTATGTTATTAGTGTCGGAGTGCTCAAGCGATGTGGCCTTAATGTGACAACTTTCGTCGATGTGCTGAACTGTCCTCATCAACTAAATGATAAGATTATTATACCTACTAGCCAGCGGCGATTGACCCATGTTTACTAGGGTACCAGTCTTAGCAACGATAACCGACATATCGTGACATTCGTACTGTCGAATCCTACTCTAATTCCATCTGCCGTCGTATCGATTACTGAACGCACAATACAAAATTATCGTTCGTTCACGACGATATATCTATATACGACGGCGAAAAATATGGAATTTAGAGTAGGATTCGACAATGCGAATGTCACGATATATCCATAATCGTTGCTAAGAGTAGCACACCAGTGTAGTGCAATGTCTCATGCCGATTCCCGAGTGACGGCGCATCGCGAATGCGGAATCCTCTGTTCAGTAATCGTATTGCGCCGGATCGTGAGCGCGCCCGCTCGCACACTGGACAGAACATGTCGAGTATTTTGAAGCGAAGCTTCTATACCAGTGGTTCCCAAACTTATTTTGTAAACTGCCCACTTTGAATAAATATTTTTTTAGCGCCCCCATTTTTTCACTGACTTAAAAACCACTATAACGTCCAATTTAATTAATTGATTATTGTTGCCGCGCCCTTTTGGCCTGCAGCGCCCACAAGGGGGCGTTATCGCCCACTTTGGGAAAGGATGTTCGGGGCGCTCGCCGCGCTGCCACTCTATCCGTGCTAAGCGTCTGCAGCGTTACACGATATATATCGGTACACAGAGTGGCAGCTTCGGCGCCCTACGCTTTATACAATAAAGCTTCCCTTCTTTCGGGCGTCCCTAGATGGCACTGTTTTCTTTGTTACGTGCGCGCCGCTTCTGCGTGCGCGGTGTACCGCTGTCACTCGGGACTCGGCCTTAGTACGTCCATAATATTTGGACTATACATTAGGAAATGACAGGAGACTAGAATTTAATAACAAATAAAATTTGACTGGAACCTGCAATATGTGCGACCATTGTCAAAATCAAATCTTCTATACTAGACCTACTCAGGTCTTTTGAGAATAAAAAATTGCCAGGGAACTCCGAGTCTTATAGTCAACTTGCTAAGCTCTAAACTCAAAAATTGTTTTTATTCATGTAAGCCAACAAAGCATTTATGAATAGTCAGAATTTACCACCGGTTCGGAATGCTACTTTCACTGAGAAGATCCGGCAAGAAACTCAATGGTTACTCTTTTCAATGAATTACAGATGGTGTACATTCTCAGGAACAGCATAAAATAATAATAATATGAGCACGCAACACCATTTTCACTAAATAACTAATAGTAAATAATAATCAAATCTCCCTCAGATTTAGGTATGTAGATAAAATGAGAAAGCTAGTTGTGTGGTGGTCACACCTACTCATACTTACATCAAATTAAATGTTTACGAACCAAAATAACAATTAATAAAACAGGTGCATGCATAATAATATAATTGCTTTGGTGTGATGCCTTCCATGCTAAGTACATGAATAGTATTTAACGGCAATGTTGTTAAGAGGCAAGTGAGTGGCCCAATCCCCGCAAGCAGCACCCGCGCACGAGCATGACTTGAAAAGCGGCATCACTCTCCTCAACCATAATAGAGGGAAGAGGGTGGTCTAATATTAAACTCACATATTTCCATCCGAGCATCGTCTTGCAGCATTCGCAGTAGATGTCTGCGACCGCGTGCAGGCCTGTCAGCAGTACGCGCTCCTCCGCCGGCCCACAGCCCACGTTCACACTGCAATTGCAACAAAATGATCGTTATTGTGATTGGGGAACGGTGTAATGACCCTCGAACTATTGGCCCGAGCGTAGCAAGGGCGCCAAACCCCGTCTCAGGACTAAATAAGTCTTTCACCCAAAGTAAACACTGTGCTTTTCATTACGAATACAAGGAAAGTAAAAATAAAAACAGAAATTAGCTAAATAAATAATACAAGGAAGTATGAAAAATACTCTAAAACTTGAAAAAAAAACGAAGTGGAAGTGGAAGTAGAAGTAGAAATTTAATATGCTCGGATTGCCGCATATTTAGTTTTTTTTTGGCAAAATAGAACTTTTAATAATTTGACAGCTGTCAGTTGAAAGCGATTCTCCCGGGCCGGAAAAGTATTACTTTCAACGACCTACTTTCCGAGTATGAGTACTTAATGAAAATTAGATTGATCACCTCAAATGTTCAAACGAGTTGGGGTTGAGACCTCTGATTAAAGAAAGATGACACAGAACTGGATAATAAAACCCTTGCCTTGCCCTTGCCCTTGCCAAACAGCGCGTGCGAACCCACAGCCCATTATTAAACGTTTACATTTAATAGAGTTGGTCCTTTACGTAGACAAGTATTGTTTATGAATACGGACATTCGACCCTTGGAATGAAGTTGTGATCGGTAATCATCTGCGATTATTTTCTTTCACTTTGTAAGTATCCAAGGTAGAAATGTTATTTCGTACATTCTCTCATGTTGACCATGGCATTTATCACGCACAAAGAACGGCCGTAACTTATTATTATTTGAAGTAAAGGAAAGCCACAATTAAGGCAACTATTGAATATTTCAAAGGAAAAATTGCATCGGTTAGGCCAACGATTGCATTGGAGATGGAAGGTCGCGAGGGCATTCAGCAACTTAACTAACTGTATCCAAGAGAGATATGAACAGCTGTATTACGTCAAACCCTGACTTCAAAAAAATGACAAACACTATTTAAATGGTGTTAAGTAAGATAATAAGTAGTAATAGTAACTTACACTGAATTGAAGAGATACGCGCGCCCCTGGCTGCCTTGGAACGACTGGAAAACAGAAACACAACCTTATTTAAAAGACAATAAGGAAGGAAGGACTTAATTTACTTTATACCACGAAAGAAGTCTCAGGCACAGCTAGTTGGTAGGTAGGTTACTATTTAAATAATAATATGCTAGTTGTACAACGATAATTTGTAGTTGGCGGCAACAAAGCACAGACGTTTCTTTAAATAAATAGTTATGAAAGAGAATTAAGCCTACAAGATGCGAGACACAGAAAGTATTCTCAGTAGAATCTTAACAAAGAATTCTTTCTAACAAGGCAAGGTGGATTAAGACAGTCCTGAATTAAAATTAATTACGGACCGTTAAACAAAGGTAATGGATTGCGCTTGAGGAATACATAAATAAGGGAGTGTAATAAAAATAAACTTGAGTTATGCTGCTTTTTGTGTTCTTTCATTTAGGCTGTTTGGCCTACAGTTTAGTCTGAGACAGACTAGACCACCAATTAGCACTAAGAGAAGATTCTTTGTAATTATCTCGTCTAGATAAAATCAGCGCCGATCTATTTGTCCCTGGCTACTATTACAATTGTAATTAGGTAAGTATAAATTATCTCTGTCAGTATTTACTGTTTTGTGTCTCATTGTGTTTTCTTCCTTCGTTCGCTGTCGCATGACTCCGTGTGTCCCAACTTTACGTATGTAACAAATATTAAGAATCTCATTGCCCACTAAATAGTCCGTAACGCTTTAGTAGGTAGGTCAAAGACCTTTAACAAAAATGAAGATTAATTGGCGAGCGCGCGGCTCAATTTGAAAATTTGCGAGTCACTCGCGCTCGTCTCGTTAATTTCATACCCGTTGAAGATAGACAGTTCTATTTTGCTTTGCTTGGAAGACGCCCTATACACTAATTAAACCCTACCTTGTGGCACATTACAGTAGAAGAGAGTCTAAATATGAAGAGATGTTGAAGTCTACGAGAGTTTGCAGGTGTTATTGGACATAATTATATTCCAACAATTCATGTATACTCTTATAGCTCGCCCACAGAAAAAGATACCGTGATCATTGAAAGAGAATCAAGCAGTACATAGAAATTAGTGAAAAGAGACACCCGAAATACATTTGGAAGATCTAATTTTCGTTAAAATGGAGTGACTATAGGGAACTAGGCGAACTCCCCTGTCCCAGGAGATGAGGTCGATTCTGGACATGGTTAAGGGTGCAGGCTGAGACAGACTGTGTAGTCCATGAAGAGCTGCAGAGTCTGTCTGAGCTAATTTATAGTATAAGTAAACTAATTTATGAATATATTACTAATATGGAAGCACTATGGAGTGGAATTTTCGCTTCGCGAAAAACCTCCTTAAGTAAAGAAAAAAAAAAGTATAAAAGAAGGTAGTGGAAGTAGGTGATAAAACGAGCTCACCTTGGATATAAGCTCGTCATGGCTGGCCAGGTGCGCGCGGCAGTGTATGCAGCTGTAGGTGCGGTGCGCCGGCGGCAGGTACGCCTGGAACGTCTTGACGGGGGCGCGCGCCGCCGCGGCGCTGGCGCCGCCGCCCTCGCCTGCCACCCCGCCACGGTTAGTCACCCCGTCACGCATGAGTGCCTGCTAGCTACCAACAGACGGCCCCGTCAGACGCTAATGGCTGAAGGGGACGCCCTAAGTGCACTATTTGGTACCGCGGTGGAGATTCGGTTTGGTGCCGCAGATGGGCAGACCCTAAGAGGCCTAGAAGTTAGAAGTTAATGTGTTTGCTTTTTCCTTGTCTCCAACATCAGAACAAATCTCGATCGCGGTTACTAGAACATAGTGCACGTAGGGCGTTTTAGTAACAGCACTCATGGGACAATTCCATACAAGACGATGTTATGTTCCAAGTCATACCATTTTTAAATGCCCTTTTAATTAGAAAATGATGATGTCTTACGGCTGGGAGGATTTAAGCCGCAGTTACACGCAAGGTTAATGCGATTTAACAGACTATATTTTTTGAAGTTATAGGTTTGATTTTCTCTGGCTACTCTGGCATGCGGGTTTACCATAATTGTAGAAAATAATCCATATAATCTTTTGATCGCAACCAACAGTGGTAAAAGTGCCAATTTAACAACTTTTTGGTGGCCTTTATCACGATCTTGACCCTCGACAGCTAATCATTGTTTCAAATCAGCAAACCTTTGTTTTTCCGCTTTATTTTTAGAACTGGCGTAATCGCGGGTTATGTCATCATTAGGTACGTGCACTATCTATCATCAGTCAGTCCGCCTGTCTAAAAATATGTACCTACTTATCTCTATTACTATCCACGGGAAATGTAGAGACTGATGACACTTCGTAAGTGCAGTGTCCCTAATGTCATCACTATATGAGGTTGTCTCCAGTAGTTACACAGTAGGTAGGGCGATAAAATAGATTTTAAGGCAACTACCCCACGGTCTTGAAAAAAACCCGTGACGCTCATCGCTTCTAAGACCAGCGTCAAGCGTCAACATGAAATTTTGACTCAAACTTCTACGTACCAAATTTTCAGGATGTATCGTTGAGAGCGGTTTCCGCTAGCCGTGTTTTCATTTTGACGCTATTCGCTGTAAGCGTGGAGTGTCACGTTTTATTGTTGACCGCTGGGCAGAGTAAAGGGGGGACGGGTTACCCACCTGCCTGGCGCGAGCAGCACGCGCTCGCCGCCCACATCAGCCGGGAAGACCGCCGGTCACCTGACGCGCGCGCCCGAGCACCGCGCCGCGCATGCACGCCAAGCACCCGCCACCCTCTGGTGACAAATAAATAAATAAAAATCATTTATTTCTCACCACAAATCAAAATACATTGATGATTTTAAACATAAGTAAAGATTATGGCCTGAATCCCCCTCATATTGAGGGGAGGCCCGTGCCCAGGAGTGGGACGTCAAAAGGGCTAGATTGTTTATTTTTTTATTTATAAGTAAAGTCATTGGAGACAGTTGTAAACTGTCTGCTGGTGCCTGTGGTAGATATAAAAATCTCTATTACAGGTCACCAGGGTCCCCGACACCCTCGGAAACAGTGTTTTTTGTTTACCGGTATTCGAGCTAGTACATTTAGATACACACAGTAATTACACAAATTTAAATAAACAGAAGAATGTAAAAAAAGGGATGACAGGTCTTCGAGTCGGGAGGGGAGAAATGTCTGCACCCTTACATTACATCTGTAGAACAGTGATAAGTAATTTGATCAGATTGGTTGGTATAATCAGTCAATAGACTCTACGATCTGGGTCCTTGGTACAATTTTGGATAGTTTAAAAAATATCGATCTCCAAACTTTCTATAGGTATATTATAATGCACATTTCCGTTATGTATTGCTAGTAATGGCAATTGGTAATTGAATAGTTTTTGATGAGGTTCAAGCTTTTACTGAGACTGAGTTCATTCGTAGATTTATCAACGTTTTGTAGTTTAGGTATTATACGAGTTCGTTAGGTCACTGGTACACTTATAAAGGTGATGGACCACTTGGAGCCACCGATAAACTGTCAGTCACAGACGATGCGCCGAGGCCTTTCACTCCGATAGCGTGTCAGCCTACGAACCTCTCCGAAGATTGATAAGGAGAACGTTTGGGTATGACGTCACACATCAGGCATGTTAAAGTAGGTATAGATACCTATAAATACCTAATAATCTATTTTATATAAAAATAACCGGACAAGAGCATGTCGGGCCAGGCACAATGTAGGCTTCCGTAGCCATTTAAATAGCGAACATCTATCGTACATATAACCAAAGTAGTGAAATACAAGAAACAATTGTATTTGCGAATGATTTTTTACTCTAAGTATTGAGTTTATTCAGAAACGACGGAGAATCAGCTTAGATTAAACTTGGTCGTCTGAAACTCATGATTCAGTGACTACATTTTTGTTATTATTCCTTTTATATCTTTCAAGGCATGTCAAGTTATCTACAGTAGATGTGTAAGAAAGACGATTTCAATGCCACAGGGTCAATATCTTGGGGATTAATGACCTTGCCGCAATATTCACGGTTCGATTGAAACTGTCCATTCTTCCCGCTGCCCATCGACTTGAAGCAATATAAGAATGAGATAAAAATAACAGATGTTTATCTAATTTTGACAGGAGATGCAGTAATTGACGAAGTAGATAGTATTAATTCAGTACCTGTCGTAAAAAATATGGTTTTAGATTCCATTATGATCCTTATATGAACATTCTCCGAAAGTAACTCTAGGAACGCTATCAGAATATTATTTCAGAGCTTATAAAGCGTGCAAAGTCGTGCGCGATGTACTTACCAAATGGGCACCGATATCACCCATCTCGAGGATTCCACGTCAAGATAAATGTATGTAAGATGAAGAAGCTATTACAGAAAATAATACGTCCAACCCAAGTGATAGATTGCGGTCCCTTAGGACTAAAAGAACTTTGTATAATACTACTACAGTTTTTCTACTATGTATGTGACGCAAAAAAGAACCGAATCGATTAAAATGTTCATCTAAATGTTTTATAATAATATATTGTTGTCTGAGGCAAGATGCTTCATATTCAAGCAACTTTTAGTGATCCCAGTTTGGCAATATGTACTCGGTAAGGATTGTTAGGTACTGGCAACACAAGCAGTTTCTGTTAATTAAAAATCCATAAAGAAAAACCAAGCAGTATATCCGTACGGAATAACCATGATTTTATTATTAGTGTAATTGGTTAATTTGACCGTTCTAATAAATGATCTGGTTAATGGCGGTTCAAGAAGAACATCAATTCAAAATGGTTTCTGTTCATAAAGGATTTATTAATTTACCACGGAGCATAAACACGCATTTGTTACGATTAGATCCAGTCACGACACGATGCGCAGACGCTGGGTTAGCGTACCACGAACTCATAACAATATAAGTCAATATTTATGTATAGGTAAATCGTTTAAGTGTGTCAAGAGGTGATTGAATTGAAGATGCAGCGTGATCAGATCGTTTTGGTTGTAATACATTGTCCAAATTTTCCTTAAATTCATCAATGTTGCTGTAAGGGGGTATTAAAGGCGTCTTTGTTGCATATTTTTTGTTCTCTTTGTTCACCTTCACATTTATTGACTCGTCAAATTTGCATTTATAAATAAATCAACGATTTCTTTGCTAACTATAGTATTATTATAAGCTACATCTTAATTATCATAAACCAATATGAATTTATTAATAGTAATGATCAAACATTGGTGCTGTTTTATCTGTTCAGATAGGATCAATGATGCGAGTCACCACTGTCCTTTCATTAATCTTGAAAAAGGTAAGCATAGAAGTGCCATAGATATTTCACATACAGAGCATTTATAAATGGGAATAACCGGGCCATTTTATCCTATATTAATCACGTTGCTATGTCCCTTTATCCGTGCTTGAAGCTTTCATTAGCCACTACCGTCGACCTCATCAGTTATTTCCATTCCATTAAATAATGTCCGTTCACCTCTTTCTGCGTTAAACTCATTTTGTTTTCATCATTCCAATTCCAGCTATCGTTATGGGTCATGTAATAGGTAATTATTCAATGTCATAATTAAATGTATGCAAGAAGAGGTAACAGGTTACAGCTACAATAAAATTATCGATATTTTAATATTAATACCATCATCTGTTATGTATTAAGTACCTTTTGCAACAGTTGCTGTGGTTTAATCCTTTTGCTTGTGGAACTAATTAAGCCCGTCCACACGAGTTATAGCGTGGCGGACTGTTGTGTAATAGCTTCCATATGCTAAGGGTACCATTACTTGTGAACAATGCGGGACAATCACAAATAAATCTGTGCAGCAAATAGTATTAGTAGTAATTGATAAAGGCGTCATTCGTGAATTGGTTGCCAGCGAGGCGAGGTTGATTTTGCAATCTAGGAAGTCTGCACATGTGCTCGGTAAATAGCAAAAGGCTCGCCTGTTATATGAAACAAATTATTTTCTATAGCCATCGAGTTCCACTTTCAATTATTACAATTACTTTTTTAAATATTGTTCATGTAAGTGGCCAGTTCCGGAAACATAATAGTGCGTCCCAAAGAATTTGTAATGAGCATCCTATGTAGATTAGATAGCAAAAGGTGGCATCAGTGAATGAAGGTATAATGTTTTCTACAATCAGAACGAGTGGGTACAACAGCATTCTATAAGTCTGTATTGGCGTCCTTTTCCTGGTAATAATGAACAAGCAAGACAGCATTTTTGATTCTGTTAAACTTTTACAGTTTTAATTTTTAAACAATACAAGTAACAACATTAAATGCTCATGTTTGGCCTCTGGGCCAGCTCGTTTTATAGCGTTAGAAGAAATTACAGGATTATCCCGCATATTCCCGAATGTTTGGTTTCCTTTCGATAGACGTGCGGGAATTGCGACTACGGCTGTGTTTTGTATTTGCACACCATGTTTGTACACACAAGCTCGCAAACATTAAATTGCATCGGAATAGTCAATGATAGAATTGGTCCGTGTGCGATTGTTGCTCGTGGAATAATGCGTTATTTCTATCACGATGTTATTGCAACGTTTGACCACGCCTTTGCTAACCTGGAATAAATGTTAAATGGAATCTATTGTGTTTTAATTAAAAAAAAACAGTTTATTGTCTCAACAACTAAGGAAAGCGATTCGCTTTTGAAACTTCCCGGGGATTGCTTTTTTTATGAAAGTGTCGTAATGACGAAGGATATAGGTTCCTAGGCATTCATAAATATATTTAAAGTGCGAGGGCGTATCTTGAATACGTTTTTGATATGTCATATTGTACACTAGCTGAGCCCGCGACTTCATCCGCGTGGAATTTAACTTAACAAAAAAGCCCGCTCCCGCGTTCTACGCCCGCGCGACAGGACCCATTTTTTCAATTTTGTTTTTCTAAAATTAAAGTAGCCTAAGTTACTACTTATAACAACAGGTATCTGCCAGTGAAAGTCCCGTCAAAATCGGTCCAGCCGTTTCGGAGATTATCCGGAACAAACACATAGTCAGACAGACAGACAAAAAAAATTAAATCGCGTTTTTGCTATAGTTGTCTTATTTTGATATTACAGACAGACACTCCAATTTTATTTATTTGTATAGAAAGAATGACATTTCCAAGATGCCTCAAACTTGAGATTGATTTCAGTTTAGGGCAGACCAGTACAGTTTAATCTCAGATTATTCTGTTATATATCTATTCGTTAATCTGAGAGTTTAATCATCATCATCATTATTTCAAACGAAAGACGTCCAGTCCTGGACATAGACGTCCACAGTTTAATACTTTTAAGTTCATAATTTAAAATAAATATAACTCTAAATTGAAAATTTAAAAACCCCCGATGCGACGACCTTTTAATCAACATAAAATCTGTGTAAAAGTATGAGACATTATTTTGTTATGACATTATAATAATTGACATTAGAATAGACAACGAATCTAAATATTGATGCCACGGAGGTTTAATTCCTAGTAAAATATTATCAATTATGATTCAATTTCATGTAATAACTCTGGTTGAGGTGGACGGGAGCAGCCCAGGGGAAGAATTTTCAATAACGCTAAAATTATTTTAAATTAGATTTGTTTTTATATATTTTCTCAATGGCGGAGCAGCGCCCTCTAGAGTTATTATAACGTAATATTCCATGACCATTAACAAAACAAACAAAATTTAACGCATGTGCGTATCCATCATTTGACACGTGACTTATGGAACGTCTTTAATTCATACACAAATCTCATATAAAAATTGATAAAATATTCATTTTTCCAGAATCAGGGAAACTTGTCATATTTATAATATTGTAAAAAGCCAGTTCAGACTATTACGATCATTTAAAAATATAATAAATCTAAATCCAATAATCTCAAATTTCGATTGGAATCGAGCCGTGGAAGTTGGTTTTGGCCGCGAATGTGGCTTTTTAACCTACAAAAGAGCTAATGATCTTCAAACGGCTGAACCGATTTTCATGAAACATAGCTAAGAACACTCTCGATCAGAATACCTATCTAACAAAAGAAACACAGTTGAAATCGGTTCATCAGCTTGGGCGCTACGTTGCCACAGACAGACACACAGATACACAGATACACATGTTAAACTTATAACACCCCTCTTTTTTCGTCGGGAGTTAATAAGCTCACAATATACAAATACAATTACTTAAGCAACTTAGGCTCGTGTTAATAAATCGATCTCAAATCTGAGAGCGATCTTGGAAATGGCATTCCAGTACAAAATGACATGTGAAGAGCGTACTTACGATCAAAACTCAAAATTGATTTATTCATGTAAGCCAACAAGGCATTTATGAATAGTCAGAATCTACCACCGGTTCGGAATGCTGCTTCCACTGAGAAGATCCGGCAACGGATCCGGAATCCGGAAACTCAATGGTTACTCTTTAATACGATCTCCTCCAGACTTGAGAACCGCTTTATTAATACGGCCCATAGGTTTTTTAAATAGCTTTTGTTCCTATTTAATTGTATAAGTATTGTTGGCAAATTTTCTTACTTGTTTTGCAATAAGGAGGGTTATTGTTTCCCGCGAGAGGTACAGCGTTGCTGCAACTTCTGCGCACAATGCATATTGTTGGCCGTTGCGACACCTTGATGTATGTTAATGAAGTAAGTAATGAGTGTATGGAGATATATCGTCCCTTTGTGATTACAGTACGTTGAAATTATTTTGCTCGGGTACCAGATTTTTACGAGATTTTTTTCCGAACGAATACATAATACATACGTCCAGGGTTTTATAAACGAAAAATGCTTTCAAAATTAAATTTAAATAATTCTCGTTTATTTTAGCTTACCATAATTCATTAGTAATGTTAAATGTAGGTAACATTATTTTTATTAAACTTCTTTGTCTGTCTGTCTGTTTGTTTGTTCGTAATCTCCGAAATGGTTGAACGGGTTTTGACGGGACTTTCTCCGGCAGATAGCCGATTTCATAAGGAGAAATGTTGGGTTAATTTTAATTAATCGAATTAGCCGCGTAACACCTAGTGACGCTTATATGTGTTTCTTACAAGCTTATTTCTACTTTATTTAAAAATGGCCTCATCTCATTGATAGGTAGGTAATACGAGGGATGCCTTTTAAGTTTTGTCGTTTGAAGAAAAAAACAACTAGAACCTTATAGTACTTTTTATTGTTTTTCAAAGTATTCACCACGTAGCTTAATACACTTTTCCATTCGCTCAAACCAGTTATTATAACATTTATACCACTCTAAAGTGGGGGTGTTCAAAATGGCTGACTTGAAAGCGTCGACTGCTCTTTCACCGGACTGGAACCTTTAACCACGAAGACTTTTCTTAATTTTAGGAAATGTAAATAAATCGTTAGGGCTTAGGTCAGGACTGTATGGAGGATGGTCAAGAATTTCTACTTTTTCCTGCTTCAAATACTCAATCGTTTGACGAGCGCTGTGTGAGATTGCGTTGTCGTGGTGCAGGATGATGCGTCGCTTTGAGTTAGATTTTCGAAGTTGGCGATGACTTGTGGTAAACAAACTGTGGTATACCACTCTCCATTAACCGTTCTACGATCTTCAAGTGCAATAGTCGCAATATGGCCGGTTTTTCCAATGAACGTGGCCACCACCTTCTTTGAAGTGCTTCGAGAACGAACAACTTTAGTCGGTTTTGGCTTGTCTTGAAAGACCCAGATTGTAGATTGTTGTTTGGAATCAGGATCGTAGGCATAGATCCAAGATTCGTCACCACTGATGATATCGTAGACGTGATTTGACTCTCCTTGGTTGAACCTTTGCAGAGTTTTCTTACACCATCTGACGCGGGCCGCCTTGTGATCGTCGGAAAGCAGATGCGGTATCCAACGGCAATCTAGCTTTCTTACACCAAGCGCTTCATGCAAGATTTTTTGAATGGTTGTCCCTGAGATGCCTAATAGAGCCTCTATCTCTCGATACGTCACATGACGATCTTAGAGAATTTGTTGTCTCACAGTAATTATGTTATCTTCAGTGAAGGCGGATTTTGGCCGTCCTTCGCGAGATTTGTCACTAAGACTAGTATGTCTACGCTGGAATTATAAATACCAGCGTTCGACAGTCCGCAGACATGGGGCTTCATTACTGAACACAGATGTTAGCTCTTCAAAACACTGAAGCCGTGTCAGGCCTCTTCTAAAGTTGTAGAAAATTATTGCACGAACATTTTCCTTAGAAAGATTCATTTTCGTACGTAACCTGACAGATTCTAATCGACGCTGTGACTAAACAATAGCATCAATCCCAAAACTTTCAATTGTTTTGAGATTCGAAATTTAAACACATTCGAATATAGAACAGTTCCAAATTCAAAATTGCCGGGAAATATGGAAACGACAGAACTTAAAAGGCATGCCTGGTAGTAGGTATTTTGCCAATGCCAATAAAAACACATCATAAACGCTATTGTTGTGTTTTATAAATGTGTGTGTTGATTTCAGTTTCATACGGTGATACAGGTCAGCGCCTCGTGCTCCCTCGGGTGTTACAGCAACAGCTGTTAGCAGCGCATTTAATGCATAACCGTCCTTATTATAAGCACACTTGGGAAATTAGTGGCCATTGCCCAAGTGTGATGTTGATAACAATTCCTTGGGGCGTGAACAGTTATAAAATAGGTAAGCATATGTTTTTTTACAATTTCAGATATTATAAAAGCTAACATTGAAAATTAAATTAAAATGAAATTTTATTAAGAAAGTTTATTACTTGGCTGATAAATGGCATATATATGTCGCCGCCAACTAGCTTAATTCGCCGTTCAATTAACAGCCTGGCACTTAACTAAACGGCGCCGTTCAACTAGTGGCCTGAATGATATTCAGCCATTTGATCAAACAGCTAGGCAAATGACTTGGATCGATGACGTTTAACTACTTGCCCAGCCGTTTAATTACCTGCCTAGCCTGTTCATTTCAATTTAGTTCTACTTTCTGCCACCTAGCGCCGAAACTCACCAAACTGTCAATATCTCTATATTCTATATTCTCTTTGGTCAACATGGCGTCGAAAAAAAACAACTTTGATGGAATAATTTTATTAGGTACTTAGGTATTTACGATTTTTCTTAGATCCACCGAATCTATTTGCCGGGTGGGGTTTCTGTGGGGTCATAAAAAAAACCCTAACCTAAACCCATCCAGGTCGTTCTGCTTGGGTAGTATTTTGAAAAAGCTTTGTAGTACTTAAATGTCAACCAGTTGCCTAAGCATTAGCCAGCCAGTTTATTAAATGTTGTAATAGACGATACGGCTGAATATCATGCAGGCCGTTAGTTGAACGGCGCCGTTTAGTTAAGTGCCTAGGCTGTTAATTGAACGGCGAATTAAGCTATTTGGCGGCGACATATATACTTAGGTAAGTATATAAAGGTAGCAAGGTATTTTTTTTTAACAAATAGGTATTCTTGCCGGATTTTCTCAGTCGAAGTCGCGTTCGTTCCGATCCGGTTGTAGATATAAGAAAAAATGTTAATTGTATGTAAATTTGTAAGTGCCCCCGTAGGCCTAAACAAAATAAACGCTTTTCATTTCAACTAGGTATTATTTCAGACTTGAATCTTTTACCTATTGAAATGTGTGAACATAACATAACGTCAACATAACTTTGTTATTTTGATTCATAAATTTAATAGTGAAAGAACACTGACTCGTTATAACACTGTTTTACCCACAAATATCGCTAAACAAACGCGTTAATGAACGTTGTTTTTCTTTGACGCGAACAAATATTTACGCGACGTTGAACCCTTATAACGCTTTACTGTGTAGTCTGGCAATTACTTAATTAATTAAACTACAGTTTAATTAGTGCCGAGTTATTTTGAGTAGGTGTTTGAGTAGGTGGGTAGGTACCTATGACATTGGTCATAATGGAGAAATACTTGGAACTTGTCCCCACTACGCGCGAGGTAATTTCATTAACGTTTTTTTCGCGACTGCATCCTTCAATAGTTAAAAAACACTTATAAAAACAGTGCAGTCTAGGGACGCCCGAAAGAAGGGAAGCTTTATCGTATAAAACGTAGGGCTGCCACTCTGTATACCTACTTTTATAAATATCGCGTAACGCTACTGACGTTTAGCACTGTAGAGTGGACGCGCGGCGAGCGCCCCGAGCGTCCATATAAAAGCTTCGCTTCAAAACACTTGACAACGACGATATGTAAGTACCTAATCGTTACAGAGGTTTATCTATGTATAGCTGATCAAAGCATTCATTTTCCAAATCAATCCAGTAAGTAAGCAAGAACCTGGATCTGGGTGTTACTTCTTATTTAATGTAAATTATTACTTCAGCAATAGGTTGCAATAGGACTCATGTTATTTTCCACCCAGACGACGTGTGTCTGACTCATTAACTTTGTTTTTCGTCTGAATTTAGTCAGGACTTAGAACTTCAATTTAAATGGCTGACGAAGCGTCAAAGGAAGTAGGCACCTCATATTATATTCTTAGAATATTATTTAGTTAATTAAACCCATATTTAGAAGACTTGCCAGGCATAAAACGTTGCCATTACCTGAAAAGAAGTAAAACATATTTATTAGATACTATTAAAAAATATATATGTATAACGACTCTACACTGCATATTACACCTATTAAGCTATGGACAAACAGAAATGTACCAGCAATTACAATAAAAGAACGGACAGTAGTATTCCATACTGTTATTGTACAAACTAAAACGCATTTTACAGTAGATAGTTGTAATTGATTTTTTTATTGGCCGACCTTTTTCCAGAATTTGTGTTCCAATTTCGATTAAATTATGATGCTTGATAGTCATCCAATCCCAAGTATAATTTGGGACTTTTAAAACAGCCTGAATATAAGTGTTAATCTGGCAACACTGAGTAAGTGACACAGACCTGTGTATTCCCATCACGTGGCCGTCGCGTTTGGCATAGCAATCAGTTTCTGTTTCACAGAAACCCGTCTAGACGGGTCCGTTAAAGGGTAAACTAGAACCCAGAGGACTGACTGATTTAGTGTTTATTTGAGGATTTTTAAACTAACATAAAACGTGATTGGTGGATACCAAATAAGTAGAACCTAACAACTTATTCCCTCAGTCACTTAACACGAAATAAGTATCTATTACAAAACGGCGCGGGCGGCGGCGGAAACTAATTTTAAGATTTGTATTGGTATATTTTTTACCCTGTGGGATTGATCACATTATGTTAATATACCAGAAAAATTACCTAAAACCGTGTAACCGTTAAACTGGGGCGTTGGGACTTGGGACATATTTCATTGTCAATACCTATATGCCAATAATATACCACAGGTCATACCTACCATAGGTGAAGCTTTGTTTGCAATACGTAATTAATTTAAATTACCTACTAGACTTATTAATTAATGTAATTAACCGTGGATTTATTAATATGTGGGTATGTAGCTATAGGTATATGACCTTACTTAACTTATCAATACCTATTTAATGTCAACATCCTTAAAGGTAGTGTTTTATCTACCTACCTAATTGAGTTGACTAAAACATGTAGGTACCTATGTAATGGGTTAGTTTTTTGTAGCTACGATAATTCAGATATCTGAGTAGATAACTAACTACCTATTTGAAATTTGACTCACCATAAGGTCACTAACAGAAGAATAAATTTGCGCAAAAAATATTGCAAGCATTGTGTAATCTAAGCTATAGTGAACTGATTTATGAGGTAGGTACTTACTACTGAGCGAATTAATCATAATTAAGTAAATGATGAGTTGCGCGGGCCAGGGAATTAATTTGTGGCGACCTCACATTCACGTCGCCGACAGAAATGGACAGATGGCGCTAAATGCAGCACCTCAATACTATGTACGGATTCTTCATAGAAAAACTGAATCACGATATTAAGAATCGCAAGTATCGTGACTAATACAAGACCCCGAGAATAACCAGTGGGGCATAGCGGCCGCCCCGCCAGGCATAACACCCGCCTGGCTGGAAGATCTTCCCTTTTCCGCTAAACTGGTGACCCACGACAACGAACCTACCCTCTGAAGAATACAAGTCAAGCACGCGGACATCACATCACCGACCCTACATTCGATGGTCAGCACCTGCAGTCACGCTCACACTAACAATCCAGTGCCACCCAGGACTACTACAGCCGACTCACCGCGCTGCCAGTTCTGCAACGCACACAGCACGCCAGCAAACGTCACCTAGGACTATACCACAGCCGACTCACCGTGCCAGGTTGGTTCTACGACACACGCTCATCAGTCTCGACTCACCGCAGACCACACGAGCTTTCTGGCATCCTTGCAAGGGCACTCGCACTCCTTGGTCTCGACTCACCGTAGACTACGAGCATATTCGAGCATTCCACCTTGCAAGCAAAACGCACCTCGAGCAGACGCAGCAATTTACAACGACTATCGACCTCCGGTCTTGGAGGGGAGTCCTGTGGCGACCTCACATTCACGTCGCCGACAGAAATGGACAGATGGCGCTAAATGCAGCACCTCAATACTATGTACGGATTCTTCATAGAAAAACTGAATCACGATATTAAGAATCGCAAGTATCGTGACTAATACAAGACCCCGAGAATAACCAGTGGGGCATAGCGGCCGCCCCGCCAGGCATAACACCCGCCTGGCTGGAAGATCTTCCCTTTTCCGCTAAAAATTAAACGTGTAAGTTAATTATAAAGGTTATTGCGAGTTCATTGTAAACGGGTCATCATGATTTAATGATTCACATACAGAATAAGGAATTTCTGGAAATGCATGTCAGTGGGCCGCGCGTTGCCCGTTGGTACCTACATGAGCGGACTCACATACAAATACCTACCTACCTATCGAGCGACAATTAACAATAAGGTACCTAATCGTCCGCTGTTATTTACCAGTAGATAAAGAAGAAAGAACATGCTAATAAGCAGTGAGCGAGAGAGAGATAGTAGGGGAATCAGGCGCATGAAATCTAATTCCATCGCCCGCTTTTTCCGGGGGCCTAGTACAAGTTTTGACCTACAGTAAGAACCTATATAACAAGTCCCATCGTTGACAACGCACCGAACCAATTATATGGATGTGAACTATGAATGGTCCGGACCAACGTAAACAGGTATTGATCTTGAAAGCTAAATGAGCGCCAAGGCTCCTCCCGATCATCTCCGGCGTACTAATTATAGCACACTGAAAATAAACTAAGCGTTGGCGATTCTTCTGCATCTTAAATAAAACTAGATCTATGATGGATTCGTAGTCTTTGCGCAATACTTTTGTTTACTTCAGTCAGTGCAGCGAGTGTTTTATTGCTCACAAATTGTATCTTTGTGAAAAGTTAGTGTGTAAAACCAGTGGAATGATTTTGAGGAAAAAGATAGTTTGTAGTCGGGTAATCGCCGGATTCTCGTTCTATGAACGATATTCATGGCATAATGATAAAAGTTAACCATTTAAAAGTATGAAGCATGCTTTCATGAGCAAATGCTACATACAAGCAGGTTTGTACCCACATGATAATTGCAATTGAAAATGCTCGTAATAAGCCATTCTTCAGACAGAAGAAACGCTATTTTTCAGCGGGGTTTCCTGTGTTTACCTGATCAAACTTGTTGATTTATGTGTAAGGGAAACACCGAAATAAATTCCCTGTGCCGAAATGAATACGGAAACGATATTTTTCCACATTTATTTTCTTTTGCAAATCCCCAATTCCTCGGATAACTTTCATGATAAAGAACAACGATATTTTTTTCTTACTGAAAAAATGAACTGCCCAATAAACATGATTACACTCCACCGCGAAAATGTTGTCGTAAATGTTTTCGATATTAAAATAACGAGGGCCTACTCAAGTTGCAAACGTTTCGTTTGTATTCTCTTTCTACAATTGCTAACGCCTTAGCGTAAGCGAATATAGAAAACGATAAGTTGGTAGCCAAGTTCACGTATCAACGCCGAGCGCCGATTCTACGTTGCCGATCGATAAAAAATATTTTTAGTCTGTTGAACGTACATAAACGTTAGTCATCATAACCTCAAACTACTTTTGTATATAAACAAGGTGCGAGCGGAATATTTGTTTTAATTTGTATTCAGTGTTTTAAAACTGTTGATTAGAAATTTTCATCAATAGCATCTAAGTAATACCTACTTAAGTGGTTTATGCCATGGAATAATAAATGGAATCTCGAGCGTGAGTGACGGCGCGTCATGCGTCAGGCCGGGCGCGGGTTCACGGCGCAATTGAGTCAGATAAGCACATTGAACAACAACTGATAAAGACAATAGCCCTTGCTCTTATGCAACCCGATAACGTTGGCTGCGCACTTGCCGTGACGCAGCCGATTATGATCACTATACCTTTATTAATACGATCCATAATCAGCTGGAGTTCACTGTAAACACTTATACAGAGTAGAGCACGCTGCCGCACAGCTGTGTATGCCATTTACATAATCTGATCGAAGCGAAACCGTCGCTGCGAGACGTAACAACAATCGATTTTCAATCGAATACGCAAGTTATAAAGCCTATTTCGGTTTGTGCGGGACAATAATATGTGTCCTTTGATTTTTGCGTGCAAACAATTGCAGAGTCGACATATAAAAACAACTTCCGCGGTAATAAGCGAGTTTCTGCTTGATTATGAGGTGCGTGGACGGCTGCGGCATGGCATTTGACATGCACCACATGCACTGGAGTCACCTGTATTACTAGATGCTATTGCTCTGAGTATCGTACTTTATGATATTATACAACCGCTTGGCGGAGTGGTTCGAGCGTAGTCCACTCAGCCCACTGAACATGGTGGATGCGGGCTCGATTCCCGCCGGGGCAAATTTCGGAACCGGCCTTTTCGTAATTTGCCCTGATCTGGGTGTCACTGGGAACGCCCCCAGTCCATTTTTCGGTACCCAAAGTATTAGCGTTGCTTAGTTTGGGAACATACAGTTGATGTGTCAGTAGGGCGAGATTATTATTTAGTATTATGATTACGTTCGATAAGCTACGCGTATCAGTATTTACAATGATTTATTTCTTCTGTTCATAGAATATGTGAGATAGGCCATCACCATCATCAGCTTAATGCTATTCATTGTTGTACGTATGCCTATTTTCATGTATGCCACCATAAGTACTAAATAAATAAATAAATAAGCTCAGTCTTCTCTTTGTTAACCGTTACTATATAACCCTATATTAAAAAATCATATTTTGCATATCAAGAATAGATATTGAAACAGGAAGCAAAACATCAGCCATGATGAGGACAGATGAAGAATAAATTAATTGAGATATGTTACAATCGTGCCGAGAATTGATACAATTGAAAGAAACAATCTCGCAGATGAAGTCTAATGCTTGCGTCTAAATAAATCGATGCGAGCGTTTTAACGGGTAATCGATTTTTCATACCGATTCGATACCGATCCGATGCGGAAATAAAAACCAAGATATTTATAATGTATAACGAAATGTCAATGAACGTAGGGCAGTGGTTGGTGCCAAGAATTTACTAATTCAACATACCCATGTTGAAGATAATGTTTGACGCCAACACTGCGACCTAATGTTTAGTGCGGAGATTACTAGAGGCACGATTTAGATGTAATAAATTGATTATATTTTAGTACGAAATGCGTGGCTGGACGTTTGTTTTGATGCCAATTGGAATGTCATGAAAAAACGTCACATTCTATAAAGGTATTTCGCAAACAAAGAACTTAAAAACTTGGGTATGTCTTAAAACAAGTGTTTTTAAACATTACCTACTAGATAACCAGCCTTCTATCCTCCATCACACAAAACAGGTGCAACTGAGGTCGATTTGTAGAAATCGCCCGCAAAAGAAGAAAAAGAAGACAGGTTGCTTTGAGATGGGGACACACTACCTAGTACCTACAAGCTAGGCACGTGTCATTCTAATAAAGCATTGAGTGTCTTCAACCACACATTAGAGAGGCTTAGACTATTTAAACTGATCTATGTACCACAATCTGAAAGAAGAATATTTACATAAAATATCACTGTAAAAAACAAACAGTAATATATTATTATAAGAGCTACAGCAGAAATTCAAGTCTGTCCATTAATGTATGATCCAATAGATTTATTTGACGTATAAAGAATAGCAAAAGTAATTACGCAGCAATAAATAGAAGGTGTTCAGAAAAGCGACTGCTCCGTATTCGAAGTGGCATTACAATAAACAGATCTCAGTGGAATAGTAACGAAAATAGATACGTACCTATGCAGTTAATGTTGGAAGAAAATCATTGTACATTTTCGATGAGCTTTAGAATTTGAGATGGAAAAGGCAAAAAATAAAACATCAAATCGGAGAACACAGGTCGACCTTACAACAAAATTAGCAAAGGCTGCAAAAAATCCAAGATTTAAGGGGTTGGTTCATCCAGAAAAATCTTATTAAATCGGCAAGATAAATGGCTGTTAGTGTATTGATATTAATTAGTATGTGGGTGCGACTCGGGACAAAGAACAGAATGAAATCCTATTCTGTTTTCGAATTCATTTGAACATTATTCTTAGCTGACTTCAATTTATCCTCTGCATTCCATCACTCCGTTGTGCCTGTCATTTCGCAATCATTTGTCCTGATTGCCTTCCCAGTATAGATATAGTCATCAACGCGTTCGAGTCCATAGAAATGATTGGCAGATCTATGATTGCTGCTGCGTTACTGAATATTTAATCTAAATTATGTACGTATGTTCTGTGTAGTAGGTAACTTGATTCACGTTCCAACCATACTACAAAGGGAACTAATGCAGTGTTCTTCGATCAAAAAGTCAAATATACCGCGATAATATAAGTAACACATTTTGTGTTATGCAAAATTATTGAATTACTAGCTGTCCCGGCAAAAGTTATTCTGCCATATAAATTACTAGCTGTGCCCCGCGACTCCGTCCGCGTTCTGTTTAAATTTTTCCTGAATTTTCTTTGCTATAAACCTCACGGAGCCCGAGACCTTTCCAACGAATGCAAAACCGTGGAAATCGGTTCGTGCGTTCTGGAGTTATAGCGTCAGGAAGGAAAACCCGACTTATTTTTATATAAATTATTATTAAGGGGTGGACCACCCTTAACATTTAGGGGTATGAAAAATAGATGTTGCCCGATTCTCAGACCTATCCGATATGTACACAAAATTTCATGAAAATCGGTCCGTTTTGGAGGAGTTTGGCAACAAACACCGCGACACGAGATTTTTTTTATATTAGAAGAAAGATTGTCGTCTCAGTCATGGTGTCATTATGTACCCATTGCATAACACCTCTTGGCTAGAGACTGTTCAGCATGGAAAATTAGCGATACTTCAGTCATTTGCCGTGTTCCGACATGAAAGGCTTCACAACTCAGGGCTTATTAAAGTCATCTCTCACTCCATTTGCTCCTAATCGCCCGTGAACGGGGACAGAAGGTTAACTTTTTGCTGTCAAGTTCAAAATGAACACGATCAAAAGTGTTTGCAATTAGATTATGTGGCCGCGAATTGCCTTTTGAAAACGTGTAGACGGTATTTCTTAAAACATTTTGGAATGTTTCACTTTTATCTAAAATTTAATCGTCAAAGAGGCTAGATATCAAAAGATCTAAAGTTGTTTCAAAATAGAAGACATTTTGTTTTAAACGTTCTTAAGATAAGTACTTCATCCTTTTGCTGAAATATCTTCATTATACAAGTATGCATCTGCTACCAACATTATAACTCCTGCAGGTAGATAACTACTTAAAAGTTTTCCTCTATATGTATTTATTCTAAAGAAACCGTGCTACTTGAGTTTCGAAATGTTATTTTTTATTCATGTATTCATGTGGGTCAATAAATGACTCATGAATAGTCAATTCACCTACAATATGTTTGGAACATTGGTTCCAACGAAAAGCTGTATTGTCCCTTCTGTCCAGTGGCATTGTTACACCAACTTCTAATTAATTATTATAACAATTATTGTAACTTTGTCGACTCCATCGAAAACGTCGTTACACTTTTACATTTGAACTTGAACTAATTCAGTTTCAGCAGATTATCTAGAAAATAGCTGATGTAAGATATTATATACTAGAGTAAAAAGTTAACGATTAACTTAAGTTTCTTCAAATCCAATTCTGTCAAAGCTTATGATGTTATCATACTAATATTATAAAGAGGAAAACTTTGTTTGTTTGATTGTAATGAATAGGCTCCGAAACTACTGAACCGATTTGAAAAATTATTTCACTGTTGGGAAGCTACACTATCCCCGGGTGACATAGGCTATAATATATTTTCAAAAAAATTAGGGATCCTTACTAAAACTCGAATAATGTAACCGCAATGTACCCCTGCGAAGCCGGGGCGGGCCGCTAGTCGAAATATAAGTAGAATATTGTTGTCCGTAGCACAAGCCACGTTCCCAAGGAATGTACTCGTATATAAAATCTTTACGGTTATTCATAATTATTATGGCTTCGCACGGGTAGAC
The DNA here is from genome assembly GCA_918843915.1 of Notodonta ziczac. Taxonomy (NCBI): domain Eukaryota; kingdom Metazoa; phylum Arthropoda; class Insecta; order Lepidoptera; family Notodontidae; genus Notodonta; species Notodonta ziczac. The sequence continues at coordinate 10,292,179 of OU974050.1, read as the reverse complement.
AAAGACTAAGGATGCTGATGTTAATGTTGAGACTTTAATTATAAGGTAGAGGTGTAACTACTGGAACTGTAGTAAATAAGTATTTATCTGAGTCTCAGTTTTAATACAATTTCCATTTATCCCGCTTCAGAAAACTCTGAACCCCCATACAAACTCTCTAACCCCTATAAAATATTTTACTTCTTTATATCCTACTAATATTATAAATGCGAAAGTTTGTGAGTGTGGATGTATGTTTGTTACTCTTTCACGCAAAAACTACAGAACGGATTTGGATGAAATTTGGAACACAGATAGTTTATAACCTGGATTAACACATATAATACTTTCCTTAAGTCTACGCGGACGAAGTCGCGGGCTGCAACTAGTCTATTATACATTCTCAAAAGTAGTCTCCCCGCGCCTTCTTGCGAGCAGAATTTAAAACAAAGATATTTAAATATATAATATAAAATCGAGGTTAGGGCGCAGATTATTGACCAATTATCATTACCAATTTCTTTGTCCTCAAACCGCCAAGCACCAGGTATTTTCCAATCCGGAACACAGGTATTGCGCGATGGCCCAATTTAATTAATCCTTTTATAATATCACACCTACATCGAATGTAGATAAGGTAATGAATGCCACCACGCTGCCTGGCCGTGCCGTCGATAAGATAGTGAAAGCCTTTCATTTTATGAACTAAAATATTGACAGTGATATCAAGTATCAGCACCTATTCTGTGAAGTGGCAATTTCCAATATTGTACGCCAACGTAAGTTTACTGTACAAAAATAGTTCGGTTAGTCTTTTAATACATATGAGTATATGCCCTAAGTGGGAATTATCTCGTAAGCTGGCTGACCGTGCTTCATAGTCCACTTTTTCCGGATTGATGATCGCTTGGCGCAGTGGTTTGAGCGTAGGCCGCTCGGCTCACTACACCGGGTGGTTGCGGATTCGATTCCCGTCAGGTTAAATTTCGTAATGGCCTTTTCGTAATTTTCCCTGGTCAGGGTGTCACCGGGATTTCCTCACAGACCATTGTACGGTACCCATAGTACAAGCGTTGCTTAGTTTAGGACCATACAGATGGTGTGTTCGTCTGGCGATATTAATTTTTATTTATTGAAAGTCTCCATAGCTGTTCAATTTGCCACTTAAGATGACATACACTGAGTATAATTTCGCTAATGAGAAAACTCACACTTGTGGTACAAATAGATATAGATTTGGCGAGAACAAAGGTTCGGAACTTCAATTATTGGTCCTTTATGTAACATTCCACTACTTAGTAAGAGTAAGGGTTTTAATTAAGAAACGTATACCACGGGTGGTCGTTCAAACCATTGGCAGTTATTATTAGAACCTACAGGGAGGTAGAGGCGACCACCAAAAGTCTGTGGGCTAACTCGAGTGTGTATGGGAAACGATTCAATAACGTTTACTTAACTATTAACGTTTTCGTGAAAGTTGGGAAAGTAATTATCGATGTTAATGTGGTGCGTATGATTTGAGTTATGTCCGAAATGCGTGTTAATTTGAAATATAAATATTATTTTTAGGACATTATTTATATAGAGACTATTTCAGTCTGTCTCTCTTAGTAGGCATTACGCTGATAGTACTGAAAGGATTTAAATGTAATTTGTCATAGTGATGGATTATATTTTAAATACAGATATTTTAGATATCTAGTGTAACTGCCAGATTTAGAAAAAAAAAAGCCTTACGCAAGCGAAGTCGCAGGCCAGATCTAATAAAACACAAATCTAACCAATCAATGACTAATCTTTGTTAGAGTTGACCGCTGCATCTGACACCGTAGATAATTGCCGATTCTACTAACGGTTCCGCTGTCAAGCAATCGTAGACTTTGTCCAACTAGATATAAAAGCGAAAGCGGTCTGTGTTGTTCGGCAGATGTTAAAATCAGCTGAGCGGATGACCACAGACGTGATGAGGCGACCGTGAACCCAACAAGTGGTGTGTTAAGACATGACAGATGTTTCGAATCAGTGACAAGAGAATATTGTTTGGAAATTTTCTAAGAAACAGTGAGTGAAGTCAGAGATCAACAGTTTGGGAGAGTTAGCTAGTTGATGATCAAGGATCGATTAGGTAACACATTATCTAGTGCTTAAATTGTGTAAACGATAAGCAGAGTCATTAAAATTATATTATTCATAAAACGATATAAACGATGAGAACTATTATTTTGGATACAGTGACGATTTATTCAACCAAATAAGTTTTCCGAACCTTCAATTTACACATTATGGTAGGTACCAACTTTAAAGTAGTATCCATTGAAAATGTTTAAGAACTTAAATAAATAAAATCAATACATAACAACCCAAGGCAAGTTGTTAATAATACTTTTAAATGTTGAAATATGTATATTATTTGATGAATCATAGTAAGTATTCATAGTCTCAAAACTATTTACTGAAACAAATTTTGAAAGCAGACGAATGGTAATTACAAGCTCTTGACATTCAGAAAACAAATTTTAATACTTACTGACGCATAATTTTGTTTACGTTTCGAAATTTATGAATACCATTCGCACCAAATTAGTGTTTTATAGTCGTTTTGACTTTAATAACAATCATAGTAACAATGTTTTTTTTCCATCAATCATACTAATATTATAAAGAGGAAAACTTTGTTTGTTTGATTGTAATGAATAGGCTCCGAAACTACTGAACCGATTTGAAAAATTATTTCACTGTTGGGAAGCTACACTATCCCCGGGTGACATAGGCTATAATATATTTTCAAAAAAAATAGGGATCCTTACTTAAACTCGAATAATGTAACTGCAATGTACCCGTGCGAAGCCGGGGCGGGCCGCTAGTCGTTAATAACATAACACTCCAACCAGTTTTTATTTGGTAATAATCTAGTAGGTACATGTATCCTTTTTGCTATGACTGCATATATAAATATTATGTATATACGAAGACTAGATGGACAATTTAAATACCATTAGTGCGGTTTCAAAGGCACATTACCTAGGGTCGAAATCAATTCGCTAGGATCAACCGCAGGATGCAGACATCGTCAGCATTAAAATATATATATTGCCATGCACAGTCCATTTACTGGAAATAATAGAGTTCCAATCAGCTCAAGGATTCTTATATTTGAGTACAGGTAGTAATTAAGGTTCCAGAGGACTGAAAACCTGTCAGACCGGTCCTTGAGTAGATCTCGTGACCTCTTCCGCGTCGCGTTAAGTAGTCACCAGACGGCACGATTTGGCCCACGATCGATCGGTACCCTACCAATCGGCACATCAATAGGGATGTTCGGGTCCCTGAATCACATGGCCCGGAATCCAGCTCGGTTAACCGCTGGCATCTCGATCTTATCACAATACGTCAAAACTGACGTATCGCGTTCGTGAATACGTCAGTCTTGACAGATTTTTATAGAATTGGGATCGTACCGATAGTGAGCTAAATCGTGTCGTATGGAGGCTAACGGTTCTTTACCGAAATAATAAATTAAATTATGCTCATTTTCTAGATCGACAAAATGAGTACCTAATTATGCATATTGGTCGTAAATTCGGCACTTATAGTATGAAAGTGGTCCTATGACTGACGAATAAAAGGACATTACGGAATATTGCCGAAGGTTCGTCACAGAAAGAATAGGCGATGAGAATAATTGTTCGTAATTAATGCATTTGTAGATAGATAATAATTATTATGATTTGACATTTAAATGGTCTTAGGAAAATGAAGCGATCTTATTGGTCAAAAGCCAGCCCAGTCAGCCCGCCAACTCAAGTGGACGGGCGCCCTAATTTACGAATAGTCAAGAGCAGAGAACGTATTTTTTTATGACAGGTTAAAGCTATTCCAATCGTAATCAGTCAGGAATATAGTTCTTTCAATTAGAATACAAGTTATCATGCTGATAAAAACAAATTTGAGTTTCGGCCTTCTTCAAGAGACATTCCTCATGATCTTAGTAAATAGTTACTTATGTTTATTTCATAAAAATAATTTAAAAGCAAAACAGCTATGCGTCACCCTAAAACACGGCGTGTTAATATGGGAAAGTAAACAGACGTCACCAAAATAATTGATTGAAGTCAATGACATTCAATAACAACAGTCTACGCGCTGTCGAGTATTTATGTCCAACTCGCCGCTATTTATTCACATTTCAACACTCAAATTAGTTATAAATCCCGACCTATCAAGGTCACCTCCGTCGTAATCTACGTAGCGCCACATTTAAAAGTAATATTAGTTAACCTTGGATGGGCGTCGAATCAAATTTTCTGTAAATATTAAATTTAGTATTTTAGATGCTTCAATTTGTCGGCGTCGTCGTCGTGACCGCTAATTGGGAACTTTGTCCCACTTTCAAAAGAACATTCAAACACTCGGTAGGTCATTGACAAAAAGCGCTGAAACTTAATCGTATGCAAGAGTGAGCAGTTAAATTAAAGTGATAAAGCGCTCGTACCGCTGCATTTTCATCGCGCCATTTCATCAGTATGTGATTGGTTGATGCGAATAATATAGCATGTGCTAACGAACTCCGAGACGAATATAATCTATGCTCAACTATAGATACTATTTAAGTACGAAACTGACACGTCCGCTCTTGGTCCTAAAGATTCTTTGACCGTCACATTGATTAATGGAGAGAAAGGAATGTAATATGCAGAACAACACTTTGTATAACTGATTGTAAATTGTTTGGCACCCAGATTGTCCATCTGACTGTGTAATATTGTTTGAGTCCATGATTTATCTCGGTGCCGAGAGAAAGTCATCATCATTAGCTAGGTATTAGAAATAAAAATTGGAACGGAAGAGGGTGGAATTCAAATTTAAAACAATCTGATAGGTAGCTACTTAGTCCAGTTGCCTCTGTAACCTAATAAAATATAATCCTTCTTGGAAGAACGGTGTTTGACACTTGAGTGATCCCCCGTTGTATTTTGGGATACTAATCACGTATTTGTAACGTTTGCAACGCAAGGGCCATTGAATTGATAGAGTCGTTTCTTATGACGCTAAGTGGCTCGGGTGACTCGGGTTTAACGATCTGTGGCTATAGAAAAACATCTATTCAAGATTTCTATTTGTAATTTGTCTTGATCTCTGTAAACGTGTTAAAATTTGCTTGTTACATACATGGCATTCATTGATTTTGTATCTATTTCAAAATATAAAAAAATATTGTGCAAGAACAAAGAATGTTACATGATATGGTTATACATCAAATTTATTTCAAGCACCACAAGGGACAATTTCATAGATTTCAAAGGCTTTGTAATCCTTTCTCTCATAATACTTGACCACGCCGTGCATTTAATTTTTTATGACTAATAAATTCTAGACTACGAATTTCAGAAAATTCCCCAATATGCCAGATCTATTTGTGTCACAAAGAGTTAATTTCACACTGATTCCCCACCGATTGCGTATAGACGCAATCAACCGAAAATCACGGCCAGTACATTGCTCCCACTTAAGCATGTTGATCGTTGAAGGGTGAATGAATTCGAACAAACGCAGCAATCGATCGATGACACGCACCGGGGGCCCACCACTGTTAATGACTGTCTCACTCGACTCGCATTATGTCAAATCTGACGGATCACGTAATTGAATACGTCACTTTTGACAGATTTCCTATATTAAATCTGTCAAAATTGACATACCTATTTAAAATACCACATAAATATTTTGCAAATACTCAGCGCCATAAAGTATTATTAAATGTACCTATTTAAGATAATAAACGTAACCTATTTCGCTATGACCTTATATGCTTATAATAATTCATACTTATAGATAAACGAGTATTGCACTTTTGCGGAAAAATATAAACAAATAATAACTCGCTGGTTATAATCATTATATTTTATATATTCAACATTCAGCCGTACAATAAAATACTTGATATACCTATGCGATACCTAACTAAACTTATACGTTCCCAATTTTTTTCATTATACCAATTTTAATTGTGGAATGGATTTAATTTATAATTAGCTGTATTTATACAATTCTAAGTATTCCATTGATCCATTGATTGATTCATGATTTTTTAATTCAATTCTAAATCTAAATTTATATGTCTGTTTGGTGCATACCTACCTAGTGGTGTAGTAATGACCAATAGCCAACAAATGCAGTAGGTACAATATTTGACAATTCATTGCCAATATTTGGTTGAGATAAGACTAAGGGAGAGTAAGCCAGATACTTAGGACGACTTTTCGCTTGGCTGTGCTATGAAGTGGGCCCGCCCGCTTCGACCAATAGGATCGCTTCATTTTCCGTCCACTTGAGCTGGGCTAAGCTGAGGAAATGAAGCGATCATATTTTTCGAAGCGGGCGGGCCTGCTGCTTAGTCACCTTTATTGTAAATATATAAAAATGAATGATTATTTCCTTGGTCATCGCATCACGCGTTAATGGATGGAACGATTTCGCTAATTCCTTTGCTGTTGTGTTAATTATTGTCAGGAGAAGATTCTTATGAAATAAATAACTAAGAAAGTTGAGCGCAACAATTCTAATTCAATATTCAACGTTAAGACAGGACAACGTGTGTCGGGTCAGCTAGTTGTAAATAAAATAACTTTAAATAGGTACGTCAGTTTCAGTTTTGCTTATAATATTCTGTACACGAAGTTTTACAAACACTGTAGGTTCCATCTATGAAAACAGAATCATCCCACGCGCGTTTATTACATAACTTGTGCCACACTCTAACATCGTATGGTACCTATACAATGTACGCAATCTTCCTATTGTTCGACATTATTTTCATTAAAAGCGACGATACTTGTATATCCAGTATAATCCGGTGCAGTCCGGTTCCAAGAAGATATGTCCAACCTTATCCGTGGTTTGGTACCTACGGTTACTGCCCTCGAAACGTTCCAGTCAGCGTCTGGCATGTCGGCTATAATGTGGATGATTCACTGGTGTATCCCTAAACCGAACGTGATCGACAAAAAATACCTGGAACTCATGTTTAACTGGGTTACCGAATTCGGCAATCATTGTGATACCATCTTGACAAAGGTTTGGGAATAATTAATTATATTAGTTGCATTTTTATATCATTATTTAAATAAACTTATATTTAAATTAAGTACTTATTTTTTTGGACGAATAAAAGGTAAGGGTCACTGGATTGCTTAGATTTACAATAGCAAACTGATCAAAACGTGCCTGCTTGGCTAAAACTCACAAATGAAAAAACAACAATGCTATTATTGTGTAACAACTAATAACATTATATAAATTAACATAACATTTATACAACTACCGCTTTAATGGATAATACAGTCATTATAATAACGAAATAATATTAATAATATTGAAGGACAAACAACGATAAACAGTCTCTAAGTTGACCTTCCGATTACGTCTGGACTTATGTATAACGCAAGCACAATAATTTAGACAATGTTCAGTATGAAAATGTCTGGTACCTATTGTTATAAATCATACATAATATGATTTTAATAGTTTATAATGGGACGCTACCTGTTACACGTATGTTTTAAAATAAGAACTCTATAGACGACGGAAAAAACATCTGCATAAAACTTAGTAAAATTGCTTCACATAAGAACTAGTCTGAAATACTGCATCGAGGCGTGAATGCATAGTGAATTAGTCTGCAACCAACGCAGACCGAGTTCATTTCAAGACGCGAAGTATTCGCAAAGCATCAATTCCATCGGGAGAAGAGACGTCTCGTAACTTAAGCCAATAGAAACGGTCCGACAAATATAAAAACGAGTGGCGTAAACAAACAAGCATTAGCCTTTGAACAGATAATATCATAAGAGGATTACGTTATACCTGGTAATACGAATACAAAAGATATTATTTGGAAGCCAAGCGACAACTTCGCAGAACTGAAATTAAATGACAAAATGGAAGCAGTTTAAGGGAAACCTTGAAAAGGAAAAAAAGGCAATTTCGAATTATATTAGTTTAATACGCCGCAGAATTGAGACGGATATAGAATAAAATAAAACATATTAAAGTAAGAGATGAATGGCTGGTAAAAAAGGGCGAGCAAAAACGAGACAAAAGCCTTTAAATGTGTGTGTAGCAACACGGTCCAAGGACCGACTGTAGTGGATACAATTACACGAGTTTGCCAATGTCTAGACAGGATACAATAGGCTAGATATTTTAAATCGCCATGGCACAGACTGTTCTGTTTTATTAACAAAAGTTAGGGGTCAATGCAAAAACTTAGGGGTAGTAAGGCGTATTGTAGCAATGTTTAAACACCAGACGATGGTTCCGACATAAAACCGTCCTGATAGCAATAACGGCAGCGGTATCGTGGCAGACGGGAGTGAGGTGGAGAGAGCGAGTTGGTAGTTTCCAGTTTAATGCACGCACGTCTAGACGATAGTATGCAGCAAAATTTAGTGTTGCAATACTTGCAATATTATGTAAGTACACAACAACTTCTCTATGTTAAGACTCTACAAATAGATTCGTGGATTCAATTTCGCTTTAGGCAAATGCATCTTAAAATATTCACCGCTCTTTGTCTGGGCTATTTTAAGAGAATCGTAATTTTCCTTCGAATTTTTATATCCTTCACGGGTTCCAAGATTTTCATACTACATAAGTAAGCGATGAAAACAAATCGTGCAGATTATGTAAACAGTAAACAGAATAGTATGATATAACGTTGTATTTCAGACAACCTTAAATGGAACAGGGCAAAGTGTTTTCGAATACAAAAACAAGAGAGAGCTCATTGTAAAATTGTTTACAATACCTACATATTATAATGGATCAAAATATGACCATTGAAGTCGCTTCCATTGTAATGAGCGTTAACGCGCCACGTTTTATTTTAGACCTGAGGCGCAATAACATAGTGTTAGCGCGTAATTGGTATCCGACAAAGGGTTTCAGAATTTTGAATTCGCCGTTGTGTAAATATTTTCCTTAAACCCGCTGGAAGTACGCCAAAACGCTAGGACGAGTTTATGCCTTAAGAATACATCGTTAGGCTCCAATTATATCCCTTCCTGAGACAGTACAACAGTACGCGAGCAAAATACCCGTTATGATAATGAAAAAGCAGTCGCTCGCAGATTTCACTTGAATAACTTGAATTTCGACAGTAATTTGCAAATACGCGATCAGTGTCAATTGTAACTGTAAACACTGCTGATAACAGTAAGTTGTCGCCCTTGTTCTGAACCGGGAAACGACCTTGCTTCACTCAGCTCTTTCAGATAGTATTTGGAGAAGGACTCTTTAGTAGTGACAGTACATCCGTGTAGCAAAATATAATCTGTATTCTCGGGCTATTGAAGAATACCTACGTATCTACGCTCTGTTAGTTTAACCATCCTAAAGTACTAATATTGCCCTTTTGGTAAGATTAACTTCTGCCAATTGTCTATAATATAATCCTCTCACGGTTATGTACGCCTTACTCAGCGTTGAATTGTTTTAGTGACATAATTCCTTCGAGTTTCGTTGTAACAACAACGAAATCTTTGTCACAATGTCTAAATATATTTTCAAGGTTATCCGGCTTTAAAGAGGTGAGGGGGTCATTACGGTTGGACGAACACAAAGGATTTATTACACGTTTTTATCGCAATTTCGTGATTTCGTAAGACATTTTTTTCTGGACTATGGACTGAAATAGAACATACTCTGGTAGTATACCAATAACTTAGCTTCCTCTTATGTGTTAGAGATTATTATGTAAGTGATGATTTTTAATTACAAAAGGTTACGGAGGTAGGCTAGGTTTGGAGTGGCAATTTTGAAATATGTGGCAAAGACGATATTGTATTCGTATTATATCCGAAGAAATTTTTAAAAGGATCCAAATGTAATGTATCCGCTGTTCGAAGAGAGCATTAAAGATTAGTTATTCGTTTAGTTTATTTTACGAGCCTACCTCTGCATCGTTTTCGTGCAACCTGGCTCCGCATTTATTAAGACCGAGAATACCTATCATGCATTTTACGACGCCTTAGCAATATAACTTTTATTCCAATATATATTTCGAGATATTAAGTTAATTGAGCAATTAGTTCTTCAAAACAATTAATATAAAGCATTCATAGGGTAAGTTTAAATTTCAAATTTATCATCAAAAAAATAAACACCGAAGAATTTAAAGTAACATTACAAACAGTGCTCGTAAATTTACCTTCTAATTGCTGATGACATCCGTGAAAAGAGTAGACAAAGAGCACAGCTATTACTCATTCGTTAGATAAATAATCTAAAGCATTTTCATTAAGAAATTGCAAGAATCGATCGTAGCGCGAATTCTAGTTAATTACAAAAAAAATAAGGTGTAACCGAGGCTGATGTACGTGCGTATTGGAATAATGCCAAGTTCTTGCTGACATTACAGGATGTACTTTCCCCGATCTGAATCACGTATTATTATTAACCACTAATTTGTCAATTCCAAGCTTATTGTATGGCTTAAAATGATGATCACTATTGAAGTGGATTACCTATGTATTGATGAACTAATAGGCTTTCTTCAGAAGAAGGCAGAAGCTAGCGATTTTCATCAAATTTGCCTAATTAACCACCACTCAATCTCAGTTATGTTTGCAACAACTTGTGAATTGTTCACTTTTGTTTGAGAATGTACGCGGACGATAATTGAAGTATGTGTGCGTGTTTTTCTAAAGAGACACATTATTATTGTATGTTAGTATACTGAAAAGTTTCTATAGAACCTTTACAAATATATCGCACAACTAAAAAAAACTCAAACCTCGCAATCAAACTACGCACCTTTGTAAATATCAGAATACGTGTTTATGAAGATAAGAAAAGCATTCAACTTTCACTAGATTATTTTTATCTTAGGCGCGGCACATAAAGCAATAATGACCGTTCATGAGGTCAACACACTAGAATAAGATAAAACATCCGCGGCGTTTAAAACTATGGACTTCGGGATCAATGATGCGCTCGAAATTACTTTAAGAAATACTTTGTAGTAACAGGGATGTGTTCGTTGACGAAATAAATATTTTACAGGCTTACGAAATTTATTGTAATGGTAAAAGTAAACTGGGCAGAAAGGGCCAAACATTGTGTTTATTATGCACCCGAATGAAGTTTTACCTGCAAAGGTACAAGTTTTTGAACTTTAAACGACGAGCCATAAAATTTGAGAATTTTACGATGTCTGTCGGCAATTCAAGAGAACAACTGAGTAAGGTGCAAAAGACCCGTATTGTTTAGGAAAGTTTATTTTGTTCGTGGTATATTAGATATATTGTTTGAATGAGTTTGTAAAATTACTATACCTAGGATAATTATGGAAACAAAGTAGTGGTTAATATACATTATTAGCAGGTTCATAGAACTCACAAAGTAAAAGGACTAACTGAAGGAAAAGGCAGATTTCTTAACATAAGTACCTACATAGTTCGTAAAATTTGTAATGTTTGCAGATAATAGTTTATTGAACTTTGACAAAAACGACTTCATGAGTCATCTTGGATATGCCATTATAGGTATAGTGTCATTTTTAAAAGAACGTCTTATTAACTGTGCTTGGGAAAACAAACTTAGTGTTAAAAATTATCAGTGGCAATGTTTATACAATTTGTAATTGTAACTGTGATGTGACCGCTGTACAGTTCAGTGGGCCGCAAAAAATTGAATCATCGTGTCACTGGGCCTGGTAATGGTTTATGTATGTGAGATACTACGGTGCAGTCAATGTACCGTTAGCCGCGGCCCGCGAGACGACTTACCAGGCCAGCAGACGACTATAAGAGTTACCGCTAGGCGCCTTCTACGGCAATCGGCCAAATTATAACTGTATCCATTTGCAACAGAAGCGTGGAAATGACACAAAGTTTGTCTTCAGACGCGTGCCGGCATCTCATTAGTGGTGAAATCGTGCGGCGGTAATCTTAATGACCGTGTGTCGCCTTTCGAATCCTGGTCCTCTCTTTTCGAAATAATCACTGTGGTTATATTAAAGTTTCTTTGTGTAAATCATATTGCAATATAAGCAACGCTGTATGCATTTGCATTGAATGAGGCCTTGATAAGTATCAGATCGATGAGTTAACTGATATAATAAAGTCTCTACGATCAAGATTATTGCATGCGATATTGTAGATTAAAGTTTTTCCTTCGAGTACCATTTCCTGTCACGTAGTACTTAATTTGTTACGTATAGAGAAAAATAAAGCGTAAACAATTACCTTCTGGCACACTCGTGAGTGCGTAATTTTAGATGCAGAAAAAAATCTTCGATACCAAACGTTGACGTGCAAAGTTCGTCACACAACAACACTTCACATGAAAATATTGCGCAGAAGAGGAAAAATAACTTTAAAATAACTTCCACTAAATTTAGCCAATGTATGCGATAACACGATAGCTCTAAACAAAGTAGAGTCAAGACGCGACGCACGTCCGTCGCGCACGACTTCCACACGCGAACAGAGCAGATTGTTAGTCGAGTTCAGTTCACCACACGGCTTGTCAACAAACAAAGAGGGCTCGGTCGCGAGCCGCTTTGCGCAGGCGCAACGACGCCACACGCACACAATACAACGCGTGTGAATGAACACGTAAACATTGTAGATTAGTAGATTTCGCTGTGCTAGATTTTGCTGTAAAATTTAAGGCGTCGCATCGCACACACATCGATGCTAATGGAAACGGTACCAATGTGTGTACATTTACATTATTAATCGAACGAAAGGTTTAAGTGGCGGTTCGGGCGTGTTCGGTACTGGGCTCCGCGCTGACTGTCAAGTTAACTGCGTAAAAGCCGCAAAGTTGCCGATTCGACGTCACAATATTATCAGAAACACGCTCACCACACCGCATTCGCATCAAAACAATAATACAATCGTTATCGCGCCGGTTATCAGCGGCTGCGCGGCGAATTATCGCGAGTCTAGACCCTTCAGCAGCTGATTATGCTCGCGACCGACTTTTAAAAGATACGCAGATCGTGAAAGGTCACGTATTAATTAGCATTGTAATGTTAGCACGCGATACGTAAATAAATAGCCGTGAACCTGAACTAAATGAATTTTCGTGCGCACTAAAGACAGAGCCAAGAAATAAGCAACTGATGAAAATCAAGATCATTAATAACAAAAATTCTCCCAATTATTGCACATTAGGCAAAATCTCCGAGGAATTAACTGCAGTGGCATATATGGAAAGCAAATACTTAAGACTATGTCATTACTGGTAAAGTTTCAAGTTCAATATGAGTTTGATGTTCGTAATAAATTTTAGCAGCATCCACCTGAATGCAACATTTTTTATCTTTTACTTGGATGGCCTCCTAGTCAGTCACGATGCATCGTGGCTAAGTACTTTCTGTGTTAGAGTTTTATAATATTCACTCGAAAAAGAAGACTCGAAATAGATCTTGACTTCAATCAAAGTATTATTAGTCGGAGACGAACTATTTGATACACTCGGTAAACGTACAATGTCGTAAAAGGGCGTTTCAAATTGACACGCAGTCAACAACACGTGTAAACAAGTGTGGAGAAATATTTGATTTGGCGAATTCGGACCCAAACGAGTGAGATTTAATCCTGCACTGAATTTTGAAGGGGACGAGTGGACGATCCCCAAACAGTTTTCCAATCAAAACCTGGTGATAGCCTTCGGGAATTTGACGAAGGTATCACTCGAGTAGGTTTAATCATTATTATTTACGCTGGAGGAGCCAAGGACTACAGTACATAGTAAGCGCTTTTCGTATTGCAAGCATCTATAAGCTACGGTAACTGCTTAATATCAGGGCGGGTTGAAGGCAAGTTTGTAGAATTCGTTGTATATAAACAATAATGTTAGATGCATGAGACGGTAATATCGGAAACTACTATCACTTTTCAGATAATAACTATTACATAAGTTGCAAGACTTGATGATATTAGATATTCGCGTTAGACTTTTGACTGGATTGTATACATAGTACATACTGAAATGAAGCAGAACATTATTGTGAAGTTGACATCGAGCAAAAAGTTGACTAATATATTGATTAACTAGTTAAAAAAATATAGCCCTTTTTGACGTCCTACTCCTGGGCTCGGCCCTCACTACGATGGGGATTCAGGCCTTCATCCACCACGCTGGCCCAGTTCGGGTTGGTACATTTCACATGTCTTTCGAAAATTGGTTTAATTTTCTAAGACATGCAGGTTTCCTCACGATGTTTTCCTTCACCGTAAAGCAAGTGATAATCATACAGAAATTACGATTCGCATATAGATTTTGAAAAACCCTGAAAGGATTAACTAGTTACTGAATTTTATATGCAAGAAGACTGGAAGCATAAATCAGGTAAATAAAGAGCTACGCCTCATAAGGAAGGCTCATCGACGACCACAATGATTGTTCAGTTGAAGTATATACTTATTTATTTTAAGAAGACATTACATTGCGTCCGATCTCCGCGACCTTACCGGCGGCCATCGCCCCGCAATTCAAGAATCGATTCAATTTGCAATTGTAAATAGATTTTAAAATTGAAATACAGCTACCGATTGGTATATGAACTGTCTGTGTGTTGTAAAAAATCATAATTACATTGAATAATGAATAACTCATAAGAGTATTTGATGAGGCAAACGACCGGAGGTATCGGCTAGGTGCGATCGATTGACACTGTTCATGTAGATTGATGATCTATTGTACCCAACCTGATTTGACAAAGCTTTAGTGTATTGCATATTGCAGTTTTTCTAGGTTTGTTTTATCATGCCTTCGAGTTCGATCACAAAAAGAAACTCGCATTAAATAAAATATTTTGGAATTGACACCGGCCTTCCACGAAACTTACGTAATACGACTTTAGGCAGAGGAGGTTCCTGAAAAGGGATAATCTACCCCCACGTTTCTCTGAACCGAGGGGTTTTCGTGGAAATTAAATTACATCCCGATCGTTGGCTATTTTGAGTATTTTTCCGTGAAAACCCATTAAGTATTGTAATATACCTTTCAATGCTAATGGGTGGTGAAGGGTAAGATATGAAGTCATGTATTTTCTCACCATTCCTAACTTTTTTTATATTACCGACGGCCGCTTGGCGCAGTTGTTTGAGCGTAAGCCGCTCGGCTCCTTACACCGGGTGGTTGAGGGTTCGATTCCTGTCAGGGCAAATTTCGGATATGGCCTTTTCCTAATTTGCTAATGTCTGGTTGGAACTAGGATCGCCCCCAGTTGGTGCGTCAGTCTGGCGATATTTATTTAGGTACTAGGCTAATCAATACACCAAATAATAAGGATTAAGAAGACTATCAGATAAACATGGGTAGTGAAAGGTTAATAATCTACTATATAAAAATAAGTCGGGTTTTCCTTCCTGACGCTATAACTCTAGAACGCACGAACCGATTTCCATGGTTTTGCATTCGTTGGAAAGGTCTCGGGCTCCGTGTGGTTTATAGCAAAGAAAATTCAGGAAAAATTTTAACAGAAAAGCGCATTCCACGCGGACGGAGTCGCGGGGCACAGCTAGTAAGTGATAAAAACTAATTAATAGAAGCTGGGAAGGCTTTCTCCTGAACCTGTCACAGACATCGGAGGATGTATCAGCGAATAGCAAAAGCTTACGAGGTGTAACGTTGACAAAAAAATATGAAAGCCCAGATATGCTCTTAAGTCTTTATGTCTCTAAGTGCCTTTCTGTGTTAAAGCATATTTTGCGTAAAATATTATCATCGTTGGAGATGACATCTACTAAATAAGATGGACGTAAGGGGTTCGCAGACCTCTTCAGTAATATTCATTTAAGAAAATCTATTGACAGCGACCTCAATGGGTAGAACCACGTAAAAACAATTAATTATTTGTGAGGTTTTAGCGCTATAGGGCTAGTAAACCTTTTTAAGTGGTATTTTATGTCTGTGAACAAATCCGTGATTCAGTTTTTAAAATGAACAAAAGCCGAATCATCATTAATTTGAAAATCCAACAACAATAAGACTAGAATCTTGATACCAATCAACAGAGATTCAAAACACGAATAGGAAGGCACCAATCAGTTGATCAGAGTGCCTTGACCCGCCCGATATCGGCCGGCAAGATCTGGTCTGGTCCTTGGCCCGAGTGGCGTGTACGCGCCGTTGTGTGTAATCTGACCGATTCGTGAAGCCACCGCGATGGAAAATAGATCAAATGATATACTAGGTGAAACAAAAACTATTTTTTTTGCAACTTAACTTTGTAAATCTCAAACTATCGGCTTTGTGGGACAGTTGAAATACTAAAGGTTTTGTAGACTTGTGAAATTGGTCAACAGCTGTATTCCTATAACACCTTTTGTTTTTCAAGTTCCCTCCAAAGCTGATGGTTTTAGAATTACAATGTTCAGTTTTGAAAAAAAAGTATACCCATTATGTTTCACCTTGTACAAGTATCTGGGCATTATACTGTTAATGATTGTATAATTGATACATTTTATAGAATGGTGGTTGAGATTAAAGAAAAAGTAAGAATCTTGAAAATAGAAAAACAGGTTTCCACCAACTATAAATAAGGACCATGGAAGGAACATATAAATAAAGCTGGGTGAAAATCGATTGCTCAGGCGTTTCTTATTTAAAGATAGTAGATTATGATCTTGAGCGGAGTTACTCACAGTTTATTGTATTGTCTGTGACCGTTTGGTGAGTTTTCTTGTAAATAACTCGTGTCATTGCGGGAGAATTAAACATGGTTCTACGTAATCCGAGCATAAAAATAATATATTTAGAGCAATTTACTCTGGAACGCTAACAGCAACTAAACATTCAAGGAAAAACTATTTTAGAGCAACGGCAAAAAAGTGTTTTCAATGGAGAATTAGCATAACACACAGTGATTTGAAATAACCCGACAACGGCCGAATACTACATATATCTGTAAAGCATAGAATAGAATAACTCATAGATAGATATAATAGGAGAAACTGACTGAATCACTGATTTATCAACACGCAGCCTAAATAGCTGTAATTAGAAACATATATTTTATAACAGGTTTATGTATAAGTATCCACTATGAACGGATTTTGGAAAATTCCACCCCTACAAATTGGAAACAGGGAATAAAAAATCCAGAATCGTTTACAATGGGTTAATTATTATACCTAAGCTTGCTATTACCGAAAGGCTAACTCCGAAATCATACTAATATTATAAAGAGGAAAACTTTGTTTGATTGTAATGAATAGGCTCCGAAACTACTGAACCGATTTGAAAAATTCTTTCACTGTTGGGAAGCTACACTATCCCCGGGTGACATAGGCTATAATAAATTTTAAAAAAATTTAGGGATCCTTACTAAAACTCGAATAATGTAACCGCAATGTACCCGTGCGAAGCCGGGGCGGGCCGCTAGTAAAAAATAAAAACGAATGTGTTGGTTATGGATGTCAAAGTCTTAGACTAAGCAACTGCTGTAATTGTTTTTTACTTGTTTTTTTTTTGTTTTGCAATAACTATTAACGAAACTTCCCAAATATGATTACGACAAATTGTTCAGTAATGTAACTCTGAACTTTTAAACCCTTAATAATTCAGGTTTTAAAAGGTCGCCTTTGTTTGTAAATTCTCATTCGAGAACCAGACGAGCGATACCTTGTTTACTCGCATATATCGAAATCAGAAAAAAACTTTTGACAAAGAAGTTTTAGTGTTCAGTGTTTTCGCGAAAATTTCCTACTAAAAACGGCGAAACAGTCACTTGAACGGATCCATGAGCGAAAAACTAGGGCAAGTCGAGTGCGGAACCACAATCCGCGTTCATATCATATCGGCCACCAGCTGTAGGTACCCATGGTTGCAAACACTTGACCCCATTCCGTGGGTTTTCATTCATATTTAGCAGTTCATTTTGCATTAAGATTGTTCTTTGTTGTTGCTTTCCCTTGCGGTTTGTAGACGCGGTTTTCAAAGAAATTATGATGATGATCCTTAAATTGGTGATGAGTAATTGGTTTCACGGTTACCATGATGGTGTTCTCTGGAAATATACTCACATTGTTACATAGCTTCACGTATTGTTTACTTAAATGTTTGTTCCCAGAATTTTGTTTAATTTCAAACGTTTTCAAAATAATATTCAACCTCATTTCGACAGATTATAATTGAAATCACGTACTAAAATGTCACCATCATCTATATATATATAACTCAAAGGTGACTGACTGACTGACTGACATAGTGATCTATCAACGCACAGCCCAAACCACTGGACGGATCGGGCTGAAATTTGGCATGCAGGTAGATGTTATGATGTAGGCATCCGCTAAGAAAGGATTTTGAGTAATTCTACCCCCAAGGGGATAAAATAGGGGATGAATAATCCCGAAATTTTTGTTAAGTTGAATTACACGTGGACGAAGTCGCGGGCACAGCTAGTATTACATATTTCCTTATTACGGGACCAAGTAGCTAACAGGTCTAAATTCATATAAGGGTGAGTTAAGTGGCATAAAACTTTATTGCTCCCGTATCCTAAAGTTGCAAGTACGATGCCGATGGCTTCAACCGAGGAGCTGCTGGTGTGCTATCTTCTAACGTAATCACATTATCGCCATTGAGAAAACATGCCGTCACAATTTACAAAATCTTTCTAAAAAAGGTTTGGCACACGAATACGTAAACGGAACGCCACTTTAAAAAATGTAGACTGTGTTAATATACGATACTGAGCAAAAAACCTGATACATTAGCGTGGACCTTTCCAATGCTGTTCAGGATCGTTCAGCACCCATGGGACCTTGGGTCCAAATGAAATTGGAAGTCCACATTCTAAGTATATTACACTTTCATTACAAGGTGATTGGTCAATTGCGTGATTACTGGCCCATGTTTGACCTTTAACTGTATCGTTTCTTACGTAACGAAAGCCGTATTCGTAACAGGATTATGTTATTATAATAATCTTAATAAGAATACGTTTTTATAACGTAACATTTATAAATAACTAGCTGTACCCTGCGCGCGTTATTACGCTGTCAAAGATTGGTCGTACCAACTCAGACACCTTTGTGGGCTCATGGACAATACTTTCCTGAAGATCACGACATGATCAAATGCATAGTTTACGATTCTATAAAGGACATACCGACAAATTTTCATTTTTATATATAGAATAGATGATTATGCATTTTGTAAGTTCGCTTTTAGAGATTAAGGAATGTTTAAGACCAAAATAAAAGTGTGAAGATTGTTTTTTTCTTACTCAGTTTACGTCAAGTACTTATCTGTCCTTTAGGTACGTGAGTGGTATAAAAATCAATTATAGAATCCTCAACATAAGTTCGTATTTGGGATGAACAAAATATCACAGACCAGCCAGTGAAACGAGACACTCGTAAATAAATTATTCATGAAGAAAATGGGTTTCTATTTTGGTTTTAAGAACCAATATTTCTACACACGCTATTGGCATTTTTAGAATTAAGTATATGCCGGGAGATACGAGTAATAGGTGTCCAATCACATCGTGTATTTGGATTTTTATTTAATCATCAGAATTCATTCCCAGTCGATTATTTTTAAATTATAACATGAACAGAACGAGAATGCAAGATTACTCAGTTGTTATTCTAATCTAACACCTAGGTAAGGATACGGCACAGATAAATCAGAAACCTAAATTCAAACAAGGTCTAACACATTCTTACGTTATGAAGGTTTCATAGTCGGCAGTCTAGACGCAAACTTATACGACAAACCAGTGAGCATACTGGTGTCCGTATGGAATAAATCGTTCATATTTAATGACACGTGGTGCTTTTATCTATAGTGTGAGGGGAAATTGACGGCCAACGCCATTCCAGCTGACAGACGATTGAAGCACAGATAGGATAGGCGTCATTACCGACCGATGACTGACGCAGCATTAAGATATGGAAAATGTGCTTCGGAAATGTTTATTCGACGATCAATAACTTATGGTTCGGACATTATGAAGTGGGGACTGGGTTTTGGGTGTGTGGGTGCTCCGATGGTGGTCCAGAACCTGTAGGTAGGGTGTGGTGTGATTATTTTGATTTTTTATTGCACTGCTTTGACTTTTTATTTGGACTGTGAGAAGTCAAGATATGACACTTATTATAAACTTGACAGTATGTACTATTAAATGATACTAAACTAATCCAAAGACCGTCGATCGATCCATCGATCGATGGCAGAACAAGATGAGTGGACGTCCATTGACAGTTTCTACATAAAGTAAATTTCAGTCTACCATCGATCGACAATCGGCCTATTCAGATTCAGATTTTCAGAATTATATTTAAAACACCGCATATATTTAATAGGGTTTTCGTACAATTAATTGGTAAGTAACAAATACCTATGCATTGGAACGTGCGTGCGGTGTGACTAACGAAAATAAAAAATCCAAGAAACACGGCTCTTGATGAATAACAAAATATCTTTAATATTTAATACGTGAGTGTATCTCCGTTATGTGTTTACAGTAAAACGGAAATTTCACTCGAACGCTTCGAGTATGAAACATACTTGGCATGCGTTCTGAAGCGTTAAAGCGTTTCTGAAATCGGTTGACAACTTTTTGAACGCAGATTTTTTACGTGATTCATATTGCTGTAGGTAAGTACTGAAGTATTTTTGCTCTCATTTTCTTTTAAACCTTACAAGTATGATAATTCGTAATCCACACGATTAATATAACCCTATAAGCATTTAGGTAACAAGTATAATATAGGTATATCATTTATATTTTATTATATTCTGTTAAAACTTTCTTTAAAATCGGTATCTCTTCATTTATTTGATTACAGAACTCTCGTTCTAGGAAACCCCTGAATTTCATTATTCATTTCATTCAACACTTTGTCGGTCAACAAAGGGATATCGGGAAACGTTCACGTTAAATTATAGCGTTGTTTTTCAAAAGTTCTATTCCCGAAGTTATTTACTTATTCAATTATTACAATGTTTTGTAAATTCATATTAAACAACGTGCTGTTCGTGATTTGTTTTTTCAAGAATAATTCAGGCTATAGCTACTTGTTTTTGGGTTTATTATTGTACAATTAGTGCTTTTGAATAATTATTTTTGTACTATAAATAAGATAATAATAAATATCGCCAGACGAACACACCAACTGCATAGTCCCAAACTAAGCAACACTTGTACTATACCTTACAATGGACTGGGGGCGATCCCAGTGACACCCAGACCTGGGCAAATTACGAAAAGGTCATTTCCGAAATTTGCCCCGGCGAGAATCGAACCCGCAACCACATGTGCAGTGAGCAGAGCGGCCTACGCTCGACCGCTGCGCCAAGCGGTCGTCAAAGTAAGGCTTTTATTTTGAAGAACTGAAAGTTTCAGCATCGACATGAGTTAAAAAAGGCCTAATATTCTAAGTTCTAATTAAACGCACCTCCGACACCGGTGGCGAACCTCCCAGCTTGCAATCCGTCAGTGTCACAGAACTACGAACAAACTATTTGGATGTGCAATTTACGCGGCGCGTCGTCGGGCGGCGACTAGCGCGCTCAAGTGACGTCTGCACCACTGAGTGTGCATTGTTGGAACTGCAAGCCGAAGGACCTCGTTGCATTACTACTATTACTAGACGTTATGGAGAAGGCCACCAGACGCATAAATTTAACCTTCGGAGTGCATCGTCGCTGTAGGAAAGTTACGTAAAACGTCTGGCTGTCGTAAAATTGGTCCGTGAGAAATTGAAATATAAGCTACCTAAGTAGGTATAATAAATAGTTGCAAAGTAAAAACAAAATTGCAATTCCTAAAGCTTTTAGTTTTATTTCGGCAATTTTCACGTCTTGCGGTTTTACGAGGCATGCCTTTTAAGTTCTGTCGTTTCCATAATTCCCGGCAATTTTGAATTTGGAACTGTTCTATATTCGAATGTGTTTAAATTTCGAATCTCAAAACAGTTGAATGTATTAGGATTAATGTTATTGTTTAGTCACAGCGTCGATTAGAATCTGTCAGGTTACGTACGAAAGTGAATCTTTCTAAGGAAAATGTTCGTGCAATAATTTTCTACAACTTTAGAAGAGGCCTGACACGGCTTCAGTGTTTTGAAGAGCTAATATCTGTGTTCAGGGATGAAGCCCCATGTCTGCGGACTGTCGAACGCTGGTATTTAGAATTCCAGCGTGGACATACTAGTGTTAGTGACAAATCTCGCGAAGGTCGCCCAAAATCTGCATTCACTGAAGATAACATCATTGGAGTGAGACAACTAATTCTCGAAGATCGTCATGTGACGTATCGAGAGATAGAGGCTCTATTAGGCATCTCAGGGACAACCATTCAGAAGATCTTGCATGAAGCGCTTGGTGTAAGAAAGCTAGTTTGCCGTTGGATTCCGCATCTGCTTTCCGACGATCACAAGGCGGCCCGCGTCAGATGGTGTAAGAAAACTCTGCAAAGGTTCAACCGAGGAGAGTCAAATCACGTCTACGACATCATCAGTGGTGACGAATCTTGGATCTATGCCTACGATCCTGATTCCAAACAACAATCTACAATCTGGGTCTTTCAAGACGAGCCAAAGCCGACTAAAGTTGTTCGTTCTCGAAGCACTTCAAAGAAGATGGTGGCCACGTTCGTTAGAAAAACCGGCCATGTTGCGACTATTGCACTTGATGATCGTAGAACGGTTAACGCAGAGTGGTATACCACAGTTTGTTTACCACAAGTCATCGCCGAACTTCGAAAATCTAACTCAAAGCGACGCATCATCCTGCACCACGACAATGCAAGTTCACACAGCGCTCGTCAAACGATTGAGTATTTGAAGCAGGAAAAAGTAGAAATTCTTGACCATCCTCCATACAGTCCTGACCTAAGCCCTAACGATTTTTTTACATTTCCTAAAATTAAGAAAAGTCTTCGTGGTCAAAGGTTCCAGTCCAGTGAAGAAGCAGTCGACGCTTTCAAGTCAGCCATTTTGAACACCCCCACTTTAGAGTGGAATAAATGTTATAATAACTGGTTTGAGCGAATGGAAAAGTGTATTAAGCTACGTGGTGAATACTTTGAAAAACAATAAAAAGTACTATAAGGTTCTAGTTGTGTTTTTTTCTTCAAACGACAAAACTTAAAAGGCATCCCTCGTACGGCTTAGTGGTTGATTCGCAGAAATTAAAATCGTACTTAAGCGAATCGATACTTTTTAATATTGTTATGTGTCCGCAAATATCTTAAAACCTTCGCATATGTTTTGCATGCCTATGCACGGCATATACCGATAAAATATATAAATGATAATGGTCACTATGATATTTCTTATAAAAACATAGACGCGACCGCGTTATAGCAAGAATGAACAAATAAAATGTTATTATTTTAAAATTCGTCAAGCTTCGAGTTGGTGGATCCTGGAGATCAGGTTGTAATTTTTGATCAAATTAAGTAAACAAATCATTAAATATTTTATTATATTCAGAATAAACAGTCAATCTGGATTTATACGTTCAACATACATTATTTAATTAATTGTTATTACGTATGTTTCTATGAATTTGTAATACACAGACGCAAATGTTGATGTTAAATTAATGCGTAACTAAGATTACGGTTTCAAACTGTGTTAATCAAAGTATGCAGTTTTCTCGTCTATTCTTAGTTTAAGTAACAAGACTGCGTCTACTTGAGACTTGAACCAACTCCGAAAGGAGACTTTTGTCTTTACATTGGTTACTTTCGCTTTATACAAGTTCAAAACCAGAGAAAACGAATCAGGATTCAATTGACACAACTCAATATAGTTACGCGTTACTCCATACAAATTTCAAGGAAAAGCTCAAACAAGTAAATTTTCTCGATAGTGAAACCAGAAAACGCCACGAATGCCGCATCCACAATCCGGATTCGTCTTATCGACGGGCGTGCAGACGGGTTGCACAGTGTTCGATCGGCGCAAGACAAAGCGATGTCAACGGCCCGCCGGCGACCGGCGAGCGATGACCGCGCGGCGGAAACGGACGCCGGCGGTCAGGTAGTACCCGAAGAGAATACAACACTACGTTTGTAGTACCATATAGATCAGAATACGCTGCTAGGTATTCTGCTTAGTTTTTTATTTTTATTTTTATTGCGGTATAGGCAAGTATTTGACCACAATCTCACCTGATGGTAAGTGACGATGTGGTCTACGGTGGTGCATACTTGCCTAGAAGGTACCTGTTCACTCTCGACTTGAAAACATCCAGGTTATAGTCAACCGGGAACAAAGACGCCGGCAAGGTGTTCCATTCCTTGGCAGTTCGCACAATAAAAGTGGAAGCGAAACGCTTGGTACGAACTGAAGGAATGTCCACGGTGTATGGATGCATTGTGTTCGTGCGTCTTGTCGTCCGATGGTAGAATGGAGATGGGGGAATTAACTCGTTAGTAAGAGTGCGCTGCACGTATTCGAATCTCAATCAAATGATCGAATAATACGTCTCTAGACATTCACCAGTGAAGCTGCACGCTTCCGCTAGAGGCACTGCCTGCTGTTGAAAAGTATCGATCACTCAATCGTTATTTGATGGTGTCAAAGCTCTCCCGAGTAGGTACTTACTACTTACTAGTGATGTAACGAATGTTGAATTTTTGACATTCGCGAATGCGAATGCGAATGCGAATATTTGGCTCCAACATTCGCGAATGCGAATGCGAATGCGAATGTTTTGTCTTTCAAATACAAAATTTAAACAGAAAAATTTATAACTTAAAAAAATAAAGTTGTACTTTTTAAACTACAAAAGAACTGATAATTTTCAAACGCTAAACCGATTTTCATGAAACATAGCTAAGAACACTCTCGATCAGAATACCTTTCTAACAAAAAAAAACAAATTTAAAATCGGATCATCCACTTGGGTGCTACCAAACACAGACACACAGATACACAGGTTGAAAGAACGAAGTTAGTCACATGAAGGAAATACGAAGAGATTTGTTTTGATTTCAGGGTAGCTTAGTATTAATGCATACATCAAATAATTGTAATTGATATTCAAATTTTATTTATTTTTAGTTTTTTTATTGAATTATAAGTTAAAAGTGCATTATGTACAAGTGAGCTAAGTTAATAATTACATTACGATCGAAGCTGGTTTGCAGGCCGAGACTAAAGCGAGGGCTGTGATGGAGCTAAAGGTGTAATGAACAATGCTCACGCGTTTCATACGACATTTTACAACACACTTCGAGTATATTGCAATCTTAATTGAAAAAAAAACACAATTCTCGAATTTGTTTAAGACCTAGAGAATTGCAGGATGAATGAAAAATAAAACAAGATGGCGCGCCGTAAGTTTCTAGGGTTCCATAGTCAAACTTGGAACCCTTATAGTTTCGCCACGTCCGTCTGTCCATCTGCCAGTCCCTCTGACATCACAATAATTTTATTCAGAGACTATTATTGCAAAGTTATTCTATTGTAACTCCCATACTTAAGAAACGGCAGTGAAAAAATGTTTACTCGCCCTCTCGGGTGTATCATTATGTATTGTTCAGTAGGTATTTTAAAATAATTTATAGGATCCTTTGTCAGTTTTTCAATATTAATTCCCATTTACGAAATACTGAGCTACAAAGTGGCCTTTTTTACGTGAACAGCGGATTCATCCTTTAAATTAGGACCACATTATTAATGGTTTATTATAGGAAAGAAATAGTTCTTTACTTTTAAATATAAATATAATCAATTTTGAAAAAAACTAAAGTTTAGACTGAGTCTCAAACCCACGCGCTACTGATTGTGCACCCAGTCTAATCACAACTTAATTATTTGAATTACAGCTCCATATAAGAACTTTTCATCAGTCCAAAAAGAAAATAAAGGTTTATGTCACTTTGATTAAGATTAAGATAAGATGTCTATGAGTGCCAGTTTAATAAATTTAGTAACAGAATTTCTTACTATTTTATTTATACGGTAGCCAATAGTTTTTTTATTTCGCAGAAATTAATCCGTTGAGATGTTTCATATCAATAAAAAGACATAACATTATTTTTAAGGTTCCATATTATCGAATCGTGGCGGGATGTCTACGAAACCTTATAGTATGCGTAGTCTGACATGCATTTGGCTAGTTATATTTATCTATGGGTCTGGCAAGGCCCCTAACAATGATTATTTATACTATTTGAAATATAATAAATGGAATGTTTATATAAATAATATTGATAAATTAATTTATTTATAATATTTAATAAAAAATGTTTATTTATTTTATAAAAATGCTTACTATTTTTAGGATAACTCTTTACTAAGATTTTTTAAAATGTAATGCCAATAGTACTATTGCGTAATAATCTGCTTTATGAACCTAAAAACGGTGCAATAAGTGCTACCCTTCGAGCAAGATTGTTGAAAAAATATATAATTCTTATTAGTTGTATTAAATTCCATATCCATTTATACATAATTTCCTTTTTATTTTTAAAAAACATTCGCAAAACATTCGCATAGATTCTTGCGAATGCGAATGCGAATGCGAATGTCCAAAAATATGCGAATATTCGCGAATGCGAATGCGAATGCGAATATTCGTTACATCACTACTACTTACTATGTAGATGTCTTCATATTTCGAAAATCTCATACAGTGTCTCGTACAAGGTTTTACGGTCACGCTACGTAGGCTGCGAATGTGGGCTGTAGCTCGATCGAATAGTGTGAAGACACCATAAGTGCGCGAAACAAATTGTCTCTGCGGTCGTCATAGTGTATAGCTGAGAATCACAGCGAATATTTCTAAGGTCTATGGCTGAAAACGTTATCCATAAAACTCTGTGAAAGCGGTTTTTATTTTGACGCTAAATGCATTTTTACACTACCTACCCCTAATTTAAATAAACTTATCAAAACAAAAACTAAAAAGTCAAGTAAATAAACCTTTTATCAAACCAATCTAGGAAACCTACCGCGGAATACACCAACACAGTTCAAAGAACGTCATCCAAATACGCAAGATTACGACAAAGGGAAATAGGGCATAAACGTTGGCGTATTTGGTCGCTAATCCCATAACAGGTAGGTGGTGAAACCTTGAAGGATTTACAATGTGCAAAGTAGCATTTCCACTCGGGAGTGGCGGCCGGAGTTGGTAACACATTTATAGTGCATAGGTAAGGACCTCCCTACCAGGTACCTATTTGCTCGCGTAACTACACCGCAACGCTGGGGATTTAATTCAGGAGCTTCAAGAGAAATTCACTAAACATGCAAGGTGGGAACTCACTCATTAGCATGTATGTATTATCACAGCAGCATAAATAGGTAAGTGTATGATGCTTAAACTGTAGTAGTAGGTATTATATTGGTCCAACATTATGTAATCATAGCGTGCAGACGTAAGAACCAACTATCTTCTCTGTTTTTCTAATAATTGGCAAATAAAGAAGTACGTAGTATATTCATTCACCAAATTTGCGTTATCCTTACCACGAATTCATGCCATCATTGCCAAGATACCTGGAACAAACAAAATGCAATCATAAGAACTTGTGAATAGATGCTTGACGTGTTGCATTACAATTTGGAAGCGGCTGCATAAATTTGTGGATCGGTAAATTCACACGCATTACCTTACTCGTACCTGCAAAAAGTTTAATATAACTTCAATATTTTCTTTCAGATAACTTCTCAAACATTTTTTTAATGTGTGCAACTGTCAAGCGATAGATAAAATAAATAAATAATACATATCGCCAGACGGACCAACTGTATGGTCCCAAACGAAGCAATGCTTGTACTATGGGCACCGTACAATGGACTGGGGGCGATCCCAGTGACACCCAGACCGGGGCAAATTACGTATTATTTCCGAAATATGCCCCAGCGGGAATTGAAACCGCAACCACCATGTGCAGTGAGCCGAGCGGCCTACGCTCGAACCACTGGGCCAAGCAGTAGTCTAAATATAACATAGAGGGTAACTTTATACGATTCTTTTCCTCCACCTTCGTCGATTGCACATCTCGTGAGCGATCCCAGGGGACTCCGCGCGAGGCCCGTACACTAATGGAATAGCTGCGATGTGCCGACTGTGGAATATTTCGCAACGTCTGCGAACTGAATCTTAAACACTGTCTATATTATTTTCATATATGAGTGTTCTAATAGCAGTGATAGCCGATTGGTTAAGCACGCGTCTTGCGGGCACCAGGTCTTGGGTTCAAGCCCTGGCTCGCACCTCTGGGGTTTTCGAGATCTATGTGCAAATCATAACTGATATCACTGATATCAAATCATAACATAATGAAGGAAAACATCCGGAGGAAACCTGTACGTCTAAGTAAATCTAACCAATTTTCGAAATACATGTGAAATCCGCCAACCCACTCTGGGCCAGTGTGGTGGATTACGGCCCGAATCCCCCTCGTAGTGAGGTTAGGCCTTTGCCCAGGAGTGGAACGTGAAAAGGGCTAAATTATTACTGTTCTACGCTGCCGTAAGCTTGTTTTGCTTATTATATTCGTACGCTGGAGTCTGTTTTTCTTTAAAATATTACTAGCAATGTGGGTTTATCACATTTCTAGTATTCCCGTGAGCCCCTCCAGCTAAGCTAATGCTTGTGATAGGAGTGCGCTCACGTCAATAGTTTAATGCGCAGGATGGGGATCGCATCCAGAACCTCTCAGCTACGAGGGCCGCCCTTCTAACCACTAGGCTATTGCCGCATTAAAATCTTTTTTTTGTAATTTTTATATTATTATTTTTTAATTTATTCGAGACAACAACAATCTACTATATTTTAACGACTCTATCGACTAGTCACTCCTAACGAACTAACGAACGTAAAACTCACGGTTAAAACTATACCGAACAGCAATTCCTAACGTAATCGTATCGTTATCGCGAAAGGGCTTTCCGGCTCCCTCACTCATCGTGCGAAACGCAGCCTTAATTGTTACCTTACGCGGATCTTCTGTGAGAGGGTGGTACGTGCTATCCCACCCCGTTTAGTCTACTCACAGATATAGATTTACATAGATAACGCAAATGTTAAGGTTGGTCGCCGATAACGTACAGTCCTCGAGACTGCAGATATAAAAATATGAGTATGAGCGAGATAATCACTCCAGAGAATCGTGGCGGGCGGAGGGGCATCGGCGGCATCGGTGTCTTTGAATCGGTTTGGATTTCCCGCCATCTGTGACGTCACAGTAGGTGTTAAAAATTTGGCACGCTTGGTTTCAATACAAATTGTGATACTTGCGTTATCTATGTAAATCTATATCTGTGAGTCTACTGCTCGGCTCTCCCACCGTAAAAAAACGTACGTAATATCCTTATCCTTATAATTCGCTGTTGCCAACTGAAACCCAGAAGTGGGAGGTCTAAAATATAGACAATCTTGTATCGCACCGCTCACCTAACCTTGGTACATTGGCGGATACAGCTAAATATCGACGAGTATATTTGTAGGCAGCACGCGCGTACGAAGCATTGCCCTGACACCGATATAGAATAACGAATCATAACCAAGACCGATATGCAGCGGCTAGGGTTGGTACAATGGGGAAAAAATGAATAAATACAGTGGACCCCCGGTAATCCGGCCCCCCTTGTAATCCGACATGTCTATTATTGCATATTTTTTGACAATCTTCGCTAATGTAGATAATTCATGATTGAACAGGTTACAACTTGTACGCGCCACCACTATTGTACTTGACGCGTAGGTATTATTGAAATATTGTTTTGATTCTGATTGCTTAGTTTGAATCAAATTGACATAACATAATGATTTATACTTCAGAGTATAACATAGAATCTGTAATTTGTCAGATTACAAGGTACTCTTTTGCAAAAAAATCCGGACTATAGCGGGTCTGAGGCAGTAATTACTCTGTAATCCGACAAATTCGATAGTTCGACACTGCCCTGCAAAACGTTTGTCGGATTACTGGGGTTCTACTGTAATTTAAAACAACGATATTATTTGCACATTAACACTATTAAAGATGAGCCTACTCCTATTACAATCATAAAGCTATTTTTTAATATACCTAACAAAGTCGGCAAACAAGCGTACGATGGGCGTGATTTAAGTAACTTTTCCATGTGATCTTATCACAGATAAGGGATTTAATATCACAGAAGACCAGTGACAAAAAGACATTAAATTTGATAAACGGTACAAATATAAAAAACAGTGCCGTCTTGGGACGCCCGAAAGAAGCGAAGCTTTGCAGTAGATATTAGATATATTATATTAACGCGTAACGCGTTACGCGTCACGCGTCACGCGTTATGCGTCACGCGTTACGCGTTACGCTTTTCGCCGTTTTAGTCCCCGGGTAGCGAGCGCCCCGAACGTCCGTAAAGAAGCTTCGCTTCAAAAATCAGTGCCGTCTAGGGACGCCCGAAAGAAGCGAAGCTTTGCAGTAGATATTAGATATATTATATTAACGCGTAACGCGTTACGCTTTTCGCCGTTTTAGTCCCCGGGTAGCGAGCGCCCCGAACGTCCGTAAAGAAGCTTCGCTTCAAAAATACAGAGTTTTCTGTATTGAAAATCACACTTTTGCAAACTAATTCATCAAATTACAAAATAAAATGTATTCCAGCTCGTTGCCAGCCCTGGTCGGTACACTTCGCTCGGACAATACAAGTGTAACATAACACTTGATCAAATAAAACACGTGCACAATGGACATTTTAATGTTCCCAGTGTACACTGGCGGGTACTATCAATTACTTCCACAGTAGGACATACTATTAAATTCAACATATACTATTCAATTAATCATCATTTTCTCCGCAGGTCTGACATAGGATTTTGTTTACAGTTTCACCCACAGATATAGATTTACATAACGCAAGTATCGCGATTTGTATTGAAACCAAGCGTGGCGAATTTTTAACACCTACTGTGACGTCACAGCCTAATTTAGTCCAAACCGATTCAAATACCGATGCCGCCGATGCCCCTCCGTCCGCTACGATTCTCTCGAGCGATTATCTCGCTCATACTCATATTTGTTATACCTGTAAGTAGTCACACGGCCTATAAGTTAACGGAGACCAACCTTGACGCTTGGTCGGGGTTTCGTACACGCGAAGTACATGCATTTGCGTTATCTATGTAAATCTATATCTGTGGTTTCACCAAAGGTTGAAAGCTATAACCTCCCCACTCCGGTGCTTTCCAAACCTTGGTCCGCATCCCGTCCAAGTGAGCTAGCTAGTAGCATTAACAGACTCAACTCTTTAAGGTGTGTCTCGAGACACGTGGTACTGAAAGACTCTATTGCAGCCATGAAGTCTATTTGAAGATAACAAAATTTTTCAGTTTGTTGAAAAAGCTATGTATATCCCACGGCCAACGAGAAGCAATGACCGGTCACCGCCAGGCTTGCCAACATTCGGGCTACAATTTTATAAATTCGTGGTTAATTCTGTATTCGAAACCGTAATGTTAATTAAAAATAATCATCCTTACTAATATTATAAATGCGAAAGTAACTCTGTCTGTCTGTCTGTCTGTCTGTCTGTCGCTCTTTCACGCCAAAACTACTGAACCGATTTCAATGAAATTTTATACACAGATAGTCTAGAGCCTGAGAAAGGACATAGGCTACTTTTTAATGCGAAAAAAGAGTTTTAAGGGGTTGAAAGGGGGGATGAAAAGTTGTATGGAAGTATCTCATTTTAGAGCTAGAAGCTTGAAACTTATTTGTCAGGCTGTTGATTCGACTTCTATATTAATAAATTCCGTTCAGGGGTACGGTAGACTCGATTGAAACCTTACCAGAATAATAAAACATAAAAAAATAATGATTTCGAGTCGACAACATATATCGGCAAAATTCGGATTGTCGAGTATTTTGTTAAATTCTAACGGTGCAAAAGACAATATTTCGCCATATTGGCAGTTCCGTCAAGTTTGGCACAGTACCGCTATATTTTCTATGAACGAGTCCCTGTCAGTTAGTGTCAGTGTTCTCAATGTGTAAATGAGTCTTTATTCGAAATATCTATTACTGGGTGGACCATATTTTTTAAGAAAGAAGAAGAAGATTGAGCTTTCATCACAAACAAATTCAGTCTTCATGTTTTTAGGGTTCCGTAGTCCCTACGAGGAACCCTTATAAGATCATCCAGTCCGTCCGTCCGTCCGTCCGTCCGTCCGTCTGTCTGTCCCGACCCGTCACAGGGTCATAACTTCTACAGTTTCTGACGGATGTTGATTTAATTTTGTACAAAAATACTTTAAGAGTAGATCTCACTTTCAAAAATATAAAATGTAGGATAATTACTTTTTTTGAGGTACCTCCCCGAACATCGAAAAAGGGGCAATTTTTTTTTTAGTTACCCAATCATGTGGGGTGACGTTGAAAAGGTCTTTTCAAATAAAATGATGTTTTCATACAACATTTTATCATCAAAAATTCCGTTTGCGAGATTTTTAACTTTTAAAGATTAAATCAAAATTCCGTAATGAATTCCGACACTTCTTACATTTTTCTATTGCAAGAACATTAATAAGATTATGCAGTCGAAAATGGATACATTGTTCACCAATTTCAATGAAATAACAGCAATAAATTTATATTTTGTGTTAATACGTGTATTTCTGAAGTGTTCATGCACGTGGATAGATGTCGGTAGTAGTCTATAAACAACAGTGGGTAAGATTTTTTACGAAAAAAATATCGACACTTCTTACATTTTTATGTTGCAAAAATATGAATAAGATTATGCTGACGAAATTGGATAAATTGTTAATAAATTCCAATTAAATAACAGCAATAAATGTATGTTTTATGTTCATTAGTCTATTTCTTAGTATTTAATGGTGTCGATAGATGTCGGTAGCAGTATGTATACAACTTTAGTATCTATTTCAACCTGGGGTGAAATTTTAAACAGATTACCTTCAATGAATCGGAACCTTTCATTGTGCATAGCTCGACATGGCACTTGGCGATTTTTTTTCGTATTAATTTCAATGGACAATGCTATACGAATCTATGCCTTGCCTAATATTCCTTGAAAACCGATAACTACAAAAATATCTACCTAAGTTTTGTAAAAGATTGTGTATTATGAGTCACATTTCACCCGAGCGAAGCCGGGTTTTCATCTATATATATAACTCAAAGGTGACTGACTGACTGACTGACTGACATAGTGATATATCAACGCACAGCCCAAACCACTCGACGGATCGGGCTGAAATTTGGCATGCAGGTAGATGTTACGGCGTTGGCATCCGCTAAGAAAGGATTTTGATTAATTCTACCCCCAAGGGGATAAAATAGGGGATAAAAGTTTGTATGAAACTTTGTCAATTAAATTCCACGCGGACGAAGTCGCGGGCACAGCTAGTCATTCATATAACCATTTTCGTGTCACGTTAAACTCAAACTCAAATATTTTTATTTCAAATAGGCCAGATTAACTGGCACTTTTAAAAGTGAAGAGCTAGGTGCATGTTCCAAAACAAAATCCTATGGAGAAGAACATGCGTGGTCGTGGTTCTGGTTTTTGGTGGACCAATTCCTTTCTGTTTCCGTCGATTTTTTTTTATTAATTACTAGAAGAAAAGTAGGTAAGGGAACCAACACCATGTAGGTGGGATAAAGACAGGTAGATGATGATAATCATTAATTGTAAGAAAAGTACTCTTAAGTATCACACATTGACGTGGGTACATTTATCATTATTATATGAGAATTAAAGCAAACTAAATTCATGCTCCTCTCTAATGCCTTGAAGGATTTGTTCGTTTACTTTATAAATACACATGGATGGCCACACGCAAGTTTATTATAACAGCATTGTGCAAACAATCGTAAATAAGACAATAAATCATTTCAGATTGATGCATCATGTACAGTGTCTATCTACAAAAATAACAATTTGACGCTAATGAGCAAACATCAGAAACATCAGTGACCTTGTCAAGGGTGCCATTAAGCAGTCCATGACTTGTAAATTAGTGTCACAGTAAAAGGTAATCTTAAATTTAACAAAGGATTTAAGGATATCGATTTAGAAAATCGCGCATATTTAATAGAAAACCATGAACCTTTTAATATTGCCGATGGATGACTAAGTACAAAAAGGTAAATATTTACATGAATGCACTGTGTAATGGAACGTCGTTATTTGCGAATCGATCAATACAACACAATTTCCTCTCAAAGCGTAGATCTATATTACATAAAGATGCTATCGTAGGTACCAAAACGCTTATCTTAATGGCTGACACTCCATTTTCAATGTTTGTAAGTGTAAACAGACATCAAATGCTATGTAACTAAAAAGCCCATGTTTCTGAAGTCTGCCTTTGAATCAGAATTGATTTAACTATTAATTTATTTCAGACAATGAAATACATATTACATTATTCATTCAAGAAAATCGAAATTCAATTACCTAGAACTTGTAAAAATATATTTGCATGCAGTTAAGTAGTCATTTATGGGAAATAAACTATCATTATACCCAATATGTTTTTATAATTTAACAATAAAACTACGAACATAAATAAAGATAAATTTTTAGCTCAAAATAGAGAGCTCCTATAAAATTAAGCGCGCGTAGGTACTAATAAAGAAATAAACTCAAAGTAGGCTTTGATGTAAAATTAAATTAGCACTAAAGCGTGTTGTGAACGTGTAATGATTAATTTTACGTAGTGGAAATAATTTCATGATAACGTATACAAAAAGGGTGATTTTGAATTTTTGATTCATTAACAGTTAACAAGCCTTCTTTATCATATAATTATGAAGACAGAAGAAGATAGTAGATACGTGTTTTTGGGTCTTCTAACGATAGGAAAGTACATAAGTATAATCTCATCAGTCCCGATCCACAGAAGTAGTCTCATACATCGCCATTGAACCTATGTTCTTGCCTAGCATCCTTTACATACTTACATATTGTAGATTCAAGCTTTATCGACTCGCAACTATTACATAACACCGCATGTTCAATCTAGATACAGGTACATCAAAATCAATTCTAAATATATCACGATAAAAAACTATACCGAATAGCAATTCCTAACGTAATCGTATCGTTATCGCGAAAGGGCTTTCCGGCTCCCTCACTCATCGTGCGAAACGCAGCCTTAATTGTTACCTTACGCGGATCTTCTGTGAGAGGGTGGTACGTGCTATCCCACCCCGTTTAGTCTACTCACAGATATAGATTTACATAGATAACGCAAATGTTAAGGTTGGTCGTCGATAACGTACAGTCCTCGAGACTACAGATATAAAAATATGAGTATGAGCGAGATAATCACTCCAGAGAATCGTAGCGGGCGGAGGGGCATCGGCGGCATCGGCGTCTTTGAATCGGTTTGGATTTCCCGCCATCTGTGACGTCACAGTAGGTGTTAAAATTTGGCACGCTTGGTTTCAATACAAATTGTGATACTTGCGTTATCTATGTAAATCTATATCTGTGAGTCTACTGCTCGGTTCTACCACCGTAAAAAAAAAACGTACGTAATATACTTATCCTTATAATTCGCTGTTGCCAACTGCAACCCAGAAGTGGGAGGTCTAAAATATAGACAATCTTGTATCGGACCGCTCACCTAACCTTGGAACATTGGCGGATACAGCTAAATATCGACGAGTATATTTTGTACGCAGCACGCGCGTACGAAGCATTGCCCTGACACCGATATAGAATAACGAATCATAACCAAGACCGATATGCAGCGGCTAGGGTTGGTACAATGGGGAAAAAATTAATAAATACAGTGGACCCCCGGTAATCCGGCCCCCCTTGTAATCCGACATGTCTATTATTGCATATTTTTTGACAATCTTCGCTAATGTAGATAATTCATGATTGAACAGGTTACAACTTGTACGCGCCACCACTATTGTACTTGACGCGTAGGTATTATTGAAATATTGTTTTGATTCTGATTGCTTAGTTTGAATCAAATTGACATAACATAATGAAGTATGATTTATACTTCAGACTATAACATAGAATCTTATCATTGGATCTGTAATTTGTTAGATTACAATGTACTCTTTTGTAAAAAAATCCGGACTATAGGGGGTCTTAGGCAGTACTTAATCTGTAATCCGACAAATTCGATAGTTCGACACTGCCCTGCAAAACATTTGTCGGATTACTGGGGTTCTACTGTAATTTAAAACAACGATATTATTTGCACATTAACACTATTAAAGATGAGCCTACTCCTATTACAATCATAAAGCTATTTTTTAATATACCTAACAAAGTCGGCAAACAAGCGTACGATGGGCGTGATGTTAAGTAACTTTTCCATGTGATCTTATCACAGATAATGGATTTAATGTCACAGAAGAACAGTGACAAAAAGACATAAAATTTGATAAACTGTACAAATATAAAAAATACAGAGTTTTCTGTATTGAAAATCACACTTTTGCAAACTAATTCATCAAATTACAAAATAAAATCTATTCCAGCTCGTTGCCAGCCCTGGTCGTTACACTTCGCTCGGACAATACAAGTGTAACATAACACTTGATCAAATAAAACACGTGCACAATGGACATTTTAATGTTCTCAGTGTACACTGGCGGGTACTATCAATTACTTCCACAGTAGGACATACTATTAAATTCAACATATACTATTCAGTTAATCATCATTTTCTCCGCAGGTCTGACATAGGCTTTTGTTTACAGTTTCACCCACAGAGTATCACGTATTGTAAGTATCACGATTTGTATTAAAACCAAGCGTGCCGAATTTTTAACACCTACTGTGACGTCACAGCCGAAATTTAGTCCAAACCGATTCAAATACCGATGCCGCCGATGCGCGATGCCCCTCCGTCCGCTACGATTCTCTCGAGCGATTATCTCGCTCATACTCATATTTTTTATACCTGTAAGTAGTCACACGGCCTATAAGTTAGCGGAGACCAACCTTGACGCTTGGTCGGGGTTTCGTACACGCGAAGTACATGCATTTGCGTTATCTATGTAAATCTATATCTGTGGTTTCACCAAAGGTTGAAAGCTATAACCTCCCCACTCCGGTGCTTTCCAAACCTTACCCGCATCCCCTCCAAGTGAGCTAGCTAGTAGCATTAACAGACTCAAATCTTTAAAGTGTGACTCGAGACACGTGGTACTGAAAGACTCTATTGCAGCCATGAAGTCTATTTGAGGATAACAACATTTTTTGTTGTGCTGAGGTGCAAACAATCGTAAATAAGACAATAAATCATTTCAGATTGATGCATCATGTACAGTGTCTTTCTACAAAAATAACAATTTGACGCTAATGAGCAAACATCAGAAACATCAGTGACCTTGTCAAGGGTGCCATTAAGCAGTCCATGACTTGTAAATTAGTGTCACAGTAAAAGGTAATCTTAAATTTAACAAAGGATTTAAGGATATCGATTTAGAAAATCGCGCATATTTAATAGAAAACTATGAACCTTTTAATATTGCCGATGGATGACTAAGTACAAAAAGGTAAATATTTACATGAATGCAATGTGTAATGGAACGTCGTTATTTGCGAATCGATCAATACAACACAATTTCCTCTCAAAGCGTAGATCTATATTACATAAAGATGCTATCGTAGGTACCAAAACGCTTATCTTAATGGCTGACACTCCATTTTCAATGTTTGTAAGTGTAAACAGACATCAAATGCTATGTAACTAACGAGCCCATGTTACTGAAGTCTGCCTTTGAATCAGAATTGATTTAACTATTAATTTATTTCAGACAATGAAATACATATTACATTATTCATTCAAGAAAATCGAAATTCAATTACCTAGAACTTGTAAAAATATATTTGCATGCAGTTAAGTAGTCATTTATGGGAAATAAACTATCATTATACCCAATATGTTTTCATAATTTAACAATAAAACTACGAACATAAATAAAGATAAATTGTTAGCTCAAAATAGAGAGCTCCTATAAAATTAAGCGCGCGTAGGTACTAATAAAGAAATAAACTCAAAGTAGGCTTTGATGTAAAATTAAATTAGCACTAAAGCGTGTTGTGAACGTGTAATGATTAATTTTACGTAGTGGAAAGAATGTCATGATAACGTATACAAAAAGGGAGAATTTGAATTTTTGATTCATTAACAGTTAACAAGCCTTCTTATCTATACATCTATACAAATAAATAAAATTGGAGTGTCTGTTTGTAATATCAAAATAACACCTTTTCACTAAATGCATATGAAAGTACATAAGATACCTATAGCAAAAACGCGAATAAAAACATTTTTGTCTGTCTGTCTGTCTGTCTGTGTTTGTTCCGGGTAATCTCCGAAACGGCTGGACCGATTTCAACGGGACTTTCACTGGCAGATAGCTGATCTTATAGCGGGTAACTTAGGCTACTTTAATTTTAGAAAACCAATCAGGGTTCCGCGTAAAAAGATAAAAACACTTGAAATCAAAGAGTATCTCCGAAACGGCTGGACCGATTTTGACGGGACTTTCACTGTTAGATAGCTGATGTTATAAGCAGTAACTGAGGCTACTTTTATTTTAGAAAAACAAAATTAAAAAAATGGCTCAGAACGCGGGACCCGGCTTTATTGTTAAGTTAAATTCCACGCGGGCGAAGTCGCGGGCTCAGCTAGTTCATAATATTATGAACACAGAAGAAGTTAGTAGATGCGTGTTTTTGGGTCTTCTAACGATAGGAAAGTACATAAGTATAATCTCATCAGTCCCGATCCACAGAAGTAGTCTCATACATCGCCATTGAACCTATGTTCTTGCCTAGCATCCTTTACATATATTGTAGATTCAAGCTTTATCGACTCGCAACTATTACATAACACCGCATGTTCAATCTAGATACAGGTATATCAAAATCAATT
Organism: Notodonta ziczac; assembly: GCA_918843915.1. Classification (NCBI taxonomy): domain Eukaryota; kingdom Metazoa; phylum Arthropoda; class Insecta; order Lepidoptera; family Notodontidae; genus Notodonta; species Notodonta ziczac. The sequence continues at coordinate 10,253,332 of OU974050.1, read as the reverse complement.
CTATATATATCACGATAAAAAACAAAGGAGCTTTTGTTCAGAGGCTAATCAAATGATTCACTCCATCATAATATAAATACTGCGGAGGCGAGGACCTCGCGCCCTTGAGACTCGTCTCGGGCTGCGGTCCAAGGGATCGGAGCGTGGCGTGGGAATTGATGGCTGGTGATTATCTATGTCACAAATTGTACATAATTTTGATTGAAGGTGTCTTGAAGAACCTAAGTGATTGAATCGCATTCGTCAATGACTTGATCCGTTGATAAATTAAATTAAATTCAAAGAAGGGTGATTAATAAATAGACTTTTGTACTACAAATTTACAGTTTACTTTTAACAAAATAAATTGTTATTTAATCGCTTTCCCTGATATTCTGACACCACCCAAAACCCTACAATACGATATTACATACAATCAAAATATAATTGGCATGGCTGGCTATACTGCATTTTAATATTTTGTGGCATTTGCACAAGACAAGAGAAATTACGTCCAGGTATTGTTTCGTTGCGTAGCGTAACTTAACTAGTAAGTAAATACCTAGGAAGCACCCAACAAACTCATCTAAAGCACTTGCTAAGTATGCGTTGATGCCCTCAAAGTAATTTCTCCTCGGATTGCTCAGCTTAGTTCACCCAACATTACGTATTTTTTTGAATTTTAATCATCATTAAGGTTCTATTGTCAAATACTATTACATAAACTTAAAAACATTTATAGATTGATACTGGCTTTATGCATTATAGACGACAAACCCTCCGAAATAAAGAAAAAAAACTATCACCGTTTGTCAGTCAGACAGTCAGTTACCGGGTAGAAGTTACAAATGTGTGCGAGTCAAACGCATGGTAGTGTGTGTCATGATTTATTTAATAGTTTAAAGTATTTTCTATTCATCATTTAAAAAATATAGCATTCTGCCCTCGTTCTCTATATTTGATGCATTGATTCTATATCTACTTATAAAATTTCGATTTATATAGGTATATTTGTATAGGGAAATCGGGACAGGCATAAATATAATAAATAAATAAACAATGTTAGCTAGTAGTGTACTAGCACTTGATACTTGCCTGGTTATAATCGAAATAAAATCTTTAGAAAATTGCTGTAAGCATTTACAGATTACGAATTTTATGAGTACGTATTAACCTATCTGGGATACGTAACTACCTACGTATCTCCTTGTGATTTGGTTATACGAAGGATACGCCAAAGCCTCAGAGTTTCGGATTCACTCGAGTGTGCCTCGAGAACGTTGGATAATCTCATCTCCAAATCTGATTTGTGTATCGACTGGCGTATATTATACATCATTATGTATACCTAATTCGCAAAATGGAAATAGCTAATACATTTTGATTAAGTAAACCGCCTCGCCAAATGGGGCTTAAGGATTCATTTTCTGAGTTTTACAATAATACTACTCCATTTGTTCAGAAGCAATTCACGTTCAACCTCCGCTTTCATCATATTGTAGAACCGTAATAGCGTCAATAATCTACCCTCAGGATTAGTACGAGGATTTATCCGAGCTGTATTGGATACATTGAAACAATAGTCCTTGTGGGGTGGATATAGGGGAGACAGTGTGGTCATCCTCCTGAGTTACGAGGAAGGAGTTTTTAATTTTCAAACATGTGTGTTTACTTTCAGCTGGAACTCCAATGCTTTGGACGTTCAACTCAACTCAACTCAAAAATTGTTTTTATTCATGTAAGCCAACAAAGCATTTATGAATAGTCAGAATCTACCACCGGTTCGGAATGCTGCTTCCACTGAGAAGATCCGGCAAGAAACTCAATGCTTACTCTTTTCAATTAATAAAATATGTCGTACATTCTCAGGAACAGGTTCAGGTGGAGGTCCCGTTTATAGTTCTAAGGGTTCGGTATAGTAACTGGTCTAACTCTAAAGTTCCTAAAGGTCTGGAGCCAGCTTGAGTTGACCTCAAGCTACGAAGTAAATAAAAAGGCAGGAGGATGATTTAAATTTGTTCGTTAATTTGACCCTAATTCTTCAGCCGTCTTAGTTGCTCTTGTAAATAATGTGTAGAGCAATTGCTTGTTGATACACATTTATTCTTATTGGTACAAACCAGCCATTTTCACGCTCTCTTGAAAAGACAGTTCCAGAATATTATTACCTCGTCCCATTTTAAATTGAGAATCCTAAAATGTCATCTTTGGGTCGTCAAATCTGCATCCTATTTAAGTAGCAAAAGCCAATAAAATCAAATCAAATAATTCTCAATTTCAAAGTAAGTGGCTTGAAAGCGTTCAGTAGTTGACAGTAACGTAGAAAATAGTAATATTTCTGTCGACCCGAGCGCTTCATACTTTCACATTTAGCCTTCCATTCAAGATAAGCCTCACAGCAGACAGATCCATACACTGAAAGCTAAGCGGTCGAAAGTAATAGGTACAAATGCAAGAGGATTTCGAAATAACGACCTGTGATTTATAGTACGACGAGACGCCATTATTTGTAATGTTAGCGGTTTTACCGAGAAAATATAATAAATCAGAAATTCTAGGTTTAGTGGCTATTATGGGACTAGACGAAATCGTCTAATATGTAGGCACTTACAGAAATTAATATTGTTAATCCTTAGAATTGCCCTTACTTGAACTATTCGGAACATCATTTTTACATCCTTGTACAGAATATTTCAAAAGTCCGACATAATATTCGGGAATTGGATGCGTAATTGGGCACGGTATTATTTTTTTTGAAATCTCAAGTTACATGCATAATGTTTGAAATATTTTCTTTAAATATCTCATAAATGTATTTCACATTGTTTTCTAGGTCATTAAACTAAGTTGTGACAAATATTCAAGGTTCCGTATCTCGGAAAATATTATCAGCTACGCCATATGATACATTATTTTTAAGATTTTGAGATACCTTACAATATTGGGTTAAAAATCCGTTTTAATAATATCTCCTTCAAACTCCATGCAGATTGGGATATCCTAGAAGAGTAATTGCTGGATTTTCCTTCCTTCGTAGCATGTCAACGATTACAGCCTTATTAACAGTATTTATGGGGCTGTCTCATCTGTCTGTAACTCATCTGTTTGAGTCAATTCATTTCGAATTTCGCTGACATCATCGTACAATTATTACGATTGAACAAGAGCACAACGGGGGTCCGATCGCAGCCGGCGCGGCGGCACACCCACCCACGCAACTTCAATTATCTCTTATTAGATGCAATATTGCCGTGATAGATGCACTCGTGCGGAGGTTTGTTGAACCCAAATAAAAATACGTGACAATCAATTAAATGAGAGCCGTGAAATTCAAAGGAAATTAGTACTACTATTGCGGAATCCAAGTTCGTCATCTATCTTTATCTTCCGTCAAGGGAAAGATCAAACTGGTAGATATGGCCTAGATCTAAAACTTGACCCTTCAATTCCTTCAATTAAACCAATACCAGATCTTATCCAAACTCGGACCAATTGCAAGAAAAGCTAATGACTAAACGCACTGCGCTAAATAAAGAGTAACCCGGTTCCTTTGTTAAACAATGCCAGAAATACATGAAAATTATACGATTTGTTGCGTCTGAGGTAACATGCAGTTAGGAGGCGAGACACGCCGCCGGGGCAGACTGCAAGCTGAGAGCAGACAACAAAGGAGAACGGGGATGCGGAAATATGCGACGATGGGGGATAGATATATCACATTATTTATGAAGCTACTTTTAAAATAAAAGAACGGAGGTAAACAAGAAACTGTAGGCGAAGATGTGTAGGGATTGTATGTAGTGGCGAACGCTTTGGAAGATGTTAAGGTGCATTCGTCTAGCAGGGAAGTGATTAAGTCGATGATGGGTATTCAATTAAATGACGATGAAATGTTCCTGTGTTCAGGTAAAAGTCTTCTAATACCATTTGTTTTGTAACATTAAAAGGGGAGAGAAATATACTGATACTGACTAAATTGTTTAACTTGCATGGATTTCTTTATTCATTCTATGCTATAAACGAATTGACTAGGTGCTCTTTACCTAAGCTTTATATGACGTAACTAACGAATCGACCGCAACAAAACGGACACGAAAAGCTCAGCTGCACTTTATGCTATAGTCTCGAGAACTGCACGGTCATTTCGTAACTGCTCTTGCGACATGGTAAGTAGGTGCTCCAGACGATTTGCCGTCGAAATAACAAGCTGAATTATTGGGCGAGACACGCCACACCGCTGCGGAGCGCATACAGCCCGGTGCAGACAACAAAGGAATATCACGAGAGAGCGGGGCGATGTAATTAGTTGATGTGATATGTAGGGAACAGGGTAGACGGTGTTTATATCTTAATATGGATCATAGTGAGGTTGACATAATTTCAATTTCATTATGCAAGCATATTATAGGTTATTTTGATTGAACCTGAAACCAAATATTTAAAGAGCACCATTCTATAGAAGCTTCAAGAATTACTAACTTATTTATCGTTAAACTGTTTTGATAGAATGTGTTTTAGAAGTGTAAAATAAGTGGGTCGTTATTGTTTTTGCGACCTATTCGTCATAATTTGGTGATACCAACATTAAGGTACAGTATTTATTCATGCAGATTGCAGATTATTAAATAAATACTCATTATACAAGATAGCCCATTTTTTAGCTACTCAATTTTGTAACATATTTATCTGTTCAATCAGAACAAAACAGGCACAATATTGCAGCAACAGTGACTCTAGTATTTGAATATATACAGTCAAGACTAAACAACCCATCTTCTTTAAAAGTACAACTAAAAACGGTTACAAAACGTCGCGTCGGTATCTCATTAAAATGTATGTTTTTATGTTAATGTTAAGGACACACGAGTGCAGCAGAAGTTCACGGTAACTTTTCTATATTCATGCCGCGTAAAATAAAGTTGGGTGTTCCACAGCAAAATTAAATGATTTTATTTATTAATGAGTTTTGAGGGTTGTTAATGTCCGTATAGATACGGATATGGATATGGCAGATCTGCTTGGGTGCCTTGTGGAGTAAAACTACTTACATGTTTTTAAAAATAATTAAACATGTGATAATCGCGAGTTATGTCAAACGTTACAAGTAAAATTTTACATAACTCGTGTTTCAACTCATCACATGTTTAACATTTTTTTGTAAAGACACCGTTTTTTTCCTGTCATGCTGGTCACGTGCTAACCGGAATCTAAATATATATAACTCAAAGGTGACTGACTGACTGACTGACATAGTGATCTATCAACGCACAGCCCAAACCACTGGACGGATCGGGCTGAAATTTGGCATGCAGGTAGATGTTATGATGTAGGCATCCGCTTAGAAAGGATTTTGTTTAATTCTACTCCCAAGGGGATAAAATAGGGGATGAAGTATCCCGAAATTTTTGTTAAGTTAAATTACACGCGGACGAAGTCGCGGGCACAGCTAGTGTGAAATAAATTTGTAATGGTGGTAATTCCGTTCGCTACAATCTAAACTAAATTTGACACACCTAAGAATGCTCCTGTTTTGTTTCTTTATTATGACCGTGATGCGTGAGACGATAGGCAATAGGTACTATTACTTTAGCCAAGTTTAGTTATCTAATCTGTGAGTACCTATCAAATAGATTTTCTTTAAGACTTCGACCTGTTCATTAATCGTCCTGTAACTAAGTGATGATGCTTACTCCTATAAGCATCATCACTTAGTTCAGTAGTAGGTAGAAGTGGCGGGACTTTGTCCAAAAATTTAAGTCATTATGCTTAACGTGGAACAGATCATGATGAAGATCAGAGAACAGATGACGACCGCTTGGCGCAGTGGTTTGAGCGTAGGCCATTCAGTTTTCTGCATCGGGTGGTTGCGTGCGGGTTCAATTCCCGCCACAGCAAATTACGGAAATGGCCTTTTTGTAATTTGCTCAAGCCTGGCTGTCACTGGGAATGGCCCGATTCCATTGTACGGTACCCATAGTACAAGCGTTGGGGTTTGGGACCATACAGTTGGTGTGTCCGTCTGGAGATATTTATTATTAACTGCTTACAAATCCATACATAGGTACACGTCAACGTGTACTGTGTCATTTATCAACGTTAACCCAGTTGATCAGTGTTTCAGAAACTGACCATTAGCCGCCCCATACATTACTATGTCCCATTAATGTCACAACGGCGAGGCGCGTATTAATACTTAATGATTAAGTTCTAAATATAGTTTAAGGCTTCTACAATAAACATAGTAGGTAAGTATTTGAAGTTCGATTTTGTTTGATACGGGACCATCAGCTGTATCACCTTTAGAATACTATCCATATTCGTCTGCGAATAATTTCATTGCCTTCTTTTAGGGTTAACTTTAAAAAAAAATAAAAAAATCTTCCTCTTCTGCTCGAAGATCGGGTTTTCAGAATTGGACATAGTTTAGCAAAAAGGTGCCAACCCACACTTATTCCTGCGGACTAAAATCAACCCCAGCTGAAGTGATTGTAGGTTGCTTTTACTTTGCAGAAGTATTGGTGGTTAGATCCATTTTGCATATCTGTATCCAATTATGGCAGGATTTGCTACTTATCATAGAGCAACAGCAATATCCTATGGACAGAAACTAGGATTAGGCTTGTTGCCTCGGGATAGTTTGATGATGATACCTTATCATATATCCTTGCATAGTACGTACAAAGTTAGAAGTCAGGTGTCACATCATTTAAAAATGTTTATTTCAACTACCACTTTCTTCAACACATACAATGTTCAATCGGTATCCATAAATATCGACAAAGATACCATATTGGATTCCTATAACCGGTGATTCATAATAAATAAGCACAGGAATAGTGTATAAGTAATGTTCAATTATGTATCTATTAATTTTAAAAACAGTAGGTACACGTATTTTCAGGTATTTTTGAATGGGACTATCCAGCCACACACTACCACCACTGTTATTCCTGTAAGCCAAGATCGACAATGATGACCGAAGATGACGCCGAGATTAGACCCGCGACGAGTCCCGGGGAAAAGATTAATCATAATGTTGAACTCTGTTGTAATATAAAAGTTTTCGACCTGATAAATAGCGTCAGTGTGTTCACCACAGCAATGATTTCGGAAAAGTATAATGGTGGATACTACAGCTTTTAAATTGGGACTAGTGCCGCCACACACTCCTACCACTGTAACTTCTGTAAGCCAGGAACGGCAATGGTGACCAATAATGACGTCGAGGTTTGACCCTCGACGAGTCCCGGGAAACAGTTAAATTGTCTTGGAACCCACACGAAATTAATCTAAAGAAATAATAGGAGGAGTTGGAAGAAAATATTTCCACTTCCCTCCGGTGCAAAGCGGGAGACAAAAATAGCTGGGATACTACAGCTACTGCTCCTGAACACTTTTCAATAAAAATAAGGGATGAATCGTAACCCTTAGCAACCAGACGGGGTTAACGGTCGCCCCGCCGCCCCGCCCTTCGTCTCCGACGTTACCCACAAACCGCATCTTTATTACACAGGAGATTACATTAACGTTCATTTGCACAGCTTCGGTTTGTATTAAAGGTGAGTTACAAAACATTGTGGAGTAAGTATTTTCATTTGAGTGAATGATTGAATAAGTAATTGTGCATAAATACTGCAACAATGTTATTTTCGCGTTAAACTTTTCTGGTTTTTGGGTTCCGTAGTCAAACTAGGAGTTCAGGGCTGGCTCTTTGGTGACGTCAAATGTTTATTATTGTTAACCCATACCCCGTTTTTGTCCATATATTATCAGCCATTTCCTTGGGTTAGTGGATTATTTACACCAATTTTCTCGCACGAAACGCGCGTTACTCGGCTGTTAGGAGAATTTAGTACATTTTTGTAAGTTGTTGACATAACTGACTGAATGCTAAGATCTACGGCGAAAGTGAGTGAGTGAGATGGCATAAACTGTTTTCCCTTTCATTATTCTTATACGCTTAGTTGGTAACATAATTTGCTGTCTTCACACGCGTTCTCCAACGCGCTGTCAATTCTCTCGGAGAGTGGTTTAGGAAATGGCGAATAGAGGTGAACCCGGACAAAAGCGCAGCCGTGCTTTTTGCCAGGACCACCTCTCGACGCCCCTCCATACGCCACACTCGCTCCAACTTAGGTACTGTCTCTTTGTACAAGCAGCCTATCCCTTGGTCCAAGTCAGTTAAATATCTCGGGGTCACGCTCGATGGCTCCATGACCTTCGGTCCTCACATTAGAAACGTCCGCAATCGAGCCGCCTTTGTGCTCGGTCGCCTTCATTATCTCCTATGCAAGCGGAGTAAAATGTCCCTTAGAAATAAGGTGACACTTTACAAAGCTTGCATTCGCCCCATCATGTCCTATGCGAGCGTTGTGTTCGCCCACGCGGCCAACTCTCACATTAGTCGCCTCCAGGCCTTACAGTCCCGTTTTCTTCGCCAAGCCGTCGGAGCCCCGTGGTTCGTACGGAACGTAGACCTTCATTCTGACTTACGCCTCGATTCTATCCAGAAGCACTTCAAAATAGCGTCTGAACGCTATTTCATGAAGGCTTCTGAACACACCAATCCCTTAATCGTCGCCGCCGCCGATTATGCACCCGCACACGAGCCAGATACATGCCGCCGCAGGCCGCGGCATGTGGTGCTGGACCCCCCCGACCCACTCACCGCTCTCCTAGACTCAGATGTCGAGGAGAACGACACACGCACACTCCCCGCCAGACACCGACCTCGCCGGCGAGGTCGACGAACCCCCGCTTCCGCTAGAAGGTGCGTCTACTTACCTAGACGCACCTTGGCACCCGACAAGCCCGCTGAGTTTCTTGCCGGATCTTCTCAGTCGAGGTCGCGTTCCGATCCGGTGGTAGATTTACCCTCGCCACCTCTCCTGGCAGCGGCCCAAGCCGAGGTCGTGTCCCTAGTGACGCCCTTGAGCTAGCTGCCCCCCTGCCCCTATGGCTGGAGCGCACTTGCGCTCGCCCTCTGTCCGGGTGAAGTTGTTATGGCCACTCTGGCCAACAACATATAGTCAATTCAAAAACAAAAAAAAAAAAAAAAAAAAAAAAAAAAAAAAAAAAAAAAAAAAAAAAATTGCTGTCTCATCAATTCAAGTCTCATCATTCTTGTTTATATTACTAGGACTAAATCTAAATAACACAATGGCCGGTACCTAAATAACGAAAATAGTGATTTATTCATTCGACTCGTAAGGTCGCGTTTCAGCCGAATTTTAATTTTTTTCTTCTTTAAACTAGAATTTGGGCGAATGAACTACTAAAATAATATTTACATTTAAAGTCATCCACTAAGCCATTTCCTTTAATTATTAAATAAATATCGCCAGACAAACACACAAATCGCAAGAGCCCGGAGCGAAACAAGCGGCCCATACCTTTGCGCTACGGTCATACCCCTAGATCAGGTAGTAGGTATCAAAGTCCCTCCAGCTAGCCACACATACCAAACAACAGATGTTGCTTAGTTCAATAGCCAGTATAAAAGTTGATATCGCTATAAAATATGAATTATTAGCAGAAATATGACCTCATTAAATTCTTATCCCTTCATTATCGTACGGCACCCATTAGGCGCAAATTTATGCTGAATATTCTACCCCAGAGCCAGTGATTAAACAGTGAAAAATGCCGTATTACAACCGTGTTTTAACATTTTTATTGCACCGTAAATGTAATAAATTAAATGTGTCGCAATAAATCTAAAATACCTACTTCCTTGCGTCGACGCACTTAAGTGTTTATCAGGATAAGAATATGTCCCTGAAGGTCCTTTAAGGACTTTTTATAATATTCGATTCGAATATTTACAATCCATGGACGATGTAGGTAATTAGTTATACAAATTTAATTTACTTACTTAAGTACTTACTACTTCCTAGTATTGAAATAAAACATTTTTTTGGATTATATCGCGTTTATTAAATTTAAGTTCCCGACGTTTCGGCTGCTTTACAGCAGCCATGGTCACGGGGGGACTGAGGTGTTAGACGTCCTAATGTCATAGTTACTATAGTTAGTAACTGGGTACCCTCATATTAAGTTGTTGTTTGCGGTCCGATCCACGCAGAAAGTGCTCAAAACGTCGAAACGTGCCCGAAACGTCGGGAACGTGAATTTAATATACACGATCAAATCCGAAAAATAGTTTAATTTCAATGTGTAGTATTCGCGTAAATATAAGAAAACAATATACTTCCTAGTACTCAAGTAGTTATTTGTTATGTAGTAAGTAGGTACCCGGTCGCCGTAATCAATATGCAATGTTTTCCGTCGTGGGCCTTGCGGATTAACATATTTAATTTAATCATACGGCATCTCCGTTTTATAATAGTATTATTATTAATAAAAGTATAATCATAATAAGCCTTTACATGAACAAGGTAAGTAACACAATGAAATTAATATGAATGCTAGGCTGACCTAATAGCCTAGCATTTATTATTAACTAGTTTCTGTCCGCGACATCGTCCGCGTAGACTTAGGTAAAGTATTCTATGTGTTAATGCAGGTTATAAACTATCTGTGTTCCAAATTTCATCCGAATCCGTTCAGTACTTTTTGCGTGAAAGAGTAACAAACATACATCCACACTCACAACCGCCGCCGGGCAACATAGTACTAAATAGGTAAGTACTCATTATTATTATTATATACTAGCTGAGCCCGCGACTTCGTCCGCGTGGAATTTAACTTAACAAAAAAGCCCGCTCCCGCGTTCTGAGCCCGCGCGACAGGATCCATTTTTTAATTTTGTTTTTCTAAGATAATAGTTCCTGCTTATAACAGCTATCTACCAGTGAAAGTCCCGTCAAAATCGGTCCAGCCGTTTCGGAGATTACCCGGAACAAACACACAGACAGACAGACAGACAAAAAAAATTAAATCGCGTTTTTGTTATAGGTGTCGTATGTACTTTCATATGCATTTAGTGAAAAGCTGTTATTTTGATATTACAAACAGACACTCCAATTTTATTTATTTGTATAGATTCCTTTTCGGAGGTCGCCAACCGTCGCCGCGCTGCGTCAGCCGAGTCGTCGGCGGGGCGCGCCGCGCGCCGGCCAGGCGGCCCTCCGCATGTTTTTATCAACGCGCCACGCTATTGGCCCGCGCGCGGGGCACGCGGCGGGCGCGGGCGGTGGCGTGACGGGGCGCCGCCGCGCCGCCGCGCGCACTGACGTGTAGAGCGAAATTTCCAAGGCAGTTGAACAGAGAACACGTCGCGCGCCGCGTCACGCCGTAGTATTTGAAACATGGACGTGTTACAATTGATTGAGTGCGTAAGAAAACACGTTTACCTGTACGATATAAATGATAAAATGTATAAGAACGTTGGTTTGAAAACATGGGCGTGGGAGTCAATTGCGGACGAATTGAATCAAACTAGTAAGTCATTTATTAATTATTAAGTAGGTAAGGTATTAATTATATTGCTAACCCACGCGAAAGAGTGTAGTTGTACCGATTTCAACGTACTGATCTTATTTCGATGTACCTATATTTTTCAGGTGAGGCTGTCCGACTCAAATGGAAGACGATCAGAGACGGGTATATAAAATACAAAAAACAACTAAATCTCGCTGCAGCTACAGGATCCTTTACAAAGGTCCCTGACTACATATGGTCTTATCATTTGAAATTCTTAGATACCCATCAGATGTCACGGAATAAATCCGCAGCTTTTTCAAAGCAAGCAAAGAAGACCTACACTACTGTTGAGCCACACTCATCAGCATCACCCATGGAGGTTTTAATGCCTTCGTTACAAGCAGTGCCTTCTGCGTCTACAACGGGTTTCCTGCTCGTGGAACCACTCCAACAAGGCGTAAATCCACAGACTACTGCGAAACGTCGCAACGACAATGAAGAGGAGACAATAACAAAAAAAAGAAAAACTCTGAATCACGATTCCATAGACTATTTATTTTTAAGCTACGCACAAACATTTAAGAAGTTTTCGGCGAGGCAACAGGCTGTGATGAAAATGGAGTTAGCTAAAATGTTTTCAAAGGCGGAATTGGCGGAATTGGACACTTCGGACGCTGAATCCCCGATTTCATTTCCTTATGAGCAAACCGGCGTGGGCCCAGAAGATATTGGTAATGCAGATTCGCCCACGATGTCAAATCCCAGTTCGTTGTGCTCAAACAATGAACAGACAATTACCAAAGAGCAATATATAGGCCCAATTAAAAAAGAAGAAATGGAAAACACGCTCCGGGAGGATTTTCAAGAACATATCGTTCCATAAAACTCTATTAACGTTGACGTATGTGTGTGCAATGAGACTGATTATAATTTTGTGACATTTAATTCCCAATTGTTAAATTGTAAATTTGTCCCCACATAAAAGGTGCTATCCCAGAATACTACTAGTACTTAATGACCAACATTCATAGCAAGATAGATACCAACATACATAGATTCTGTCCCAAGATTCATAGCAAGGTAAGGTTAATTCCTCGAGAAGAGTTTGTTTATATACCCGACTACCTAGTAGGCGCTCGCTTAACTTTGCGTCACATTAAGGCCGGTTCGCACCTAGGTGATTGCGATGCCACGGCGATTTCTAAACAATTTTTCGCTTATGTGATGCGGAGAAGACCATGGGTTTATAGGGATATGATCGCTGTAGCTTTGTTATCGCCTTACCGGTGCGACTCCGGCCTAAATGGAGTAGGCACGCAGTATGCGCGGCGGACGGCAAGGTGGGGCGGGGCGGAGTGCGGGGTGGAGCACTGCCGCGGCGCGGTGCCGGCGTGCCAGGCAGTCAGTTTCTGCTTGTCCTTCGGCGTATTTTGTATTGTCATTCGAACAAATGAAACGAAACGCTTTAAGAGCGACCAGTCGAACAGAGCGCGGGGCATCACGCCGCGTGTCTCGCCGACACATGGACGTGAATCTATTAATAGAGAGTGTAAAAAAACATGTTTACCTTTACGATTTATCCAATTCAGATTATTCGAATATTGCTTTAAAATCATTGACGTGGAAGTCCATTGCGGAACAAATGGCTGAAACTAGTGAGTCAATAATAAGTATCTAATTGTTATTTAACAATGAATTAAGGGTATATAAGTAAGTGTACCTACAGCGCAATGTTCGTAAATAAATGGCAGTTCAGTCGCGAATTTCGATCCACTCATTCGCACCGGTGTGCAAGCGCGCCATGCTTGCGAATCATAAAGTGTGTTAAATCAGGGTCGCTGAGCACGAAGAATTTTGTACAATGACCTGTTATTACCTGTCTCTGTCACTCCCGCGTAAATCTAATACGTCTCGCTCACACAGTTGCCGGTCACACGCAGTTCACGGCAACTGTGTGAGCGAGACGTATTAGATTTACGCGGGAGTAACAGAGACCGGTAATAACAGGTCATTAAACGAAATTCTTCGTGCTCAGCGACCCTGCTTTAGCAAGATGCAGTCGGCAGTTTTGCGCGCTCACTCGTGCTTACACCTGTAAGTGCAAGTGAGCGCGCAATATATTCAATTTTGGTTCCACAGTCTGTTCTATAAGCCACTTTAGATAGAGGTGTACTGATTTACTCTGGGGACTTACAGAAAGGCAAACAAAGCAAAGACAAAGTTGAATTTATCTGAGTCATCGTACCCTAATTATCTAATTAATGTTCTTATTACTACGTCTTTATCAGGTGAAGCTGTCAAGCATAGATGGAAGACTATAAAAGACGCTTATATGAAGTACAAGAAACAATTACTAAAAGCTTCAGAATCCTCTACTAAACTCACCGAATACCGATGGAATAGCCAATTGAAGTTTCTAGATGCCCACCACGCGACACGAACGCCCGATACTACTCCACGAAAGCCATTGAATAAGCCACAACGTTCATCACTAAACGAGATTCTTAAGCGTTATTTACAAGGAACCCCTCCTTCGAGTAGAACGAATATGTTACTTCTTGAACCATACTGCCAAGGAGTGAATCCAGAAACTACTGTAAAACAATTTCACGCGGATTTTAATCCACAGTCCCCGAAGGACAATAATAGCGACGAAGAGTCAGCTAATGAAATGGAAATGCTATATCATGATGCTATAGACAATTTATTTTTAAGCTACGCACAAACATTTAAAATTTTTCCGTTCAGTCAACAAGCTGTGTTGAAAATGCAGTTAGCTAAGATGTTTTCGAAGGCGAGACAGGAGAATTCGGATTTTATATTGGACAACCCATTTTCTCTTGTGCAATTGCAATCTGTTATGAGCATAAAAGGCGTAGATATCGTAGCTTCGCCCACGCACTGGAGTCCTAGTTCGTCGTGCTCAAATAGTGAACAAACAATTTCACAAGAATATAATTTCGAAGAACTCATTGTTCCATAACAAAATTTGGTGTCGGAAAGGAAAGATATTACAGTTATTTATTCATAATTATTTTCAAATAATTTGAATAATGCTGAGAGGCTAGGACGAACTTTCACCTGGGAAAAGTAAAATTGTTTCGTGAACGGTACATTCTGGTTTTTTTATTTTGCTGTGTATTTTTATTTTATATCTTTATCTATATTTAGGCCCATATATATATACCGCATATAACTAACACTTAACCATTGGTGGTGACGCGGTGATCTCATCCGAAAACGTCCGAGCACCACACCCTTCGGCCAGTAGTCTTTTTGCATGAAAGTCGACAGCCTTTCAGTAGGGACCCTAACCACAAACGCCTTGAAACTAGCAAACTATTAACTGTGTCAATTTTATAGGGCTGTGTCACTGGCATCCAGTTCGGTGCAGTATCTGACTTCATTCGATTCGTTTCCTATGCGTCATTGTTTATACCTGATGAATTATTAATTCACTATTTTAGTAAAGGAATTGAAAATACCAAGAGCTGGTAAGTATCATAGAGATTTTTATTTGGTGTGCAAACTTACATTTGCAAAGAAAATAAGTATAGCAGATTTTACAGAAATCTTCTTTTGTGGAATACTGAAATGCAGATTAGTTTTTTTATTCAGTTTTTAGCTCAACTACGCTAGTATGCTCAAGTTTAATGTTTCAACACAATTGAAATCAATCTAGTTGCCATTATGCGAACAAAGGAACCAAAAGATTATGCACGTCAATAATTATTGGACATTAGGTAGCTTTTACTGCGCAACATATAACAAAAACATTGCGTTGACAACTGACAACTATTCTGATAACAAACTACGTACCTACTAAATCTCCTTGTACTAAAATACATGGTAGGCTCCATTTTGGTTTCCAAAATGGACGGTCTCATTTTTGTATTTTATTGTTATTAATTGTGTATGTTATTGCTATTTATTACTCGACATTGGCAGAATCATATTGGGCTTGACCCAATTGTAAGCCATTAATATAAATAATAAATAAATAAAAATACATACATATTTTATTATTGGTTGCAGTCCGTATCGAAATTACCATTCCTCATGGATATTGATTTTACAAAAATTTTATTACTTTCAGAATCCTATGCAATAGCCAATAAACTTATACCAATTGTCCTATTTTATAATCACCTCTATTTTTTAATTTGAATGCATTTTCAAAACAATACCCACGTCCGACACACAATATCTTTGCTCTGCCCACAGTAAAAATCTGCGCTCGAGAAATAATCTACTCCTACGATGTCCCTCACACCGCTCTGGGTTTATCCACTCCTCTTTCTTTGTCCAGGCGATCTTCCTTTGGAACGCGTTCCCTCTGAGTATCAGGACGGCAAAAAGTCGGTTGTCTTTTAAGGTGAAGGCACGAGAGTACATTCGCAAGAAGTTGGTAGAATCGTCACAGCGGTAATTCGTTGGACTTTTTTTTCTCATAACAATTTTGTTTTATATGTATGTATGTATCTATGTATTTATCAATAATATGTATATAGGTATAAATTACTCTCTATTTCTCTCGTATAAGTTGCACCCGCCATGTTGTTACTGCACCACCCTAAGGTCGACTGGTAGATAATAAGGCATTAAGTTCGCCTTTGTACATTGTGTTTTTACTTGTGCATTTGAGTTTAAATAAATATCTAAATATATATAACTCAAAGGTGACTGACTGACTGACATAGTGATCTATCAACGCAACGCACAGCCCAGACCACTGGACGGATCGGGCTGAAATTTGGCATGCAGGTAGATGTTATGACGTAGGCATCCGCTAAGAAAGGATTTTGATTAATTCTACCCCAAGGGGATAAAATAGGGGATGAAAGTTTGTATGAAACTTTGTCATTTAAATTCCACGCGGACGAAGTCGCGGGCACAGCTAGTCCTAAAATAAATCATGATAAAAAGAACGCAAATGTTTGTGGACCATCACACAAAGAACGCACTGACCTATATTTGGAGAGAGGCGCGCCTCAACGGTTGACCTCCTGCCCTCGCACCTGCAGTTAGATGCTGAAGAAAGTATTTCAGATAACTTTGTTTCGATCTGTCCTCTCTTGGTGTTTCATGGTTTTGATTTAGGTTGACATCATTGTTTAGTACTTAGTTTTAATTTTTAAAATAGCCTTTAATGGATGAGGAACATATTATGTTTCTAGATTTCCCTGCTTAATTAAACACATGAGGCTTCTTCGTGGCAACTGTTCATCTTGTCATTATTTAGCAGCGGTATCCTACATAGAGTCTTCCTTGTTATTTCGAAACAGTACGACAAGACAAGGCCAAAATTGGGAATGCAATTTATTTTTAGTGCACTTTTACGCTTTTAAGTAATACTTTCGTTGATTGGTGTTCGTCATATTCGTAGTAAAAGTCTCTACTTTACTCAATCATAAAATGTTATGTCACATTTTCTTGAACGCGGACTTGGGGATGGAGTAACTTTATCTGTCTGTCGTACATTTATGTGCTCGTAATAAACGGGCAAATCAATGTATGAGAAAACCTTCACTTTTATCGTCTAGACTGATTTATCGAAAAGGGAATAATTTCGTTTTACCTAGACTACTGGCCTCTTCTATTTACGTGTATGAATTTGTATGGGTTGTTTATCTATATTACTGAATTTTACTATGGAGTTTCGTATTTGTTGGATTGGATTAATATCAATTTGATAAATACTACTTATTACCACTATTATTTGATTACTAGAAGTACTAAAACATTACACTCAATTTCATGGTCTAATAAAATCTACGACCTACTATTTAAATCCAGACTGAGCTCCACAACAAATACAGAAAAGTTTAGCTAACTGATGTTTATCGAACGGTCGGCGCTAACGCTGGCTAGTGAGCATCATTTATAATTCAAAGCGGTTTATTTTGGTACCTATCGGTACACAAGCAGTAGCCTGCGACCCAGTTAACTGGCACATGACCTCGGTTGACCTCCGGCCTGGGTCGCAGCTACCCGCATCCCTCTCGCCGCTGCCAGACCTATCTGGTTCGAGCTGAAATCTCTACTCGCTCGTGTAATCCTGGTACTTTTGTCTGACGTGTTCCTGGAGTTACAAGCTTTTGCGAATAAATATGGACATTATGTGTTGTTTACCTTGAGATTTTATGTTCCAATTTGAGCTTGACAATGTTTTAAGATTTGTTTAGATACTATATTTAAAAAAAAAATATTTTGATAAGGTTTCACGTACATCTATCAGCATCTATGAAGCTACGGTAGATATCTTTCTTGATTCGAAGGAGGAAATGTTTACTTTTCCATGTTTCACATAACTGCACATTCCGACAGCAGCCAACCACACATAATTAGAACTCAGAGTGCCATTACAAATCTCGACCCATTTAATATGAACAATTGTCTCTCCGGTTAGTTTTAATAGTTGAGTTAGCGAATGATTGCACAATGGGTGGCCGCAATTGATGGTGACAGTAAAATGGTGTACCTTGACAAATTAGGAGCTAGGGATGTACATTATATTTGCAAGAATATAGATGCTATCGAAGATTAAGCAAGAAATTTAGTTTTATATACATCATGTGGCTGTGTATTTTGATTCTAGAATTACTTATTCGAGTTTTTACTTGTTTATATTAGGTATTTAATTGAAGCAAAACATACGGATAATAAAATAAATAAGTACTTACTTAAACTGTAAAAAAATGGCGTGAATCCATATCGCCGCGAGGAAGGGTGTGTGATCGATGAAATTAAACGAACACCATGGAAATTGTTCTGTCATAATGCCGACGATATCGTGGAAGCTAAATGTCCAGGAATATCGATATTTGTTCTGACCAACATCGATATTCCTGGATATTTAATCTCGAGTAATAGAACAGAATAGAATAGAGGTAATAGAAGCCTGGACACTCGAGGCCAGAGGACCTTCAACCGGATTCCCGCGCTCACCAGATTGCGTCGGCTCCGAGGTGAGCGTAATAGCTAAATTGCTGTAATAAACCCTTATTTTAAGACCTATTTCGTAGCAGTAGGCAGATGCAAAAAAATGGTTTATTAGATAGAAGTCTCGCATATATTTTCGACCGTTTACATTGTAACTCTCCATAACCAATGTATTTGCAAGTCGCTTTAAAGTATTGCGCGAGTAAAAACTTGGGGAACGTGGCCACTTTTGACCTGACTAAAAAAACCACAGGAATTAAAAAACCTAAGACCTTGAAATAAATGGAACCTAATTCGAGTGGCTCGACCAAACGAAGCCACCTCTGCTGAAAAACCGTATAAGTAATTGAAGTAGTGAAATTCAGGGGTGAGCAGTTGCAATTCCAGTAATACCTTTTACAAGTGCAGAAATAAAGCGTGAGAGTACGTGTGTTGAACACAATAAATCTGGTGTGCTACGTTGGATCGAGGCCACCGCAGGAGCGTCGACCCGACTGCACCGGTTTATTTCAGTACCAAGCCGGAATACCACGTAACATCTGAATTGGAGTAATAAGACCCACCCTTTATATGCTAATTTTCTTTGTGTAGCAGATGGACGATCTCTCTAACTGCAAGCAATCCAACTAGGTTTAACACGACTGATTAACAACTTAGATTTAAATGAACTAGCATTTGAGGCATTTTGTCTTGGCCAGATAACAATGAATGTAATTCGTGTTGATTGTATGATTATAAATGAAGACGAGAGATTCGATACAAATGACGGAACAAGGTAACTTGAGTGTCCATCATTAAAAAATAGAATGCTTGAGTGCGGCAACAGTTTTCCCACGACGCGATCAAAGAAAATTCCCCCCACCTGACATGTCCTTAATAAAGTACAATAACAGCTTAGCCGAGCCAACAGTTATTTCTTAGACACGATGACTAACCTTCCATATACGTTGTAGGACAAAGAACCGTACGCAGCAATTTGTTTGTGATTCATACGAAACGTTTAAGAATACTGAAGACCTTCAGGAGTGGAGTGAGGTACCTACAACAATTTTATACAATCTACACTGAAAAAAAAACTTTTTGATCTACAAACTGTAAAAAGTCTGTTTTCGAAACTGGACTGATGAATGGCCGTGCGTTTTATGCTCTTGAGCTACCTATAAGCTGTCCTATGGTAACATGTTGCCCGATATGTTTAACAACTTATCGCGTCATCAGATTCCTGTAGAAGGAGACTCAATTTCAACGCACATATATTTTTCACAACAGTTAAAATTGAATTTGTACGTTAATATTGAATTGGATCGGACTAACCGAGTCTGACGTCAATGTTAAAACGAGAATGTTTTCATGGATTGATGATGTTACTGTAATTTAATAAAAGAGCGGGGTTTCGGGTAATGAGTAGTATTATTCTGACGTGAATCGTGGCTGAAAGAGATATGGGGATGCAAAATACATGGGTTTTTCTTTACTCGAGGATGGGGAGAAAAATGGTCGTGTTGCTAAGGACAAGTTTAGCAAATTACCTCAGTTTCGTTAGTGTTAGTTGCAACTTGTAATGAAATGGTTTTCAATCGTGGCGACACCAATAACGTCCTGCAATTCAATTACAGTGAACTTTAAATTCGGTTTCTAGACCGAATTCGGTGATCGTGCAATCTATTGGGAATTAACAAAACAAGTCACTATTCAGTTCGAATTTATTCTAAAACTGAAAAAGACTATTCGAAGACACGTCCGGGATTAAAACTAGATAACAGTCTAAGCTCTTAGTACCCAGTTAGACCCTAGTGACCCAGATATACGCCTCCTCCTTTGATTTCCAGATAATACGGTTCTACATTGACCGGATGTCTGCCTGCGCTAAGTGCTATGTCATTGGTCTAACTTTGAGCTACTAGTTCATCTCTAGCTACTAGTTCATCTTCAACTAGTTCATCTCTACTCCGGTAAGTAGATTACTGTAATTATGCAATTGAGAAGCCCCGTGTCACAGACTTGGGTGCTCTGACTATGATCTGCACATAATATCCTGTTTAGTGCCCATTAGCGGAGACGGAAAACGTATATTATGGCCCTGGTAGTTAAACGACTAATTAGCGCCAGACTAACATACCAACTGTTCCTAAACCAAGCAACAAGTACAATGGAATGGGAGAATTCCCAGTGACATCAAGACCAGGACAAATTACGAAAAGGCCGTCTCGGAAATTTGCCCCGGCCGGAATCGAACCCCCAACCACCCGGAGCGGTGAGCCGAGTGAGTTAAGTAATTATGGAGAGATATAGGTGACACTACAATACATATCACCTGGATATTTGATAATTCGTTTAAGGTGAAGGCGCCTGTCTAGCCCGCGAAATTCAAAATTTTCGAGTATTTTTATAGTTTATCCAAAATCTGAAAACATTTAAGACAACACTTTGTGATTTGCGACAAACACAGTATGCAGTGCGTTTATTAATACATTTATTTTACTCTAAATATTATCACGCTTGATATAATACTAGTAAATCATTAAATATACAAAAATTGCCAGATTATCTGGATAGCTGTCGTTCTTGAAATGTTTTAGAGTCAGTTGGATATATTAATAAATGCATTGCACACGGTCTTTGTCACGAATTACAAAATGTGCCTTTATTATTGACAGATTTTGAAAAAAATCTAAAAAACCTCGAAAAATTTGAACTTCGCGAGCTAGATGGGCGCTTTAGCCTTAATACTTTAATGCAGTACTTCTACAATCGTTATGAGTACTATGGTGGCGCAGTGTGGCAAAATCCCCAAATATCTGTCAGTTTATAGACTGCTGTCGTTAATATCAATGCATATTGCTCGTTATTTGCTCATACGACGGTGTTATGACGGATTTCAACGTTTATGTCTTGTTTACAGAGCTAAAGTAGGGGAAGATATTAGCGATCGTAGAGTTTGTTCGAAGTGAAATTGGGTACGGATTTTATTGGGACCAAGGCGTAATGAATAAACCTTCATTATTATAGGAGGAAAAAAATAAGGAACCCAATAAGTATTAAAGTAATTTAATCCAAGCTATTGGATAACTTTAAAACTTAGTGCTCAATGCATAGGCAAGTAACAGGTTAATTGATGTATGATTGATAACGGCGATGCCATAACATGCTACATAGTAATACCATATACATGTAGCCATACTATGCTACACAGTTGCTATGCAGAAGTAAAACACTAAGTTTTCCGAACAAAATAAAATAAAATATAGTCTTAAAGTAGTAGTCCTAAAACTAGACTGTTTTAGTACCGAAACACATTCCCATTTAATAAAATGCCTTCAGGAACATGTATTATTACGACATGTCGACACCAAACTAGTGTGAGATTAGATAGTCCCTAAATGTGTACCTGTCATGTGATATCTGACAGGATTATCTAATCCTGTTCATAAATCGAATGAAAAGGCGCCTGTTGACGCAAATACTATAAGTTTACTTTATAACAGAATTTAGGAGCCATATTGGAGAAGAGGTAGGTTAGTACTAAATCAATTTAATTTTATATGGTTAAAAACTTATACCCAAATAAATTGTAATAATACATTTATTTGGTTACAATGCAATGTGAGTTTATCACATTACTAGTATTTCTGTTAGCACCTCCAGCTAAGCTAATGTGTGTTAGGAGCGGGCTCACGTCAATAGTTTAATGGCTAGGATGGGGATCGGACTCGGAACCTCTCAGCTACGAAGAGGGCCCCTCTAACCACTAGGCTATTGACGCTTCTAATTATTATAATTCTACTTATGTAGATATTTGTGATGTTTAAGCTAATTACTTAAATTTTGAGTAGTTAATCAGACCGTAAATGAAAACTTTGTTAACTCGTGTCTAGTACCGTGGGGATCGGACTCGGAACCTCTCAGCTACGAAGAGGGCCCCTCTAACCACTAGGCTATTGACGCTTCTAATTATTATAATTCTACTTATGTAGATATTTGTGACGTTAAAGCTAATTACTTAAATTTTGAGTAGTTAATCAGAGCGTAAATGAAAACTTTGTTAACTCGTGTCTAGTACCGTTACACGTGTAAACAAGCTAAATGAAGCATATTTACAATGATAAGCGCACGTGTAAATGTTTGTTTGTGTTAGTAAACACTGTGTGTGTTGTTACTTTATGTAATGAATGTTAAATAAAACACAGCACTGCGTAGTTGTATGTACAAGTGGATCTTTCTTTCTTATCGTATGAGCTAGTGGCCAACTCTAGTGTTGAAGTTCTCAAGCAGCCCGAAGGCCTTCCACGTGGGTTAGCGACTATGATAGCCGGGACCGACTGCTTAATGTGCCCTCCGAAGCACGAACGGAAGCTGTCAGTTATAAATGCTACTAACAGTCATCCTTACAAGTATTTACCGCCTCGAGCCCTTCTGTTTAGTGAACATGGTATACCTTATAATATTTTTCTGTGGGAAAAATTCATTCGTACACGTCTGTTATACGGATTTTAATACTTTCATATAGGTAGGACCTTCATAAATATTATTATATCTTGTGACTAATAGACCGAGATAAATGAGCTCAGACAGGACTTATAAAATCCCCCAATAAAGTTCTCAGGATCTTATTTACTACGAACGTATATACGTAATATACGTAATCCTATATCACCCGTCCAAAGAAACCCAACTAGGCGCTTACAAAGCACCTGAAAGAAAGAATGGCTTCTAGAAAGTAATTCTAGCTGATTAACCGTATAATCTATACGGCCACCTAGTAACTGTTCTAGTTCGGTCGGAGTTTCCAATTACCTGGTAAATTAATGGGCTACCTTATCATGATAGAAAATGAAGATTTGATGAGCTTGGGATTATGGCAACCAAAGTATAAGTCTGAAAAAGGTGAAGTTACATACTTATGAAGAATCTAGCTGTTAATAAAATAAAAGTAGCTAAGTTACTCATAGCATCAGCTATCAGCCCGTGAGAGACCCGTCACTATCTTGTGAGTCTTATAAACCTTATAAGTGTTAGTGTTTCGGAGACTTTTGTTCTAGAGTGCGGCGGCGTCCAAATGTATGCGTTGTGATTGTATGTAAGTACACATTTGCTTTGTTCCTAGGTCTGAAGCTTAAAGCTTTTTTAACCTTGCAGATTCCAAAAATGTTAGTACCTAATTGTAAAAGCCACTTGTCCCACGTTCTACTGTGCATCATTTGAAGGAAATAAATTCTTTAAATGTGTTTAAACGAGTTTATGTTAAGTATTGATGTTTCTGTTTTTGAAATGGGGACCGCGCCTTACTTATTTAGATGAAAAAGGTATCGCGGAGTATTTTTCGAAAGACGTCGACGGAGGGGGACCTTCGTCAGTGCTGGCCCGTGGCCTACTTCCGTCGTCCTATGTTGAATTATACATAACGTTTTGGCAGATACACGAGTTATTCGGTACGGAAACGCCGTTACAACTGATACAATAAATAGTAAAGTGTTCTGGGGTCCTACTCTTAGCAACGTTAATCGATATATCGTGACATTCGTATTGTCGAATCCTACTCTAAATTCTATATTTTTTGCCGGTTGTATCAATTATTGAAAGGACAAAATTACCAAATATATCCGATACAAAATTATCGTCTGTGCAGAAGATATACGATGGTGTGTGGCCTTATCTTAGCAGAGATCGTTCTGCTGGTATTAATAAATAAATCTCAACATTCGACACTGAACTAAGTACACTTATCAAATGTTATATTGTCTCACTCATACTTGAGATCGCGGGCGCTAGAATTTAAATACTTACTTTTGAATTCGTTAACAATCCTACTAAGTAATATTATAAATGTGAAAGTTTGTATGTTTCTTACTCAATCATGCATGAAAGGCTGGACGGATTTGGATTAAATTTCGCATTTTTTTTTTTCGAAGCCGCGGTCAGTAGGTTAATTATCTAAGTAAAACTATTTCGGTCAGACCAAACAGAGCCTAAATCTAATCCAAATCCTATTCTAATGTAAAGTCGCTAGTGTGCGATCGCCTATGGCACAGTTTTCATTTCCTTGTTGCGACATCGGCCTGGAGCGAGAACGAAACGGTCCATTTAATCAGGTTAAAGATTTCGTCACGTTTTGGGCTTTAAGATGTTTGGACGCCTTGAAATAATAAATTGTGCGTCACATTTCCTGTGAAATATTGGTTTAGAGAACCATCAAGGGATATAGCACGTGGTACCTCCATTTAAAACTGTTTGTATGGAAAATATATATACTACAAACTATTTTCTGTGATCTATGGATAAACAATTATTTTTGGTTTCATGTTTATCTTAATATAAATTACCTACTACCTGAAAACCTTTCAAACAAAAATAGCACCATCAAGCACCTGTATCTACTCACTGAAAGGGATTGTCAATCACCATGAACTGAGTTAGAAGAACCGCATCGGTGACGTCACAAGTGGTGAGTATCTCGCCACATACATGCTGTTCCTGTGGTGTTAATTAATAGAAAACCAACCCTAGTTCAAATCATTGTAGGTTGGTTTTACTTTGCAGGAATAAGTGTGGCTTGAAGACTTTGCAAAACAACACCTAGTTTCTCTTCTCGTTTTGCAGAAAGACTGTTATTCTCCTAATCCTACTAGTGTACACAGACTACGTTCTCTTTAACAGTAACATGATCTTCCATAATTAGGTATTATCTATTATCACAACCGTATTCACAAACACGAGCGAATATTTACAGGTACCTTGAACATGCAAGTGTTACAGATAACCCCGTTATGAAAGCTCGCACGCAAATATAGAGCGAGCTATGGTTATTTGCGCATCTTCTGATAAACACCGGTTCACTAGCCCAGTATTAGACCTGCGCGTTATTAGGGTTAACAAGCCAAACCAAAGGTAAAAAGATGAGTCAAAAAATGTAATGACTATGATGACTACCTACAGGGCCTAAATAGAGTTACGATAGACACTCCGCACTCCAGGACAAAAGTTTCCGTAACACATACGCTTAATAAGGTGTAAGATTTTCGATACAACAATCACAATCCGTGGCCTCCGCTCCCACCCCGCAACTTTTTTGCAAACATTTTCCAATGTCCAATGACCGCACCATACCGTACTCTGACTTGTTCGTCCGTGCCCGAAGTCCTATCAGTTGCATCTCGGAAGGAAGAAGCCAAAACAGAGCTTCTAGAATAAAATTGAGCGAAGGCTAGAACGAGGAAAGACAGTAATTGAGTCAAGCTTTAACAATTTTAAGAGGAATGATTATATAATTTTGTATTATTAACAAGACCTGTTGCATTAGCGGAAGCATGCGACAGCAAGAAATACGAGTTTCTAAAACCAGTGGTCTACGCTGCAAAATCAGATATGCCGACTAGGGTAACATTTAATGTGGATTCCGTGACAGCTTTAGTAATAGCTACAACTCAATAAATAATAATAAAGCTTTATTTATTCCTTACACACAGTTTACCTTAATTCTAAACATTGTTTGTAGTGTTAGTATTGTGCTTATTCTAGTTTGTTAGTATATGATATTAAACTGCGTTGGCGCGTTTTGTTGTAAGGACCGCTCTGGCGGTGAAAGCCTCCTCCATTTCCTTCCATTTCGCTCTGTCTCTTGCCAGTCTGCTCCAGGTATTACCCACCGTGGCAACTATGTCATCACTCCATCTTTTGAATGGCCTTCCTTTCCGTCTTTTCTTGTGAATAGGGTACCAATTAGTGACAATTCTGGACCATTTGTTCCCTGGTGATCTTTGGACATGCCCCGCCCATTTCCATTTTTGGGTCATTATTATTTTTGCTATGTCTTTTACCTTAGTAATTTTCTTGACGTCTTCACGTCAATAACATCTAATTTATTATACACAAATTACGCACTTCTTTTATTTATATGCTAACGTTGTATTTAATTTATAAGTTAATGTATGCATTTATTTACGCCCATATTATGTAATATCTGCACTATTTTCGTATAATATGTAGAGGTGCTATCCTATCGTCCCTGAGTTATTTAAGGCCTCGGCTAATCAGCCCTGTAGTTGGCTACAGAAATATGTTGAGTTAAGGCGTATTAGGCGCATAGGAATACTGTATTTAGATTTTCGATAAATTATCTTGTTCGTTGCTTGTGTTCCCTAAGAAATGCTTTCCATTTCCATTTCTTTAGGGTCTATTCGGTAATTCCAGGGTTAACGCAAACGATCCCCGATCCAGATACTGTACTGTTACAGTATCTCCGTTGGTAAATAGCTGATCTACCAGCCCTACATGTAAGTAGGCCATCTAATCTGTGAGCTTCCTCTTGCAACACAGTTCAAGCCTCGTTGCGTAGTTGGTTTACAGTAGTCGTAAAACTTGTGTGATTTAATGGCGGCGAATGGGCGTGCTGTGGGTTTTGTTCGCGGGTACTCGCTTGCTTGGTTCCAGGTGATAATTTATTGGCCTAATCCGTTATGTTTCATATCTGCGTAGCTCCTCCATTTTGTAACGGTTTATTGCTGCAGGTAGGACATCTCTATTATGTGTAACTAGGCTGCGGATTCGAGCATGTGCCAAAGTCTTTTGTTACGAACACCATTAAAGCCAAGGGAAACTAAAACTGTTATGAGAAAGTTTGACTCGAGTTTGCTCGAGATCATTGGTCTAACTTCTTGCACTCTGTCCATCTCTGGGACTGCTATATCTGTATTAATTATATAACAATACTAACTTATTATTTGTATCACTACTCCAGGAGCTACAGAAAAAAAGGGGGTAATACACAACATTTTCACAGTGGGTATGTTCAGCATTATCTCGTTATGAGCTGCCAGTGCAATATAAATGATTCAACATTAATAAAATTAATCTGGAATAAACGTCTATTTCATTTGGCAGCAGGTTCAACTACAAACAACTACAACAACTTGGAATATTACAAAAATCCAAGCTTTTATTTGTGTATGACAAGCATTAACTCTCTGTCACTCGTTGTTCTGTTCAATCATTCAATAATTTATCGTGTAAAACCCTTAAATAGTTTATCACATTCATCCAGACTGTCGAGCTTTACATGCGTCTTTTCTTTGTCTCCTGCGGCTCAATACCAACACCAACCAAGCCAAGCAACCAACGAAGCGTTAATAGCGAAATTCAAATTGGACGATATGCAGTTGCCCTGGTATCGGTTATTGTTCAATTTATGGACGAATTGAAGCCAATTGGCATATAACAGCTCTGATTACGTGTGATCTTGGACAGACGCAATGTGAACTATTTCAAAGAGCTGTCAGGGTTTCATTTAGACTTAGTCATAGATACTATCTGCCTCATGTTTAGTGTTGAATTAGTAATTGATTTCTGCATATTCGCTATCTTTATTTATAATAATTATTATCTCTTCATTAGCTAATTTGATGTTAATGACATTTGGGAAACAAACTACCCAAAAAGAACTTGGCTTTTATAAGGCCAAATTGAAAGATTATTCACAAACCAAGTGAAAGGGCGTCTAACTAAGTGAGTGATTCACACAATTCAAAGACATTCATTCAATCATCATTACCTACTCATTCTTTTGTTTAAAGTCAATATGACAGACAACTCTGCTTCATTACCAATATCTCTTGCCATCTATACTAATTCGTTCGCTCTAAAGCGAATCATTCATGTGTTTCATATTTTTTTAATATTTATAACAAAGTCAGCATATAATCGTACAACCCGCCTGATATTAAGCAGTTACCATAGCCTATAGGTGCTTGCAAGAATCGCACGTTAGCGACCTGAAAGGAAGCGGGACAAAGGGAGGAGAGCGTTGGGCTTCTGGCTCTTCCGCTCATGGTACGAAATGCAGCTATAAATGACATACGCCTACTTAACGCCGCTCTTCTGTGAGAGGGGGTGGAAGTACCCTAGTCGAGCCACCCCTATATTAGTTGAAGTCTTTTGGAGGCTATAGATTCGCTCCTACAGTCTTTCGTATCTAATATTATATGGTTAATGCCATTTAACAAAAGGACTTCGCACTCGCAGTAAGGAGTTGCTCAACGTCTTGCAACACCACACACCGGTGCACTAATTCACCTGGTGTTTTTAGTAGCCCATTGTTCATAATGAATGTTTTGTCTTTATCGCTATGCTTGTAGTAAGTCGTGAGTGGCAAATATTTTGACGGCCAGTGAGTAATGGGGTGATTGAATGCAGGTGTGGACAGTAGGTACTTACCCCCAATGAGTTTTCTCGTAAGCTAACCGTATTCTTAATAGTCCATGTTATGTTTGCTTTGTATGGAGAATAGAAAGTTTTGAATAACGTCCGCTTGGGGCGCTGTTCAATTGCGATAAATAATAAATAGGCAGACTTTGAATTCTGCGTTTTGCAAACATAAAAGCTCGCACGTCTTGCTGGTATGGTATGGTGGAGACAGCTTAGGTCATACTAAGACTACTCTTACTACCTAAAATATTTTAAGGGACATTGCTTATTGAATGGACCATATTATATTGGAACGAAGTTCCTATCGCGAGTTGCGCAAGGGGGCTAGACGGAAAAAATTAAGACCCAAAAGTTGTAACGACACTTTTTGCTATAGTTGTAAACCGTGCGGCGTGCGCGTGTTTCTCTGTCTGTCTCTCTCTCTCTGTTATAGAAAGCAAGCCAGTTATTTTCGTTTCGTCTTTCTATTTCGCATTGAACAGTGTGGTGTCGCGACGATTATTTTTGTTGAGTGTATACAGGTTTTTTGTACATAATAAATAATAAAAAAAAATAACAATAATGAATCCTGACAGTGTTTCTGCACAAGTTCCGGATATTGCAACTTCGTTCCATCCGGGTGTCCCTTGACACCTCTCAAGTTTTTATTGTGTAAAAATATGTTACCTCTATTTCAATAGAAATTTACTCAAACTTGTATCCTATGAGGTACATAAGTAGCAAGGTTTATTGCATATCAGGTACGATCTCTGGGCTGGCATGCATTCCCCTCAATTGATAATGCTATGGACTAGACTGCCATGATCTTGCTTTAGTACTTACATAGTTGTCATAGGGCGAATACCGTTTCAGACGTGTCTGTTGAGTTTTGGACTTTGTTTTACATTACGCAATATGTCCGCAGGCAAAGGTACCTATGTGCATGACACATTCGCGATGGACATTTTTGGCTGTCGACTAATTCGATTGTGCATCTACACGTGAGTGGCATAAAATTAAATAAATACACATGTTTAATTCGCTGGCAACATCATCTGGTTCGCTGAACATACGGAAGTGAATCTAACAATACTTTCAGTTTATAGTAGGAGGGTCTTGTTAGATGGTTTTATGTTTACTGAACGGATAACACTTTCATGTCTGGATTCATATTTATTTTAATAATAATACGAAATATAGTGCACTATTTTCATATAACCTTAGCTATACGTTCATTGTTATATGCAACGACCTTCCTACTGTCTATATTCACATATAGCCGCAAAACAAAGGCCTATTTATATAAAAATTAACAAAAGCCTCAACACTGGCTAACAACCTAAGGCTAGCGATACACGCGCGATTAACGGCAGTGCCAAGGGAACGTCTATTCAAATGCAAATGGCAGGCGACAACCGCGGAAAATATGAAATTAAAGTAGTATTAATATCGGAGGGAATTAAAAGTTTTTGTATTGTTTTATGTGTATGAGTTTATGTGTGCAATTTTTGTAATAGTACATAGTTACACGAGTGGTGAAAGTGACTTATTTAGTCCCGAGACGGGGTTTGGCGCCCGAGCGTAGCGAGGGCGCTAATAGTTCTAGGGACAAAATAAGTCTTTCACCCGAGGTAAACTCTGTGCTTTTCATTACGAATACAAGAAAAGTAAAAATAAAAACAGGAATTTGCTAAAGAAATAATACAAGAAAGTATGAACCTCTCTATTATATTCTCTTTGGTATGAACAATACTCTACGCCTGGAAAAAAAATAAAGATCGGATTGCCGCCTATTTTGTTTTATTTTCGTTGGCCGGCCAACTTCATTATTTAGCCATTATTTTTCATTTTCATCTTTAAATATTTTGCCCAATTCTATGTTATTTTAAAGAAATTGTTGAAATTAAATTATAATTAAGTCATTTAAAAATATATATTCTTTAATTAATACTTAACTTTATGTTATTTTAATTTTACATCGTGCTGTAATTGAGTGACTGTAGAAAAAGTTTGAACATGGTTCCATAGAAATGAGAAAATGGAACTAGTTTTTTTAAAAAAAAATTGACAGCTGTCAGTTGAAAGCGATTCTCCCGGGCCGGAAAAGTACTACTTTCAACCCGCTCCTCAGGCAACTTCAGACCTACTTTCAGAGTATGAGTAGTGAAAAAGTATTTTGTTGGTTGCATAGAATAAAGTCACTGTTCAATCTGCTGCATCGCGAGTGATACAGTCGTCAATGGTCGTCGTTGGTATATTTCGAAGTAGTTATATGCACCAATTGTACATACAATCAATCAGAAAAAAATCACAAGTAGGTAGGCTTTAAGAAGCTCCTCAGTCACGGCAATTTCTTGTTACACCTCAAAGAGCATCGATTTACAACAATGTTCAAGCTACAATCTCTCCCTAACTGCTAGACATAAATAAAACGAGGTGAAGCCCGATAATTCCAACTACGAACATTTCCAAAAGCTCTGAAGGATTATCTAAAGTTTGCAGTCTGTGCTTGCATCATAATGCACTAAGGCTCTGGTGCCGCGGCACGGAATAAATTATGAAACTTATAAATCTTGACAGCTTTCACTAGAGCTGGGTTAGAGAATGGATTAGGATTGTATGTTTGGAAAAGGCGATTAGGAGAAATTATGGTGGAAGGTTAGCGATTATGCGCAATCTTTTGCTGAATATTAGGAAGCAATCCATGTCAAATTTACAAGACATATCCAAAGAAAGATTCCCCTTGGGAAAAAGAAATACAGACTCCTGCGTATCCACGACGCAGATCATCAAGGCATAATTGAGACATACGCCGATCATAAGCTGTATATTACCGCGTACTCAGTTTCGAAAAATCTACTTCAATGCCAACGTAAAGTAGTTGTCCCTAGTTTCTTTCCATAGACTTCAGTTATATTTCGTTTCTGTGTGTACTTATTTTAGTCTGTAACAATCCGCACCTCTCTTCTTTTGCCTATCCATTTCGGTTCTGTGTTAATCTTTTCCATCATTTACGGCTACCTTCCTGATATCATCAGACCATCAGACTGGCAAACTGCCTCCCTCCATACAATAAACAAAGTTATTTAATTTCACCTAGGTAATGCGTTTCCTTAATGTCCTGAACACTTAGCTACAGAAAAAGGTATATCATCACCAGATAATACCGGTAGCCTGTGAGGTAATCGCATTAAACCAATTAGAGTTAGCTGCGTTAACGAGGTAACAACAGTTTTAACAAAAACGAACAGTGCTGCCAACATGACTATTAAATTGGGTAGCAACTAGAAACTTTTTGCTGTTATGGTTTGTTGCTTCTCTTCAGTATAATAAGCGGTGGTGAGGATGTCAGTCTAACGTCGTGGAATAAAACTTTATCCATGGTAAAGGATATTTAAATCCACTACAGATATTTCCGCTGATATAAGCGAAGTTTTTAACTACATTAGTTATGGAATTTTGCTAACAGTTTTCTTCTTGACGCAAAAACATATTTACCGAAATGTTATTATTATTGTGGGAACATACAATAATAAACCTAACAGTGCTTGTGATAAGTCGGTTAATTAATACTGGTAACGTTATGCATTCACCTAGATGTGAATGTGATGTGGGAATCTTCTCATTTCTCACTATTAGAGTAGAGCCATTATCTGATGATGAGTTGGACGTTAATAACTCACAATATGTAATTAGGTATTATTGCGGGGATTTTTTAAAAAACTGTTTTTACACTTCATAACTTTGAAAGTTATTATTACGTACCTACTGTGGTTATTCTTATTAATGGTGCTATGAGTAACTTAAAATATGAGTATTTAACTGAAACTCAATATATTGTTGTTCAAATTTGAGGGTGTTTGAGTATTGTTGAAAAATGCAAGTCGAGTGAAATCTGAAACATCTACGGACAACTTAAATTGTGATTGTGACTACCTTTTGAGTATTTGCGTCCGTTGATTCCACATTTTTTAGCGCCAAGTCATAAGTACTTCCACGCCTCGATTGACTTTCCCCAGCTACCGTCGCATCTTTGCACCAGTGACGTCATTCACGCCCTACATTGCAGGTCGAATGAGATCCAGCCCTCGTATTTAGGTTACCGCGGTAAGGCCAAAATATCTGCCTAAATTTATCCGTAACGAACGACTGAACTTTTTAAGTGTTAAAATCTGTGACACAGTTTCGGGATTATTTTGAGGTAAAAAACAACTTTAATGACTTCATGTAGGTACCTACTAATATTATTTAAAAAAAACCTATGGACTGATTAGATGAAAGCCAATTTACGTAGACCTCTTTCGTTTGTCCTGCACGTGAAACGACTAAGTTACCATACCACCTAGAGGGGCGAGCGGCAAAATCAATGAGTGTCCTTCTGCTGACCACTTCAGTAAAGCAAGCGTGAACTTTTGAACAAAAGCAAGAAGACATGTTTTAAAAAAAACGATTGTCTCGTCCCCCGCACACAAGAAGGCCACATCTAACAAGATTAGTTCAAAGACTCTATGATGCCTTAGTACTTAATACTTACTCAATGTAGTATACAGTCGGGTGAGCAGCAATAAATATGGTTATCTCATACTATGGATAAGAGAGCACCATGTAAACAAGGGGCGAATAGTACTTTACTACCTTCGTTTTATCTAGGAAACTGTGGTATTATGGTTTGCTCCACTAATAAAATAATGAATAGTAAGAACCCAGGTGGTATTTGCAGCTAAAGCGCAATAGATAATGGGGAAATAGTATTATAGGCCCAGATTAGTAGTAGTAAGTACATAGTTGTTTATGTTACGTACAGAAATATTTAAGATACCATATAAGTTAGCTGGTATCAAGACCTTAAAATAACTCAATAAGTCTATGACCACAATTTAACTTGTACAATTATCATCACCACCAACGGGTAAAGTAATAAGAATTGACGGACGAATTATTTACTTGAAAGAACGTGGAAAGTGAAAAAGCGCCTATCCACTTAACGTTTTGGTCAAGTTAGGTAACAATGACCTGTACTGAACCGCAATCAGACTTGGAATTATTTATAAAAATCTATTGACGCCACTCTGCTAGTAAAGTCAAGTAGGTATTGTGAAAAAACGTTTAATCCTACGTTTGCACTGACTGGATAAAATCCTACTAATATTATAAATGTGAAAGTTTGTGAGTGTGGATGTATGTTTGTTACTCCTTCACGCAAAAACTACTGAACGGATTTGGATGAAATTTGGAACACAGATAGTTTATAACCGGGATTAAAATATAGGATACTTTTTATCCCGATAATCCCGAAATTTTTGTTACGTTAAATACTACGCGGACGAAGTCAGGGGGCACAGCTAGTATTCATATAAAATATATAATTGTCTCTATTTTGTGAGAGTATAAAAAGGGATAACATCTTAAGTCGGTGAATATGTTTCATTTGTGCAAACCTGGGTAACAATTTGTTGTGTTGAAGTATCTTATTGCTGATCAATATTACCCATATTCAAATTTGCGATACGTTTCGAAAATGTAAAAGGCAATAATAATTTGGATGCCGATGCAAGCATTTGATCATACAGCAGATTACCTGGTAAGCCAATAATGGCGGACATATTCTGTTACCGATCAGACAGAGAATTCACCGATA
Organism: Notodonta ziczac; assembly: GCA_918843915.1. Taxonomy (NCBI): domain Eukaryota; kingdom Metazoa; phylum Arthropoda; class Insecta; order Lepidoptera; family Notodontidae; genus Notodonta; species Notodonta ziczac. Next base: position 10,219,212 of record OU974050.1, on the reverse strand, counting down.
CCGATGAGAGAATACACACACATAATAATGCACATGGCTGAAACTTCAGGCATCACCACATTGAAAGAAGTTGTTGAAAAGCATGAAGTTATAAGCTTCCGAAACTTCAATTCCTTTAAATTAAACCAATTAAGTACTCGTGTGGAAATTTAAGAATTCCCAAGCGAGATATAAACGTCTAAATTTGAAAGAAAAACGCGCTAAAAGCAGAAATCACGCAGTAAACTTTTGTGATCTAATTATCCTTCATTCATTAACTAATTAATCGTTGTTTAAGGGAACGGTTCGTGCAGCTAATATACTCCATTAGGGATTCTTTTGTTGTCCAAAAATTAGACTTCAATGTCTGTAAAAGACCTCTGTTGTAGTTGCTTGATTGGTTGATTTGGGACCTAATAGAGAGTAATATTGCAAATACAGGTTTAAAGAATGTCCCCTTCACAGAGTCTCCAAGAAATTTGGAAGTTTGTACGACTTTGAAACAATCATCATTTTTAACCGACTTTCAAAAAACGAGGAGGTTCTGTGTTCGTCTGTTTTTTTTTCGATACAGTCTGACAACGCAGGCGCGTCTAAAATGGTATATTTGTACAGATATTCGAAACCCTTACCACAACTTTAGAGCGTAACACAAACAATGCCATCAAACGCAAAGAAATAGTTTCATTATAGAGAAAGCTGAACACCGCTTTCACAGGTGAGGACAATGGTTTAATGCCAGTAATCTGAGATGCGGTGCGTGCTTTCAAAGGCAGAGTTAACCGCGGTTAGAGCATTCAACATTAACTGCGGTTGCCGCTGAATATTCGTGCTCGCAAACTGCTATTGTGGGACGTTTTATTTGTTAACGGGAATAAAACAGGCTTTAAAATTGAGTGCCGGGATTGTGACTGAATGTCAATTGCTGGTCGAGTAGCGGACTATGGTCCTGTGCTCCCCGGTAATGAAAAGTATTTAGATATTAAATTGGATATTCTGTGGCAGCAGAGCTTTATTATGCAACAACAATTTACTATATTTCTGCCCCCTTTCTAACAAATCTTGTTACTACAACTAAATAATCGATCGTCGCTGCATTCCGATGTAGTATCAGACGTTGATTCTGCATTAAGGCTTTTCGTTGTTATAAAGAAGCGTTCGTGCCAAGCGAATTTGTTGGACAAGTACCAAGGATTAACGATATTGTTTTGTTTTCTAGTTTTAACTGTAGCGGCAACGGCAAATGTTCGTTCTGAAAGTTACGTAACGAAGAGTTTCCGCTACAGTTTAATAACATAACTGATTTATGTATTCGCGTGACAATTATTCAAGGGACTGCTAACAACACAAATGCTTTAGGTAAACACCCTCATTATGAGCGAAGGCTGAGGCCAAACGTGAAACAGCTCTACATAAAACACGTTAACTCGCGTATTAAGCAATGCTAACACATAGCGACTAACTGTGAGTACTGTAGGGCTTCCATAACTAACGAGATACACCTGGCCGCGATGACGACACCGTGTGAAGGCATTATGGCGGTGCATTTCCTTGTCTCCAGTTATATGAGATTAGTGGGCGTCCGCTTGTGAGTGCCGGTAACCTAGTTTCGCGTTGCGATGGGACTAGTCGCAATGAGCTGAATAACTTGGTGGCCGTTTGGGTACGGCCCATTTAAGAGGTGCCTAAGTCAAATTTTCGGGAATTTAGTCGATCGTCATTATTCGGTGCTCAAACAGGTAGATGATCAACAACTTAAAGATCGATAAACCTTCAAATTACGTTAAAATCTGCAATACATGGTCAATTTACAGCGCATTGACGATTCAATCCAAAATATCACTAATAACAAGGAAAGCGACAGCATCGGTCGAACTAGGTATGCAGACGTGACTAGGGGAAGAGAGTGTAGGTATGTCATCAAAGTTATCCAAACTGCTAATTAAAATGCTAATAATCGCATTATAATTACCTAATATTACCGCAAACATTTTAAAAAATCTTATTACTTACGTCTAGGTACACACAAACCAGTTTGGAATAAGTCACGAAATAGACTATCCAAACAAATGCCATTTGAAAAGCAGTTCCACGAGTGTGTTAAGGTCATAATAATTTCAATATTATCTAAAGCGCTTGACTATTCATGGTTTTTGTGCGCATTTAGCCGCTGGCGCCGTGCCAGGCCTTCCCTAAATGTAAGTAGGAAGGTAGGAAGGTAGGTACCAGTAGATACCATCTCTATACATAACTGAAAGGTTACTTTGTAATATTGCTTTGTAGGTAATCAACATTACCGTTCCGTTGAGAAATTGGTAAGTGAATAGGAATTTTCAACCTACATAAATACCTACCTATCTAACTAGGTACCTACTAAATCATAAAATGCGAGTTAACATGTTTGTTACTTTAGTTCCGGATTATCATAACATTGCACCATGTATTTGTGTTACATACCTAGCACCTTGAGGGTTGTTTTGGATGTCTGTATCCAGTTTCCTACCTAAGTACTCTATCAAATAATAGGGCAGTGATATCCCTTAAAACATTGTCGCCCTAGGAGTAGAATATACCTACTACCTATAAGTAGTGATTATCGCTTAATTCATCGTATTACAAAAGATTAAAAGAAAGTGAGTTGCAGGCAGGGGCCGGTCGGCATAATGCAATACAAGGCGCGCGCCGCCGCGCCGCCGTCCGACCAGTTGCTTGCGACGACGTCCCGCGCACCCCCCGCGAACAGCTGACAGGTCCAACAACAAAGAACATCAACCCAGCCCACATAAACACTAAACTTCACGCTACATAAACCACCCATTATTATCATTTCACACACGCGAGCATATTGATTGAAACCCTACGAATATGTAGGTACTTTGTACACTAATCAGACTTTATTTTTTAGAACAAAAAATATCGATGAGTCTAGAAACCTTGAATAGATCGACCCCGAGTAAGTATTAACTTGTGTGACAGCGAGGTGATACGTCTAGTAGATTAGCTTCATGACGACAAATTCAATTAATGAGTACCTAAACACTTTTGATCATTAATACTGTCCGCCCTGTAAAAGGTGAATTCGTACGACCTAACAAAGGGCAACCTGGTAGGTACTTGCCTTTCTGTTCATCCAATACACGAAGGCCCTCGAGTTGTGGCGCTCCGATGAACAAGAGTCTCTTTACAATACTAAAATGTCTGTTTATTATGATGATGTATCACGGAATCATTGTGCTGGACGCGACGATCACTTGGTGTCGCAGTTTTACACTGTTCGGTTGCTATGGAGTTGTGAATTAACACGACACTAGACTCATGGAGTCTTTTTTACTGTTATATCTGTTGGTATAAGTACTGGGTGGTCAATGTTTACGTTGTATTATGTTTATGCGTTATTTACATCACTTTTTGGTGGCCTGCGAACGTGATAATCGTTGCACTGCCTGCGCACTTTATTCGCTGCGCTTCTGCGTCAACAAAACAGCAAAAACAGTCTCGAAACTCGATGTCCGCTGACGGCGCTATGCGATCGGCCGTGAGGTTCGCCTTCTCAGTCGCTAGCCTAGAACTCGCCGCAGTTTTGTCCCACTCTCGCATTTGACATTTCGTCTATTGGGTTGCACTGTTTAATTAACAAAAAAACATTAAATTATGTGATAAAACTACCAATAAATATATTGTGATAAGATGAAATATGAATCTTATTGGAATCTTGTTTGACTTTTAGCCGGTTTGTTACCCCACAACCACATACTACGTGAATACTTATTGAAAGTGTCTGCTAGTTGAAAATAGTTTGAAGAACCAGTAACAAGAATATCATATTGCAGGACAAAACAAACAGGCGCTTTATGAAATTAAACGAATAAATTAATATTCAAGTGTAGGATGTTTGTTTTCATAAATTTGACAGAAAACGATTAAAGGGACTTTAGATTTTCTCCTATTTAAACAATAATTTGATATTGTTTGCATAATACAATACCGATATTTAACTCAAAATAAGAATGACTGAAATCATCTAAATAACCAGACAATAATGATTATTTTGCAATCAACTTACAATCAAGGAAGTTAGTAGGTTTAATACCATTTCCAATGTTACTAAATTGGTAGAATTAGCTCGTTCTTAAAAAAATCGTGGTCTATGGATTTTAATTAGGCATGGAAATGATTGCTACTTTAAATTCATTTTCATATGATGATATTATTATTTTTTTCACACTGTTCATACCTGTGAATTTTCATAACAAATGATTTTAGGCCACAATGAATTTTCCCTTCTATTATTGGTAGATGAACGAGTTTACGGAATAGAAATATTCATATACTTGATAATTTTGCTTAATAAAATTAAGTTGAAATGACCTAGTGGTTGAAGACGACTGTATGATACGGATTCCGCAGGTTCGAATCCCTACTTAAACAGAATTTTATTTCGTGTTTCTTTATGAAATAGTATATTAAAATAAATAAATAATATATGAAATAATAATAAATAGTATATGAAATATTATAGTATATTTTAGCTTTATTTATTGAGTATTGTTCATGTGCGTTAATGTTTTTACGAAATGGCGCTGGGGAGGCAGCAATTTCTGTATATTTATTCTTTCCGCAAACTTTAGGTGCCTATATTATTCTAATTAATACCTACCATTTTATGTAATTTTATGTCATTGTAAATACTTGATAAAAGTAATTATAAATAATTCCTTTTCACTACTTTTTGAAATAATACGAAAATTGAAAGCAAACAGGTGTCTTTCGCGAGATTAGAACGACAAGTGAAATAGGAATTAGGAAATAATAATAAATATTGCATAATTTTGTAGCAAGCAACGTCAACAAACAAGACATCAAGGGAATTAAAGCGTTATGTCCTTACATTAAGGTTTAGTTTGAATTGCACTTCTATATGCTAACCAAGGACAAAGGTCAGTTTTAGCGTTTGTTCCCATTGTACCCAAAATGTCCTGTTCTCTTAACAAAAATAAATTTCCATTAATCGATTATCTATTACCAAATATTTATTCAAATATCTACCAAACATAGAATCCGACTAAAAAGTGGCGCACGCATGATCATTAGTTTTAGTTAATATGTAAATAAATAGTAGATAGTATTAGTACTTAAATAAGCTGATAATAAAATAACTGAGTTAGGTATGATAGGCTTTACCTATTTCTTTTAAAACATCGTATGTAAATAAATTATGAATTAAATAGCTAATCTAAATACCTTCTACAAAATATGGGTGCATTGCAGAGTAGACCTCTGCCAGTCCCTTGGGGAAAAAAAAGAGTCGTGGTGTATTTTATTTATACCTACTTAAAACTTCCTTTATTTTATTATATCCCAATAAATAATAATAGGAAATTAATTTAGGTCAAATGGAAACAGACTCAACAGGGCCTTTATTTATTATTATGCAAGTACACGCGGCGAACTATTTCACTCAGTCAAAATAAAGCACGACGCATCGGAAATGCATTTATCTTTTTCACGCACGTGCTATTAAGTTAGATTATTATACTCATTCGTTACTATACTACTCTAACAGCCCGCGGCCCGTAGCCGCCACCCCGTGACGCGCCTGCGCGCAAGGGAGAACGTAGGCAAGCTACTTCATCGTCGTGTGACGTCGACTCGACACGGCGATCTGTATGAAATTTCATTCTGCCGGCCGGCACGACGCGGTGCGGCCGTGACTCGTGATGAGGCGTGAAAATTTTATGATTTCATTGAAATCATTTTTCACTGTTACTACATCTGTTAGTAGCATTTGTGAAGAATGAAAACCAAATTCATATGAATTTTAACAAGCTACCAATGAAATGTGCCATGCCTAATTTTAATACAATATCCATGTTGTGTGGATGGAAACATTTCGAGAGGAAAGGCACAAGAAAGGATGGATGGATTATATGGATCGTTATAAGAGGGATATGAATGAGGTTGGAATGGATGTGAGTATGAAAGGAATAAGCGATGAATGGAAGAAAAGGATATACTTACTGCGCCGATAATTGGAAAAGGTAAGGCAGATGACTCATGTTGTTTGAAGTTCATGATATTGAATCTTAAATTAAGAGTACTAACAAAATGAAGAGCGCACTTAGTTTATTAACAGTATCACAAAATTACATCAGCTATCATTATTATAGTTATCCGATTATGTGTTTTTCTGCCAGAATTTAGCGGCGTTGCGCGGGGTCTTGCCTTTGCCCGAGTTCTTTTTGGGAACGGAGTGTGTCTCGGTGCCACCGCCTGTCGCAGACTCGTCGTTTTCCGCTTGCGTTTTTAAAGTTTTCTTTATATACATTATCTATAAAATAAAAATGTTATTACTTACTTAATTATACACAAGTTTTCAAAATAAAATACTTACTTTACACAAGTTAAACCAAGCAGCCCCAGTTTATCTTGTGTGAAGTATTTTATGTATAAGGATGTGTACAGTTAAGGCTTTTCTCAGATACCTTGGGTATGTCGGAATGCAGAACCTGACCGTGAGTTCGCACTGGACGAAACATGTTCGCGAAACATATTGTTGTCTCTATTTTATGAAAACAAAAAACAGAGACAACAATATGTTTCGTGAACATGTTTCATCCAGTGAGAACTCACGGTAACAATACATAATTGAGTTGCTATTATTTCTGCGATTACGGCATACTAGGGTTCCAGCTCTGTTAACCGCTGGCATCTCGCTCGACTCGCAATACATTTCCCACATGCCATACGTCACTTTTAACAGAATTTCTATAGAAAAACTGACATAACTGATGTATTCAGATACAAGATATGTAAGTTTTAACGTATTGTGAGTGCCCAAGTGGTTAACACTTACCTCTTGTTCAATAGCATGCTGATGCCTTATAGATCTCTGTTTATGGTGATTGGCCCTCATGATGTGTTTGTCAACAGAACTGAGCACGGCTTCGCAGGCGTTGCACCAGTCTGCCAGTACATCAGCGATGGACGCGGCGTCCTCGAGGCGCGCGTCGCGGCCCAGCGCTACGTCGACCTCGACGCGTTTGCATTCCTGGTCGAGTTTACCGTGAATTATGTCTGGAATGATTTGAAAACGGAAATGGGTTTTAAACAATGATGTTTTAGTAAAATTGACTCAGCTGTAATTTACATAAAATTATAATTATATTATTAACACAAAATCAAGATTCCTGAATAAAATATATTGTTAAATATTGTTTCTTTCTGTTTTATTCAATTTTGTTTTGAAATTGTCTGTATCATTTAGAATAGAAAATGTGCCTAATCCTTATATTCCAATTACATTATATTATTACAGGAGAATGCCTGTCAAGCATGCAAATGTTTGTACAAACCAAAGCTGACCATCTAGAAGTCCCTTTAAGGGATTTTTTTGGTTGTAATAAATAAATAAATAAATATCACATTATGGTCCCAAACTAAGCAACACTTGTACTATGTGGTACTAACTATGGTACCATACAATGGACTGGGGGCGATCCCAGTGACACCCAGACCAGGGCTTCTCTCCTTCTCATAGTGCCTCTCCAACTAGTGAAGGTCAGCTCCGCATACATCTCTTGGTCTCTGGCGAGGTTGAAAAGCTCCAAACCAGGCAGACCAGGGCAAATCACGAAAAGGCCATTTCCGAAATTTACCCCAGCGGGAATCGAACCCACAACCTCCATGTGCAGTGAGCCGAGCGGCCTATGCTCGAACCACTGCGCCAAGCGGTCGTCTACAACATATCAAGTATGCAAATGTTTGTACAAACAGAAGCTGACTATCTAGAAATCCCTTTCAGATTTTTTGGTTGTAATAGAACATAAATCCCCATTACATACAACAGACCTGCATAAATTGCTTCTATAATGAGGTCCTCTAAATCCCTGACATTCTTGATATCCAACTCTTTGAGCAGCACACTGTAAGGAATGCACTTCTCTTGTGTGGCCAGCGAGGCTATGGTCAAGTGCTGGAGCTTCTTGCACTGTGCCGGAGTCAACTCCAGGTAATCAGACTTGTTCTCAAGGTATTCTTTGTATGTGCCATATGCAAACAAGTTCAGGGTCTTAAGATGAGTGGCGTAAGGTCCGGTTTCCAACTGTAAAATGATAGTGTTCATATTTTATTTAGCTAGTACTTACTTTGGTTGACTTGATATTGTACTTTTGGAATAAAAATTGTAGAAGCTGGCAAATAGAAAATAAATCTATTCTGGTTCCTTAACACGTTAAGTTCTTCATTTGTATGTACTCAATAAGTATCTATTGATTATTTCCAGTTTTTCTAACAATGTTTAAAATAAAAAATGAAATTTATTAACCTCTTTTATGTTCGGCATTTCAAGCAACTCTCCAAACACATGCACGCCCGGAGCTTCCAGCACTTGCTTTATGAGTTCAGCGCAAGCGGAGCCCTTAGCGCCTTTAGCTAACAACACGAACTGCTCCAAGGGATGGTTGGTGGAAAACGATAACAACGACGAAGGTTCCTCTCGGTCCATTGACATCGCATTCATGGTGACTGATAATAGATTTCGTATTGGCCTAAAAATATTAATAATAACTTTCGTAATAGTTGTGTTACTCAACCGATTTAACAGTTCACTATATAACAATTTCAATAATTTCATTAATTTTCGCGAGATTGGCAAATTCACGATTGTTCGAAGATTTTATTTTGACAATTTAGTTAGACTTTGACGTTCGGTTTACTTTAAGCGTTTAGTTGTTGCTGTTTTAAAGGAAAATGCACAATAGCACAGCAAAACGTACAAGAATCATAGACAAGGGGAATTTTGAAATTATTTTATTCCAAGAAGCTGAGTTATTCGCACAGATGTCAAATTATTCTAATCTTGTATTCTAGAAAAAAAGGCAAGTAATTTTCTTCAATTATTTTGTTATAACTATTTGAACACACATACACCTACACACCTCCAGAAACTAAATCCTGTAATAGGCTGATGCTACTGATGCTACAGGATAAATCATAACTTTGAATTATCACTATTGTAAAAGAGATGTAAACTGTTTTATATCTGTAGCACAGGGTTACGTGAATTAAAAAGTTTAATTGGCCATAAACAAAAAAATGGCGTTCAGTTTTTTGTGTGTGCGATGAAATTATTGTTTTCATGAAATCGACAAAATTAGTGAACTTTGGGTAATTTTTCAACATTTACTAGTATTAGTTCGACACCATGAAGTGTAATAATGTGTTCAGTGAACTAAATACCTTGCCGTTTTACGCAAATAATGTGCGTGTCAGTGGTGCTTGTAGCGTCGTTGTTCTATGCCGCCTTTTAGATTGAGTTCATTAGACTAATTTACGAGGGTATCTGCATTTAGATTGATCATCTTGTGCGAATAATAGTACTATAAAGTATGGATTTACATAGATATTACGTTTTTGTCGGCATCGTGATCAATGGGTGCGTTGTGCGTGTGTAGTTGTGAAAGCGTACATGTATGTTCGCTATGATAAAACTGTCATGAGGACTCTTGTTTACTATCAAATAGTGAATTTGTGTTAAATTTCTTTCTGAATTTGGGTTCAATTTTTTCATGTTGGATCTTATATTTGTCGGTGAAAATGTGTATGCCAACACCCAACAATGTGTCGGGTTTCGGTTATTCATGGGGGTTCTCGAGTTCGGCGGACCTTACGAAGGGCGAGGTGGAGACTCCGAGCAGCATGAGCTATACCCTGGGAAGTTCGGTAAGCGGTTTATCCTATTAACATAATTAACAGTTTGACCAATTGGCCCCAGAGCATCACATGCATAATATAATGTGTGCATAGTAATAACCTTTCACACAGTAAACTGCAGTAACATTGCATTTTGGTGTAATGCACTTTGTTCAGAATGGTTATGGAATTTAGTTCTAATAAGACAATTAGAAGATTAAGATGATATTTTTATTAAAATAATAAATTATTAGAAATGTCTAAATCATGCTTATGTTTCACTAAAAATTAAAAAAAACTTGTTAGCGTTTCCTATTTATTCCCATATTACTAGTTATTATAGCTGTCATATGATATTTATTGACTGCCTGGCCATCTGCAGCCCATCATCCAACATTACCATCTGTCCAGACATGTTTTGGCTCTGGGTCTTCCATCTGGACTGTGTCCAGATTTTTTTCATTTCTGTAAAATATAATGTGCCACACATAAATAAATAAATATCGCCAGAAAAACATGTCAACTGTATTGTCCTATACGAAGCGATACTACTATGGGTACCATAGAATGGACTGGGGGCAATCCCATTGACACCCAGACCTGGGCAAATTACGTAAAGGCCATTTCCAAAATTTGCCCCGGCTGGAATTGAACCCGCAACCACAATGTGCAGTGAGCTGAGCAGCATACACTCGAACCACTGTGCCAAGCGGTCATGGAATTATTAATTTTGTTTGTGGCTAACATGGCCAAATATTTGTCAGGATCAATTTTGAATTGGTTACCATATTGTGCCTAGTAAATGGCAATAATTGCCTAAGTACGTTGCTAGCTACTTTGGATGTATACTTTATTATAACACATCTCTGTTCATTGTATATTTATTACACTATACAGATACCTACTTAAGAAGTGTGATAAGCCACCAGAATCTGAGAATAATAATAATATAATCAATTAAGTTTGATAAACTACTTGTGATTCTCACCATGACTTAATCAATAGTCCAACAGTCATTCTTTAGTTATTGAGTAAATGTTCCAATTTATGATTAATGAATAGGTTTCTTTACACTTAACTGTTGACACAGATTAAAAGAACAATAATTTTCCAGGTGTCTCCAGAGACAACATTGACTGTAATGTCTCACAAAACTCCGCAAGTTCAAGAAAAAGTTGGCACTGTCACAGTTGCGGTATCCAACTCTGGTGCGCAGTTAACGAGGGTTGTCACAGCTGGCACGCCGGTGACAACGAGACGGATGTTTGTTGTCAACGATGCAACAGCCCACACCATCAATAGAGTGTCACAGCAGAACCAGACAGCTACTATACACAGTGAGTCTTGATGAACAGTATTTTGCATGTTTGTGTGTCTCACACATGTAAAAAGGTATGGCATTCACATTTTAGATATGGCCATGACTGTACTGCATTGATTTCTAGTCCCTATTCTCTATTAACTATTAGGAGAAAAGCTATGTTTAGTTTACTCAGGACACATTTAAATTTTATTAAAATCCATCAGTCAGTAGTTCCATCCATTTTAAGTATTGACAACCCATCACAACTTTACATATTTATATTTTATTGCTAAAAATTCCATGCCTCTCCATCAACTTAATTTGATTTAATACACATATAAACTAATATCTACAAGGTGACTTACAAATGTCACAAAAACACAGTTGATTATGACCTTTATCTTGTGTGAGCAGGATTATGTTTCCAATGTAACGGAAACCATAAACAATACACATGAACAAGCTTCCAATGTATGATTATTTATAGTACTGATTTAGTATATGTATATTGTTAATATAAAAAATTGCTGTGGTTTAAGTGTTGTGTGTTGAAAGTCAAAAGTCAAGAGTCTAAGTCATACGCTAAGCATGCTACATACATAAGTGGCTGAAAGGTGACTGGACTCTAGTTCCAAAAAGTTAATTCTCAGCCTTGTCCCATTGGCCATATGAGTAGTTTCTGTGTACACTGTACCCCTTATGCCCAAATGATATACACCCAGGGTTAATTGAAGAAAAATGTCTAGGCATGGCTTCTGTAGGTGTACTTCTTTAACAAAGTAGAGTAGTCATTGGCCATAACTGTGGATTTGTGTTTAAGGGGGCGTCCATTAATTATGTGAGGCATTTTTGAGAATTTTTCGACCCCCCCTCCCACCTCAGTGAGATATCGTAAGATTTTCTTCAACTCCCTCCCCCCTCCCTTAATGTCACGCGAGATTTTTGAAAATGTATGTTTTGACTGAAAACGTGTTGGATTATTGAGAAAAAACACAGACAAGTGCCCGTCAGGACATGCACGAATGAAGGCTTCCGGACCCATTTCAATAGCCAAGATTTATCATATCTATAATATAGTGAAACAGAAGAAAAAAAAATTGAGGTTAATATTTGAATCTCAATATTGAGTTTATCAGAAACGACGGGGAATGAACTTAACTTTAACTTGGTCGGCTGTAGCTTGTGATTTAGTGAGCCCATTTCTTCAAGTTTTTACAGCTAGATCTACCTAAAGCCACGTTTTCAGCATAAACAAGTTTGACACCCCAATACAAACGGTTTTCCCTTATTTCACACACTTAGGGGTGGAATTTTATAAAACGCTGAAAATTATATTTTTTATTTGTAACCTAAATACTAATTTTCATGGCTAGAGTTGAGTTTTTTTTGCCCCCCTATTTTATACACTTAGTGATGGAATTTCACAAAATCCTTCCTTAGTAGATATTTACGGCATAAAAGGTATCTACTGTCAAAATGTTATGTTTCTAACACCAGCGGTTTAGGCTGTGCGTTGATTCCTTTAATTAATTTATTTCGATAAGTGAATTTGCAATAAGTATCAAAATATGCGACATAAATGGCTATATATTTTGATTGCGTTGTCTTAGAAGCCTATTTTTTTACACCTACAAAGGATTATAGGGTTTGATATTGAATATTAATTTCAACATGATATCTCTATCCGTTTCTGAGAAAAAGGGTCTTGACAGATAGACGGACAACAAAGTGATCCTATCAGGGTTCGGTTTTTTCTTTTGAAGGTCCGGAACCCTAAAGGCCATTCTTGCAACTTCCCGCTAATTCCATACTTAAGCGCTCAAAATTTCACTTATTACGTTTATGAGCTTTCGAACTCAAAAGTCTGATAGAAATTTAATAAAACATTATTTTTTGAATTTGCAAACCACAATAACTAATAGCGCTTAAACAATCGACCGCTACTTAGCCGCTATGCGGGGTTCGGACGAACACGACAAACACTATTGTCTCAGAGTTGGCCATATATTATTCTAGAAATATTTTTTCACGCCATTTTACACCGTTTTCTGCTAGAAAAATAATTACGTGATATTTGCCAAGACCCCCCTCCCCCTAAGTGAGATTTGGAAAGATTTAGCGTGACCCCCTCCCCCCCCTAGAACACCTCACGCAATTAATGGACGCTCCCTAAGTGTTTTGTTAGTATGTGATAGAAATATATATTTTTTAGACAATTTGGCATGCATATGTAAATTGTGTTTTTTCATACCAGTAGTAATTAGTAACTTGACATGTCTTTCATGTAAATTAATATAATTTTTGAATCATCGTCACTCTACATAGAAACTGTCGATCGATAGTCAATATATCTTCTTCTTCTTCTTCTTCTCTACGGGCAGTTTCCACAACTCGACGACTGATGCGCCTATTTTGTGTGTTGGAGGGTGGTGAGCCGGTCATTCCAGCCATCCAAGTTCAGACAGGAAGTTCTCCAGCTTCTTGATGTCACTGAAGACTTCCTGAAGGCTACCCGGTGTACCCAGGTAGCTTGCCCGGTATGTGGCTACTCCGTTGCATTCCAGCAGGACGTGAGCAGCTGTTTCTTCCGCCTCCATGCAGGCTCTGCATAGGGGGCTGTCCGTGATACCTAAGTTATAAAGGTGTCTGTTAAAGTTGCCGTGCCCTGTCAGTGCACTTGTAACGAGTCGTAGGCGTGATCTACTTAGCTGTATGATTGCTTTGGTGAGCCGGCGGTTGACCCGCGGTAGAGCAAGTCTCGCTTGTCTGCAGTCTGTCAGGCTGCTCCAGTAGTTATCATGTAGCTTCTCGGTGCGCTGTCGCATGCACCTTCTAAACCAGCTGTTAGGGAGTGGTATGATGGGCTCTGGGCCATAAGGTGCGAGCTCAGATCCCTTTCTAGCAAGTTCATCAGCTGCATCGTTGCCCCGAGCTCCACTGTGTCCCTTAATCCATTGAAGAATGATTTTGTTAGTTTGGTTCCCTACCTCATTCAGAGCAAGATGACACTCGTGGATCAGGCTGGATGTCATGACACTGCTATTCAGTGCCTGTAAAACCGCCATGCTGTCAGAGAGTATCCTTATCTTCTCTCCCTTAACTCTCCTGGCGGTGATTGCCTTTGCAGCTAAAAGTATACCCATGCACTCTGCTTGGAAAACTGTATTGTACTTACCTAGAGACATTGAGAGGTGTATGTTTAAGTCTTCCGAGAAAACCCCCGTACCAGTCCCAGACTTGGTTTTGGAGCCGTCCGTGAAGATACTTAGCTCGTTGTGCAAGGTTTTAGAGTCATTGCACTCTGTTAAATGAATTCTGTATTTTTTGTCGAAGACGAAAGCGGGCTCGATCTTGTCGGTTGCTGCTTCGACCAGTGGTGTGTCTACCCAGTCCTTAAGAAGAGTTGTGGTGTGTCTTACCTGATTGAATTTCAGTAGTTTCAGGTGCTTCAATCTGAGCGCTGAGAGTGCTGCTTCCTGTTGTATGAATAGATGTAGGGGTGTGATGCCTAGCATGGTTTCCAGGGCAGCTGTTGGTGCCGTCCTCATGCACCCCGTTATCGCGCAGCATGCTAGTCTCTGTAGGCTCTGTAGCTTGGTGTAGCAGGTCTTTAACGTCGTCCTGGTCCACCAGACTAAAGAGCCGTAACTTACCATTGGTCGGATGATTGTATTGTAGAACCACAGAAAGATTTTTGGAGATAGGCCCCATCGTTTGCCGGCCATCCTGCGGCATTGCCAGAGAGTGATGCCTGCGCTCTTTATCTTGTGGTCTATGTGGTTGCTCCAGTTGAGCTTGCTGTCTAAAACAACTCCTAAATACTTTACCTCGTTTGAGAGTTTGAGTGTAGTTCCGAACAGTTTTGGAGCGTGGAAGTTGCCCAGGTTCCGTTTGTTGGTGAACATTACTAATTGTGTTTTCATTGGGTTTACCGACAGGTTGTACTCTCTGCACCAATTTTCTACCTGGCGTAAAGCTGCATGCATGGTGTCGCAGGTTGTGGAGGCAAGGTTGCCGACAGTCAGGATGGTGATGTCATCTGCATATCCTACTGTATAGAAGTACCTAGAGTTTAGCCTAGTAATAAGGTCGTTGACTACCAGGTTCCATAATAGGGGAGATAAGACTCCTCCTTGTGGGCATCCTTTGACGACGAGGGCCCCGTTGTTGTCGCCTTCTGTCAGTCTTACGACCCTGTTGCGTAGCATGTTGAGTATCCAGCCGATAAGCAGATCCTCCGCTCCGTGCCTTCGGAGTGAAATCTCTATGCTGGAGAAGTTAGTTTTGTCGAAGGCACCTTCTATGTCTATAAAGATGCCGAGACAGATCTGTTTGTTGTCTAGAGTAGATTCAATCATACCTACCACCTGGTGAAGGGCTGATTCTGTTGATTTTCCCGAGCTGTATGCATGTTGGTGTTGATGGATGGGAGCATTTCGCAGCGCGTTGCTCCTTAGTTCCCTGTCGCACAGCCTTTCTAATGTTTTGAGTAGAAAGGATGTGAGGCTGATTGGCCTGAATGATTTCGGGTTGGTATAGTCGCTCTTACCTGGTTTAGGTATGAACACGACCCTAACCTCCCTCCATATCAGTGGTGTATACCGGTGGGCCAGACATGATTGCATGATCCACGTTAGTACTTTAATGATTTTTTCCCCTCCCCACTGAAGTAGGGCCGGGAAGATGTTATCTATACCTGCTGATTTATAGGGTAGAAAACTGTCTATCGCCCACTTCACCTTTTCCGGTGTGGCGATTTGTTCCGCCCTTTCCCAGCAATGTGTAGTTGGTTTATGTTTGTCGTCGTTCCAGTCCATGTGCTGTATAATTTGACAATCGGGGAAGTGAGTTTGCAGGAGGACGGTGTTAGTTTCCTCCTGACATAGTGTCATCGTGTTGTCTGGCTTACGTAGGTTCCCTACCTTGCCAGGCCCTTGTTTAGCCAGAACTTTCCTTACCCGGTTTGCTTGTGTGTTGGAGGTGATGCTTTCACTGAAGTTTCTCCAGGATGCAGTACTCCAGTATCTAATGCGTTTTTTATACGTACATTTCGCCGTCTTGTAGCTATCCCAGTCGGTGTCTGAGTTGGTGTTCATTGCTCTGTTAAAGAGTCTCCTCACCTTAGCCCTTAGTCTTTCCAGTTCCGGGCCCCACCACTTGTTCTTACCACGAGGGTTTGGCCTTGGGAGTCTAAGGGGGCAGGTTGAGTGGTAACATTCAATTAAGATATTGTTCAAGGAATTTACCTGATGATCAAGTTGTTCCGTCCCTAGTAGCCTGGTGTCGGTGTAGCTAAGGTCAAGTTTATCCGCTATGAGCTGTTTATAGCGGCGCCTGTCTGTCTTCCTTGGGTTTCTTCGGGGAGTAATAATCTGTTTGGGAACCTGGATGTCGAAGCGGATCCATCTGTGGTCTGAGCATGAGGCCTCATGTGAGACATGCCAGTTGTCGATGAGGTCCGCTGCCTGGTTTGATGCTAGTGTCAGGTCAATTATGGTTCTGCAGTGCCTTCCTATGAAGGTAGGCTCGTTACCTGTGTTTACGATTTCTAGATTTGTGGTGAATAAAAATTCAACTAGCGAATTACCTCTGCTGTTGCTAAGTTCCATACCCCAGAGGGGGTGATGGGCGTTAGAATCCGTCGAGATGATCAGCGCTAGATTGTTCCCCTCGCAGAATCTGACCAGCCTGGCCAGTTCCTCTGGTGGTGCGGACTCGCCGTCCGGCATATAGGCCGATGCGAGTACGAGGTCGGGGAAGTTGATTTCTTGGTTTTGATGTAGTTTTATGGCGCATAGGTCTCTGGAACAGAAGTCCATTAGAGGTTGCATAGTTATGTTGTGTGATACGAAGACACATGCTCGCACATTGTCTGTTGTACCTTTAATCAGCTCACCTCCGGGATTGGAGAGTCCGCATATTTTGCCGGCCCTGATCCACGGCTCCTGGATCAGGGCGATAGATGGATTGTTGACCTCCAGCCACCTACGGAGTTGAGCCGTTGCCGTGATGCTGTGGTGGAGGTTGCATTGGACGATCTTGGATCTAGATGAAGAGGACACCGTGTTGGCCGTCCTCTCCCTCCAGATCCAAGTTGCCGAGGCTCAGGAGCTCCTCCTCGCTGGCGAGGGAGATCTTCTCCTGCTCCTCCGCGTTGGCCTCGTTGTTGCTCGCAGCGTCTTCCACTTCTGCGATGTCTGTGTCCATCGTCTGGCCGCTGGTGTTTGGCGGGGCACTCACAAATCGACCCCTGGCGTTTTGGAATTTTAGGTACACCGCCCCTAGCCGGAAGCTGAGGCGGCGTCCCTTCGCCAGTATCACCGGGATGAGGTCCTCTGGTACACTCACCACGATGAAGGTCGAGTTGGAGTTTTCTTGTGGCAGTATGGCATGGACCAACCACCGCTCGACCTGTGCCCACGCGTTCGACATCCTGAGGTGTCTACCTATTCGTGCTCTGTCCCCTTGCCACACCAGTGGCAGGAGCACCCCGCAGCGCACTCTCTTCGGGACCTCCTCAGGATGGAGCACCGTAAGTTTTCCCGCTTCGGGGATGTCGATCTTGCTGATGGCGGCCCTCACCCAGTCCTCCGTCGCTTGATCCGCGCACAGTAGGTGGAGGGCCCCATCCGTATATGTGGGCCTGCCTAGAAAAGCTGGGCCTTGTATGTCCAGCAGGTCGCCGTCCGCCATCTCGTCGAGCAAAGCCGTCAGTCCATCCTCAATGAGGTTGGACATAGCTGGCGTGATGTGCCCTCGTGCTTGCGACGTTATCGCCACCCTCCTATCGGGGGATGCTGCTGCGGCGGCGTAGCTGGTTGGTTTGGGGTCCGTGGGAGACCTGATCCTTCGTTTTTTGGTATCGACTTTCGGAGACATAGTCTCGTCCGGTCGATCCCGTTTGGCGTTGGACTTGGCTCTCTCCACGTCCCTGTTGTCCTCTCCGGGTTTGCTAGGCCCAGCCTGAGTATACTCGGGTGTCGGGGGTTCCCTTGGCTCCTTCCGAGCTTCCTCAGGGATGTTCTTGGGTCCCTCTTGGGCTGTTGTGACTGCATTGGCGGATGCGGTCTGGGGGATTCCCTTTCTCCGCATCCTTCTCTTCTCTGCCTTCTTCTGCAGCCTGTTTAGTCTCTGACGGTCAGAGGTAGTTTTACGTTCCCGCCGGTCAGGTAAGCGGGGTCCCTTGTTTGGGGGCCCGCCTGTCCTGCGCTTGGGTCCGCCAGCTATCTCCCAGTTGAGATCTAGCTGCCTCCTCAACTCCGCCGATGTAGTGGCGCCGCTGGTACCTGCAGAGGGCTCCTGCTGCGCTGTTGTGGCTATGCCTGGTTGGATGGCCGATACTTCGGCTTTCCCTCCAGACTCGCACTTTCCTGTGTTTGTTACCAGGATGGCCGGTTGTCCGATTTTCCCACCAGTAGTGCTTTCGGGTTTCCCCTCTTGCCTCACTGGTGGGATGACCGGACTCCCGGCTTTCCTCGTATCGGCACTTCCGGATTTCCCCTTCGTGGCCGGTTTATGATGTGGGATGGCCGGTTTCCCAGCTTTCCCTTTGGATTTGCCCTCCAGTTTCCCTTCGGGTCTTGTCTTATTGGGAACCTTTTTCATGTCCATGTCCTGTAAATGTAAAGTTATTCACCTTTCGTCGTTCCCACCCTCCACGGAGCCCGCACATTTGGGGATGCCCTACAATAGGTGCACCAGGATTACGGCGAGAGGTATAGGAGCGCAAAGTTGGTGGTTAAGCGCGACATCAGGGACTCAACAAGTGTGGCCAGGAGACCGGTTCACAATCCCCCGGTTGTCCCACACAGGTCTTGCCCCGTCAGCATGGCCCTCACCATCCCCGGTGATGTTCTCCAGGGACCCTCACACTCCTCGCCGGCGGCCCTCTGACGGGCCGCATGGACCGTTCCCCTCACGCCGGCTAAGCGCGAAGGGCACCGTTTGGCATGGAAATCCAGACCAAAGGGGGCGTGTTGCGTTGCGCAGGTATCTAACCCGACCCACGCCCCGCTCAACCCCCCAGGACTCCATCATCCCCGCCTTCGGCGCTCGACTGCACAGGTCCTAGTGCAGGTAGGGTCTATTGTCAGGTACAGTCCGTAAGTCCGTCATTGTCCTCTATCCACGCCGGGTAGCCCTACACTAAAGCGGCGTGGTTTAGGGAGGTCATTTCCTTCCATCCCTAGTTGAGTCGGGTTATTTAACCGCCGCCCGAGGTTCGGCGTTGTTTGTCACTCTTTGGCACCACCCAGGGGGCACGTGTAGGGTTGGGCTCTGTCCTGACGAGCTGGTAATTCCTACGGACGCGAGTAACATCACCCCCCTAGTCAATATATTGGTGTAACATTGTCAAAGTTGAGATCTGTTTATTAATAGTGGCCTAAGAAACCCATCTCTAGAGAATAACAACAATCTTTTTTTCAGCGACAAACCTGACATCTAAGCCTTTCATGACGCCAATAGGTCCGATCCAATTGACGGCCGAAGAATGCAACGAGATCCTCATGAAGCGCGCCCTCCAAGCCCAGGGTATTGCCACACCCGTCATCGACGCGTCCCAGCTCAACCACACCATCCTGAACGGAGGGCTGAAGAGTTTAGCAGAAGCCACAGTGCAGCAGACGCAAGCTGACAATATGCAGAATAGTTCAGTACATCAACACCATTTGCTGCACACGAAACAGGAGCCCGGCACCGCTAATAACTCGCCTAAAGTAAGTGTTTTGTACAATTGCAGTAACAGATATATTCAGGAACATTGCTATGAGGTCTCATAGTGTGCTTGAAGACACAGGTGAATTAGGAAAATGCTGAACTTGTTATTGTGCTTGTTACTTTTCCCCTATACACCCGCATGGTGACTGCTTAGGATAGTATAAATCCAAGAATTTCTGTTAATATCATGAAAGAGAAAACAATACAATGGACAGTCTCATGAAATCTCACATCTCTTTTTTAAATTTTTATATGACCTCAAAATTCTCATGTGCAGAACTGCAATAATAAAATATTTACCTGGAGTTACGTTAACGTTAACTTATTCCGTCCCGCTCACATGACAGATTTTGTAAATAAGAATGACAGTGAAAGCATGCTTTTCTCATGGCGATATGATTTATAGGAGATCAAAGTTCTAAAGCGTAAACTTTAGGGGCCTTCTAGTTATTTGTAAAGAATGCATATAATACCTTTGTCATATTATAACCTAGTGTTAGACGGTGTATTCCCAGACCGAGCTGATGACCACCAACACGGTGATGACGTCAGCGCCCCCTCCCCCCGTCAAGGAGAGGCCCTACTCGTGCGATGAGTGCGGGAAGTCGTTCCTGCTGAAACACCATCTCACCACGCACGCAAGGGTGCATACGGGTAAGTTTCGTACTTTTCTTCAATCTTATATATAAAACTCTCGTGTCACAATGTTCCCCACCAGACACCGACCTCGACGGCGAGGTCGACGAACCCCCGCTTCCGCTAGAAGGTGCGTCTACTTACCTAGACGCACCTTGGCACCCGACAAGCCCGCTGAGTTTCTTGCCGGATTTTCTCAGTCGAGGTCGCGTTCCGATCCGGTGGTAGATATACCCTCGCCACCTCTCCTGGCAGCGGCCCAAGCCGAGGTAGTGTCCCTTGTGGCGCCCTTGAGCTAGCTGCCCCCCTGCCCCTCTGGCTGGAGCGCACTTGCGCTCGCCCTCTGTCCGGGTGAAGTTGTTATGGCCAGTCTGGCAAACAACATATAGTCCAGATAAAAAAAAAGTCACAATGTTTGTTACCATATTCCTACGAAACGGCTCGACCGATTTTTATAAAATTTTATATGCATATTCAGTAGGTCTTAGAATCGGCTACTAGATTAATAAATATTGCCTGAGTAACACACCAAAACTGTATGGTCTGACACTAAGCATTGTTTCTGGGTGCCATTCATACAGTGGTCTTTGTCTATTTGTTTGTTAGATTAACTAGAAATCTGATAGTAGTATTTAATTGTATGGAGTGTAATGTATATAAATAATATTTATTAAGGATTGTGTCCTCTACACTTATTTCATGTTTATAGCTCAAAAAATAATCTGGACACCATGCACATATTCGTCCCCTATTTTTAGAATTTTAATGTTTCAAATCCCGCGTATTTGTGTTTTTCACGCGGCAGTGCGTTGAGGCCTTTACATCATTTATCCACATCACGATACTGTATCGCCATATCGTCAATACTATTGTGACAATGAACCTGCAGTGATAGCCGATTTGTTAAGGACGCGTCTCGCGGGCACCAGGTCCTGGGTTCAAACCCCGGCTCGCACCTCTGGGTTTTTCGAAATCTATGTGCGAATCATAATTTATATATTTCTAACATGTAAATTATGTCTAATATATATATCTAATATGTAACATTTACCAATTTTCGAAAACCTTGTTAAATCCGCCAACCTGCACTAGGCCAGCGTGGTGGATTACGGCCTGAATCCCCCTCGTAGTGAGGAGAGGCCCGTGTCCAAGAGCGTCCCACTCCAAAAAGGGCTAAATTATTATTTTATTAATTAACCTCAATCCGGACCACCTTGTATCGCGATATCGTGAATACTGTTATGACTGATACACGTGATATTACTGACTCTATTACTTATTTAGTGACAATGGTGTTGCCTGCTCATATTCTGTTGCTGTTCCTGCGAATGTACACCATCTTATATTCATTGAAAAGAGTAACCATTGAGTTTCTTGCCGGACCTTCTCAGTGGAAGCAGCATTCCGAACCGGTGGTAGATTCTGACTATTCATAGTTGCTTTGTTGGCTTACATGAATTAAAACAATTGAGATTTGAGTTTCGAGTTGACTGAGTTACGGCATCGTCCGGCAGATGGCAGCGCGGCGCCGGCCGCAGTGCACGTACCGACGCGGTCCGCTCTGTTTCAGGTGAGCGGCCGCACGGGTGCGTGCACTGCGGCAAGGCGTTCGCGCACAAGCACTGCCTCAACACGCACCTCCTATTGCACACCAACGACCGCCCGTTCCAGTGCCAAGAGTGCAAGAAATCCTTCACCCTCAAACATCACCTGATGTCCCACTCCAGGGTAACGATACCCCCATTATTCCTTCTCTTGTCCTTCTAGGTGAAAGGCCCCATGTTTGCGCGCATTGCGGCAAGGCGTTCGCGCGCAAGCATTGTCTGAACACCCACCTGTTGCTGCACTCCGCGGACCGTCCGTACAGGTGTCACGAGTGTAAGATGGCGTTTACGCTTAAACACCATCTTGTTACGCATTCGAGGGTGAGTTTTGTTTATTGAATGTGGATTTTGTTAGTTGTTATATTGATTCAAGGGTATACCAAGTCGTAATGTTGAAAGGAAAGTCTACTATAAAACTATCATTTTCTGTTTGATCGTGTATCAAATGGCTTATGCTTCTCATCGCAACATGCATGGGTTGTCGAAATATCTAGCCTGAATCTTTCGGGGAACTCTGAAGAAAGACCTAATTCGTTAAGCTACCCAGTAAGAACAGAGGCCAGTCTCTGTTTAAATAGGTCAAATCGAAGTAGACTGTAAGCCGATCTCAATGAACAATTCTGCCAGAATTTATGAAAAAAGGTTCTTAGAAAATGTAAGCTGGCTTAAATTTATCATTTAAGATATATTTGCCAACCTCGGAATAAAATACTTATTGAACATCAAAAGAAACCTCTGTATTGTATTTTAATTATGCGGATTTAAGATATGTTAACCCATTTATAGTTCTAGTGATGCAATCCCAACTGTAGAAGACATTTTAATCCTTCTATTTTATTTTGTAGAAGTTAATGTTTGGGTCTCTCCACGATTCTTTTGGGAAAAGGGCTCGAAATACGATGATATTGTATGACATGTATTGTGTGGTGTGTTCAGGTGCACAGCCGGGAGCGTCCGTTCGTATGCGAGGAGTGCGGGCGCGGGTTCCCGCTGAAGCGGCACCTGGTGACGCACCGCAAGTACCACGCCGGCGAGCGGCCCTACGTCTGCAGCGACTGCGGGGAGAGCTTCGCGCAGAAGGTGACATGTCCCGCTGCTGTTATTACTGTTACGCCCGAAATAATAAATTCTGATACAATTTTTGATACGTACGTGCAGACCATTTTGTGCATGCGCAAGGACCACAGCTAGTAGTACTTAGCAACATGTAGGTACTAAACAAAAAGTGTTAAAACGATGCAAATTTAATGCCAGTACTCAAAAGAAATCAAAACTCAGACGGAGCGCTGCGCGTAGAATTTGTGAGCGAAGCCAGCAAAGTAATAGCATCAATCTCTTTTTTTGGATTTTGATTGCAGTTCGAGATTTAATATCGGGAGGGTACCTACACCTAAAAAAAAAATATTGATGCCAAATTGCATCCTAAAATTTGTAAAAACTCATGACCTAATTTAAAAAAGAATACTGCATTTATGTTATTTGGTATACATTGGTATACTTTTAGTTTTAGTAAAAGTTGTTATTTTGGTCTTGAGTGTCAGTAGCAGTGGTTGCGCAAGCTGCGGCGGGCATTATGCATGTAGTGTTGTCCATTGCGCGCTCACTAACGGGGTGTCGGGCGTGTGTGCGTGCAGGAGCACCTGGTGATGCACAGCCGCTTCCACGGGTCGCTGTCGCCGTACGTGTGCGGCGACTGCGGCGTGACGTTCGCGCGCAAGTTCCAGCTGGTGAACCACGGCCGCGTGCACGGCCGCGTGCCGCACGCCTGCCCCGTCTGCGGCAAGGAGTTCCTGCAGAAGCGCACGCTCGTCGCGCACATGAAGTCAGTCACCACACTAGTCATACTAGCGCCCCTATTCATCAATTATCTCGAGTCTGAGAGAGATCTTAAGGAGGCATTTGACAAGTAATTTTGTACTGGTAGGATATAAGAATGACGTTTCCAAGATCGGTTTCAGACTTGAGATCGATTTGTTAATACGCGCCTACTCCACATCTAACCGTGAGTTCGCACTGGACGAAACACGTTCGCGAAACATATTGTTGTCTCTATTTTATGACAGCAAAAATAGAGACAATAACATGTTCGTCCAGTGTGAACTCACTCAATCAATCACTCACTCACTCAATTTTCGAAAGAAAACTCTCCAAATTTGGTGGATTATACCTTGAAACTCCATCGTTTTATAGAGAAGCCCGTGCGTTTTAGTGAGTTTTTTTTAATTTTTTTTGTTTTTTTTTTAGCTTAATTATAGCTCAATATTATTATTAATTTATTTATTGTTGTTCTTGAGAGGTTGGTTAAAGGAGACACATGCGAACTGTTAGAGCTAGGCATTGTGTTAAGTATGTCTTTGGAACAAGTTCCAATCTAGTCGCCTGTATATTTACTAAGACATGTTTTACAGAATCCACACAGGCGAAGGCGTTGTCGCGTGCTTAGAATGTGGCGAAGCCTTCAAATGCAAATCAGAGCTGCAACAGCACTGCAAAATAACCAGGCACTGCTGTAGTACGACGTCGCAGCAACAACAACAACAACAACAACAGCAGCAGCAGCAGCAACAACAACAGCAGCAGCAACAACAACAGCAACAGCAAGCGCAACAACAGGTGCAACAGCAAGCGCAACAGCAAGCGCAACAACAAGCGCAACAACAAGCCCAACAACAAGCCCAGCAACAAGCGCAACAACAGCAGCAACAGACTACTGTTATAAAGCAGGATGATTTCAAACCGCAAATTGTGCAGGTGAGCGTTTACATTTACATAAGCAAAAAAAACATCTAAGTCTGTGAAGCCGCTTAGGAGTTAAAGAGAACACACGCACACTGGAATTTATATAAATAATACTATCTGACCCGGCAAACGTTGTTCTGCCATGTAAATTATACTATATTATGCATGTATTATACATATAAAACTTACTCTTAAATCACTCTATCTATTGAAAAAACTTTACTTTTAAAGATCGAAGCATACATAGGGACAGACAGACAGCGGGAAGCGACTTTGTTTTATACTATGTAGTGATAAAGATTGTTTTTTTTACAACCAGATCATAGGTGCAGACGGTCAAATAGTAACGGAAAAGACGACAGCGGGATACGCGTGTACGGAATGTGGATCGTGTTTCAACACAAAGGTTTGTACACTTAAACCTAAAACCTTACAATACAATTTGTTGATGCAACTTGTTGAATGTCGAGTTGACCGTCCTACCAGCAATAAATTGCATCGTGAGTAGCCCCTTTTAGACAAGCGAAGTCTACCTAGGCAATTCAAAAGAGGTTACTTTCATCGAAACTATTTTGTAGAAAAAATATGCACGAAATTATGTTTTATGAAAGGAAACAAAGAATAATCTAAAACTAAATATTATTTCTTAAAAAATACATTTAATATTAATTCAATAGCAAATTGTTTGCGTTTGCAAAAAATGTTTAAAACCGTATTTATGAATCACTACGTGAAAACTAGAGAGGGGGGGGGTCTTGGCATATTCTACGGTGGGGAGGGGGGTAAAAAATGGGCACGTTCCCTAACGGTGTTGGTGTGTTGCGGCAGGAGGCGCTGTCGCTGCACGTGCGGCTGCACGCGGGCGACCGCACCTGCGTCACCGACCTGTGCGCGCTCACCGCCGCGCTGCAGCCCGGCTTCGTCACCGCCGCGCACCACGCGCACAGTCAGTACACACACACACCCACCCATACACACCCCACACACACCCCCATACATACCTACACACATACATACACATACACCACACACACCCCCATACATACCTACACACACATACACATACAAACCCCACACACACCCCCATACATACCTACACACATACATAAACATACACACACCACACACACCCCCATACATACCTACACACATACCCATACAAACCCCACACACACCCCCATACATACCTACACACATACATAAACATACACACACCACACACACCCCCATACATACCTACACACATACATACACATACACCACACACACCCCCATACATACCTACACACACATACACATACAAACCCCACACACACCCCCATACATACCTACACACATACATACACATACACCACACACACCCCAATACATACCTACACACATACACATACAAACCCCACACACACCCCCATACATACCTACACACATACATAAACATACACACACCACACACACCCCCATACATACCTACACACATACATACACATACACTACACACACCCCCATACTTACATACACACACACACACATACAAACCCCACACACACCCCCATACATACCTACACACATACATACACATACACCACACACACCCCCATACATACCTACACACACACACATAAAAAACACACACACCCCCATACATACCTACACACATACATACACATACACACACCACACACACACATACAAACCCCACACACACCCCCATACATACCTACACACATACACACACCACACACACCCCCATACATACCTACACACATACATACACATACACCACACACACCCCCATACATAACTACACACACACACACACACAAATACAAACTCCACACACACCCCCATACATACCTACACACAAACATACACACACCACACACACCACACACATCCCCATACATACCTACACACATACACACTTACATACACATACACACACCACACACATCCCCATACATACCTACACACATACACACATACATACACATACACACACACACACACACGCACATAAAAGCCCTTTATACGTTCTGTCAATAAACCTTGGTGTTAACAGGGCCTGTACTAGAACTAAACTTGATTAATGGGTGAATGAGAATAACGACTATATATGAGAAGGACGACAATATTTTTTATTGTGTCCATATAATAAATGGAATATAATATAAACATATTATGTTTAGTCGTGATTTGTAGGCCCCAGAATTAACTCCATTATTTCGTATTTGACACAAGAATGAAATTTGATATCTAATTAGGGTACACGTATTTTAACTTTCCAAATGAAACTGTACGTTCAGATGGGGATTCAGGGATAGGAGGAATTAAACCCTTATAAACTTTCGGTGAACTTAAGATTTTTCTGTTTTCAGATCAACCAATCCAAATAATATCATCGAATCCCAATAACGTAGTTCACACGCAAGTTATAGCAACGGTAAGTTCAATTACAAACACATTTTTTACATTTACCCCCTTTAAACATGGTATAGCGGGCGAATAGTTACACACCGAATTATCTCTTTTTGACGTCAGTCATTTGACGTTCGAAAGAAGAAGACAAAGCATGGTGTAATTCAACACCGGGCGGTGTGTGTTATACTAAGGGGGTAGATGTTTATATACTCGGTAAAACAGAAAGGGTGTGCTATTTTTTTGAAACTTAACTTTGTAAATTTAAAACTATCGGCTCTGTGGGACAGTTGAAGAAGTAAGTTTTTGTAGACTTATGAAATCTGTCAACAGCTGTATCCCTGTAACACCTTTTGTTTTTCAAGTTTCCTCCAAAGCTGATACGTTTAGTATTACAATGTTAAGTTTTGAAAATAAATATACCCTTTCTGTTTCAATCTGTATAAATTTGTAATGTGTTATTTCTTTTGATCACAGAATCATCACGTGTCAGCGCCTCGGCCTAAAATACATTTCTGCGGAGACTGTGGTAAAGGTTTCGCGGCGAAACACGGACTCTTAGCGCATCAGAGGAGGTGAGTATTACAAATGGTATTTATTATAAACTCTCATGTAAAATATTCCAACCTCATAGGATGGGTTAAATATGAACAATTTTGGAATAGCAAATAGTTATGCATAGTCTTACATATTATTCTGTCATTAAAATTGAAAGTAGATATCATGTTAGTCCGCATTATGTTGGCGGCAAACTACGACAAAAAAAATTGACATAACTTTAAATATTTCTCCCTTGCTCATACATAATGATGACAAAGACGGCAATAGATTTTGTTTAGCTCGTTTACGTTAGAGTATTCCTATTAGATAGCCAGTTTGAATTCCTTGTTGTAGATAGAAATAAAATGAAAAATTGACAATTTGTAAGTGTCCCCGTAGGCCTAAACGCTTTGACTTTGTGGCATTGTCAGGCATCCGGACGGCAGCTGTACACTAAGGACGCACGTGTGCAATCAGTGTGGCAAAGCGTTCTTCCAGAAGAATCATCTGATGCTGCATCAGAGGCAACACATGGACCTACCCTCGAGAAATGTAAGTGAAAAAATATGACCACCTTTATGGCCTCAGCAACGCTTGTACTTTGGGTACTTCCATATTAAAATGGAGTAGGGGCGATCCGAGTGACACCCAATCGGGGCAAATTACGAAAAGGCCATCGGTGACATTATGCCTTGGCACATTGACACTATGCCAAGCCAATATGATGGGTGTTCATTAACTTTCAGAATACAGTGCAACCGGTGAACCAACAATCTCAGCAACAGGCCGCGCAACAGGCGGCGCAGCAGGCCGCGCAACAGGTGGTGCAGCAGGTGCAACAGCAAGTGCAACAGCAGGTGCAACAGCAACAGCAACAACAGCAGCAACAGGTGCAACACCAGAACAGCATGGAGATAGATCAGCAGGAGCACCAGCAACCCACGCATATACAAGTGGTTAGTATAATAATGATTACTATGGCGTGAACTGTAGACTAAGTCGGTTATATTCCTATATATATAGGGTGTTAGGGTAAACGAGAGACGTTTTGAAGGAGGGTATTAATCAGTATTCAAGCCTCATTCCAAATATGTAAAAAGTATAACCTTAATTTTGACCTAATTATTCAATTAATGCGTCGTCTTAAGCCCTAAGCCAGGTAAAGTATGAAGGGAAAACGGATCATACCTAAATACAGGTCACTGATACATACACTTACGGCCTAAATTTGCTCGGCAGCGCAAGAGTGCCTACAGTGTGTACAGATATAGGTGTGCGAAGTGATTTGTATGGGTATTGAGTATGTTGGTTAAGGTTTTCTTTGTGATTACTCAGACTTTTATTGATTTTTTTTATAGTAATGTGTACCTTTGCTGGCTTCACTCTCTCGTTCTACGCGCTCATAAAGTAGTTTCCTGGTGTACCTACCAATCTACATGTCAATAGTCAAGTCGACCCCCACAACCCCAGACCGATCATAACGATCGTGAGATGTATTGTGCCATCTGGAGACTATTAAAGTACTACATCACTACATAGTATAAAACAAAGTCGCTTCCCGCTGTCTGACCCTATGTATGCTTAGATCTTTAAAACTACGCAATGGATTTTGTTGCGGTTTTTTTTTAATAGATAGAGTGATTCAAGAGGAAGGTTTATATCCTACTAATATTATAAATGCGAAAGTTTGTGAGTGTGGATGTTTGTTACTCTTTCAGCCAAAAAATACTGTACGGATTTGGATGAAATTTGGAAAACAGATAGCTTATAACCGGGATTAACACATAGGATACTTTTTATCCCGATAATCCCGTTTTTTTTAAAGTTAAATACTACGCGGATGATGTCGCGGGCACACGCTAGTGTATAATACATGCATAATATAGTATAAAAACACTAGTATCAGCATAGCACCCGTGCGAAGCCGGGGCGGGTCGCTAGTAACTGTATATTTGTTGAAGTGAGTATGGCATGTTGTCTTGCAGGTGACGAACCGGTCGGGGCAGGTGATCGGCAACCAGATCGTGGTGGGCGCGGTGGGCATGGGCGTGGGGCGGCGGCTGGTGGCGCCGCAGCTGCAGCTGCTGCGCGACGCCAAGCCGCTGCACCAGCTGCACCACGCCAAGCACCATCCGCCGCGACACCACACCACCAGGTACCGCACCACACCACACCACCCGCGACGACTGGACCCCACGACGCATTGTCTTCATTTTTATTATGACGAACACTTGGCACAGTGGTTCGAGCGTTCGAGCGTTCGGAAATGGCCTACCGCTTCGTGCAGTGGTTCGAGCGTAGGCCGCTCGGCTCACAGCACATGGTGGTTGCGGGTTTCGATTCCCGCCGGGGGAAATTTCGGAAATGGCCTTCTAGTAATTTGCCCAAGTCTGGGTGTCACTGGCATCGCCCCCAGTCCATTGTACGGTACCCATAGTACATGAGTTGCTTAATTTGGGACCGTTTAAGTTGGTGTGTCAGTCTGGCGGTATTTTTATTTATTATCAATGCGTAAATAGCCTAGCGGTCTGAGGAGCCGCCTTCGTAGCCGAGAGGTTCCGGGTTCGATCCCCCATCCATTTCCTCCATCCATTAAACTATTAACGTGGGCTCGCTCCTATCATAAGCATAAGCTTAGCTGGAGGGGCTGACGGGAATACAATAAATATGATTAACTCACATTACTAGTAATATTAAAAAATATATATATGAGAGCGGCGCCCAGTCGGCGTCTAAGTTTTCTAGCGTATTTTCTGCCTGTCGCTAATAGTGCCACCTAACGTTCCAACTCCTGTTATTTATTTCGATCTAATTCGTGCGGGTTCCGAAACAATTTAACTTTTCCCCGGTAATCGTCGAGGGTCAAACCTCGACGTCATCTTTGGTCACCATTGTCGATCTTGGTTTACAGCATTAACAGTGGTGGGAATAAAAACACAATGTTGAGTTAGAGTTATTGAGTTGGCTTGCGTGTCCGCAGCGGCGACGCTAAGGAGGTGGGCAGCCTGGTGCTGTCGGCGGGGCGCGGCGCGGGGCTCATCAAGTACGAGATCTCGCTGCCGCCGCCCGCCTCCGTGGTGCAGGTGCAGCAGCTCGACTGAGTCAAGCGGGAACCAGACGAACCCGTGCTCGTTTGGCTCAAGAAGTGAACTATGGGGCTGACATGTCCTAATTGGATTAAAGCCCCAAAACAATATAAGAAAAATAAAAAAAGGAGAGCAGATGTGAACTATTGTGGACTAAATGTGGTGTTCAGTGTTGGGTATGCAAGTGTGAAGTTATATGAAAACGAGACAAAGTTCTGGTATGTATTTATAGCTGGTATTACTAAATCGTTGGTCGATGAAAATGTCTTGGGTCCATGGGGATATGGAACAAGTAATATGGACATTGCGAGTGACGTCCCGCGTGTAAATGTGTACAGTGTGAATTGTTTGTGGGTTCAGTCGGTACGGTCATTTCAGTTGTGAAGGCAACATGATGCAGGTTATAGTGGGCAACATTCTGGTTTGTTGGATACGGTAATAAATTTAATAATATTACAATTCAATTCAGTTATGGGACTGAGCTGACAAGCAATTTTCTTGATCTATAATTTTGCTTCAATGTTTGACAAGCAACTTTTTGAATGTGAATAAAAGACACTGGTGTCAAATCTCTTTGCATTCTGAAAATGAAGATACTTTGAACTTGTCCAAATTATTTCTGTATCCAACAAACAACGAACATTAAAACAATATTTGGTACACTAAAGTCTAAGCCTAAATTATATGAAAATATAATGCCAATAGATTGGAAAGCTTTATTTAATGAATAGACATTCTGCCTTACAATAGAGCCTTATTTTCGTTTTATTGATCGTTAGGGTGATAGGGGGATCTACTTAATTTCGATGGCAATAATATCTAAAGGTGATAGTACACAGCGGGTGGGCGGGAAGTAATTGGGGGGAGTTGCGTGAGTAGGCGACGCCATATAGTTATTGCATTTTTAATAAGACAATTTAATTATTGTAAATTGACCTGTATGCCAGTGTCATAAGAGTCACGGCACGCGGTCTTCGTAAAATGAACGAACTATGCGTATGTATTAGGCAATACACACATTGGTGTCGTGCCGAGCGTCGAAACAATAGAAAGAACCCCAGTCGCTCAGTTCCGTCCCGCCCTCTGTATGCCGTTACCCTCGATTCATTCGTGTATTTAAAATGAATGTTCTAAAATTTAGAACATTACGAGTGTAAAAAGACAGGTGTAGGTATCATGTTCGTCTGTGTAAAGTAGTTTAGGAATAAGGGCAATTGTAGACTAGCGTAGAGTAATCTCTTGTACATATCAAAATACGTTTATACGGAACTGAACGGCGGTTTTTTTGTAATAAACAAAATGTACAATCTCTCTGTAGGGTTACAGCATTTAAGTTTTGTATATGGTCGCTTCGCATAACTGTTATAATATATTGCTTCTACATGATTACATTGTTTATTTAATGTTTCAAATCAATTATGCAGTGTTTTAACATTTATGTGAACTGACCTTTATTATTTAGGCGAAACGTCGAATAGGCTTTTTTTAAGTACATTATAAATATTGGATTTTAATTTTCAGTTTCTTTTTGTAAAGTAATAGCAGGTGTCGGAAGAGTGTTATGTGCAATCAAAATTCAGGATTAATTGGACATAGTTTTGAATAAAGGTACCAACCTACATATACTTTGCATTGTGGAACCAACCTACTTGCACTTGCACTAAGGTTGGTTTTGGTCTGCAGATGGAAGTATGGGTTGGTTCCTTTTTGCAAATCTATGTCCAATTGTAATGTCAGATCTGAGTACTTCTTACTTATCATGCAATGGTGACGCTTGTGATGTAAGTTGCTAGTTGCGCCACCAGTGCGAACGTGAAAATAAACTGCATACTGGGCTATTTAGAGTTCTATTTGAAACTTCTCGTACAGGCAAGATAATTGTAAATAAAAGTGCTGAAAATCACTTTCTAGAGGACAGAATGAATTGCTGATTTGAATATTGTATATATTATATTTTATTCAATTATTTTTTTGTAACTAATATTACTTTATTTAAATATGCATATCGAAAGTGAATATCAAGTCTTCCATATAAATAAATAGAACTCTAAATAACACTATAATAATTATAATAAAAGTGCAGTTACAGTGCAAAGTGTACACTATGTCTATGGTATTTGGTATCTAAATTGTGTATCTAGTCTGTGATAGGGATGTCTACTTCAGTCTGTAACTTTTTCTATGCAAGGAAGTAACAACTTAATAGCAATAATCAAAAAACATGTATTGCAAATGTACATTATCCATTATCCAGATGGATTACTTGGGTGCGTGTCTCCATAATTATGTTCCAAGCTTATTTTCGAGAATACCCTACCTATGAAAAGTCTTAGATTTTAAAAATATACGATTTTTATCATTCTGCTAAATAGTTGTTATTTTTAATAAAATATATTGCCTCAGAAACTCATTATTTTAATGATGTAACATCAAAGCGCAATTTGCCGTCACGCAGCTTCTACAACAAAAGTAAGAAGACAATACTTAATTACGGTTCTACATATTTCGAACAGAATAAGGATGAAATATCTACAAAAGTTATGCGAATAAACACTAACTCCCGGTGATAACTAATAATGTTGCCTGTGCAATAGAAAATTGCGATCGAATGTTGTTTTCATTTCTCGCATGGCTTTAGTTGATATTATGTGGCTATAAATAACATTTGGGAATGGTTGAGCCACTGGAGTTCTTGCTTCACTGTGATATTACATCTGTAAAATTAATTAAAAAAGTATGTGTGTGAGTGGACACGGAATTATTCTAGTGCAGTGACGTAGCAGTCATTAGGTGGACCAATTCGGGCACTACGGCAATATGGGCTGGTTGAGTTTGATTAGCTAGACTTGGCTTGACACGCTGCCGCGTGTCTAGATTTGATATCATAAATTCATATTTGCACAAATGTTAAACCAGAAGGGGACAAAACGTTATTCCATCGCCCTCAACTAGTGGTCTTGTCCTAGTTACACCTATAGGCCCAGCGCACACTGCTGGAGGCGCGGCGGAGAGCAATTGAAGACAACATTATGATATAAACCTTAACTACCTTGACATACGGTCGCTTGAATAAATTCGCACGCGGTGCTCGGAGCGCCCTCAAGAGCGTACGCGCGACTGCTCATACATACCGTATGTCAAGGTAGTTAAGGTTTATATTAAATTGTTGTCTTCAATTGCTCTCCGCCGCGTCTCCAGCGGTGTGGGCTGGGCCATAGTGTCTAAAAAGGATGGCAGGTGATTCATTAATAATTTTATGCACATTAGAATGAGAGTCTTCTTACTTCTGTGGCTCTGTAACGAGCTGATGTTACTACGCTACGTTACTGGGCTAATATTGTTACAGACAAATGCGCAAGTCGTTTTCAATTATTAAAATTGCATATACACGGTATTATTGTATAGAAAAATAATGCGGGTACAGTCGGCTACTTATTAAAGTGGCAGTTAAAATTACTAGATATTTTGAAACATCCAAAGTCAATACCAACATGTACTCAACCAAAGACATCTTATTGTGCCTGCACGAATTTATTTTAAACTAGCTGTGCCCACGGACTTCGTCCGCGTAGTATTTAACGTAACAAAATTTTCGGGATTATCGGGATAAAAAGTATCCTATATGTTAATCCCGGTTATAAACTATATGTGTTCCAAATTTCATTCAAATCCGTTCAGTAGTTTTTGCGTGAAGGAGTAACAAACATACATACATACATCCACACTCACACACTTTCACATTTATAATATTAGTAGGATTACATATATAGGATTCAAATCTACGTAGTGGAAAATATGTTTGATTCTATCAAAAGCAAACTAAATTGTTTATATAAATACCTACACCCTATGGTATGCAAAATAATGTTCATATTTATAGTGAGTAACATTTTTTTTAATACATTGGCCAGCGGTTGGTTTGAGCATTTAGATGACTCTAGTTGAGTAAACAGTAGTGATCATTGGGTGTACCTAAGTATTTTGTCATCATGACTGCCACTTACCATATGAAGATGACTGTACCTATCTCCTATCTGCAACCAGATTGAATGTTTCTATATTTTAGTGTATATTTACTTGGTTTACATTATTTTTACATCTTGACAAGTTGTTTGCCATTTACTTGTGTGTAAATATTATAGCGGATATCTATAATTTTTTATATTAAAATGAAAATATACATATTGTAATCATGGACTTATTTTTAATTGTACTAAAACACGGTCATCATTTTTATTATAACACCCCACTCTCAAAAAGGTACTGAAATCAGAGCCATGACATGAACATCTAGACAAATGCATAACATTGAAGTGTCTGTTTGTAATGTCAAAATACCTAACAGCTCTTTACTAAATGCATACTTATGAAAGTATATACGATACTTATGACAAAAATAAACAATTTTGTAAGTTTTGTCTGTGTGCCTGTCCGTCTGTCACGGCTAATCTCCTCACGACTGGACCGATTTTGACAGGACTTTCACTGGCAGATAGCTGATGTTATAAAGAGTAACATAGGGTAGTTTTATTATATCAACGTACTACGCTGGCGACAGCTAGTTTACAATATATCCTATAGTGTCATCATTTACTTTGCGACTCTGAAGACAGACATGTGGTACGCAGTCATTCTTGTCTTTTAATGTCAATGAAGCCAATTGGTATCAAATAAGCCTCACTCGAGCTGTGATTCAAGGGCGAATCCAAATCCACATTTCCGCTATTCCTCCAACTTTCTTGAGTCTGTAAAAAGGTATTTTTGCATATAAAATAAGTTTCCCAGCGGGACTCGTAAGTACCTACACAAGAAAAGGATCGTGTCCTAGGTAATTTTTTCAAAAGTTCAAACGCCTCTCAACGCACGACGTCCCTTGAGTCATATATCCCCGGCTCTGTATGGGCGTGTTCAAATTGTTTTGTCCTTTTTTACGTTTTGCAAGATTGATACTGTTTCCATGAAGTAGGTACTCTGACAGGGTGATATACTTCGCATACCTACGGATTTGGCTCGAAGCAACTCTTTCCTAGCTAAATATTTGTCAGAAAAGATACTTGCCCATGAAGTCAAATCAGATATGGTCATGTATTCAGAATCAAGATCAAGAAAGATATTTATTCAGCTAGTAGGTACGCACAGCTGATTGTTAAATTTAAGAATAGCGCAAACTAAGTTTTTATTGAGATGAGTACCTACGTGATGTAAGTATTTACAAACAGTAGGTATATGTTCCGCTTTTCACCCCGATCATTTACATCTGACCCGGACCAGATGCCACTCACATCAACACATTGATCGGACCTTCATAACTCCCAACTCGTCAAGGGAATCACCTCAAGAAACCTCGATACCAGATTCATGGGTGTAACGATATTAGGGGCCAACGCAAGGGATCCGGATACAAGGAGGGCTTCTTTACCAGTCCATGAGAAAAGCTATTTTATCCGGATGCAATAGCGTCGCATTGAGAGGGCGGATATTGGCTCGGTACATTGGATCCAAATACATTTGCGAAATGTATCTAACTAGGGCCACTGCGGTGCACCTCTACACCTCTTCAGATAATTAAACAGGCTGTATGGCGTGTGTATGCTTCGTACCAACGCCACTTGGGAATGGCAAAATATTATACTACCTAATTACACTTTCAGTGATAGAATTTTAGGTAGTATCGCTACAGATTCGGATAAATATCACACCCACCCATTTTATTGCTGCCAATCTTCCTTTATTTTTATACTTTATTACTTGTCCAGCATATATGTACTATATCTACTACCCTTTGTAATTATTGAATATAAGCAACTGGCGATTAAAAAAAAAATATGACGTATAAAGACAAGCCCGCTGAGTTTCTTGCCGGATCTTCTCAGTCGAGGTCGCGTTCCGATCCGGTTGTAGAATAAGAAAAAAAATATGTAAAATTGACAATTTGTAAGTGCCCCCGTAGGCCTAAACAAAATAAACGCTTTGAATTTGAATTTGAATTATGTACCTGCACTTGCCTACCTGATTTGCCAAAATAATTCAAGGATTACGGACAATTTTTACAATATCAAATGCCTCCAGTTTTATGTGTGGCCTATTTCGATACCATTGACTTCCTGGATCTGCCGTTATTGGCATTGATTGAAATTGTTGGGGTCACAATATGAACCTTACGTTGTTTGTCACTCATCGACGTTATATTGAGATAAAATAAAGATAGGGTAGTCTTGCGTAGTCTAGGTAGGTTACTCCATGAAATCGTTAATAATAATTTCGGTGTAAATTTTTACAGAATAAAAATATCAAAAATCATTATGGCGGGTAACCGCGTCCTTTATTAGAAAGGTGGAAGTTAGATCTCCCGTGGGTGGGATGTTTGTCTGACTCACCAGGAAAGGTTGGAATGAATATAGGTTTAAGTAACTCACGGCAAGGTAGTTTTGAGGACGCTGGCTCTGGAAGGTGACGCCGAGACACGCCGACTAGGGCGGCGATGAAAGATTTTCTTCGGTGGTGCACTGTCCACACTAAATTGTATTTTTTCGGTTCACACACTCACACACACACGTATTCTTGATAAATATGTTTATATATTGTTCAAGGGTCGACCCAATTGCAGTCCAAAACCGTGAATTGAATGTTATTTAGAATTATTAGAATTAAAAAGTTGGAACACCGCGAAAACACAGCCGTCTTCTAGTTCTTCGCGCGCGGCGAGCGCTTGCTTCGTCGCTATTGGTCGATTCTTCGCGGCGGTGGTAATCTCTTCGATAATTGGCCAAAAATGGCGCTATGAGTTTGCAATTGGATATGGAATTGGTATAGGAAGGAATATAGGAGCGACAAGCCAGAACACATTAGATGGTCCAATACAAAGCATTCATAATGATCGCGCCACTTGTAAGTACATATATTTTCAAATAAAGAGGGTAGCTGCCTACCCTCTTTATTTAAAAATATAAATAATAAATAAAATGTCTACCCTCCTAATTTTTAATTTTCGGGCTAACATCTCTGTAGCTCATAGAGCGAATACCAACTCAATTCAAATTCAAATCATTTATTTTGTTTAGGCCTACGGGGGCACTTACAAATTGTCAATTTACATATTTTTTCCTTATATCTACAACCGGATCGGAACGCGACCTCGACTGAGAAGATCCGGCAAGAAACTCAGCGGGCTTGTCTTTTTACATGTCATGTTTTTTTTTTTTATCGCCAGTTGCTTATTTTCAATAATTACAAAGGGTAGTACTTAGATATTAATATAAATATTAAAATAGCTCCAGTGTGTTGCCTTTTGATGTTTAATTAGTCTGCGGTTGACCCTTGTCGACGTAAGACTTTTGGTTCTCGCTCCCTGATGCTGTGTACCTACTAACGGCTCTCAACCGCGCGCGCTCGTAGTAGTAATTTTATTTATGCGATATTTTCGAATATGGTGGTATACCAAAAGACGCAGACAAGAAGTACTTACTCCCAGGCTACTTGATCTATAATGAAGAACGTGCTAGAAGAATGAACGAGACAGAAATGGGAAGGAAGGAGAGAAGCAGTACCATTCAGGAGAGCAGGTCAGTCAGTTTTCTACTAGCCAGTCTCCCATCCATTTAAGGCACGAGGCTGCTGTACCTACTAGCTAAAACAGTTAAAACATTTTGGTAGGTACTCAGGTATCTTGATAAAAAAACAGCTTTTCAGTGTAACGTTCAACAAAATAACGTTTTGGGAATATCGTGTAAAACAGAGCGTCCAATTAAGTTACGGACGGAAGTGCAAATTGTGCCCACAACGTTTCCGAGCGTAATGGAAAACACCCAGCTTTCTCCATCCTGTTAAAACCGAGTTAGCTAGCGTTTTAGGTTGGCTAAACACAAGGACACAGTACAAGGATACAATCCTTTGTCTTAATTCCGAGAGCGCTTGTGCAAGCCTTTTTGCTTTCATCCCCGACCTTTGTTCCTTAATTACGCGGAGTTTTAAATAACTAACCTAATAATTTAGGGGCGCTGTCCGACACAGATAAAGTCGTGACGGTAAATCACATTTTTGTGCTTAGGAACGGATTAAGGAGAGTACCTAATTCAACGGGCACGAAATTAAGCTCTTTTTAAAATACTTTTAATGATAAATTATTGATCTAGCACTATTTAATCTATCTATCAATTTATATACCTCTGCTAAAGTAGGTGTATATACTAGGTGAAACAAACAGTGCCGTCTAGGGACGCCCGAAAGAAGCGAAGCTTTGCAGTGGATATTAGATATATTATATTAACGCGTAACGCGTTACGCTTTTCACCGTTTTAGTGCCCGGGTAGCGAGCGCCCCGAACGTCCGTAAAGAAGCTTCGCTTCAAAATGGTATACTATTTTTTTTGCAACTTAACTTTGTAAATCTAAAACTATCGGCTTCGTGGGACAGTTGAAGTACTAAAGGTTGTGTGGCAATTTGTTAGTTCTTCAGATTGGGGCTGTACAATTAGCTGTTACTCATTAAAATTTATGAATCATAATTTTAATTAGAAACATAAAGTCTGTAGGTATTTATCTACAGATTTTTTGTTTAAATGTTGTGGGACAATTACTTGGCGCAGTGTCAACAGCTGTATTTCTGTGACACCATTTGTTTTTCATATTTCCATCATCCAAAGCTGATAGTTTTAGAATTACAAATTTAAGTTTTGGAAAGAAGTACGTATACCCTTTCTGTTGCAACCTGTAGATATGTGCCTGATTAGTGCTACTAATAAAAATGGCTAATCAACGCTAGGAACTTTATTCTGACTCTAGATCGAGATGATGCAATAACTAATGCTTCCGCGCAAATGAAATATAGCATTGAAAGAAAGAAAACACCTATATGTAGGTATGTTTTTCTTGGAAGACAACTCCATTTGCTCCTACCTACTAAAACGTTGCAATAACATTAAAAATATATCTACACTTGTACAACCCGCTTAGATAAGTGCCTACTGATTTAATCTTATTTTTATTTTTTACATCATTTACCTACACTGTGTAAAAATACGAGTACATGCGAATGTATTAAAAATATCAAATTCAGGTCGTCTCGAGATTAGTTTTTCCGAATCACGTACAATATTAGCTTGCGAGAATTTTTTTAACAACTTATTTCATACTATGTGGGATTTCCATTAAAGTTTGGAAAACTTAGATATCACTCAGAAAGTCACAGGAGGTATACAAGGCGTCTAGGTCCGCCCCTATCTTGTTCTGCTAGTGACTTTACCATTTCTTCGCATTGTTTAGCCTGCCTGCACATTCTTAAAGTTGGAAGTTCTTTTTTATTGAGACAGTGGCTAATGCTATACTTACATGCATACAAGGTGAAACAGAAAGGGGATACAATTTTTTTGCAACTTTTGTTTGTAAATCTAAAACGATCGTCTTTGTGAGTTGAAGTACTAAAGGTTTTGTAGACTTATGAAATCTGTCAACAGCTGTATCCCTGTAACACCTTTTGTTTTTCAAGTTTCCTCCAGAGCTGATAATTTTAGAATTACAGAGTTAAGTTTCGAAAAAAAAGTACCTTTACCCTTTCTGTTTCAACCTGTATATTGGTACCTCTGTCGTCTTAATATCTAGGGGATCTTTCCACCATAATCTGAGCTTTTTTATTATTGACACCCGTGATACCAACCTATAGATATGTATATGTCGCCGCCAAATAGCTTAATTCGCCGTTCAATTAACAGCCTAGGCACTTAACTAAACAGCGCCGTTCAACTAACGGCCTGAATGATATTCAGCCGTATCGTCTATTACAACATTTAATGAACTGGCTGGCTAATGCTTAGGCAACTGGTTGACATTTAAGTACTACAAAACTTTTTCAAAATACTACCCAAGAAGAACGACCTGGATGGGTTTAGGTTAGGGTTATTTTTTTTATGACCCCACAGAATCCCCACACGGCAAATAGGTTCGGTGGATCTAAAAAAAATCGTAAAAACCCTAAGTACCTAATAAAATTATTCCATCAAAGTTGTTTTTTTCCGACGCCATATTGACCAAAGAGAATATAGAATATAGAGATATTGACAGTTTGGTGAGTTTCGGCGCTAGGTG
Organism: Notodonta ziczac; assembly: GCA_918843915.1. Taxonomy (NCBI): domain Eukaryota; kingdom Metazoa; phylum Arthropoda; class Insecta; order Lepidoptera; family Notodontidae; genus Notodonta; species Notodonta ziczac. The sequence continues at coordinate 10,178,423 of OU974050.1, read as the reverse complement.
GCAGAAAGTAGAACTAAATTGAAATGAACAGGCTAGGCAGGTAATTAAACGGCTAGGCAAGTAGTTAAACGTCATCGATCCAAGTCATTTGCCTAGCTGTTTGATCAAATGGCTGAATATCATTCAGGCCACTAGTCGAACGGCGCCGTTTAGTTAAGTGCCTAGGCTGTTAATTGAACGGCGAATTAAGCTATTTGGCGGCGACATATATATATCCACCGGCGTGGCTGTAACTTTTCAAGAAAGGGTGGTCGAACAATCCGACGCCCGTATGCTGGTGGGGTTACGGGAACGTTTGCGCATTCATCCTTGACATTCCCCCGCCTCATCCAACCCCTCACATAGCGTTTCCCAAGATCACATTTTATAGAACCGTCTCGTCATCCATTAAAGCACAGTTTTTGTGATTAATGGCCGCCCACATCGGCTCTCGTGAGATTTGATGGCGGCCTTTATCCTATTGTGGCTGTCTTCCTTTATTCTCTGTGAAAGGACACATTAGGCCCATGCGCTTGTAAGTGACGTGGCCGGGATAGGGTTGGTGCGCAGGTTTGTGAAATAGGGTTGAATATTGTTACAGGGTTTGCCTTGGCATCCCTCTAAAGCCCTTTCTAAATCTCAAGTCTGAGAGCGATGTTCTTAGAAATAACATTCTTATATCATACTCCAGTAGGTACCCGCATAATAACATTTCAAAAGCGTACCTACTTAAGATAGGTTTCAGACTTAAGATTGATTTATTAATATCGGCCTAATTCAGTTGCAGACCCGATATTTCAATTTTAAAGTCTACATTTAGCGCTAAAATATGATTAAATTACGGTTAGGCAATGATTGAATAAATGACACATGTTTTATAAAAAAAAAAACATCGCTGCAACTGAGTGTGTTCTGCGTTCTTAATCTACATGCCACTACCAAGTATTTTCAATCGTCCACTATTTAAAACTAATCAAATCAAATCAAATCATTTATTTTGTTTAGGCCTACGGGGCCACTTACAAATTGTTAATTTTACATATTTTTTTTCTTATATCTACAACCGGATCGGAACGCGACCTCAACTGAGAAAATCCGGCAAGAAACTCAGCGGGCTGGTCTTTTTACATGTATTTTTTATCGCCAGTTGCTTATAATCAATAATTACAAAGGATAGTAGATATTAATATAAATATTATAATAGTATAATAATCACTTTCGTGGGATTTTAAGGTACTTCCGTAGTGTACTACATTTGTCCGTATTTCTATAGTTTAGCCTTACGGATAAACAGAGTTCAACTGGGCTTTCTCGTTTTACTAGAATTAACTAAGAATTAATGGAAATCCGTTTTACCGTTTTCAAATACAATTTGCTGAATGTTAAATTTTCAATCAATTTTTCAATACAATAGGTAGTAATCATTATGTAGGGTAAATTGTAGGGTGCTTACGTTTCGCTTACGCCAATAGCTCGTAATTCATCCCCTGGCTTGACGTTGAGGAATGAATATCTCCGGCGCGCGCTAATTTCGCGTAAGATGCGCGCAAGTGAGTGGTTTGTGAATGAGAGTTGACTCGCGTAATGAGCCGTGGAACAGCATGGTGTTTCGCTTTATACGCGGATGTGACGGATCGTTGGGCTCTTGCGACATGAGGGCGCAAGGCGAAGATTGAAGATGAAGCTACGTGATATTGGCACGTGAAATATTTTAGGTGACTTATACTGTCAACTTGCTTATTTGTTATTAAGCCGTTATCAGTGTCTTTGAATAACCTAATATTGTAAATAAATATCGCCAGACTACAACACCTTAAGACGATTTAAGTACTGGACGCGAGAAGTAGGTACAAAATAAAGTATGAAATCGCACGTTCAACTAACTTTCGCGGGGGGAAGACTATTGTTGCAAGATTCTAGCATGAAGGCCTGTATACTTATTAGACAGTGATAGGGTTTCATGCTAGAGTAGGCAACGTAACATTGACCAAGCCTAATGTTTCTCGGTAAGTACCTACGTGGCTTGCAGGGTACCTACACGTAAAAACCAAATCGTTTAGTGGTTAAATCGTCTGGACATCACAAACTCTATGGTCCTACATTTTGCAACACATTTATTATGGGTAGGCACTTATCGTACGACTGGCAGTCAAGCCAGTGATACCAAAACTAACGAATCTTAAAGGCCGTTTCCCAAATGTCCCTTTTCTATTCTAAATTTAAGCAGCCTGCTCAAAGCAGGTCGTCAAATTAGTTTTTAATTTATGACCCAAGACGTATGAACGACGTAACACATTCTGAGGATTATTAACAATGCTAAAGTTAGGTATTTATGTAAGTCTAAGTACATAATATCAGGAACATTTTGCAGAAAGAATAGGTGGCAGATATTGTAGAATAATAAAGTTACATTCTAGATTAAGGAATAATTTATTTGGACTGCTCAGAAAATCAGTTTTCAAAATACTTTCAGGACTTTTTTGCCGTGGAGAAGCACCTAGGATGCTCGTTCCAATGTTTTGTATTAAGCGAGATTAATGGCTCCAGCTTCAGATTGAGACGATCAGCCCAGGGCCTGTGATTGATGGAGTTTCGTTATTCCGACTTAATGGGTGTTTTTAGTGTCTTAGTAGTTGATTTTTTGTTTCTGTCATTAGACGATTATATACTATGTTACGGGGGGGGTAGAGCAAATTGTAGAGCTCTCACAAAATCCGAGACAGTTTCCGAAATACGCCAATTATACATTTCGAAAGTAGCTACTACGATGCATAAACTCACCATAATTTCACCCGAATTTGCAAACATAGCCTCCCGACGCACCTACAGAATTCCCCTTCCAACCATTCACTCAAGTTTTGCTAGACGCCTACCTCCTTACATGCATTCTTTCGTTTACAACGTGACATGTCGAAATATTGTTGATATGAAAAACATTCCTACTAAAAAAGCCCAACGTGCCATAGAAAAATGGCTAAAGAACTTGAATTATCAGCAAACAGAACAGATTCTTGAAACCTACCGCTAAGGGACTGACAACAAACACACACACACACACACAAACATACCTTCATACACAACACACACACATACACACCACTCAACACATACACTACACACACCTTTGCAAGCTTATGTTTACCTTTCTTTTTAATTATTTTATTTGTGTCGAACCTGTCGCCAATTTTATTTTTTAATTAGCTTTGGTCTCTGCGATACAGGCCCAGAGCCTAGTGTAAAGGCCGCTGCATAAAGAATATTTTTCACTTGAATTTTTAATAAATGATTTATGATTTATGAAATACTGCACCTCGAATCGAATCCACTAGTCCATAAGTTCAGTAGGCTGTACTACCTACCATTTCAGCATTTCCTAAACTAGAAATGTCTCGTCGGTTGTTCGATCGCACTGTAATAAAATTGTTTACCAGAGATTGCCAGTTAAACAAATTAATAAATTAATAACGTTATAACGAGCAGCCGTAATAAGCTTAGGATAATCAAATCAAAGGGGGCGTTAAAGAAATGCATTTTATTTAAATATATGAGTTTATTTATGTATCACATGGCATAATACATGATTTATTTATAGATAATAGATAGTAATACAAAAATAATAAGGCATATTTTTGATAAGATACCTCATTCGTTTAGGTATATTACTTTACCGGTGTATTCTCGTGTTCACATAAATAACTTTTGATTATAATTATTGCTTGATAAAGCAAAGAAAATTACATTACCTTCACAAGATAATTTATATTATTTTACGTACTAAGGAACTTAAATTAATGTTAACAAAAACTTTAGGTAATATTCAACATAAATTAACATTACTGACTACGATTACAGAATGATTATATAACTTACTGAAGCAAGTAAGTTAACGCACCGTTAATTTTGTGAATTAGCATAGGTATACTCGTACATCTCATGCTTCATATCTAGTTACATTTCTAATAAGATATTATGATTTTAATACCTGCAATGGTTTAGGTGATATTTATCTTCACAAATTTTCTCAATGGATAAGCTTATCTACAGACTAGATCTCACATGTTTATGCAGCTTTCTGCAAAACGAAGTAATAAGGCGGATTAATTCTATTCACTCCCTTCGTACCCATACCAGGCGTTGGCCCATGCCACTCTAGCCTATATTTATCCAGGACTCTTGTCGTCAACGCTGACAACATCTTCCCTACGACTCCTGTCGCTGGACAAGTTTCGCCGAAGGGCATGGAGGCTAGGGGATGAGCCCTCGAGGCTTTGAGTGGCTCCCAGCCTTCGTTGCACCAGCGTTCTGGCACGAAGGCGTTAGCGCGGCCCCACTGTTTCTCTGATTTGCTGGTGACGCCGTGAGCCAGGACTATGTCTACCTGTAGAAGAAATAGGGTTATTGTTGATTGTTCGAACCCTTGATGTAACGCGAAATATGCTTTGTCGCTTTTGAGGTATCCTAGTTTAAAAAATAAATGAATTGATTGGCTTTATCAAAATTAATCTTATTTAGGTACGCTTTAGTCTAGTTTATTGAGGGCATTGTGAAAGTAATAATTTTGTCTCTATTACGTGAATATGTCACGTATGAGACAGGGAAAATGGCAATAAGACTTGTACGGACACTATGACAGCTGAATAATTACTTTCTACATTAACAAAGGATGAAAATAAGCAAGGGAAGAGGCGTGAAATGCCACTGAAGTGACACTTGAGGCGTGAATAGTACAGATCTTATGGTTAGGAATCTTACTGAATTGGAGTGTCAGTCTTTGTTTATAGTACCTACATACAATTCGTACATTTAAATATATTAGGTATACTTAGTGTGGGGACGTTTGTTACAGACGTGCGGACTAAAAGAGATTTTAAAAGTGGACTTCGAATGCAAAGGAGAAAGTTTTTGAACGAAAAACAAATACTTGCGATCTAATTTTAAATATTTTGCTACATTCAGCACAGCAACGATGTAGCTTGTGTGCTTTGCGCAGAATATCACTGTTTTGTGACATTTGATATAAGCAGAAATAGCTCACCCCAGCGGGAACTTCGAATCCAGCCACAACCAGAGGCTCCTTGCTCCTTCTAACCACCCCTCCAGTGACCGGATGGAGCCTCATGGCTTCCCTCGCACAGGCAGCTATGTACGGCAGGTCTGGGGTGTCCGCCCCCGCGTCCTTGGACGCGATAGACCAGTGCACCTCGTCGTGGGCGCGCTGCTGGCGGGCCGCGTTCAGGGACAGCTGGTGGAACATGGTCACCGCTGTTTGGGCGAGCTGAAAGAGATATATTTAAATAAATAAATATCCCCAGACACACACACTAACTGTACGGTCCCAAACTAAGCAACGCTCGTACTATGGGCACCGTACAATGGACTGGGGGCGATCCCAGTGACACCCAGACGAGGGAAAATTACGAAAAGACCATTTCCGAAATTTACCCTGGCAGGAATCGAACCCGCAACCACCCGATGCAGTGAGCCGAGCGGCCTACGCTCGAACCACTGCGCCAAGCGGTCGTCAAGGCGTTATAGCATGATAGGCATAGTTTAGCTTGTTTTGTCGTAGAGCAGAGGCTTTTACTTCTTTCAATCTTCTCAACTCACGCCTGATGGGAAGCCAGTTTAGTTTAGGTTCTGACGTTTGAGAAAAAAATAATGTGGAAGGGCTTGCCCTTGGTGCAGTAAGATTTTGGCACGATGGTGGATGGATGTGTGGGATGGTCTTCTACTTTGTAGACAAATGACATCACAACCATCGCAAGAAACCGATAGGTATGAGATATTACCGTTATTTATAGAATAATTCGGGAGGGGTGCTATGTATAAATAAACGCTACTGGTTGATGATGATAAGTTTGGGCATTTGACATTTTGGTCGGTTATCAAAGTATATAAGTCCTTACAGGGTCGACGCCAGCGAGCAGCATATCGGCAGCTAGAGGCAGGATCCGCCTTTGCAGTGGCCTTAGCTTATCCAGCAGGACTTGCTCCGGCCTCAGCTCGGTAGAGTTCAGTTCGTTCAGTGCTTTCAGTAGGAAGTGTTCAGTCAGGCTGTAAAGAAATTATAATAAACTGCATGTCCGCTTGAAAGGAAATTAAACGATTTGAGAACCTCCTTATTAACTTATATTTATCTAAAACACATAAATGTGTATACATTCCATAGTCTGAGCATTTTTGCTTCTGTTGCGTAGAATCTACTGATTTTGATGTTCCTAAAATTCTGAAATCGTATTGTTCGACAAAAAAATAATAATATCAGTTGCAGAAAGTAATATGGATAAATAGTCAGTATCTTCGTAGCTAGTTTTTTCTAGGATACCTACTCGTACAATGTACTAGAGCTAACGCAATAAAACGCCAGAATTATTCGTTCTTGTGTGCAAATAAACCGTGATATTAATATTTCACGTGTTCGCTAATGTGACCGTGAAGTAACGTCATTATCACGGCCTTAACATGTGTTGGAGAACGTGCGAGCAACAGAATATAACACAGGTATAAAGTTAGCTGTATATAAGAGGCATAATAGCTGTGCAGGCAGTCTTTATAATTCCTCATTATTTAGTTAAAAAATACTTTTAAGATGAGGAAGAATCGAGCCGTGAATGCTGTTGCCACAACTCCACGGAATCTCACGCTGTCTTCCACAATCTTCCACATTGTTTTGTAACATTAGGGTTGAATTTAGTAAGATCATTCTAAGATGCCACGTTTTTGAGTTCAGAAGAACAAACCTAAGTGCCAAATGACCATAGAATTTATAAATTTCGGGTTTTGAAATGTTTCGTGACTTTTACTTACGTAAAATGTCTATCAAGAGCCTTCAAAGCGCTGTTGAAGGTCTGTGATTCAGTCTTGAGAGTGCCCTCGCTGCGGACCAGGTAGTTTCCGTCGGCTATGTCCTTGCTACATCGCACGAACCGCTCAGCCGGTGTCAGATCTTCCATGGAGCGCTTGGATAAGGAACAGAGGTCGGGGATGTCGTCATCTAGAGAGGTCTTTTCTGGTTTCCTAGGGAAAAATGAGTTATTAGAAACGATACCCTTTTATTTATTTCAGAGTTTTTATATTATACAAAAAAGTTGTTTGATAAAAAAACAGTGTATAATTTGGGAAAATTGTGCAATACTAGAGTTGGCGATCAGAATTCCTGGTAAATATTTTAAGCAATGATGCAAATTATCTTTGGTAAATTAGCGTCAGGCAAACATGGTCAAGAATGTTGTATCAGCAATCTTACCTATTGTCCGCGGTTGGCCTGTGCACCACTCCGTCCAGACACCCGAGCCTGATGCCGAAGATCATCATACCGATCGTCTCAATAGCCCACCGATAGATTTCCGTCTCCAACTCATCATTGAGAGCGTTCTCCGCATAACGCAGGTCACCTAGTCTGGAATGAAAGGTTGCCATGATTCTTGCTCCTTACAAACGGTTGAAAAGTTGAATTTATCCTCTTTCTTATTCTGGTGTATAATAACAACTAGCGGTATAATCTCATAGTAATTAGTCTGAGATAATCAGTTATTTTTCATAAATATGTTTTGTAGCATTTATATGCTAAGACTCCATTGTTGTCTGTGTAATATCTGTTATCTGATCACATTCATTCAACCTTTGACTCGGAGTCAGAGTCATCAGAACATAGGTAGGTCTTGTAAATTGTAAAAACACATACATACGTAGGCAGAAAAACATGTTTACTGTTTAGGTTACTAGTAAATACATTGAATTTATAATGGCGTACGGCGTCTACGCATGTTTTATATGGGTCGTTGATCTTGTCAACGTTTCTTATGACCGATCTTCAGTCATGTCTTACGCTATTATAAACGCCGTTACGCCTTTCAGGCATGTGAGCACGAAATTCAAATTTCAGGTATTGGGACCTTATTTGTTTAAGGGGGGAGGGGGTCTAATTCATTTGTAAAAGTGGATTGAAGCTGTCATTACCGCCATCGGTAACTTTTCGCCGATTGAGAATACCCCCCATGGTTCGAAACGCATGGCGAATTCCAACACAAATATCTAGTCCTCAATTTCAACATTCTGTAAACATCTCATGAAAATAACTTATTAAATCATTTTTGAAAATGTATCTCACCTCCTGGTGACATCAGCTGCGATGTCGTCGAATGCCTTGTCGTAATTTCTGAGCAGTGTTCCATCTTGAAGTAGAGTTCTGATAGCCGCCCATATTGCCTTTGTTTCGTCACTGTAAACAAATTGATAATAATTATTTAACGATGTCGAATCGTGCTATTCTTTTAATTTATTTATCTTGTCGACCATGCGGTCTGCAGGACTGAGTGGTGGGTACCTCTTACACCTGGTCGCGGGCTTGATACTTGTGCGTCATTAATTTATCTTGATGAAACCCTTAGGTTTAAGGATAGTCTAAAGTACGTCGTGCTACTCAGGCATTGCTTAGAATTTTATTGATCCCTTTGCATAATGTTTATTGGGTAGGTAATTGCTTTCCAAATGCTCTTCTTTCTTTCGTTTAAGTTCATACGGGTTGCAATTCCAATACAATTTAGCTTAGCAAGACTCGTCGAGGTTCAAACCTTTGTATCATTGTTGGACACCTTTGTCGGTCCTGGTTTACAGGAGTAACATTGATAAGAGTAAGTGGCGGGGCCAGTCCCAAAAAAAGGTTTTTGAACCCAACAATTTTGGTTGCTCAAGTGGTTCAGGTAGCGTTTAACCTACATAATAAATATGCGATTATTAGTGAAGCGTATTCTTCGTGATTTGGGTCAAAGTCTATGCATAACAATGGAGCTACCAACTCATACGTACAATTCATTCAAATGTTTGGAAGGCTACTGACAGTTGCGATTATTCCAGACGCTACTTGAATACGTAAAGGTTTGTTAAATTTATACCTAAATACTTGTTTGTTAACCTTTAATTTTCTGTGAAGACTGATGAACAGTTTAGATGGTGTTAACTTTTATTTGCTGGAGGAAATATTACCGTCTGCTACTGCAAAGTAGCATTCATGCAAGTAACTTCTCTGATAAAATGTTTTGATGTTGATTTTGCTCTACCATAAGTTTTTATGTGCCCTAGTGTCACTAGGCGCTAGCGTCGCGTGTATATGTCGTTACCAATATTCGACTATGTGCGACTCGTATCTGCTACTAAATACAGTCTTATATCAATTGGTGACTTATGGATCGCATCTCAGTCGTGTAGCTTGTTAATATCTTCGTAGGAGAAAGGCCTTAGCGAAAGTAAAGCTACAGATCTGACGTAACAATGTTTGACGTCATAAAGTAAACTACCCATGCACAAGTATACCATCAAAACATTGCCTTATCAAAAGAGGTTTTCGTAATAATCCACATGGATATTGCATTTTTTTATCGTGGAACTAAAGTATTGATAATTTCGTATCGGAAGCACGGCTGGCGTGTGTGGTGCGGCCCACCAGCTACGTACGTACGGCTTAACGAGTTCACTTGCATATATATACAGGATGTTTTAAAAGCTTGAAGTAATAATTAAGATTTACATATGCTGCTATGTAGATGCCTATGCAAACAACTATAGTATATTCCGAGATAAAGGCCTCCGAATATTTGATACAATTCCGTGTTGCGACCTTAGAACATATTCAATGGCCTAGAAAACAGTGTAAAGTCCACCAATTATGAAGAAATAGGTCATTTGTAAACATTTTGCATACTTATTACTTGAAAGACCTGCTCATACGTTACGAGTTACGACCATTCGATTCGACTCGATTCGATTTTATAAATAGTTAGTTAGTTTAGTATTTAGTTTGTGTGTCAAAGGAATCGGCACCAACACCTAACCTATTTACACACCAAAAGGGTTAAATTGGAGGGGTTGAGTTAAAAAGCAACACGAAATAAGAATGTTATCCGCCCGTTTTCGCTTCGTTCAAGTTATAGATTATTTTTCAAATAAATATATCACATCGATCGCGTCTCATCATAAGTATTGATTTTATTGACAAGTTATTGACTTATTGGCACAATAAATTAGATAGAGTCGAGGTGATAATTTGGCGTCTTTATCGGAAGCACGAAGGATGACTGTGTCTCACGTTCATACAGGGTGTGCAAATTGCGCGTGTCCTACATGCAAATCTGTGTTTGTAATCTTAACAGGTTATTGCTGTGAGTCTTGTGATTCAAAGCTATAAAATATTTAACGATTTTGTCGTTTCATTTAACATTTGTGAGGTCAGACACTTTGTCTACCTACTTAGTATTTCAGTGGCATAATGGCTGCGCAGTAGGATGCTGGGACATTATCTCTCCTTCTCTATCCTAACAGGAAGTTTACATAGAGCTTAACGAGATTTTACACAATGAATTCAAGTTCACGGGTGTTTTTTTAAAGTTAATTTTGTTCCAAGCTGTTTACCAGTTTTAATTGATATCTAATTACACCTACAACATATAAATGTCTAAAAATAAATGCTTATGTCATTTTAATTTAGGACTCTACTTTCAAACTATCAATAGCATAGTTACTAAGGGATTATGATTTCTATACATTTTCATATATCCAGATATCAGATACAGCCATTATCTGTTAAAATATATAGACAAAATTGTGTTTTCTTGGTGTGAATGATCGCTTACTTGCGGTCCGCGGACAAAAACAAAACACTTCTTAAAATAACTAATTTTGAAGCGGTCGGTGTCGACAATCCCTTGGGGATGTCTGGAGGCTATTTAGATACCTATAACGTCTTAAATATGTTTTTTTTGAGAGTGGTCCCGCCACATACTCCTGGTCACAATCCTGGTTTACAGGAATGGTGACCAATAATGCCGTCGAGAATTGACCCTCGACGAGTCCCGGGGAAAAGTTAAGTTGTCTTGGAACCCGCACGAATTTAACCGAAAGAAATAATAGGAGGAGTTGGAACAAAAAAATCCACTTCCCTCCGGTGCAATGCGGGAGCCTAAAGTAGCTGGTATGGGCTGATTACCATAGAAGAAATACACTATAGCTGATTGAAGGCCAGTTATAAGGCACCACGGATCGTAATTAGCCTGAGTAATTTGTAATAATGTCTTACAAGGCTAATCTTTATGCAGTCTGTATACATACCCATGGACAGGACAATGGCCGACATGTTTCCGCTGCTGACACAGCGGAGACCGCTCGAAGCGCGGCGCCTCCGTCGAACAGCTCTCGTACACCTACACAAATATACATTGACACGTCATCATAATTAGAAGTAGTTTTGCAAAATAGAACCGACCCACACACACTTTTGCAAACTGAAACCAACCTAGATCCACTAATGCAAGGTTGGTTTTGGTCTACAGCAGCGCATGTGGGTTGAATCCGTTCTGCAAAACGATATCCAATTACTAGGTACAGGGTGCTTCAAAAGTCCGATATAATACGTGGGGTTTTGGATGAGTATCGGGCATAGACTTAAATAGTAACATATCTGACCGAATTTAAAATTCTTAGTTCCCGCCAGGCGCCATCACACCAATCGATTAACCGACGATCAATGATCGATCGAATGTTGCTCTATGATTCTACCATCTTTGGATGGATCAATCAACTGTGGATCTAACACCACGTTTAGTTTTGATTTGACTAATTTAATCGTTCCGAGCGTTCCCTTTATTTTAAAGAGAGGCTTTAATCTAACGGGTATGAAGAGGACTGAGTTCAAATCATTATTCATAACTCTGCAAATAAACAAAGTGGGTAATACTAGGCACTAAATTTTAGTATCGTAACAGTGTTTATTCCAAACAACAAATCTGTCATTTCAGATAGCGGTAGCGACCTGTACCAGACAGAGTCAGGCCATTCCGTTGTATAAATAAACGTTGCGAACTCGGAACAATGACACATAAATTATTGTGATAAGTCAATACAGCACGTGGTCGGCTCATGGTAGCGGGTTGGATGTGTGTCACACCGGAACGTAATATTAATTTTAAAAGTATGGAATTTATAACTAAGTAGCTGAGCCCGCGACTTCGTCCGCGTGGAATTTAACTTAACAAAAAAGGCCGCTCCCGCATTCTGAGCCCGCGCGACAGGACCCATTTTTTAAATTTTGTTTTTCTAAAATAAAAGTTGCCTAAGTTACTTCTACAAATATCAGCTATCTGCCAGTGAAAGTCCCGTCAAAATCGGTCCTGCCGTTTCGGAGATTACCCGGAACAAACACACAGACAGACACAAAAAAATTTTAAATCGCGTTTTTGTTATAGGTGTTGTATGTACTTTCATATGCATTTATTGAAAAGGTGGTATTTTGATATTACAAACAGACACTCCAATTTTATTTATTTGTATAAAAGAGTATGGTAAATGAAGATTGCCTTTATAAAAGGAAAATATTCAAGAAATTGTAGTTTCGGTAACTTTTTAAAAAGGGTCAAATTTAACTTGAAAAGATAATAGTACTATGTTAATGTCCACTATCAAATAAATATCGCATAGTCAATATTATGATTTTACAATATAGAATTGACATTGTAACGAATAAATTGTAGAATCTTTTTCACAAAAAAAATCTTGTTAGCAGTGTGAGTTTATCACATTACTTGTACTGCAGTTAAACTAATGCTTATGTTAGGAGTGGGTTCACGGCAATAGATTAATGGCTAGGATGGGCATCGAATCCGGAACCTCATCTCCGAGGTCAGCACATAAAACAACTAGGCGGTCGCCTTAAAAAATATTAAGCAAGTAACTACGGTGTGATTGTTATACAAATGTCAACCAAACCCTCAAACATGTGCTAAATTAATATCACAATGGCCAAACAAAGATAGCGTCAAACATTTTGTGATGTAACATGTTACATAACTTTGAGGATTACACGATTTCGATGAATTATAAGTTCCATAAAACCTTGAGATGCGAATATTGGAACCTCATTTTTGCCAACTGATAACGCAAAATACAACTAACGCAGGTGTGTTTAAAATGCAATTTACTTCGTAGGTAGCTGCTTAATAGGTACTTAATAATAATTAAAGTTATGGCCATGAGGTAAGTTGCATATATTTATAGTCACATCGATGTATTATTAATTGATTCTAGGAATGGTATGGTGTGTCTATTATCCTCTCTATACTTCCAACTAAGTAGGACTTTGTAATTGGATCTGTTCAAACTTAACTATAACTCCTCTAGTCTGCATTAAGCTGCTTAGATCTGAACAAGTTGGGGCGTACAATCCACTTTTTTCGCACGTTTCTAGCACGTATCCCACGCTAATTTCTCTGATACATAAGTAATGTAGGTGGTATACATTCATAGGATAACTATTATCATTGTTATTTATGTAATAATAATAGTGACCTATACGTGCGTCATTGATAACAATGTTTGTAATTCTTTTGTGCTATTTATATTCTGATAAATTGACAATAAAAGTAGATTAAAAGTTTATTCAATTGATACCTACGTAGGTAGGTATATATTTTATTATGTATCATGCAAGATATGCGAGCTTTTATTTCAATCTATATAGGTAGAAATGTCTTTGTACATACTTATCTAATTTTGTTTGTACTAAGGGTTTACACCAAACTTTACACAAATAATAAATTGTAATAATAACAGATTATTACAACTACTTCGGGTTTACCACGGAACGTCAAGATTAAATTAGCTGAATCACGATTTATCGAAGTAGTTACATATTGATGTTTATTATCGGTCCTTGCTTGGAAAAGAGTTACCTTTCATCTACTTACAGATTTTAACATGAATCAAATATGGAATACACGTCATACTGATGAAGAAGGTAATAGAGGAAATAATAATAGAAGTAGGTAATCCTATGATATGGATTACCTACATCTGTCCAGTCCTACCTCTTCATATTATGTACAGATAATGAGTTTGTGTATTATCATCACATACAATCGCAATTTTGTTTCCCGTCTATGTTTATAAGGTCACTGCTAGATTATGGCCATGCTACTTATATTTCGGTTAATTACTTATGTTGTTATTTTTGTTTATATTGTTTAAATGTAAATATCCTGGGGAAGTTTGAATACTTAAATTAAATATAAACCTGTGGCGCGTTGGGCCAGCAACGACTTATTATATTCACGACTAGCGGCCCGCCCCGGCTTCGCACGGGTACATTGCGGTTACATTATTCGAGTTTTAGTAAGGATTCCTAATTTATTTGAAAATATATTTTAGCCTATGTCACCCGGGGATAGTGTAGCTTCCCAACAGTGAAAGAATTTTTCAAATCGGTTCAGTAGTTTCGGAGCCTATTCATTACAATCAAACAAACAAAGTTTTCCTCTTTATAATATTAGTATGAAAACTATTTGTGAGGAACTCACTCCCTCACATTTTCAGATCGAGAAAGTTTCTAAATAGGTACGTATGTGTAATATCTAAATAGTATAAAACCAAAGGGGCTATCCGCGTCTGTCTCTTTGTCAGCTTTGTTCTTCTTGACTAAGCTACGCGACGGATTTTGATGCAGTTTTCAAGCATCATTCAGACAATTTCTCCCGGAAGGTTTATGCATTTAGACATTTTAATTAAGAAAATTTATAAACAGTCGAGAGTAGCCGCGCGAATTCGGTGTGGGTCACTAGTAAAGTAAGTAAGTTGAGAGTAAGTACATGTTGGTTTTAGCTTGAATTTCCCAATTGGACCCCTGATGTTGAAGCCCAGTTAAACAGGAGGTCACAATCCTGTGCTAATGTTGTTTCCAAATCAAAAGCGCTTAGAATATATAAGTGCGGACGAGTATCCTACGTAACGTGACGTATGCGGCGGTTTTGAAAGTGGTTAGTACAGTTCGGCAAATTAGGGTGACCTCGAAAACTATGCAAAAATACACATGTTATTTGACACACACACACTGACGGTAGCTTTCTAAATTCTAGATGGTGTGTCGTCGGATTAAGGCTTGTGTGCATACCCGTTTTTTTGGGCTGTTTTTTAATCCTTGCTGATTTCACTATCATGTGTTTATATTGAATTGACGTTACTATAATAATAATAATAATAATAATAATAATCTTTATTGCCAAACACAAGAATTATTCTTAATCCTAGGATATGGTGCCACCCAAACTAGGCAAATGCCTGTATCTTGGGTGTCAAGTTAAATTTATAGATATGTTTAAAATTAACATTTTGATGTAGGCAAACTAAAGTAATACAAAAATTGAAAGAAAAAGGGACAATCCAGTTATATAAATCAACGTTAAAATATAAAGTACTTATTTTAAAACAAAGAAAATATTTAAATCTCATTAAAATGTTGTAACAAGAGTACTACAATTTAAGAAAAACTAAAAAATAAAGATAAATTCTACAAATAAGAAAGACGAAATAAAATAAGATTTGAATGTTTGTATGACAGTGTATGTGTGCAGGGTGTATTTTGTGCATGTGCGTGTGTGTGTGTGTGTGTGTAAGGGGTGTGTGTGATTTTGCGCTAATATAAAAGTTAATAATGTTACTGATGTGATGGAACTATATTAAGCTTTCTGTGTCGTTGTATGATAGATCATAGAGCCAGTTTTTAACTAATTTTGAGCAGATGAAATTGTTACAATTCTTTATCTGTATTCGTTTGATTACTTGATTATAAATATGTGATAGAGAGAAAAATGGACTTCGGCGGGCGATTTCAGATATTGTTCTGGGAAGAGGAATATTAAAGGATCTCTTAGCTATAAGCTCTTCGTAGTCTGACCGCAATTTTACCTGCCTGTGCGTTTTGACAGTTGCATTTAGAATGAATAATTGACGGACACGAAGAACCTTAAATTCTTTGTACAGGTCGTCAGTGGGAAATCTGAAAGGTTTTCTTAGTGTGACTTTTATGAGGGCACGTTGGGCTCTTTCAATTTGCATGAAATAACTTTTTCCCGCACTACCCCACACCGTAATACAATATTGTATTATGGATTGGCACAGAGAGATGTAGACAAGCCTTAGGATTTCAACAGGGGTGCAGTCGCGAAGCTTTTTCATCACATATATGAGTTTTCTTACTCTTGCCGACAAGTCAATGATATGTTGTTTATAGTTTAAATTTGCGTCAATTGTTACACCTAAGTATTTTATTGTCTGAGAATGTTGTATTAGATCGCAGTTGCAGACAGAAATGTTATTAATGCCTAGTGTGCAGCAGTGGAATTTGATGTTCATGTTAGAAGGCGGATTGGAAGCAGCAGTCTTTGTGAAGGTGATAAATTTGGATTTTTTGATGTTAAGAGTTAAAAGGTTTTTGTGTAGTGCTTCACCGATCAATGATAGTCCTGCCTCAGCATGGGCTCTTGCTTCATCCCAGTTTGTACCATAAAACAAAACTGCCGTATCATCGGCATAAGCTATAGTATCAGAGTTTTGTAGAGGAAGTTTAATAATATCGTTGAGGTACAGTATGAACAACGTTGGGCCTAGCACACTGCCTTGAGGCACCCCAAATTCAATTGGGAGTTCAGAACTAAGGTGGTTGTCAATTTTTATGCGCTGTTTTCGGTTAGTGAGGTAACTTTGAAACCATTCCAGTGAAATGCCTCTGATGCCGAAAGAATTTAGCTTCCTTAAGAGCAAGCCCACCGAGACAGTATCGAATGCCTTTGCCAAATCGAGAAAGGTACCAATGCATCGCTCTCCATTTTCAGTATGGCTGGAAACGAGATTGGCAAGGAGCGAAACTGCATCTTCGGTCGACTTACCCCGTCTAAAGCCAAATTGATTGGCTGAGACAAGGCTATTTTTTTCTATAAAAGAAACTAAACGGTAGTTTACTATTTTTTCGAGTGCTTTGGCTAGTATACTGAGTAGAGCAATAGGTCTATAATTATCAGGGGATTTTTTAAGGCCACTTTTGAATATTGGGGATATGACTGCTACTTTCCAACAATTTGGGAAGACCCCTGTTTCGATACTTTTGTTAAAAATATGGTTTATAGGAGTGAGAAGACAGGGAAGGGCTTTCTTAAGTAAGGGAACTGTTACATTATCTAAGCCAGGAGAGCTGTCATTTTTCATGTTTAGTATAACTCTGCGTATTTCTATTGGGTCTGTAGGAGATATAAAAAAGGAGTGTGCTGAGTTTTCATGAGGTCTATATTCATTTATTAATGCTTCTTCAGATTGCTGAAGATTATTAAGAATTTTGCTGGAGAGCGATTTGCCTATTGTAGTAAAATGAGTGTTGCAGAAATTAAGGGAGCTATCAATGCTATGTCTAGATTTTAATAATTCCAAAGGTGCGCTATTTCGAGTAGATGTTTGGCTTATGTTTTTAATTGTTTTCCATAATTTTTTTGGGTCTCTTTTGTTGTCCTCTATCAAGTTATTATTGTATTGTAGTTTGAGTTTGCGGAGAAGCGTACAACAAAAATTTCTATATCTGGTGTAAATTTTACGACGAACAATATCGATTGGATGGGATTTGGCATCACGGTGTAGCTTATCACGATGTCGCATGCATCTTATTAATCCGGGAGTAATCCAAGGCTTCAAGATTAGGTGTTTACGGCTAATTGTTTGAGTTGTTGTGTATTTTTGGACAGTATTAGTCAAGATTTCATTAAATAAATAAGTTGCTCTATTAACATTCTGTTCGTTTGTAATTGGTGTCCAGTCAACAAGATTAAGGTTGTTTACAGCGGATTCAGTATCAAGTTTAGTTCGTGTTCGAGATCGACATAAGCTATCTTTTATTAAAGGTATTCCAGCTATCACAATGTCATGATCAGTAATGGATAAGTGGCACACAGCCCCGATAGGCTTCGTGTTTGACTTTATAAAAATGTGGTCAAGGCATGCCATTCCTCTAGTAGCTTTTGTAATGGCAGGTAGAAAACTATGTGAAGCCATAATACAAAGGTATTCTGATAGTTGGTGGTAAGTAGGTTTACAGAGATCGATGTTCAAATCACCAGCTATTACAGCCATCGTCTTACTATTTAAAGTGTTTAATAGGGCATCTAATGAAGTAAGAAAAGGTTCAATTAATGTGACAGACGGGGACCGGTAAAGACCAAGAACAGCAATGTTGTTATTGATGTATACTAAAAGACTGTCAGCATCATGTAAGTCTGATTCCTGTATAATCGTTTCGTAGGTATCTTTGACATACATTACAACGCCACCACATTTGTTGACTTGTTTAACAGAGCGATACGTATTATAGCCAGGGATGTGGTCGATTATTAGATCCACTGTCAACCAGCACTCAGTTAAAACAATAACATCAATTTCTTTACCAATGTCGCTCAAAGCTACTACAAAATCATCAAAGTTCCTCTGAATACTTCTGATATTAAAAGAAAGAATTGTAAAATCATACTTATTAATTTTAAAGAAGCTTTGACACTCTTTTATGTCTTGATAAGAATGACAATCAATGACAGCGATTTCATCTAATTCATTTCCTACATTAAATAAAGTCATATTGATAAGGCAGGTAAAAATATATATTTTTTTGTAGTTTGTACCAAGGCGTCATTCTTAAAAACATATAAAATAGTATGAATAAGTAGCTTAGTTTATTACGTGAGTATAAGTTGATGCGTTTGAAGAGCACATTTAGAGGTGTAGGTATATGTTTGTGTGAGTGTATATGTGTGTGTTGTGTGTTGTGTGTATGATTATTGCATGAAATAGCATAATTGCTATTAAGTAGTATTAATGGTTTACAGTAGTGAAAGAAATAAAATAGAGTGAGAATTTTAAAGTAGAGTAGGTAAACAGACACACATGTTATATAACATGTGTGGATGTGTATGAAAATTAATGAAATAGTTTTATTATGGAAAATTCTGACCAGTTTGTTTAGCAGAGGGTGAGTGTAAATTGTGTTGAAGATCTTCCAGACTCTTGATCGCAATGGCGGGATATCCGTCCTGCTTGCGAATATGTACTGTGCCATTTTTAATCCAACAGTATTTGTATCCAGTTTCTTTTGAGCTCTGACGAGCAGCCCGAAATAAATGGCGATTTTCCTGAGTAAGGCGTTCATTGATGTATATTTTGAATTCTTTTTGCCCTGTTGTGTCTATTCCGATGTCAGAGCAACTTAGGTTACGCTGCTTCATTTTTCCGGCTTTCAAGAGTTCATCACGTTTTTGACGCCTCAAAAATCTAACAATTAACGGGCGGGGTAACGAGGATGTGGAATCGCCACCTGACTTTATGTTTTGCGCAGTTCGTCTCAGGGGACCGACACGTGATGCGTAATCTATGTCTGAATCTTCTACATCTATGCCGAGTTTTTGACCAATTACAAGAGCAATATGGACTGGGTTTTCATTCGCACCTTCAGTTATTCCCGCAATTTCTACCTCATTTCGGAGGTGAGCCTGTGTCTGTGAGTTTAATTGTTCTTTTAATTGGGCTACAGTGTTTTCCAGCACGATAGTGCTGGCTGCTCGCTCTTCCAGGTCGTGTAGTTTTATTTCTTGTTGAGACAGCTTATTTTCGTAATCATCAAGACGGGAGTTACATTTTGTTATGTGTTCCGTAAGGGATTTCATTTGAGCCTTGATTACTCCAACATCTTCGCGAATCAGTCTCATTTCATGTGCAAGATCACTCATTGACTCAGTGGATGTGTGGCTGGCAGCTGGAGCCATTACTTTGCGCGCTGGTTCACGAAAAGTTGTGTTATCGTCAGCGCACGTAGTTGCAGAACGCACCGGCGTGTTAGTGTTATCTATTTTAGGAATCTTAGTTTGGCACAATGGACATACCCATGATAGTTTGGTTTCTTCAGTTAATTTCTTTATGTCTGGTAAATTTACACATATTGGGTGGTAGTTAGAACCGCATTTGCCACATTTTATGTGATGGTTAACTTTCGTTACCTTACTGCAAGCAGCACAGTTATTTACCATTTTTATGTAGGTACGAATAGGATCTGAACGCACCTTATCTTCTAACACTGCTGACTTTCCAAGCGGTTAGCGTTATGGTATCGAAGTCGGGCCTCGGTTATCAAAATTATTACTAATTCATTTGTTTATTGAAATATAAATAATTATTTTGTAACATAATTATTTTGTGGTAATTAAACTTGAATTATAACGATAATAAAACACGTGGCTAAGGAATAAGTATTGCGCAGTATATAGGTAGGTATTATGTATTCAGACTATTAATGAGCGCGTGATCTTTGATTCGCATCATGCAATTTTTTAGCATAACTTAATTAATTTATGGATTTATTTATGGATTGACGTTAGGTTTACGACTTGGGGGAATACGTAATCAAGTGAAAAATCTCATAGGTAGTAGTGATGGAATATTTCACAGGTAGCGTGTGAAAAATCATATTATATAGGTTTTGATAAGTAGCGCCTGCTACCGACATAGGTAGAAACTGTCAAAATCATTGCTAGTAAATCGCAGAGCGTTCGGTTCGGTCACGGTTTTTATGATAAATCATCGACTAGTAACTTCATAAGATTACGTGTCATAGTTAAAAGTCACTATGACTGAAATCATTGTGTGTGAAAAATCACAGGTGAAATAACAGTTATAGAAAAATATAATTTCACGTAATGAAAATGAATTTCTATGCCTAATCGGTTGGGACCGTAGTTGTAAATATTGCCATACGTTACCTAAAGTGGTCTTCAGACGGTACAATATTGCTCACGATCGCGAGGGCGATCAGAGGATGGATGAGTCGGGGGACCCAACTTGAATATTGGCATGCGAATTGATGGGGACCCTAGCGATTGGCTCTAACAATTGTAAGCCAAATCGCGCCGTTTGAAGACAACTTAAACTGATTTGTACAGGTCTACGAATGTATCAAACATTTTGCTAAATTTTGAGCATTTTTCTGGCATTACATAAACGAATTAATGATAGTCAGATTATTATGTAACAGAATTTCACATGACTTTCGAAAATTGGTTATATTTTATAAGACATGCAGGTTTCCTCACGATGTTTTCCTTCACGGGAAGTATGTGATAATAGTATAGAAATTATGATTTGCACTTAGATTTCGAAAAAACCCAGAGGTGCGAGCCGGGGTTTGAACCCAGGACCTTAAATAATCGGCCTTCACTGCTGATAGGTTATAATATTTATTTATTATAAACTCAATTTACATACGTACTTGAGAACCCTAGGTTTTTATGCAAAATCCTATCGTTAAAATTGCCGGCGGAATAAATTAAATATATTAGGAAATAATGTATTAATTATACACATCATAAAATTTATTAACGTGACTCACGTGTCCACGAAAGCTTTAGCATGACTGATATGGAATCTACTTCCTTATATCATATTATTGTTATTTTATTTAAAGATGATGGTGGAGTAAACTGACAATTATCTCTCATTTAATAATATTTTAGATTTCCTGACGTTTTCAAGAACGATAATTGTTATTTTATGTTATCTTATTAAACTCGTCCGTATTTTCCGTAGCGTAGAAGACATTTTCTTCGCTAATTTTTAGAAATTTGTAACAATTATCTATGGCACGGTCGCTGATCACGAAGAAATTCGTACAATGACCTGTTATTACCTGTCTCTGTTACTCCCGCGTAATTCTAATACGTCTCGCTCACACAGTTGCCGTGAACTGAGTGTGACCGGATTCGAATTTTACTTTTAATTCGCTTTGTTCCGCGGAAAATTGCACATTATTAGGGTCCCTGACACTCATGACTGACAAACTCGACCGACGGAATTAGGTTTTGTTAACCTCTTCCATTATCGATCAACCTATTTGATTTATAATTTTGGAGGTTAACAAGCCAAGGGTGAGTGGTGGGTCCTTCTCCTAAATTATTTTACAATGGATTTCCGCAAAGTAACGCCTGAGTCAATCAATGAAGTACTAAATGTTTTGTAGATTTATGAAATCTGTCAACAGATTGGACCCTGTAACACCTTTTTTATTTCAAGTTTCCTCCAAAGTTGATCCTTTTAGATTTACAAAGTTAAGTTGCAAAAAAACGGCTTAACATTCGTAGACCTGTTTGCCGACTTTTTTATGTCTATATACAATCGTCAACCTGCCGATTGCAGTAGGTCTGTAGTAGGAAAATAAACAAAATAGTTCTTACATCTCTCATCATCTCTGGATGGAACACGTACAGGACGGGCCTCGTCCGGGACGCCTTCGCCAGCCGCACCAGGTCGCCGTACTTGTCGCGGAGACCCTCCAGGAGACCAAGACCCACGGTGTGGTGGTAGCTTCCTGGAGCACAGATAAAATAAAGTTTCGTTAGGTACATGCATTAGGAAATAGTTAACTATGAAATAAATTGCGCTTACTATAAATCGGTTGGTTTTTAAAATTGGGTCTTTGACTAATATCGAAATGTCTCAAACAAAGGCACCAATTAAATTTTAAAATATTGTGAAGGAATTAAAAGAAATGTTTACAGAGATATTGCAATTAAAGCTTGCCGAAAGTAATAGTGAGGAAAGAGTGAGATCGCTCTAGTGAGTGACGTCACTAGCTCTGTTCTGTTTTCGGTTTTTTGTTCGGAAACTTTAAACGTGTTTTCTTGCCAATATTATACTTATTTTGAAATTATTTCACTATTTGTATCTTACAAATACTGAAATAATTCGTTTCATGAGGCAAGCCAAAAAATATTGTCAAATACCGAAATTAATTTATTTGCTCTTCAAGTTATGACATATAGTAGATTCTAAAAGACAAATAGGCTGTGTACATGTACAGTTACTGTGTGATTGTGAATCAGGTTCAGTCTTCTCCCAGGGTTAGCAAGGCCACCTTGAGAACAAAGCTTCATCAGCTTCTCACGCAATCAATGAGAACTTTGCAACCATTGTTGCAAACTTGCGTTTTGGAGTCAAAAAAGAACCAGCATGTAGCAGTTACCAACCCACAGTTTTATAATAAAAACTAATAGTAGGTATACAGGGACCTAACCGGAATGAAAGTTGTTCTGGATCTATATTTAGAACTAGCCTAGGGGAGTTAACGAACGATTACTGGTTTCGCAGCGTTTTTGCTCGGAACTAGATCCTGCAGTGTATTTGTAAAATATAGTGGATCTTTATACATTATTTGCTAGAACAACTTTAGGTATACAGAGCATTATTATACTTATACAAATAACATCATTATTACTGGAAATATAATGCCCTTCCAAAATAAATAGGTTGTAAAGATACATAAATAAAGCAGCTTTTATTCTTTGGAAATTATTCCAAATTGCGATTGGTATGTAATAAGTTGGTATGATTATTCAAATTACTCCAATTATTGGTATAACTAGCTGTGCCCGCGACTTCATCCGCGTGGAATGTTATTGACAAAGTTTCATACAAACTTTCATCCCCTATTTTATCCCCTTGGGGGTAGAATTATTCAAAATCCTTTCTTAGCGGATCCGCTAAGAAAGGACCTACGTTATAACATCTACCTGCATGCCAAATTTCAGCCCGATCCGTCCAGTGGTTTGGGCTGTGCGTTGATAGATCACTATGTCAGTCAGTCAGTCAGTCAGTCACCTTTGAGTTATATATATTTAGATACAGCTAATTTGTAATGTCATTGAACCTGATTGTTATAATCTAATGACGTCTGTGTCCAGATTCACTGAAGAAAACAGTGGAAGGCGTCTGGCGGCAAGCGGGGCCCAATCGTGCGCAGACGCATAAAACCTTATATGGAACTGGGTTTCCTAACTGGTCCGTTTTAATGCGAGATATAATACTGGTTTAAGATAGAAATTTAAACTGTATAATGGTAGTGTCTGTAAAAATTCTAAGTACGTGGTCATTCACACGAAGAAGGACACAGTAAAATGTATAGTAAAATGTAATTATCGGTGCCGGGTTTACGGTTTGAATGACAGCTTACTAAAACCCATTGTTAGAGCATTTAACGCAAATAAAAATAAATACAATACTTTTTAATGGACTATGTTACCTATTACAGTGTTTCGACAGGCCAATCAAAATCTGACGAACAATACAAAATTGCAAACATACTCAGAAAATTTACAGTAGGTACCTACTTTTGTTTCTTAATTTAACTGCTTATTGAATAATACGTTAACCAATTAGTACCTTGTGCACATCAACCTCACGCGAATCGGCCACCATTATCACATAATTATGGTTTATTGACACCGAGCTGGATTTTTTATTGTACCTACATCAGTGAGTTCAAGTGCATATATGCAGACATTTTATTTGTACCTTGGGATATTAAATGCAGTTTTCATTGAATGGATTGTTTTTTCAACCGACTTCAAAAAGGAGAAGGTATCAATTATTTTTTTATGTATTTTACCTCAGAATTCCGTCATTTAAATACAGATTTCAAAAAAATTATCAAAATCGGTTTAGAAATATGGCATTTAAATCAAATAACTGGATAAATACATAATTATGTATGTAGAAAATAACACTCACATTTGAGTGCTGTCTTATTTTGACGCGTCATCGATGGCTTAAATAGATAAGTTGGACTTAAACATTTCAGTAGCTTTATTATTCATGCGGTTCTGGAATCATCGTGATAAGTAGGGTCAATTAATATCACTTATTTGTTTTATCATATGTATATGTAAGTATATGCACAGATAATATTAATCTGACCTCGGAAAACGATCTTGGAAATTACATTCTTCAAAGCCTACCCAAGATCGCTCTCAGATGTGCCATCGATTTTAATAAGGGTCTTAATAATACTAACCGATTCTGGGTAGCACATGCGCGGAGTGCCTCAGCATTGGCAATGCTATCGGCCCTGGGATATCGTTGAAAGGTTTTACAGCGGCAGCGTACGCCGGGGCGGCCATGTTCTTCCGCTGCGGTGATGTGGACGTCCGCTGTGACGTAGATCCAGCGATGTGCCGCCGAGATGGTCGGTGGAGGCTGCGGGGAGAAGGGGCGTTGAGAAACTATGTTGTATCACATGTTGAACAGAGAAACAGGGGCCCAACTCTGTTAAGTAATATGTCAAAAGTTTTGTCAATTTTTCTATAGAAAACCTGGCTAAAATGACGTATTCAGATACGCGATACGTCAGTTTTGACGTATTGGGAGTCAGTCGGGATGCCAGCAGATAACAGAACTGGGCCCCTAGTCAGTTGGTGAACAATGTTGAGTGTTAATTAAACATGTTGAACGGAGATAAATAACTGAGGGACGAAATGTGATTAAATTTATTTTCAAAAAGTTTTCAACATGTTGTACATTTAGTGGTTTGTAAGGATATAAGCTTGTGGCTACTAGAAATTATTCTTGGTATCCCCTTCAGCTAAGCTAAAGCTTGATCGAACACCAGATTTCACCTTCCGCAGACAACTCCTTTGACCATTTCATTTATAGCGTTATAAATATATCAGATCATAACAAGTTACTCAACATGTTCAGTATAAAAATGTTCAACATATCCTGCAACTTTCCGCATTAAAAGTTATTGCATCGCAATATATCGCGAAGTTATAAAAAACTTCTTGAGTCACCCCGGCGGCCCTCCCTTTATCGTGATAACTGAACCAGGTCAAATCGTTACATTTACTATAAAAAGATGTCCCAAAACTGGAATGCGTTTACCGCAAGTCAATTAGCGCAGTGATATAAATGGCGGACTTACAATAATTTTGCTTTTATGCATTAACCGTTAAAGACATGATAGGATAACTAGCTGTTCCGCGCGACTGCGCGCGCGCTGTGTAAGCTCCCTTCTTAACAAGCAATTAGGTGCTCATAATATTTTTTTTTGTTTCAAGGCAAACTTGTAAGACAGGTTATTTTGAAGTTTATATTTATGATGCGATACAACTCCTCACGTTTCTTTTGTTTTTTGCAAACACGTATTGTTGTATATGTAATATGTATTACATAACACCGAAATTATACTTTATGCCTTTGTGATAGAGACTTGCAAATCTCAGTGAGATACGACTTTTTAAGTTCGGAATATGAAGTAGGAATGCGTCTGGGATATTAAACTTGATATACGCTCCTGCGCAATAAGTTCAAGGGCAACTCTGCATCGAGACGAATCGTTTTCGCTACCTACAGTTCACGTGTAGATTGCTCGCTTTCCTTTGCAATACCCACCAACGTATCAACTAAAGCTTCAATGTATGGTAGAGTACAAGGAAGTATTGTACTAAACGACTCGCAATTAGAACTGCGCATACGATTTTTTTCGAATAAGGAAGCACGTTGCCCACGCGTGGTGAGATAACGATACAAAAGCTGGTTCTGTGTTTACTTTATGTAAGTAGGAATGCAAATTGATTTTAGAATTCATAACCTGACAGTTAAGTAGCTTTAAAAATGTTTTATGTACAGTGTAAGTCATGGACTGGTACCCTTTCCCTATATTTTACTGTTTGTCATCGATAGGTCAGTATTTTTTATTATATACTAGCTGTGCCCGCGACTTCGTCCGCGTGTAATTGAACTTAACAAAAATTTCGGGATTATTCATCCCCTATTTTCGGGATTATTTATCCCCTTGGGGGTATATAAATCAAAATCCTTTCTTAGCGGACGCCTACGTCATAACATCTAACTGCATGCCAAATTTCAGCCCAATCCGTCCAGTGGTTTGGGCTGTGCGTTGATAGATCACTATGTCAGTCAGTCACCTTTGAGTTATATAAATATTTAGATATCGGATACTAATAAGGACGATGATTTTGTGTCCACAGCAATCTATCGAAAGTCAATCTACCGAAGATTCTAAACTCTATAATGTGAGAGTCCATGTGTAGTTTTTGCTTTATCTAATTTAATTACGAACCAAAATCAATTTACTTCAACTAATTGGGTTTGACAAGCGAACCGAATCGTAAGCTTTACATTTTCTTCTAGATATTGTGTTGAGAAAGTCTGGGAACAAAACACGGTACTATTTTAAAACATATTATATACGATACAATACATTATATGTAAATGAAATACCCACGTCGGTACCAAATGTACCTATTACTTACGTGAAAGTAAAAATATAACTATTAAAAAAAGTTGCGTCTTAAATTATTATCAGGTTTATTATTAGGAGGACCACTTGCCCCAGTGGTTCGAGCGTAAGCCGCTCGGCTCACTGCACCGAGTGGTTGCGGGTTTGATTCCCGTCAGGGTGAATTTCAGAAATGGCCTATCGTAATTTGCCCTGGTCACTGGGATCGCCTCCAATTAATTGAACGGTATCCATAGTACAAGCGTTGCTTAGTTTGAGCCCGTTTGTGTTCGTCTGGTGATATTTGTATTTTATTCACGAATGCCTTTTCACTACCTATATTATTATAGAACGAAGTTAGCAAATAGGCGCAGGACGCGCCTGAATGTTAAGCGGTACCATTGCCTATACAGGTTGAAACAGAAAGGGTATAATTTTTTTTCAAAACTTAACTTGGTAATTCTAAAACCATCAGCTTTGGAGGAAACTTGAAAAGCAAAAAGTGTTATAGGGATATCTCATAAGTCTACAAAACCTTTAGTACTTCAACTGTCCCACAAAGCCGACAGTTTTAGATTTACTTTACAAAGTTAAGTTTTAAAAAAAATAGTATTCCCTTTCTGTTTCACCTAGTGTACTCATTTCTACTCTTCATTCTTTTTATAGAACAAAGTCTGCAAATAAGCGCAGTAAACGCAGAACGCAAACGCGAAGGAAACGCAGCTACAATAGTTACGGCGATTTTGTATTACAGGGTAATATTACCCCGGTAGAGCCAACCGGTATATGTGCTGTAGCCAATTGGTGACAGATTGGCACACCCACCAAAAATCATTTTTATTAATAACTAGCTGTGCCCCCCGACTTCGTCCGCGTAGTATTTAAAATAACAAAAATTTCGGGATTATCGGGATAAAAAGTATCCTATTTGTTAATCCCGGTTATAAACTATCTGTGTTCCAAATTTCATCCAAATCCGTTCAGTAGTTTTTGCGTGAAGGAGTAACAAACATACACACATCCAAACTCACAAACTTTCACATTTATAATATTAGTAGGATATTAGTAGGATTTAAAGGTATGTTATGAGACTTACGACGCTATTCCACATACTAATATGATACCTTATTAAATGTAAACAAAGACGTAGTCAAGGGTTAGGTAAATAAATGAAATACGTTTTACTTTTTCAAAATTACCTATAATGTACAAAGATACAATATATTCAGTAGTTGAATGAAATAATAAATTGATAATACAAAACGCGTCTTATTTTCTTCGCACTTTCACGTACCGTAAAACTCTACGTATGTATTAAAATTATTTTTCTTAATAATCCTTTAAGATCAAATAAATAAAATATGTATTGTGTTTATTGTCAAATAAAAAAGAAGTATTTAATTAATTAATGTTTTCAAATAAATAATTACTTATTTAAGTGTCAATCAACGGACTATACAACATATTTTTCAATTGTAGAAAACTGTAAGTTCTAATAACAATCAATTTAAAAAATTAAAGATTGTTTTTTATTGTAAAACGCAAAAAAATACTTACATAGTTTGACGGATAAATAACGTTGACTTGGCCATTATCCTATCGGTAAATGGTACACTTGACACTAAAAACTGAAGTGTTCGAAAAAATATTCGAAAAGTCACTGGATCACACAAACGAAAACATTTTGTTTGTAAACAAATAACAATTTTATTTATTTATAAGTTTTTAATTCTCGAAGAAGTGTTGTCGTACGCTCGAGCTACTCGATAATGTATACGGAGATCGTAGCCGGCGGCGTCTATACGCTACTGGTTCGGGGTAGGGATGTAACACTTTGTCGATATCGATATTTATCTCAAACGGAATTACCGTGCATGACCGTGTTTTTATGAGACACAACATTTTACATTATTGGCACATTTGTTATCTATTTTAATGTAGCAAACCTTTGTGTAGCGAAATAATAATTAGCCGCTTAATACATTTGTTCTAGGGGATGTACCTTTCCAAATGTGCTTTATTTATAATCACAATGAGTTAATACAGCATTATGTACGATTTAATTGTATTATTACTTATCTATTTTCAGTAAGTATATCCAAAACTATAATTACTTAAAACTATATTTAAGTTATCAGGTTTGCAATATTTAATAAGCTAACTCATTGAACTGCATACACTTCGATATAATTAGACAAAATTAATTATGTGTAAAAAGTAATTAAGTGTCAAAATATCATCTTCCTATATAGATAAGCCAAAAAAGACAGTGAAATGGTGAGTTATCTTTATGAGTTCAATACCCACTCAATTTGAAATGACTTACGATAAGATTTGGCCGAGGAGTGCTATTTTTATCTAAGCACGTGTCAACGACATCGATAAGTAAATAAAACCCTTTAAAAACAAACACGCCGCGTCATTTCAGGTTTATTTGTTTTTAATTTTTAACCTTGTTGTAGTAAGATTGTAAGGTTATAAGTTCTTAAAACGTGCTCTTAAAAAAACTAAAAATATTTCAAAATTTTCGAGTAGGCCCCGTGTTATTCATACAAATAGTTATATATAGAGGTAAGTCATACAGAGTAATGAGATGTTTACGTATAGGTACTCTAAACTGTATTAGTAGATATACGTACGTCAGCAGTATCGATAAAAAGTTACAGGACGTCCCTAGCCATTGAACTTTACTGTTCTACCTTTGTTTACCATCGCCTCTGTTTGACTGAATCAATTTGCTATTTTGTGCGACATGTTGTCCTAACGGGTGTTTGTATCTGAACGAAACGTTAAAAAAACATGTTGTCTATTTTTTAGTGCACAAAATAAAGACAGAATATAAATCGCTGTAAATGTTTCGCCAGTGAAACTCACGGCTACATGTGTTTGGAATTCAAAGCAGAATAGACTTACTTTTTGAATATTCTGCAACATTTTAACAATTTACTCCCTTTGCATTAGCAGCTGTCTACAATATAACAATAGATAACTTATATTAATTTCCTAATTTGTCGCTTGTGATTCAAAAATATTTTGGCTCAGAGTTAACAAACTTTATCGACACATTTGGTCGGTCATTAAAACTATCGATATGTAAACAAACCCGGCGCGTTCCGCACATCACTAGCTCGTGAACTTTGCACTCAATCTTTGTTTACGTTTAGCCTCCGATCAATTGTACTCAAGGATGGAGCCAATTGGTAAATGGTATCAGATGTATGTCATCGTAACGGTTCAATTAAACGGCAATAAGACAAATTTTGCTGAACCGGCAAATTTGCATAAAACAAAATTTATATACGAGTAGTTAGTAGATTAAGTGTAAATCGTTGTCGTATCGCAATTGCTTCGATAAGTATATTTGAAATTAAAGTTGTAAGAATTATAATAATTACTTACCCTTAGACCAAAGAATGACGTAGAAGGTGCATGTAGAACTACTTAGTGGGAGAAGCCGACAAAAGTAATACCAAATAGCATACATCTAGATTATTTTATAAGATTTGCTAATCACTGTTCGCTATCCGCGATCGGGAGCGTACGTGTAATCACACAAGAAATTACAATTGTTTTTATGCAGTAGGCACAGGCACCGCGGCGTGAAAAGCATATAAAAAGCATATGATCGCATCTGAAAAAGAATCTGGATTTATGCTATTTATTACTTTTGCTAGCTTCACTCGCTATTTCTATGTGGTCCGTCGACATTCTACTTTTAGGCTGAGTACATACCTAACATTATTTTAACAAAACAAAAATAATAACAATGTAATTAAGTAAGTAGGTACTTGTATTAGGCAGATACATCTAGAAATACAAAAGGCCGTACTAATAAATCGATCGTAAGTCTGAGAGAGCTATCTTCAGTACGCTTGGTCGTGTCATTTTCTACTAATCTATACAAATAAATAAAATTGGAGTGTCTGTTTGTAATATCAAAATACACCTTGTCACTATATGCATATGAAAGTACATACGACAACTATAACAAAAACGATTTAAAAAAAAATTGTCTGTCTGTGTGTTTGTTCCGGGTAATCTCCGAAACGGCTGGACCAATTTTGACGGTAATTTCACTGGGAGATAGCTAATGTTTTAAGGAGTATCTTAAGCTACTTTTATTTTAGACAAACAAAATTTCAAATAATGGGCCCTGTCGTGCGGGCTCAGAACGCGGGAGCGGGCTTTTTTGTTAAGTTAAATTCCACGCGGACGAAGTCGCGGGCTCAGCTAGTATGACATAAGACTGATATTTCCAAGATCGCTCTCAGACTTCAGATCGATCTATTAATACAGGCCTTTAACATTCCTTATAATGAATGATAAGACGTTAAGTGGCAGTTAGTGCATCCTAACTGGCACGCCATATGCGGTGGGTCATGTTTATTCAATGCCGCGCCGCGCCGTGTCTGCCGGCTGGCTGGTGCCTACGTGAGGTGACGCATGCATCTATACAGTCAGCAGAAGTAGGGATCACAGTATAATTTGGACTCAGACGAAAATA
This sequence comes from Notodonta ziczac, assembly GCA_918843915.1. Taxonomy (NCBI): domain Eukaryota; kingdom Metazoa; phylum Arthropoda; class Insecta; order Lepidoptera; family Notodontidae; genus Notodonta; species Notodonta ziczac. Next base: position 10,147,029 of record OU974050.1, on the reverse strand, counting down.
ATAACGAAGACGGAAACCGACTGAAACCGCAAAAGTATTACCAAATATCATCAATTTAGTTTTTTATTAATTAGTTCATGTTTTTTAATTGTTGTTTTTACGACTCAATATCTACGGCATAAATACAATTAACTGCATTATCATCAGGCGGTGCGCTTATTTGCCGATATTTTATATCTTCTCTAGTGTAGATGTTATTTCTTGGATGTCGATAACAGCGCTACCAAACGCTTATGTAACAAAAAAACATTAAAATCGGTCAAGCCGTTTAGGACGAGAAGAATTACTTACGCCCACACCGGGACTTTGATATACTTACTCGTACCTATAAATATAAACCAAATCATCACGTAACTGATTCCAAAACCACGTATCTCAGTGCCTACGTGAGAGAATAAACATATTGAGCCACCCGGTCGAGGACGGCCAAGGATTTACCTCGCTGCAAGTAAGGACGCGTGGTCACCTTCTCACAAATGTATGTACGATATTATAGACGAGGTTCTAGGCTCAGAAGTAATTAATGGCCGGAATATGTAAGTAAGTATAATAGTATAATACTCAACCGCTACTCAAAGAAGGCTATCTGATTTGATATCATCACATAATGGCGGATAACGATAAGGATCTTAAATTATTTGAGTTTCGCACTTCCATTTTTCCACTGATTAAGGGAAGGTGGGTGGCTGAGTGGAAGACACGTTAAGTAACGCTTGTACCGTACAATAGACTGGAGCGAGCCCAGGAAAATTACGTAAAGACATTTTCGAAATTTGCACCCACGGGAATGGAACCAGCTACCACCCGGTGTAGTGATTCAAGCGGCCTTCACTCTATTCACTAGAGAGAGACTGCGGTCGTCACTAATTTCTAGGGTACCTAGACGACAAGAATTGAATGTAGGAACACTTACGTAACCAAAAAGATAAATAATACTTGTAGTAGCATTAAATATAATAATCAAACCTTAAACAACATTCAGATGAAATCTCAGAAAATTTACTAAGTAGTCAGGGGTTAGCCAGGAAATCTCAATAATTTGATCTGGTAACCCTACTCATGTCGGTTTTAGTAATAACAAAATTATCGCAACTAACTCCCGTCCGCATTGTGTGGAATTGGGATCGGCGCCCGCGCCGGCGCACGCGGTGCGTACGTGAGAGGCCCAACGTTGGCCGGTGCAACGTACTGATGGGTGAAAGTAAATGTGCCGTATAGTGACACTCAGCCCGATTCGACGCGAGGCAGATTCTAATCATAATTCAAAAACAGAATTGGTCATAGTTTTTATAACATTTAATTTTGTGATAAGGCATGTTTCTATTGTTTTACACTTCTAGATAGATTTTTATAACTCTAAATTGTAAATTTAAAAAACCCGAGATGCGACAACTTTTTAAACCACAAAAGAGCTGATAATTTTAAACAGCTGAACCGTTTTTATGAAAAATAGCTAAGAATACCCCCGATCAGAATAAATTTCTAACAAAATTAAAATCTGTTGGTCTGCTTGTGCGCTACGATGCCAGAGACAGACAGATACACAGATACACATGTGAAACTTATAACACCCCTCTTGTTTCGTCAGGGGTTAAGAATAATTGACATACACAGTATTAAAACAAAAACATCGTTAGGTGACAATTAATTTAATACTACTGACAGAGGATGGTAAAAAAAATATTATTGTTCTTTTGTATTTAATTAGGCATACAAGCGTATAGCGTGCCTGATGTTAAAGCAGTTACCGTGGCCTATAGATATTTGTAATACCAATGGTATTATTCGCACGCTGCTGACCAGAATTTGAATGGGACAGGAGAGTATAGTAGGCGGGGTTAAGCTTCCGGCTCTCTCACTCATCGTACGAAACACAGCTATAATGACTAATTTATGCCGGTCTTTGTAAAAGAGTGGCACTTATACTTACTGCCCCAGTAGAGTCAGCCTGGTCAATACATAAATATATATTGACATAAAAATATACTAAATAATAATAATAATTAAAGAAATACAAATAAACATACAATATTTCTATATATATATATAACTCAAAGGTGACTGACTGACTGACATAGTGATCTATCAACGCACGGCCCAAACCACTGGACGGATCGGGCTGAAATTTGGCATGCAGGTAGATGTTATGACCACCAAGGGGATAAAATAGGGGATGAATAATCCCGAAATTTTTGTTAAGTTAAATTACACGCGGACGAAGTCGCGGGCACAGCTAGTAAATACATATAATAATTGTAAGTTTTTAATATGCCACGGGGGGCAACATTTTAGTTTATACTTTTGATATAATTTGTGTTGGCACACTGTTAGTCTGTCCTATAAGACCAATTTGATTGTACCACAATGTGTCTTTTATTTTAATTAAATTAATATTTTACGCAATTTTACTGTTTACTTAACACAGCCTGTATATGAGTTGTAGCCAAGTGGCTATCGCTTGCCTCTGCCACCGTAAAAAAAACTCTAAATGAAATATGTCAAAAGTCAAGTTCTGAGAACCATGATCGTACCCACTCTCCTCACTGGAATCCGACACTTCTACAGAAGATATCTAAAATGATGCAACCTCTATTGTGTTACAACTTATTCTGCGTCCGGCAGAATTGCGAACATACGTGATTTATCTCTCGTTGCCAAAGCGTGTAACCGTTAATGTATTGTAAACTCTATCTTGCGTCAGACTCATATCCTTCGAATGTTTACTTACTGTTGTTGTCTGCGACGAATTTAATAGTATGAATATAATGTAGTAGTCCTGACATACTATTTTAATAGTAGGTACCTACTATTGAAATAACACAACTATGTATAGTTTTCAGTAAACACTATTATGCTCATAAATAAGGGGGTGTCCATTAATTACGTGAGGTCTTCAAGGGGGGAAGGGGCTCAAGTCGAATCGCATCGATTCTTACTTTGGGGAGAGTGATGGTCTCGGTGAATATCACGATTTTTTCGGATGAAACTGTAAAATTTTAAGAGAATTGGGTTAATTACGTAAGACATGTTCCTTCACTCAAATAGCCAAATCTTATACAATAATATTTATCGTGGTTTTGCGAAATTCGCAAAGTTTCACAGTAAATTAAAATATGAAGCAAATTATTATTTTTTTAAAATAAATACAATGCATATTCACTCGAACAGCTTATTTTTCAAATCTCACGTGAGATTAGATGACTTGTAGAGATTGAGCGAAATCTCACGACATGACACCAGAGGGGGAGAGGGGGTCGGAAAACCGCTAAAAACGCCTCACGTAATTAATGGACGCCCCCTAAGAACAAAACAATTACTTATCCAATGGAAGTTTTAAAGTAACATTAAGATTAAAATACGTTTCAAACGTAACTAAATAGTTCCTTTTAAGAACTATGTACATACCTACCTGTACTACTTACTATGTATAGACAGCGTCATTAAACATAAATCATTAAGTACAATCCAAATATTAAAAAAATACTTACCCCCATTAATAAGACCTACTCTAACTTTATTCCCAAAAATCAACTTAACTGAAAAGTAAAGGGAATATCTCGAATCACCCTCTGGGGACCGAGCCTACATACCCAGGTCGTTTAGCAAAATAATTTAGTGCTAAAATAATCCTTAGAGCAGCCGAATAGCGCGTATTCCCCTGCGTTTGAGATTTACGACGAGGAAACAAAGGACGGTGGCGTACGATGTCGGTCTTATCGCAGTGCTGCGAGACATCGAGCTGAGTACACCAATGTTTGATACTGTGTGGTGTAAGTTATAGGAGTGTGTGACAATTCTCTACCATAAAACGCTTGCTAGTCATTACCGTGTTTGTAAAATGAGCTCCAAAAGGTTAGAGTTTCAAAATGCCGGAATTTTCTTTCGTTATTTAAAATTTTCAACATCAATGCCGCTATTTACGCAAACTAGTGTCTCCAAGCGAACGTTTCAACTTATGGTAGAGCTAGTGAATAACAAATAGTTACCATGCCTGGATTTCTTAAGGATGTCGGTGTCTTCACCCACATTTAGACGATGGTATTAGGTAGTCTATGGCAATGACTGGCCTGGCGTACTCTGAACGTTATGAACGAAACTATGAGTTCGAGGGCGGCTTCGCCACGGTAGACCCACTAGTAAAGATAAGAGATGTACGATAGAAAGAGAGAACCTTGTAGGTAAATACAATTTTAGGCACACTGTGCTGAGCGAGTTGAATTGCACTTAATTGCAGCAAGAGAAATATGTGTTCGTCGACTCTTATGACCTGACCCACACCCCTGCCGTTGCTATATTAACAAAACAGTTAAATAAGTAACGAGATTCAAGGTCATCGCTTCGCGAATCCCACTGGGAGAGGTAAGGTCGTTGTAATATTCAAAATATTGTTTACAAGGACGCGAACACCGCAGTTTAAGACTTGTTATACCATTATTTGGACAAACGTTGAAATTATAAGTAGACAAAAATTATCCCAGTGCTCTCATTAGTAATGCACTCTAGAGGTGCCTATATAAAATACTAGCTGAGCCCGCGACTTCGTCCGCGTAGTACATAACTTAACAAAAAATTTGGGATTATCGGGATAAAAAGTATCCTGTGTTAATCCCGGTTATAAACTATCTGTGTTCCAAATTTCATCCAAATCCGTTCAGTAGTTTTTGCCTGAAAGAGTAACAAACATCCACACTCACAAACTCTCGCATTTATAATATTAGTAGGATAGTAGGACTTTTTCTTATCTTATGAGCTACTGTTCAACTCTGGTGTCGGAATTCTCAGGCCGCTTGAAGACCTCCGACATGGCTTAATGATAGCCGAAGCCGACAGCTTTACGTGCCCTCCAAAGCACGAACAGAAGCGGTCAGTTGTAAATGTCTCAAGCGGTCATTCCATCCAGGTGTTTATCGCCTCGAGGGCTTCTGTTATGGGAACGTGATATGCGCACATAGAGTTACTGATATAAATTACATAAGAATACTGATACAAAAAGAGGAAAAGCCAATTCTGAATATGACTCTACATTCACGTCGCGAATAGGTTCCCTTTGCATGTGGCTGTTTACATCTGAGTGGATTATTCACGGTATTCGCGTAAACGTAGTAGCTTTTGATCACAACCGCACCGATTTTGATCCTGTGTCTACAGTTCACAGTTCACGCAACATCTGATATGAACCTAGTGTGGCTAAGCGAAACCACAATATATAGTTATGAGGCGGTTTACCTCCAGCCATTATCGCTTTCTGCGCATTTCAGAGTCAATCATCACTGAAGGATCACTCGTAATTGCGTATGCATAGAGGTAATGCGTATATGGAATAGTTTCAGCTGATGAGTAGGCATTAATGTTCGCGGTTTACAAAGATTGATGTGCTCAAACTTGAGATGCCTTTTGTAGGTCACGTGTAGGGTTACTATTAATAATAATAATATGCTTTGTAAGGAATGCTTAGTGAAGGATTTAGATAATATTAAGCAACTGATATATCTACCTACATACTATAACGAATACCGTTTATTATAATTATTCGTATATTAAATATAGATGTTACAAATTCAACATATTGAATACTAGTATATCTCTGACCGCAATCAGAGATTATAAAGTCGTGATGTCGGTATGTAGTAAGATTTGCCAACCCTTATGAACGCAACTAAGGTCCGGTTGCTCGAAACTCGGTTACGTTACCTGAAGGGTAAAGTTATGGTTAAAGTAAAATTAACCGGCGGACTAATTTGAAAAGCGTTGTTGAAGCAACGGTTACGTTAACGAGGGGTTAAATGTCAGGTTTGACGGCGGTTAAAATAACCGATGGGGTGGGGGCCGTTTAAATTTTGACGTTGGTAAAATTGTAGTGTTCGTTTACCGATTTTAGGTTATTTTTAATATTTCTTTGCGAGTACAGTTATTAAAATGGGATCAGAGCGTTTCGTTTTGGATTTAATGAATGAAGATAGTTACTCTAATGATGATTTCATATTTGATCAAGTATTCCCACAAAGACAGGAATTTCCGACCACGAACTGATTATTTTCTATGGGAGGAAATGGATTTTAGAGCACGCTTCAGAGTGTCGAGAAATTTGGCTAAAGTGTTTGTAAATTTATTAGATTCACGTCTCAAACGTTTGACCAAGAGGTAAGTAAGTCAATTTTATCAATAGGTAGGTTATGAATGATATGAATTCTTGAGAAGTAATAGGTTCGTCTCATAGTAAATTTACCTGTAAAATAACATCTAATCATTATTAAATGATTGCTTTTTTTCAGAAACAATGCAATGACGTCTGCAGATCAGGTCTTGTTAACTCTACAGTTTTACGCATCTGGATCATTTTTCAGATGTGTTGGGGATTCGAAAGGAGTACACAAATCAACAGTATGTAGAGCTATACACACTGTAAGCAAGGAGTTGGCTAAACTTAGACCACATTTTATTTATATGCCAAGAAATGAAGATGAAAGAAAAGCCACTGTAACAGCTTTTACAACATTAGCCGCTTTCCAAAAGTCATAGGTGCTATAGATTGCACACATGTTTATATACAATCACCTGGTGGCAATAATGCTGAATATTACCGCAATAGAAAATACTCATTTTCATTAAATGTCCAAGTTGTGGCTGATGCTGATTGCTACATCAAAAATATTGTGGCAAGATGGCCTGGAGGAAGTCACGATAGTCACATATTTGATTCAAGTAACATCAGGGGCAGAATGGAAGATGGAGAATTTGGTGATACATGGCTATTAGGAGATAGAGGATATGCCTTGAGGTATTTTCTTTTGACACCATTAGCAAACCCCGCAACATCAGGAGAACATCTTTATAATGAAAGCCACATTAGAACCAGAAATGCTGTTGAAAGGACATTTGGTTGTTGGAAGCGAAGATTTCCAGCAATCGGATCTAAATTGAGAACAAATTTAAAATATATGCAAGCAATAATAATTGCAACTGCTGTTTTGCATAACATTTGTCGCATGATCAATGAGGAACAACCTCCAAATTTAGTAAGCGCCTACGAGGAGATGGATATTGTTGATGAAACGGCTACAAATAATCAAGACAGCACGAGAGGTGAACTAATATCATCATATTTTGCCGGATTAGCTCTTCAAATATGACTAAAGTGATTTCAATGTAAAAGTTTAAATAAAACTGATTTTTTTAAACAATCTCTTTAATTTAATTTATTTTGGAGAAAATAAATAAAGGTACAAATAGTAAAAAAAAACATAAAATAAGAACTTAAATTATAGGTACATGTATCTGCTCTATAGAAATTTCTCATTTACATTGATATTTAAAAAATATGACGCTGTAGACTGACAAAAGAACATAAAAATAGAAGCTGAATAGAACGCTGAGGGGTGTTTTATATATATATAATAATTTTATTTCAGAAAATTACAAATAAATTTGCCAAAATCACATGTTAAACATAATTATAAGATAATATATTAGAAAAGCATCAATTGCCGCACTAGGTTATAACTGTACTAGTATTTACTTTATTATTATGAAATAGTATTACGACACGAAAATTAAACACACAAAAATACTTTATGAATTTAAAAGCCTCACAACGATTTTTAATTCACCGAAACGTCACAAGTCACAACAAACAATGCCAATATGACACCTAATACAGTGTTGGCAGGCGAAAGAAAAGTTCCCCATCAAAAATTAAGGGAAACAAAATGGAATTGCAGTGACAACTCTTTTAACCCGCGTCTAATTTAACCGCCGCGAAAATTATCTTTGGGCAACTGAATACGAAGATAACCGATGTAACTTTTTTTACCAAGGTCAAAATTAACAATAGTCAAGTTTTAACTATTACTTTACTGTATTGTACGAGCAACCGGACCTTAGACTCCAAAAAAAAAGTCATCATATTTCGTCAAAACAATGTAGACAAAGAACAAGATTGGAATAAATTATTCTAACTTTCATCGCATTGTTTACCATAACACAATGTTCGGGGTGCTTCAATTATCCACCACGAGTGTGGGAGAGTCCTTTGAGAAAAAAACCGCCGAATAAATAAGAATATGAGCGTTTACAGATGTTAGGGCATTGCTGAATAATGTATGTTTCTGCACATGATACCTTTACTAACCTTAGAGGCATTATACGATTCCGTATGTAAATATTTCTTTTGTAAGAACTATCCCTTTTAGTATTATGCTCATTTTACTTTTGGCCTTGCTCATTGCGTCGAACATGCAAGGTTTCATGTCGTACGTATTATCTAGGTAGCAAGATGTCCTATATATTTAAATTATTGTGTAAAGTAACGGTCACGCCCACAGATATAGATTTACATAGATAACGCAAGTATCGCGATTTGTATTGAAACCAAGCGTGCCGAATTTTTAATGAATTTTTAACACCTACTGTGACGTCACAGCCGAAATTTAGTGACGGGAAATCCAAACCGATTCAAAGACACCGATGCCGCCGATGCCCCTCCGCCCGCTACGATTATCTCCAGTGATTATGTCTCTCATACTCATATTTTTTATATCTGTGGTCCCGCTCGCTCACAAGTTAGCGGCGACCAAACATTGACGCATGGTAAGGGTTCGGACACGCGAAGTACATGCATTTGCGTTATTTATGTAAATCTACATCTGTGGTCACGCCCTCTTCAATTTCTGACAACATGAGCTTAGCTGGGTGCAGCTGAGGAAATGAAGTGATCCTATTGGTTGAAGCAGACGGGGCCGCTTCATAGCACAGTCGAGTAGACGGTGAACCTAATAGACGATCGGCGCGACCTAATCGCTTCCACGCTCGCAACCCTTAGAGAGATCTTAATAATATAAGGTATTAGTATAATAATGCATGATATTATGCATGGCGCCTTAGAAAACAGTAATCTAATGGATTTCTTTCTAACAGCTGGCCAACAGGAAAAGTTTAACCCATCTGATAATTTTTGGTGGTAAGTAGGTACTTATCATCTTTACCATCTATGAAAGCGGACTGAAAAATATCGTTCAATATTAAAATCAGACTTTATATACTGTAGTATATTATACCTTACCTTACCAACGCACTACATGATGTAACCTTCTATAAACTTTAACCAATGATGTGTACTGTACTGTATCTACCTACGCAATTATTAACGTTTGATTAAACAAGATGAACCGATGAAATTTACATTTAACCTATAGGAGCAAGTTAATTAGTTCTCAGAGAGACTTGTGGTTAGCACAAATAAATTAATCTAGAATATTAATAGTATTTCGTTAAATTAAATCGTTAGATTAATTTATTTATAGTGGAAAAGCTGGGCCGTCCTCCGAAATCATTTTAAATGACATCGTTTAGCTTTTTTCACTGCCTTCCCACACACCGTGGCCGACGGTTCAATTGATGTGTTGACAATGGCGAAACGGCCCGCCCGATGTGTACCTAAAACAGAAAAAACTTATAAAATAATAAATGTATAATTACAAAAATACTAACATAAATAAATAAGTTTGTACTTACCTTAATAATGTTCTGTACTTACCTGTGTTGAAATCTGAAATAAATAGGAAGAAATTTCGAAGATGCTATACATACGGAGCTACGTAGTTATAGCCATGTACCTATACACCTTCCGTGGCATCCCCGCGCAGGGTGCGCGTCCCTCGTGTTTTTAGTCGTCCACTACACATTAGCGCGAATCCACGCGCCCGCGCATCTCCGATTAGCGTCTTCGGAACGGCTTCGATTCAAGCAAATACCTCGTCTTTCATTAGCTGCTGAACCACGTAACTGTGTCAAGAACAGTTTGGTCCGTCGATCCGGATCCACAGCTTCGAAGAAAGAACAAAACCTGTGTTGCAGGAATGTCGTTATTTCAAACACCGCCGCGTGCAGTGAAAACGCGTGCACAAATGAAAAAGGAATTAATGGCTAACGAAGAGGTTAACACACTTGAAGTCAAATCGGATATGCAGTTTGATCGTAAGGATACAGTGAAAGAAGCTGGAAAAGTTAAAGTTAAGTCGGATATAGTTTTGCCGTACGCAACAAATAAAAATGACGGTGCGCGGAGAAAATCTAGTACCCGTGCTTCGTCGTCAGCTGCACGCCAGAAACAGCTAGAATATGAAGCAGCGCAAGCAAAAGCTATAATTGAATTGGAAGAAGCAGAAGCACAAGCTCGAATGTCGATGACAAAAGCTCGTATAGAAAAAGAATTGCTTGATAAAAAATTAGCTGCCGACTTAGCGGACTTGGAAGAAAGCTCTCGAGGGTCGAAGGTTTCCTCAGTATCATACAAAAGCAAAGTGGAAACCTGGTTGGAAAAGTCGATTGCTGCACCCGGCTCATCACTGGACCACTGTAATGATGATAACATCGTGTCTGCTGAAGGTGATGAAATTACTAAAAATCGCAACATTGTCACCGGCACCGACATCGAACGGCGACCCATGGAACCGGCGGCAGACGCAAGCACTCAACGCGCTATTGAGGCACTGGCTAGTGCGTTACGAGACGCCGTCGGCGCATCAACGTCACAAACCAATAACAAAGAGATACTATCCAGGCTGGCTACCTCCAAAGACTTGCCCTTATACTTCGGAGATCCCATGGAGTGGTTACAATTTAAAGAAGCCTTTAATGGATCCACGCGCCTTTGTAACTACAGTGACGCGGAGAACTTATGGCGATTACGTAAGTGTCTCCGCGGTGATGCAAAGGAGGCGACGCTGTCTTTACTGATGAGTGCCACTTCACCTCAAGATGTAATGGAAACCCTGGAGCTGCGATTTGGAAGGCCTGAAAACATAATGCGAAGAGTAACGACACAGTTGAGAAAGTTACAACCGTTACCACAAGCTTATCATACGGAGATAGTAAACTTTGCAATTAAAATAAAGAATTACGTCACAGCTATACGAACAATACAACAGAATGATTACCTGAGAAGTCCCGAGTTAGTAAACATTGTTGTGTCTAAATTGCCTACCGCACTAATTAATAAATGGGCTGAACATTTATATGAGAACCAAACTGACACACCGAAATTGGAACTATTAGCAAAATTCCTATATAAAGAAGCTCAGAAGATAGCAGTGTCAGGAGTCAGCTATGTATACAGTCATAATGACTATAAAAAGAGACCGGACACAACGCAGAAAAATATTAATCATAATAATCAGTCTGTGTTGATGTGTGCTGAGGACAACAACGCTTCCAGCAAATGTAAATTCTGTCGAGGACGGAACCACACACTGGCGGAGTGCCGCCGATTTAAACGTGCTATGAGAAAAGACCGATGGCGATATGTGCGAACAAACAGATTATGTTTTAAATGTCTCGGACCACGACACGAAAATCACCAAACATGTACAGCGGAGAACTGTGACATCGATGCCTGCGGAGGACCTCATCATCGTCTGCTTCACTGGGTGAAACCGGAGGCAGCGCACCAGAGTGCAACCGTGCCGTCCAGCGATACCCAACAATCCGACAGTGAACTTGTGGCCCACGCGATCGCGTCTCAGTGTTCCAAAATGCCACATAGTAACATACCTAACAAGTCAGGAAACACGTCAAAAGTTATGCTTAAGATAGTGCCAATTACTATACACGGACCCACGAATAGTGTGAACACGCACGCGCTGTTAGACGACGGCGCAACGGTGAGCCTCATATCAGCTGATATCGCGAATAAGGCCGGGTTACACGGTGAGAGCGTCACGATGCGCGCAACCAGTGCGTGGGACTCCAGCGAGTTGGTATGTAAAACTGAAATAATAAACTTTGACATTAGTAACAGTGACGGGAACAGATTTAAATTACGTGCGCGAAAACTACAGGAATTAAATCTACCTGTACAAGTTACCTCTAATATAGACTATAGTGAACTAGAAAATGTGGTTAATTTAAATTATAATCCGTGTAATTCTGAAATAAAACCTACATTGTTGATAGGTCAAGATAATTATGATTTAATTGCACCAATTATTTGTAAGAAGTATAGACCGGGTGGGCCGTTTGTCACGCAAACATTACTCGGGTGGTGTGTACACGGTGCCTTACGGCATGCAGATAAGCGGACCAGCTGTCTCGGCGTTGTGGACAGGCCGGCCGAGGCGATCGGCCAGGCAGGTAAGCAAAGTGCACGCGCACCGCGCGCACTCAGCCGCACGCATTCAGACGGCGCAGGCACGAGCGCAATGTCACACCTACTTACCGTTGCTATATGCACTAGCGACGCACCGCGTCAGCCGGCGATTACCACGTCGATACCTCTAGATAATAACAACACTTACAGTTTAGAACGTAGTAAGGACGCAGATTTGTACGAATTGGTTCGGCGTTCATTTTCACTTGACTCGATTGGTATTTGTAGTAATCCGCGTCAAAATAATGACGAGTTAAGGGCATTAAATATTCTTAAAGAGTCAGCTCAGTTAATTAATGGTCAATGGACTGTTGGTTTACCCTGGAAGTCCGATACCTTTGTTATGCCAGACTCGTATTCTGTAGCTTTGAAGCGACTTAAATCAGTTGAACGAAAGATGTCAGCGAATGCAGATTACGAATCACGGTACCGAGAACGTATTAAACATTTATTTGAAAATAATTATGCAAGAAAGCTTAGCGATACCGAGTGTGGGGACACTACTAGTCGAATATGGTACTTACCTCACTTTGCAGTCGATAACCCGAATAAGAAGAAATTGAGATTAGTATTCGATGCCGCTGCTAAGAGTAATAACATTTCACTCAACGATCTTTTACTTCAAGGTCCTGATTTATTAAATTCTTTATATGGTATAATGCTTAGATTCAGGGAAAATTCTATAGGAATTATAGGTGACATAAAAGACATGTTCTTAAGAATTAAAATTCGAAACGAAGATCAAAATGCCTTAAGATTTTTGTGGAAGGAGAAAGGCAGCGACGTGGTAAATAAATACACTATGACTTCACTAATTTTCGGAGCCAATTGTTCTCCTTTTGTAGCGCAATTTATAAATCAAACCATGAACGCTTCTCGATTTCAAGATGAAATGCCTGATGCTGTACACGCTATTAAGAATAGCCAATATATGGACGATTTTATTGATAGTTTTACGGATGTAAATATGGTTATAAACATAATTAAAGAAATTTCGTTTATTCATCAACAAGGTGGATTCGAAATGCGAAATTGGTTAAGTAACGAGCCGACGGTACTTTGTGGTTTACCGAAAGAAACTCTTAATGACAAGGCGATAAGGTTTCATATCGACAGACAACCGGAACGAGCGCTTGGGCTACTGTGGTTCCCGCATACTGATGTGTTGGCTTTCGACTTGTCGTTTAAACGTATACCGCAAGATGTACTGAATTTCAAAAGAATACCTACTAAACGCGAGATGCTGAGTATTGTTATGTCTATTTTTGATATTCACGGTTATTTAGTACCATTTACAATTAAAGGAAAAATATTAATGCGCGAAACATGGAAAACCAACACACAGTGGGACGAACCACTAAATGACGAGTTATTTAATATGTTCAGGGGTTGGATAAATCAAGCTAAAGCAATAAATGAAATAAGAATCCCTCGATGGTATTTTCGTAGCGATCCAAAGAATCCGAGTCAGAGCGAGACAACGCTAGAGCTCCACGTATTTTGCGATGCATCGCCGAGCGCCTACGCAGCCGTCGCATATTGGCGGAAGGAAAGGACCGACGGCGGAGGCGTTACGGTCGCGTTCATCGCTAGCAAGTGCAAAGTTAGTCCGGTAAAACCAATCTCTGTGCCGAGACTCGAACTGCAGGGTGCAGTACTGGCGTGCAGATTGGCGGACAGTATAAAGAAGGAACACCGCTTACGACCGAATTCAGTATACTATTGGACCGATTCAACCACTGTCTTACACTGGATCAGAAACCAATGCCGAACATACAAAGTCTTCATCGCCAACAGACTTGGGGAAATCGACGAGCTAAGCCGAACTGAAGAGTGGAACTATGTACCGACTAGCTTGAACGTGGCAGACTTAGGTACAAAGAATACAGACCACGTGCTGAGAAGCGACTCGGAGTGGTTCTCCGGGCCGTCTTACTTGTATCAATCGCGTGTCTGCTGGCCGCAACAACCTAAAACAAAAAATATTAGTGAAGAAATATTAGAAAAAATAAACATTGCGACACTTGAAAATAACGAACTAAGTCACTTACCTATTCCGGATCCAAGTCGGTTCTCCAGCTGGTTGCGATTGTTACGTACTACAGCAACTGTGTTATTATTCATCGAAAAATGTAAAAAGAAACCAATTAATGTCATTAATGATTCACTCATGAAAAAAGCAGAGATACTGTTGCTTACTCAGTCACAGATGGACACTTTCAAAAATGAAATAAATTTAATAAAACAAAATAAGGAAATTAAGAGGGAGAGTCGTTTACGAACACTTACCCCTATAATAGATGAAAACAAGCTTCTACGTGTTGGTGGTCGCATTGGAAAGGCTGAAGATGTAGACCAGCAGACCAAGCAACCTATAATTCTGGATGGAAAACACCATATAGCACGCCTCATTGTAAAGCATTACCACGTTAATGCGGCACATTCCTTTAATGAGATGGTAATTAATGAGTTGCGACAGAAATACTGGCTCATTAGACTAAGGCCCACAGTTCGTGCGGTTGCCAAACAGTGCTTGATATGTCGTTTCAGGAAAGCTTCACCTAAGCCACCACGTCTCGGCGACTTGCCCGAGTGCAGACTAACCCATCACCAGAGACCGTTCACTATGTGTGGCTTGGATCTATTTGGGCCCATGGAGGTAGTTATCGGACGACAAAGAGCCCGTAGGTACGGTGTGCTCTTTACCTGCCTCACAGTTCGTGCGGTACACATAGAGGTAGTACCGACCCTCACTACTGATTCCATGATAATGGCACTGCGGCGAATGGCCGCACGCAGAGGATGGCCACACACCTTGTTTTCTGATAACGGTACCAATTTGCGGGGCGCCGATACTGAATTGAGACAGGCTTATGACGAGTTGTTTGGCAGTCAGCAGAGCTTGGTGTCACAAGCGCTGAATAAAGGAGTCCACTGGCGATTTATACCTCCAGCTAGTCCACATATGGGAGGCGCCTGGGAGCGTCTTATCAGAACGGTTAAAACGGCCTTAAGAGTCGTCTTGAAGGAGCGAGCCCCTAAGGAAGAGACTCTTCATACATTCCTGTGCGAAGTGGAAAACATGATCAATGGTCGCCCATTGACTCATGTCTCTATCGATCCACGAAGTCCGGAAGCATTAACGCCAAATCATTTCTTATTAGGTTCCTCTTCTAACTTACCTCAAGCTGGCATATTCGACGACAGTGATCTGTATTTAAGAAAGCAATGGCGCGCAACTCAGCGTCTAGCAGATTTGTTTTGGTCTAGGTGGCTGAAAGAAGTTTTACCCACTCTAGCACCTCGCCACAAATGGGAGGGTGAAGGTACGCAGCTTAAGGTGGGAGATTTCGTCGTCGTGGTAGATCCCAACTCACCGCGGAATGTCTGGCCCAAAGGTATTGTTCAGCAGGTGTATCCAGGAGCTGATGGTCGCGTAAGGGTCTTAGATATTAAAACTAGAACCGGTGTTATGAAACGCCCAGCTTCCCGCGTAGCATTACTCCTTGGTTATGAGTGTCGTAATCACGACACTAAGGGGCAGGATGTTGACAATGGCGAAACGGCCCGCCCGATGTGTACCTAAAACAGAAAAAACTTATAAAATAATAAATGTATAATTACAAAAATACTAACATAAATAAATAAGTTTGTACTTACCTTAATAATGTTCTGTACTTACCTGTGTTGAAATCTGAAATAAATAGGAAGAAATTTCGAAGATGCTATACATACGGAGCTACGTAGTTATAGCCATGTACCTATACACCTTCCGTGGCATCCCCGCGCAGGGTGCGCGTCCCTCGTGTTTTTAGTCGTCCACTACACATTAGCGCGAATCCACGCGCCCGCGCATCTCCGATTAGCGTCTTCGGAACGGCTTCGATTCAAGCAAATACCTCGTCTTTCATTAGCTGCTGAACCACGTAACTGTGTCAAGAACATGATGGTTAGTGGTTACCGATACCCAGAACATCTGCAACTCAAGGGGAGCAGACGTGATGCCAGCCTTTAAGAGACCTGGGGGCCAACCACGTTAGCTACTTAAAACGCAATAGAAAACCAAACGCGGGCGTTTCTTGTCAAACGCTTGAGCCAAATATTTGCTACTCCACTATCGTTTGATTTGCGAACTTGGTAGTACCAAATCAATGACAGTAGAAATCGTGAAGCTCTTGTCAGCCTGTGGTTAGTAGGTTACGGGAAAACGTCAAAAGCGGAGCGTTTACGTTTCTTTTGCGTTTTAAGTAGCTAACGTGATTGCCCCCCTGTAGATTTGCCTTTTGACGAACCCCATTCTAAAATATGTACATTGTTTGATGTTAATATTTATACATAATGAATCATCAGTGTTATGGTAAAAGTAAGATAACTTATCTCTCTAACATTGGTAGGGAAGGGTTGGAATATCCTGGCGGCCACAGGTGCGAACTTTTGGTAGAACAAACAGGCAAACAGAAATATTTGCGGCAGCCGCTGTTTGCGGTGTTGATTGGCTCGCGAAAACAAAACACCAAGGGTTACATACATGTATAATAATGTAGGTATGTAAATACAATAATAAACTTGAGGCTTTCAGCTCGTTTTTTCATCCACGATAGATGATATAAAAGATATTGAAAAGTGGACTTTAATAATCTCACTTATGATATAAACTAGCTGTGCCCGCGACTTCGTCCGCGTGGAATTAAATTGACAAAGTTTCATACAAACTTTCATCCCCTTGGGGGTAGAATTAATCAGAATCCTTTCTTAGCGGATGCCTACGTCATAACATCTACCTGCATGCCAAATTTCAGCCCGATCCGTCCAGTGGTTTGGGCTGTGCGTTGATAGAACACTATGTTAGTCAGTCAGTCAGTCAGTCACTTTTGAGTTATATATATATTTAGATACAAAATGTCTGTTACTTAGCACTGTTAGATAACCTGCTATTTTCTTAGTATATCTACACTAGCCGACTTCTATAGTGAGGTATTAAGGCTTAAATGGAAGATTACGCTTTTAAGGGTCCGGTGAGTAAGTGTATTTCTGTGGCCCTAGTATCTTCTAACACAGTACCTACTGTACCTGTACTCTGTACATAAATAATAATAATTTTAGCCCTTTTTGACGTCCCACTCCTAGGCACGGGCCTCCCCTCAACACGAGGGGGATTCAGGCCATAATCCACCACGCTGGCCCAGTGCGGGTTGGCGGATTTCACACGTCTTTCGAAAATTGGTTAAATCTTCTAAGACATGCAGGTTTCCTCACGATGTTTTCCTTCACCGTAAGCAAGTGATAATCATACAGAAATTATGATTCGCACATAAATTTCGAAAAATCCAGAGGTTCGAGCCGGGGTTTGAACCCGAGACCTGGTAGCCCGCAAGACGCGTGCTTAACCAATCGGCTATCACTGCTTATTATACTCTGTACAACACTTAGATAAACTTATATCGTAACATGTGTTCTCACACCGCCTACTTACACATTCTAACTCTCCACAGTCAAATAGTATCAACTTTCTTCTTCGAGCAAACAAATCTGCTTTACATTTCAAAAATTACAGACATTTGTTTTCACTCCAAAAAATACGATGCAGACGGATTTAAAAGAATGCAAAATCCAGTCGATGTTACGTTGGTTAAGTTTAAGAGATTGGTACGCTTCTGCAGAGTATTACGAGTCCTATAAGGGCGAGCAATCACGAAAGCATTGTCGTGTCGTACGCATTCATCCGAGCGCCACGAGGCGGGGCGAAGCGCGATCAACTTAAAATTGCCGTTTTGTTTGGCTTACTCTAGGGAGACATAAAGATGAGCGCTGTGATTGAATTTGCAGATCTTCAATCTACATATAATCTAATACAATATACTGCTTGCTACATTCACACGGCAAAGATGACAACATTTTTTTCATACATTTGTACATTATTCCATTGCTTAATAAGGTCTAAATGTAGATATGTCCTCGCTTTGAGAATCACGCCTTACTGTCTGTGTGCGTGTAGCAAATATATATCCCAGATTTGTCCTCCAGCTATAATCAGAATATAATAACGATCCCACAGCCTAGTTCTACGAACAAAATACGTTTGAACAGTATTTCCATGGAATATGGTATATATAAAAAGTTTAGTTATTTAGTTCAGAGAATAAATTTTCGTCTGAGAAATGTACCTACTTATTAGTGTGCTTTCCTGACGATCTGAGTGTTAATTAATTCCCTTGATGGCCTTTAACCTTTAATGGTAAAACCTTTAACAATTATATTGAGCTGTTGGAGACAGTGTTCTCAAATTTAAGTTGTGTATGAATAATGGACTCTGGAAAATCTAAAATCTTCTCATAATTTTCAGGAATATGTAAGGAAGTAAATGGATATTGTCTATGAACGCGTCTTTGCTCGGTCTTAACAAAAGAATCTAATATTTCCCTCGTATCCCGGCGCGGGGTTCTAATTTGTCGGCATTCTGTGAAGGTGATGGCGTTCATGTATTCCGTTTCAAATCTTATTCGCTCGAGTTGCGTGGCTTGCGATGTAAACGCACTTTATATTTAAAAAGCTTCTTTTATGTGGCTGTGTTTATTTACAGCAAACACTTGAACACAAAATAAAAAAAAACCTGGTAATTTTTTTATGTTGCCTGATTAAATTGTTTATGTAGGTATACTTTGCTATAGAATTAAGCAATATTTTTTATAAGTTTCTGGAAAAGTACCTAAGTTGTTTTTTTTTTAATTTTGAATAAATAATACCCATGAGTCATCTAGTAACCTTAAAAAAGTGACACATTTGAACGACGTTTAATTAAGTACCTTAGTTAGTATATTATTATTCACAAACATGGCAAACTTAAGAGGGATATACAGTAAGTATATTCATTAATATAATTTTAGCCCTTTTGACGTCCCACTCCTGGGCACGGGCCTCCCCTCAAGACAAGGGGGATTCAGGCCATAATCCACCACGCTGGCCCGGTGCGGGTTGGCGGATTTCACATGTCTTTCGAAAATTGGTTAGATCTTCTAAGACATGCAAGTGATAATCATATGGAAATTATGATTCGCACATAGATTTCGAAAAATCCAGAGGTTCGAGCCGGGGTTTGAACCCGAGACCTGGTAGCCCGCAACACGCGTGCTTAACCAATCGGTTATCACTGCTATTAGTAAGTATATTACAAGATAATAAATAGTAAAACACAATATAAAAGCCATTTGTTTGCGAATAAATGCACGTGGGTCGAGAGCCATTTTCCACAAATCCTCCGACCCCCATTTTATTGGGACTTTATTATTGCGCTCGGTGTACTGAAAATATTAACTGAAATTAATATGAAAACTATTACGAACTGGAAAAGTCATCTTCACGTGTAATATCCAAAGTAACTTTACTATATTAAATACTAGCTGTGCTCACGGACTTCGTCCGCGTAGTATTTAACGTAACAAAAATTTCGGGATTATCGGGATAAAAAGTATCCTATATGTTAATCCCGGTTATAAACTATCTGTGTTCCAAATTTCATTCAAATCCGTTCAGTAGTTTTTGCGTGACGGAGTAACAAACATACATACATACATCCACACTCACAAACTTTCACATTTATAATATTAGTAGGATTTTAAAGTAAATGTATTTAGGTACCTACTGGTATGAATATTTATTTTCATGAAGTATTAGTGGAAGGAATTTATTAAAAATACGAAAAACAAGTGCATTTTGTAAAAAAAATTTACGTGTAACTTATTTTTATGATATTAAAAATATTATAGCATGTATACCTAAAGAAATAGGTAGGTACGTAGTAAAAGTTATTCTCCTAAACTACGACCTCAGAAAGTCATTGCTTAAAATGTGACGGAATGTTTCAATTCCGAATGATTACTTGGAGTTATAATGAACACCTGGCATTTAATTAAAAATGGTAACTACCTATACCAATTTTATCGAAATTCACACTTTTCTAATCAATTTTGATAGCAAATAAATAAAAAACTGACATATCTCAATTATTTATTTTACAATTTATCCAAGCTTTATCTTGCATATTGGTGACATACAGAAAATATAAAAGTTACGTATTAGTCAGTTTGTCTTCACTAGGCATAGGTACTTATGTGTACCTACTTAATTTATTATTTCATACTTTTTATTCACCTGTATTAGAACGGCTTTTAAATATGGCAGTATATTATGTACTACTAGCGGCCCGCCCCGGCTTCGCACGGGTACATTGCGGTTACATTATTCGAGTTATAGTAAGGATCCCTATTTTTTTTGAAAATATATTATAGCCTATGTCACCCGGGGATAGTGTAGCTTCCCATCATTGAAAGAATTTTTTAAATCGGTTCAGTAGTTTCGGAGCCTATTCATTACAATCAAACAAACAAAGTTTTCCTCTTTATAATATTAGTATGATAACGACCTGTGTTTAGAGCGCACGTATTGTGTGTGGCGCATCAGGGGACATTTCCTAACGGTCTTAAAATGAAATAAAATGCGCCTACAATCGTGGATGACATTCGCCGACGGCTTATGTTTTTATCGTCAGCTTTATTCTTTTTATTATACCTGGATTTTGAGGAGAAAGGAATATAAAAAAGAGTCTTGACAGACAGACAGACAGACGTGCAACAAAGTGATCCTATAAGGGTTCCTTTTTCCTTTTGAGGTACGGAACCCTAAAGAGAAGAGACTAGCTAGACGAAAGATATACTTTTCTCGTGCTTACCTCGAACAGCGTAAGTGGTAATGGAGCCTAGATACTGCCAAAACAAATGTCGTCGTTAAGTTCTCTTTATACAAGCGATCAATACAAGGTAGGTACTATTTATCTAGTGCTGAAAAGGGCGTTCTTTCCTTAGAATGTACCTACAAACTGAGAAGGAAAAGGTATATAATTTTTTTTTTGTAATTTGGCATTCAAATATTTAACCATCGGCCTTGAGGGAAAGTTGAAGAACAAAAGGTGTTATAAACTCAACAGAATCTCTAAAAGGCTACCTCTACAACACCTTTTATTTGTCAAATTCCCCCCAACCTGATAGTTTAAGAATTAAAACGTTAAAGATTGGTAAAAATAGAATAGGTACCCTTTAGAATTGTTTCACTATTTATGTAATGGCGTGTTGCGGAACAACGAAACCAAAATATAATAATACTGTGAAACCATTCAAACAGACAACTTCTGTCCAAAAAATTGCTTGGAAGTATCACAAGAACTGATTATTTTAATTTGAAATCCCTCCATTTAGTGCATTGTTGTAAATAAAGGGTAGCTGAATGAAAAGTCACAGAACAGAATAATTTTAAATCACCGTTCCTAAGTCTATCCGGCTTTACATAATCCAAGATTTAAAACTTTTCGAGCGGAGATAGGAAAAATTGCGTGTTTTGAGGGACAGGGATGTTAATTAGGAATTATCCGGTTTTCGGGGTCCGATGGGTCCCTAGGGGCTGTTTGCTTCCCGGGGCCCTTGTTGGCCTGCTATCTGTCATGTTGTTAAATTAAATAAATGATAACCATTCGCCTCGTTTCCTTTGAAATGAAAATGAAATGTGAAATCATTTGCAGATGATTTTGGAAATAAGGATGAGATTATTTTGTTGATTTTGTCTATGAATATATTATGACGTAAGTATTATAATCCTGCTCACGTGAATAAGAAACGCATTTGTGTATTGAATATGAAATAAATTATAGTAACTTTGAAAGCAGTTATCTTGTGTGCAGCGAACGATATTCATAAAGGTGTATTTATGATGTTGGAAACGAAACTATTGGTTCAAATATGTCGCTATAAAATGAATTAAGATTAAGATTTCCTATGCAAACGCAAACAATGGTTCACAAAATATGTAACGTGCGCATTTCTACGTTCTGAGATTGGCACGCAATTTTCAGTTCCACTTAACAAAAAATTCATAAGAAAAACTAAAGATATTGCAAAATAAATTAAATTTTGTAAAACGGTTGTTACTTTGTATAAAAGGGTTGCTATAAATGAAACAACACCATTCTTATGCGTGTAATATGTTCAAGACAACTGAGATTATTTTGTCTCCTAGTTTTAATATCATCATTTCATCATTTCCTTGCCCTTATCCCACACTAGGTGGGGTCGGCGCAGCACGTTCTTTTCTTCCATTCAAGCCTATCATCCGTCATCTCTGCACTCACTCCCTTTTCGCTCATACCCTCTTTCACGCAGTTCATCCATGTCTTTTTAGGACGTCCCCTACCCCGACTACCGCTCACTCTCATACCCATCGTCCTTTTGACCGCATGATCATCCTCTCTTCGCATAACATGTCCATACCACGCTAACCTTCCGCTCTTTATTTTCTCTGTCACTGGCGCTACTTTCAGGCTTCCCCTTATATACTCATTTCTAATTTTATCCATCCTTGTTACACCACACATCCATCTCAACATTCGCATCTCTGCTACATGCACTTTTCTTTCATCCACCGCTTTTGTAGCCCAGCACTCTGATCCATACAATACGACAGGCCTTATAACCGACTTATAAATTTGTCCCTTAAGTTTAAGGGGCATTCGCCGGTCGCAGGTTATCCCTGAGACCTGTCGCCATTTCATCCAACCAGCATTTATCCTGCTTGCTACTTCCCGGTCAATGTCGCCGTCGCTTTGCAAGATAGAGCCGAGGTATCTGAAGTCTGAGCAGACTGGAAGGGATACGCCGCCTAGGGCAACTGGAGTAAAACTGGAGAGGCCGCCAAAATCACAGAACATCTGCTCTGTTTTGGTCCGGCTGATCTTAAGCCCCACGTTCTCCAGTTTCTCCTGCCATTTTACCAATCTACTCTGTACCTCAGCCCCATCTTCCCCAACAAGAACAATGTCGTCAGCGAACAGCATACACCAGGGTGCTTCATCCTGTATGTCTGATGTCAGTGCATCCATTACCAGGAGAAACAAGTATGGGCTTAAAGCCGATCCCTGGTGTAAACCCACAGCCACACTGAATTTGCTGGTTAGGCCGGCTGCAGACCGTACGTAGGTACTCGCATGACCGTACATCGCTCGAATAATCTGCTGGTATTTTCCAGGCACTCCTTTCGCTTTCATAGCCCACCACAGAACCTCACGGGGTACCCTATCGTACGCTTTCTCCAGGTCAACGAATACCATATGCAGGTTTCTGTGAGCACGCCTGTACTTTTCGCACAATTGTCTCAATGCAAATATGGCATCCGTTGTACTGCGTCCCGGCATAAACCCGAATTGGTTCCGTGATACCTCGCTCTCCCCTCTCAATCGTCTCGCTATCACTCTCTCCCATACCTTCATTGTGTGTGACATGAGTTTTATTCCTCTATAATTGTTACAATTCTGTACATCACCCTTATTCTTAAAAATGGGCACCAGCTCGCTGTTGCACCACTCGTCAGGGATCGCCTCTTCTTGTAACAATCTATTGAAGAATAAAGTCAACCACTTCCATCCATCACCTTTCAAATACTTCCACACTTCCACTGGTATCCCGTCAGGTCCAGTAGACCTTCTATTCTTCATACCTTGCACTGCCGTTTTAACTTCTTCAACACTCACCTCGGTTACTACGCCAATGTTAACCGGAACACTCTGCAACTCTCCACTCCAGTCATTCTCTTCATTCATTAATCTTTCAAAATATCCCTTCCATCTATCTTTTATTTGACTGTCATTCGTCAATACCTTTCCTGATTCATCTTTTATGCATTTGATCTGGCTTACATCTCTAGCATTCTTCTCTCTTGCCTTCGCTAATTTGTAGAGATTTTTTTGTCCCTCGGGGCGCTCTAATGATTGATACAATGTATCTTGCGCAGCAGCTCTTGCAACAGCTACAGCTTTTTTAGCTTTCTTCTTACATTCTTTATACATCGCGCTCGTAATACCTTTCCTTTCACTATCACTTTCATCAACACTCTGCCATTCCTTATATGCATTCTTTTTTTCTTTTAACACTCTCTGTACTTCATCATCCCACCACCACGTTTCTTTATCTATATGTCCTGTTCCTTTTGACAGTCCAAACACATTTCTCGCCACACTTCTTATACATTCAGCCATTTCATTCCAACACTCATTCACCGTTCTGTCATCAAGATCATCCATCTCTCTCATTTTATCTACTACTTCTTCTCTAAATTTCTTTCCACATTCAAGTACTTCCATTCTGTGCCATTTTATTTTGGGTGCAGATTTTGTTTTTAATTTAATTGTTCGGAAGTGATATTTGTTTTCTAAAATTAACAAACGGTGTTGTGGAACAATTGGATCCCCGGGTATAACTTTACAATCTTTAACGGAATTAATTTTGTTTCTTCTTGTTAAAAAATAGTCTATTTGTGTATTATGGTTTCCACTTTTAAAGGTGATGAGGTGTTGGTCAATTTTTTGGAAAAAGGTGTTTGCTATAGCCAAGTCAAAGGCTGTCGCAGCATCTAACAAGGCCTCGCCACCTACATTTCGGGTCCCGAACCCCCATCCACCATGTACTCTTTCGTACCTATCATTCACTCTTCCTACATGTCCATTAAAATCCCCTCCTATAAACAATTCTTCTGTATCCGGAATGTTAACCATCACCCTATCAAAATCTTCCCAAAACTTCTCCTTCATTCTATCACCACATCCAGCCTGAGGTGCATATGCACTTACTATATTTAACACTATATCTTCCTTTATTACTTTTAGGGCAATCAGCCTATCATTCACCCTCTTTACTTCCACCACACATTCTTTCAGCTCACTATCTAACACAATTCCCACACCATTCCTTTTTCCGTCGCTCCCACAATAGTAAAACTTATATCCTTCCCCAATCTCTCTCGCTCTCATTCCCTTCCATTTCGTCTCCTGCAAACATGCTACATTCACTCTTCTCCTTTTAAATACTTCCGCTAATTCTCTTCCTCGCCCTGTCATCGTTCCCACGTTCCACGTGGCGAACCTCAATCTCACCTCCTGGACTTGCCTCTTACGTTGCACCCGTCCATGATGCAACAAGTCTCCTAGTTTTAATAATGGACACAGTATTCTCTGAGACCCGTCTTGTGAGCATTTGCGCACAAGACGAATTAATTATATCTGCCTACTCATTTATCTTTCCTTCCACTAATATCCCCGGCATTTACGGTGTTTACTTTTGATTTATTAGAAGCTTGAGATGGGAGACGGGAAATGAGGCATCTCATTTCAAACGAATGCTAGAGTCTTCGAATATTTTTGACGATTAATTAGTAGATAGGTAACTCTACTCCCATCGTGTTGCGGAGAACCCTGGGTTTTTGTTATATCTGGTAAATCCTGGATAATAGTAAGTGTTGTAGAGTTTTGGGTGATAAAATTGACCATGGTGAAATATGCCCTAAATCTCGTTTGGAATGTCTATCCAGTGCTGTTGAGGGCAGTTTATTCTTTATTTATGTTTCGAAAATATTACAACAACGGTCGTATAACGGCAGTAGAACCGTCCCACAGTGACGTATTGGATAATATCAGTAGCTGACGATCTCCTCCATCAGCTGAAGTGCGCTATTAGTCTTCAGGAAGAGATGTGTTTTTTCTCTGAGTGTGTTAACATAACGATGTAAGACTTGGTAGGTAAGGGTACAAATACAGGAAGGTTGCCGTTATTTGGACTATTTAGTTAACAAACACTGTTCAGTATGCGTGTATAGATCTTTTCTAAAAATATTGTAGTTTATTCTCCAGTGTTTGTTTTGTTGGGATCGCTCTTAAGGTATTGCACGGTACATATAATAGTACAAGGGTTGATATGATAGTCTTTTTGAGGTAAAAGTTGCCGCATTTTTCT
The DNA here is from genome assembly GCA_918843915.1 of Notodonta ziczac. NCBI lineage: Eukaryota > Metazoa > Arthropoda > Insecta > Lepidoptera > Notodontidae > Notodonta > Notodonta ziczac. Next base: position 10,121,064 of record OU974050.1, on the reverse strand, counting down.
AAGGATTTGTCTTACAAATATCTTACGTAGGCGCTAGCGACTAGCGACCTTTAGCGAACGTAGAATCACGGTAGAGCTCCTGTTACATTATCCTGTATCATTATCGAAGAAAAATGGGTGGGGAGGTTTAAAAATACATGTATTAATACACAAATACGCAACCTACATAGACAGATCAAAAGTCAACACTATAATTATCTAGACTAGAGTTCACAATCGAGTCAAGTACCGATAGGTAGGAATCCTTGACGATATCCAGAAGAAACCAGATATGGTTTCTTCTGGATATCGTCAAGGATTCTATAAATACATCGCAAATTGCGACACAAGGATATCCTCCCACACTATACACATGGCGCGATGTTGTGTGACAATTTACATCTATCAGATAAACTATGGCATTTATTCAGGACCTTTTTTTCGCGGAAAAATGTTCTTTCAGCAGATCCACTTGTTAGAAATATGAAGGTTTAGATACATACGGGTTTTTCTTGGCTCGTGAATTGTCATGTCCCGCACGCTTTTCCAAGTAAGTGGTAATTCACACGGTTAACCCAGCACTGCTCCCACGTTGCCGACCTAAAGGAACAGAGAGAGATAAGGAACAAGGGGATTGGGCTCTCTCACTCCTAGTATGAAACGCAGCTATAGTATTTACTTTACGCCGATCTTCTGTGAGAGGGTGGTCCTGCCCCGTACATGAGCTGAGCCAATTGACTACAGTTTGACTCTCCCACGTCTTATAAAACAATCATTTCACTACATAGTATAAAACAAAGTCGCTTCCCGCTGTCTGTATGTCCCTATGTATGCTTAGATCTTTAAAACGACGCAACGGATTTTGATGCAGTTTTTTTTAATAGATAGAGTGATTCAAGAGGAAGGTTTATATGTATAATACATGCATAATATAGTAGAGAAACACCAATAAAAAATATCTACCCGTGCGAAGCCGGAGCGGGTCGCAAGTTTCAAATAAATTATTGGTCCGCAAATAATCTATCGTAACTAATTATGGACACAACATATCTTACATCAATACTTATACTGAGGTCATCGAATTTATGTAAGCTGTGGGCTTCTGATGTAACCGATATCACACGATTCGTGATAACAACTGGTAATAACTTCACTGTCTACGTCTCAAATTGCACTGATAAATGTAATATGCAGTGATGTTTGCGTGAATTATATAATTCATATTAATACTAGCTTTTTCCCGCAGCCTCACTAGTATAGATTTTATTTTGTGAATGTCGAGAACAGTGCCATCTACTGGGTCTAATTATAGCTAAAACATCCAGGACACCCCATAATTACAATAAAAAACATCATAATCAGTCAAGCAGTTGAAGAGGGGAACAATTACGCACAAACGCACAACGGGAATTTATTTATTTTGGTGATTAAGATATATATGTCGCCGCCAAATAGCTTAATTCGCCGTTCAATTAACAGCCTAGGCACTTAAATAAACAGCGCCGTTCAACTAACGGCCTGAATGATATTCAGCCGTATCGTCTATTACAACATTTAATAAACTGGCTGGCTAATGCTTAGGCAACTGGTTGACATTTAAGTACTACAAAACTTTTTCAAAATACTACCCAAGCAGAACGACCTGGATGGGTTTAGGTTAGGGTTATTTTTTTTATGGTGGGGTCATAAAAAAAATAAAAAAGAAACCCCACCCGGCAAATAGATTCGGTGGACCTAAAAAAAATCGTAAAAAACCTAAGTACCTCATAAAATTATTCCATCAAAGTTGTTTTTTTCCGACGCCATATTGACCAAAGAGAATATAGAATATAGAGAGTTTGGTGAGTTTCGGCGCTAGGTGGCAGAAAGTAGAACTAAATTGAAATGACCAGGCTAGGCAGGTAATTAAACGGCTAAGCAAGTAGTCAAACGTCATCGATCCAAGTCATTTGCCTAGCTGTTTGATCAAATGGCTGAATATCATTCAGGCCACTAGTTGAACGGCGCCGTTTAATTAAGTGCCTAGGCTGTTAATTGAACGGCGAATTAAACTAGTAGGCGGCGACATATATATGATGGATTAAGATATATTATGGAGATTAAGGACAATATAACGCCTAAGTATCATCAAAGTTGATGACTAAAATACATACTGAGAAAAAAAAACGACAACAAATTATTTTTGTAGTTACTAGTACCTAACGTGTAGTGCCTATCCCGCTTAGTATACATTACTAAATGTTTTGTAATTATAGAAAATGATTTATTTATTACGAAGCATTTCCTTTATTAAAACAGTTAGTAACAATCGCTAAAAATAATACAAGAAATTACAAAAAATATTTATTTCATGTCAGTGATAATGATTGTAATCATAATACCTTTAAATTATTTATTGTAATTTATGTATCAAATGGTTAATACGGGACACGATAAATATATTTTATCTCCAAATAAAATACTTCGTACAATAAACCTCTCAAATAAAGTTCACAAAATAAACGACTCGCCCGTAGAACGATGCGTACTTTGACAAATTTACTTTATTTGTCACTGTGTCTGATGTGCCCAGGTGGACAGTGGACCTCAATTCACGCAGGCCTCTTGATTACAGTGTATGAAGAGTAATGGCGACACACGTGTGTGATATAAAAGGTCACAGTAAGGCCCAGCTTGGTACTGATAAAATTTAAAACTGCAGTAAAAACATTGGTCCTTTACATTCAAAGATCAACACACAATATTGATTGAACGAAAAGTAAAACAGATACCTATTTACCTATTCCGTGCATAGATAATAGAAAACTTGCGTCCAAAAGACAAGGGTCAAGCAATAGATTTTTTTGTAAAGGTACCTCCAACCCTGTCTGTCGGGAATTTAATCGGGTCATGCGTAGAACCCTTATGAATTACCTGATTGGTACTTATTTCAAACGGCCTTAAATTTTCCAGACTTTTCTATTCAATAATAATATAACCTGCCAATAATAGAATAATTTAAACCGATTCGTTCAAACTAAAACGGTTAAACTGAAAGTTTTCTTTATTGTAAAAGAAACTTCAAGAATAGTTTTTTTTATTATAGAAATGAATTAGAAGTATAGTATAATAGTGCCTTTTAAACAATTAAAAAAAACGCCACATGTAATTTATGTCCATAATTATTTCAATAATGCCAACAAAAAAAATGAAGAGATCATTTTTATTACTAAAGAAAAATACTACTCTTCACAGGCCCACCAAAGAGTAGTAGAGTGCTAATGACATGAACCGCAGAAAGGCGTAACTGAAAAATCTGCAACACGACAGCTTGAGGATTGCGGACGGTGGTGACAGAGAAAGAGCAGTTACCAAATGCAAGCTATTAATCACAAGCGAGGGCGTGAAAGCGGATCAATTAGGGGCTTTTAAATTAGCGAATTAGAATAAGCATTATGACTTTTAATTGCATAAGTTTAATTTACGAGAATAATATTAATATTGGCAAAATACAGAACTTTAATTAAGGTTTGAAAAACGGTGTTGTTTTAGATAACTTTACTAGCCAAAATCTTTATATTTAATTAATGTCTTCAATGAAATATTTCACAACATGTCAAAACACAATTGGTATTTCTTATGAATGAATCTTTGATAAAGGAAGAACTGAATACAAAAAATATTTTTTTTTATATTTTTATAACAAGCGAATCTTTTCTTCTGTTTGAGTTAAGTATCTTAACTCTAAATATCAGTTAACGTTTTAGTGAGGTAGCCATATTTTTAATGAAAATAAAATCTTTATAACTTGATATTGTCTTAACAAAATACGTCGCTGGATTGATCTTACGGAAATGGCTTTTTCGTTATTTACACTGGTCTAGGTGTCACTCGGATACAGCAGGTACAGAACCTGCAGTACAAACGCACGTTGCTTGGTTTGGGACCATACAGTAGTGTAATGGTCAGGCGATATATGTTTTAAAGAAAGTCTTGTTGGTACATTTCTTCAAGAAGCTGTTTTCACGGCCCCAAGTGAAGAACGTATAAATTTCCCGCGTTGCAGCTGACACCGGCGAAAAAATAATTCCCGCGAGCACTCCCGAGGGACGGACGGGAGTGATTTATCGCCCATTTGTATCGTCATTACTGCACTTTGATCATTCCGCACATTTGTGATTAATGTTCGGTGTTATAAAAGTTGAGTTTGCCGTAATGTTTCAAATCGTGTTAAGTCATTTTGCACTTTTCACGTACTGAGTATGGCTGATAATGATATATTGTGCACTTTTAAAGTTTTTATTGCAATAAAATTACTCAGTTATTCGTGATTTTTATGTTCTAAGACTTATCTACGTAACATATATAAAACAATATTGCATCAATATATTTAATTATGTTTTTAAAATTGCGCAAAGCCTGGACGATATACAGAGTGAAATATAAGTATAAAAATGGTATACTTTGAATATATTTTAAAATTTTAGAGCAAATCACTCAATAATATAATAAATTAATCCTTGTTATATTAGTAATACATCACCAAAATAACAGAATCAAATAATTATTCTGGGCATTTTGTAATTCGCCCTCTAACAAGATCCCGAGAGTATAACATAACATCACGTACTGAGAATTTTCTCGTAGTTATTTTCAGAATGTCTCCTTGTATTGTTGGGCACAGGGAAGAATACAAATTGGGCCTATTTTGTACCTTCATTCGGGACTCGAGAGCATACGTTAAATGTATACATATGTGAACTTTGAGAATTTACGCAATCTTTTGAATCTCGGAAAATTTCCACAATTTTCATACACGTAGTCTTCTTTAGTTTTTTTTATTAGCCTGTTTGTGTGTTTCACTCCTGAGCAGCTCCTGGCCTCTAGATAAATACACCACAAAATGCGGTTTTCTGCTGTTTCATTTGTTAGAAAATGTAATACTTATAAAACATATCATTCTATACGCCCATAGAAAAATCAGCGACAAAATTTTTGCTTACTTAGTGAAATAGCAGCAGTGATAGCCGATTGGTTAAGCACGCGTCTTGCGGGCACTAGATCTTGGGTTCAAACCCCGGCTCGCACATCTGGATTTTTCGAAATTTATGTGCGAATCATAATTCCTATATGATTATCATTTGCTTACGGTGAAGGAAAAACATCGTGAGGAAACCTGCATGTCTTAGACGAGCTAAACAATTTTCGAAAGACATGTGAAATCCGCCAACCCACACTGGGCCAGCGTGGTGAATTATGGCCCGAATCCCCCTTGTGTTGAGGGGAGGCCCGTGCCCAGGAGTGGGATGTCAAAAGTGCTATATTATATTTATAGTGAAATGTTAATTTAATATAAAATTTCGTTTTATGTTAAAAATATAAATATGGAATATATGCCTAAACATTCTCGTACCCAAACACTTAAGTCTAATTCTCAAAACTAAACTCATTTTATTGCGCACACTATTAGGTACAAATGTACCAATTAAAAGTTCCACAAATAGTTTAGTTTCTGTAGCGCTACGCGTAAAATTGCCTTTTTAGATGCTACACTTTGTTAGTCGTTAGAACAAGTGACTCGACTTTATGCTAATTTCACTGGGCTTCAGCACTTGTTCGTGATAACTAGACCGTACTTATGTTTTGTCGAGCAAAGCCTAATAGGTATATGGACTTTGAAGTCGTGTGTTCATAATTCTACCTATTTCACATGTCAGAATACGGAGAAAGAAAAGAAAATGTCTCTCGGAAATGTTCCGCGACTTTATTTTTATAAATCTTATCCATTATGTACACTGATTATTTTTTCTTTTTTTTTGACACTATAAAATAGGGATAAAACATACATTGCTGTAAATCATAGATTTAAAAAACATGTTTAATGAAGTATACGTGTTTATTATTATTTTTCGTTGCATGAGATGTAAAATGTATAGAAATTTTCGGTTCGGGTTTACACGTGAATGACCGTTCAGTATCAACAAGGGAATGACATTTAGAATCTTCTAAATTAATAAAAATAATAATTTGCGAGCCCTGCAATGGCCGTGGGAGATTATACTAAATAGTCTATTAAAATCAATGTCCCAGAAAAATAGAGATAGCATTACCTAGGTATTTTTTTCTAGAATTCAAGATAAGAGAATTTTAGATTTTTGTGCGTGCTCTGTGCTACGTAATTCTGTCCACATAGTGATTCCATTCTACCCTCGTCATTATGCTGCTGGGGCTGGTATCTGGGTCCGATCTCGAGCGTGTGGCTCTCGCGGTGAATTTAAACTCGACCTGGGTCTGCGAAAATTTCAAATTACTAGCTTTTTGTGTGCTAAAGGACTTTAGGACGATTAAATTTACATTATTTTCAATACTAAAATGATTAATTTTGACTTTGTTCGGGGTAACATAAATTATCCCTTAATTCATATACCTGCATAAAATAATATGAAGCTTTAATTTTTTTTAATACTTTCTGCTAATAACTCACGTAATATGAAATTGTTTAAAAATATACCAAAACTAATTATAAATATGACTTAAAGTAAAATATTATGCATCTCTTTATTTGGTAGATAGGTATCTACTAAATTAAGTTTAGATTAAAATAAATGTATGTGAGTGGGAAAGTAGGTAAATAAATGCTTTAATAAATATACATATAAAATTAAATGTTCCCGTTTTCATCCACCGTATCGAATTGCATGAAAGAGAAGTATTAAGTAAATAGGTGCCACTCGAATTACTTCCACATTTAATACGCAATAGAGTACATATTCATTTATATATATATCTAGTTGCTATCATGTTTGTAACGGTCTCTACAATTTGTAACCTCCGCTTCGTGGCGTGTGAACCGCCCATATATAGCTCGCTTTCACCCACATCCGGTCTGGAGACCATGTCCGGTTGCGAATCGCTGAGATGTGCAGCCGAGGGGCATTGACCTAAGATACCAAGAATACTAGGTTTCAGTAGAGGCTTTTACACTGAAATGTATATTTAGTTCCTGTTTCGTACAGGCAGAAGATAGCGACCGATCTTTGCCGCTAATATGCTATAGTGCTTTTTGTTAGTGTTATCGGGGTAGCATGGTTTTATATAACATAACACCTGTATTCTCCTAAGTGGTTGGGAGGTGTTGGTGCCAAAGTAATGTACCTAATGTAAGATATGTAGGCGTTGTCGCAATAATACAAAAAAAACACAGGTGAAAACACAAAAAAAAATTACAGCAACACATCTTTATGTTATACCATATTCATTAATTGTTTGCTTTGAGTAAGAAACAACTTGAAGGGATACAAGGTATTCAAAAAAATATTTTTTGTCATTTTGTCGAGCAATTAAAGCATTGCACTGAAAAACAATGTTAGAGGTACAATCTTGTATCGAGACAAAATTAATCTCCCCTGAATTTCCGACCTAGCCTGTTTTTGACCTAGTTCTTAAGCTAGTGACTTTAAAACAAATAATTCTTCTAGTATCAGTTTAAAAATATTCCATTCTAAAATGTCACCAAAAATCTAAAGCATTCGAAAGCAACACCGTCACTTCCGTGTAAATAAGGATTAGTAACTAGGTAGAGTATGTAGAGTCGGGCGGCGGAACAAATGTGTTCATTTTACTCACGACTCTGGAGAGGTTTGCTACTGAGCTTTGTTCTTGCAATACATTTAATGATTCAAATGGTCCGAAGAGACAAGAAATACTGGTAAAGTTAGCCAACTGAGTCGGTGAAATAAATCCAAAATGATACGTACACCAAGACCAACAGACGAATAAATATATCATAATCAAATCAGTAGACAAGTAATTTTATCGATTGGCTTTGCCGCAGCCTAAGACGAAAATAATAACGAAGAGGGAGCGCGTAGAACTAGTGGAAACAAGCAAAATTAATACCAAATAGCACTGATACAGTTTTTTTTTTACTTGCTAAAAGTTTTTCGCTAGCCGTGATCGAGAGCGTAGGTCTCATCACTTAAAATAATAATTATACTTAAACTGTATTGCGTCCCATAAATAATAATAAATAAGAGTTAAAACAAAAAGCAGAGTCTGGATTGCTAGTACTTTGTCTGGCCTCTCTAACTATTTCTATGCGCTCCGTCTACGTAATTCTGTTCATCTGAGACCTCAACTTGTCGAAGTACAAAATCGAGCTGATTTACAGGCATCTCTTAAACTGTTTACTCAAAGAATTACCATGAGGTATTTATCAACAAATTTGTCTGCTTTTTGCTATAAAAAGTTCTATAATAATACTTTCTCGTTATCGCTATCGTTACAACAACCTCTTACATTTTGAAGGGCAAACGTTTCATGATTAAAATATGAATATTGATTCTGTAATGTCGCGGGCCGAACGCTATTTGCGGTGCTTTTCCACGAAAACCGACGAGTACGGCCACATATATACTTAGTCTGGCCATAAATACTGTTACAATTAAAAATAAACCAAATATTACATTTGAATTTGGAATCTGTCATTTTTATATGATTGTTCATTGAGTTTTCTCATTTTAGCGCTAAAACATTGTACAATATTTTGCGATATTAAAATGGAGTGGGGTGATAAAGAGAACCGAACCGCTGTGATTTCATTACACAAAATAGGTGTGGAGCCAAATGCAATTTTTAAAACTCTCCATACGCTTTGTATTAGTCAAATGTTTGTGTACCGGGCTATTAATAGGTACAATGAGAACTCCTCTGTTTGTGACAGAAAAAGATCTGGCAGTCCACGTAGTATTCGTACGAAAAAGGTGGTCAAAGCAGTAAGGGAAAGAATTCGAAGCAATCCTGTCCGAAAGCAAAAGATTTTATCTCAGGAGATGAAGATAGCACCCAGAACCATGTCGCGGATTTTAAAAGATGACTTAGGACTTGCAGTTTATAAGAGACGTAGTGGTCATTTCTTAACTGATAATTTAAAAAGAATAGGGTGGTAAAATCTAAATAACTACTGAAGCGGTACGCAAAGGGAGGTCACAGAATTTTTAGGTTTATGGATGAGATTTTTTTTACAATTGAGCAGCATTTTATCAAACAAAATGACCGTATATATGCTCAAAGCTCTAAGGAAGCTTCCCAATTAGTTAACAGAGTGCAACCTGGGCACTATCCGACTTCGGTGATGGTTTGGTGCGGTATTAGCTATGAAGGAGTACTGAGGAATACTTTTGTGAAAAAGGTATGATAACATCGGCACAAGTGTATCAAGATACCATTCTTGAGAAGGTAGTGAAGCCCCTTAACAACACCATGTTCAATAACCAAGAATGGTCCTTCCAGCAAGACTCGGCGCCGGGTCATAAAGCTCGGTCTACGCAGTCTTGGTTGGAAACGAACGTTTCGGACTTCATCAAAGCTGAAGACTGGCCGTCGTCTAGTTCCGGTCTTAGTCCGCTGGATTATGATTTATGGTCAGTTTTAGAGAGTACGGCTTGCTCTAAACGCCATTATAATTTGGAGTCCCTAAAACAATCCGTACGATTAGCAGTGAAGAATTTTCCCATGGAAAGAGTACGTGCTTCTATTGATAACTGGCCTCAACGTTTAAAAGACTGTATTGCAGCCAATGGAGACCACTTCGAATAAGCTTTTTATATTTTAAATTGTTTTTTTATTTATGTGTTAGTTTAACACACTGTAAAAGTAATGAAAGTTATTTGCAATAGAATTTTTTTTTTTCTTGTTTCAGAATTTATGGCAATACTATGTAGATTTACATAGATAACGCAAATGTATGTACTTAGCGTGTCCGAAAACCCCGACCAAGCGTCGAGGTTGGTCGCCGATAACTTACAGTCCTCGCGACTGCAGATATAAAAATATGAGTATGAGCGTGATAATCATTCGAGGGAATCGTAGCGGAGGGGCATCGGCGGCATCGGTGTCTTTGAAGCGGTTTGGATTTCCCGACACTAATGACGTCACAGTAGGTGTTAAAATTCGGCACGAATGGTTTCAATACAAATCGTGAGACTTGCGTTATCTATGTTAATCTATATCTGTGAGTACGGCAGTGACAGTAAATAACAATCCTCAAGACTTTGTGGCATAAAAAAGTAGTGCAAGATAATGATACACCTGCGGGCGACAAAGACAGGTGTCTCGTGACACACCTTAACGACACATTTACTTTTTTTTCAGCCATTTTATAAACCAAAACTCTTGTAATTTTCCTATTTATCAAAGCTAAGCCTATGATTATTTGAATAAAAATAATATCAGAATCAGTAGAATCCAATTTTGGGAGACAACAGCTTAATTTTCTATGTAAAGACATTTGGTTCAGCGTTCAAAGAGTTGAATTAAACGCCTGAGGGCCTGTAAAACCTATGTAAAAACCGCGGTTACATACATTTTGTATTAAATATCGTGTATCTAATCGTAGTTCAGAGAGAGCAGTGGAACCTCCTGGGACCGGGTCCAATTATCTGTCGTAACAATCCCTGGGAAACTCGGGAGCGCTTTGATTTTATGGCTTAATACTAGGAACCTTATCACCATCATGAGATAGGATTTGTTTCCTCCTCGGAATAGGTATTCCGTGTGGAATATGCTGTGTCGAAAGCAGTTATTTTACATTGCAATAAGAAGACGCTGTGTAATTTTATGAAACTCAAATATAAGATTTGAGGCGACTTAATTTTGAGGCATCATCAAAAATTTATAGATAATGTAACAATGTTTTAAACAGCTATCAACGGTGGTAGCAGCAAGCTGTACCCAATTAACTAGGTACAGCTCATATACAGGATGGCTCGACCGGGGACAGTAGTACCACTCTCTCACAGAAGATCGGCGTTAAATAGCTATAATAGCTGTGTTTCGTACGATGAGTGAGAGAGCGGGAAGCCCAACTCCCCTGCCGTCCCCTCCCTCTATCCCACTCCCCTTTTGGTCGGCAATGTGTGAGTGATGCCATTGGTATTACAAGCATCTATAGGCTACGGTAACTGCTTAACACCAGACGAGCCGTATGCTTGTTTGTTGAATTAGTTATATAGTAAAACTAGCCGAGCCCGCGACTTCGTCCGCGTGGAATTTTGATCCTTTCTTAGGGGACGTCTACGTCATAGTAGCTTTATGCATACAAAGTCTCAGCCCGATCGGCTTAAAATTGACAAAGTTTCATACAAACTTTCATCCCCTATTTTATCCCCTTGGGGGTAGAATTAATCAAAATCCTTTCTTAGCGGATGCTTAAGTCATAACATCTACCTGCATGCCAAATTTCAGCCCGATCCGTCCAGTGGTTTGGGCTGTGCGTTGATAGATCACTATGTCAGTCAGTCACTCAGTCAGTCACCTTTGAGTTATATATATATAGATACATTTGACTAGTGTTTTCTCAACCATTAAAACGTGACAAGTATTCAAGTGAAGCAACTAACGTAATAACAAAAGCAAAAATAAATCTCTATTGAGCCACTTTTTTCTCGGGAGTCAAAATGAAGTGGGAATTAATGTTGAGAAGAAAAGCATGTACCCATTACAATGTTAATTGCAAGCTTGACACTTCTACAATTTACTGCTTTGGTATAGCGAGACGCTTGAAAAGTTCTATTTATAACTAGCTGTGCCCGCGACATCGTACGCGTAGAAGAATTTAACTTAACAAAAAATGTTCGTCATTTTTATTTTTTGCGAGGTGCGTGTTTTATATACCTGTCGCAAAAGCCCGCTCGCGCGTTCTGAGCCCGCGCGAACGGATGAATTTGAGATATTTTTTGTTTTTGTTTTTCTAAAATAAAAGTAAACCTAAGCCTAAGTTACTCCTTATAGGATCAGCTATCTGCCAGTGAAAGCCCGTCGAAATCGGTCCACCCGTTTCGGAGATTATCCGGAACTAACACACAGACCGACAAAAAATAATTAAATCGCGGTTTCGTTATAAGTACCGTATTTACTTTCATATGCATTTAGTGAATAGGTGTTATTTTGATATTACAAACAGACACTCCAATTTTATTTATGTGTATAGATATGAAAACTTAATGTCAACCAGAATTATCAAAAAGGTCGCTTTTAACCATGTAATTTTTTTGTGTTTTAGTTATAATCTCAGAAGATTTCAAGTGCCAAGCTGTCTACAACTCTTGAAAAGTAGAACTTCAGTCAAACGAAAGTAGAAACTTTTGTGATATCAAACTAAGTTTTTTCTTAACAATAAATAAATAATTAAGTCGGTAAAATTGCTTGTAATAGGTACTAATGGCATTGCACGCACTTTGCCGCCCTAACATTACCGGAAACATGTCGAACGTCAAGAATTTACAAAGATTATTGAAAATTGGTTTTTAATTACCATAAACGTCTACCAAATTGACAGACTGGGCCCCATGAAGCGGAGTGAGATAGAGGGAGCCTTCCTCTCTTGGAGTAGACAATTAGGTATAAAAAATGAATATTTATTAGTCTTCATAGCCTTCTTTGAAGTGTGTACTCGAGGCCGCCGCGTCATCGTATTATGGGCAAGTTTTAAGCAAATAAGTTTTTAATGAGCCTACTTTTACTAGACTGTAAAAATTACAAAGTTCGCTACCGGTTTAAGCTGTCACAATTTCTTACAATGGCGATGGAGGTCGGGGAAATGGCGTCTTTATTTTTGTGAGCTATGAAAATGCGTACTTAGGAATGTATGCGTCATATATTTTTATAGTAATCGTTTCACACTCGACGTCTCTGGACCGAAACAATTCACCGGTACAAGAGATACACTTTAAAGAAAACTGTTAGCTACTTCTTCTTCTTCTTCGTCGTTCCCTCACTGCTGAGGACAGTGACCATATGTGATCTGTCACCATTTGCTCCTGTCCTGCGCCAGATCAATAGATCGTTGTAGAGTTTCTCCTGTTGCCTCTACAATACTCTTAATCCATCGTGTTCCTCGCTTCCCGTGCATCTGTTCCACGATCAGCTGCTTCTGCAGCTCATGCCTATGCGACCGCATTATATGTCCAAAGAAGCTTAGTTGACGTGTTAGCTACTAACATTGTTTACATAAATAAGGGCTCCGACCACCATGTTGGAGGAGAAGCGGCGGATTGAGCACACCAAGTGCACAATCAAATTATAAAAAAAAAAAAATACATTGTTTAAATGGCGAATACCTAGGACCCAACACTTTGGACTAACGTTTCCAAAGGTGTACAAGATTTACAATCGACCAATCACATTTCGTTGCATCTTCTCCACTCCCGCTCCGTAACATTTTTCGAAATTATTTTGATGAAAGTCATAATGCATTCTAAAAGGTTGTCCGAGATAAATTCGGAGCTATTTATTATCAATTCTTCACAATATTTTTATAGATGATTTCAAATAATAGGATGATAACGTAATTGCATAGCTCTTAAGATTTTTATATGACTGAAGTAAAACTGGAGGTTAATCCACTTTCCAGGCTTTGCGCCGGCCATCGCTGCTGAACCGGCTGTGTCTCGGTAATAATGTTTACGACTCAATTTTAGCGTCATAAAAACGCCGTTAGGGCGACTCTAGGGGTTTTTAGAGGATAAAACTATAAATCTTTATTTTAAGTATTTTAATCTAGCATTTATACATTGGAAGAGCTGGGACGAAAAGTGAGACAAGTGTCTAAAATTTAATGTAAGTAGATCGCTAGACGATTTTAATGGAACCAGCGCTAGTTATCATCAATCAGCTTTTTTTGTGTTTTTGTATTGAAATAAAGTTTTGTTTCTGTCTAAATGAACGATGAACTTTGTAGTTTTAAAGGCCGGTGTTTAGAGGGGCCCCCACACGTAGGCAAGGGTAACATAGGCAATTAGGGTTCTATCCTCAAATTGGTTATTAAACTATTGACACGAGCCGTTGAGGGCGCTACTAGTAATATGGTAACCTCAAATAGTTATTGATCGTATGAAAGAAAATAACAACTAAATATGAGGGTACCCAGTTACTAACTATGACATCAGGACGTCTAACACCTCAGTCCCCCCGTGACCATGGCTGCTGTAAAGCAACCGAAACGTCGGGAACATAAAGTTAATAAACGCGATAAAATCCGTAAAATAGTTTTATTTCAATGTGTAGTATTCGCGTAAATATAAGAAAACAACGTATGAAAGAACATAGTCTTCCCAAATTCTAGTTTCGTTAACAACGAGGCCTTCTCCGTTTATATAACAATTATTTCCTTCACGTTGCCAGACCTCTAATGTGGGACACTAAATTGAAAAAGTTTTAATTGTTTCCACGATTGGGGATGCGCTTGATTCGGATCTATTCGACCTCGACTTTTGACGTTTTATATTTATCTATACTCTATACAAATAAATAGAATTGGAGTGTCTGTTTGTAATATTAAAATAACACCTTTTCACTAAATGCATATGAAAGTACATACGACACCTATAACAAAAACGCGATTTTTTTTTGTCTGTCTGTCTGTCTGTGTGTTTGTTCCGGGTAATATCCGAAACGGCTGGACCGATTTTGACGGGATTTGCACTGGTAGATAGCGGTTGTTATAAGCAGTAACTTAGGCTACTTTTAGTTTAGAAAAACAAAAATAAAAAATGAATCCTGTCGCGCGGGCTTAGAACGCGGGAGCGGGCTTTTTTGTAAAGTTAAATTCCACGCGGACGAAGTCGCGGGCTCAGCTAGTTTCTCATATAAACGGGCGATTAAATTACAAAGTTGAGTTTAACTTTTCGTTTCGAGATATTGGCTTCTGTTCGACATTTGTGATTAATTGATTATGATCAGTTTAGAGATCCTTTTGTAAAAAAGAGAGGTGTAGATCTTTCTTAAATTTACGATTGATGCAATGTGGATTGGTTAGAATGGTTTCAAATTGGGTATTTTAATTAATAAAAAAATAATAAAATTAATTTATTTCAGATATCCATATCTAAAAACACACACAAATACTAAGCTTAATGCTTGTACCATAACTGACAACATCTGGCTCTGGCTGGAGCGCATTTTGCGTTCGCCATATGTCCAAGTGAAGTGGCTATGGCCATACTGGCCATAAACATTTAGTCATTTAAATAAAAGCTGACAACAACCATAGATGTTACAGGAACTTTCAGGCGAGAACTGTCAAGTCTCTGGTACTGTATTGTCAAGTACCGTCTCAATGGCACTGCTACAGTGGCATCAAGAACTTTATATTGAGTGGCATGTTTGTCGCAGCAATGCTCGGCTATCATTTACAGAATTATAGTAGAGCTGCTCTGCACTATGTACACCAAGGAAGCGAGCGCTTGCGCATGAAAATTACCTATAAATTATTTACAACCTTATTTTGTCGAATTACGTACGAAATTATATTCAAAACTCATGCGCAATATGCGGCTCTGAGACTCTCTGTACCATAAAACTATCATTATTATTTTATAAAATGTCCACGTACTCTACAATTGTTTAAATATATCGACAATAGTCTCGATAAATATGTTCCTCATGCGTCTATTCGACATTACCGACGGCTCAATAATAGCTCAAAAGAAATGTGAATAAACTAGATATTTCGTTTATATTATCTCTACATTAAAGAACACGTCCCTAGGTCCCTGAGGAGCCTGAAACGACGCGTTTCTCGTAAAACCCTTTGTAGGGAGCACGCTCAGCTTAATTTAATGACGTAGTATTTGTAATAATATAACTTTTATGTGCTAAGATTACTAAGGTGGAACCTGGATTTCGTATTCAGCAGTTTGAACAATGCAGAGGACTTGTCCTAGGAGTTATGAGCAAATTTAGATCGGCAACCCCTCAGGTTAAATAAACCCATAGCCAGATAGTAAGTTCAAGTCGATCTACAATTTTATTACATTGCAAAGAACTTAAATCTTAAAACGTACCATACAGACACACATACATAATGTTAATTAATTAATATTAGTCTGGATTATCGCAAATGGGTCAACATTTTTATAATTTTGATGACCACTTGGCGCAGTGTTTTAACGTAGGCCGCTCGGCTCACTGCACCGATTCGATTCCCGTCGGGGAAAATTTCGTAATTTTGCCCAGATCTGGGCGTCACTGCGATCGCCCCCCGTCATTGTACGGTACGCATAGTACATGCGTCGCTTAGTTTGGGACCATACAGTTGGTGTGTTAGCCTGGGGATGTTTTTTTTGGGTTTAGGTTAGGTTATAGGTAACTCATCGTTTTATAAAGCACACATACATATCACAGCAAAATATGTAAGGCAGGGTGCGCCGCTATTAAAACACAAAGAAAAACGTTTTAAAAAACTTAGTCCTGTATTATGTTGTTAGAACGAACGATCGTTCAATCACTCGCTGAATCTTTGGGTTTCGAATTTCAAAGCGCGAATCTAACTTTTCTATAAACAAGTATTGTCTTACAGCAAACACCGAGGTCAGATTAAATTTATTGAGAACACGATATTTCAATTGATGCTCTTTTATAAACATATTGTCGTGTTATATTTTTGTTTCAGTCTCTTGCGCATAATAACCTCATTCAATATTTATAAGAAATTCATAAGCCTCCATAAGAAAGTTTAAAACTAGGTATTTATCTATTACAAATAAATAAAATTGGAGTGTCTGTTTGTAATATCAAAATAACACCTTTTCACTAAATGCATATGAAAGTACATACGGTAATTATAATAACGCGTTTTTTTGTCTGTCTTTCGGTTGGTATGTTCCTGGTAATCTCCGAAACGGCTAGAAGACTTTGACGGAATTTTCACTTAGTTAACAATTTTAATTGCAGGCGGACGAAGTCGCGGGCACAGCTTGTAAAAAATATACTTTCAGGTTACTTCCAATCCAAATCAACAATTCTTTACAGTGTTGACTTAGGAAATCAGATTTGGCAACCATTAAAATTTAAATTAAACCACTCCAGCACGTTAACACCTTAATCTATCCTGCTGTGAGTACCTACGACATCCTCCTATTTCAAACTATTCAATCGTTTAAATGCGCCAACAAATTTTCCGAGAAATTTAATATAGGGGCCGATTTCACGGGTAGAAATGGAATATTTAGGTACACCACGGTTAGAACACCTGCTGATAAGCGTGTCCGGAATCCATTGCTGTTGGATTATAAGTTCAAAGGTTAGTCTCGATAATTTATATTAAATTAACTCATTTATGAAATAGTTTTGGCGTAACAAACGATCACAAAAGTGTGAGTGAAATTGAGTACAAACTAGATAATTATGTGTTGTGCCAAATTGTGCACACCCTGATAACAAATTCTATGAAAAATAATTAAATAAATAAATCACCAGATTGATACACCAATTGTATGGTTCTTAAACTAAGCAACGCTTATACTATGGGTACCGTACAATGAACTGGGGGTGATACCAGTGATACCCAGATCAAGGAAAATTACGAAAAGGCCATCTCCGAAATTGGCTCCAGTGGGAATCGAACCCGCAACCACTCTGCGCAGTGAGCCGAGCGGCCTACGCTCGAAACACTGCGCCAAGCGGTCGGAAAAATACGAAATATTTTCCTTAAGAAAATAAAACTGGCTGTATTTTGTTATTAACTTCGAAACTACTTGAACAAATTGGATGAAACAAAAACGTATGTCGCTCTAGGTCACTAAAACCCCATTGTTGAAAAGTTTTTAGCGACGTTTCGAACCATTGATATTCTTTATTGACAGGCAGGGAGATAATGTGGGTCTTTGCTCTGAAATAGGATAATCCTAGCCTAATGATAATATTGGGTTGTTTGCACTGCATGGGCAGGGTTGCTCAAGGGTCGGGCTTAAGGGATTGTGAACTCTATGAGAAGTTTTATCCGTTGTGAGTGGATCAGTTCAATAGGCTCAGGAAACTGAGGGTCAATGGATGGTGTGGCTGGTTGCAAACTTTGTTCAAATTTTGTTGTGTTGATGATTCTTTGGATTGTTTTCGTAACTTTCCTTGTGGAGATAATTACTTTGTTTTCTTTGAATTAGGTCGGTGTTTAATTACATTATTAATTGATCTCAAAACCTTAGAGCGATTTTGGAAATTTTGGTAAATTATACATAACGAAATATCAAGGGCGTACTCATATTCAAGGCTGCTGTTAAAGTTAAGATAAATCGGCCTTTTAATCCGATTAGACTGCACATCATAAAAAAAGATACTGATAGAAAAGATTTTCACATATCAACCATATCTATTAAAGTATGTTCAATTATTATTGTTCTGCTGTGTCGTGTCGGCCTAAAATAGAATAGCACCGGTAGTAAACATGTTCTTGAGTGGAGACCTCGACTCGGCAAGCGTAGTGTAGGACGCCCTCCGACCAGGTGGGATGACGATCTGCGAAAGACTGCAGGCAGATGCTGGATGCGGCAAGCTGAAGACAGGGCGCTATGGCGCTCATTAGAGGAGGCCTATGTCCAGCAGTGGACAAGCATAGGCTGATGATGATGATGATGATGTTCAATTATGGTTCAGGCAACATCCTTCTCCTTCCGTATCGAGACCAACCCAGATCTCCGCAACGCGTACTGAATTGTGAGTAAGTTTCTTACGTGTACGGATACATACTGAGAAAAACAAAACTTCCGGCTCTCTTACACGTTTGAAACGCAGCTATAGTCTATCTTTTGTGAGAGGGTGGTAGTACCCTGTATGAGCCAGCCCGTATACCTATAAGCTATAGACACTTGGCTACAGCTTGGTTCTTTTATAGTAAAACCGTGACGCCCTCCTGTGAAGGGCTATTAGGTAAGCATCACGAAAGATCTTCTTCTTTGTCGTTCCCTCACTGCTGAGGATCGTGACCATATATGATCTGTCTCCATTTGCTCCTGTCCTGCGCCAGATAAATAGATCGTTGTAGAGTTTCTCCTGTTGCCTCTACAATACTTTTAACCCATCGCGTTGGAATTTGGTCTCTGGAGCGCTTCCCCTGCATCTATCCCACGATCAGCTGCTTCTCCAGCTGATGCCTATGAGACCGTATTATATGCCCAAAGAAGCTTAGTTCACGCTCTCGGCATACAGAGGTAAGTCGTTTTTTAATTTGGAGCTCATGTAAGATGGATTCGTTCGTTCTCCTGGCAGTCTATGGTATCCTTAGCATTCGTCTCCAGCACCACGTTTCAAAAGCGCTTCTGCTACTCTTACATCTCGACTTTTGAGGCACCGGGTTTTCACGAAAGATGGCGCTACCAATAAAAGTGGTATTTTTAGGGACTGTGCTCTAATATAACTCGTCTAGACTGTGTGCGCTTTGGGACGTGTTTAATTGAAATTCGTGAACGGATCGTCTGCCTCGTTTAATTTATATACGCTCAAATTTATTAGGAACGCTAGTACAGATTTGGAGTCTGGATTTAACAGAGCGACGTGATATAAATCGGTCATAAATGGATCACTGTGTTTTTATTGTTTGGTAATGAATACAGGGTGTAAGGGGCATAGTAACGAAAATTGATACCGTGGATTCAACTCATGATTCTGGAGCCCCCAGTGTTGGAAATTTACGTCGAAGTTTCATTTAAAAAAATTTGCAGTTTAAAATTAATTTTACCATGAAATGCGCGCTAAATCGTATTGAGTCTTAATTTATATTGCAGTTTGTTTCTTAAATATAATTCAGTTATTTATTTAAAATCTCTTGAGATGTATTAAATTTGTATCCTACTAATATTATAAATGCGAAAGTTTGTGAGTGTGGATGTTTTTACTCTTTCAGGCAAAAACTACAGAACGGATTTGGATGAAATTTGGAACACAGATAGTTTATAACCGGGTTTAACACATAGAATACTTTTTATCCCGATAGTCCAGAAATTGTTATTAAGTTAAATTATTTGGCATCGGCAATTATGTTTCACTGTTGTACCGGTGTCCTTTTGTTGTTGTTACCTACCGGTATATTTAACAACCGGTTATGTTAACGGTCCATTAATGTATTGTTGAATTCGGGTCTTGGAGTAGCTATCCGTTGTTAAATTTAAATATTGATAACGGCCGAATGTGACACTTACATACAGTAAAATATATGTTAATTACCGGGACTTTGACCGCTAAGCGAACGGTAGTCGAATTAAGATTCTATTTGTATTTAAGAATGTAAGATAAGTATGTATGTTTGATAAGTATATAATAATCCAAGTGTTTCAGGAGTACCTATTTCTTGGAAAGTTATTCGCTTCCACATGAAGTATTAGGATTTCATAAAGCCACGAGATTTAAATTCACATCGCTCGGAGTTATCACGCACGCTCAAGTTGTTTGCAAAGTTCTGTGAAGCCATAACTCATGGACCATTTTAATATCTTGAATCCTGGCTGATATTAATCCGTTGGATTTTATTTTCCGCTGTAGCAGTCATATTAAAAATATATTTTAACCCTTTTAGGGTAACAGTGTGCTATGAAGGGGCCCCGACTGCTGCGACAAATAGGATCGCTTCATTTCCTCAGCTTCACTCGGATTGGCTCAAGTTGAAAGGAATTGATATCGCACGCTCCTATTCGATAAAAAAAACTACTATAATTCTCATGGCATGTTCAGATTTCGAATATCAAGTTTCGTGATTAGTGGAGTTAATAATAAAAAAAACATCTCTTTATTATCGCTCCATCTCATTAACTGCGCGGAACAACTAGCTCTTTGTAATTACTCACATACCCGCTCCAAGGCGTTTTGATATCCTGGTATACTTGATATACCGCATAAGTAGAAGTTTGATGCAAAAATTTAGGTACACTTATTTATTTAAAGAGTCAATATTTAAGTCTGAGTAGGTACCTTCTGTTCTAATTTCTGGAACCTTCAGGAAGAGAGTCGACTGTGATTTTTCAACTTTTCACAAGTTTTTCACGCCTGAAAAGTGAATCCAATTTGAGAAGTGATCAAGTACTTACTTATATAAGCGCTCAGCGTAAGAACTCTTCTTTCAATCCCAGTGAAAAAAGATAATCTTTAGGAAACCTACTAAGTATCTACTTAGGGATGTTTAAAGTTATGTTTAAAAAACCTTATACGTTATTCCTCCACGAGAATGATTATGGTCTCTATTTATCAACTGAAACAAATCTTCATTTAACAAAAGTTCGCGGGCGTCCCCGGAGTCTGCGACTTAATCTCTCTGGAATGTCAAGTATAATGTCAGTAAACAAGGGTTTCAGAATACAGTTGATTTATTTTTAATACTGGAATGGGTGCTGAGAAAATCAATTCTGACTTCCGAATGGAGTTACGCAAAAGGCGGTTACTAATTTTTATTTCTACATATTTTTCTTAAATCTAAAACCAGATCGGAACGCGACCGCGACCGAGCAACAAAAATAATTAATGAAAGCCATTGCTTTAAGTTCTCCACGTCACACGTCAATTACGTGTATGGTTGTAAGGGTATATTGACCGATTGATCGGTATAATATCGATTCGCTTTTTTCGGCATGACATTCACTTAAAATGAATGTCGTGTGAAGCGATTAGTGAACATCCCTCCCCGGCACTGAGTCAATTCAATTGTTTTTATATGCCAGCATAAACTGGGCCCTAACCACGCTAGCTACTCAAATCGTAATAAAAAAGCAAACACTCGCGATTACGTTTCAAACGCTCCGCTTTTGACGTTTTGCTGATACCATACCATATCAATATCAGTAGAAATCGTGACGCTCGTGACAGCAAAACGTCAAAAGCGGAGCGTTTGAAACGTAATCGCGAGTGTTTGCTTTTTTATTACGATTTGAGAAGCTAGCGTGGTTAGGGCCCTGGTTACATTACATAAACTTTGACTATGATGGAAAAAATACTGCGTATTATTTCTTGTTTTTTTTTTTATTAGCCTATTTTATGTCCCACTGCTGGGCAAAGGCCTCCCCTTTTTTACGCCACAGGTCCCTATCCTTGGCTTGTTGTGGCCACGATTTACCCGCAAAGGTGTTCAAATCGTCGCACCATCTTCGCCTTGGTCTGCCGCGACGTCGGTGACCATCTTTGGGCGTCCAGGTATTAATACGGTTTGCCCACCTTTGCGGATCCATGCGTGCCACGTGGCCGGCCCAGTCCCACTTCAGCTTTGCTGTTTTCTCGCCCACGTCAGCGATCCGAGTGATGGAGAGCGCAGAGTAGTGTTTCTGACGCGGTCGGTCCGTTTAACATGTAGTATGCTGCGCTCCATTGCTCGTTGGCAAACCTTGAGTTTGGATTTCTGTAGCTCAGTGAGTGACCAGGTTTGAGCACCGTAGGTTAAGACGGGCAAGATACACACGTCGACGAGTCTACGTTTAAGACATACAGGTAGGTGACCCTTCATCATATCACCCATGGCCCAGAAGCTCTTCCAGGCGTTATCGATCCGTCTTGCGACTTCCTTGTCTTGCCGGTTTTTGAACGAGACTATCTGGCCCAAGTACGTATACTCGTCGACATATTGTATGATCTGCCCGTCCACTACGACCCTGTGTTTCGTGCTATTGGTCATGAGCTGTGTTTTGGACCTGTTCATAGATAATCCAACTTCAAGGCTTACCGTGCTCAGTTCTTGGAGCATCTGTTGAAGTTCTGAAGCTGTGGACGAGAAAAGCACTATATCGTCAGCAAAGCGAAGATTGGTCAATCTAAAACCATCTATATTAATTCCCAAGGACCGCCAGGAATTTTGCAGTTTGTGAAAGATATCCTGTAAAGCGCTTGTAAATAGTTTTGGTGACAGCGGATCTCCCTGCTTGACACCTCGTTCTATTTTAAATTTTAAGCCTGACATTTGGGGTAATTTTAATGATGCGGTGCTGTTCTGGTATATTATCTGGATTAAATTTATATAACTAGGTTCTATGTTCTGGTTTTCTAGTGCACTTATTACGGAACTATGTGTTATGCTGTCAAAGGCTTTTGAATAGTCAACAAAAGCCAGATAAAGTGGTTTGTTAAATTCTTGACACTTTTCGACTATCTGATTAATTGTATGAAGGTGGTCTGTGGTGGAGAAATGGGGACGAAAGCCTGCTTGCTCGGGAGGTTGAAAGGAATCTAGTGTGGGAGCTATTCGGTTCTGTATGATCTTTATAAAGAGTTTGTATAGATGTGAGGTTAAGCTTATAGGTCTATAGTTATTGATAGAAGATTTGTCACCCTTCTTGTGAAGCAGTATAATACTAGAATGACACATTTCCTCAGGAATCTGACCAGAAAACAAAATTGAATTAAACAGATCAGAGAGATGTGGTAAGAGTACTGATTTTCCGAGTCTCAACATGTCTGTAGTTACGCCATCTTCTCCGGGGCTTTTATAGTATTTCATATTCTTCAATACCTTTTCTATCTCGGGAGGTTCAATAGGTGGAATAGTGGAAGGACAACAGTACGCAATGTGATTGTATCTACGGAGAGGGTCACTATATAAGTCTGTGTAAAAATCAGTGGCTATTTTTAATATTTTATCTGTACTTCTTTGTTGTTTTCCGTTTCTATCTGTTAAACTTGTTATCCAAGTTCTGCCTTTTGTAATTCCTTTCCTTGCTGTTCTTAAAGACGAGTTGGTCTCTAATGCTGTTTTTACTTGGTTGGTGTTAAAATTTCTAATATCCTTTCTTATACTTCTTATTTCTTGTACTCGGCAAAAAAAAATGTGCAGTGACTTGACAGTTCTCGCTTTGGTAGTGACAAGCTAACCAGCGACAGGTCCTCAATTTTAGTTATCCAAAGAAGACTATCACATTTTTGAACTGTATTGTTATTAAATGTGTTTGTTATTGCTATTTGTTAATTGACACTGGCGAAATACCTATTAAACTGGGTGGCCATATTTTTAAAGATAGAAGAAAGACCTGCTACCTTAGAACATAAACGACTGTTCTAAGCCTGCTACAAACACGAAAATGGCGGGTTGTCAAACACTTGACAGATGTCAAACATAGAGACTGGCCATTCATTAACACATATTATATATACACTTCAGTATTTACTTCTGTATTTCTATATTATACATATAAATGTAATTAGTTAAAATATGTATTAACGATCGGTCACATCTATAACAGAATATAAACGAGTAGATCTATACAAATAAATAAAATGAGAGTGGACTTTCACTGGTAGATAGCTGATGTTATAAGCAGTAACTTAGGCTACTTTTAATTTAGAAAAACAAAAAAATGGGTACTGACCCGCGGGCTCAGAACGCGGGAGCGGGCTTTTTTGTTATGTTAAATTCCACGCGGACGAAGTCGCGGGCTAAGCTAGTAATATATAATTATAGTTAAAACAGTGGCATACAGCCGCAGTGGGTAATGTCATTAGCAATAATATTTCCCAAACATCCAAAAATAACTCGAATATTGGGCTGTTGACATTTAAGTCCGGCATTTATTGCGTGATTTGTGCCACTTCTTATGAACGGCTTCAAGTACTGGCAGCTATACGAAGCCTTCACACAGATATAACCACTGACTTAAGAAGGTACATTATTATATGTATTACACTAGCCTTTGCCCTTAACCTTTATGTTGCATCTTGCGGTGGGATCAAACACATCACACAGTAATCAAGATGTAACCCTAATGTTCCAAGGAGAGCTTTGTCTCCGCAGATATCCGGCTTTCGATGCCAATATACACCCTTCCAATATCCCTTAAACTGACGATCCAATTTACCGCTCCATGCAAAATTTACGTTAAATGTATTCAAAATATAGCGTCAATTATAATGTAATGTATAAATATCTAGAAAATTCTAGTACAACATCATTTAACATTCAATATAAAGGAAACCATGACATTTCTTTTAATTAGATGCTCGTTGAAAATTTTTCAACATAATTATTATTTAGTTACACCGCATTTAATAATCATTATACATTCAACGATACCTACATTTAAGTGACGACCAGGACTCTATCTCTTAATTTGTGTTTGAAACATCCATGAAAAGAGTGAATAGGTACCTATTACGTTTTCTTAAACTTTTTTATAAATACGTACCTAGTCAGTCTAGTCACTAACTCTGCCTTTTACTCCACCCACGCTTGTCTCGCTACGAGCTAATCCACGCGAGTTCTACGGTACTGCTACGCCAGTGCTACGACGTAGGCCGGCGTAGCCGCACGCCGCGCGTCTCGCCCGCCCTACCGCTACGATATCCAACACGAAACATTCTGTGCGTATCTGTTTTGAAACATTCTGTTTTTTGAAATACTTGTTTATTTCATTCCACAATTTTCATTTCGAGGCAATTAATTTTTATGAAAGTTGTGACGTTTATTTTGGTGACTTAAAACTCAAATTTTGATGTAAATAGTAATTCAAATGGACTTGGTAAAATGAGTGTAGAATTTTTGAATATATTGAAGTATGAAGCGAAGATTGAATCTGATAATAAAAGTAAGTTTTCATCATATAAAGTAAGCTATTGAGTATTATATTTCTTAAAGTGAATCCATAACTTAAGATTTGAAACAGTACAGATTATTTTTAATTACAGCCGCTATACCTCAATATTTAATTTCATACGACTTTTTAAAGTTAACAACTCTCAAAGGTCAATTTCACACGGTCAACCCGGCAGCAATAATGAATATATATTTTATTGTAACCCCATATTAAATTGACATAAATTAATATACAGAACAGTGTCTGGCTTCTTCCTGTGAATTACCGAAAATTACATAATATTAATCACTGCAGATCAAAATGACAATTTAGGAAACACCCTACATAAGTAATATCTTAGATGTGTTCACCGATAACTACAGATTAAGTGATATCAAAACGATCATTTGTGAATGTTTGACTCGGTATTTCACAATTTAATGTTACACAATTACTCAAAAATGTACTCACAGACATTTCCAAATAACAATACGTCACAACCTGTCATAAGTCACACCTAAAACCAACGGACTCCATAATTACCTGCTGAATATTACAAGTCTTTCCCCAATTCCATGTGCTCTAACAAAAGCCCGCCCTATGTGAGCAGCCTCGTAACGGTATGTTTTATTCAATGGGAATCGATGCCATAACCAGAGCACACGAACATTGGCTGACATATCTGTAATCTGTCACAAATATTGGGGAAACGAATGATATCGATGTCCTCCATGTTTAACCAACTTCCAAAATAGGAGGTTCTATGTTCGTCTGTATGTATGCTTTTTTGTTTTAATGTGTGTACCGTGATTACTCCATCAATTGAGGACCGATTTTAAAAATTCGCTTCCACTATCTTTACACTACGTTAGGTGTAAAGATAGTGGAAGTGGAAGTGGATGTGCTTCTTGGGTAGTAAGTGGAAGTGCTTCTTGGGTAGGTACCTGCCTACCTCTATTAACTTGAATCGGCACCGACTCTAAATGGAATAAATTACAGAGTCCCTAGTTATGTGAAGCTTCTTCGGGCACCCAGGCTTTTTGAAAATGGTTTTTTTTGTCCAATGTAGACGTTTTTGTTTTGTATTGTCATTAAATGAGTTTGCTGATCTTTGTTACTTGACACTGGCGAAATACCTACCAAACTGGGTAGGTCTTATTTGCACAGAAATGCATAACGGTGACTGTCCACCTGGCTGTTTGCTCGATTCCTTGTCAACGTGAGCAAAGCTGGGTGAAGCGGGAAAACTTTATTTTGGGGTGACCGTCTACTTGTCTGAGCTATGACGCAGGTAGACCCCCTTCGACCAATAAAATCGCTACATAATAACCATTTATTATGACACTACTCTATCTGTCAACTGCTAGGTAAGTATTTCAATGACACATCTTTATAAGTAGATGACGCTGTTGTAACTATTCAGAAATAATAATCGATGTCAGCTAAGCCGCAGCAAAAAGAAAAATAAAGAAAATTTAATCCATAAAGATTTGTCCCAATAACTCTTTTACTTCATCTCAATTATAGTGTTACGCAAAAAAAAACACTTCCGTTAGTAAAATAGTTTCAAAGTCATCCGCGGTTTCATTTGCCAAATATATAAATAAAATATGTATTTTTAAGCGACATCAAGTTATTTTCTCACAAAGTATTCCGTTCGGTCAAGTAAAATAATGATACAGTTATATTGTTCGCTTCTTGGAATAAACACGAAAAGTTCATTTGTATAGCATTGTTCCCATCCTTTTCCAACTTCGCCGTTCCCCTAAATTCGTGAACAAATTAATAAAATAAATGATAAAGGAACCATGAAACGAAACTGCGTTAGCTTTGTTCAGTGAACTTTCACATTTCAGACGCCAAACAGTTAATAAAATAACTTTTCCCATTATTATTTCATTCTTTCCCGAATTACTTCCTTACTTGCGAAGTAATGATGAATATTACCACAACACTCGCAATTTTTTCTTACTGTGTCTCTATCGTGTGACAATGCGAATTCCTAGCATTGTTATATCACCTGATAACGGTGGTACATGGTGGCTGTATATATACGGTTTCTGATATGTAGATGCCTAGTATACATAGGCTCGAGTTACGGGCCTCTGAATGTTTGCCACGACATTTGCATTGCGGTCTTAGAACACTTCCAATAGCCTGGAAAATAGTCTAAAATGCATTTACGAGTAGCAGTCACCAAAATTCAAGCAAAACTTTGCAAAAATGTTTCGTGGAAGATACTTGAGATGTGACATTTTTTTAAATAGAAAAAAAATAATTCGTATCGAATTAAAAAAACAAAATCATTGTGTGTTCACCATTTAATTGTACCATCACAAGTATGTCATGCGATTTCAGACTGAGAGACATCCTGTGTAAACACAGAAGTCACAGTAGAAATTTCTAACATTTCCTACGCTTCTACCAACATTGTAAACACAGTTTCGGGTCAAAGGGGTCCCCGGGGGTAGCTTACTGCCGCGGAATTATTGCACTAGCACCACTGTGTTGTTATGACGTCAATCGTTGAATTTCTGTGATTTCAGTGAGCTACAGTAAAAAAATTAATATCGCCCGACGAACACACCAACTGTATGGTCCCCAACTAAGCAACGCTTGTACTATGGGTACCGCACAATGGACTGGGGGCGATCACAGTGACACCCAGACCTGGGCAAATTACGAAAAGTTTGCCTTGGCGGGAATCGAACCCGCAACCACCATGTGCAGTGAGCCGAGCGGCCTATGCTAGAACCACTGCGCCAAGCGGTCGTTAGTGTTTCTAACATCCTAAACTTCTATTGAAAGAAAAACCGCATATTTTCACATACCGCTCCATAAATTCCCAAACAAATCGATTACAATCCGAGGATAAATGATTCGATCCTTTCATCTCGCGTCTCGTTTAATCTTCCATTCATTCATCTGAACGTTTTTTATCTCATGTCAGCCGGATGGATTTATCACTCGCCAACTTTCTGTCCGTTCATGATAAATTAAATTTGGCTCAGGTGCTGGATCGCGGCCCAGTTTTGACAACGCTCACCTATTAGATATTTATGATGATGAATAAACTCGAAAGCTTGGGTTAGTTCTTTTCATTGTTTAACGGCGTTTGACGACCGCTTGGCGCAGTGTTTCGAGCGTGGGCCGCTCGGTTCACAGCACATGGTGGCTGCGGGATCGATTCCCGCCTGGGAAAATTTCGGAAATGGCCTTTTCGTAATTTGTCTTGGTCTGGGTGTCACTTGTCAGTCTGGCGATATTTCTTTATTTGTTGTTATTATATTATTGTGTTCCCAGATCAAATTAACTGGGGCCTACTTTAAAAAATGGTAGAGGTAAGATGTAGCTAATTGACTAGAGCTCCTATGCGGGCAGGTTCGACCGGTAGTACCAACCTCTCACAGAAGATCAGCGCAAAGTAGCTCTTATAGTTGTGTTCTGAACGATGTGAGAGAGATTCGGAAGCCCAACCCCGCTTGGGGTCTTAAAATAAGTTAAGGAAGTTACTTACTTTTTTAAAGCAACTCGTTATTTACTTTCTAGTTTGAAATACATTTTCAATTTGCCTTTATTTTCGCCTAAAATAATAAAAATAATATATCATAACTTTCAAAAGAAATAACGGCAGAGAACACTGATAAGATGACAGGTGTGCCTAAATGTACATTATATAAAACCTATTGGAGAGTGTAATATTCCTTTTACAACACTGAAAGTATTGAGACTGGAACACATGTCATGTTCGGGAACATATGCTTGTAACATAAATGAGAGTTATGAATAAAATACTTCGTGATTAAGTACACTGCAAGCTGCGCCGAGCGATAATTTGTAGCAAAGTACTTGAACAACACATCAAGCTTCTTACCATTGAATAAATACGAAAGATATTTTCTTGAGTTCTTTTACTGACTGGCAATCTATATATATATAACTCAAAGGTGACTGACATAGTGATCTATCAACGCACAGCCCAAACCACTGGACGGATCGGGCTGAAATTTGGCATGCAGGTAGATGTTATGACGTAGGCATCCGCTAAGAAAGGATTTTGATTAATTCTACCCCCAAGGGGATAAAATAGGGGATGAGAGTTTGTATGAAACTTTGTCAATTAAATTCCACGCGGACGAAGTCGCGGGCACAGCTAGTTTTATATAAAATAAATAAAACAATATCGCCAGATTAGTCTGACACAATAACTGTATGGTCTCAAATTAGGCAACGCTTGTACTATGGGTACCGTATAATCAACTGGGGGCATTCCCAGTGACACCCAGACCAGGGAAAATTAGGAAAAGGCAATTTACTTAATATACGATTTACGAAACGAGGTAAGCAATTAATATAATTAGTATTTATGTATGTACCAAAGTCAGAGTAAAATGTATCGCATAGCAACGCTGACACTGTGTTCATATCTTTATAGGCTTTTTGTTTGTTTGTAAGCAAACTGTCGGGATGTGAGGCCGACCATCAAGGGACAGACGGGTGCTAGTGGAAAATTAGCTGTTTCGCCTTTGTGCGCGATGAATAGCTCTGAATGATATATTATACTGAACCGGCGTAAAGGGCTGTAAAATTTGGCAATTTTGTGATAAGGAAGAATTATCAAAATGAGGCATTCGTTTTTGTAGAAAAAAATTGTGTTTGCATACAGATTCGCTAGCGTTTTTTTCTGGATGACGACAATAGGCCTAAACTTTAGCTAAGAGCCAGAAAAAAATATCATCGAATTCGGTCAAGCGATTTACCAAGAGAAGATACAAACGTACGCATGGCAATTTTTTTAATGAAAATTACAACCTTCTCGTTTATAATAACCGAAACAGGTCGTTTTTTTATTTATTCTTTTAAAACAATACATATTTTTTATTCTGACTATGTTAATATAGTCGGTACTCAAATAAATAAAATGTAATCCTAATTAGAGCAGCTATAAATTTAGACCAATTTATGTCTGGACTAAAATATTGTCTAAACCCGCACACAGGTGCCAATAATTATGTTGGTAAACAAACTAAATTTATTGCCATCCTCCTCATAAGCACAATGCTTGAGCGTGGCAGCACTATTATGGGTCACAATTTAATTTAGTTGTAGCTTCCATAATTAGCACCCTTCTGCGGTCGTCTGCGTCGGTCCAATCAGCACCCAGTGTGTTCAAGCTTGTTCGGAATTACTTGGATCTCTAGCCACAATGGTGTAGCTCTGGCCTCTTGGTTTGAAACACGACCAAATCCGATGTCCGGCCGAGAATAGAGCCTTGTCTCTGTATCAGATTATTGAGAACAAGATATAAGATGCTAGGCACATGTATTGATGCGAAATGTTAGTAGAAATTGCCGCCATTCTGTTACCTTCTTATTTTATATTCAGAACATCGGTTGACTCATAGATTATTTAGAAATAGAATAAGTACCTGTTACATTGCTCAGGTGTAGGAAAGAATTTGCAAAATAAATATAGAAAAAAAGTCTACTCGAAAATTCTATTGTAAGGTTTGTTTTACGATATTTGAATCTCTGCATTAGAATTTGGAATGCATTACAGATTTTTTATGTAGGTAAGTAATAAATTCTAAAAAGATGACACACAGATGTTCGATATTTCAATACTATTTCAACAATAACAATAAAACCAATCGAAATTGTATTTCAATCTATTGCTCTGTCGCTGTTATTTTTTTTTGTAAGTACAGTCAGCTCTAGAAGTCAAACAGCAGAATAAATTTTTAATATTATTTTAAATTTAAAATCGTAGAAATCAACCTTTTTATTTCACATAAAGGAACAGATGTCACTTCCCTATTCAATTTCTATTCTTATAATTTCCGATGTAGTTGAAAACAGGGTTTTATAAATTGAAAACGCTTCTCTTTCTCTATTCCTCAATCAGAATTTTGTTGGTAACAGTACAGTCTAATGCATTAGATTTCTGCATCGTTGGGCGATGTCATTGGAATTCAGATAACGCCGGAACCGCGGAAATGCATTGTGTAGGCGCCGAAACGAACTCCACGCGTTTGGCATTTTCAGTTTAGAAATTTGAAGGTACTAATGTTGATTTCTGGACGTACTCTCACTATTATATTCTTCTGCTGTATATTTACTATTAGCCTGGTGTTAATTATCCATCTGTGTGCCTATAATTTTTTAGTTATATCGAGTAATATTTTGGTGACAGAAATATAGGTACTTTAACTTAAATTGTTCTGTAAAACTGAAATTGTCGTAAACTGTATCATTAATATTATTTGAAAAGGATATAATATATTCATTTACTACATGAGTTTCACTTATGTATGATACATACAAGAGCGCACAGTATGTGTGTATCGTTCTGTCATATCGATAAAGTAACTACTAATAGTAACTGCTTTAAAATGTACAATGGCTGAATATGACCCATGTTTAACATTTTAAACCATTTAATTACTTAGTATTACTTCAATAAAACCTGACAAAGTAGAACCGCGAACATTCCTCTCGTAAAATATAAAGTATTAAAACGCTTTGATCACCCATAATCTGGGGCTCGCTAATAGCACTAGCCTCATCGTGTTAATTCAAATGCGTTGAATGGGCCAGTTTGTCAGTGCTAAGTAATTTGCGAGCCCCATCTAGATAATTGCACGATTATAGCCTCAAAATTTATGAAGATTTTATATAAATATTAATTTATCTAAATTTCATACCCCTTATAACCTTGGAACTTATGTGTTCTTGTTCTGTAGCAAACTGTACTCGTCATTCAAATATTGGGTACCAGATTTTTTGATGATTGTTATTGATTTTGATGAGGCATTTTCCTGCAGGGTGAGTACATAGCCCCTAGCACATAATATAATCATAGCGCAATGCTTAAGTAAGCGTGTACTAGTACTGATAAATTACAATAATAATAAGAATCACAGTGACAGCATGCTTTCTGATGACAATTGTTTGAGTTAGTAAGGAGGTTTAATTTTGTTTTAAGTATGGCTGGAAAAGTTTGTATTTTTCTAGCAGGTTTTTTTGTTTTTCCTGTCACTCATGTTTTTTCCTCACGATTCTGTGCTATTCTTTTTTGATAATAAAATTATGTAAATTTCACACTACCGGTGCCTAATTATTCACAAATACATCCCTCGGTTGGACATTTTGGTCCACTGAACCGGATAATTCTTAGTTTCGCGAGTGAATGTGCATAATATCTAGACGACACGAACAATAACGCTATCGACGTGGTGTGTGGTAAGAGTATCTCGAGTAGATTGGAAGACGAACTGTAAGTACTTTATTACAAGCTGAGCGTAATAAATAGTGCGAACTGTGGACTTAACCAATAGAACAATGTTATATGTGGACATTATGTCAAGTTAAAAAAACGGACATTGGCGTGTTTCAAAAAATATTCACATAGTGTTACGTAGTGGACTTTTTACAGTAAAACAATACAAAAGCTAAAATGGATAAATTAATTACTACGCAAGATGAAATAGGGAATCAAATCACTAGATTGTTATCAAACTTTAAGAAATCTAAGTCTCGCGCCACCGAAGCTTACATAGAGGCTAGATTAGAGTTACTGGAGTCTTATTGGGCAAACTACAAGGCTAATCATTTTAACGTCTTAAAGGAGATAACCGATGAAGCTAGAAAGAAAACCACTTATTTCACTGAGGATAGATATTACTGTACTGAAGATAATTACTTAGAATTAAAGACGCTCATGAAGGAAACGTTACAACAGTTACCGCGTTCAGCTAATGTCACACAGTCAACTTCTAAGGCGACCACCACTACCACATTAAGAACCAAGTTACCAGCTATTGAGATACCATCGTTTTCCGGAGACTACAAAGATTGGCAAAGCTTTTATGATTTGTTTAAGTCGGTTATCCATGACAACGATTCACTTTCAAAGATCCAGAAGTATCATTATTTAAAGAGTAATCTTTCGGGAGAAGCTGATGCGTTGCTACGACAATTTCCGTTAACTGATGCGAATTATGACAAGGCATTAGAATTTTTGAAGTCTAGATACTGTAACAAGAGATTAATAGTACATGCACATTTAGAGCGATTGTTTTCACTTAAGAAATTGACCAGCGAATCACCAAAAGGAATTCGTGAATTGCTTGATGTAACAAGGGAATGCTTGAGTTCACTAACCAATATTGGCATTAGCACAAAGGAGTGGGATCCGATGATTATTTATCTCATTGTAGGTAAATTTGACAATGAGAGTCACAGACTGTGGGAACAAGGTTTAGGAGGCTCCTGTGAAGTGCCTACATCTGATCAGCTGTTTAAGTATATGGAAACTCGGTTCAGATCGCTAGAGGTTCTTGAAATTGCACGGCCGAAAGAAACTACATCACGTACAGTCCATAAAATCAAAAGTTTCAAGACCAACGTGACTCGAGTTTGCGCATATTGCTCACAAGATCATTACTTGTCGTATTGCAAAGACTTCGCTGAAAAGAGCGTTGAGGAGCGGAGAAACTTTGTACAGGATAAACAACTGTGCTTCAACTGTCTTGTTCCTAACCACAATGTCAAGTCTTGTAGGCAAACCACAGCTTGCAAAATCTGTCAACGACGTCACCATACTCTTTTGCATTCTCCATACGTACAAGCAAATCAGACTAACATCGAGCCTAACGATAATACACCGCCTCAAGAGGATGAATCTCAAGTATTAGTACACAAAGCACACATCACCGGTAGTCAAGTTTTATTAGCCACAGCTGTTGTTCGAGTTATTTCACAAACTGGTAAAACTCTCACGTTACGTGCGTTGGTTGATCAGGGTTCACAAGCCTCGTTCATCACGACGTCCGCTGCACAAAGATTGGGTTTAAAGAGAACACCGGTTTATAGTAAAGTCACGGGAGTCAACTCGACAATGGTCACTGTTTCGAAAGGAATAGTACAGTTTGATTTATATTCACAATACGAAGACAAACCCATTGCCATTATAAATGCACACGTTTTGGTCAGCATTTCTTCTATCTTGCCTAGTAAAGAGGTCAAGCATGAGCCTATATCAGAGTTCAGAGGATTGAAACTGGCAGATCCAGATTTCAGGAAACCAGGAGGCATAGACTTGTTACTAGGTGCGGAGGCATACGCGCTGATTATCACTAATGGTTTGAGAAAACATGACAATCTCATCGCCCAGAATTCACATCTCGGTTGGCTTATTTCAGGGAAGGTTAATCACACAGGACATAACAATGTTCTTTTATTGCACAACCAACTCGAGATTGATAGTTTGTTACGCAAATTCTGGGAATTAGAAGAACTCACAAACACTCACGCTTGGACTGCAAGCGAGCAACTGTGCGAGAATATCTTTGTCACTTCACACTCTCGTACAGGCTCTGGACGTTACATTGTCGCACTTCCGTTCTCACCAGAGAACATCACACCGCTCGGAAATTCGAGAAAACTTGCTGTCACGCGGTTGATGCAAATGGAAAAGAGATTCCAACGAGATTCCAAATTTCACGAACGATACACAAGCTTTATACAAGAGTATTTGGAATTGGGTCACATGGAGCGAGTACCCCACAATGAATTACACAAAGATGAAAGTTTTTACCTACCCCACCATGGAGTGCTCAGAGAGGACAGCATAACCACAAAACTCAGAGTAGTATTTGACGGCTCTGCTGTTACGAGTACAGGAGTTTCACTGAATGATAAAATCTTGATTGGACCTTCTCTCCTACAGGATATAAGGGACATTTTCTTACGTTGGCGAACTCACAAGATTTGTCTGGTAGGCGATGTTAAACAAATGTACAGGCAAATTCTCGTAAGAAAAGAAGACCGCGACTACCAACGTATTGTATGGCGATCTAAAATTGGTGGAGAGATAGAGGACTATCGGTTAAACACGGTCACTTACGGAACATCATGTGCACCTTACCTTGCAATCCGTGTATTGCGCCAGTTAGCCAGTGATGAGAGTGACAAGTTTCCAAATGCAAGCCGAGTGCTTTTAACTGATTTTTATATGGACGATTTGCTTTCGGGATGTGACTCAGAGTGCGAAGCTATAGAGCTATGTGCTGAGCTTACAGAATTGTTGAATAGGGGAGGTTTAGTATTACACAAATGGTGTTCTAATTCTGAAAATGTATTAGAGAGTTTACGCTCCGAAGATAACCAGGGAAAGGAGACACACACGGTTATAAATAACGAGGTCACTAAAACACTAGGAATTAAATGGAATTCTAAAAACGATACCTTTGAATTGGGAATAGAGTTTTCTAAGGCTTCTACTTCAGGTAGTCTCACATAACGCGAAGTTTTATCTGACGTTGCAAAGATTTATGATCCTCTTGGCTGGTTATCTCCGGTAGTAATCGTAGCAAAAACTTTCTTACAAAAACTGTGGCTACTTGGTCTTGGCTGGGACGATCCACTTCCGGTTAGTTACAAGCAAGAGTGGTTGGACTTCCGTCAAAAAATGAACTCTATGCCAAAATTGTACATAACTAGATGGTTAGGAATATCTAAAGCTAATAAAAGGGTAGAGATTCATGGGTTCGGAGATGCTTCCACTATAGCTTATGCGAGTGTAGTTTATGCGCGTATTGTTCACGAAGATTATACTATCACAGTTAAACTAGTTGCTGCCAAAACCAAGGTAGCGCCAGTTAAACAACTCACTTTGCCTCGATTAGAGCTATGCGGTGCTGTGCTCACTGCCAAGTTAGTGCATAAGGTGAAGGTTAGTCTCAATATACCTGATGAAAATGTTTACACATGGACCGACTCTACAATAGTTCTTGCGTGGTTGCAGAAGCATCCTAACACTTGGAAAACATTTGTGGGTAATAGAGTCTCTGAGGTTTTGAACGTCACGCAGGCTAGTCAGTGGCATCACATTTCTTCAAAAGAAAACCCTGCTGATATTGCCTCTCGTGGGTTGTCGCCTTTAGAATTACAAAACCAAGAACTATGGTGGAGGGGACCAACATGGTTGTCTTCTAGCTATGTAATGAATAGAGACGAAGTACATTCAATTCCGGAGACTAATTTAGAAAGTAAGATTTCGGTACATAATGTATTGTGTGATGAAACTAACAATGAATTTATAATCAACAAATTTTCAAATTTAACAAGATTAACTAGAGTAATCGCTTATTGTTTTAGATTTTTCAAGTTGTGCAAGCGTAAAGTCAGTTTGAGAACTAGCAATATTGACCCTTATCCAGACTTGCAACTGTTTTTAACTAGCGACGAACTGAAATTTGCGAAGAATCGTTGTGTTATTATTTCTCAGGCATACTATTTTTCGGAGGAATTTGATGATTTGTTGATCAATCAGGTAGTACATAGGAAAAGTGTGTTACATACGTTAAACCCTTTCCTTGATTGCAATAATATAATCAGAGTTGGAGGGAGACTACACAACTCTCAATTACCTTTTGATACTAAGCATCCAATTGTGTTGTCTGGTAAATCTCGATTAGCATATCTAATTGTTGATCATATACATAAAATAACTCTACACGGCGGACCTTTGCTAATGTTAAATGTAATTCGTTCTCAATACTGGATCACCCGTGTAAGGTATTTAGTTAAATCTCTAGTACATCAGTGTGTTAGATGTGTTAGACATTCTGCGAGATTCTCCACTCAACTAATGGGTAATTTACCGGCTTCCAGGGTGACTGTTTCTAAACCGTTTTCAAATAGCGGTGTCGACTTTGCAGGACCTGTCTTGCTTAAATCTTCAAAGCGTAGAACTTCAGCTACTCTGAAGGCTTATATTTGTATTTTTGTATGTACTTCGACCAAAGCAATCCATTTGGAACTTGTTTCTGAGTTATCAACTACAGCTTTTATCGCAGCTTTCAAAAGATTTACTTCTCGACGCGGTCACTGTTCTAAATTATATTCAGATTGCGGTACAAATTTCATAGGAGCAAATTTTGAACTTAAAAGGATGTTAAACAAGGCTAAGGCGTCGCTGCCTACTGATTTGGCTGAATTATTAGCCACAGATGGTACCGATTGGCATTTCATTCCACCAGCGTCACCACACTTCGGTGGATTATGGGAGGCTGGTGTGCGTTCCACTAAACATCACCTCAAACGAGTGATTGGTGATACTAAATTAACGTTTGAAGAATATGCAACGTTACTTTCCCAAATCGAGGGCTGTCTTAATTCTCGTCCAATCACTGCTATGAGTGATTGTGCAGATGATCTAACTGCCTTAACTCCGGGACATTTTTTAATGTTGAGTCCACCTTTAGTTATACCTCAAGAGAGCTTACATGTTCCTACTAATAGACTTAACCGTTGGCAACATATCGAGTATATGCTCCAATCTTTCTGGCAGCGTTGGAATCAAGAATATCTGACCTCGCTTCAAAATCGCTACAAGTGGTCATCACCTAAAAGACCTATAAAAATAAATGAACTAGTGATTATTAAGGATGATCGCTTGCCGCCTTCCAAGTGGTTGCTGGGAAGAGTTATTAACACTCACCCGGGAAGTGATAATATTGTACGTG
The DNA here is from genome assembly GCA_918843915.1 of Notodonta ziczac. Classification (NCBI taxonomy): domain Eukaryota; kingdom Metazoa; phylum Arthropoda; class Insecta; order Lepidoptera; family Notodontidae; genus Notodonta; species Notodonta ziczac. Next base: position 10,083,270 of record OU974050.1, on the reverse strand, counting down.
TGGTTACAATTAAATGTCAAAATGGTATTTTTAAGAGACCCATAACAAAGTTATGCCCGCTACCCGTGTATTCGTAGAAACACTGACTTTAGTATTTCGTGTCTACAAAGTTAGAGCGTGAGTAAAGTGTTCATTTTAAGGACTATATGGTCCTTGGCCGGCGGCATGTTTGAGTTAGTAAGGAGGTTTAATTTTGTTTTAAGTATGGCTGGAAAAGTTTGTATTTTTCTAGCAGGTTTTTTTGTTTTTCCTGTCACTCATGTTTTTTCCTCACGATTCTGTGCTATTCTTTTTTGATAATAAAATTATGTAAATTTCACACTACCGGTGCCTAATTATTCACAAATACATCCCTCGGTTGGACACAATAATAAATAACAAATATCGCCAGACTGACACACCAATTGTATGTTCCAAAACTAAGCAACCCTTGTAGTATGGATACCGTACAATAGAATGAGGGCGATCCTAGTGACACCCAGACCTATGCAGATTACGAAAATACCATTTCCGAAATTTTCCCCGATGGCAATCGAACCCGCAACCACCCGGTGCAGTGAGCCGAGCTACGCTCAACCAACTGTGCCAAGTGGTCGTCGAACAATAATACAATTATGTTACAAGTTTCTGCTAGGCAATTTACCAACTATATTATTGGTAAATCAAATTTTAAAGCGATATTATATAAAATTAAAAGGTGCAATTTCTGAATATAATTGTTTTCATTTTGTTTAATTCAGTGTTCATTTATGTTTAAGTAGTACCCACATCTCAAAGCAACCCGCCGGCTTCATTAATTGTACATTTTAATTGTATAAAAGTTCAAAGGAACTTTATAAGAGAATTTTACGTTTTTTTAAGTTTATCTCGTACGCAAGAGGCTATTGAATATTTAACTCGTCCCTCGTGTTTTCCTTTTGATCTGAAATATTTAAACATTCTTTAGAGTAACCACTTTCTTTTGTGCATTGTAAGCGGTCATTCACTGTCCTTTTTTATACACATAGAACAGAATAACATTTATTTGTAAAAACATGAGTTTACATAAAGGTATGCAAGATGGAAAAAATATAAATGAAATAGATTTGAAATGAAAATAAATACATTTCAATATTTTTTTATGCCCTTCAATTTTAAACCCACATCCAAACCCAGAAGTAATATTTCGAATTTTTTAAGCACTCTGTATTTTAAACCTAACACTGCGAATTAATAAGATTCAAAATAATAAAGACGAACAGTTGGTCCCATACCCGTCGCCGGTCTTATAAGTCCCGTACATTCCCGGCTAAGTGTGGCTGCCTCGTTTATTAGCCGAATGGCGAGCATATATTTCCATTTAACGTTGTCTGCCATGCGTGCGGGAATGTCTTAATGGAATTGTGCGTTTACTTGGAATGCGTTATTTCTTCATCCTCCTTGTTATAAAGATAATAATAAATATTTTTTTTTTCTTCCAACTCCTCCTATTATTTCTTTCGATTAATTTCGTGCGGGTTTAAGACAATTTAACTTTTCCCCGGGAATCGTCGAGGGTCAAACCTCGACGTCATTATTGGTCACCATTGTCAATATATATACCGCCACGTAGAGTCCCAGTTAAATAACAAGTCTTCTTATGAGTTTTGTGAGTTCTGAGGGTATTTATAGAAGTAGAGTTAACCTGTAGTTAGACTACTAGTTTCTGCCCGCGACTTCGTCCGCGTAGACTTAAGTAAAGTAGTCTATGTGTTAATACAGGTTATAAACTATCTGTGTTCCAACTTTCATCCAAATCCGTTCAGTAGTTTATGCGTGAAAGAGTAACAAACATACATCCACACTCACAAACTTTCGCATTTATAATATTACTAGCTGTGCCCATGGACTTCGTCCGCGTAGTATTTAACGTAACAAAAATTTCGGGATTATCGGGATAAAAAGTATCCTATATGTTAATCCCGGTTATAAACTATCTGTGTTCCAAATTTCATCCAAATCCGTTCAGTAGTTTTTGCGTGAAGGAGTAACAAACATACATACATACATGCATACATACATACATCCACACTCACAAACTTTCACATTTATAATATTAGTAGGATTATTATGTCTCTCTCTATCTCGGGCTCTGTCCGGTCCTTTGGAAGGCTTGCATGGGGACATGGGTCCAACATGTAGAGGCCCTTTGTGAGAAGTTTATTGTCATGTAAGGCATATGTTTAGGTCAACCGCTGCCAATGATGGGACATATAGAACGACTTGACCCCAACAGGCGCAGGAACTATTGCAAATATGGATATTATTATTATTAATTATAGTAGGATGCTCAACCGGGGCTTTAACATCCTCTCACAGAAGGTCGACGTTAAGCAGTTATAATAGCAGTGTTTCGTACGATCGGTGTGAGAGCTGGAAGCCCAACACTCCTCCCTTCTTCTCCCTCTTTCTCAATACAACTACTATTGACAACGTGCGAGCAATGCCTTTGGTATTAAAAAAAATGTAAGTGCCCCCGTAGGCAAAATTAACTATTGGAATCTGAATTAAAACCGAAATGAATAAGCTACAAAAAATTCTTAACATAAAGCATTGCGTACGCTTGTTTGGTAACTTAATTCTATTGTTGCGACCTAGAAACTACTTGGTCAAATATCTCGAAGGATCCTTATTTTATCAGCTTGATACAAAAACGCATTTTTTATTCTAGATGTACTCCATCGATTAGTTACGAAGGATCTCTAAAAATTGAATGTTCGAGACTGTAGGTATGTAGGTATAAAGTGAACGCCCTTGCGTTATCGGCGCGACGGCCGGCAAATACCTACTCGCGAACGAATACAAAGGGAAGCCGACAATGTGTCTCGAGATCATTCGATTCCGATTATTATTACGTACATACCTACCGAGAATGTTCAGGAAAATACCAGCTCGCATCTTTATTCCGTATATAAGGTGTTGACGACGGGCAGCGAGTGAGTTACTTCTTGGAAGCGACAGTGTACGGAACTTAAGTAAGCGAACGAAGAGTGATATACCAGTGACCTAGGCGATAATATTGGAATACTGTGAGTCTGCTAAGTGATTTGGAACAGTGCTTGTTGTGTGTAACTAGTATTAGTGAACTAGTGTAGAACTGTGTATTTGTCAAGTTTGTGGAGAGCGGAATAAACCCTTTATACACGTAGTCGGCATTAATTGTACCTACCCCCTAGTACGTGTACGTAACATTTGGTGTCAGAAGTGGGATGCCGTTACTACCGCGAGACGAAGAAGGGCGTACTCCACGGACCAGACGTCAAGTGGAAATGGATGCCGCACGTCAACGTAGCCGTGAAGAGGAAGAGCGTCCAGTTGATGCCGCTGTTTCGGCGGGAGCTGAGGCAGCACCAGCAGGAAGCTCGTTGGAATTGAACTTGGCAGCGTTGATGGCCTCTATGCAGCAAATGTTCAAGGCCAATCAAGAGGCCAGCGAGCGAATGATCCAGGCCAACCAAGAGGCTAGCCGGCAAGAGATTAGAGAACTAAGGGAGGCCAATCAGGAGTTCAAGGGAATGATGCAGGCCAATCAGGAAGCGGTCTTGGGTAAGATCGACGCAGGCATCACTGTCCTAGGAGAAAGAGTGAAGACCCTAGAAGACCGCGTAGATGTGCTAAATAAGGAAGTCGCTCTAAAGACTGGCTCCCTCGACGACCAAATGCAAGCGCTAAATAAAGAGAAAGATGCAGTCAAAGACCACTTGGAAACGCTAGACAAGGAGGTTTTGAAGCTGAAAATACATGGACCTGTGGCAGTAGCCTCACCATCGTCCACAAAGCTCGACCTCCCGCGCTTTGATGGGACTTCCTCGTGGACAGCCTTCAAGTACCAGTTTGAGATACTTGCAATAGGAAACTCCTGGAGCAGTGAGCAGTCCTTTGCGGCCCTGGCGCTTGCCTTACGAGGAGACGCTTTAATGGTCTTGGAAAATTTTCCGCCTGAAGGAAGGACGCTGGAGACTCTGATGGACGCGCTGGACACACGTTACGGTGAAAAACACCTGGAGTATGTTTATCGAGCGCAACTCCACGAAAGGAAACAAAAGGCTAATGAAAGTCTCCAACAGTGGGCACAGGTAGTGGAAAGGCTGGTTCGTCGTGCTTACCTGTCGGCACCAGAAATGATTGAGAAGACTCTGCTGGATGCTTTCATAAATGGCATTCGAGAAACGGAAGTCAGGACCTTTGTACGGCTGGGACACCACCAAACCATGAAGAATGCACTGGCTCATGCTCTCGAGGTGGAAGCTGTTCGGCAGGACACGAAATTAATTAAGGTCAGAGAGGTTAAGGAGGTTGTTAAAGAAGAAAGGAAGCCTCGGTTTGTCCCAACTTGCTATGGTTGTGGTGGTAGGGGACATATTCGCCTGGAATGTCCTTCGAAGAAGAGAAGGGTCACAGACGAGTTTGAAACCCAAGGTCAAGTTATGGCGCCAACCGTTACCATAACCCAAGTTTGCAATGGGAATAGTCTGATCGTCGAGGCCACCTTGAACGACCAACCTTGCGGCTTAACTGTGGATACAGGAGCATCACGTACAATTGTGAAACCAGAGCTACTGAAACGCACTATAATGTGGGAAAAGCGATCGCCATCGTGTCATCTGCAGACAGCCACTGGTCAGCCAGTTTCCATCCTCGGTGAGACAGATGTCAAGATAAGAATTGGCAACCGGGTATACCGTCAGTCAGTGTTGATTGCAAGTATTACCAATGATTGCATTTTGGGACTGGATTTCTTGAAGAATCAACAGTGTGTTTTGGATGTAGCCAAAGAAGTGCTAAGGTTTCCTGATCAAGAAGTCTGTTTACGAGGATCGCGCCCGTGTAATATTTATCGTCAGAGGAGGGAAGTCCGGGAAGAGGTCAAGCTCATAAGGACTCATAGAACTGTCGATGAATGGACCGGAGTCAGTATGAAGAAGGCGCAGGAAGAAGATAATGACTTAAAACCTATACTGCACTGGAAACGGAGCGGAAACAGACCCCAATAGAGCGCCGTGTCCGTCTACAGTCCGACAACGAAGTGTTATTGGGCCCAATGGGACAGTTTGACTTTGGAAGATGAAGTGCTGTATAGGAAACGGGAATCGAAGGACGGCAAAGAAACAACCATGCAGGTGATAGTGCCGCGGAGTAAGGTGACCCCTCTTCTACGGCACATACACGATGGTATTTCTGGTGGTCACCTTGGATTCAAGAAAACCCTCGTTAAGGTGCGACAGCGGTTTTATTGGCTGTGTTATCGGAAAGAAGTCGAGGACTGGTGCCGTAAATGCACTGTATGTGTGTCAGTGAAAGGACGGCAGACAACGAGCAGGGGAAAAATGGAGAGCCGGTACGACCGAAGTGTGTTTGCCAACGGTTTTGAAGAAGGGACACCGGTGTGGCTTCACGATCCTCTGCGCGGAAAAGAAAAGTCCCCGAAACTTCAGGCTCGTGGGGAAGGACCTTATACAGTTATTACGAGGATCAACGACGTAACCTATCGCATTAAGAAGGGACTTCGAGGAAAGCCAAAGGTAGTCCATGTGGATAGATTGGCTCGGTATCATGGAACAAATGATGCTCGGGACGAGCATGACTAAGAGGGGGGGTAATGTTGCGACCTAGAAACTACTTGGTCAAATATCTCGAAGGATCCTTATTTTATCAGCTTGATACAAAAACGCATTTTTTATTCTAGATGTACTCCATCGATTAGTTACGAAGGATCTCTAAAAATTGAATGTTCGAGACTGTAGGTATGTAGGTATAAAGTGAACGCCCTTGCGTTATCGGCGCGACGGCCGGCAAATACCTACTCGCGAACGAATACAAAGGGAAGCCGACAATGTGTCTCGAGATCATTCGATTCCGATTATTATTACGTACATACCTACCGAGAATGTTCAGGAAAATACCAGCTCGCATCTTTATTCCGTATATAAGGTGTTGACGACGGGCAGCGAGTGAGTTACTTCTTGGAAGCGACAGTGTACGGAACTTAAGTAAGCGAACGAAGAGTGATATACCAGTGACCTAGGCGATAATATTGGAATACTGTGAGTCTGCTAAGTGATTTGGAACAGTGCTTGTTGTGTGTAACTAGTATTAGTGAACTAGTGTAGAACTGTGTATTTGTCAAGTTTGTGGAGAGCGGAATAAACCCTTTATACACGTAGTCGGCATTAATTGTACCTACCCCCTAGTACGTGTACGTAACACTATAAAAAATTGGTGTGTTAGGAGAAATTAATTATGCATCTAATCAGGTCATACCCAAGCCAAGCCTACAAGATCCATTATTGTCAAAGATGCTCCGCGAGGCGGCGGCGTTAAAAGAAATCAATTCTTCTCACCCATTAGCCGTCATTTGTAACCCGATATAATTTATTACGTTACCTACCAAGCCTTTCCTTAAACTGAACTTTCAATAAAGACAATTATTGAAATACTTATATAGATAAGTAGCAATTTCACGCTGGCGATGTTCCAATTTTAGTTTTCCACGTAGATATCGGGATAAAATGTTTGGTCGTCTAACCTACTTTAAGGGAGATTTTGTGTGACTTGTTTGTGAACGAATTCCCTGCAAATACCTTCTTAGATAAATACTCTGTAGTAGTTTATCGCTTTATGATATAGGGTTTAATCTCCAATTGAATCGGTGACATACGGTTGCTAATGCTTTTCTGCTCAGCCTTTAGGGAAAACCTTAGACCTTTTTAATCTATGGGGAAAACGGGTGAGATGGTGTACAATCGTCAAGTTTTGTGCCGCCTTTTACCCGACTACGGCAAAGCCAAAAATAAGGGTTATATATTTAGCACTATGTATATTTATAAAATTATTATGTACCACCGTAGCCCCTAATGTTCCTATCTTATTTTGATCAATAAGGTGGCAATCGGTTTTTTTTATGGTCCATGTGGCATTGGCTACATTTTCATGTACACATTACACAACTATAATAAGGTACAAAGTAAGTGCAATAAAATATCTACAATCAATAAAAAAATTGTGAAATGGTTGTATAGTATGAAATTTTTTTTATTATTGGAAAATAAAATTCGAAAAAATTATTTTGAATTTTAATAAAAAATTATACCTTTTAAGTTTATGTATAGGCGATACTCATCAAGACTCCTAAGTTTTATTTCCGCATTATGAAACACCCAGTTAAGCTACCCTTTACCAATCCTTATCAATATTAGCTTATGAATATTTAAGTTATAATAAGCAAAAAACAGTGATAGCCGATTGGTTAAGCAAGCGTCTTGCGGGCTACCAAGTCTCGGGTTCACCTCTCTATTTTTCGTAATCTATGTGCGAATCATAATTTCTATATGATTATCACTTGCTTACGGTGGAGGAAAACATCGTGATGAAATCTTCATGTCTTATTATTATTAATTTATTAAGTTTATGTAGGCGATACTCATCAAGACTCCTAAGTTTTATTTCTGTATTATGAAACATACAGTTAAGCTACCCTTTACCAATCCTTAACAACCGTATCGATATTCAGCTATTGGTATCCATCTGCCGGAGCTGGAGGATGCAATCTATCGATAGGATACCCGATCCATTATTCGAATGAGTTTACAGCCGGCTATCTTGATGACCACTTGCATTTGTTTGATTGCACCCAGTATTGGCTTCAGCCATTAATTACTCTAGTAGTTTCAGAGAGTTATCTAAATATATATAACTCAAAGGTAACTGACTGACTGACTGACTGACTGACATAGTGATCTATCAACGCACAGCCCAAACCACTGGAAGGATCGTGCTGAAATTTGGCATGCAGGTAGATGTTCTAGATTTACAAAGTTAAGTTGCAAAAAAAATGGTATACCCTTTATGTTTCACCTTGAATTTTAAAAGTAATTTCCAACAAAAACAACAAACAAGCAACAAAGCCATGTTTGGTCTGTCTATTGACAGGTCCTTTCAGTGAAAACTCTATATTATCAGCACACATTGCATTGTTTTGTAGAGTTAAACCTGTCGTGCCTTGTTTTGTAAACAGGTTTTCCGTCCGATACGTATTTCGCTTAGCGAGCGCTGTCTGACTCCGCTGCACAACAGCCGCAGGCTTCGCTTTGACGTGGGTTTCCACTGAAAACACTGAAAATGAACTCGTGCAGACTTTAGTTGTTATTGCAATGACTGGCAGGTAACATCTTTTGGATAATAATATTTTAACCGTTAAAAACCATGCAAAGTTGCCATAAATTTAATAATAAAAGGAAATAATAATACATGATAATTACTGCATAGCCGATGGGTTAAGCACGCGTCTTGCGGGCACCAGGTTCTGGGTTCAAACATCGGCTCGCACCTCTGGGTTTTTTGAAATCTATGTCCGAATTATAGTTTATATATGAGTATCACTTGCTTACGGTGAAGGAAAACACCCAGATAGATAAATAGGTTAAAGATATATTGAACCATTAATTCATTTAAGCTTAATACGCTATCCTAAATTCAGTTATTCTAACTGTGAATTCAGATAAGTGTAATCGTATTCAGAATACCTTAACTACCCTGCGATAAAGTGTCCTGTAAAGGCGCCTGAATTCAGTAAAGTAAATTATAGGTAACTAGCTGTGCCCCCCGACTTCGTCCGCGTAGTATTTAACGTAACAAAAATTTCGGGACTATCGGGATAAAAAGTATCCTATATGTTAATCCCGGTTATAAACTATCTGTGTTCCAAATTTCATACAAATCCGTTCAGTAGTTTTTGCGTGAAGGAGTAACAAACATACATACATACATCCACACTCACAAACTATCACATTTATAATATTAGTAAGATTATTAAACGTACATAGGAAGGTAATATTTATGAAAGCATCAAGCACCTGGGACCACGCCGTGATCGTTACATACTTCATGAAATAAATAATATCCAATAACGAGAATACCCATTTAATTGCCATCATCAATCATAAATTAAGTTTACTACCATATTTATACAATCATAAACCTTCAGTTCTATATATTGCCATAACGGACCGGAAACCTTCACGTCCAAAATTAAACTTTAACAACAAAGTATTAAGGTCCTATGTTTGCTGGCAACGTGCTTTCTGAAAGCATTTAGCTGGATGGCCGTAATGAAGTTTATTGTCATTACTTCGATGATAGTAGGTTCGATTCCAATAATGTTTCGTACATTAGTGGGGCTTTAATACGATGTGTACCGTGACCAGACTTACCGAGTATGGTGAGACTGTCCTAATAGTCAATAATGCTATTTGGGTGAAACGAAAATTTGATACAACGTGTTCCATTTTAAATTACTAGCTTTGCCCCCGACTTCATCCGCGTAGTATTTAACGTAACAAATATTTCGGGATTATCGGAATAAAAAGTATCCTATATGTTAATCCCGGTTGTAATCTGTGTTCCAAATTTCATCCAAATCTGTTCAGTAGTTTTTGCGTGAAGGAGTAACAAATATACATCCACACTCACAAACTTTCACATTTATAATATTAGTAGGTTTTCAAGAACTACCATACTAGCAACGAAATAAGGTGCTCTTTGACTTCAACTTGTTTGAAACATAATATTTGTTAAACTGTCTTAGTTTCTATACTATAACTATATTTCAATCTGCAAAGGCACATCTCTAAAAAATAAAACAAGAATTTCCAATGCACTGCCGTGGAAAACTCGCAGATTTTTTGCCAAATAATCTTACTTTTGAATTTACCACGGGACTCAGTTTAAGGCTTAAACAAAATATCCTAGTGACCAACTAATATTTGGTCACATGTTCGTACCGACGTGGCGTGACAAGCGTGTATGATAGTTATGTATGGCTGTATTAATGATGATTTGAAGATGCCTATAGCCAGGGTCCGGCGTTTTGTGGCTTTGTGGTCACCTTCAGTGGATGTGAGTATCAATTATGTTAGTGAATACGTTTAGTATGGACCTGGATTGCCATCCCTGGGCCTTTTTTGCCTCCCACACTATGATTTGTCTCATCATTAGGCCTAAATCTAGGTACGCCCATGTATGATTAAATTGTAGTGATTTTGGCGAACGTATGAACGTTCTACTAATGAGTAACTAACGAGTACTAGCTAAAATTGAATTACATAGTGCATTATTTTCTAGTATTTTTGAGTGTCAATGGTTTTGCCAGCTGGCATTGTGTTGCTGTTCCTGAGAATTTACACCATCTTTTAATATATTGATAACTCTAAATTGAAAATTTAAAAACCCCCGATGCGACGACCTTTTCATCAAATGTATACAATAATCAACAAAAAGTCTGTGTAAAAGTATGAGACATTATTTGTTATGACAATATAATAATTGACATTAGAATAGACAACGAATGTAAATATTGATGCCACGGAGGTTTAATTCCTAGTATAAAATATTATCAATTATGATTTAATTTCATGTAATAACTCTGGTTGAGGTGGACGGGAGCAGCCCAGGGGAAGAATTTTCAATAACGCTAAAATTATTTTAAATTAGATTTGTTTTTTTTATATTTTTCTCAATGGCGGAGCAGCGCCCTCTAGAATTATAATAACGTAATATTCCATGACCATTAACAAAACAAACAAAATTTAACGCATGCGCGTATCCATCATTTGACACGTGACTTATGGAACGTCTTTAGTTCATACAAAAATCTCATATAAAAATTGATAAAATATACATTTTTTCCAGAATCAGGGAAACTTTTCATATGTATAATATTGTAAAAAGCCAGTTCAGACTATTACGATCATTTAAAAATATAATAAATCTAAATCCAATAATCTCAAATTTCGATTGGATTCGAGCCGTGGAAGTTGGTTTTGGCCGTGAATGTGGCTTTTTAACCTACATAAGAGCTGATGATCTTCAAACGGCTGAACCGATTTTCATGAAACATAGCTAAGAACACTCTCGATCAGAATACCTATCTAACAAAAGAAACACAATTGAAATCGGTTCATCAGCTTGGGCGCTACGTTGCCACAGACAGACACACAGATACACAGATACACAGATACACAGATACACAGATACACAGATACACAGACACACAGATACACATGTTAAACTTATAACACCCCTCGTTTTTCGTCGGGGGTTAAAAAGAGCAATCATTGGGTTTGTTTCCGGATCTTCTCAGTGCAAGCAGCATCCCGAACCGGTTGTAGATACTGACTATTTATAAGTGATTTGTTAGCATGTATGAATAAAAATGTTTTGTTTATTTTTAATTTGTGAGTATATAACAATAGGTATAGGTGTATAGGTACATATCGAAAACAGCATCGCACGTCATACAATGGCAATAAGTTTGTGTTTGTTTATTAATCATCTATTACAGAGCGATTTCCGTCCTTAATCTACAGGTTGACACAGAAAGGGTATACTTTTATTTTCAAATCGTAACGTTTTATTACTAAAACTATCAGCTTTGGAGGAAACTTGAAAAACAAAAGGTGTTACAGTGATACAGCTGTTGACAGATTTCATAAGTCTACAAAACCTTTAGTACTTCAACTGTCCCACATAGCCGATAGTTTTAGATTTACAAAGTAAAGTTGCAAAAAAAAATAGTATACCCTTTTTGTTTCACCTAGTATAAATACATATTTACTATTACAAATTCTGTTTGAAGATACAGACTGCTTATTCATCTGCGGCTGAACCCGGATCTGTCCCGACGCCGGTGCCGCTGCATGTCCGGATATTGCAAAGCTCTATTCACTATTTATTGTTTGTGAGGGAAACTAGCGGTTTTTGTGATTGCGCTATTGTTTGACATGTTGTATGTACTTACTCTACAACAGCTTTAGGCTTTCAACAGATTGTGCACGCCGTTTCTACTAGGCTCCAAACTGACTGGCGCGTAACATATCCGCGTATAATACGATACCCTCTTTGCCAATTAAAAACTAACTTTATTCACTCCTATACTTGAGCATTTGGGCGAAAATGCAATGATTTTTATGGCAGATATCAATCTTAATTCATATATTTTTCAGAGTACATTTTCCATTACACGCGCGTATTATACACAGCAGTGCGTTGAGCGGCGCGAATTTTACGCGCGCGTGTTATACGTGACAGTGCGTTCAGTGCGTATCAAAGGCGCTAATTTTACACGCGCGTATTATACGTGGCAGTTCGTATTAAAGGCGCTAATTTTACACGCGCGTATTATACGTGGCAGGGCGTTCAGTGCGTATTAAAGGCGCTAATTTTACACGCGCGTATTATACGTGGCAGTGCGTTCAGTGCGTATTAAAGGCGCTAATTTTACACGCGCGTATTATACGTGGCAGGGCGTTCAGTGCGTATTAAAGGCGCTAATTTTACACGCGCGTATTATACGTGGCAGTGCGTTCAGTGCGTATTAAAGGCGCTAATTTTACACGCGCGTATTATACGTGGCAGTGCGTTCAGTGCGTATTAAAGGCGCTGATTTGACACGCGCGTATTATACGTGGCAGGGCGTTCAGTGCGTATTAAAGGCGCTAATTTTACACGCGCGTATTATACGTGGCAGTGCGTTCAGTGCGTATTAAAGGCGCTAATTTTACACGCGCGTATTATACGTGCATATTTTACACAACTGTCGGTGGAAGTCTTCAGCCTTACGATCATTATAGTTAAGGTAAATGCACACCGGTTCTATGTTGGCAAAGTGGCTATGTAACTCAGTACAAACATTTACCATGACAGCACGCATTATTCTTACAAATAACTTAATATTTGGGAATACTAAACTATCTAGAAATTAATAACACCAGCCTGTATCGAGTTTAGTTCAGAACTAATAAGAACCAGTTGGCCGCGGCGTCTTGCGGTGCGATTGTAAACATTATGTTTCCAAGTCTGCGTTTGTCGCGCACAGCTTCGAAGTTTCTAATAGTTTGATAGTAATATATGCAAACTTTAGGAGATACTGTTGGTGGTTTCATTTGGTGTTTGAGCAAGCAAGCGCAGACTTAGTTGAGTATCCGAAGTCATAGTTTTTGTATTGAAGGTCTTAACGTATTTTTCGATTTAACCAATCATCCTAGGTAGGTATCCTAGGTAGAGGTATGAAAATTTTACACAGGAATTCATTATTTAACATATTAAGGTCGTAAAGCCAAGTTATAGAGAATTAAATCATCATCTAACAGCTCATATACGGTACCAGGGTAGTACCCACAGATATAGATTTACATAGATAACGCAAATGTATGTACTTAGCGTGTCCGAAAACCCCGACCAAGTGTCGAAGTTGGTCGCCAATAACTTACAGTCCTCGCGACTACAGATATAAAAATATGAGTATGAGCGAGATAATCACTCGAGAGAATCGTAGCGGGCGGAGGGGCATCGGCGGCATCGGTGTCTTTGAATCGGTTTGGATTTCCCGCCATCTAAGACGTCACAATAGGTGTTAAAAATTCGGCACGCTTGGTTTCAATACAAATCGTGATACTTGCGTTATCTATGTAAATCTATATCTGCGGTAGTACCACTCTCTCACAGAAGATCAGCGTAATGTAGCTATTATAGCGGCGATTCGTACGATGAGTGAGAGAGCCGGAAGCCTGACCCCCCCTCTCTTGCATTCCCCCCGTCTGTCCCACTCCCATTCGAATTAGCAACGACGTATGAGCATTGCCTTTGTTGGTATTACAAGCATCTATAGCAGCGAGCAGTGATAGCCGATTGGTTAAGCACGCGTCTTGCGGGCTACCAGGTCTCGGGTTCAAACCCCGGCTCGAACCTCTGGATTTTTCGAAATCTATGTGCGAGTCATAATTTCTATATGATTATCACTTGCTTACGGTGAAGGAAAACATCGTGATGAAACCTGCATGTCTTAGAAGATTTAACCGATTTTCGAAAGACATGTGAAATCCGCCAACCCGCACTGGGCCAGCGTGGTGGATTATGGCCTGAATCCCCCTCGTGTTGAGGGGAGGCCCGTGCCCAGGAGTGGGACGTCAAAAGGGCTAAAATTATTATTATTATTATTATAGCATCCTTTCCCAAAGTGGGCGATAACGCCCCCATGTGGGCGCTGCAGGCCAAAAGGGGGGCAGTAAGAGACCCGGAAAACAAAGTGGGCGTTGTGTAGCTCACAATAATAAATTAATTTATTATTGTGTAATAAATTAATAAGTAATAAATTAATTTTAGTAGGTGAAAAAAAGGCGGCGCTAAAAAATAATTTATTCTCAAAGTGGGCAGTATACAAAATAAGTTTGGGAACCACTGATCTATAGGTTACGATAACTTCTTAGAATCAAGCAGATCGTAGGCTTGTTTGCCGGCTTTTTATATAAAAAGGATGAGCTCTAAGAAAGGCTACTAGAAAAGTCTTCCCCCATTTGGGTTAAATAGGGGATGGAAGTTGGTATGGACATCCTATCGGCCGCTGAGCTAGGCTAAAAGAATAATTATGTCAATTGTTTAAATTGCGTAACTGTTTTAGTTTCGGTCGTTTGACCATTAGTCACACCTCTGTTGCGGTTTTAAGACAAAACCAAGGGCCCCTAAAACAGTTTAAACTCCTGTCATTCATAATGGAACGTGAATGTTTCGACTTTCGAGTCTGTAAACTAATTGAGCGTTGTTGTTTGTATGTCTAAGCAACCCTTTACGACTATTGGTGATTGCATAGTCTCCACTTTATGACGTCAGTCGAGGCATAGGTTACGACATACGTGGAACTCCTTGAAGCCCTTTATCTCAACCTAAGAGCGATCTTGGAAATCTAATTCTTAAGTCATACAAAATACAGTACAAAATGCCGCGTCAAGACCGTTCTCAGACTTGATATAGATTTACTAATATGGGGCTAAGATTAAACCTGTCTTCTTTTTCCCAATAATTTTATTTTTCCTACATTATAAGAAATTATAATTACAATATTCTGTTACACAAAAGCACAATTATTAAGCCATTAAATATCATAGATAAGAAACTAGCTGAGCCCGCGACTTCGTCCGCGTGGAATTTAACAAAAAAGCCCGCTCCCGCGTTCTGAGCCCGCGCGACAGGACCCTTTTTTTTAAATGTTTGTTTTCTAAAATAAAAGTAGCCTAAGTTACTGCTTATAAAATCAGCTATCTACCAGTGAAAGTCCCATCAAAATCAGTCCAGCCGGTTCGGAGATACTCTTTGATTTCATGTGTTTTTATTTTTTTTACGCAGAACCCTAATTGTTTTTCTCAAATTAAAGTAGCCTAAGTTACTCCTTAAAACAATAGCTATCTGCCAGTGAAAGTCCCGTCAAAATCGGTCCAGCCGTTTCGGAGTTTACCCGGAACAAACACGCAGACAGACAGACAGACAAAAAATTTTTTAATCGCATTTTTGTTATAGGTTTCATATGCATTTAGTGAAAAGGTGTTATTTTGATATTACAAACAGACACTCCAATTTTATTTATTTGTATAGATAAATCCTACTAATATTATAAATGTGAAAGTTTGTGAGTGTGGATGTAAGTATGTATGTTTGTTACTCCTTCACGCAAAAACTACTGAACGGATTTGGATGAAATTTGGAACACAGATAGTTTATAACCGGGATTAACATATAGGATACTTTTTATCCCGAAATTTTTGTTACGTTAAATACTACGCGGACGAAGTCGGGGGGCACAGCTAGTATAATATATCTCTAAAATAAAATATAATCTCTTCACTAAAAAGGCCGCTGTTCAAGGTCGATCTAATGGCGAAGGTAAAAAGGATTCCGTGTTTTTGTAAAGGTCTCTAACTAAATTATATTTGTTGGCAGACTCGAGAGGGTTCTGGCTGAGGACTGAGGCGCTGAAGACACGACGGGGGAGGCATGGACAACACAGAATCAGGCCAAGGAGACAAATTGGTGAGCGTATTATCATTGTAAGTTCGTATGAGAAAACAATTAAATTTCACAGAGTTATAATAAAATTTAACATATTTAAATATATACGCAAAAAAGGTTTTGTTATTGGATACTTGGCCGCAACATGCAATAGAATCTATCAGATGCCAAAAAACCTGAATTAAGAAAAATATTGTTCGTATAAATGACGTCACAATTTTTTACGATACAAGCTGCCAGAGACATTATTTTTTTATAACATTTTTTTTTAAACTTAGACATTGATTGTACACATGCTTAGCGTAGACATCCCCAAATCTATATTTACAAATATTAAAAATGAATCTCTATTTCCTTGGTCATCGCATCACGCGTGAACGGATGGAACGATTTCGCTATTTTTTTGTTGTGTTTATTATTGTCCAAAGAAGGTTTTTATGAAATACAAAAATGAGAAAGTTGAGCGGAACAATTCGAATTCAATTTTCAAAGTTAAGACAGGACAAGGTCTGTCGGGTCAGCTAGTATTTACATAAATGTAAATAGCAGTCACCTGCACCTCTCAGGAATATTTTCCAGCATAAGTTGAGCTCTCTTTATCCAGGGTGCCAATAAAAAAGAGAGCTCACTCTGGAAATGTTTCTTGAGATGTGTAGCCAACCGTACCTATTCAAATTGAAGAATCCATATTCTCAGTTGAACACATGCTCGGTTGCTGTGGGGCCCATTCAAGCGCATTTTATCAGATATCTAACGGCTCGCCGACTCAGAGAGTACCAATGTGTTTGCGGGTAGTTGAGAAATGAGATTCAGTTTTCGAATACCTATTCGTCACTCATGTCTTGGTCGGAAGCTTCAAGCTACCCAATGAAATGGATTTATTCGAAAGTTTCAAGTGAAGTGAAAACTTTTTGGAAATATATTTGATTGTAGATCAATATACATACAAGGTTTTAATTACTTACCGGATCGTTAGAGCAGTAAACAAATGTTACCAGTAGGCATATCAAACAATCGGTTACTGCTCTGTCGGTCAGTTAGTGTATTGGTGAACTCGGAACCTAATAGATCCTTAATTGGAAAATGTAAACTCCCGATTAGATTTAATTTGGTAGATACTAATATTTCTTGCCGGCTTAAGCTGCTCCGCCCTCGTGACCGGCCTACCCTATGTAACTAGTACCTACCTACCTATTACCTAGGCATCTATCTAGGTATCAAAAATAAATCGATCCGTAGCAAATATGTACCTAAATATAAAAAGATGTTCCTATCTTGATTAGTATTATAGTGAAATCATCTCACTTCCATCTGGTAATCTCTAGTGCAAATATCTTTACTTAATAAAGGACTTTCTTGTCTGTGTACTCACGAAACCAAACTCTATCTCCTATGCCCCAGTGTTTACTTATAATTCGGCGGTTAATTGAATGTCCTTCATTTTCTTTCTTACAAAGAGTAAAATGGAAGTTGTATCGCTACTAGTTTACAAAGTTCTTAATCCAAATGGGAATAACAAAAGGCATTATTTAGACATAACAAGTAAGAGAGAAAGCGACACAGTCCCACCGGGGGGAGTCTCTCACTTCGATTCTTCTTTCTGTCTACAGAAGAGTTAAAGTAAAATATACCTTAACTTAGATTAATAAAGTACAATATCGTATTAACTAAGTGTACGATCCTGTTGCATATAGAAATCCATGCCTCACATCAAGTATGCAGGACTATGCCGGAAAAACTGCTTTGTACGCAAAGAATTTGTAATAATAATTATTATTTGTACGAGTAAGTATTGCGTATGTTAGCTTCGTATCTGTAATGTGTGTAATCTACATCAACAATTAGTATATAGTCTGTGAGTATAAGAATAACAAATGATACCCTTTGGGGATTTATCGTGAGGTCTAATGGGGCTATTCAGAAGGGAAATACCCTGTTTATTATCACTAGTAGGATTTGTGCCCCTAGAAGCGAATAGTTTCGGGATCATATCGCTTTATTGATGACCAGAATTAACAGATTAAACCTAATGATTTCTCTATGTTTTGATAGCACAAAATAGAGACTGAATTACGAATCGGGGTCAATGATCCGTCAGTAGGTACTCAAACCCGAACTCAAAATTGTTTTTATTCATGTAAGCCAATAAAGCATTTATGAATAGTCAGAATCTACTACCGGTTCGGAATGCTGCTTCCACTGAGAAGATCCGGCAAGAAACTCAATGGTATTCTTTTCAATGAATACAAGATGGTGTGCATTCAGGAACAGCAACCGAATATGAGCTGGCAACATTGCCACTAAATAAGTAATAGTAAATAATAATGAAATCTCACTCAGGTTTAGGTATTTAAACGTGTACATACCAAAATAATAATGAATAAAACAGAGGTAAATGAGAAGATAATTGCTTTGGTGTGATGCCTTCCATGCTAAATAAATGAATAGGATTTAATGACAATGTTGTTAAGAGGAAAGTGAGTGGACCAATCCCCGCAAGCAGCGCCCGCGCACGAGCATGACTTGAAAAGCGGCATCACTCTCCTCAATCATAATAGAGGAAAGAGGGTGACCCGCTCCACAAAGCCACTGCAAACAAGGACATTAAAGTGACCAAAGTGTGGTCAGGATCACTGTCCTATATCGATTACTAGCGGCCCGCCCCGGTTTCGCACGGGTACATTGCGGTTACATTATTCGAGTTTTAGTAAGGATCCCTAATTTTTTTTGAAAATATATTATAGCCTATGTCACCCGGGGATAGTGTAGCTTCCCAACAGTGAAATAATTTTTCAAATCGGTTCAGTAGTTTCGGAGCCTATTCATTACAATCAAACAAACAAAGTTTTCCTCTTTATAATATTAGTATGACATACAAAGTTAACATAATATTGCTCCCATTGTGACACAGGGTTAGTGCCGAAATTGGTTTATTTCCGTCCACCGGGACGTGTCTGATGGCCTTGTACGTCTCAGATGACGTGCCTTTGATGTCTCATGGCCAGCGTCATATATTTTTTATAACAAACAGGCATCCCATTACAACCATAGGTGAAGGACCCATGCGCAAATTTCTAAAAGGGTTTGATTACAACTGTGTCGTGGAAGAGCTATCAATTAGATTTTATCATCCTTCCTAGACTATTTTTGACAAGCTTTCTTGTTTACTTGCAATGTATGTTTTACGGGTGGAATCTAGCAACTGAATTTTAAATCAGTTATCTTTAACCGATGGAGCTAAAATTTGGCATACACGCTTATTTTGGATGACAATGCGTGCTTAGCTATGGGACGTCATTCTAATTCCAATATGGTGGATCATCCAAGATGGCAGACTATTTGTTCTGCACTACCGCAGTATGGGTATCAAATGAAAGAACTTGCTGAAGAGAACACGAATAAAAAAGTGTAAGGAATGTAAAATTGTTTAATAAAGTTTTTTTAACATTAATTTACATAGCTGTTATCACGAAAACAGAAGTCTCGATATCACTTTTAATTAAAGTCTATTTCACATACGATGTCCCGTTGATGTGGTGCTATAGTCGCGCATCGGGAATTTTTATGTGTAATGGACTGTAAGCTAAGGTGTTTGTACGAATGGGGTATGGGCTCACGGGAACAATTTAATGGCCAGGATGGGGGTCCAATATGGAACCTTTAGGCTACAAGGCCGACCCCTTTAATCACTGTGCTTTTAACGTTTCAATTTAGAAAAGGTTTCCCAACTATTTCTCGACCTCTTTTAAAAATCCATGTACACGACCGGTGCAGGTCCCAAGATGTCCTACCTCTAGGCTTCGCAAGTTCACAATAAAACACTAGGGTGCTGGATATAGGTGTATATTGCTCCACTCATAAAACAAAAAGCTCAAGGGGTATATGAAATATGAAATGTCACTACCACCTTAACACCGCGCGCTATCTCGATATAGCGACATCTATCGGTGGCCTTGACAATTGTAATTATACAGTACCTAATAATAATAAAAAATATCAGCCTTTCCCATAAGTACTCTACAAAAAGCGCTTAAGAGAACCGGATGTCGAATTTAAGTCCACACTGTCCAAAGAAGCATTGACGCTGCCCACGTAAAATATGTTTCGCGTGAAACATTACATTCAATATTCTGTTAGTACTTAATATAAACCGCCTGACCAATAGGAGCCCACGTAATAGCAGTCAATTATGAGCCAGTGCTTACACTGATGTTATCATAAGACGCAATTGGGTATTCAGATGGGGAATGCCTCAATTTCATGCGATATCAGATCCAATAACGATTACTGTTATCACTTCATACAAATGAGGGTTAGAAATACCTTGGCCTATTTCATAGTCCTTATTTGATAAGTTTAACATCACAGGAATCCTTACTTCCTTGAATGCTTTTAACTTATATGTGTACCTTGTACCTTTCTCGTTTGTACTTTCATGAAAACTGCTAACCCCTTATTGATACGCTAGACGACCGCTTGGCGCAGTGGTTCGAGCGTAGGCCGCTCGGCTCACTGCACAAGTTGGTTGCGGGTTCGATTCCCGCCGGGGCAAATTCCGGAAAGTGCCTTTTCGTCATTTATCCAGGTCTGGGTGTCACTGGGTCCATTTGCCGGTACCCATAGTACAAGCGTTGCTTAGTTTGGGACCTTACAGTTAGTGTGTCAGTGTGGCGATATTTATTTATTATTATTATTATAAACATGGACTAGCGGTTGTGTAGTTACACAATACTTTGTCTTCTTCATTCTAAATTCAAATTACTAATGACAGAAAGAGATAGTTCCGTGTGTAACTATTCGCCCACTAATCCACCTTTATTAATAAGAGGGCTTATGTTTTGATGTTATTTTATTCAAATGTAGTATAGAGTACTTACGCCATTTTTATGGCATATTGTAGTAACTCCCCAGATGGCCAGTACCTGTACAGTTTGTCATACGAATATTTTACATAGACTCTAGCAATTAGCGAGTATACTCTAGTACTTTTTAGTGACAGTAGTGTTGCCTGCTCACGTTGTGTTGCTGTTACTGTAATATTACACCATATTTTATTCTATTGAAAATAGTTTATTGATGGATCTTCTCTATGGAAGCAGCATTCCGAACCGGTGATAGATTGAAATTTGAATATTGAAAAGTGCTTGGTTGACCTACATTAATACGATATATTTGATACATGAATACGGATAAAACAAATAGTAGAGCTACAAAAGACTTTTAGTCCAAACAGCAAACATTCCGAATATGTGTCCAGAATACGGTTGAAATGTACCAATGGCACAAAACGCAAAACTGTGTCACACTGTAGACTGGAGGTAGAGACCTAGGTTTATGTAGAGACCGTTGCTCTATTTTGACTAGCCGATAATTTATTATTGCGACGCTGGAACTAAAAGCAAAAACTGGTAGCGCTATATTTAATTAGGCAGTCGGCGAGCTCAAAAGTAACTTTAATTACTAGCTGTAATGTTGGTGAGCAAATTAGGCCGAAGCATTGGTTAATTAACATATAAACGAATCCTGAGGGTTTTCGATGGCATAATTACTTCGTGAACTAGTTTTATTTTTATTTTATACAGTTTCCATCTGTGATAGACAGATTTAAAATATGCTTAAATGTTCTGATCTGAGACACGGAGTTCCAAACACGTAATTAATTGACCACCTATCAAAACGATTATTTCGCTCGTCGAGAGAGATATCTCGATTTGGATCCCCTCCAGTTACAGTCACGAATTTAAATAATAATAAATATAATATATTAATTTACCCATTTTAACGTCCCACTCCTGGGCACGAGTGTCTCCTCAATGCGATAAGAATTCGGGCCATAATCCACCACGCTGGCCCAGTGCGGGTCGTTGGATTTCACATGTCTTTCCAAAATTGGAGACATCATAATGCAGGTCGCCACATTACATTTCTCTTCAACGTAAACAAGTGATAGTCCTATTAAAATTATGATTCGCACATAGATACCTACAACCAAAGATACCTACCAAACTGAGCCAAAAGATTTTTCTGCTCTATTTTTGCTTTAAAACTCCTTCTTTTCAATTCATAAATGAAAGGTTGGATCTGTTAATTATAGAGCTCTACCGTTGGCACATCGTCTAAGAAGCTCGTGCCAAGCTGGCTAGAGTGTAATAAGAACCTTCACCAATACAGCCAAGTTGCCAACGACACTGTGCCAAAACATACTTGCAATGCTCTCTGACCTGACTAATAGTGATGCAATATTTCACTGGTAGTATGTGAAAAATCATATTATATAGTTTTTCATAAGTAGCACCTGCTGCCAACATACACTAAACTAGAAACTTCTAAAAATAATTGCAATAATTGCATTAATGAAATCGCAAAGCGTTCGGTACTGTCATGGTGTTTATGATAAATCATCGACCAGTGACTTGATAGGATTACGTGTCAAAGTGAAAATTCACTATGTATAAAATCGCTGACTGTGAAATAACAGTGAAAGAGAAATATAATTTCACGTAATACAAATGAATTAGAGGTAGCAATCATTTCCATGCCTACTGACTAATTAACACTTTTTCTGTGTACGCCAAAATGCTCCTAACATTTCGAGTAGGTACATACACAATTGCAGTAATTCAAACCTTATTTTTTGATCACTAAAATTATAAATAGCATAAATGTTGGAATCGAAAACTCTCATGCAAACGCGTGACTAACTTTTTATTGATTTTAAGTGAGTACATTATGCGATAGCGGCATTTAATAGGTTATGGAATGGCATTGTACGCTCTCCCAATTTTGTATTGATTCAATGTTTCGAATAGAGTCTTCTGCTTTGGCTCAGGTACAGAGAAACTTTAGCTTATTGCTTAATAGCTAAAGCGTAGACCACTTAGCGTTATTGTTTCTACTCAAAGTAATTTGTGTACCTATGCGTTGAAGACGTTGCTGGGACTCTATCGAATGTTAGTCTGTTGTATCCGGAAGCAGCCACGTAAATTATACGCTAAAAATATTAATGTAGAGCTCATTACTACTTATACTTAGAATAGTTATAATCCAAAGATTTTTCACAAGTTTTTCGTAGGTGCAATGTTTATCATCAACAGTACAACAGTTTTTTAATAGTAGATTTTATAGTCGAGAGAATGCAATATTCCCGCGGAGATGCGTTAATGACAAAAGTTTTGAATCAAGCTTCGGCCTTTATGTTGTTCTAGTAGCCCTCTACAGCGTCGCTTCGCTTGTGTGTTCATTCATAGTTTAACAACTAATTTAAATTATAGGATCTATCGACAACAAAATAACAAGTCGTACAAATTGACATTAATAATAATGCCTTCATTCCCCAGCGATGTGAACCCACTCAGGGCTGACAAAAAGCGAGTTTCTAATTAAAAAAGGTCATTTCCTTGTTTGCGTGGTAACACGAATGTCTATTGGGAGGTTTTTCATTAACAAACTAACTTTTATAGGAAGTATTCTATATAATGATAACGTCATTATATTTCGTGGTAATTGTCTTCTAATTCTACCTATGAATAACTCAATTGGAACGAGTTTATACCACCATTGAAAACTTACTTAATTGAGGAGTTCCGATATTCGGTACAAGTAGGTACAGTCAACATTAAAAGTAGCTTGGTATCTGAAAGTTACAAAAGGATCGCATTGTTAAACATGTCATAATAATGTGACACCAAAAAGTCTCAAAAGGAAACGAGCTCGCAATATTTTATATAGAATTCGTATACTTTTAGAGACTTCTGATGTCATTCTCTTATGACGTGTTTCATAATGTTATACTTTTGAACAATTCAAATACCGAGCTACTTTTTATGTTGACTGTACTTATGAATAAAAATTGGTACTGTTGTTCGTAGATAATTATTTTAACTAAGTATAGGTATATTTGAAATTAACCCCATATTTATGGAATGTATAAACCAATTTAAAATAGCATTACAAAGGTCTACTTATAAGTAGAACTTAATGAAACTTACCGTATTCTCCTCCTTCTTGCAATCATAACATAATGAGCAAGACTGATATACTTTTAAATGTTTCAAGATTAGTTTAGTCGTGATTGGACAACAACAGAATTTATACCACTAAAGGTGGTACATAAAACGTCCACTATGTGATTAAACACTTTTTATCTGCGACTATAAGCTACCTATACATACGTCCATTAAGGGCATAAGTTTCGCGGATTGCATGCAAGCATGCAAGGCTTTTTAATTGACATTTTAAATTTCGAATGTCATGCATTACTCGCGTTCTCGCATGACCGTATAAACATTTCACACACATGAAATATTTTTATTACTAGCCTAATGGCTACAAGTAATCTTGTACTTAATCCGAGGTTACGTTAAGAGAGAAACAAAAATATCGCGAGAAACAAATCTCTCATTGAATACTTACAATTTTTTTAATAGCGTTTAGGACTAACACCGAAGAGGTGCATGAGATAGGTGGCAGATTTAATCTTGTCTTTACTAGCTGTTTAATTTAAAATAAGCCTAAGTTACTCCTCATAACATCATAACAGCTATCTGCCAGTGAAAGTCCCGTTAAAATCGGTCCAGCCGTATCAGAGATTAGCCGGAACAAACATACAAACAGAAGAAAATAAAAAAAAAGTTTTTTTGTTATAATTTATCATATGCATTTAGTAAACAGCTGTTATTTTGATATTACAAAGGGAATAATTGTATTTATCTGTATACAAGGTGACACATAATGGGTATACTTTTTTTTTCAAAACTTAACTTTGTCATTCTAAAACCATCAGCTTTGGAGGGAACTTGAAAAACAGAAGGTGTTACAGGAATACAGCTGTTGACCGATTTCACAAGTCTACAAAACCTTTAGTACTTCAACTGTCCCACAAAGCCGATAGTTTGAGATTTACAAAGTTAAGTTGCAAAAAAAATAGTATACCCATTATGTGTCACCTTGTAGACGTATAGATTAGTAGCCACCAGAATTGGCTCCATTATAGGTTTATTTTGAATAATTTCGCTGCGCATAGAGTGGTTTGTTTCGTAGAGTGCCTTATATAATCAAAGCAGACCAACGTATGTTACACTAACTCGTAAATGATAACTACATATTCTCGTATCGCCTCACATACCTAGCTCTTTATTTCGGTTAGCTATTACCAACCACGAAGGCAATGAAGGTTATTCGATGGGGTGACCTAGGGTCAATCGATAGTAAGCCCTACGCGAACCACTCTGTCATTATGTATGCCTGGTAGGTACATATTATCTAATGTCAATACATCGGTTCTGAAGGCTCAAGTTATTTATAGCTGCATTTTTGTTTTATATTCGTACGATTTTGAAATTATGTTGATTGGGATATAAATTATTAGTTTTTGGAGTAAGAAACCTAATTTTTAATAACAAACGTAATAGTTATTGTGTCCATCCAGACATTGGTATACGAGTATCACGTTTATTTCTACTTCTAAAATATTTTCAAATTTGGAAAACTGCCATAAACGGCCATAGACATCTGCTTTGATTTTTTATTTTTATTTTACACTACTCGCGCAGCAGTAAATCATTGGAAAAATAATGTCTTGAGCACTGGTGCGGTTAAATCTCTCTCAGCGTTGGCTCTACGTAGCGCCCGGTATCGCTCTACGTAGCGACCGGATCTTTGCCTTGGTAAAACTTTCATGTTATTCTAGCTTTATGATCCTCCTTTGTAGGAGGCGTTTTAATTTATATAGAGTGTATATATTTTTGTTTACTCATGGAAACTATCCCGTTCTAAATATATAATTTAAGTCAAAATGACGGATAAAAAAATCTTAAAATCTCACTAACCTCCGAATCTAAACTCGAGTTATTACTTTTTCTGTGAAAGTAATTATTTAAGTAACTAATTTTATTGCATACTTTAGAAAAGGTCAAAATAAAGAACTACAAAAGTTAGCATTCTGTAAAGAAATTACTTAAAACAAGTGTAAGTATGGTGCAAAGCCATGCCTATCAAGTATTATAAAGATCAACAGAAAATCTAGAACAAATCTATACATGAACACCATAGTATTGATAATAAAAATATGATCACTTACAGCATTGACAGTAAAATAAATATCCCTACCTCTAAGAATTTGCTCTACTTTAATTAGACTCTCTCTAACAAGAATTAATAATGTCCAATAAGAACTCTTTTTATACGAGGTTACAATCTATATTTACTTCTCTCTAGGCACGAAAGGCTACAAATAAAATGGGGAATATTGATGGGTCGTCAAATATCTCGAAACATTGCAACAATGGAGTTTTAATAACGATAAAGATATTTGATTTTTGTTTCGTCCAATTTGCTCAGCAGTTTTGAAGTTAGGTATACGCATATATAAAAGAGGCCAAATTTAAAATTTTCTGGAAATCTTTCTCCATTGCATTAGTCTTCGTGTTCGCACGCTTTGTCAAAACACATCATATTTTCTAGTTCATGGATTAACTGTTATAAGAGTGTAGTTTTAGCTAAAATTTCTCGAGTAGGTAATGTTCAGTACAGGAATGTGTACTGCCAACTTCGCTCGACTTATACCTATTACGTCATACCTACTATAGAACTGACGTCAATTTGTTAAGAAATATACTTATATCTCGAAAACTATTGGACGCATCAAAATAGTGAGCTATAAATACAAAATCATGCATATTCCCTATTGGCACAGATAAGGTCAACATATCTCGAGGGATTAGATCCAAAGTGCCAAGTATTGGTCACGTCTGGGACAGAATTGGCCGTCCCACACAATTTACTAAGAAACTTTTCATCTGCCCTAAAGATTCTATCAACGATAAGGATAAGCTCTATATGTAGACTGCTTACATAGCTGAACATAGAATCGCATGTGGAATTAATATCAATGAGATAATTTCACATTAGACCGACTTTTAACTTTAGTGACCTGCATGGGGCTAGATAGTTTTGTTTTTATATTTTAAAGATTTAATAATAAATCATAAATATCGCTAGACTGGCACACCAACTCTATGGTCCTAAACTAAGCAATGTTTGTACAGTGCCACCCAGACCAGAGCAAATTACGAAAAGGCCATTTCCGAAATTTACCGAGAGTATCGTACCCGCAACCACCATGACGAGCGGCCTACGCTCGAACCACTGCGCCAAGTAATTGTCCCACAACATTCAAACAAAAAATCTGTAGATAAATACCTACAGACTTTATGTTTATAATTAAAATTATGATTCATTCATTTTAATGAGTAACAGGTAATTGTACAGCCCCAATCTGAAGAACTAACAAATTGCCACACAACCTTTAGTACTTCAACTTTCCCACAAAGCCGATAGTTTTAGATTTACAAAGTAAAGTTGCAAAATAAAATAGTATACCCTTTCTGTTTCACCTAGTATATTTGACGTCTACCAACAAGGTATGTCTGATGGACATTATATTTGCCACGAGCGAAGTACAGTCTTAAATTTGATTCGTGTCTAAAACGCGTTAAGGTATATATTTGACTGTGCGCGTTAAATTGTAATTCGGTTAATATTATTAAAGTGGCTGTGATTTTGAAGGGTAATCTTTTAGATGGAAAGGTGGAGTACATAACAGGAATTTTTTGATGAAATATCGGCCTGTCCGGCCCGATTCAGTTATGTAACCTTTTTTGGGAGGCTTTAATAATAATAGGCATATAATTTAATTCTGTCCAAATATTAGGTATGAAGAGAATTTTAATTAAATAAATACTTACCATGATCTTGCTTATAATGGCCGCACATACCTCATATTGCGCCAACAGATACGACTTATTTTCCGACGGTAAAACAGAAACGTAAACGCCTTTTGCACCAATTTCTATAATGTTTATGTTAAACTATTTTTTTTTACTTTTGAATTTATCGACCCCTTCGACCTAATGAACCATTGAAGAAACATGTACGACGAAATAAGAAACTTATTCCTCGCGTTATTAACAGTTGTTATTCCTGCCAGACACGGTGACGAGCGGCACCGAGCCGCCGGAAGCGTCGGAGAGGAGTTCAACGAAGAGGAGCCAGCCACAAACGTCGCGTATCTCCGCCGGTGAGAGCGGTAAACACATCGTTCAATAGCGCTTACACCCTAGAACAATCACCTACCGTCATTTAGTTGGGGTTTCCAAGAAGCATGTAAATCATTATTAATATCTACTACCCTTTGTAATCATTAAATATACAAGCTACTGGCGATCTAAAAAATAAAAAGATAAATAAAAAAAATAAAAAAGACAAGCCCGCTGAATTTCTTGCCGGATCTTCTCAGTCGTGGTCGCGTGCCGATCCGGTTGAAGATATCAGAAAAAATGTACAATTGACAAAGTAAACGCTTTGACTTTGAAAGAAAATCAAACAACTGAGTTTAAATTGCTCGATAAAAT
The DNA here is from genome assembly GCA_918843915.1 of Notodonta ziczac. Lineage (NCBI taxonomy): Eukaryota > Metazoa > Arthropoda > Insecta > Lepidoptera > Notodontidae > Notodonta > Notodonta ziczac. The sequence continues at coordinate 10,055,008 of OU974050.1, read as the reverse complement.
CTCTGTGAGAAGACCAATGAGCGCGCTGAATTATTGCCACTCAGGCTTACCAGGCAAAACAGCCTGGGTGGTTTAGGTAAGCGGTCATTCACACGGTTAACCCAGCACCGTACATTTTACTGTTCTAATACGGTCATTACCCGTCAAAAATGCTCGACCTCAAATTCCTATGGTGATTTTTGCAGAAAAAGCCTAGGTACTGTGAGAGTTTAACGCCGCATTCAAAACTTCGTTGAAGTTTGCTCACATCCTTATCCGAAAGCTCAATATTGCTTGTCAAGCATTTACGTTGACAGTGCTCGCTTAATTAATAAATAAATATCGCCAGACAGACACACCAACTGTACGGTCCCAAACTAAGCAAAGCTTGTACTATGGGTACCGTACAATGGACTGGGGGCGATCCCAGTGACACCCAGACCAGGGTAAATTACGAAAAGGCCATTTCCGAAATTTGCCCCGGCGGGAATCGAACCCGCGACCACCATGTGCAGTGAGCCGAGCGGCCTACGCTCGAACCACCGCACCAGGCGGTCGTCAATTAAATTGTTAAAATAATTGTTTCTTGACTGAGTCCATTATGCAGGTTCAAATTACTTACCTTTTACCTTAGACGTCGTAAGCAGTTAAATGGGCATAAGTATGAGTCTCCAATCATTATTAAATTTTACAGCCTTTAAAACCATTAACATTATGGCCATGGAAGGGAAACAGCTAGGGAAACAACCATAAAATCGTTTTTCAGTATTTTAAGAAGGTAACCTACAAATATGTTTATTTTTTCAAGTGAAATTGCCTGAAGTATTTCTGAAAGATTATCATTTTGCAGTTTGCTATTCTATTTAGTGTTTTCACAAAACTTTTTAGTATAAAAAGTATGGATAAGACCAATAAGCTGTAGACGCTGCATATCCGGGCACCCGTGCTCGCCTATCATATGCATTGCCACTGCATATACCTAGGTATGATCGCACCTGACGTTTTGATTGGTTCATTCACAGCTTGACCTTGAACGGGCCAATCAAGATTCGCTGTCTTCCCCTATACCCCGCCATCTTTTGACGATTGCTTTCTCATACAATTGTGGACATAAGCAGTGTCTTGTCGTATGAAATAAATCATTATATTGAATCTTTTGAAAGAACCTGCACAATATCCCTACCACAGATATAGATTTACATAGATAACGCAAATGTATGTACTTAGCGTGTCCGAAAACCCCGACCAAGCGTCAATGTTGGTCGCCGATAACTTACAGTCCTCGCGATTACAGATATAAAAATATGAGTATGAGCTAGATAATCACTCGAGAGAATCATAGCGGGCGGAGGGGCATCGGCGGCATCGGTGTCTTTGAATCGGTTTGGATTTCCCGCCATCTGTGACGTCACAGTAGGTGTTAAAAATTTTGTACGCTTGGTTTCAATACAAATCGTGATACTTGCGTTATCTATGTAAATCTATATCTGTGATCCCTACCATCTTCATAAGACAATAATGATTGACACAGTCATTTTGACTGACTCATTGTTTGTAGAATGGAGCGGCGCGACGGGCGGCCCGGCGGCGGAAGTGGTTCTCCGCCTTCATCCGCCGCCCTCCACCAGCCGAGCCAACTCCTCCCTAGCTGACATCGGTGAGACCTGATAAATTGACTTACGAACTCCGCCAGAGAGAACCGTCTATTTTTTACATGTCGGGGACTAGGTTTCAGTGGTTATTCACACGAGGAATCCGACTCCATTCATTCTTTATACTAAGTGAAACAAAAAGAATATACTATTTGCTTTACTTTGTAAATCTAAAACTATCGGCTTTGTGGGACAGTTCAAGTACTAAAGGTTTTGTAGACTTATGAAATCTGTCAACAGCTGTAATCCTATAACACCTTTTGTTTTTCAAGTTTCCTCCAAAGCTGTATTAGCTGTATAGTATTAGTATTATATACCCTTTCAGTTTCAACCTGTATACTTCGCAAGGCGACGGTAAAATAACAACTCTGTGAGTATTTTAATCAAAATAAAATGTCTAAGTGATAACCTATTACACCTATTTGAAGACCGCTTGGCGCAGTGGTTTGAGCGTAGGTCGCTTGGCGCACTGCACATGGTGGTTTCGGGTTCGATTTCCGACGGGGTATATTACAGAAATGGCCATTTCGTAATTTGCCCTGGTCTGGGTGTCACTGGGATCGCCCCAGTCCATTGTACGGTACCCATAGTACAAGCGTTGCTTAGATTGGGATCATACAGTTCAGTCTCGCGATATTTATTGATTTATTTATTACACCTATTTCCCTTTCCCGATATTCCTTTATCGAGGTGTGGTTTAAAAAAGTATATTTATTAATGTATTATGGTGTTCCTTGCCCAGATGGTAGCGGCGTGGTGGTGAGGGCCGAGGAGGCATTAATAGTGGCCTTCGTTCTGCTGCTATGGGTGGCCGCTATCGCGCTGTTCTTCAATCGATGGGGCAAGATCAGGTGCGTCTATAAGCTGTACGTAGATATATCCAAATATATTTGTCTACCCCTGTAGAGCAAAATTAATAAAATTTCTTCCAACTCCCTATTCCTTCTATCAATTACATTCGTGCGGGTTCTAAGACAATTTAGCTTTCCTTGAGACTCATTGTGAATTAAACCTGCATCATTGTCGATCCTGGCTTAAATATCCTTATACGAGTATATTCTGGTGTGGCAGAACTACCTAGTACTTCTCAGGAGCTTAATGTATTGGTCTTATAGCGCTTTTTAGCAACATGATAAGATTTAGAGACTATTCATCGAGGTAAAAGTTAACCAAAACAAAATTAGTTACCGCCTAATTTGTTTCTAGTTTGGCAACTTCCGAAAACTTTTTGAGGTCATGAGATCGTCGAGATGTTTTGCCGTAAAAGTTTATAATGCTCTTGCTAGAACATTGCCACTTTGGAACAACGGCGAAACTAGATTCACCAAATCGCTCATAAAAATAAAGTCGTAAATTGTATTAAATAGTTTGACCCAAATATCAGTAGCTTTGTGTCCTTGAGTTTCTTAGCCCTTACCATACGAGCCCTACAATACTTATGAATAACCTATAATAACTCTCTATAAGTGTTAGTGTAAATAGGGGTTACCAAGATTTGTTTCCAAAATAACGAATGACGGCACAAAGCTGATCTTTTTCCGCAGAATGCTGGAGCCCTACCAACCCAAGTTCCAGCAGCAGCACAGGCAGAGCTGTGTGCTCGCTGAGAACTCAGTAGTCGTGCCACCTCATGTAAGTGTTCTATTGCATGCCTTTTTATAACTACCTACAGTTTTACAACTAAATAAATATCACCATATCTCGCGAAGAACGGACAACCACTGGGGTAAACGTGTTCTTGAGTGGAGACCTCGACTCGGCAAGCGTAGTGTAGAACGCCCCTCGACCAGGTGGGATGACGATTTACGAAAGACTGCAGGCAGATGCTGGATGCGATGCGATGCTGGATGCAAGCGGAAGACAGGGCGCTATGGCGCTCTTTGGGGGAGGCCTATGTCCAGCAGTGGACTAATATAGGCTGATGATGATGAAATATCGCCAGACAGGCACACCAACCTAAGCGACGCGTCTAATATGGGTACCGTTCAATGGACTGGGGCGATCACAGTGATACCCAGACCTGGGCAAATTACGAAAAGGCAATTTCCGAAATTTAGCCGAAAGCCTGCGCTCGAACCGCTGCGCCAAGCGGTTGTGTCAAAGTCTATTAGTAGTAGTTGATTATAAACCAATCAGCCTTGATGTATCGAATAGAGCTATACGCATGCCCTGAGGACAAGAAACAAATGTGTTTTGTAGTTCCCATTATTATTTTTAGTATGTTTCCTAAAGGTTTTATAATTACAGCTACGATTTATGTAATGCTAAATTCATAAATTATTTGCTATTATTACAAAATGCTTTGTAATAAATATTAAACTGGATACCAGAAATTATTAAAATAATTTGTTTTCGTAGTTGTTTTTGCTCATGCAGTGTGTACATATTTTCTTAGCTTTCAACATCTAAAGCGTTTAACCAATTTATGCTTACAATTAGATCACAATTCTTATCAAAAGCAGAGATACTGAAGTACTAAAATATGCAACTCAAACATATTTCTTATTAATGGATAAGTCAAAAACATAAAAAAATACATCTGAACTGAGATCCTCCTCCTTTTTTGAAGTCGTTTTAAAAACAAGTGTTGTCGATATTTCCTTTAACAAATGTAAAAAACCATTTTCTATTACAGCAAACAGCAGAATGTGAATTCCTAAATTATAATGATATTGTAAGGTATTTCATATTTTTATTTAGTCCAACACGCTTGCCATATAACACGTAATAATAGTACTCATTAATAAATAGTATACATTTTAATTGGTGCGTCCACACTTACCGAGCAGCCGAGTGAGGAGAATGCTTTGTGTCACTCCGGATGACATTATATGTCTACGTGTTCACACGTCAAACTGATTGCACGGTCGCAGTTGCTCACATGGTGTGGACGCGCCCATTAACCGGTAAAATGTAGACTTTTAACATACAATGCGGCATCCGAACCAGATGTCGCTTGCACACATAGAGCTAAAGAAGCATGGTAAGATCGTCAAGTTAAAGTTTCCACTGCTTTACACAGCACCGAGCATCACTGTCACGCGGCTGTGTGTCATACGACTGCGGGACATCGCTCCCATCTTATCAACCATGTGGGTACCTGTCCCATAGACCGCGGCAGGTGAGATACAAATACCTTTAGGTACTAACATTTTGAACTCAGCTCTTACTTTTACAATTTCTACAGTTTCGTGCGACCATCATTCATTTGTTTACAAACTTCTATTATTAGCGCCATCCTAAGGGGACTCGCTCACACAAGAGTCACGGCTACGTCAAGACGTGAGCGCCCAAGCGGCATCGTCACGGCAGCGTCATAAAATAGAGTCGAGGCAGGGCTGGCAGATGTGCCCGCGCTTCGACGCCGCCGCCTTTATGTAATTTCGTTTCGTGCGTTGTATTACAGCTGAAATGAGAGAATATATTCGCCCGTTCCTTGACTCTATTGAAATTCATACCACCACGACCTTACCACGACGCCGCTGTAACTTTTGAGTAAGGGAGGCGCCTAACACGGGACCATTACAATTTTGCTCGATTATTTCATATTATTTGACATGCGCATCAATATAATCGCGCGCTATTAGGACACCAATTGGACACCTGTGAGTCTGTTAGAACGCGAATTCATATATGGAAAATTCGCGCAAATCGCGTTCTATTAAGACGTCGAAGCTTGATATGTTGGCAACTTTCTAGTTATTTCCAAAAATTGACATCATACGGTCTTGTTAATTTTTTATTCGTTCGTATTCATACTGACTCTACTATTACAAATTTTGTCATATAGAATTAATTAACTGTCTTTGCATGCAATTTTCTTTCATACCTTTCTATTACGTACTTGATTAAGTCAAAATGTTAATTTTGCCGTACTTTACCCACTTAAATGCACCAGCAATGTACACTTAAAACTCGGCACCAACATTTCGATAAAATCTTCTAGAACTCGGTCTTCGTAAGCAGTATGGGCGGAATGGCTCTCATACCCGAGAGTCCACCGCGACGTTCCCGATCGGCAGCTGATCTCCCAGCCTTGGTTCCACCTTCAGACCGACCCCACTCCACTGCCAGGTCTTCGAGAGCCGCGAGTCTTCATAGCGCGGTAGATTTAAGAGTCGCACCGTCTCCTAGAACTTCAAGAGCAGCCAGCCTCCACTCGGCTGTGGACATGCCTCCTGGATCCGTCCAGGTCCACGTCAGGAGTTCAATGACTAATCTAAATAGACCGAGAAGTCCGAGACGGCTTACTATTACTAATGTTTAATTGGAATAAACGATATGACGTGGATTGTGTTTGAGGTTTGAAGGACCAAAGTAATTTGCGCTTATTGCGTGTCCTATAATTTGATGTTGATGATTAGGTGATTGTTTTGAAAACGAAAGCGGGTTCTATTAGTTCTACTGCTAGCTAATGTTGTCAGTTTACTATGAAGGAATCTTATTTAATTTGAATTCCAAGCGTCTTTCCACTATTGTTTGACATCACTGTTGTTTGAAATGTGTTTATAAGTTCTCTGAAATGTTTTACTTGGTTTTTGTGGCGTGATATTCGACGAAAGGCACCAATTATAATATTTGTAATAGACCTAGTCTAAATCCTAACTTTCTGTATTTCCAGTAGTTTAGCGAGTTCTCTATCGCATAGATTATCTCTATTTCTTCGTCATATCTATTGTATGTGTAAGTTCTGAGGGTGGATTAAGCTCTAGCTATAGACGTGTGGTGCTACTATAAGAATCAAAATTGAGGTCCTATGTAGTTTCCTAGGTACTTATGCAATGTTTTAAAAAAAATCAAAGCCTACATTGTTTCAAAAGTTTCTGTAGATAAAGCGTGATACTTAAACGCGAATTAAAATCCAGTAAATACTGACAAAACAAAATTACTTAATAGCTTATTGGGTTTTCTTGTAACAAATGTTAACAACGATATTCCTAATATAATTAATCCTATTATCATTTTGCCCTGTCGAGAACGTCCTTTGTCTATGCTATCTTAAGCAAACTAATTAATTATAAATCTTGCTGATATTAATAAATAATATATAATAATGATAAAAATAATAAAATATATTGCACCGTCCAGAACCGGAAGAAATTTATTTCTGAGAGCAATAAAAAAGGCATTACTTTTTCTAAAACGATGAGTGTTCTCTCTATATGAAGACAATACCGCAAAATATTTTAATAATAAAGTATTTTTATTAATATCAGCATTATTATCTTATCAATATTAGACTATATTCGGTATTCTAAATTATTATAGAATTGTAATATAACGGCCAAATATGAATACATCTTTGTAAATAAATAGCTTTAAAATGTAAGATAGATTTGTTTAATATTCTATTACATCACTGTAGAAACGTTGTAATGTGTGAAGGACAATTCAGCTTTTCAACATTAATTTAGGGGTTTGGTAAACAATTTGTAATTACATGTCGCACCTTAAAGAAAAGAAATTTAAGCCTGTCTAATTATTATTATTTTTTTATTTTGATAAACGAATACTCTTTACATGAATATAACCCTCAACGAAACATACATAGCTCTCTTAACAAGCTCGCAAACCAATCTTCGATTATGAACTCAGTTTATACTTACAATGAGTCTTAATTAGAGTGTTCTGTATAGATTTTCGTCAATAATATTTGCTCAAATTGATGTAACGGATTTAAATCTGTATAACAGCCATTAAAATTAATGACCTTACAATGGAAAGAACCTACACAATGGCAAATAACCACATTGTACATCAGTTTGAATACAAAATGCTGCTTAATGTAGCTCTTACTACGAGTCGTTTTTGGGAATTTTAACATTGATAAAGTAATCAGTAGGCATATTTTTATGCTTTTCTAAAAAATAATATGCCTATTGTTTAATTTATCTGCCTCACGTGGTCCGATGTAGTCAATGTACTCTTCCCGTCAAGGACGGCTATCAGTGTTATTTTCAGTTTAATATCAACTAGGCGACTCGTGGTAGGGGCTGCTTTGAATCGATACTACCGACCGAGCTATCTTCGGATTATCAAAACAAGCCAATAATAATAATTTTTTTTTTTCTTTTATAATTCTATAATTATAATAAGCGTATAGTACCTACCTGAGTATATTTTATGTCATGACATGAAAAAGCAGTGATAGCCGATTGGTTAAAGCACGCGCCTTGCGGGCACCAGGTCTTGGGTTCAAATCCCGGCTCGCACCTCTGGATTTTTCGAAATCTATGTGCGTATCATAATTTCTACATGATTATCACTTGCTAACGGTGAAGGAAAACATCGTGAGGAAACCTGCATGTCTTAGAAGATCTAACCAATTTTCGAAAGACATGTGAAATCCGCCAACCCGCACTGGGCCAGCGTGGTGGATTATGGCCTGAATCCTCCTCGTGTTGAGGGGAGGCCCGTGCCCAGGAGTGGGACGTTAAAAGGGCTAAATTATTATATTATTATTATATAATATGTCATGAACATCTATGATAGATTGAATTAATTATAATTAAAACGTTGTATATAGATTGAAATCATGCAAATCAATCGTGCCTGCGGATATCTTCCCGCGACAAAACATACAAGAGAAAATATTTTTGTGCCATGCATCTATTACCACGCTGATTAAGTAGATATAAGATCATCTTAAGTCTAAAATTGTAATTTATCTGAACATGAGGCATAGAAGCCATACTCCGTCCGGAAAAGTGTAGATTTCTCGCGCTTTAAAAATTTTATTTGGCCTCCAATTAAATCATTATAGTTAAATTATTTGGGAGAAGGATCCACCACTCACCGTCGGCTTGTAAACCTCCAATTATAAACCAAATAAGTTAATCGATAATAGAAAAGACCGAACTCTGTTAGTCAAGCGTCTGTCCGTTGTCCGTAAGGGTCAGGGAGTGTAATTGAACTAAAATAATCATTCGACACGTGTTTCACCGATAAACGTCAAATCCTCACGATAGTTGGACTGCGTCTGAGTATACAAGTTCATCCAAATAATACATTTCTGCTACGTAGCTATTACAGGAGCGTAGATAGGTACAACATACAGCGGATTCATTCCTTCAAACAAAATACTAGCAATGTAAGTTTATTACATTACTAGTATTCCCGTTAGCCCCTTCAGCTAAGCTAATGCTTGTGTTGGGAGAATGGGGATTAAACCTGGAACCTCTCAGCTTCGAGGGCACCCCTCTGACGACTAGGCTATTGACGCCATAAAGACCTTTAAAAGTTACACGTAGTTTATATGGAAAAATCTACTGCAAGTATCTTTAATATACCGCGCTCGATAAATATTGGGTTATATATTTATGAATACCATATTCTTTTTAAAATTAACAACATCAACACTGCCGACCACTCTTGACCCAGTCTTTCTATTCTAAATTTGGATGGATCTAGACACACCGGTGGGAGCGGTTTCGAAATAACCGACCTTTAAACTTGACTTGACTCGAGGAGGCTTGATGTTTATATACCTTCATATAGCATGATCAATGGCATAAAGGTATCTTGTAGATACAGTGGTGGCCAAATAAATAAGTACACCTACTTATATAAATATTTCGTCATTACAATACGTAGGTACTTTACTGGCCGTTCTTAATTACTACCATATGACTACCACTGTATTTTCTAGAGTTTTTTTATTCTAAAGTAGCTTTTTTCTGTGTATATAAAGTTTGTTCACCTTTGGAATATTTTAGAGTTAACGTTTGACGTTTACAATACCTCGAAATATTCCACCACCGCCGTGCAGTTCACTCAGTTGTTTTGTAAATTCCATGGTAATTCACCACATGCCATTTCAACAAAGCAAATATTCCACTGGAATTTTAGTTCACGAGTTGACTTTACCTACATACTTATAAAGAACATTTGAAACACTAAAAGTCTGTAAAAACAGCTCTACTTTGTTCTAGCGTTCCTTATCTGCTTCTCTCAAATACATTTCCAATCTATATTTGATAAAAATTGGAAGAAATAAATGCCAAAAATCAAATAGTCAGCCAAAAACCTCTACAACCTCCATTACTTCGAATAGAGATTTATGTCGTAGCTTAATGGCTTGAACAGGATTTGGGCGGTGCAATGTCAGACGTACCATGAAATAGGAAATGATCATGGGGAAACTTCCTTGCCGAGCAGGAAGTCGCATCTATTGTACGATTCGACCGCGAAACTTTCACTGTAGGTCACTGCTAGATTCTAATAAATTTCATTTTTAATGGCGATAGTAGGTACTGAACAGGTTTTATTGCGGGAATCAATTATCGATTTAAGTTCTAAGCATAAAATCCTCAAGGAAGACTAGCCAAATACGCAAAAGCTATTATACTGAGTATATGGGGCACTAGAACGGAATGTTCCGTTGATATTTTCATGAATTATTCTCAAATTATTCATCATGAAATCATTATACAAATCTATCTCCGGTGATTTTACATAAATAAATCCATAATTACTATTTTAGACACAAACTGCAATGTGAATTAAAACTCAATACGCTCGAGGGCGCATTTCATGCTAATATCAACATAAAAAATTCTGCAAAAAAATAGCATAATTCATGAAAATATCGACGGAAAATTCCAAGGTCCCAGAATCATGAGTTGAATCCATGGTATCAGTTTTCGTTACGATGCCCCTTACTACCTGTAGTTTGTGCGAAAGCACGAGTGCACTTTCTCTTCACCGTTTCTATCCACCGTGATAATATTAAGAGTAAAATACATGTATTATCCCTTCACTCATTCTCTTAGTCCGATGGGCCGGCTATCCGACACGACCGGGCAGAGATCAGGAGCGGCCCTGACGGCTTCATGACAGAAATTCACAGTTCCAATTGCCACTAAATGGTCACCCATCACTCACTGACCTTGTGAAGCGTTGCTTAACCTCCAATCGATTACCGAGCTGTGATTACAACTGGCTATTAGCGCCTTATTAAGATCGAATGCGGGGTTCTAAGCATAACCATCCGTTAACATTGCTAAGATTTTTTATCGCCATGAAAAAATCCTGTACCTACATATATGCCTATTGTCCTGTCTGATGTATCTAACTCGTACTTATATCTAAGTCATCAATTCATTCTGTAAATTCCTTAACTAACCTAATCCCACTTAAGCTATTTTCATTTGTAATAGTGTAAATAATAATGTAATACCTACTGAAGAGATAAAATATAAAATGATTTTAATAAAACCTCTCAAATCTGAATTCGTTTTATTTCTTAACCTTTTGTTGGGCGTTTTCACAAATCGAGATTTGATATAGTAGTCTTTGATGCGAGTGCCGCTCAAATAACCGGTCTGTTCTGTGTTGTTTAATTAAGGCTCCCATCTAGCCAGCGAAATTCAATTTTTTTGAAGTTTTTTAGAAAATTTTCAAAATCTGAAAATATTAAAGTGCACATTTTGTAATTGGCGACAAAGACCGTATGCAATGCATCTATTAACATATCCAACTTACTCTAAAACATTTCATGAACAATTGTTGTATATTTAGTGATTTACTAGTATCATATCCACCGCGATAATATTTAGAGTAAAATACATGTATTAATAAACGCACCGCATACTGTGATTGTCGCCAATCACAAAATTTTGTCTTAAATGTTTTCAGATTTTGGATAAACTATAATAAACTCGAAAATTTGAATTTCACCGGCTAGACAAGCGTCATCGCCTTAAATGAGAATATCACGCCAACCTTAGTTGGATTGATGCATTTATTATGCTTGGTATAAGGGAATATTAAGTAATATAGAAAAATAAAACTGAAACCGAAAAATAACCAATTCCCAAACAAAGTCTATTCTGCAAATAAATTTGTACTTTTGTCAGTTGCTTCCGTAATATCTAGCAAAATGACTGAATAACTTGAAATCTAAACTTTTTCTAAGGATTAAACAATTATGAATCCAGGTGATTCAGAAACTTTTGTTCGGGTAATTATCGCAATTTGTAACTGAAACACGTTTTAGTATAATTTTTTAAAAGGGGTACCTACGTCATTATTACCTATTTCATTATCATAATATTATCTAGTATCATGGAAGAAATACGTGTCAATAACATTCAGCATAATTAATATCCATAAGCCATTGTATATGATTCAAGCAAGATATTGGTCCCTATTGCGTGTACAATAAGTGTCATGTTCAACTCACAGCCAACGTATGGAACACTTCAAGAACCATCACTTCGATACGCAATCACATTTGGATATCGTTTTGCAAAACGGAATCAACCCACATGCACTGCTGTAGACCAAAACCAACCTTGTGTTAATGTTTCTAGGTTGGTTTCAGTTTGCAGGAATGTGTGTGGGTTGGATCTGTTTTGCAAATCTACGTAAATTTTTATCTGGAAATGAATGGGTAGGAATCTTCCATTTGACCTACTGCTCTTATTACGTGTATCTGTCCGGTAGCCACTTGACGTGTCAAGGTCCACCCGCGGTACTATATAAGATATACCTCTCCTCTTCTTTTTACACTTGAAATATGGTCAGGGTTGCTATTCACACTTTATTAAGGCCGAAATCGATGTTGATTTTTTGTCCACAAACCTCATTTTGTTTTGAGATAGGTATTTTCTAGTAAATACTGTTAGGTGGTTAATTTACGTACGAGAAAACGCTGAGAAAGTAATATTTTAAGATATAACTAGGAATTGGTGTAAATTTACAATATTAAGTAGAAAATCAATCGAAACTCTAATCATAGTTTGTTAATACTGGTATATAGATTATTATATTTTTAGACAAAGACACGTTATTTCAAAGTAGGTAAAGTGGGTACTTAAAGTTATTTCGGTAGCTACTTACTCTAAGAGCATTTATCGTTAATGTGAGATGTTATCTGTACAAATAAATAAAATTGAAGTGTCTTTTTGTAATATCAAAATAACACCTTTTCACTAAATGCATATGAAAGTACATACGACACCTATAACAAAAACGCGATTTAAATTTTTTTGTCTGTCTGTCTGTCTGCCTGTGTGTTTGTTTCGGGTAATCTCCGAAACGGCTGGACCGATTTTGACGGGACTTTCACTGGTAGATAGCTGTTGTTATAAGCAGCAGTAGGCTACTTTTATTTTAGAAAAACAAAATTAAAAAAATGGGTCCTGTCGCGCGGGCCCAGAACGCGGGAGCGGGCTTTTTTGTTAAGTTAAATTCCACGCGGACGAAGTCGCGGCCTCAGCTAGTTGGTAAATACTACCTAATCAATTTAAATAGGTACCAACAAGTAATATAAAATAAAATAATTTATTTCTGCAATAAGTATTATAAATTAATAAAAAATTATGTCTAATAAAAAAGTCTTATTAATTTTTAAAAATCGTTTCCGAAACCAAGGGTGTATAGGGTGCAACCCTACGTAATCCCAAAATCATAAATAAAACATAAGAATGTCGGTATATGACAAAATAAAAGTTTTATCCCCTATCGCGTTGCAAGACCATTCCAGTTTATACCGCAGTAACCATGAGTGATGTGCCGGTGTTACGGCGCCATGGAAACGATGGCAATTACTTTGTACTCTTAGGTTGATCGTCGGTTAAGAAGGACTGGCTGGCTGGGCTAGCTAACCTGCTCGCTTCAACCAACAGGATCGCTTAATTTTCTTCAGCTCACTAAAATGAAGCGCTCCGAAGCGAGCTCGATTGGTTGAAGTCTACTATTACCCAAGAGGGTAAGAGTTGACTTCAACCAATCGAGTTCGAGAATCGAGTAAATCGAGTAAATTAGCGGTGGTGTAGTGATGAGAAGCATGTGACTAAACGGGTGATGAATATGAATGTGGATGGATACAGTGCGAGAGGAAGGCCCAAGAAAAGATGGATGGATTGTATTCAGAATGATATGAACGAGGTTGGAGTGGATGTGAGTATGACAGGAAAGCGCGATGAATGGAAGGAAAAGACATACTGCGCCGACCCCAGATAATGGGAAAAGGTAAGGCAGATGATGATGATGAGCGGTGGTGTAGTTACACCATACTTTGTCTTCTTCTTTCGAATGTAAATTTACTGATGACAGAAAGAGATAGTTCGGTGTGTAACTATTCGCCCGCTAATCCACTTTATTAATCAGGGGGTAGAGTTTTACTGGTATTTTGTTCCCGTGTAAATTGTAGTATGAAACTATGAAAGAAAAGGCTTATCTCGGAAATATGGTCGTTTCCGAACATCTTACCAATACTTACTTGTTAATTTTTGACTCTAGTTCATAGGAGAAAACGAGAATCTGAAAGTAGTTGAATCTGAAGGTAGAGAAATTAACGCTGTGCCATTCAAGACCAAACTAAAAAGCCTTTTGATGAACAAATCATGTTACAATACCACATATTATTTAAAAGATAACCTCTTATAAAACGTTTATTATTATTATAAGTTCTCCTAATTGACATATAAGTTTATATAACATTATTATTATTGATTCAATATTTTAAATTTGTACGCCATAAAGGCTAAACACGTGTTTTAAAATTGACCATCTTGCATACTTGTATGTAAACTTATGTTTTAACAAAATATAAATGTTATTCTATTATATTCTATTCTGTTCTAGTACGAAATAATTGACAACAAAGGCAAACTTCGAAGTTGTACAAAACAAGATAAAATGAGAGAGTTCAGTCGTCATGGTCCGCGCATGTCCGCTGTAAAATATTTCCTCAGTTCGAAGCGAACCCAGGCTTATCTGGGCTGAAGTGAAGCGAAGCGTCCGTCGGGTGCTGTAGCACGGCCTTCAACAGGGCTGCCACCCAACAAGTACCGACTTATATGGAATTTAATGATAATAAATAGCATAGACAAATGTTACCTAATCGTTAGACACGAAACATTATGCATATTGGTGTAAATGGAGCATACCTAAATGCATCTAAATGTAGTTCAGTGAAGCAAATAAGTGCTAATGAAAGAGGCTCAAACCAATATCGATATTAGGACTATTTGGCACATTATAATCTATGGCACTACCTATTCGTCGTGGCGCACCTTATCTATCTTTTCGCAGATTTTTAAAGGCATTTGGGTTTGGAATAATACCATTGGTCATTAATATAATCTTCTTAAATTTGTTGATCATAAATCGTTAATGATTAGCGGGCGACATGTTGTCGGCATGAGGACTGCTAACAGATAACCGACATGTCAACCGCCAAGAATATTAGATGAAAAATTCACGAAGGTGATATTAATGACCTGTGGTTTTCAATTCGATTTAAAAAACAGCGCCGTCTCAGGACGCCCGAAAGAAGCGAAGCTTTGTATTATAATGCGTAGGGCGCTGCAGCTGCCACTCTGTATACCAAAATATATCGTATAACGGTACTGACGTCATCGTGTAACGCTACTGACGCTTAGCACGGATAGAGTGGCCGCGCGGCGTACTGTACGTCCGTATAGAAGCTTCGATTCAATAAGCAGACTTTGGACCTTGGTAGCAACCCTTAACACACCTTTGTGGCAATAAGTTTGATACCTAGGTAGCGGACACGAGTTTACTCCAAATATTTTAGTAAATCTCTCCGGCAAAAGACTTGGGATAAAACCCGGATTGTCAGCAGCCCTATTTGGAACATAACAATTGTATTTTTCACTTTATGTCGAGATAAATAGCAGAGATTTATGACTCGTCTCTACGTAACGACGGGTATGATGCTGGACCGATGCAACGTTATTATGCCATATATGTAAGATTTATCGTTTGAAAACAATAACTAGTATAGGAATAAAACTGCTTATTTTGAAAGTATAACCAAGATACCTTCTATTCCTATAGTCATGAGTTTATATAAGTACATCAAAATCACTGCATTGAGACTTGAAACAAAACAACCGCCGGCGTGACGGGACAAAGAAGAGCTTACAGGACATCATCACGCTGCTCAAGGTGACCGACCCGGACGACGTGCCAACTTTTGTGGCGAGGGACCTTAATAAGCTCCCTCCCGTCACATTCGACCACGACGACGTGACCAGCCTGCTGAAGGACATCGTGCATCTGAAGCAGAGCCTGGCTGAGATGACGCGGAGGTTTGATGCATCCGAAAATACCGTTGGTGAATTGCGTAAGGAAGTTGATAGTTTACACAGTTCGCTAGCGGTAATTAGGCCATCGACAACTGCTAACGTAAATGTGCGCCGCGGTGCATATTTCGATACGTCCGCGGCGAGTTTAGCGTCAGCGGTTTTAACATCATCACCCGCGTCACCCGTTGCCGAGTCAGCGTGCGCCGGTCAAACTTCGCGCGCACGTGCTGCCCCCGTCCCTGCTGCCCGTACCCCGCGGGCATCTGACAAGCTGCGAGCAGCAGCCCCGCCAGCAAAATCAACGGTGCCACAGAAGCCCCGTGATTTTGCCACCACTGCCGCCAGCAAGCCTGTTGCCCAGCAGCGGCCTGTCATCCGTAAGGTGCCGAGCGTGGCCCCTGCGTGTGCACGCTTCGAAGACCGAGATGAAGAGGGATTCATCAAGGTGCAGAAGAAGAGACGCACGCAGCGGGTTAACAGAAATCGCTGCGGCACGGCGGCAACAGGGTCCAACTTCCTGTTGCGTGCAGCAGTGCCGACCACCCTAGTCTACCTGTCCCGCCTCCACTACACCAGCAAGGCGGGGGACATTGCTGAGTACATCCGAGTGAAGAGCAATGTCTCATTGAGAGTTCAGCCGTTGGACTCCAGTCACAACGCCAGTTTCAAGGCGTTTGTGGTTGGTTAGAGTCCCCTCAGACAGGCTGTCAACTTTCATGCAGGAAGACTACTGGCCGAAGGGTGTGGTGTACAGACGCTTTCGGGGGAGATTGCCGCCGTCACCACCTACAGTTTAGTTTAGTTTTTAATAATATGTATGTTAGTTTATAAGGCATGTATCTATGGGCCTGCGATGCCTGATCATAAATAAATAAAAACAAATTTGAGAGCCTTAATGCCGTCTCAGACTGCTAATTTGGACTTAAACATTTGAGAAGCAATTCAGTAGAGATTCGGTTGACAGACATCTTAAACTAAGGCATTTGTACCGCGACGTCCGATATAGATAATTCAGAAAGATTAATTAATCTAAAAACGTATAATAATAAATAGAAGAATTAATTAAGAATATTATTCCTACTTGTTCTACTTTCTTTCCATTCTCTACCTTGCTTAAAATCTGGTAGACTCAAGGTACAATACACCAATCAATCGACGGTCGATCAAACCTAGGTAAACGGTCGATCATTGTAGACTCATCTTATTGATAGACTAGCTGTGCCCGCGACTTCGTCCGCGTGTAATTTAACTTAACAAAAAATTCGGGATTATTCATCTCCTATTTTATCTCCTTGGGGGTAGAATTAATCAAAATCCTTTCTTAGCGGATGCCTACGTCATAACATCTACCTGCATGCAAAATTTCAGCCCGATCCGTCCAGTGGTTTGGGCTGTGCGTTGATAGATCACTATGTCAGTCAGTCAGTCAGTCACCTTTGAGTTATATATATTTAGATTGGTATGGTAGTGCCTTTACTCGCGCTGCATTTTTTGTGATAATGCGTAGGAATGGTATCCGGGAATAGGCAACCATTACTGGTATACTGCGGCAATAAAACGCGAGGGATATCATATGCGGCCGCCGCCATAATGTAAGGCTCCATCGGATTTGAATGTCTTTCGCCGGTCTGCTTTGTTTTTTTATTATTATTTAACATTGCTCTCTATACCTCCTTCAAAATCCTCCCATATGCTCTAGGATGGGCCAACTATAGTATTAATAAGGATTTTAACCTCTTTTCTATTATAAAAAACTTACCTAGCTATTTCTGGTACCTATTTCAAAAAAATACAGCTAGCGAAATGAATGACTTAAATTTACCTCATCAAGAGTCCAAGTTCGTTAAGTTTCGAGTAACTTCAAATACTGTAATTTAAAATAAAAACCATATAAACAGGCTAATACATTGCATCGTTGGGGCCTGATCTTATATCTATAATAAATTTTCTTAGTCTTAACTCACCCAGAGTAGAATAAATAGACCAACGAGCCTGTCATGTATCAAATGTTAAAGACACCACAAAGTATCGTACACGTAGAGAAAATCCAATCTCCCTTCTGTCTTCCATTTTATTTTAGATTCCGACAAGATAGAGCGGATGGGAACACGATGTCGATGTATGCCAAACGCAATATTTACGTTTAAATAAATCGAAGTTAAAATACTGTTCCGGTTTTAAATAAAATTAGGTACTTTGCATTCGTCCTGAAGACGTATTTGGCTTGGTGCTTACATATATTATATATATATATATATTTCATGGTTTTTCCTTGCTACCAAATTAGGGGTAGATCACGCAAACAAATAAGAATGAATAGATCAATACGCAAATATCTATCGTTCACGTGTCTTCAATAAAATGATGGAGCAAGCTTTACCCCTGTCATTGTTAACATTTATTTATCTATGTTTAAGAACAAAACTCTACGCGTTAGAAAATGTAAACATTAAGTGTGGAACAAAACATTAGGGTATTAGGGAAAATGGGCCATGCACCGCCCGCCACCCATGATAATGGCCGTTTTGGGAGCAACCCGCCTCGTGGCTGAAGTTTGTTAAATTTATTTGGAAAAAAACATTTTAAATGTGTTTTGTTACGAAATTTGATATAACATTTTCATACTTCTTTGTTAGTTTTTTCGCAGAGCATCAACGGCGACTGAGCAAGCCTTGCGATATAAAAATAAAAATAATTTAATGATTCCGTGTCTCAAAGGGGAAAGAAATACTGGTTTGTAATTTTCTTTCTGCTAACGTAACGAATAAAGCCTAAATTATTAGGTATTCGGTGCCTGTGACCTTAAACATTAGTTAACTAGGTACGTAAATCAAAAATACATGCTATGTATCCTCAGATAACCAGAAAACATGTTCTAGATTTATTATCTCGTAATTCGAACAAATAATATTATTTAAACATTAGCGATAAGGAAATAAACCCCTAATTTCGGCGACAAACGTTGGACGAATTATCATCGCATATGTTGGGCAATCTGTCCTATCCTATCATTCCCGGTTTCTGGAAGGGATCCAGGAGAGATAGGGTTGCCACAGATAGTCTTCCAGATTCTTCGTAGAGTTACTACTAACTTCTAGAAATGCTTCTAGAAATGTAAATAAAATAAACTTCCCGAAGTTTTATAAAGGAATAGTATCATGAAAAGATGCCTGAACTCAAGAAAAGTCATTTAAAAAGTTAGTAAGAATACCATTCACAACTTTTTGAAAGCTGTGCGTTTATTGCAGCATCCCACTCCGTTGTGGATGGCACAAAACAAATGAAAGCGAAATAACGTAAGAAGTTTATTTTAACTTTAGTACTTAGGTAATTACATTTTTAAACGGCACTATTTTGTGTGCAAAGAGTTATTTTTAAAATATGATGTTGTCTTTTTATTGCCATATCCTTCAACAAATCGCCCAACAACCAACAATTTTCTCGCATTACGGACTAAATTCTTTCCATTGTTTCCCCAAACAATGGCGGTACAATTTATGTCCAAAGGAATGTTATTTATTTCTTTCCCACTATATTGTGGGTAGAATCGATAACCATGTAACATATGGCTCCCATTAATCATGGAATGCCGCGGGTCAGTTATCTCGCGTTATCTACCTGGGGACTCTATGACGTATAGTAGTAACGGACGTAGGCGTTTAGTGTAGCAATTGCATATTATTTACATAATCATGACAGCGCAGTTTCTATATTTTTCTGACCGCCATATTGAACATTACTATCTGATCTTTTGGATAACCCAGTTTTTTTGTTGTGAAACTCAGTTTTTGTCTTTTTGTTAATTAAATATCATTTTTCACCCGTGTATAACAAATCGTGACATCGTGATGCAAACAACATCAACCCCGGAAAATAATACATGACGACCACGTTCGCTCTGTCAAGAGCGTAACGACTTAGAAGAATAACAAACCATCAAAAACAAAACTTGTAAAAAAACCAAGTCTCGCAACTCTGTTCTTCTACCGTAAAAAGTTGTGAGATCTATGTAATACCAAGTCAGTTACTATATTAAGTCCCCAATTAAGGGACCTTCTGTCTTAAGTTATTTTAAGTAGGTAATTAGCTTACCTAACAACATCTTATAGTGAGAATATCAATATTAAAAATATTTTGTTTTAAATTAAATAGATTGGCTTGGCCATCGCATGAAAACACAATGTATTTAGTTTAGTTTAATAGTGCGATTGCCAAGTCAATCTATTTAATTTAAAACATAAAATATTTTTAATATTGATATTCTCACTATAAGATGTTGTTAGGTAAGCTAATTACCTACTTAAAATAACTTAAGACAGAAGGTCCCTTAATTGGGGACTTAATATAGTAACTGACTTGGTATTACATAGATCTCACAACTTTTTACGGTAGAAGAACAGAGTTGCGAGACTTGGTTTTTTTACAAGTTTTGTTTTTGATGGGATCTCATTTCTTTTTGAAGATATTGTTCTTTCTTTCATATAAATTTCGGGCAATTTAGTCTACTTAATACTTTATTGAGGGATTTTGGTACAATTCATAATTATCATAAGTAAGACATGTCCCATTCTTGCTTTTTCATTCCGTTGACCATTTTACTAGTTACTTTTCAACATAATTATATCTAGGTACCTATTATTGCATTCCATTATTATAATATAGGTACATAATATGTACAGGTACAACGATACATTAACTGCAAATGTAAATTTGTTATGCTATATATTTATATAGGATTACAAAGTTATTTATGCAGTTGGTGTAACTAGAAAACTGGACCGAAATTATAAAATATTTTAGTTTTCCCTTGATTTATACACTAAACACTAACTGTATTCTAAATTTGAAGCTTCTATGTCTGCTAGAAGTGCCTTAGAGTTTTGATGATCGGTCAGTCAGTGAGTGAGTGACAAAATTAAGAATTTTGACTAGTTATAATTCTTAAACTACTGGTTCAATTTGAATGAAATTTGAAATATATCGTGTTTATACAATGCCTGCTTGGTTACTGAAAATTCAGGGTTCTAGTTTTATCCACAACGAAGTTATAGGGGGTCGAAAATGGCCCGAAGTGCTTCGAGAAAAGATGGTACGGCCGTGCCGCGCTCGACGTGCCGTGCTCGACTTGGGGGGGCACTGCTGTGCCCCCAGATCGGCCATAATATTGTTATAATCAATATAGAAATGTTTATATTAAGTTCCTTCGATTTCCATCTTATCTAGTGTCCTCGAAATCATTGGCATCTCGATGGACTCGCAATACGTCAAAACTCACGTATCGCGTATCTGAATACGTCAGTTCGTCAGGAAAACTGTATAGAAATCTGTCAAAACTGACGTAAACAACTGCGCGACACGTCGGTTTTGACGTATTGCGACTCCATCGAGATGCCAGCGCTTAACAGAGTTGGGCCCCTGTTAGTCTATGACTTACAACACCAAATGTGCACTGAAAAATACACTTTAGTAGGTCCATTAAACTTGCGTAGGTTCTATACTACGATTATTTCTATACTACCATTACTTGTGTAGGAACCAAAGCTGATATTAGTGACGTCCAAATGTTCACAAGAAGCGAAGTAAATTCCCACATTTCACACAGTTTATGCCGGCCATTTGGTGCCGCAACATCGATGTGCTTGCGGGTAGTTTGAACAAAGGCAGTTATTGTGAACAGCCAGCCGCTGGGAATAGAGGCACATAAACCGAGGCAATGAAATACATGCACCGCGTACGGCAACAATGGTAGGTATTTTGGAATTATATAATACTAGTCTCTGCCCGCGACTTCGTAAGCGTAGACTTAAATAAAGTATTCTATGTGTTAATCCAGGTCATAAACTATATGCGTTCCAAATTTCATCCAAATCCGTTCAGTAATTTTTGCATGAAAGAGTAACAAACATACATCCACACTCACAAACTTTCGCATTGGCATCCTACTAATATTATAAACTAGCTGTGCCCCTCGACTTCGTCCGCGTAGTATGTAACGTAACAAAAATTTCGGGATTATCGGGATAAAAAGTATCCTATATGTTAATCCCGGTTATAAACTATCTTTGTTCCAAATTTCATCCAAATCCGTTCAGTAGTTTTTGCGTGAAGGAGTAACAAACATACATACATACATACATACATACATCCACACTCACAAACTTTCACATCCTACAAATATTATAAATGTGAAAGTTTGTGAGTGTGGATGTATGTATGTATGTATGTATATATGTATGTTTGTTACTCCTTCACGCAAAAACTACTGAACGGTTTTGAATGAAATTTGGAACACAGATAGTTTATAACCGGGATTGACATATAGGATACTTTTTATCCCGATATTTTTGTTACGTTAAATACAACGCGGACCAAGTCCGTGGGCACAGCTAGTGACAAATATATCGTTTACGATGTTCAGGGCTATTGGGGCTCCTTCAAAGAATTTTTTTTTCTATTTCTGTTTAAAATTCCGTTTTTTTTTAAAGATAACTAGCAATGTGAGTTTATCACATTGCTAGTAGTTAATAGTTTAATGGCCAGGATGGGGATCGAACCCGGAACATTTCAGCTAAGAAGCCAGCCCCTCTAACCACTAGGCTGTTGAAACCATGTATATTTTTTTCTTGAATTTCCCACGTGTATTTCAAAACAGAAGAACAACACACAAAGTAGTTGTCATACATTTACGAACCAAGTGTTTTCCTTTCTAATTTTAACATAATTCAATGAAAAACTGTTCGTCACGGATCGAGTGCAGTTTTGTAACATCACTAGGGTGACCAAGATTCAGGAGAAATTATTAGGAATCCTGTAATATCCTACTAATATTATAAATGTGAAAGTTTGTGAGTGTGGATGTATGTATGTATGTATGTATGTATGTATGTATGTTTGTTACTCCTTCACGCAAAAACTACTGAACGGATTTGAATAATATTTGGAACACAGATAGTTTATAACCGGGATTAACATATAGGATACTTTTTATCCCGATAATCCCGAAATTATTGTTACGTTAAATACTACGCGGACGAAGTCCGTGGGCACAGCTAGTTTATAATATTAGTAAGATTTACAAGCTGACCCGACAGACGTTTTCCTGTCTTTTAGGGGTATGAAAAATAGATAGTAAGTAGCCGATTCTCAGACCTACCCCATATGCACACAAAATTTCATGAAAATCGGTCGAGCCGTTTCCGAGGAATATGGTAACTAACATAGTGACACGATAATTTTATATATAAGATTAGCAGCAGTGATAGCCGATTGGTTAAGCACGCGGCTTGCGGGCACCAAGGGCCCGAGTTTAAACTATACCTTCGGTAATGCAAGCAACTATGAGCTACGGTAGCTTCTCAACGTCAGGCGGGTCGTGAGATTGTTTGTCGACCTCTTTAGGTAGGGATACTTATACAAAGTATCTTTAGGTAGGGATGATTAGAATACAAAATGGAAAATTATTTCGGGAAGATAATGTTATCCAAATGGATCAACCACCATTGGACAGCCACCATTTGGATCAACACCCATCGCCATTTGGATTAACACCTTTTGGGCTGTGCAGGGGTCGTTCATGGTCAGCGTGTCATCACCAATCTTCGTTCCAGATTAGAAGCATGTCAGCAGCGTAACGGTCACCAATTGGAAAACGTTATCTTCTCGAAATAATTTTCTATTTTGTATTCTAATCATCGACAATAAAAACAAACCTTAATTACTAGTAGTTTTTGTTTTATTGAACAAACAAATACCCGATAATCTTTTTGGACACCTTGTATAAAAAATCAAAGGGGCATTTGCCTATAAGATATTTGTTTCACTTTCATCCACAAAACACCAATTGCTTCTGGTAGCCAGTTGAAATAGGTACCTACTGTAGTGGATACATTCAGCATACATTCACGGACCATAGCTGCAATACTAAAGGCCGCACAATCGCCCACAAATCACGGCGACAATGAATGACTATACATTTAGTACGTATTGTGCGTGACGGTGCATCCACTGTGGCACAACAATGGTCACCCAATGATCATAGCGTTCACTGGATTTCGCGAAATTGGTATTGCAACGCTAAGTTTCGTGTTTGGCTATTCAACAAAACTAAAAATATTTTAATAAAAAAATTACAGACTTCAAAAAAACTTGAGTGCACTAAAAATCTATAAATAACTCGGGACATCATTTCTTTCATTTGGAGTCGGTGCCAATTCTAGTAGGGGTAAGTAGGTACCTACCTAAGAAGAAGTCCTATCGTAGTGCAAAGATAGTGGTCTCGTCACTAAATGATAGAAATTACGACGTCCCTAAATCGATCTACTATTGACGGAGTAATTATGATGAACTAGCTGTGCCCACGGACTTCGTCCGCGTAGTATTTAACGTAACAAAAATTTCGGGATTATCGGGATAAAAAGTATCCTATATGTTAATCCCGGTTATAAACTATCTGTGTTCCAAATTTCATCCAAATCCGTTCAGTAGTTTTTGCGTGAAGGAGTAACAAACATACATACATACATACATACATACATACATACATACATACATACATACATACATACATACATACATACATACATACATACATACATACATACATACATACATACATACATACATACATACATACATACATACATACATACATACATACATCCACACTCACAAACTTTCAAATTTTTAATATTAGTAGGATATACCTACATTAAAAAAAAAATACAGACGAACATAGAAGTTCCTCCTTTTTTGGAAGTCGGTTCAGTAGAGCTATCTTCAAGACAAGACGAGAATTTTATCATACATTTCGGATGCCGAATACAGTTACAATATTATGGAGAAGTATTTATCGTGAAAATAATGTTTAACTATTTATTCGCGAAACTATTATTAATCTTATGATGTGTTAATATTTACGTACGAAGCTCATTTAAATTTTAGTTAAATGTCTCAAAATAACCAAATCTAATCCGTGCGGACTGTTATCCAATGACCAATAAGTAAACATTAATGTAACTGAGCTGGAGTTAGAAGTTCTCTCAACTTGAGTTTAAATCAGACGGTGCTAATGAGTTAACTTTAATTAACCAATTAACAGATATTTCAGTTATCTTATTGTAAGAAGTTGTTGGTTAATGGCGCGATAGCACTTAACTAATCGTTTAAACATGAAGCTAATGTAATCCTTACATTAATTAAGATTAAAAATGTAAGAAATAAATTTAATTTGAAGTCCGCTTGGCGTAGTGGTTTGAGCGGAGGCCTCTTGGCTTACTACAGCGGGTGGTTGGGTTTGATTCCGAACATGGTAAATTTCGGAAATGGCCTTATCGTCATTTTTCACGGTCTGGGTGTCACTAGGATCGCTCCCAGTCAATTGTACGGTATCCATAGTAGGTCCATATGTTATAAGATTATTAATATCTTGGAAGACCGAACACGGGGCACAACAAATAACGTCGTCGGTAGGTACCTACATTTCACTCGCTCAGTAATATACACTACGAATGCTCAGAACATTTTTTATTACTGGAACGGTTTATCACCCCCGCTTTTCTTACTAAACCGAATTTGAAACATTTCAGTTCTAAAGTTATTTTAATTTATTTGAGCGCGTCGAATTACTTATTTAAATTCACTTGTTGTAATAACTTCAAAATGTTTCGTAGCCCTGCAATTTGAATAAGTTATTAGGTGTGAGAATTATTCTGTGAAATTTTCAATAGCTCTTGCCTGTATCTTTGCTTGCATAGATTTTATTTTCTATATTTCGACACCAGCGCCACCTGCCGGGGCTAACTATATTTAAGAACCATAAAGGCGACCCATCCGTACAAAAAAAATTACTAACGTAAAAAAAACATCCAAATTGGTCAAGCCGTTTAGGAGGACAAGAATTCTTTGTGATAATGTTGAAACCATTTTGTGCATTTTTTTAGTAATATTATACTTATGTTGGAGTTGACTATGCAGACGAAAAAAGACGAACGCTAGAAAATCGAATTTGCATGTTATTACAATCTACTCATCACGTGATAGCCAAAAAGGGCTGTTACTATCCCTAACACCGAAATGCAATCAAACTAAAACGCTGAAATGAAATTTCAAGATAATTTGATTTTAAGCTGATTTTTCTATCATGAAAAACGTGATCGTTGAAGACTGAGTACCTACCGTACTTAGCTATGAGTTTTATGATGATTATAATATGGATATGGATACATCTCTTTCATCTTTAATACAAGAACAAAGATATAGATTTACATAGATAACGCAAATGTATGTACTTAGCGTGTCCGAAAACCCCGACCAATCGTCGAGGTTGGTCGCCGATAACTTACAATCCTCGTGATTACAGATATAAAAATATGAGTATGAGCGTGATAATCACTCGATAGAATCGTAGCGGATGGAGGGGCATCGGCGGCATCGGTGTCTTGAAGCGGTTTGGATTTCCCGTCACTAATGACGTCACAGTTGTAGCATAGCTACAGTACAGTACCTGTGGTTTTGTAAGCATTGTCTTATTTTTCACTGAAATCCTTTTTAGCCTTGAATAGTTTAAATCAAATAACATTTATCAACCTCATTTTCATAACACAACTTTGTTTTGACGTCTCCGCTGTCAATACTATCTGTCAGTCTCGAGCGCATAGATTATCGCTACCGTTCGGAATCACTCGTCAGTTCACCAGTTCAACATTCATACCATAAAACACTAAATGAAAAGCAAATTTCAATAATTAATATCTACTATATAAAAATAAGTCGGGTTTTCCTTCCTGACGCTATAACTCCAGAACGCACGAACCGATTTCCACGGTTTTGCATTCGTTGGAAAGGTCTCGGGCTCCGTGAGGTTTATAGCAAAGAAAATTCAGGAAAAATTTCAACAGAAAAGCGCATTCCACGCGGACGGAGTCGCGGGGCACAGCTAGTTATTCATATACCAGGCATGCCTTTTAAGTTCTGTCGTTTCCATATTTCCCGGCAATGTTGAATTTGGAACTGTTCTATATTCGAATGTGTTTAAATTTCGAATCTCAAAACAATTGAAAGTTTTGGGATTAATGCTATTGTTTAGTCACAGCGTCGATTAGAATCTGTCAGGTTACGTACGAAAATGAATCTTTCTAAGGAAAATGTTCGTGCAATAATTTTCTACAACTTTAGAAGAGGCCTGACACGGCTTCAGTGTTTTGAAGAGCTAACATCTGTGTTCAGTGATGAAGCCCCATGTCTGCGGACTGTCGAACGCTGGTATTTATAATTCCAGCGTAGACATACTAGTCTTAGTGACAAATCTCGCGAAGGACGGCCAAAATCCGCCTTCACTGAAGATAACATCATTGCTGTGAGACAACAAATTCTCTAAGATCGTCATGTGACGTATCGAGAGATAGAGGCTCTATTAGGCATCTCAGGGACAACCATTCAGAAAATCTTGCATGAAGCGCTTGGTGTAAGAAAGCTAGTTTGCCGTTGGATACCGCATCTGCTTTTCGACGATCACAAGGCGGCCCGCGTCAGATGGTGTAAGAAAACTCTGCAAAGGTTCAACCAAGGAGAGTCAAATCACGTCTACGACATCATCAGTGGTGACGAATCTTGGATCTATGCCTACGATCCTGATTCCAAACAACAATCTACAATCTGGGTCTTTCAAGACAAGCCAAAACCGACTAAAGTTGTTCGTTCTCGAAGCACTTCAAAGAAGGTGGTGGCCACGTTCATTGGAAAAACCGGCCATATTGCGACTATTGCACTTGAAGATCGTAGAACGGTTAATGGAGAGTGGTATACCACAGTTTGTTTACCACAAGTCACCGCCAACTTCGAAAATCTAACTCAAAGCGACGCATCATCCTGCACCACGACAACGCAAACTCACACAGCGCTCGTCAAACGATTGAGTATTTGAAGCAGGAAAAAGTAGAAATTCTTGATCATCCTCCATACAGTCCTGACCTAAGCCCTAACGATTTATTTACATTTCCTAAAATTAAGAAAAGTCTTCGTGGTCAAAGGTTCCAGTCCGGTGAAAAAGCAGTCGACGCTTTCAAGTCAGCCATTTTGAACACCCCCACTTTAGAGTGGTATAAATGTTATAATAACTGGTTTGAGCGAATGGAAAAGTGTATTAAGCTACGTGGTGAATACTTTGAAAAACAATAAAAAGTACTATAAGGTTCTAGTTGTGTTTTATTCTTCAAACGACAAAACTTAAAAGGCATCCCTCGTATTTCAATAATAACTTTTATTTGACAATAAACCAGTAAGCAAAGTTATTTAATAATGATAGATATAGACAAAGTGCATGACATGGCATCTCAACAAATTCTTTTCGTCAACGACTGCGCGGAACGATAGCAGGTTTTTCGCAATCTTCAAGTCGTCGACGCCGGCCTGGGCTGTTTTACCTCAGCCTCAAAAGAACCCGTAAAAAGGTGAGCTTTAAGTGCATTGATTGCAATATCCATTGTTGTAGTAAACGATACCAGTTTTCCCAATTTCATGACTTTTGTTAGGTCCTCTGGCAAATGGTGGTTCATGCGCCATTCTCCAATTTGCATTTTCTTAAGCGCTGTTTTGTTTACAGCGGGTTCTTACTTTACCCTTCGATTCCCGTCTCCCCGTGGGGGATTGAACAACCTGGTGAGCCGAATGCCAGGTGAGCGGCTTGGCGGTTTTTTTTGTACGTCCATGACGAGCATAGCCATAGCTATAGCTACAACCTCCAAATGCATCAGCGTAGTTGTATACGCCTGATGTAAACAGGTAACTGCTGCGATAACGGAGCGCACCCGCGCTTTTACTTGCGCTATACTTAATTATAGTTGTTACTTTCTCGGGGTTGGTGTAACAATCCTTTTATTATTGCTAACCGTTTCATGTTATAATTTTTCTTTATTGTTCCCAGTTCATAGCACTATGAGATGCAAGCAAAAGGCAATCCTTTTATTATTGCTAACCGTTTCATGTTATAATTTTTCTTTATTGTTCCTAGTTCATAGCACTATGTGATGCAAGCAAAAGGCAATCCTTTTGTTACTGGTAACCATTTCATGTTATAATTAGTCTTTATTTTTCATAGTTTATAGGGCTATGCGATGTTGATTGTATACCTATAGTATTAAATAGTAATAAACCGCTCGTCTTGGCAGAGTTGTATTTTATTGTTCCACAAAACAACCCCGCTGGCTGTTAACATTTCAACGAATGGTCCTTGAACCAAAGCGTTCTTTGAGATGCCGGCTAGCTAATATCCAGGTACTTACTTATATTATTTCACACCCACTTTCAAATATATATAACGATAACGTTTATTTCACTCTATAGGATGGAACAGGAATTAGCTTGGGCCCAATTTGCTACCATGTTCACTTTGTCACCCTAGTGTTCCAGTTTGCCCTTTTTTACCTTCTTGCACCCAAGTTAATTTCAATTCAACCTTACACCAATTCTATTACGTTACACAGTAGGTGTTATAAATTCGGCACGCTTGGTTTCAATACAAATAGTGATACTTGCGTTATCTATGCAAATCTATTGCTGTGTACAGGACCGTGTCTGAAATCACTTTAATAAATGCTTTAGTAAAAGTCAGCTTGTTTTTGCAGTAGTAGAGTTAATTGACCACAGCTCATACACGGTCTGGATCGAACAGGGTAGTCCCAGCCTCTTACAGAAGATAAATAAATAATAAATAAATATCGCCTGACGAACACATTGACTGTATGGTCCCAAACTAAGCAACGCTTGCACTATGGGTACCGTACCATGGACTGGGGCGATCCCAGTGACACTCAGACCAGGGAAAATTACGAAAAGGCAATTTCCGAAATGTACCCTGACGGGAATCGAACCCGCAACCACACGGTGTAGTGAGCCGAGCGACCAACCACTGCGCCAAGCGGTCGTCTCAAGATCAGCGTAAAGTTGCTTCTACGGCTCCGTTCTATAATAAAAAATATATGAAATTGCTATTTTAACAGTTTATCTTTCAGCACGTATTACACAACTAACACTGAGTAGGTATTAGATAAACTTATCTCCACTATATAGAGCATTTAAAATATAATAATTTTGTATGTTGTAATTTCGTTTTTTCTTCATTCTAAGTTCAAGACTTACTTATAAATAACTTGCTTACTGCTCAGTTCCTTTCGCCGTGGCGTGATGATAAATCTGTTTGTGCACCGGAAGTGAGGTAAACGCGCTTCCTGTGCGTGACCGATATGATCACCACAAACTACCAATGTATACCTAGTGTCAAAAGATTTACCAGATTTTTATCGGCCGGGCTATACAAGGTGACACATAATGGGTATACTTTTTTTTTCAAAACTTAACTTTGTAATTCTAAAACCATCAGTTTGGAGGGAACTTGAAAAACAAAAGGTGTTACAGGAATACAGCTGTTGACCGATTTCACAAGTGTACAAAACCTTTAGTACTTCAACTGTCCTACAAAGCCGATAGTTTGAGATTTACAAAGTTAAGTTGCAAAAAAAATAGCATACCCATTATGTGTCACCTTGTATATCGCGCGTACAGTAGGTCATCGTATTTCTTGTTTATATAATTATAAAACAGGTAATCATGTACGGCACAAAATGCTGTGTGTCTAAAGTGCGGGAAGAGAAGCGTCTCCGCTTTGCCGAGATGCGAATATTGAGATGTACTATGTGTGGAGTGACGCAAATGGATAAGGTGAAGAATGTGTATATAAGGGGTAGTGTCAAGATAGCGCCAATAACAGATAAAGTAAGAGGTAGGAGGTTGGAATGGTTTGGGACGTGATGAGAAGGGATGAGAAGCATGTGACTAAAAGATTGATGAATGAATGTGGATGGATACAGTGCTAGAAGGAGGCCCAAGAAAAGATGGATGGATTGTATTAAGAGTGATGAACGAGGTTGGAGTGGATGTGAGTATGACGGGAAAGCACGATGAATGGAAGGAAACGACATACCGCGCCGACCCCAGATAATGGGAAAAGTATAGGTAGATAATGCAAATAATATTATTGGAACGAAATTCCTTATCGTGCGTTGCGAAAGTGGGATAGACGGAAAAAATTAAGACCAAAAGTTGTAACGACACTTTTTGCCATAGTTGTAAGCCGTGCGGAGTGCTCGTGTTTCTCTGTCTGTCTCTCTCTCTCTCTCTCTCTCTCTCTTATAGAAAGCAAGCCAGTTATTTTCGTTTCGTCTTTCTATTTCGCATTGAACAGTGTGGTGTCGCAACGATTATTTTTGTTGAATGTATACAGGTTTTTTGTACATAATAAATAATAAAAAATAATAACATTAATTAATCCTGACAGTGTTTCTGCACAAGTTCCGGATATTGCAACTTCGTTCCATCCGGGTGTCTTTTTATAGTTTTAATGAGCCACATCTATTCTGTATACGGCCATTATTACGAGACGTACAATGTTACCTTTTATTAACCGACTTCAAATAAAGGAGGACGTTCAATGTTCGTCTCTTTGTATTTTTTTATGTAGGTGTGTACAACTATTTCGGTGCCAGTATCTCTACTTACCCTACTTACTTGAATTGGCACGACTCCAAAATGAAGAAAATAATAAGGTCCCTAGTTAATATTAGCTTTTATTGAACCCAGATGTTTTTGAAGTAGGTTTTCATTTTTTTTGTCAATTAGTTTCGGTGTGCGCCCGTGATATCGCGTAACAGTTCCCATGAAATACCAGTGCTGGTTGTTGTAAAACTTCATATGCTGAATTAGAACCGTTTTCGACGAGCTAGTATAGATTCAATGTTTACAGAGCAAGAAAACATTGAAGTAGATAATAGGCAAACGGACTGGAAAATTATTGAAGGATTATAATAAATAATGCATCGCTGTCATCGCTTTTTGACAGCGTACCAGGCGTTCAATATACTAGGTACATATTTCAGATATTAATATTAAGTATATTCTCGTAAAAATATTTGTCAATTTTCAAATCCAGGACAGTTTTATTAAACTGCTATTGATTCGGAGACAGTCGTGTCATGTAGATAGACAAGTGCGTTATGAAATACATGCTGCGAAAAATTAATTTCAGCACTTTCTGAAAACTATAAGCAATTGCCGCGGCTTTGTCCGCGTAACCCATGTGTTTTTTTACCAATAACTAGCTCTTGCAGTACTAACCACACGCAGGTATTACAATTTTGAGAACAATAGAACTTTTTAAACAGTAGGTACCACTTTTTTCAGCTGAACAATAAGATAAAAATTACAAACAATTTATTGTTAAATATTTCTATAATTTTGATCCCTAATTTTGATCCCCCCTGTTCTCCTAGTGATCATTTCACATATTTTTCATATTATTGGAAGCAATCTAAACGCGCAGGAATCCCATAAAAGTGTCAATATCTTCAATTGAGGTTTTCCGTAACAGTACCGTAGGGTTTGGGAGACGGCTTACAACACAAAGAGAGGGTAAGAATTATGCCCTCATATATTCTCATCAGTTGCACATGAGGAGGAAATAGAGCGCTATTTACCACCAACAACGCAAAGTGAGTGTTATAAGATTTAACCCTAATCTATCTGTCTGCTAGCACCCAAACGAATGCACCGATTTCAACGCGGTTTTTTTTATTCGATAGCTTAATATCTAATGTATAAAATTCTCGTGTCGCTGTGTTTGTTGCCTAACTCCTCCGAAATGGCTCGACCGATTTTCATGAATTCGAATTCGATTCCTACCTATATTTAAGTGTAATTAATTGGTTCAGCCGTCTATATTGTTTGCTGTATTCCCTTCTCAAATACTTATATTTTTAAAATGTAGAAGTCACTTTTGTAACTGAACGTTCTCTCAAACTGTACACAAAAAATAAATTACAACGGGAATCAAACCAGTTTTCCAACAATAGATAGAAAGGAATCAATCTCCTGCGTTCCTTTCAGAGGCCCTCGCGTGAAATATCGCGTTTCAGTAATGGGGACAGGAAGAACTGTTTCCTATAGGATGTAACTTGATACTTGTGCCGAGGAAAACGGCAATATACTTACTATTTCCTCCACTGTTTTTGGTGAGAAAATGTTAAGTGTGTTCTATGTACTAGGTACACTGTTTTACTATGTATGTATATGAACGATGTAGGCATAATATGAGCTTACTTATTGGTCGATCTCATACTGAAATACTAGGTTCGTAGGTGCTCTCATTATAATCAAGCAAATTCCACTGCAAGGTATTCATTAAACCAAACTGAAATAGCTAAAAAATGCGATTCACACAGCTACTCGGTGGGAAACTAAATTGAATGAACATTTTAATACGCGGACAGATTTCTGCTGATCCAATTTAGTGCTCTACGTAAAATGAATTTGAATTCATATCCAATTGGCGCCTGAGTGAGTGGGTAATTTAATTGCTTAATTAGGTGTATAAGCTCTTGCTTTTCGGTACCCTATAAAAAGGAAGTCAGTTGCAAATTTAGATTGCATAATTAATAATGGTGCGAATTATGTTATATTATTATGTCCGCACTCTCAACCTCATTGCTGCACTTTGGGTGAATTTACAAGAACAGCTACATATAGAATTTGCTATGTTAAATAAAAACAGTTAAATTATTTTTAATTTTTAAGTTTGCAACAATATCGCATTGGGTCTAGCCTGTAAAGATATTTGTATGTATTGAGAAAATAAATAAATAAATAAATGTTAGAACACAAACCAAACTAAAGTAATTGTATGCCTTATCTTACCGTAAGGTACACAGACATTTTTTAAAGTATTCAATTTATTTTAGTCGTTAACATAATTCAATGTTTATTATAATAAAGGTTTTAACAGATTTAAAAAGAATGAAGGTCTCAATTCAGAGCTTACCTTTTTAGTTATCACGTGGACTTCTTATTTTACAGTACCTACCTAATGAGAACACGAGGTTACTTAATGTTCGTGATAGCCCGACCAAATCACAACCGACTTGTCTGACCTTAATAAAACCCAACTTTAAATTACATCGAGCCCTTTTCCAAAATTCATCTTCCTAAATACCTTTTACGGAAACATCTACAAGAGTCTGACCGGTTTAAATCTTCAAAGGAACGTTCCCATTTCAAGTCTAAGAATTGTGGGCTCACTCATTGGGTACCATTTTCGTTGTTAATAAGAATCCCAGCAGTTTAATTTTGTCTTTATTTTGTTATACTACATTGTTCTTGAAGTCTTACCAATGCAAGCGCAGCAAAAAAATCTAAGATCTTTGACTAAAACATGAGGTTATTCAAAAGTCAAGTCTACAGGTCTCTTAAATGCCGGCACCGCGTCCGCTCCCGTTAAGTCGCAGATGTCCTAAGCGACGGTTGCCACTTATTACTAACAAGTGGAGCGTCTCCCAGAGTACGTACTTGGACAATAAAAAGTAATTGCCCGCGATTTCGAAGTATAAAATGTTACCGTTCATAATGTCCTGTTCATAATGTAGGACAACCCTCCCCCCTCCCCCTTAAAGACAACCACCGGTCTTCCGAGATGTGCGTATCGTCCGTCATCAATTTAATATTAAAATAATAATATATCGATGGGTCCTATGTATAAGGGCCAAACTAACAATTTGGCTATTTTAACTTTTTTATGGTAAACGCTTCTTATCGATCTAATTATTCATGTTAGCTATTAAAAAAAAAAGACTTCTGCTTAGAAACACGTTTTTGTTTTGCAGTATATGCAGTATTATATGTAACATGTATTTAAACGTATAAGGTCCAAAGTGTAATTAGAGACTTATACGCGAGGAGTACCCGCGCGTTTTTTTTATAATTTGGACCAATCAGCCGCTTTGACACTTGTACGTTGAACGGAGCAATGGTCGCACTGTGTTGAATAAAAATGTTATTGTTATGTTTTTTTGCGTTATAATTTATTTAATAAGTAAACAATGGCATCTAGTTATCGTGCTAAGTTGAGTAGAAGTCGCAATTTAGTGAATAAAAAAAAGATTAACGTTACACTAATTAGCGTAATACGCGTATAATGGCCAATATGACACATTGGCCTTTATAAGATGTTTTTAAATAAAAATAGTTTTAATAAAAACTAACGTAGAAGGGCCAATGTGACGTTAAAAAAGAACCGATAAATGTACATATAAAATACTATTCGTAAAAATGTTGAGATAAGCAAAATTTCGTAAACTTAAATTTAAACTTTGTCAGCCTCTCCTGTAAAGTTGTCATTTTGCATTTTGGCCCATATACATAGGACCCATCGATATAGTTCGACCACCTACACAGTGTTTGAAAGCGTTTTCATACGTTCTTATATTACTCAATCGATCGATTATATTTGACAGCTTATTATCTCGAAATTCGAGACAGGGATGTGAGCTGCGACCTTAAACAGATTGAGGAAAAATACGTAATGTACCTTAAAGTAGCTCAAGCATGCGGATGATGTTCTGAAAAGTGACTAGCATTATTTATTATTTCAATATTTAGATAAATCTTCAGAGTACCAGAGTATTCTCTTGTAGTAGGTATATTTAATTATTTTATCGATTAATTTACGCGTCGAAAGTCATATTCGACATCCGACGCGTAAATGTGTCAAATGTCAATAGCCTAGTTGTTAGAAGGGCCGCTCTCGTCACTAAACTATTGACAGCTAAGCTTATGCTTGTGTTAGGAGTGAGTCTTACACAAGCCTTAGCTTAGCTGGAGGGGCTAGCAGGAATACTAACAATGCGATAAACTCATAATGCTAGTAATCTTTTAAATAAAAAATAAAGGTGTATTATAATCATGTTAAAAAAAGTTTTGTAAAGTGATATTGGGTGATGCCCCACAGACTCGATTTCAGAGGGAAAACAAGCTTTATCTTTTATGAGGACGGTCTTAAATTACGCGGCAAAGAAAATGGGCGGAACAGCTCCCCGTTGCCATAGTCTTAAATCAAGATAAGCTCCAGGACCGGAAGCAACGCGAGGGCGGAATGCGTAATTTTGCGTGACTCGTTGGTAACCAGAATGTATCCTTACTTGAAAGTTACTCATTCCATAATTATTATGTACACA
Organism: Notodonta ziczac; assembly: GCA_918843915.1. Lineage (NCBI taxonomy): Eukaryota > Metazoa > Arthropoda > Insecta > Lepidoptera > Notodontidae > Notodonta > Notodonta ziczac. The sequence continues at coordinate 10,019,266 of OU974050.1, read as the reverse complement.
TTTGTTGTCCACTTAGCATTCCATAAGATAATTATAATAATATATATAATAATTTAGCCCTTTTGACGTCCCACTCCTGGGCACGGGCCTCCCCTCAACACGAGGGGGATTCAGGCCATAATCCACCACACTGGCCCAGTGCGGGTTGGCGGATTTCACATGTCTTTCGAAAATTGGTTAGATCTTCTAAGACATGCAGGTTTCCTCACGATGTTTTCCTTCACCGTAAGCTAGTGATGACCATATAGAAATTATGACAATTAAACAATAATTTGTATGTCCTATTACAACTGTTTGTCCTGGTGGGTAGGCAAAGCTTGCACTGCGATGCAGGCACATTTCGCTTATATATTTTTTTATGTAACAAAGTCTGTATAAACAAGTGTAAGACCTGCCTAATGTTAAGCTGTTACCGTAGCCTATAGAGGGTTGCAAAGGCATCGCTCGTTGCTAACCTGAAGGGGAGTATGACAGAGCGAGGGGAAGGGAGGGTGAGACTTCCGGCTCTCGCACTCATCCATCAAAACGCAGCTAAAACAGCTTTTTTACGCTTATATTTTTGTGTGAGCAAGCCCGTATTTGAGCTATAATCAATAGACATGTCGCAGCCAAATAGCTTAATTCGCCGCTCAATTAACAGCCTAGGCACTTTACTAAACAGCGCCGTTCAACTAACGGCCTAAATGATATTCAGCCGTATCGTCTATTACAACATTTAATAAACTGGCTGGCTAATGCTTAGGCAACTGGTTGACATTTAAGTACTACAAAACTTTTTCAAAATACTACCCAAGCAGAACGACCTGGACGGGTTTAGGTTAGGGTTATTTTTTTTATGACCCCACAGAAACCCCACCCGGCAAATAGATTCGGTGGATCTAAAAAAAATCGTAAAAAACCTAAGTACCTAATAAAATTATTCCAACAAAGTTGTTTTTTCCGACGCCATATTAACCAAAGAGAATATAGAATATAGAGATATTGACAGTTTGGTGAGTTTCGGCGCTAGGTGGCAGAAAGTAGAACTAAATTGAAATGAACAGGCTAGGCAGGTAATTAAACGGCTAGGCAAGTAGTTAGGCTGAATATCATTCAGGCCACTAGTTGAACGGCGCCGTTTAGTTAAACTCAAACTCAAACTCAAAATTGTTTTTATTTATGTAAGCCAACAAAGCATTTATGAATAGTCAGAATCTACCACCGGTTCGGAATGCTGCTTCCACTGAGAAGATCCGGCAAGAAACTCAATGGTTAAGTGCCTAGGCTGTTAATTGAACTTCGAATTAAGCTAGTTGGCGGCGACAGACATACCCATGGTGTATTGGTCCCAATGCAAAAGGGGGCGATACCTCTCCCCCTGCCTTAGTGCGCGTTGCCAACGTCTTTTCGAAATATCAACGAGTTTCCTCTTAATGTTCCCCACTTCCGCGTGGATAGCTATACTCTGGATCAACCTATCATACTCTCATCTCCAGAATTAGCAGACTGCGAATGAAATCGCAGAAAAAGTATGGTACTCACAAACTTAGGTATATTCATAAAAAATAAACAACAAATGGTGTCTCTGAATATTTTCAGCAGCTGAACCGAACATCATACACGTCGTCAGCATTGCGGATTCATAAAGAAAGTTTGTTTATCGAATGTGTCGCTGTGGCAATCCGCGATAACATATTCCGAAGCGATTGCTTCCATAAATCATGCCTCACTTTTGTTGTTGAGACTGGTTTTTATACTTTTAAGAATATTGTACGCAAATTTTATTTTTCGTAAATCGGTTTCGACTGAGTCTCGAATCTTACGGTGCCGATAAACAAACTTAAACAGAAACGAAACGTGGTTCAATATTGAAGTATTCCCAAATTTGTCAGCGGTTAGGTACATTCTCGTGAGTGAGGTGTCTCCCACCTGCTTAACTTCAGATAGGTCGTACGGTTGTTTGCCGACTTTCTTGTATTAGGTAAATCTGTTTGAGGTAGTAGGTGAAATATTAATTATAATAGAAAGTAAGGCACAATTGTTTGGAAGAAGCAATTTTACCTACCAAATAAAATGTCTATACACTTAAGGAATATTCTATAAATTAAATAATCGAACAAACTGATTACTAGAACTAAGTAGGCAACAGATATTCACTTAACATTGCCTAATTTGTGTAGAATCTGTTATTTATGAATAAATTTCCTTTCAATGTAAGTAACGAAATTGCTTTTTAGTCACGACAAATAAATAGCTAAATTAAATTGGTATTTGAGACCAAGAAATACTCCAACGGAAATCATTAAAAAGCATTTCCGAAATAAATCGAGTAAATCCAAGTTGAACGGATTAAATTCGTGCGATCACCTGTCTAAAAGACAGACGGAAAATTATTAAAACGATACTTATTTCAAGTCCCAATTAGCTGTTTAAGATCCTTGATGTTAAGCAGTTCCCGTAGCCTACAGACGCTTTCAAAACCAATGGCATTGATCGCACGTAGCTGACTGCAGGAGAGTGGGAATTGGAATAGAGGTAGGGAAAGAGGGAGGAATGGGCTTCCGGCTCCCTCACGCATCTGACACAATGTAGCTAATTATTATAGCTTCTCTACACCGATCTTCTGTGACAGGATACTACCCCGATCGAATCAGTCCGGAATGGAACTGTCAATTGTTATAGCTGGCTCTACCTCTGTACTATGTCGATACCTAACCTACCTATAGGTATTACGCAAGCCCAACGAGAGACGATATGTTAATAACAAACGAATTCATGTTGGCAATTTTATAAATTCGTGGTTAATTCTGCGTCGGACACAGTAATACGATTTTTTTAAAATCTATTAATTTTTGTATCCCTTCTCTTTGGCTGCGATATATCACCGCGTGTTCGGCAGTGACTAATTTAAAGCTTCTGACGAATCTGAGCCGTTTCGTCAAACAAATCGTCTCGACGCGTCTCGCCTTTAAATTACCCCTGAATCGCAAATGAGCGGCAGAGTTAACAAAACGTCGTAAACCTTAAGAAAAACGACCGCCATTTTCTGTTAACTAGAGTTAAATTAGGCAAAAAAGATCTCGACGGATAAATATGGCGTTTAATAAAAAGTAAATGTAGAGAAAACCGTTCTGGGCTATCTTAGTCTGGGGCTAAATACGGGTTTGGAAACTGTGCTAGGGTAAATGGCATCTCCTTAAGTAAGTATATTGTTCACTTCAGGAAACAAAGTAAGCTCTAAGAATCACTTTTGTCCGATAAGATGTGGCATTATACTCTACATCAATTATATACAAGGCTGATTTAACCACGTAATTGACGACCGCTTGGCGCAGTGGTTTGAGCGTAGGCCGCTCGGCTCACTGCACTAGGTGGTTGGGTGGGTTCGATTCCCGCCGGGGCAAATTTTGGAAATAGCCTTTTTGTAATTTGCCCAGGTTTTGGTGTCACTGGGATCGCCCCCAGTCTATTGTACGGTACCCATATCGCTTGCTTAGTTTGGGACCATACAGTTGGTGTGTCAGTCTGGCGATATATTTCTTTATTTTATTCCTTGTGGGGGAGAAATGTAACCAAACCCCCCTCCTCTCATCCCTGTTCCACTCCTTTTCAGATCGGCAATGTGCGAGAAATACCTTTGGTATTGTAAGTATTTATAACCCACGATAACTAATTAAGGTGAAGGCGCCTGTCTAGCCCGCGAAATTGAAATTTTCGAGTATTTTTATAGTTTATCCAAAATCGGAAAACATTTAAGACAACATTTTGTGATTTGCGATAAACACAGTATGCAGTGCGTTTATTAATACATTTATTTTACTCTAAATATTATCACGGTGGATATGATACTATATAGTTAATCACTAAATATACAAAAATTACAAAAATTGCCAAATTATCTGGATAGCTGTCGTTCTTGAAATGTTTCAGAGTAAGTTGGATATATTAATAAATGCACTGCACACGGTCTTTGTCGCGAATTACAAAATGTGCCTTTTAGTATTGGCAGATTTTGAAAAATCTCTAAAATACCTCAAAAAAATTGAACTTCGCGGGCTAGGTGGGCGCTTTAGCCTTAACACCATGCGGGTAATAGTCAACTTCTTGTCTTATCTCTCCCCATAAATCTGTTAAAATCAACGATCAAAAAAAGCATCCCGGCGGCGACCTTCATTAGTGACCGTTCCTGGGAGAGCAGCAAAAACCCATTTTATTAAGGGCGGTAACTAAACGGAGCCAATCACTGGTCTCAAGCTTTATGGCACATAAAACGTAGCGAAGGAGAGCTATGTATCGTATGCGATTGCCTTTAACCCTTCTGTGAATCTAAAGGGTTATTTTTGGGTAGCTTAAACTGTGTGGTAGGTATACAGAATAGCTTAGTTATATACAGAGAAAAAAAATTACAACAAAAACGTTTTTATTTTAGCTCTTGGTATAAAGCACATTCATCTACAAAGATCACATTTGGACATATTTTGTGTTTCTTAATTGAGAATAAATGTTATTTTAAAGTGATATAAATGAGTACTTACCTTTAAACTCACCTTAAAAAAGTTAAAGTGAACTTTAAACAAAAACTATAATATTATTCCTGATATCGCTAAAGGTGTTTGCAATAATTAAAAGCCTTTATTTATTTAATCCTTTTATATTATATTAATTTATTCGAAATTCATTAAGCAAAATGTAACATAAACTTTAAACTGAATAGCCACTACACTATACACCATTAAAATGTTTTTATTGTTTATAACTATTTTATTTGCATTACAACACAGTTTACATAAAAAATAATATCCACATTTAACTTAATTGTAATTTAGTCATAGCGTTAACGATCCCATCGTTCTTTTGTCGTTAGTAGGCCTCTTGATACGTGTAAAGGCTTGAGCCGACTTGCGACTATTTTGTAGTGCGACTTTTTGATTGATTGATGTATGTAATGTCGACCTTGTACCATGATCACCATGACAGAATTAAAAAAGTAAAATAAAATATTTTAAATATATTATTTAATATATATGTATATATATTTTAAGCGGTAGCTTTAATTTTAATATAAAAAAATAAAACGTGGCACACAAAAATTAATTCAATCTGACAACTTCTTAACAAAATAACGAAACACATAAAAACTTATAAAGATTACATAAAAATAGCAACCTATGCACAAACTAAGTTATACAAAACGATGTGAAATATAATATATATATATATATATATATATATATATATATATATATATATATTAAATATATATTATAAGTAATGGCCCGTTTAGCAGTTATAAAATGGTATACCTATAACTATAAGTAACATAATATCAGAACCTCATTGGTACCCATTAGTGAAATAATTATATACGCAAGACGCAATTTGAGAATAATATCAAATAAGCTTTTTCCAGGCTTACCTAGCCTACAGTATTATCTAAATTATACTGAAAAACTTATACAAAGGCCGGCGCGTTTAAGGCAGTATTTTGTATACTGCCTTTTTATACAACAAAAAAGTAGCCAGTCTGTGCGTAGGGTCTTACCTTTTATTGGATAATAAACAAATAGAAAGGGAACCGCTCTCTGCTCGTTTCTTCCATTTTACTATCAAGATCGTTTATTGCTGTTATAACGGCGTAGGCGCGAATTATGCGAACATTTTCTTCTTCCGATTCGGATATACAATACCTATGAGAGTTCAGCGTCCTATTTCGGTAGCTTCTACTGTACTCTTATTTGATAGGCCATCGCCCACTTAATACGTCTTCCACTGTTATAAGTCGTAATCTGCCTATGTCGTACACTGTCGTAAGTCGTACACTGTCCTGAGTTGTACACTGTCCTAAGTCGTACACTGTCTTAAGGTGTTCACTGTCCCAAGTGGCCCACTGTATCTACTCCATTTGTACATTTACGAATATTTATGTAAACATTACAATTTGTAAAGGCCCCCGTAGGCCTAAACAAAATAAACACTTTCAATTGTCCTATGTCGTAGGTACTTGAATACCTTCTTAGATATTATTTTATTCCTCAACATTGTATACCTATGATAAATAATATTATTTTTATTTTATTTATTTGGGAAAACAAACAATTGTACATTATGGCAGTTGAAACACAGTTTTAGTTAAGTACAGGATACACAAATGCACAATCAACTACATTTTCCTCAGGTAGCACACACAGTGTTAAATAGGGTAGACAGTTGCGTTAGGTAGTTTAAAGTTATGTTAAAAAAAAATAGATAGTCAAGCGCACGTCAGAATTGGGAATTGGGAAAGCAAAACAATAGGTAATCAAAATAAATAGTGCATAATGAAAACATACAAAAGAGGAAAACAGAGTAATAATAATAATATAATAATAAGGGAATAAGTGAGCGAGTGAGCCGCTCAGTTGGCTTCATCTTCCTCACCACTGAGCAACTCAATAACTCTCTTTTTAAATTTATATGCAGGCAGAACAAATATATCAATTTCCTCGAATCGGTTATTATAATTTTCAACGAGTCTACGCAGATGAGCGCGCACGCCCGCATTGGTCCTACAGGTTCCAATAGCGAATAGCCTGCGCGCCCTTGCTTTACGTTGATGTACAGTTCTGGGAATAATATAATATAAATTGTTAATAATTTCAGTGCAATCAACTTTATTATGGCATATAGTATGAAGCATAGTCGCTTCTAGCTGATACCGTCTAGATTTTAAAGTAAGGATATTGTACCTTTTTAATAGTTGATGATAAGGAAGACGAATGCGGTGGCATCTGTAGTGCATGCCTCGGAGGAATTTACGCTGCACAACTTCAATCTGGTCAGAGTATTTATTATAAAGAGGGTTCCAAACACAACACGCAATATCCTCCATAATTCAGCCGTGCTCGTAGTTATTCTAATATCCATGACTATTAGAAGCCTGAAAATTCATGAAATATATTTCTTAGTGTTTCTATTTCATACGAAGGTATGTAGGTAAAAAGTTTCAAATATTTCTTTTTTAATGAAATCGTTCAACCATTTGCCTTCCAAATGTGTAAACAAATAACTTTACGTACGAGAACAAATAAAACAATGCGGAGCGATGCATCAGTTGCCAACCTTGGTTCCGAATCTGGCGCACTGCCAAACGAGTGGCATTCTAACTGCCTACTATTTGTTTACGCACCACGGACAACCCCTCTCGTAACTATTACGATAAGTGTGATCGTCATTTGATGTGGAAACTAGTGGATAAGTGGTGTGATTATTTACCATTTGTTTTACTTGATCTTGCATGAAATCTGTCCCTACATTTTACTGAATACTAACTTCTGGTTCTCATAATATTTTTTGTTATTAAACTTCTTTTGACCTTTACTAATACTAATATTAACCTTTATTCCATCTATTTTGGGATCTATAAACCACCGCTTGGCGCAGTGGTGGTCGCTCGGTTCACTGCACATGGTGGTTGCGGTTTCGATTCCCGCCGAGGCAAATTACGGATATAGCCTTTTCGTAATTTCTCCAGGTCTGTGTGTCACCAAAAACTATTTTTACAGGTCATCCGCAACGATGTTTAATTATAAAAATAATTATTATTATTATAGACGGACGTGACGGACGGACGTGGAGCTCAAATGGGAGTGGGCTGGTCACGTGGCACGTATGGTCCCACAAAGGTGGGCAAAAGCTATCACAAATTGGGTGCCAGCAGACGACTACCGCAGCCGGGGTAGACCCAGAAAAAGATGGCGGGACGATTTGATCACCTTTGCGGGGGATACGTGGACCGAAACAGCACAAAACCGTATTTCGTGGAAAATTCTGGGAGAGGCCTTTGCTCAGGAGAGGGACACACAAAATGGTGAAAAAAAAAAAATTAAAAAAATAGACGGACGGTCCAAACTGCCCGCTCATTAAATATTTCGCTCATTCGTAAAGATACAAAATGCTCAGTTAACTAGGGTTGCTGTCCATCACAAAAGCAATTTTAATCGCCTTATACGAATTATGGACTGACAATAAGCAAAGAAAAACAAATCAACCTGATTGAGAACAGTAATTACTTAATTACTAAAAACATAATAATAATTTGAAGTAGCGGCAATTCCGGTCCACCAAATAAAGCAATGAAATCTGAATGACTCACGAAATCCAATCACCATACATTTGGCTCGCTCTTTTCATGAACCATTTTTACGGAAACTCACCAAAAAGCATTTTTACTGTTCGTCCGCAACGATGTTTAATTATAATTTTTCATCAACATTTTGTTTATACAGGTACACGAGCTTTCACAAGATTCGTTTGTTATACAACTTTACACACCGAGTGTTCTTCTTTTATTATTTTTTAATTAACTCCGCAGGGAGACTGGCGCTAGTGACTGTGCGGTTGCCACAACCTAATGCCATTTTAATTATTTTCCATAAACTAGCTTCGAAGTACTCAGACATTTTTATAAAGTAAATACAATTCTAGAGTAAATTTAATATAAATTTGTGCAGGCACGTAAAGAACAATAATTTCGGGACAAAATTTTTGAAACACACATTTACAAAAAAAAAAATTAAATTGAATGAAATGAATTATAGAAAATAACAATGCTTCTTACATTCGGAAATTTCAGTAAACGCCTTTTCGAAATTTGCCAAGGTCTGGGTGTCACTAGGATCGCCCCAAGTCCATTGTACGGTACCCATAAATACAAGCGTTGCTTATTTTGGGACCACACCAGTTGGTGTGTCAGTCTGGCGATATTATTATTATTTATTCAACCGTATATTTATATCATTCCAGAGTATACTGCAGTGAGTTATTGATATTTTTGAATAACAACGTAACAGTGCGTGCTGGCTCCGTCACGTGCACCCCATTCACGTTCTATTTTGTATTTTTAACATGATACAGAGCGTGTTTAGGTTATGCGCTAAATAGAGCGTATATTGTTCGGAACTTTCAACCGACCGGAATGATTTAGGGGTATATTTTTTGTTATGCCTACATGTATCTTCAAAAGGTGACCCAAAGCAGCCCTTTGCAAAAGTGCCTATAATAATCTAAGTTTCTAATCTATGTGATAGTTATTTCTTTTTTCAGTATTTTTTTACACAATAAGATTGTGTTGTGATCTTTGATCTGCAAAACTAAATAAATCCAGGGTATAAACTTGATGCATTTGTTTTAATCCACGACATAACGCAGTTTTACGGATAATCTAATGGACTGAAAGTGAGCTCTATTTCCAGAGGTAATTAGGATTCTAGAGCTCAATAATATTAATTATCATCTCGTGCCTGCGGTATATGGAGTCCATTGCAGTATTCCCTAAGTGGGTCAAGGCATCTAAGGTAATTTATCGCCGGTTCCTGCGGTCACGTTGCTTATGTTAATTGCCTTTGATTGGCTTTGAATCGGTCACATAATGACTTTAAACTAATTAAAAGGTACTTCAGAATCAGCCGCTCTTCCGCTGCACTGTCTGAATTGGATACGGTTGAATACTATTGGATTAAATTACCCCCCCAAGTAGAGTCGGATTCGGTGTCTTGTCACAGACGGATGTGCTAATTATGCGAGCAGTAGAAAACAAAAATAAGAGAAAAAAAAACCAAATTTATTTTGTAGTCCCACAAACATTTTCAAGTTAGAGATGTTAGTTCTTCAAATACAAAAGTTTAGTTAAAAGTATTTCATAAAACATTTAAACGTTAGCTTTTTTTAATTAAACTAAAATTTAATATTGTCACAGAATGTTCGCCGCAAATAACTACGTCATCTATTATTAACCAGATCTTTTAGTTTAACCAACCGTTTTTGCTAGATTAATCCATGGACCAAGAACTTAAAGCTTGCGATAACCACAACTCTACCTAGAGTTAATCAAGGTATCCTTTGTCTTGGCTAATTATTCTTGGAGAGTGTACATTTGTGCGTTCACCGTTTATTCTATCGTTAACCCGGACCGGGGTTCGTGTATATGGGTATATGGGAGTGGTTAACGAGAGGAAAGGATCTCCCACAAGAAAATTGAGTTTTGAATTAACGAAGTGTATAAAGTTAATTTCTGAGAAAATTTCAAAAATAAAGTTGATGTTTTAAACACAGAATTTGCAAATACTAATTTCCCCTGTTACAGACCGTTTTACATCGTCTGGCTAAATAACTTTAGGGTTGTTTTCCTGTGACAATATCTAGCTCTATCGTCGGAGTATGTGATGCCTCCATTCAAATCAATCAAACGCAAATCTACATCATAAATAACGGTAAACTGAAATATAACAATTTAACGTTTTAATAATTTTCTAGCCTCTCTCTCTCTTGTCCCTCTTCTATTGTATGTCCGCATTTTTTCATAGGTACATATTTGCTTCATATATAACGTTTATTTTTTATTCCAGGTTATTATTTGAGACCAAACTCTAAATCCGTTGAATAGTAATGTCCTTTGTGTGATAAAAGGTTTCGTTAATTCAATATATTCAAATTAAACCTATTTAGTTCTACCACAAGGAATATAATTTAAATTTATTCTAATTTCCTTCGTCTTCAATACCAGTCTTAGTTTTCTATTACTGGCTTCGATTAAGTAAAGTATGGAAATTATTGAATCGTTTAAGTAGAAACCGTTCCATCTGATTGCTTTGCCAAATAAAACTGTATTTTGTAAAAGGAATGTAACAGAGACATTGTAATGGTAGATAAGTAGGGATCAAAGATATATCCAATTTTATTATCTCTCTCTACAGTCTAGAACGTCGTTATCATATTATCACTAGCTGTGCCCACGGACTTCGTCCGCGTAGTATTTAACGTAACAAAAATTTCGGGATTATCGGGATAAAAAGTATCCTATATGTTAATCCCGGTTATAAACTATCTGTGTTCCAAATTTCATTGAAATCCGTTCTGTAGTTTTTGCGTGAAGGAGTAACAAACATACATACATACATCCACACTCACAAACTTTCACATTTATAATATTAGTAGGATCGACGACGATGTGGAAGCTGTTTTCTATATATCAATTTATTTATTTTCTATTTTCTTTTAGGTAGGTTATTTTCGTTTATAGGTAGTTATTATAATATTTTAAAAATAATTATGTACAGAGACCTGGTACCTACTAGTAGAGATAAGGAGCAATGTATGTTTAAGGTTGCCAAACATACATAATAATAGGTAATGTATGCTCTGTTATTTTGCTTCACTATACTTTATCCCTGTAATCAAAATAAATTATTAAAAAATACTTCACATCTGACGTTGGTAAATTATCGTAATCTGTCGCGATTTATTTTCTTTATGTACCTTATTATGATAGCTGAGACATAAAATACTTAAGTTGGCGTAACCATTAGTGAGCAAAGATAAAGACCTCCTTCTAATAAACATGTATTCGTTTTGTTTTTTTAGGATAGTAGATAAGATAAGCAGTGATAGCTGATTGCTTAAGCACGCGTCTTGCGGGCTCAAAATCCTGGGTTCAAATCTGGGCCTGCACCTCTGGGTTTCAATATATGATTATTACTTGCTTACGGTTAGGTTAACATCGTGAGGAAACCTGCATGTCTTAGAAAATCTAACCGATTTTCTAAAGGCATGTGAAATCCACCAAACCTGCAATGGGCCAGCGTGGTGGATTCAGCCAGAATCAATCCCTCGTCTTGAGGGTAGACCCGTGCCCAGGAGTGGGACCATAAAAGGCTTAATTTTTATATTATTAGTAGTTAGTACATAATAATTTGAGGTCTATGATAAGTATAAATATGCAAATATGAAGATTAATAAATTATGATGCTCCAGTAAGTGGTAGGTCCACACGGCGCGCGGCGCTCCGACGAGCATTGTAAACAATCAGCTTTTCAAGTGGACTGTGTACAGGAAGAGCCTGTTTATTATCCCATCGATGAAGCCAATTATACAATACCCATCTATTTTATGTTTACGCTTTTGCATTTCCACATGCACGCACACAAAGAGTGAGGTATCTTTCCGTGGTCGAATAAACTCATAGCTTGAATAGTGACTCGCAAAAATTTAATAACGTATATGTTGCGGGGGAAAGAAATACAAGAAAACATTTTTTGCATAGAACTTAGAAATACTAAAGTATTTTTCCTACCACTAGCACGTTATTCCGTATTTTTTCAGACGATTAACGATTCCGGAATCACTATCATTAATTTAATCACAGAATGTCAATGATACACGATTCCGTTCGATTACCGTATAAGAAACTTACTTAATGTTGCGTGTATGTAAACACAAATCGATTTGGTTTCCCAATACTTTAATCGTACTCGTATTTTAAGTATATACTAAGATATAGATTAAGGAAGTAATTAAACTTGTTATTTATAGAGCTAAGAAAAAGATTCTGTGAAATCACAAGATTAAAAACAACTTCTTGTAGGCTCAAACGACTTAATATCTCGTTACGGAGCCGCGTTAAGGCATAGATATTGCTTTAAGAATAAGTAAACTCAGATTTAATTTATCTGCGGAATTAATTTGTGGTGCTTATTAATATTGTATTAAGGCTGTTGTTTTGAAAAATGTAAGTATAATCTTGATCAAATATAATGTTTTTTTTCCAATTATTTGGCTATTTCTCTGATTTCGTCCCAATCGCATGTCTGGTATCAAAAAAAAAGTACTTTTCACTTACACAATTCCTACAGTACAATTATTGTACCAAAATGTCTATACTAGGGTTTCCTTCGTACTTTTACCAAAGAAAATCGTTTTAAGTTTCAAGATATCGTGGGCTGATGTACCTCTTATTAACCCCCGACGAAAAAAGAGGGGCGTTATAAGTTTAACATGTGTATCTGTGTGTCTGTCTGTGGCAACGTAGCGCCCAAGCTGATGAACCGATTTCAATTTTGTTTCTTTTGTTAGATAGGTATTCTGATCGAGAGTGATGTTAGATATGTTTCATCATAATCGGTTCAGCCGTTTGAAGATCATCAGCTCTTTTGTAGGTTAAAAAGCCACATTCACGGCCAAAAACAACTTCCACGGCTCGAATCCATTCGAAATTTGAGATTATTGGATTTCGCTTTATTATATTTTTGAATGATGGTAATAGTCTGAACTGGCTTTTTACAATATTATAAATTTGAAAAGTTTCCCTGATTCTGGAAAAAATGTATATTTTATCAATTTTTATATGAGATTTGTGTATGAACTAAAGACGTTCCATAAGTCACGTTTCAAATGATGGATACGCGCATGCGTTAAATTTTGTTTGTTTTGTTAATGGTCATGAAATATTACGCTATAATAATTCTAGAGGGCGCTGCTCCACCATTGAGAAAAAATATAAAAAAACAAATCTAATTTAAAATAATTTTAGCGTTATTGAAAATTCTTCCCCTGGGCTGCTCCCGTCCACCTCAACTAGAGTTATTACATCAAATTGAATCATAATTGATAATATTTTACTAGGAATTAAACCTCCGTGGCATCAATATTTAGATTCGTTGTCTACTCTAATGTCAATTATCATAATGTCATAACAAAATAATATCTCATACTTTTACACAGATTTTTTGTTGATTATTGTATACATTTGATGAAAAAGTCATCGCTTCGGGGGTTTTTAAATTTTCAATTTAGAGTTATTTATTCATTGTATCATAATTACCCACATTATTAGGAGTCCTAAAAAGTGTAAATATGTACATTTTTACACATATCGTCACGAATAAAAAAATCTGAGCGCTATATCTCCGGTATATACAGATTACAGATGTATTTTTTAAATATAATGTTTATTTATAGTCATATTTTGATTCAGCATGAAAATTTTCAAAATCTAAAAATGTCTCTCATTTTTTCCGAAATGGATCGAAATCAGAGAAATACCAAGGAACCTGATCTAAGAATGACATGAGTCCATGTTAATCGACAGTTCAACATAGATCAACGTTCGTTCGGCAGATCTTAAAATACAAACGACGCTTAAAGAAAAATTTAAGAGAAAGGATTTATGTAGGCAATTAGTATGCTTATCTAACATATCACAAGTATCTTCTGTAGATATTATCAATCTAATTTTACCCACCATATTGCGTTTCAACCCAGGCTGCAGGCCAAAACCTCATAATCACACGGAGCGCGATAATAACCTGTCAGGGAGATCGATCGACCAACAAACACGAAAACGCTTTCAAAGCCTTTCATCACGAATTATCCAATATCTCCCACTAATAATAATAACGATGTACGCGGCAACTGAATAACTGAAAATCGGTTTCAGGAGTCACCTACAGTTATAATAGGTGACCGCTGGATGGTTTCTAGGTTTCATGGTTTCAGTTAATAATAATACCTATCGCCAAACTGACACACCAACTGTATGATCCCAAACTAAGCAACGCTTGTTCTATGGGTACCGTACAATGGACTGGGGGCACCCAGTGACACCCAGACCCGGGCAAATTACGAAAAGACCATTTCCAAAATTTGCCCCTGGCAGGAATCGAAACCGCACCCAACATGTGCAGTGAGCCGAGCGGCCTACTACGCTCGACCACTGCGCCAAGCGGTCGTCAAAGTTATATTGAAATACGAGGTGGAGGCAAGCTGTACCTCCTCTCTCATGGAAGATCGGCGTAAAGTCGCTATTACTGCTGTGTTTCGTACGATGAGTGTGAAAGTCCTAAGCCTCCATCCTTTCTTCTCCCATTGCCCCACTCCTCTTCAGGGCCCTAACCACGCTAGCTACTCAAATCGTAATAGAAAAGCAAAAGCTAGCGATTGCGTTTCAAACGCTCCCCTTTTGACGTTTTGTTGACACCATACCATATCAATATCCGTAGAAATCGTGAAGCTCGTGTCAGCAAAACGTCAAAAGCGGAGCGTTTGAAACGTAATCGCGAGCGTTTGCTTTTCTATTACGATTTGAGTAGCTAGCGTGGTTAGGGCCCAGGTCGGCAACAGGCGAGCAAGGCCCAATGTATTGCAAGCCTCTATAGGCTACGGTAACTGCTTAACATCAGACGGGTCGTACGCTGGTTTTCCGATTGATCAGCTTTGTTCTCACTACGTAAGTTACACAAAATTACGAACACGTTGAAAAAACAGTTCCTTCTAGGGACGCCCGAATGAAGGGAAACTTTATAGTATACAGCGTAGGAACTAAGCGTTAAAACAGCTGCGGCGCGCCTATGTATACCTATATAGGTGTATGCCGTGTAACGCTACTGACGCTTAGCACGGATAGAGGCCGCGCGGCGAGCGCCCCGAACGTCCGTATAGAAGCTTCGCTTCAAAATATTTTATCCATATGAGAATGCCACCTAAATTAATGAATGCTTACATGATAATATTACCTACATCTTTTTTAAAGAATAGAAGTTTTCCACTTTCTGACAGGTAATTAAGCAATTAACTTGTCCCGCTAATTCACATCTTCAAACGAATTTGTATTTTAAAGCCTTCGAAATAAAGTATAAATTATTGCCAGCAAAAATATACAAACGATTAAAATTCTAGCTAAATTGAAATACTCGACCACCGTATATCAGCGGAACTCGCATTTAAATCCAGCTGCTGTTTCAGCTTTTTGCCAAATGAGTGCCTTGTTTAGCAAACGGCGGGTATCCTTGAAACAATAATTATTGTGTAATGACATATTTTTTATTGATAATACTCACAGAAGTGCGAAACGATATTTTTAAAAGTGTCTTCAAAGTGTAGATCTAGTTAAAATGTTTCAAAACATTTATTGTAGCTAATCACTGAAAACTAACCACTTTTTTCAGGAAATACATTTAACAAGGTACTGTTGATTCGCAGAAAAAAAATCTTCTTGGAAATATTATGATAGCATGTCATATCAAATGACCAGTGACTTACCTACAGATTTGTTTTTCGTAAAATATGAACATTACAGGTTAGTACATAGGTTGACAATATTATAAGCACGCGTAACACGTAACACAATAAAACCCGCTTCCCTGACTCCGATACCGATTGAATTATCGAGGACAACATCCAACCTTCATGGAAGGCCAAATGCGGGGAAACCTTAGAAAAGGCGCAGATTTTTCCTTTTTACAAGTCCCCTTCGAATAATTTTCCTTTGATGACGTTTTATGCGCGAGTTTTCGGTAATAAGACCCTAATATTTTTGTCGGTAATTCGTAGGTTTACGCTTGTTGTCGATGGTGCGATTTTTAGAGGTGGAAACTCTAGGTTCTCTTCCTTTTTTCAAGCTTTTATTTAACTTGCAATGTATGTTTTTCCGGGTGGAATCTTGCAACTGAATTTTAAATCAGTTATCTTTAACTAATTGAGTTGAAATTTTGTTATACACGCTTATTTTGGATGACAATGCATGCTTAGCTATGTGACGTCATTCTAATTCCAATATGGTGGATCATCCGAGATGGTGGTCTTATTTTTGTTATTTTTTCTGCACTAACACAATATGTGGCTTGCTGAGGAGAACACAAAAACTAATACACCGTCACATTAAATCCAATAGCTAAAAAAGCATTTATAAAGAGTTTTTATTACCATTAATTTATTGATAATTAAGTAACAAATTGAAGATATTGGTGACATGGACCTATATATATAAAACTAGCTGTGCCCCCCGACTTCATCCGCGTAGTATTTAACGTAACAAAAATTTCGGGATTATCGGGATAAAAACTATCCTATATGTTAATCCCGGTTATAAACTATCTGTGTTCCAAATTTCATCAAAATCGGTTCAGTAGTTTTTGCGTGAAGCAGTAACAAACATACATCCACACTCACAAACTTTCACATTTATAATATTAGTAGGATTGCAGTATGTGTGTTCGTAATTGTTCTCCTCATAAAAGGCTTTACGGATTTTGATAATATTTTTTTTTGATTATTGCGTCACCTGGAAAGCTGTTAGCTATAGTTGCCCTGGTAAGTCGCGCTGTTTTCAACATCCATAACAACGTTATATACCCATATAATATATTTCGGGTTATCTTTGTTAGGGATTATAAACATAATTTGGTCTCAAATAGAGATGACATCGAGCGACCACAGATGATAAAGATATACGAATTCAATTGTCAAACAAAACATTCTTGTAATGGAATCCCCTACGGGCATGGAATACCTTCTGGCTTCAGGTATTCTGTAGCCTACGCTTTGTTCGCTGTGTATTATATTACTTCGAAAATGTACGTTAATATACGGCCAGTGTTTCGTAACCTCAATATCGCTGGTAACTTACCTAATAAATACAATTATTTTTGTTTATGCTTTGAATTGCGTCGAATGACTAATTTACATAATATTTTTGTCTCTAAGTATTAAATACCAAAACATTATCTAAAAAACAATCTAGATATAGTAGCATATAAATATGTCGAAATCCTTGCCGCAAAGTACCGAAAAGCACAACTAATATAATAACTGTATGATGCAATCCCATTGAATTTACTGAATAAACTAAAAATACGCGACATTGATAGATTCTATTTTCGCACTCTATTTTGAGACTCTATATTTTTAAGGAAAACATGGCTGTAGCGTCGGCATCGTTTGTTATCCAGCGACAGCTCGCTATCAGGGATCGTGACGTGGTGCAAGGATTGATGAGGTGGACACAGGCCCTAAGTGGCCCTGTCGCCGTCAACACCCTTAGCCAAGTTTCGCTGGCAAGTAATGTAATGTAACATGTGATAATTTAAGTACTTAGACTTTTGAGTATCATTCTGGGTCTTAATAATTCGTAGTGTGTGTGCTTGCCAATATAAAAAATACGACGGCATATTATTTTTTAATTTCCCAGTATTATGTTTTACCAAACGTTTTGTTAAGATTTATTGAATGAATCCATGAAGTATTTCTGTATTTCGAAAACATTTAGTAAACAATACTAACAGCGATACTAGGATCTACAAAAATAATTTGTTTCATTTTTTTCCTAGTCATAATCTATGTAAAATAAAAAGGACCCACAAAAAGACACTAAGGGCATAACATAAAATATGCATTAAATAGCCATTTAAAAGTTTATATTAGTGATCTGAGATATTAGTCCACGGCTTTAATAACTACGTAATCAATAGCAGTCAAGTACTTATTCTTTTAAACGCCGATTTGATTTAATCTCTTTATAAAAAGTCATTGAAAAAGATAGAGATAGTAGTTTAGTACTGCTTTACCAGTGTGAGTGCAAATGGAGTGAAACTCTTTATTTGACACTATCATTCAGATCACAATAAGACTTTTAAAACTCCAAGTAGCAGTTTAAATTATCTCGTTGTGCGAAGCTTTTAGGCTCCTTGAGTACAACGCCACTTGATGTACTCGTCATTGGGATGACAGTCGAGGACAGGGAGGCATCCGGCGGCTTCACTTTTGATTTTGAATTTAATTCGACGATTTGAAAAAAAAATCTTTTTTTTAATATCTTGCTTGCTTTTTAACATGAATGTCTTCTGTATTCATTCGATTTTTGTCTGAAGGTTGTAAGTAGAGTTCGCTATTAAAGATAAGGTCGCCATCCGTACGACTTTAATGCTGTATTTTTTAGGAGGGTTCGTTAGTAATATTAGCTTGTATTTGCTTGCGAACTCTACTCTATTTAGAAAAACAGTATCTCAGCATAAAATATAGTAAGGTAATATTAAATTCTTTATTTTGAGTTACTTAGAATGGTTTAAATCAGTGGCGTGCATAGGGTTTTGAAACAGGGTAGGCAGAGTTTAGCATAAAAATAAATTAAAATTAGGCATAAGTACCTACCTAGGTACCTTGAATTATTGCTCGTGAGCTTAGTCCAGGTTTGCATGTGTTAGACGTCTTTTGTTGTGAGTAAGTAGGTATTTAGCCGTATCAGATATCTAAGGTGATTGGTTGATGTTCATAGACATTGATATACTTAGGTACCTACATAGATTTTAAGACAAGTCAGTCCCTGAATGGGTCCTTCGCCGTTAGTTAAGTACCTAGATCTATTCATGCAGTTATTCACAAGGACAGATACATAGATAGACTAATAAAAGTACCTACCTAGGTACCCAAACTAAATAAAATTATCAAACTTGTTTACTAATTTATAAATGAAATCTAACCGCATAAACCATTTTAAATAAGAATTGAATACCTATTTACGATATCATAAAAGACCCCGTTCGTTTTAAATCCGTAAGTACCTAAGTTATTTTTTTATCTAAATTTTAGACAACTCAGCAAGGCGCTCGCGTTGTTATCGTAAATATCTATTTTACGTAGTCTACGTACCTATGTTGGTATACGCTTTAGCGCTGAAAAATATCCCAGTATCCTGTCATCCAAGGAAATGATTCATAAAATTTAGCATTAATTGTCTCGTGATATTACCTACCTTTCTTCTGGGACAAATCCAAGTTCTTTACGCATCGACAGTTTAAAATAAAGTTCACTTTTTCTGCATAGGGCAACGAGAAAACACTTTTATTTATAATTTAAGTTCCTGCTTATCACACACGTCACTAATTTCACAAGTAATATTTATCCATAACAACGAGGATTTAATAATTATTCAAATTATTTAGCACGCATGTAAACAAACCAAACAAACACAGAACATCAACATCAACTAATAATAATGGCGTCTAAAAAAAACACAATCAAATTTAATACTAAATATTAAGTGACAAAAACGCATTGTAAACTTTAAACAAACAAATTACATTGCGATTCAACCTACTAGACTTCGTCGGATTACCAAACCAGGCAGTGCCTCTAGCCCGAACATTTTAATTCGTAGAAATATAGTAAATTGTGCGTATTTCATTCAAGGAATGAACGTTTCTTACACGAAGAATGAGGCACATTTAGTACGTGCTTTTGCCACCGACACGGGGCGGCGCGAAAGGAGCGGGCGGTCAATGGTCTCCACATGACAGCATTATGCGCGCGCTTTTTCAAATATCTAATTAAAATGATTATTTACTTTTAAATATTTTTTCTGTTTCATTTTATTATTTATTATAATTTTACCATAAAATCTCAGGGTAGGCAGTGCCTTTATGCCTCTATGGAGTGCACGCCACTGGTTTAAATGTATTAATAATGTAACATACTTAGCGTGGCGTCTAAGTAAATGCTAAATATATTGTACCAACCGCAAACCAACTAATCTGATAGGTTTGTTTCTAACAGCTGACTTTTTATTAAATTACTTGCTTCTACCCAACAGATAAGATTAATACTATCAGAGTAGTTACCATCTTCAGCATTTACTAAGGCACTACGAAAAATATCGTACATCAAAATAAGATCAAATATAATTTTATAAAATCATAATTTGAAAATAGATGTCTAATATTTATGAGACAGATTCTTAATCCATAACTGTCTGTAACATAATGGGTCGGATACTTAGTGTCATCCCCAGTCCCCAGTCGGTGGGAGAGGCTTTGTGTCACACGCCGTGACAGACCACCGGCACGGGGACGGGACGCTATCGCGACGTATTTGAATACAAACGAGCTATTCTAACTACACTATTGTCCAATCTTGATGGCCATTGTGAGACAGTTTATTATGACGTAATGGAAATAGGTGGTTTGACATAACTAAAATCCTACTAATATTATAAATGTGAAAGTTTGTGAGTGTGGATGTATGTATGTATGTATGTTTGTTACTCCTTCACGCAAAAACTACTGAACGCATTTGGATGAAATTTGGAACACAGATAGTTTATAACCGGGATTAACATATAGGATACTTTTTATCCCGATAATCCCGAAATTTTTGTTACGTTAAATACTACGCGGACGAAGTCGGGGGGCACAGCTAGTACATAATACATTAGGTTATAAGGTAGATATCGGCGAGATTTCGCAGGTTTCGCAACTTTCTTTTTACATGGGTACTTAGAAACGCGTAAACTACATATCCTGGATCAACGCCTCTCTTAAGGCCGAGAATTGACTTCTAATTTTATTCCCCGTCGTTTCTGAATAAACTCAATAATGAGATTAAAAAATACAACTTTGTTTCTTGTGTTTCACTACTCTGGTTATAAGTAGATACGATAAATCTTGCCTATTGAAACGGGTCCGGAACTTTGGAAGCTTTCATTGTGCATGTGCTGACGTGCACTTGTCCGGTTTTTTTTTTCAAAACTTAACTTTGTAATACTAAAACTATCAGCTTCGGAGGATATTTGAACAACAAAAGGTGTTATAGGCACAGATATAGATTTACATAGATAACGCAAATGTATGTACTTAGCGTGTCCGAAAACCCTGACCAAACGTCAAGGTTGTTCGCCGATATAAAAATATGAGTTTGAGCGAGATAATCACTCGAGAGAATCATAGCGGACGGAGGGGCATCGGCGGCATCGGTGTCTTTGAATCGGTTTGGACTTCTCGCCATCTGTGACGTCACAGTAAGTGTTAAAAATTCGACACGCTTAATTTCAATACAAATCGTGATACTTGCGTTATCTATGTAAATCTATATCTGTGGTTATAGGGATACAGCTGTTGACCGATTTATTTAAGTGTACAAAACCTTCAGTACTTCAACTGTCCCACAAAGCCGATAGTTTTAGATTTACAAAGTCAAGTTGCAAAAAAAATAGTATACCCTTTCTGTGTCACCTAGTATATGATGTATTCAATTAGCTACAGATTGACTCTACCACTGTGTTTTTAGTTTATACTAGCTGAGCCCGCGACTTCGTCCGCGTGGAATTTAACTTAACAAAAAAGGCCGCTCCCGCGTTCTGGGCCCGCGCGACACGACCCATTTTATTTCTATTTTGTTTTTCTAAAATAAGGTAGCCTAAGTTACTGCTTATAACTACGCTATCTACCAGTGAAAATCCCGTCAAAATCGGTCCAGCCGTTTCGGAGATACTTTTAGATTTCAGGTTTTTTATTTTTTTAGGCGGAACCCTAACTGTTTTTCTAAAATTAAATTAGCCTAAGTTACGCCTTAAAACATCAGCTATCTGTCAGTGAAAGACCCGCGTCGGAGATTACACACAGACAGACAGGCAGACAGACGGACAGACAGACAGACAAAACATTTTTAAATCGCGTTTTTGTTATAGGTGTCGTATGTATTTTCATATGCATTTAGTGAAAAGGTGTTATTTTGATATTACAAACATACACTCCGATTTTATTTATTTGTATAGATACAAAAAGGTCAAGATACATCAATTTATTCAAGTAAACATGTCTCTACTAATTAGGCAGCATGAAATGTGAAACTTGGCGAGTCCGTGATCAAGTGGAGAGAGTCGAGAGCCGAGAGTCTCCACTAGCTGCCTTGAAACTGAAGGACAGATAATAACTGAGGAGCTATTTTGTACCCTATTCTACTTCACGTTTTTACGCCTAGAACTGATATATTCCGTAAATACAACATTGTTGTTTTGTTGTATATATAGTTCAAATATTAACCGTAACTTTAAAGCGACAAAGTACTATTTGTAATAAAACAAAACCGATATACATTCTGGGATCAAATAATTATGCCGAAAAAAATGCTCATATCAAATGTAAACTTAACATATTTGCAAAAAAATGTGTTGTCAATAAAATAAAAAAAATATTTAATCCATTTTTAAATTAAAATTAAAATGACTTGATCAATTTTAGTATGTGTCTCAACAAAATTAGGGTCATTTTCCTGTGTGTATATTGTGCACAGGCTAACACAATGACTTGTGAAAACCTTTTCTATTTAGCCGAGCGAGCTCAAAGTGGCCCCTTGTTTGTAGTGGGGATCGCTGGTCCGCCGGTGTCGTGTTGCCTGCCGTTGACGCCATAGGCAAACATTGCGAAAATACTGGCCTAGATGTTGGCCGACTACTCCATAGGTACACTTTGAGGGAAAGGCTCAAACCTTTGGCAATATTGCGTCTGCCGTATCAACAAGTATGTGTTAGCGATTATCAGGCAGCAATAGATTATTTATTAACGAAATAAATAATTTACCTATTTCTCGACACATGTTACTAGTCCTATTCAATAGATAAGATTATGTAAGTTTTATTTTATAAGCCCAACTTTCTGTCTGTATTTAAATACACATAAGTATCTACTTATTTAAAAGGCCTTATATTCTAAACCCAGGCGGCAATTAGGTAATTAAGTAACCGTTCTACCGTTATTTGTACGGTTCGCCGTGAAAGGTCACGTCCAAATATAGTTGTGTTTTTGAAGATTAGTTTCCACATACGTACGCCATACTAAGTTTTGACTTCGATCAATGTAATCATTTCGTCATCAAGAAATCATACTATCACACCTACGTTAACGTTAAAAAATTGTGTTGAGACTCTAGATCTCGATGGTACACTTCCACACTACTGCCACAAAGAAAGGGGTGGGTTTGTTTCTAACAGCTGACCATAGTTACGTCACGCGTTACTAACAAACTCTACCAACCAATAGAAAATGTTTATATACCATAAGTGTTTTTTTGGAACAATCTAGTCATGCGGAAAGTGGGTGGACCAGTCCCAGCAAGCATCGCTCGCGCGCGGGCATGTCTTGAGGACCGCCATCACTCGTGGTGTCAACCATAATAGTCGCAAGCAAGTGACCCGCTCCACGGAGCCACCGCAAACATTTACTATTTATAGGCGTGTTTTAAATATGTTTTCCTAAATAAAAGTATTTGGCAACACGAATGTGCACTGTATACGTCGCATTTATTTATTATTTTTAACAAGCCAGCGCCGGAATTTGCCAAAAATATTTTGGCTAGAATGCAGTTGTAAATCGTGTAAACGTACCGCCACCCAAATGAAATAGTTTGCATATATGAATGACTTATATTAATATTCTCTATTGAATAAGTTATCTTAGATCCAGCTTTTGTATAAAACTTAGGCCAGTGTTAAAATTCTTAAACTTTTTATTTTAACTAGGTACCAATAAATGTTGATACTTTTTCGTAAAATCAGTCAGGTATCTACATAGTCCCGTATTGTATTTTTTTACTGATAACCTCAATAACTCGAAACAACCAATTGAACCATATATCTCACAAAGAGGGTAAGGGATAACTGGAAATTAATTATAATTTGTTACACTAATCCTTTCTCTCTGCTAATCCGTTAGAAGTAATCCCAAGGTGCTATTTACGTCAGCCGCTAGCTGCCCGAGACTGTTGGAGTATAATTTAATTTGGGCTCATGAACATACGTTACTGTTTGTGTAGAAACTCAACACTACACTCGACTTCACAAAAGCTTCTAATTACCATAATTTTAATAAGTTACTTGTAGTTTGAAAAGTTGAAATTGTTCCAGCAATTCAGCTCCGTACCGCTCGCGTATCCATTGTTGTTTGAATAAAGCAGACATGGCAAAGGAAGAAATTGTCCGTCATATTGATTTTGTTCGTATATAATGAAGCCTTTGTCACCCGGACCATAATAACGAATCGATTGACATCTCAGTCATCGAAATCAGATGGATATTTAGGCGCTACGGTGGAAAACAAAAATTATACATAAATATACCTACTGCTAAACATTCCTTTTGGCTTTGCCGTAGTTGGGTAAAAAGTAAGTAAATCTGCACGCTATCTAAAGACTTGTGAAACTCCCCAACCGGCACTAGGCCAGCAGTGTGACAGACTATGCCCCAAATACTCCTCACATTTTCGGGCAGAGGCCGGTATATTGGCTAGGCTGACTCCGTATTATATTGTGACCAAAATAAAATTAGCAAAATGTGCAGCACCAACACTGCAGACACCTCTTCGTGAAAAACGGACGGAATGCTTATATTATAAACATAAATATAATATTAAAATAAATATATTATATTATTAAAATCCGGTGTGCGTTGGGTGTGCGTATGCTAAACGGCTCGACTGACTTTGAAGATTGTTTGTACTTATTATAGAATCACCTGGACGTTTCTTAGATATAGTTGGCTACGATAGAAGGCTGCTAAACATATCCTATAAATAAAACTTACGCTAGTGAAACTGCGGGAAAAGTTATACAAAATCAAATTCTATCATATAGGAAAGGCACGAATGTACGATACGCATTTTCGGTTCATCAATTCCAATTGTTACCGGTTTTTATCTTACCTTTAACGCTGGCAAATGCTTAGACCCACACGCCGTTAATCCTGTCCACACAGGGAATGCGCAAGTGATAACATCTATTTAGATCGTGGAGGGTGTTCATTCTGTCCCACTGCTGTCCCTAACGCAATTCCATCATGTAATTAGTGAACCGCTGAACTGCTGAGTCAGCCGTCAGATGGCGATGTTACACGTCAATGTTTAAGCCAGCAGTTCTATTATAGTATAATGGTTATATTAGACTACTAGTTTGTGCCCGCGACTTCGTCCGCGTAGACTTAAGTAAAGTATTCTTTCTATGTGTTAATCCCGGTTATAAACTAACTGTGTTCCAATGTTCATCCAAATCCGTTCAGTAGTTTTTGCCTGAAGGAGTAAGTAACAAACGTACATCCACACTCACAAACTTTCGCATTTATAATATTAGTAGGATTTTATAGACCTCGATAGGAAGATTGGTTTGATAGTATTTCTTGAAATAATAACGTAATCGGTTAGTAATAATAGTAAAGGTATCATAGATCAAGGTGTTATGCAGATAAGTCTTACGTTGATTACCACGAATATCGTCTAAAGTTTCTAAAACAGTATAGTTAGTGTAGAGTAGTATAGTAAGTACAACTGAGTAGTTTTCATAAACTGTCATAGATTTATTTGAATTTCTTTTATCTTTTTAACCCCCGACGAAAAACGAGGGGTGTTATAAGTTTAACATGTGTATCTGTGTGTCTGTCTGTGGCAACGTAGCGCCCAAGCTGATAAACCGATTTCAATTTTGTTGCTTTTGTTAGATAGGTATTCTGATCGAGAGTGTTCTTAGCTATGTTTCATGAAAATCGGTTCAGCCGTTTGAAGATCATCAGCTCTTTTGTAGGTTAAAAAAGCCACATTCACGGCCAAAACCAATTCCCACGGCTCGAATCCATTCGAAATTTGATATTATTGGATTTAAATTTATTATATTTTTAAATGATCGTAATAGTCTGAACTGGCTTTTTACAATATTATACATTTGAAAAGTTTCCCTGATTCTGGAGAAAATGTATATTTTATCAATTTTTATATGAGATTTGTGTATGAACTAAAGACGTTCCATTAGTCACGTTTCAAATGATGGATACGCGCATGCGTTAAATTTTGTTTGTTTAATTTAAAATAATTTTAGCGTTATTGAAAATTCTTCCCCTGGGCTGCTCCCGTCTACCTCATCCAGAGTTATTACGTCAAATTGAATCATAATTGATAATATTTTACTAGGAATTAAACCTCCCTGACATCAATATTTAGATTCGTTGTCTATTCTAATGTCCATTATTATAATGTCATACAAAATAATGTCTCATACTTTTACACAGATTTTCTGTTGATTATTGTACATCTTAGATTATAAATGAGGAAGCCAAAACAAATGATTTAATGGCGCTTTCATAATCTGCCATCGAAACTAGTTGTACCAGATGAATTTGCGAGATGAGCTATGGATACTGAGCTACGGAAGCTACGGAAATCGCGCTAACATCATTATTTGGAAGAACTAGGTAAATTATACATTTGATGAACAGGTCATCGCATCGGGGTTTTTAAATTTTCAATTTAGAGTTATTGAAAAATTACCTCATAATATGTTAACAAAGAATTGGTAGTTATGGATTAATATAAAAAAATATATTACGTAGGTGTACTAAATATTATTCGGTACGCTCATTCTTAGTAAACACGAGTTCCCTCATATCCAGGGATAAACTAATGCATCATTAGAGATGATGCAGTAGCTCTTTGGACTCAACGACACCTGTAACATATATTTTACAGAGATATCTTCCCACAGAGTTCCTTTACCTTCGGATAGGGTGGCTATGAAACTCCAATTTGGAGAGAGATAATAGAATACCTTAACAGAAAATCGAAATAAACATGCATGTGTCGGCAATTGGACATATTACCTCAAGATCGGGTCGTTTTAGTTAAATTAAAATATCCTAGATTTTATTCACATTTAGGCAAAAAAGCTCAACTACTTTAGACACTCATTCGGCTGTGCTCTAAACTTAATGGTCGTATAACTTATGGCAAACTAGTTATAAAACAATAAAGGCAAAGCGAGGTCGTTTCACAAATAAAATTGTTTATTCGGCAAGTGAACATTTCTCCTCGTACGAATATCCTTCATGTAACAGCCCTCGACCATTCAGTCGTCGAACTTAAGGAGTCCATTACGAAAATGTATTTTTTCCCTTCCTTGTTTTTTTCGACCGATCATCTGTTTGTACTAATATTGTAGAGTCACATATGGACGCGGCGATCTGGACGTCTTTGAAAAAGATTAACTTAACATTTCTAAAGATCGCGACCAATGGAATATAGTGGAAAATATATTAATTATCCTGCTTAAATAAGAAATAGAATCACGAAATACCAACTACATTATCCGGAAAGTACTCTAATTGCAATCGAAAATCGATAATAATTAATTTAGTCAACTAGTTTTTTTTTTGCGAAGGTCTTTTACAATAATACAACCGACAATCACTATTAAAGTGGATATTTTGCATTAAAAAAATATTAGTTGTCCATATTGTTGCGACCTTGAAACTGTTCCGTCTATTATCTCGAAGAATCCACATCCTACCAGCTTTAGACATAAACGCATTGTTAGTCTAGATGTACTCCATCGATTAAGTTATGAAAGATCTCGAAAATGGAATGTTCGAAATCGTAGGTATGTAGGTATAAGGTGAACGCCCTTGCGTTATTGGCGCGACGGCGGCGGCGAATACCTACTCGCGAACGAATACAATGGAAAGCCAACAATGGGACTCTGGATCATTCGATTGCGATTATTATTACCTACATACCTACCGAGAATGTTCAGGAAATCACCAGGTCGCATCTTTATTCGATATATAAGGAGTCGACAACGGGCAGCGAGTTAGTTACTTCTTGGAAGCGACAGTGTACGGAGCTCTAGTAAGCGAACGAATAGCGATATACCAGTGACCTCAGTGATAATATTGGAATACTGCAGTACGGTGTATTTGTCAAGTTTGTGGAGATCGAATTAAACCCTTTTTACACGTTTAACGGCATTAATTGTACCTACCCCTAGTACGTAACAATATGATGCTATAATATGGTGACCCTACCTCTCACCGTGATAAACTATTTAGGAGGCAAAATTGGAAAGTAAATCGTCAGCGGATACTTGCCGTGAATCCCCCGAGAAGCGGGTTTTACTGTCACCTCACGGTAATCCTAACATATTGGGACGTTCCTACACTTTACAATGTAATAGGTAATAAAAAAGTAAATGTATAAATAAATATCGTCAGACTGAAACACCAACTGTATGGTCCCAAACTAAGCAACGCTTGTACTATGAGTATCGTACAATGGACTGGGGGCGATCCCAGTGACACCCGGACCTGGG
This sequence comes from Notodonta ziczac, assembly GCA_918843915.1. Lineage (NCBI taxonomy): Eukaryota > Metazoa > Arthropoda > Insecta > Lepidoptera > Notodontidae > Notodonta > Notodonta ziczac. The sequence continues at coordinate 9,990,811 of OU974050.1, read as the reverse complement.
AAAATAACGAAAAAGTTATTTCCGAAATTTGCGCCGGCGGGAATTGAACCCGCAACCAGTGCAGTGAGCCAAGCGGCCTACACTCGAACGACTGCGCCAAGCGGTCGCCCATTATCTTATACCACAAGGATTATAAAAATGCTGGAAAGTAAATAAAATAGCTTACTGAAACCAACTCTATAAACGAATTCCTTGTAGCATTTCTCAAACCTTCATAGAATACTACATAGATACTTATTTTTTTGGCCATGATAAAAGAAACCACACATTCCAGCCAAAGGTAGTCAATTTAAGGGATTCCTGTTCATTCATGCTCAAACGGGGTGAGATAACAATATTGCCGCTTCATAAATTTCACGGTGTGCGAAATGATGGTCACATCACACGGGTCACTAGGCACTGTGAAATTGTTTTAGTATGAAAACATTGTCTGTAAGCTGATAAAACTGGACTAGAATTGCATAGCAGCACCGAACCTAATGGTGCATTGTGAAGACAGGGCTTTGGGGAAAGTAAACGTGGAACTTACTTAGTTTCTTTGTAAGGCAGTAAACAGACACAGGCCAACCATACAATAAATATCTGTCAAAATCATAAGTCAAAATACATAAAAAACGTTGTGGGAAAAGTTGAATTGCGATAAAGTGGGTGGAGATTAGGAAAATACACTGAGATCGCGGTTTGGTTAAAAAGTGACATTTGACCATACAGATAATATTTCAAAAATGAAATGTTATACCGCCATTATTACGAACAAACTTTAACTTAATAGGCGATGTTGATCAGTCACACTCGTACGTGAGGCGGCATCACGTTTTCTCTTCGCTGCTGTTCCCTCTTTCAGTACATAACGTAGATCCGCCGCACTAAATAGAAACATCCCGTCCGTGGCGAAATACTCAGGTTTTTTGCTGAAATATAAAAAAAAAAAAAATATTTCTATCTTAAAATTGAATGGGGGAAAATTGTATTGCTGATTTAATGGATGGCTGACTATTATGCACTTTAGTTATAAGTAACTATATTGAATGCATTTCTTTATTTATTACAGAACATTTGAGAATTCATTTTATTAGCGCAGATAATATTTTGATATAAAACGTTACTACGCTCTCTGCCTATAGACACACATCAAGGTATCCACAGATATAGATTTACATAGATAACGCAAGTATCACGATTTGTATTGAAACCAAGCGTGCCAAATTATTGACACCTACTGTGACGTCACAGATGGTGGGAAATCCAAATCGATTCAAAGACACCGATGCCGCCGATGCCGACGATGACTACGATTCTCTCGAGTGATTATCTTGCTCATACTCATATTGTTATATCTGTATTCGCGCGGACTGTAAGTTATCAGTCACCAACCTTGACGCTTGGTCGGGGTTTTCGGACACGCAAAGTACATACATTTGCGTTATCTATGTAAATCTTTATCTGTGAAGGTACCTATAACTTGTCATAAATATCTTCGATATCGTACCTCTACCCTTTCTTCTTTGAGATTAACTATAGAAATACATAAACATTTAAATTACAATAGTAAAACACGCCACAACGTTATCAGACAAAACACAATTCGGGACAATTCACTCGAGTAGTAGCACTATATCACCCTCTACATCCGGGTAGAGATAAGATGAACTGATACACTGCTCTTTGTATTAAATATTGATAGCTCATTGTGACGTAACAAATTATATTCGTACTTATATTAAAAGCTAAGTGTTATGGTGTCTATTGAATGGATTTTAGAACAAAAGATAGTGATCGGTTTCATAATACTTTATGAAGGTTTGGGTCTTATAACAATCAGTTTTGTTCTCGGGTTCTCGCTAGGGATGTGACAAAATGATGAGTTAAATAATAATATGGCACCCCTAACTAAACCAATCCTGCCTCTTGGCTTAGTCAGTTCAAAGTTGATAGATCTACGACCGTAGCATATGCTACGTTATGCTACGTAATGTCGTAGTACTTAGCAATATTGAAACTCGCGTAGCAAAAATATTATTTACTAACCCATAAGCGCAGACTATGATGATGATGATGAAGCGCACAACTTTTATTGTACCATAATGTGTTTGAGCTAAAAGCCTAGCCTCAATGGAAGGTAATATGTAGTTGATTAACTAAGCACTTTGGTTTCGAAAGATGTTTCGTAAAACCATTTTTCAAAAACATTATATAAAATTTGGTTTAAGTTTATTCCCTAAAAATAGACACAGGTTAATCATTATCATTACTTTCCTTGGATCAATTTCTCATGAATATCTTTATAATATCACGTCGTTTTGTTAACCCATCATATATTATTCACGGGTCCCTCCCTTGCTTTATTAGGAACCCCTTACGTCAAACAATTCTCGTTTGTTGAAACTTCACTGGTCTCCTAGCGGGATACCTTAAAGGCACGTTAAATAAACCTGGTACACCTCTTCCTGGTAAATGGTAATGCTAAAATTGAACGACTTAAGTTTTATAAGTATTACTAGCTGTGCCCACGGACATCGTCCGCGTAGTATTTAACGTAACAAAAATTTCGGGATTATCGGGACAAAAAGTATCCTATATGTTAATCCCGGTTATAAACTATCTGTGTTCCAAATTTCATCCAAATCCGTTCAGTAGTTTTTGCGTGAAGGAGTAACAAACATACACAAACTTTCACGTTTATAATCTTAGTAGGATGGCGATCGTAAAGATATTGCTTTCCTTTTTTTAATCACAATAAATTATGTTTTGTATTTCAAAACATGTTGGCAGGTATTCAAATAAACTTTGTTGGCAGCGAAGGTTGGCAGGTGATTTTATATTTTGGGGTTGATCATATCATACGAGCAGCGTTTTGAGCTAAGTATGTAACTTGCTTGTTTTTTTTTTTTTAAAACGAAGTCGGCGAATAATCATAAAACCGACCTAATGTTGAGCAGTTACCTTAGCTGTTAGAAGCAGTGATAGCCGATTGGTTAAGCACACGTCTTATGGGCACCAGGTCCTGGGGTCAAACCCCGGCTCGCACCTCTGGGTATTTCGAAATCTATGTGCGAATCATAATTTCTATATCACTTGCTTACGGTGAAGGAAAACATCGTGAGGAAACCTGAATGGCTTAGAAAATCTAACCAATTTTCGAAAGACATGTGAAATCCGCCAACCCACACTGGGCCAGCGTGGTAGATTACGAACCTGAATCGCCCTCGTAGTGAGGGCAGGCCCGTGCCCAGGAGTGGGACGTCAAAAGGGCTAAAATCATAGATGCCTGCAATGCTTGCCATTACCTACGTACAAAAAAAATATACTCTCATAAAAATATGGCCCTTTTACCCAAATAAAAAAAACCGTGGTCCCCGAACATTATGGTACACTAGCTGAGCCCGCGACTTCGTCCGCGTGGAATTTAATTGACAAAGTTTCATACAAACTTTCATCCCCTATTTTATCCCCTTGGGGGTAGAATTAATCAAAATCCTTTCTTAGCGGATACCTACGTCATAACATCTACCTGCATGCCAAATTTCAGCCCGATCCGTCCAGTGGTTTGGGCTGTGCGTTGATAGATCAGTCAGTCACCTTTGAGTTATATATATTTAGATTAGTTCGGTTATAAATGCTGGTCTAGTCCTAATTTGCGTGTTGAATAATACATCATCTTGAAATATTATGTCGAGCATAAGTCGTTTTATCAAGTACTAATTGTGTATGCATAGCGGATGTCTCCGGTGCCTGTCGTAAGAGCCCGTGCCCCAAAGAGCTTTTACATATTTTTCTGGTATAGAATACGTCATTTTTCTTGGTCTTAATATTATTTTCTTTACACGTCGAGGCTAAGAGGGAAGTGAAGTGTTGTAGGCAATGCATACGTAATGTGGGCGAAAAATAAGAGATTTTTTCGAAGATAATAAAAAAAAGTTTGTTGCCACAAAAAAACTGAGAGAGATCTTAAGTAAGTGTCCAGGCTTCGGACATTATTATGTGTGTCTTAGGTGAGTGTGAGGAGCTGCAATAAAAATCTTGTCTCGACAACTATAATCTTTATGATTTTGGATAAACTATAAAAATACTCGAAAATTTTGAATTTCGCGGGCTAGACAGGCGCCTTTACCTTAAGTACATTAATTTTCATAATATTGTGTAGGACCATTTATCTCAATATGTCTATAATATTGGATTTTTTTGCTTCGAACTTCTTCTATTGTTTCTTTCGATTAAATTCGTGCGGGTTCCAAGACAATTTAACTTTTCCCCGGGACTCGTCGATGGTCAAACCTCGACGTCATTATTGGTCACCATTGTCGATCCTGGTTTACAGGAGTAACAGTGTTGGGAGTGTGTGGCGGGACTAGTCCCATTAAAAACAGTCTATGATATTGTTAATTTGGTGTGTTGGTTTGTGTGTAAGATTGAAAATAAATTCAGAGAATGAAAGGTCTTATAAGATTACACTTTTATCATACGTTTTTGTTTGAATATTTCATAAGACCGGGTATCCACAAACAAAAAAAGAAATGTTGACTTTATGGCCTAAGCCCAGTAGTTATTATACATTAAAAACATCCGATTGGCCTCAACCACACCACGATGGAATGTAAGTGATTATAAGGGATATGGGACCAAACCAAGTTACAAGGGTTTCCAAGTTAAACAGGGTTAGTTGTTAGGAAAACTTGCCACGAGTTAGCAAGTAGGTTATATACTTAGGTGGTGGTTACTCGAGCACAACTGTGGACAAGGGTCGTGTATCAATGACAAAACATTATTTTAACAATACCAGTGGGGCTATTTTATAATTATGATGCTAACAGCGTCTGGTTAGCAACAGAAAAATTTTGCTGCAAAAAATTGGTATCATGTAATTCATTTTTATCGAATTTCTATCGATAACTTGCAGTGTGAAGTTAGGCCCATGTCCTAGTAAACCCGACATATTTAAAAAGTACTATTCTTCTATAACAAACATTTTTCGACGTAACCATTTTTATTTAACCGCATAATACTCTTCTTTACATAAACTATGACTATTAGCAACGGCAATTGTCAAAATATTCTTGTGTAATTTGTAGGTTATAATCTTCGAGTAATTAAATTAATATTTTTTTGGAATAATAGGGAAGGTAAACGAATTTAATTATGTATTCTCTTTTCGTCTAAATCGCATCAGTAATAATTATTGTGTCTGCTTGCCTTTATGAGTGTTTTTGTTATAACTCCCGCCCATTGATGTTTAGGTTACTGTGTAATTGAACCATTTTCTTTCTAGATGGCTCCTAAAAACAAGTAGGGCATCGGCAATTGGAGTTGTTGCTACAATTTGTGGAGACCAACGTGGCCGCGGGGCTTAATAGTCCGGCGAGAAACGGGCCACTTGGCCACCAAGCGGTCATCAAATTGTGGGAAGGGTTTGCTCTGCGAGCAAACTCTATTGGAGAAGGCGTCCAGAAAACCCCTGAAGCCTGGAGAAAAGTGAGTTCTGTTTATATTTAACAGCATGGATTTTTTTCTGCCGAATGAGAAAATATGCAAGTCTGGAGTTGGATTATAAGAATCATGTCAATTAATAAACTTATACAAATATTGACTAGAAAATTGTACTAATATGGCTAAATCCTTTATTTTCGTTTATTTCCTGTCCATTATACTTTTTGTATTGTGTTATTTAAATATTGTGAGTGTACACAATGATTTAATAAGTGTATGTGCAATGGTCTATGTGTTTTTATTGCCTCTGGAAATGCTTGCATTTACATGTTCCATATCCAAAATAATAGACACAGAAGTTGTGGTGCATTGGATTTATACATATCCATAGGCTACATTTCAGGCATACAAATATTCACAATTATCTTCTTCACTTAATATGTGCGTATCACCTCCGCACTTTTCCTGGCTTTGCAGCACTATCCAGTAAGAGCAATAATCACAGTTTTCCAGTATGAGAGTATAAACATTCAAACATTGTGTTATAATCGGATTTTTGTTAAAAGCTTCTCTTCAATCTTCGCTATCGCTGCCATATGCTGTAGCGCCGCCGCGACGCCAATGCGTCAGGCTGATCGTCGACCAGTCGCTTCGCCAGTTGGCTCCTGAGCCAGTGAGGTCTGCTGTGGAACCACCTCTTCTGGAGCAGGCTGTTTCGCCAGCACACGGTAAGAGCAAGGAAAACGATTAATTATTACGAAAAAAAATACCTAATAATAGCAAATTACCTAGTCCTGCAGCAGTAAAAACTCAGTCCAATGGTAGCAGGCATAACTACTAGACCTCGGGCCAATCGGTAGCCAGTATTACACGCATACATATCTACAAGTAGTGCACAGGTATTACTACTAAAAGTAGTAGTAAGGTTGAAACAGTTTCAGATTAATGGATATTTTCACCAACCTTGAGTTTAGAGGCCGCCTAAATAAGGTCAAATCATAGAAATCTATTAATTGTTAAATGTATTAGGGAATTACTATGCCAAGAATCAGTTGGTGAAACTGGAACTTGTAAAACCTTCAATTCCGAACTGTGAAAATATAATTTTAATAAAACTATGTATTTATTTTTCTAGTCCCAACCGAGGCCACTGCATGTGTTCGTCCTCCATTGCCGCACGGCGTATACGTCATAGGTTAAGTAAGTGACTTTTTACAAATAATCAACAAACCACATATTTTGACCACTTTTCATCAGGTGGACCGCATGCTCATGTGCTGGGCCTAGATTATATATAAAACAAAAACACCTGAAATTACTCACACTACTCACATTAATCGCAACATATTGCTCTTAATTAAACTGACAGTAACAATTAGAATCAGTAAGTACGTATAGGTAAGAATAGATACATCAAAATTGACCATATTCTTTCTTTGTTCATGCCAATAATAATGATATATTTTCAGATCGCGAAGACATACCTGCATGGGCCGCACAAATAGAGGAGAGGCGAGTAGCCGCTGAGGAAGAACTGGCGGCGGTGGTTACTGGCATCAAACTATTATTGGAACAGCTGGTAGAGGTGCTGCGAAACCCGCCACAACATCATCCACCAACTTAAGGAATAAAATACAGAGCGCTGCTATCTCGATAAGATATTTTTTTAATATGTTGGCAGGGTGTTTAATTGTTGTAAGCAGGCATAAATCTACATATACCTATCTTCTATTAATTTTTCTTACGTTTATTTTCTCTGCTTTAGAAATAAGTGCATAACAATTTCATTACAAAACACAAGTATAATGCTGAATGTGGATTAGCCGGGCTGGTCCGAAGGTATATTCTGTGCTGGGAATTGCTATCATACTCGTAAATATTTCCGCCATTAAATTTTATTGGCTTGATTTCATTAGATATTTTAGATAAGTATTTTTTTATATTATTTTAATTAGCATTTTTTATTAATAATCTTGTTGTTTTATACTTGGTATAATATCTAATTTTACCTAATGTACACTTTCCTAACTCTATTTGTTAATGTACATAATTGTCACCCATGTGGCATGGCCGTGGGACAGCCTGTATACCACGCAAACTACTCCATCCTGCGATATAACTGTGTGAATGTAATTCAAAAAATAATAAAATTAAGTTTAATGTGATTAATACAAGTGTAAGTTTGTATGGAAAATATAATTATTTTGTTACATATTTCAATTATTGTTCTTATTTCATAAACACGAGTTATTTCATATGAAATTGGCGTTTTGTATGGGAGGAATAAAAAGTTTTTTTTTTGTAAAATATATTTAATTAATCAAAGTATGCACCTTTGTTATCTATGCACTTTTGCCATCTCATAGGTAGTTGTAGGCCCTTTACAGAAAACCAAGGGGCCGATAATCAATAAACTCTTTGAAGGCGTTTTGGACTGCCGCATCGGAGTTGAATTGTTTTCCTTGTAAGAAGTTGTCCAAATTCCGGAAAAATGGTAATCTGTTGAAGCAAGGTCCGGGGAGTATGGTGGATGTCGCAGACATTCCAATTGTAGCTCATCCAACTTGGTGGTTGTTTGTTGTGCAGTGTGTGGTCTTGCGTTGTCATGAAGCAGCAGTGGCCTAGAGCGATTGACCAATCTCGGTTGTTTAGCAGCTAGTTCTTCCTTCATGGTTTGCAGTTGCTGACAATAGATATCTGCCATAATCGTTTGGCCAGATTTTAGAAAGCTGTAGTGAACGACACCGGCGCTAGTCCACCAAACACTCACAAGTAAATTTTTCTGAGTCAATTTTCGTTTAGGGCAGGATTTGCTTGGGTCTCCAGGGTTCAGCCATTGCGACAGGCGCTTCCGATTATCATACAGTATCCACTTTTCATTACAAGGAATGATTCGATTTGTATTTACTGGTATCGCGGATACCTCGTCTCACTTTGGAAAGGGCCTGCTTTCGGCGCCGATCGTCCATGAGTGCCAAAAGAAATGCTCGTGCCATAGCCGCTCTAAAATTTAGATAAAATAATTTTATAAATCGCGATGGAATCACTGTAGTCTTTTTCACGACGCATAATCATCACATATTTACCTTATCTCTATATATAAAAATTTCACAGCCAAATTAAGCTGAAAAACTTCAAATAACAAGGATAGATTATAACTTGAAAAATAAAGTATGTCGGTATACTTTTCTTTCGACCAATCACAAGTTGCAATGGCCTTTAGAAACACCTCTCGACTTGTTTCTTACTTTCAAAGTATTTGTTAGCAACACACTCTGTCATTTCAATCGAGATTAAAATACGTGATCGCTATTTTCATACAAAACTAGTTTATCGATAGTCTAGAAATTGCTATCAAATCATGTGTTGCTAACACGAAGTTACATGATCGCATTACTGTCATTTTTGACACTTCATTGCAATTTTATGTTAGCAATCGAATTATAAAATAGCACCGCTGTTTTAAATTAACTTTTTATAGAAACAACTAAACGTTTTCCCGCCAAAAGTTTGACAGTTTCTGCATTAGCACTAGTTTTGACTATCCAGTGCCCACGACACCTAATCATAATTATTGATACCTACTTTCTTTAGTTTTCTCGAGTACATTTTAATAGTGGCGGATATAAACACCTACCTAACATAATATAAGTGCCTATTTAGGAATATTTTTTTATATCTACTCCGGTAGCCGGAGCTAGAAGCCATTACAGCGGAGGCAGGTGTAGAATATTGGAAACTTCGAGTAGGTACGCCGCCACGTTACCTTTGGTAGAATTTCTTTTGCAGCTGCAATTTTGTGATTTTTCCTTAGAGCTAGACTTGGATTTATTTTATTACAATAACTAGCTGAGCCCGCGACTTCGTCCGCGTGGAATTTAACTTAACCGCTCCAGCTCCCGGGTTCTAAGCCCGCGCGACAGGACCCATTTGTCTTTTTTTAATTTTTCTAAACTAAAGTAGCCTAAGTTACTGCTTATAAGATCAGCTATCTGCCAGTGAAAGTCCCGTCAAAATCGGTCCAGCCGTTTCGGAGATTACCCGGTACAAAAATACAGACAGACAGACAGACAAAAAAAATTTAAACCGCGTTTTTGCTATAGCTGTCGTATGTACTTTCATATGCACTTAGTGAAAAGGTGTTATTTTGATATTACAAACAGACACTCCAATTTTATTTATTTGTATAGATTCATGGACAGGTAGTTAACATTTATTTAAGCTAAGTAAGTACATTTTAAAAATGTATGTCATGGTTTAAAACTTTAAAATCTGACTGAAATAGCAAAATTGATGACGCCTTAAAATAAATTTATGAAGATTTTTTTTTTCTTAATATTGATTTTTGGCTTTTTATTATTTTTATAGATTGAAAGCCAGAAGCACTCGGTTTTTTAAAACCAATGAGGTTCACGTTCCAGCGTTAATTTAAAAAAATACCTAGTAGATAAATACATTACTTACTGAGATACTAACCCGCTAATAAATTTAAATTGTCTTTCTGTAAATTATTTGATAGAAGTATCATTTAGCATTGTTTCCTCTTGTTTTCATATAATTAAATAGTCAATTCCACCACATCTCGTACCACGATCGAACAGACATATAAATTTAAATGTTAATTCAGAAAATAATGGAAACAATAGTGTTGGGTTTCGACGCTCTTTATTATCGTTTGTGAATAATAAACGTCCGCGATCTGAATCACGACAAAAAAGGTCGATTGGATAACAACTATTTTGGTATACTTAGTTAGGAAAAATATTATTTGTATAAGTAGACTAGCTGAGCCCGCGACTTTGTCCGCGTGGAATTTAACTTAATAAAATAGCCCGCTCCCGCGTTCTGAGCCCGCGCGACAGGACCCATTTTTAAAAAAATGTTTTTCTAAAATAAAAGTAGCCTGAGTTACTCCTTAAAACATCAGCTATCTGCCAGTGAAAGTCCCGTCAAAATCGGTCCAGCCGTTTTGGAGATTACCCGGAACAAACACACAGACAGACAGACAATTTTTTTTAAGTCGCATTTTTGTTATAGCTGTCGTATGTACTTTCATATGCATTTAGTGAAAAGGTGTTATTTTGATATTACAAATAGACACTCCAATTTTATTTATTTGTATAGATGTAGGTTTTGCTACCTATCTCCTAAGAAAGACATTAAATAATAATAAATATCGCCAGACGAACACACCAACTGTATGGTCCCAAACTAAGCAACGCTTGTACTATATGGGTACCGTACAACCGGACTGGGGGCGATCCTGGTACCACACCTAAATTAGGGCTTACCAAAAACATTTCTAAGCACATATGCAAGGAGACTTATTTGTTTGGTTCAAAAAGGTTTCTAGCTCACGCAGGTAATTTTACAATTTGGACCAACTAACTCAGTACCAACACACTTAATTTAAATTTAAACTACTTAAGGCTAAAGCGCCCATCTACCCCGCGAAGTTCAAATTTTTTGAGGTTTTTTAGAAATTTTTCAAAATCTGACAATAATAAAATTCACGTTTTGCAATTCGCGACAAAGACCGTGTGCAGTGCATTTATTAATATATCCAACTTACTCTAAAACATTTCAAAAACGACAGCAATCCAGATAATCTAGCATTTTTTGTAAATTTAGTGATTTACTAGTATCATATCCACCGTGATCATATTTAGAGTAAAATAAATGTATTAATAAACGCACTGCATACTGTGTTTGTCGCAAATCACAAAATTTTGTCTTAAATTTTTTCATATTTTGGATAAACTATAAAAATACTCGAAAATTTTGAATTTCGCGGGCTAGACAGGCGCCTTTACCTTAAATATTTTATTAGAGTCCCGCTTAGCGCCTACATTAAATTGAATACCAAACCGTACCACCCAAATAGGTACTTATCTCACCGGTGGCAACCGCTCTGCAAATGTTTATCCAGTTAATAAAGTAAGTATCCAGTAAATATCCAGTTAATTTGGTGAGAGGATTTATCGAAATGACTATGCCTATGTATACAGCATAGCTACTTCAATTAAATAGGTATCTGTATAATATGAAAATTAAAACAGAAATGAATAAAATGAAAAAAAAAAATTTTCTATCTCTAAGTCTAAATGTTTGCAGGTTAATTCGTTTACAAATGTTGTCCATAGACTTGAGGAACAGAACAATAATTATGTACTTGTGAACCTTAAACTAGACATATCGACGACCGTTTGGCGCAGTGGTTCGAGCGTAGGCCGCTCGGCTCACAGCACATGGTGGTTGCGGGATCGATTCCCGCTGGGGTTAATTTCGGAAACAGCCTTTTTGTAATTTGCCCTGGTCTGGAAGTCACTGGGATCGCCCCCAGTCCCATACCCATACCCATACTCACCCATAGCGTTGTTTAGTTTGGGACCGTATTATATCGCCAGACTGTCACAACGTCAGTCTGGCGATATAATAAGTACCTACACAATGCTTGATTAATCACAGAGACGCTTCATTATTTGCACAGAGTTCACACATCATAGTCCGTTATTTCCCGTGGGAAACCAGGCTTATTAGTCCATTCTATCGAAGGTTAAATGGGGCCGGATTAACGACAGAATAAACAGTTGACCTTGTTCTCACACCAACGGAAGAATCGCGACTTCCGTATTTCGAGGTCTTAGCCAGAGTTAACTTGACGTGTTTCTAAATCCAGCCCAAATGTTTTTTTTTAACCTGTAAGTGGCCTGTACCTCAGATTAAAGGCCTGTACCTACTTATAATTTAAATAAATCCTCGAAATACATTCATTGTCATGAACAAAATCAATCGCATTGAATATTCATGGAACCTTTTGATTGGATGAGATTTTTGTTGTTTGTAAACCTTTATAGATTTCGTTCGCGTTGGTACCAATATCCATTTACCTACCTACTTGCGTGTTAGGTACGTTTATTGATTGGTGAAAATAAGCCATTGATGATGCTGTATTTTGATGTAAGTACCTGAGTTATGAATTCAAACGCAGGAAAATTATTTTTAACTTATTTCGGTGCCTAACTATGTTTTACCACGCTTCAACAAGTTTTCACCGCTATGCTAGAATATAGGTAAATAATAGTTCTATTATTAGTAAGTAGGTAGGTAATTACCCCATTCGTTTATCTGGAACATAGGTTTCTGAACTTTAGGTTTGTTGTTGATTTCGAGATCACTAATGCCTCAGTTACCTCAACCTATACAAGTAGGTACAAGTAATATACAAGATTCTGGACCTCTTTGACCCAAACATAATTTAAACTTTAGATTTTTCGTAAGTAGGTAAGTACCTATTCATTGTGGCCGCAGGGCGTGCGTGCTAGAGCTAGGCTAGGCTTGAAACTAGTTGCAGTTAGTACCTACTTACTTAAAAACTCCTTCCTACCTATTCATCCACGTCTGTGTTTCTTTCTACCTGTTAGGACTAGTCCAGGCCTAGAATGCGAATGAAAATTCCAACATTCTTATTTTATAATAAAAACAAACATATAATTTTTACTCTGATTTAAGTGAAAATATAATAAAAAAATTAAACACAACTTTGGGGGAAGAACGAAACGTTTTTGACAGTTGAATCGTACGTCATGTTACACGTCATTTATCAAATTTGAAGGCCGAATCCAAGAACTTTATACATAACACTGGATGTTTTAGCACGAACAATGTTTTGAAGCCAATAAATTTGACCTTGAATGACGTCACATATGTTTGTTGCTTCTCCATACTTAGGTTTGTTGAGTGTTGTATCAGTGTTGCTATATTATTAAAATAACAGCTACCGACAATCAGGAAAGTGAACGGTTGATCTATTTTTTTTTTCTATATAAAAATAAATACTGAAGTCAAAAGAGGATTCTCAAATTGACGCATATGTAATATGTAAATAAAATCCATAAAAAAACAGACACGAAAACCATGGACTTGCGAAATCTTGGCTCATCACACGTTAGTTTGGGTATTTTATTGTGTTTATCATGGCAATTTCAGATGAAGTGTGAGAGGGTCAGAACATATGTATGTATGAAAAAAACCTGTCTTCACTCCGTAGTTCTACGTGCACTCTCCAGTGGTATTCTAAGCTTCTTGGCCGAATCTATTTCCAAGATGAGTTTAGGGGTGGGGGAAAAAATGGCGGATTTCATTTGACAGCTGTCAACTGTCAAAAGTCAGTTGTCAATGTCAAATTTGGACGCTTAACTGTCAAATTTACTACTCTACTGTCAAAAAAACTTCCTACTAGCGCCACAAAATATGAATGAAAAAGATTTTCTTGAAAAACTCCCATGGAAAGTTGCTGTGATTGGTCATTCTTTTATGAATGACAAAATTCGAACCAATCATCTTCGATCGAGGCATAAAAAGCTGTCAAAAGCTATCTATTCCCAAGATTGAAGTTTATCGCCCACGTGTTTAATTACGCTAATGTTTACATTTTTACTACTCAAGATCGACGTGTATGACCACGTGATTGGTAACGTGGTCTACATTTTTACAAATCAACAATGATCATGAAATTTGTCATTATTTCTCGTAAAGTGCCTAAAGGCGTTCCGTAGTGTTCTGTGCTAGTATTATCTTAACCCAGATTAGAGATATGTACAAATATAGTCTCGATAGAGAATCATAATCTTGTTTAGTAACCGCGTGCGGATAAGTTTTGCCTGAGTGAGCGATTCCAGGGTGTTATTTGGATTTGTATATTATTAGTTTGAAAGAAAAAGGAAATCAATATGTGGAGGTATCCACGTTCAAAATTAGAAGAACAATTCATCAGAGTCTAATAACATATTGGTATTGTAGGTATATGCCTCCTGCCACCTATTGCTGGAGGTGGTACCGGCCTTTGGTAAATTTAAAGAATGTAGATACTGGGAGCAACATGGTTAGTAAGTAAGTATATGAGCAAAGAGTGTATATTTACCCCACACATCTCCCAATGTGTGGGGGTTTCAGGGCACATTTCACTATTCTTTATTCAACCAGAGATAGCTTTAAAGTGTTAGCAGCAGTGATCTCTAACTGTTCTTTACACTTATGAATTCAGTAAAACAAGTTGTGCTTTTAACACAATGTTTATAGATAGAGTCAGTCAGCCGACTATTATTAAGTATTGTTTTCATGCTACTTATAGAGTGAACCATGTCAGTGCAGTTTTCCAGGCTGGTACCAAGTTTGACCATCCATTAATACTATATTAAATGAAGGGAGGTCTGCGTTCAGTCTACATTGATATAAATAGTTATCTATCTGTATGTAGTTCCTAAATAAGTACTTCATTACAAAAAATGGTTCCATAAAAATTAAAAAGTGTATGGTGTATGTAGATACACAAATAGCATAGGTAAGTACTTACTAACTTGTACATATGCCTTAGGGCAATCATCAGCACATCAGTTTGGGATTACCTAATACTCAAGTAAAATAATAAATAATTTTAGCCCTTTTGACGTCCCACTCCTGGGCACGGGCCTCCCCTCAACACGAGGGGGATACTCAAGTAAAAAACTTATTTATTCTACTTAGGTACAGAGGTAAGTATTATTTTTACATAAGAACCTAATAATTACTTTACTCTATGAGGTGGTAAGCTAGGTAGATAAGTATATAAGTATTCTGTGTCGCTCATAATATATAGGTAAGTACCTAATAGGTAGATAGGTAGGTACTTATTATTTCTATTAAGTTATGTCAGAAGGTACAATAAGGTACTTAAACTACTCTGTAAGTAGCCATCCAAAGAGAATACAATACCATTTATACGCTACGGCGGCGTAGTGGCCTACATCTATCTATATATATATAACTCAAAGGTGACTGACTGACATAGTGATCTATCAACGCACAGCCCAAACCACTGGACGGATCGGGCTGCAGGTAGATGTTATGAGGTAGGCATCCGCTAAGAAAGGATTTTGATTAATTCTACCCCCAAGGGGATAAAATAGGGGATGAAAGTTTGTATGAAACTTTGTCAATTTAAAACCGTGCGGGCTGAGACTTTGCATGCATAAAGGTACTATGACGTAGACATCCCCTAAGAAAGGATTTTGATTAATTCCACCCCCAAGGGGATAAAATAGGGCATGAAAGTTTGTATGAAACTTTTTCAATTTTAAACCGAGCGGGCTGAAACTTTACATGCATAAAGCTACTATGACGTAGACATCCCCTAAGAAAGGATTTTGATTAATTCCACCCCAAGGGGATAAAATAGGGGATTAAAGTAATCGTAATCTTATTATAGTTAGACTTATTTTCTGTTTTTTTATGCCTATGTGGGTAGGAATGTGACGAGTTTCAGTATATTATATATTTTTGAAAACCTGTCAGAGAAGCTAATAAATAAGATGGAGTTAAAAATTTCCAAAAATACAACTTTTCACCTTAGACCATTTATCCTCTCTGCTTTTCACAGAAGGGTTTAAAACAAGAAGCCATATATAAAATTCTTGGTTTAAAAGAATCATATCCGTGATGACATAAAAACTTATAGTCTATGGTCTCATTAAAAAACAAAATCTTGTCATCATTGTCTATGGTCGCCATACGTCAATCTTGACAATAACTCTTTCGAAATTTGAAGACGTCAGCTGATAACATCGAACTTTTTCCAAAATAAACCAAAATAAAATATTCTTTATGCATCCCATTCACTCTAATGCAAATGCAGCGTGCACGTGTCTCGTTTACACAGCTGTCAAAATGTCAACAGCGACCCTATCTTGACAAACAATTTTCATCCTCTCTTTATGGATAAAACAATAGTTTATTTTTGCTTGTCCTAGTTTACATTGATAGTTTTTGATGAATTACAATTTAAATAACTCTTTAATTAATTAACAGCATCGGATTGCATGTCATACTTCCAACTTTGAGTCATGACTGATAATAATAAACCATGTCTTCGTATCGACTGGTTCGACGGTACGCTAGTAGAAGATCCAAGACAAAACATCTCAGCTGCTCCGGAATTTGCTGATGAAGAGCCTCCAGAGCCCGAACCAGCCTCCAAGCCCTTACACGTGGAAAAAAAGCCAATAGGATTCAAACGACTACTTGAGTTCTCTATGATGAACCCGCCGATTTTAAATTTGGAAATAACATACAGACCTGGTTTTTGGAATCTCCTCGACGAAAAAGAACTAAAAGGTGATTTTATTGTTTTAATTGTGAAGATATTGGCAAAAATATATCAATCTTTAGAGCCCAGTGTAAACTCTAAAATGCTTGCTCGGTTGAAAACCCGGTTTCAAAACTCGAACTTTGTATTGAATTTGAAAAGTTATATACAAGAGTTACCTCATGTTAGAATTGTTGAGAAAAGGCTGAATTCAGTTCTATGGGATGATGCTGAAACATTTTATTGTGATCTATTAAACCTATATGAGGGTGCCATTAATGTTGCGGGTAACAATTTAGAGTTTATGAAAGAGATATTTGATCTGTTGGAAATGACAGAAATGAGTGCTATTGGTGTGCGAGAAGAACACACAGAGAGATTCAGCCATGGTTTGTTCATTAAAATTCAACAACTCGAGCAAAGATTGACGGAGATATTGCAAGATAAGGTGAGAAAGCTTAGTTCACACTCAATGGCGCTAAGTCTGTTGGTACACTAACTAAAACGACTATATTACCAACCTTCTCGTGCTTACAAGGTATGAGTGAGACAGAAATACTTTACAAAATCTGCTGTCATGCCGCTACTGTTTCCACTGGTAATCACATTATCAACAGTAGTTCTATACCGATAAAGTTTACTGTTCATTATGTACGCTAGTTAATTACTGATTTATAAACAGGAGACAGAGACTATACTAAGGTATTGTTTTTGGTGGATATTCAGACTATAACTCATTTTATAATGATGAGTTACTGACAATTAATGTTCAACTGTATTTTATTAGGCATTAAGTACAATTCACATCACCCAATTCAAAGACTAGTTTGTGTAAAGTGTTCCATCTGAACGGTCTTAACAATAAATTTTTGTAACACTCACTCCTTATTAATGTACTTTTTATATGAACACTACTGCTTTGACACTTTAAGGTCATTTTACTTAGCACTTAGCACTTGTGCTGTTACTACCATCTGTACTGTTCAAATGAAAATGTGCTTAGTGTGCACAGGCAGTAATGTCACTAATAGTATCCACCTCTTCTACTTACCAATATAAATACCCTTTGTGTTTACTTCGAAAACATTTTCAGGATCAAAGTAGAGATTCAACCCCTCAACCAGAATCTCAGAATATTGACAAACATTACTTCAAAAATCTCAATATCTTCCCCAACAAGGATGACTTACTCTCAAATAGTACTGTTGAAATAAAACCTAATATTGTAAATGGATGTTATCCGAATCTGGAACACTATTTAGATGTACAATTTAAGCTGTTAAGGGAAGACTATTTGGGACCATTGCGAGAAGGAATAAGTATGTAAAACCATAATGTACAATCTTGTACAAAGGAGGCTATCGCTGGAATAATAATAATGTTAATATTTCAGGTAAATATTTGCAAAATCCGACAAAGAGGCGACATGAAAATATAAGGTGAGAGATTTTTTTTGAAGCGAAGCTTCTGTACGAACGTTCGGGCCGCTCGCCGCGCGGCCTCTCTATCCGTGATAAGCGTCAGTAGCGTTACACGACATACACCTATATACAGAGTGGCATCTGTTTTTAACACTTAGTTCCTACGCTTTATGCTATAAAGCTTCTGTATTTTCGGGCGTCCCTAGACGGTACTGTTATTTTTTCGTGTAGCCTACCAATCGTAAAGTCTGGGGTTCTACTCCCTGGTTGCAGTTTTTTTTTAGTACCTACTGACTGGGATTTGTCATAATGCCAAAATTCCAGCTTACACCAGTTCTCGAGAATAATAGCTGTGACAGATAAACAAGACTTATGTTATAATTGTTTGGTATATCTTCCTTCTAAGGTATGGAACCCTAACAAAACTGTTTGTTATCTTTATTTGCAGAGTATACCCAAACGTTAGAATACTCCGTACATACGTCAGCAACAATAAAGTCGGCCACCTCGTCGACATAGGATGGAAGGACCGCGTCAACCTTGGTACAGTCGACAGCAGAAAATACGTCTACAACAAACAACTCATGTTTGGATCACTGTTGCTGTTCACTTGTCAGAATTTCGAAACTATTCTCTGCGCGACTGTACTGGATTCGAGCTTGGATTTGCTGAGTGCAGGATATGTAAGTAAGAGATGCTTCAAGTCTTAAGACACCAACAGACTGTCTTGGAAAATTCGCGCGAATTATCCGCAGTCAAATACAATAAATGAAAATATACTTTGTGATATATATAAATAAAGATTAGGTTATCCTGGCAAAATAAGCCAAGGCACCCTATTTGTAAAGGTTTTTAGGTCATAATCATATTCTTAATCATTTCTATGATTAGGTGGTGGTGACCTTCCAAAGCCCAGTATCAAGTAGCATATCCTCGGAGTTGTACCTCGTGATTGAAAGTGAGGTCTTTTTTGAGCCATACCACAGAGTACTGAAGGTTTTGCAGGAGTCTAGACTGGACGACTTGCCTATGAAGAAGTATATTTTGGATGTTCAGGTAAGAAACACTCATATTTCAGAGGACGACTGCTTGGTGCTGTGGTTCGATTCCTGCTGGGGTACATTTCGGAAATGACCTTTTTATTCTTAATTATTTACCTATTTATTACTCCAGCACTCACAGTTTCCCAATCCGTGCTGAAAGTCATGATACACCAAGTTACTTTTCGTAATTTGACCTGGTCTTGGTGTTACACACCAAATGCAAGGTACCTAGCTAAGAAGCGCTTGTACTATGGGTATAATGGACTGGGAGCCATCCCAATGACACCCAGACCAAGGCAAATTACGGAGAGCCTTTTCCGAAATTTGTCCCGGCAGGAATCAAACCCGTTATTACCCAACACAATAACTAGCGGTGTATATGACATAATAGGCGGACTTATGCCCATTTTCACAAAGGACTCTTAAATGATCGCTTTACTAAGTGCTACTTAGCTTAGGAATCCTTAACCGACACTTTAACTAGAATAAACTTTCGCGACTTAAGTAACTAAATGTTGTTTTCGTGACTGTTGTTTAATTGTTTTTGTAAATGTTGGTGTAGTAAAGCCTACACCTTGTTGAAATATTGGAAATAGTTTTTCCTTAAATATATCTTGAATATATTTTATTTATGATCATACAAAGTCATAGTCAAATCGTTTATTTTGTTTTCGCAACTGGATCGGAACTGACCTTCGAAACTCAGGGGCTAGTGTTTTTTTTACATTGCTTACGCACAATCTTCTTGTCCATTAATGTGTCTGACAATAATAGTAATAAGAAGTACCTATATCATCTACGTTGATGTCTGCAGCTTACACGAACATGATCCAATATAGGCGAATTGCTTTTAGCTTTAACGCGCGAGCGAAGACGAGCATTACGTCCGCCTCATGCCCGCTTGTCTTTCCTAGCCTCGACTCACCCAGAAGCAGCAAGAGACTGCATTGCATCAAACCATCCCTTCAAAATAAGTGATTTAAAATTTCAGACCGAAACAAACCCTCCAACTTACTTAACTTCCGAGACAATATACAAATTACCTCATAAAACCGAAGAGATACCCTTCCCTGTACTCGACACCGAGCAATGGCCGGTCTCGTCGTTTGACCTAGACACTTCCCAAATGGAGGCGTATAAGTTCGCACTAACTAAAGAATTCGCCGTCATCCAAGGCCCCCCTGGCACCGGCAAAACATCCATAGGAATCAAAATCGCGACCACACTACTCCAAAATTTGTCGTTAGAAGGAACACCGATGTTAATCATATGCTACACGAACCACGCCTTAGATCAATTCTTAGAAGGGATATTGGATGTCACTAAGAATATAATAAGACTTGGTAGTCAAAGCAAGAGTCCTGCGTTGGAGAAGTACACATTAAACAATTTGAGGATGAGAGTTAAATCGAAATATTCGTATTTATTCGCCAACAAGAGGTCGGAGTTAGAGAACATATATAGACAGATGACAGAATTACAGAATGAGATTGAGAAATGTGAAAAAGAGATTATTGCTTACAGAAGTTTGAAACCGAACCTCAAAATTGATGATAAGAATTACGAACTAAAGGATTCTAAAGAAGATTCCATTCTTGATTGGTTATTCGAGCATTTAGAAGATAAGGAAGAAGATGACTCGAATGATGGTAACATAATCGAAGAAGATTGGGAGAAACTGGACGATTCACATGTTTCAGAGGGGATACAGACGTGTCTATCTGAAGAATGGGCGTTGCAAGAAATGGATTCAATGATGAATAGTATTAAATATGTGAAAGACGTTGCTGATGATAATCAAGAATTACAGAATATGACTGATAAGTTCGATATGCAGATAAACAAAGTTAGGAAGAGATTGGATTGTTTTAGGGTAAGCTTATCCCTTGTAGTATTATGTACAAAAATGATAAAAACTACTCTCATGGGTTTCAACTTGCATACTATCTTCTCTATATAGGTATAGAAAATCCGGTGTGTTTACACCACAGATATAGATTTACATAGATAACGCAAATGTATATACTTAGCGTGTCCGAAAACCCTGACCAAGCGTCAAGGTTGGTCTCCGATAACTTACAGTCCTCGAAATATAAAAATATGAGTATGAGCGAGATAATCACTCGAGAGAATCGTAGCATTGGCGGCATCGGTGTATTTGAATCGGTTTGCATGTCCCGCCATCTATGACGTCACAGTAGGTGTTAAATATTTGGCACGCTTGGTTTCAATACAAATCGTGATACTTGCGTTATCTATGTAAATCTATATCTGTGGTTTACACAAACACACCGGATTTTCTATATGTGTGTGTGTGTGCGTTAGTTATTTGTCACCCCTAAACGGCTTGACCAATTTTACCGTATTTTTGTACGTATGAGGTCACCTGGACGGTTCTTAGTTATAGTTGGATCCGCTATTTAAGCCTTATAACATCAGCTATCTGCCAGTGGAAGTCTCGTCAAAATTAGTCAGGCCGTTTCGGAAATTAGCCGGAATAAACAGACAGACAGACAACAATTTTGCAAAGTACCGCATAAGTTAATACTTTCATATCCATTTAATAAAAAGCTTATTATTTTGATACTACAAACGGACCAATTCAATTGTATTTATTTTTATGTATTAAATCATGATCACTGATATTAAATCGTGTTTCAGAGATACAGATATATACTGCAGAATGAAAATCAGACCACAAAAATCGAGCCAGTGGACGATTTGTATAGTTTGACCCCGGAGCAAAGATGGCGCGTTTACTACTCCGCAGTCAGCCGTCTGATAGATGAGCTTATGACCAAAATGAACTCTTTGATAGTGAGTTACAATTCATTTGACGACCGCTTGGCGCAGTGGTTCTAGCGTAGGCTGCCCGGCTCACTGCACATGGTGGTTGCGGGATCGATGCCCACCGGGGCAAATTTCAGAAATGCCCTTTTCGTAAATTGCCCAGGTCTGGGTGTCACTGGGATCGCCCCCAGTCATTGTACGGTATGCATAGTACAAGCGTTGCTTAGTTTGGGACCATACAGTAAGTGTGTCAGTCTGGCGATATTATTTAGTTGACTCTATTCTAATGTAAAGATCAAATTATTTTTTAATTTATTATTAGAATGACTAGCAACACCCACTAATGTCTCGAAGTCAAAGTCAAAGCGTTTATTTTGTTTAGGCCAACGGGGTCACTTACAACTTGCCATTTATTTTTTCTTATATCTACAACCGGATCGGAACGCGACCTCGACTAAGAAAATCCGGCAAGACACTCAGCGGGCTTGTCTTTTTACATTTTGTAATATAAATATATATGATTTTTAAATCGCCAGTTGCTTATACAGGTTGAAACAGAAAGGTTATACTTTTTTTTTAATCTCATCTTTGTAATTCTAAAACTATCATCTTTGGGTGAAACTTGTAAACAAAAGGTGTTACAGGCATACGCCTGTTGACAGATTTCGTAAGTCCACAAAACCTTTAGTACTTCAACTGTCCCACAAAGCTTTAGTTTTAGATTTACAAAATAAAATTGCAAAAAAATAGTATACCCTTTCTGTTGCACCTATTTTAATTATTAATTACAAAGGGTAGTAGATATTAATGTTAATATAAATACCTGCTGTATTATGTTCTAGGAACAACATAACACCACAAATGATGAGCTCAACGAAGTGGCGACATTAATAGACGGCGAACTGATGAAGACAGTCAGGGTGGTCGGAGTCACCACGTCCACGGCTGCACGGCGCCACGACCTCCTAAGAATACTCTCATCACCTATAGGTATGAATCATACCTATTAAATAGGTAACCATTTCCACCCTTTTCAATAAACGTGGAATAGCGGTTGTTTACTAGGTGAAACAGAAAGGGTATACTATTTTTTTTTGCAACATTACTTTGTAAATCTAAATCTATCGGCTTTGTGGGACAGTTGAAGTACTGAAGGTTTTGTGTAGACTTATGAAATCTGTCAGCAACTGTATCCCTGTAAAACCTTTTGTATTTCAAGTTTCCTCCAAAGCTGATAGTTTTAGAATTACAAAGTTAAGTTTTGAAAAAAAAGTATACCCTTCCTGTTTCAACCTCTAGTTACACCATGCTTAGTCTTCTTACTGATGACAGAAAGAGACAGTTCGGTGTGTAACTATTCGCCCGCGAATCCACGTCTATTAAGAAGGGGGTTGAGGAATACATAGTGATGAAAAATAAAAATGTGCGGTCGGGGGTGAAGTGTTTAACATGCACAATTTTTTTAGATAATTGATGTCGCCCTATCCAGTCGCTTGAATAACCCACTTACGCCATCTAGTTGATTTTTAGGGAACTTTTTCACAGTGGACGTTACGAAGCACGCGTGGCGGCATCAGCCAATTAACTGCCACCGCAAGCCGCGTAAAGAAACTTCGTCCTAAAGATACATAAATTACCTATAGAATACTGTTTAATAAGGCTGAAAATACAATTTAGTCTTACGCGTGTATATCGCAAAAAGGAAAGACCGATAAGTGCAGTGCGATAATTTATTGAACACTAGTTTCTGCCCGCGACTTCGTCCGCGTTGACTTAAGTGAAGTATTCTATGTGTTAATCCAGGTTATAACCTGGTTTATAAACTATCTTTGTTTCAAATTTCATCCAAATCCGTTCGGTAGAGTTTGCGTGAAAGAGTAACAAACATACATCCACACTCACCGACTTTCGCATTTATAATATTAGTAGGATTAACGTAATTAATTTTACAGTTTTGCATAACTTTGGATGTGTTCTTATACCGTAACAGAGTTGTGACAAATGTTTAAAGCCTGTTACTTAGATATTATAATAGTTACTTATAGGCTGTCTTCACAGAGCATTTGGATATTAGCTATGTGCCTGAAATATAATTTCTAACCTCGTATAACCTAGCCACATCACTTTAATTTTTTTAGTTATCGTAGAAGAAGCTGCGGAAGTCCTTGAAGCGCATATAGTGGCGTCGCTGACGCATCGCTGTCAACATCTCGTACTCATAGGTAAGACCCAACTACTCGCGACTTGACTGTTCAAGTTCATGGAACTAGAATGCCATGGAAACGCAATTCCGTACACCCGAAAGGGACAGCCACAGTACATAGAAATACCAATTGAAGCAAAGTCAACAATTTTATTTATTAACTAGCTGTGCCCGCGACTTCGTCCGCGTGGAATTTAATTGATAAAGTTTCATACAAACTTTCATCCCCTATTTTGTCCCCTTGGGGGTAGAATTAATCAAAATCCTTTCTTAGCGGATGCCTACGTCATAACATCTACCTGCATGCCAAATTTCAACCCGATCCGTCCAATGGTTTGGACTGTGCGTTGATAGATCATTATGTCAGTCAGTCACCTTTGAGATATATATATTTAGATTCAAAGCACAGAATAAAATATCGATGCTACACACACTTTATTCTTGCCATTATTATGCAAATTATCCATTGAATTTTGGGTGGCAACAAAATATTGGTCTACATCTACTATCATACTATAATAACAACAAATAATATAGATTAGGTACAACTAATGCAACTCTACTATAATATTATATTTTCTGTTTTACATCCACGACGCAACATAGAAGAGTATTAATTGTTTCCTTATCTATGGTATCATAGCTCTGAATCGGATCTTTTTTTTTAGTTAAATTTTATCTTTTTTTAGTCACAAAATATTGTTTCGACAGGTGACCATAAACAACTAAGACCAACGGCGGCCCACTACAAGCTGGCCAAAGACTACAACTTCGAGATATCTCTGTTCGAGCGTATGATTCGTAACGGTGTACACTCGCGCACACTGACCACGCAGCGGAGAATGAGGCCGGACTTCGTACATCTGATAGTACCAGCTATATACGACCGCTTGGACAGTCATTCTAGTGTGTACGAGTACCAAGATGTTAAGGGGATGAGGAATAACTTATATTTCTTCACGCACGATATTCTTGAGGATTCTGAGGTAAATGTAACATTTTTTAATTTTATTTACCGAGGAATGGAGGCGTATTTATTTATAAATAAAATAATGTAGCCCTTTTCACTTCCCACTCCTGGGCACGGGCCTCCCCTTCCTACGAGGGGGATTTAGGCCGTAATCCACCACGCTGGCCCAGTATGGGTTGTCGGATTTCTAAGACATGCAGGTATCCTCACGATGTTTTTCCTTCATCGTGCAAGTGATAATCATATAGAAATTAGGATTCGCACATAGATTTCGAAAAACTCAGAGGTGCGAGCCGGGGTTCGATCCCAGGACGTGGTGCTCGCAAGACGCGTGCTTAACCAATCAGTTATCACTGTTATTTATTTATTACAAATCATTTATAATATAATAACTTACCTATTTTCAATTTAAATTGTGATGAAAGCCATATTATTATAAATTTTAAACTACAATAAATTTCTCTTCCAGGGTCTAGAAGACAGTTGGAGTTACAAAAACACATTAGAAGCCAAATGGTGTATCGCTTTAGCGAATTATCTACGGCAAATGAAATACCAACCTGAAGAAATCACTATATTGGCGACGTACAATGGTCAAGTTAACCTTCTCAAGGAAGTAAGTGTAAACCAGGAGCAGGGTAGGGGTCAGTTATAGGCATTAAAAAAGCTTCATTCCGAACTCGTATTTGATCTGCAGGACATTTCTGATTCGCGTTTTCGTTTAGTTATTGTGTATGCTAACACTAATCTATTATACTTTATCTCCCTTATTAATAAACGTGTTTTAGCGGTTGTATAGTTACGCCATGGTTTGTCTTCTTCTTTCGAATGTCAAACAACTGATGACAGAAAGGGATAATTCGGTGTGTAACTATTCGCCCGCTATGCCACGTTTATTAATAAGGTGGTATAAGTTGTACACAATTTTTAGAAAACCTAGACTTGCCTTATTACTGCGAGAGTAAGCTTGTTTGACTTATCATCACGCGGTAAAGGCCGAACGAATATTAATAAAAATCAGTAACGAAGTAATGTATGCCCCGAAGTAACACAGGCTACTTTTTATTCTTGAAATCATAGTGGGCGCAGCCGCGGGTAAATGCAAATCGAACTAATATAATTAAAAGAAATTTTAAAAAACATTTCTTTAGCACCATGGTGTGTTAAGTAAATGCGTTTACATAGTAAAGTCGCTTCCCGCTGTCTGTTCCTATGTATGCTTGGGCTTTAAACTTACTCAACGGATTTTGAGGCGGATTTTTTTTAATATATAGAGTGATACACGAGGATTCTTTATATTATGTATAACTAGCTGTGCCCACGGACTTCGTCCGCGTAGTATTTAACGTAACAAAAATTTCGGGATTATCGGGATAAAAAGTATCCTATATGTTAATCCCGGTTATAAACTATCTGTGTTCCAAATTTCATCCAAATCCGTTCAGTAGGTTTTGCGTGAAGGAGTAACAAACATACATACATACATACATCCACACTCACAAACTTTCACATTTATAATATTAGTAGGATACATTCTAATTAAATGTATACTATAGAACTTCTATAAATATTTTCACAGCTCCGGAAAAATTACCACACACTCCGTGACGTCAAAATAACGCCAGTGGACAACTATCAAGGGGAAGAGAATAGGATAGTGATATTGTCGTTAGTAAGGAGCAACAGAGACGGCAAGATTGGATTCTTGACCGCAGCC
Organism: Notodonta ziczac; assembly: GCA_918843915.1. Lineage (NCBI taxonomy): Eukaryota > Metazoa > Arthropoda > Insecta > Lepidoptera > Notodontidae > Notodonta > Notodonta ziczac. Next base: position 9,964,121 of record OU974050.1, on the reverse strand, counting down.
AATAGGATCTGTGTCGCTTTGTCGAGAGCTAAAGAAGGTACTGGCCATTCACCATCTATTAACAATTGAATTTTAACTTTAAGTATAAAGGAATAAAGTGCACAATAAAGGAATTTCCATTGCTTCTCTTGTATCTAGTTAGTATTTATGTGTTATTGAATTGAATCTTTAATTCCGACATGATAAAGTTGACATTGATATGTAGAAAAATATCCTTTGTTATCTTACAGGATTCTACATATTCGGGAATATGAATGTATTGAAATCGGCCAGCAATATCTGGTGGTCCATAAATGATAAGCTGATGGAACAAAACGCTATAGGAAATAAATTGACGGTGCGCTGTGAGTCGCATAAAGAAAATATGATTGATGTAAGTTGTTAATCGTTGTTAATATAATATGTTATTTTTTTTTTGCAGTGGCGCATCATTTACACCGCTGTGTAATAAATAAATAAATATAAACATCGCCAGATGAACACACCATCTGTATGGTCCCAAACTAAGCAACGCTTGTACTATGGGTACCGTACAATGGACTGGGGGCGATCCCAGTGACACCCAGACCTGGGCAAATTACGAAAAGACCATTTCCGAAATTTGCCTCGGCGGGAATCGAACCCGCAACCTTTTATCTTATTGACCTTATTACAATGGGACCATAATTTTAAAGAATAATGACGTCAGTTTTATATAAAAAAAAACATTATTTTTCAGATTGTAACTATAGACGACTTCGATAGCTGCCTCTCAGGGACATGTCTACGTAATTGTGAAATGATACTAGGCAATTCTTCTTAGATATTTTAATTTAGAACATGTCTGTTATTTGTTAACAATAAAGCACGGCGCGTGACGAAGCAGAGCATTTATTTAACTTCTCAGCTCCCTTAGACAAGACATTGTCGTTCTGACGGTATTATGGTGATCTTCCATTTGGCTGGTCCGCCCGCTTCCACCAATAAATTCGCTTCACTTCCTGCCAGCTTATTAGCATAGCCAAGTGGACGGTAGTATAGTGCGATTCAAATGAGAATAGGATCGACTTTGCGCCATATTGCGACGTCATAGCTGTAAAATCTAACCAGTTAGATAGGGTGAGCAAAACAAGATATTTTTTAAATAAAATTTATTTGCAAAGGTTGAGTGACAAAATAATCACAGCTGCTTTCCGCTATAAAATAAAATATGAATTATCGTAGGTTTTTAAAATTTATTACGCCAAATGTTATTTAAAATAAAAAGGGGGCATTCTGTTACCTGTATTTATAACAAAACGAAAAATTATCATCGTCTTCGAATGGTTTTAAAAAACGAAGTATGACTTGAAATAAATAAATATTATACTAAGACAATTTACTACTAATTTAACCTTTTTATTTAAATTTAATGTAAGACTATTATTATTGAAATGTATAAATTTTTTTTGCAAACCATACTTTTCAAGTGACATTTGACAGATAGAGGTTATTGACATTCCTATTCTTATTTGAATCGCATTATATGAAAAAATATTTTTCATTACTCATACTCTGAAAGTAGGTCTGAAGTTGCCTGAGAAGCGGGTTGAAAGTAATACTTTTCAGGCCCGGGAGTTTCGCTTTCAACTGACAGCTGTCAAATTATTAAAAAAAAACTAGTTCCATTTTCACATTTCTATGGAACCATGTTCAAACTTTTTCTACAGTCACTCAATTACAACACGATGTAAAATTGAAATAACATAAAGTTAAGTATTAATTCAAGAATATATTTTTTTTTAATGACTTAATTATAATTTAGTTTCAACAATTTCTTTAAAATAACATAGATTTGGGCAAAATATTTAAAGATGAAAATGAAAAATAATGGCTAAATAATGAAGTTGGCCGGCCAACGAAAAAAAATCAAAATAGGCGGCAATCCGACTTTTTTTTTTCGAGTTGTAGAGTATTGTTTATACTTCCTTGTATTATTTCTTTAGCCAATTCCTGTTTTTATTTTTATTTTCCTTGTATTCGTAATGAAAAGCACAGTGTTTACCTCGGGTGAAAGATTTATTTTGTCCCTCGAACTATTAGCGCCCTCGCTACGCTCGGGCGCCAAACCCCGTCTCTGGACAAAATAAGTAACGTTCACCACTCATGTAACAATGTACTATTAAATTGTGCCCACTTTTATTTCAGACTCAGACTATCTCTTTTATGAACCCGACCATAGGTAATTAGTATACGAGTATATTGAGTTGTGACATCTGTTGAGCCGAAAGTTGCTTTCCCCTTTCCATCAAAGTTATAACATTAGCTGTGGAATTAGAATTCATACATCCAAAATGGACGGTTACATTTTTGTATTGTATTGTTATTAATTGTGTTTGTTATTGCTATTCGTTACTCAACATAGGCAGAATATGGCAGAATCATATTGGGCTTGACCCAATGAAAAGAGGCCATTAATATAAAAAAATATAACATTAGCTGTCTGTAACATTCCGTCCCATACATGTATCTTTCGCAAACAGTGTGAAGTAAAGGGTGTAGAACGTAGAACCCTCTCGCCTAAACGGGCTGGATAACCTTACAATTGTATAACTATTTTGTTTTTGGTTTGCAATTCATTGCTTTTAATATGGCGAGCCAGAGAAACCATACGTCCTTCTGTTGATTACGCGATCTCACTCAACCAATTACTTTTTTCATAAACCATACAAATATCAGTGATTGATTGGTTAAGCACGCGTCTTGCACCAGCTCCTGGGTTCAAACCCCGGCTCGCACCGAATCGCGAATCTTAATTTCTGTATGATTATCACTCGCATACGGTGAAGGAAAACATCGGGAGGTAACTTGTATTTCTTAGAAAATCTATCCAATTATCGAAACATGTGTTATCCTCCAACCCGCACTAGGCCATTGGCGGATTACGGCCTGAATCCCCCTCGTAGTGAGGATGCCCGTGCCGAGGAGTGACACATCAAACAGAACTAATGTATTATATTATTCAAACATACGCATGAAAATTAAGCAAGTCATACTTACTATACAACTAATGATTCAAGTGGATTATAAAACGGAATTGTTTGTATCAATGACCTTGAGTAAGTGACCGGGACGTACCTAAGTAATTGTTCCGACACCGATACTACAAAATCAAGTTTATCTTTTTATAAAACGGACAGAATATGCAGTTGCAGTATTAAGAGCGCTGTTAAATTATTGTTGTTTTTTTTTGTACTAACATCTATACCTACAAATAAATAAAATTGGAGTGTCTGTTTGTAATATCAAAATAATAAAATTTCACTAAATGCATATGAAAGTACATACGGAACTTATAACAAAAATGCGATTAAAATTTTTTTGTCTGTCTGTCTGTGTGTGTGTTTGTTCCGGGTAATCTCCGAAACGGCTGGACCGATATTGACGGGATTTTCACTAGCAGATAGCTGATATTATAGGGAGTACCTTACTTTAGATAAACAAAAAATAGATAACAAAATGTTGCTTGTCGCGCCGGCTCAGAACGCGCGAGCAAGCTTTGCGATAGTAGGTACCTATATAAAACACATAACATCGACTCCCAAATGTTAAATTACATTTTTGTTAAGTTAAATTCCACGCGGACGAAGTCGCGGGCACAGCTAGTTATGAATATACATAGTTGGTTGTTGGTACTTTTTCTTCTTTTGTTAAAATTTCAATCCGTTTCAGACGTCAAGCAATCCCATCCATTCCATATCAGAACATTCCCTGGCCATTGGGTGATATTGAAAGTCACGCCAGTTATCGTTTTTTTTTAGGATTTACATAGATTAGAGCTCGTATTTATAAATCTCTCTCATGTCTGAGAGCGATCTTGAGCACACTTTTGACAGCTCATTTTGCTCAGGTATGACATAAGAATGAGATTTCCGAGCTCGCCCCCAGATCTGATCCTGATTTATTTCATACAGGCCTTAGTTCTGTAATCTAAGTATAGACATACAAATGACGATAAGGTTTCTCCCAGCTGCTGCCTTCCCTTGTTTGCAGGAGCCCTAATTAAATTCCCAATATTAATAGCCGGTTAGAAAACCATTATTTCAAGGGAATAAAAAGAAATTCGCACAGCATTTACATTTAACACCAGTTTATGATGTTCATTTATATTTAGCCTTAGTTACGCGATTCGGTCTACGTTTTACATTGACGTCAAAAGGTTAAATAAATCTTAACCTATTTTCTGTTTGCATACAATTAAGCTAACGAATGATTGTTGCATTTAAAACGAGTCATCCGAAAGTAAGAGCTATTTTCAGTGATTTTAGTATCTATTTGCAGTGGACATATACATCCAAAAATATGTTTAGTTGCTGTGTGTCTAAATACCATGGAAAATAAAGCTTATTTCATCAAATCAACATAGTGTGTATGTACGCAGAATATTTCTAAAGTCCGAAATAATTTTAAGGTTGGGTGTATATCGGGCAAAGAATAAAATAGTATAAAAGGTTGTTCGAAAGTCTTAACTATGAAAGAAAACCCGCCAATTAAAGGAATATGTCATAACTCAAGTACCATTCTGAATTGTTACACTATTTCTTGAATACTATTCAAGAAATAGTGTACCCAAGGTACTGGCGGCTGCTACTCGTAAATACTGTTTACCATTGAAATAAAACTATTTTACGGATTTTATCGCGTTTATTAACATGTACAGGACCGCACCCGCCATTATATCAGATTTGATAAACCACAGATCCTCGCAAAAGAACACCGATTCCGACCAAGGATGATACGTGAGGCTATTGAAATTAAAAAACATCCTAATTTCAATAGGGAAGATGGCTGGGTGCTACCACCAACTTGGGATCCAGTAATTAATATAATTAAATCCAAAACCAAGTGTACCATTGCAAGACCTCGAGACACTGTGAGCACTTTCTGTGTGGATCGGACCGCAAATAACAACTAAATATGAGGGTACCCAGCTAACTATGACATCAGGACGTCTAACACCTCAGTCCCCCCGTGACCATGGCTGCTGTAAAGCAACCGAAACGTCGGGAACATAAAGTTAATAAACGCGATAAAATCCGTAAAATAGTTTTATTTCAATGTGTAGTATTCGCGTAAATATAAGAAAACAATACTGTTTACCATTTTTCTAGACCATTTAATTGTGATGTGTGCTAAGGCCGCAACAACAAAGTTGTGACAAGCATTCAAAGTCCCGCAACTAAGAAAATGTGATAGTTACGCATAGTCTGTTTTGACTAGGCATTAGTTATAGGCTACTGTATATGTTCCTACATTTTTATTTCGGACTTTTAAAATACCTCTTATACAAAGATTTCCGCTGGACAGTGAAATAAATTAACGCTGAGTCTAGATTATTATCATGTTAAATTACTAGATAATTTAAAGAGCGCGGACCCAGTTTCATAATAATTATCTCACACATTCGTGACACCATTAAATATAAAGTACTTGGTACTATTCCCCTTCTTATTAAATAAGTGCATACCTAAAAATAATTAAATAAATTATACCTACTTGACCCTCGCGAGGACAAAACTATGTTTACCACATTTAAATAATTATAAAGTCGATTTAACAACTCTCGTTGTATTACAATTATACTATTTTAAATTGTTCATTGTCATTGTTCTAATTATTTTATATGTAGTGTAGTTTGTAACGTTTATGCGAGTTGGCCAAACTTAAAACACCACGAACTCTAGCGAATGTCAGTGAATCCAGTGACAGCATGCGGCGAATCGACCAACGCGTATAATCGTCTTCGTAAAAATAATGTACCTACATATTATTCTATAAAAATACTCTTATGTGATTACGTTTGTGATTGTGTTAGTTTACATCTAACAAAATTGCGTGCTCAAGCTCCATTACTTTGAATCACGACCATATTACCTACACAATAAAGTTCCATTTGATCACACCAAATGCAACCTGCTCCCATGTGCCCGTCTTAACTACAAAGCAGATCACATAACATATCACAACTGGTACAGCTTAAATTTATCTAATATTCTAAGAAATCTTCTATATGATTCACTATATTTTCAGGGGCTTCTAATTGAACGTGATGCGTGCCTTCTACTTCGACATACAGCAACTCAGAATTGGTTCTCATCCTGTCTATAACACTCATGTAATAATCTAATTTCTCCCACCTCTGACCGGGTATAGCCCTCAAGTTCAACACTTTACATTTAACCTTGCTAGCGTATTCAAGGGCTGTTTCAATCGACATCATCGCCAATCCGGACACTTTTAGGCGCGGATCCCTCTTGAAAAAGTACCCCCTTTTCTTCATATGCGCCGGAGTCGGCGACATGCCTCTCTTCATCAGAACCCTGCAGTTATCCCTAGAGAGGGACCCTTTGTACGCATCGCACACGATGTCTATCATTTCTTCGTAATCGTAGCAGGGGACTTTGTCATCCGTCAAGTTTTCATACTCTAGCATTTTGTCGACACTCCGTCCGGTGCCGTTGACCATTACAGATGGTTCTCTGACGCATGGACTCGCGATATCGATGCATATGATCCTCTCTACATCGTCAGGGAACGACGCTGCGTACATGAAGCTCAGAGCGCCTCCAAGGGAATGTCCCATCAGGGAGATTTTGCTCCATTGGAAATGTTGAACTATCCTCCTTAGTAGTACGATACCGTCCCAGAATATGTAGTAGATCATGCCGGTGGGGTACTGCGATGAAAAGCCGTGTCCAGGCAGGTCGATGCACAGGACTGAGGTTGTGACAGGCAAAAGGGGGATGAGCTTGTCCCATGTCCCTGCGTTGTCCTGCCACCCGTGAATGGCGATGATTGGCTGCTTGTTCCGTGGACCCCACCATCGGCCGGCCACGTGGCCCCAAGGGACAGGTATTTCGACCTCCTCGACTGTGTACCCGGGCGGCAATTCTGTAAACAACAATAACATCTTGCATAAGTAGTTCGGTGGGCAAGGAAAAATTGATTTCTACATGTTCTTGTTATTAATTACAAGTTTTTAAGACCAGCTAAACCAGAAGTAGGTAACAGTTCACAAAATTATCAGCAGTAAAGTAGTAACAATGACACAGCTAATTGATTTCAAACAATGCCGCATTTAAGCCCGACTTGAAACAATTGTCATACTGTATTTAATAAGGTACCTAGGTAGGTGTAGTTAGCGTTCATAAGTGCATTAGGACACTAAAGATTGCATTGCTGTGAACATCCAGCACAGCAATTTTTAGATATAAATCTAGGTATCTAATGGACTTATTAACGCCACTGTACCTACATAGAATGGTAGTAAGTAGTTTCATGAAGGGTAAGGTTTATTATGATTTGCACTATTTACAGTTTATTAATAAAGGGGCATCCGACCTGTAGAAACAAAGGTATCTACTAACGAGAATTTTTCAAGAATTTAACGACGACCGAAGTTGTAGTTAACAAAACATACCTAATTTGTATGCGAATAAGTGTCAAAGTTGTTCATTATTTAGGTAGGTAGTTAGGTAACATGGTCGATTCGCGATATGATTATTTAATCTATATTATTTGCATATCGATAACAAACCGAATGGACTTTGCTCCATAGTATAAGCATAATTGAAGAACAGTTTGTCCAATAAGTAGGCAATTCAGTTCACAAACATCGAGTTTCTTGCCAGATCTTCTCAGTGGAACCAGCATTCTGAACTGGTGATAAATTATGGCTAATCATACGTGCTTGTGGTTGGATTGATCGTAAATTCTATGAAACTTATTAATTGTATGTATTGCAGTTATTACAGTCAGGTAATTAGGTGCGGATAACAACAAATGAATGCTGTGCCCACATTAACCCCCAAAATAAATTTTGTATGGAGTGTGTACCTACATTCAGCATTGAATATGCATCACAACAATGACCTTACTCCATTGTACCTAATCACAGTTAACTGGTATGCCTACAATTAATTAACACTAGCTGAGCCCGCGACTTCGTCCGCGTGGAATTTAACTTAACAAAAAAGCCCGCTCCCGCGTTGAGCCAGCGCGACAGGAAACATTTTTTTGTTTTCCTAAAATAAAAGTAGCCTAAGTTACTGCTTATAACCTCAGCTATCTACCAGTGAAAGTCCCGTCAAAATCGGTCCAGCCGTTTCGGAGATAATATTTCATTTCATGTGTTTTTATTTATTTACGCGGAACCCTTTTTGTTTTTCTAAAATTAATGTAGCCTAAATTACTCTTTATAACATCAGCTATCTGCCAGTGAGAGTCCCGTCAAAATAGGTCCAGTCGTTTCGGAGATTACCCCGAACAAACATACAGCCAGACAAACAAAAAAAAACGCGGCTGCAGCGCCAGTGCTGTAGGTGTCGTATGTACTTTCATATGCATTTAGTGAAAAGGTGTTATTTTGATATTACTAAAATTTGACCCTCCAATTTTATTTATTTGTATAGATATAGTCAATTCTTAATCTTATCAACTCATTTATCACCAGGAAATAATGTAATAGGTACATTATTATGGATTTAGTAAGCCTACCTTGATCTATATCAGGCTGCTTGCTTATAAATAAGAAGGTAAGTACTATCAGCGCCATGAATGTCAGATAATTCTATAGGTACATTAGACGTACTGAATGAGACAATTCCCATTTCTTTTGAACTTTAATAACAATAACCTATCCAGTGAAACCTTCATTTATTGAATAGGCACCTTAACCATTCTAATGTATCAGATATTTTAGAACTGATACCCCATGTTTGTAGTGACAAAACATAGTACACCAAATTGTGTAGCTGTCCCTATATTGTGCTATTAAAAATAGTGTTAACAATATACCTAGATCAGTGTTAATGTTTTATGAGTGCAGACTCGAGGATACACAAAATGTATCTCTAAACACATTGGCACATTGTGGCATTGATAATATTAAAAAATATTGATAAATTGACATGCTGAATGTATGAAACAAATCATGTCACAAAAATAAATTACTCTAATTACACATACAAAAACTTTATACTAATAAGTTTTAAAATAATACATGTAAATACCTATGCAGGAAACAGGTATTATTATTGTAATGATATTATTCTTGCATAGAGCAGTGATAGCCCATTGGTTAAGCACGCGTCTTGCCTCGAACCTCTGGATTTTTCGAAATCTATGTGCGAATCATAATTTCTATATGATTATCACTTGCTTATGGTGAAGGAAAACATCGTGAGGAAACCGGCATGTCTTAGAAGATTTAACCAATTTTCGAAAGACATGTGAAATCTGTCATCCCGCATTGGGCCAGTGTAGTGGATTACGGCCTGAATCCCCCTCGTGTTGAGGGGAGGCCCGTGCCCAGGAGTGGGATGTCAAAAAGGGCTAAAATTATTAATTATCATTTATTATTCTTAAATAGACAGTCATTATATGTGATACTCATGGCCCAAAACAGAGCAAAACCATATTTTGTGCAGAATTCAGGGAGAGGCCTTTGCTCAGGGATGGAACACACAAATAGGCTAGTAAAAAAAGGCAGTCATATTAAAGGATATTTTACTAATATCCATATCTGTTAGGAACATATTATTGATGTAACTAATAATTATTTATGTATGTATGTACCTACAGTCATAACAATTTTAAACTCTGCATAGGTAGCATCAAAATCTTACAGAAATACCTACCTAGGGAGTATATGTAGGCTTAACAAGCTCCAGGATTCCAACGCATGCATGGATTTGTTTGTGGATGGGTGAGGATTTTGTGAGAAATATGAATGATTTAGTTTTTTATAACTTATAATGTATTTGTTACTTAATAAGTGTAATTGGCCATTCTATTTTAACTTTAAATAAATAAATCAATGTAATGAAATACCCGTGAATTTCCACATTGAATCCCCCTCACATTAAAAGGAAGTACTTGTCCTAGGACATTAAAAGGGGCTAGGTAAGTATAATTTTAATTATTTGATGGATTTTTTTTATATTTCTGAAGAATATAATATAAATGAATATATTAATATATTATGTAGAAAATAATGCAGGCACCACCTGTCCTGTGCACTGCGTTCAGGCTGGATTTAATACTATTACGAGGGATGCCTTTTAAGTTTTGTCGTTTGAAGAAAAAACACAACTAGAACCTTATAGTACTTTTTATTGTTTTTCAAAGTATTCACCACGTAGCTTAATACACTTTTCCATTCGCTCAAACCAGTTATTATAACATTTATTCCACTCTAAAGTGGGGGTATTCAAAATGGCTGACTTGAAAGCGTCGACTGCTTCTTCACTGGACTGGAACCTTTGACCACGAAGACTTTTCTTAATTTTAGGAAATGTAAAAAAATCGTTAGGGCTTAGGTCAGGACTGTATGGAGGATGGTCAAGAATTTCTACTTTTTCCTGCTTCAAATACTCAATCGTTTGACGAGCGCTGTGTGAACTTGCATTGTCGTGGTGCAGGATGATGCGTCGCTTTGAGTTAGATTTTCGAAGTTCGGCGATGACTTGTGGTAAACAAACTATGGTATACCACTCTGCGTTAACCGTTCTACGATCATCAAGTGCAATAGTCGCAACATGGCCGGTTTTTCTAACGAACGTGGCCACCAACAACTTTAGTCGGCTTTGGCTCGTCTTGAAAGACCCAGATTGTAGATTGTTGTTTGGAATCAGGATCGTAGGCATAGATCCAAGATTCGTCATCACTGATGATGTCGTAGACGTGATTTGACTCTCCTCGGTTGAACCTTTGCAGAGTTTTCTTACACCATCTGACGCGGGCCGCCTTGTGATCGTCGGAAAGCAGATGCGGTATCCAACGGCAAACTAGCTTTCTTACACCAAGCGCTTCATGCAAGATCTTCTGAATGGTTGTCCCTGAGATGCCTAATAGAGCCTCTATCTCTCGATACGTCACATGACGATCTTGGAGAATTAGTTGTCTCACTCCAATGATGTTATCTTCAGTGAATGCAGATTTTGGGCGACCTTCGCGAGATTTATCACTAACACTTAAATAAAATTAAGCATCACATTTATCGTTTAGCAAGGATGCGGGTTGTACAAGAGAACCGTATAGCATGTGTGATGCCTGACACACACTTGCCTGGTTTTTAATGTCAATCCTACTAATATTATAAATGCGAAAGTTTGTGAGTGTTGATGTATGTTTGTTACTCTTTCACGCTAAAACTTCTGAACGGATTTGGATGTATTTTGGAACACAGATAGTTTATAACCTGGATTAATACATTATTTAAGTAATCGCGGGCAGAAACCAGTAAGTAAATAAATAAATAAGTATTTGTAAAACATACTAACCTTCATAAATGTTATGTCCATTTAATTTTGCATCAGCCATCCTGCAGCGATTATGTAAAATTGGAATATTATCACACTGCCAATCACGTTCGCAGTTAGTGATATAGCTTTTTATTATAATAAATTCGTAACGACATAAACTTAAGTAGGTACGAATTAAAATTTATCAACGTTAATACTACGGAGTAATAGTTACAAAACTCAAGCAAGGTTATGCAATTTTATAAGGGCTAACACAACATATCACGCGTTAATTCCGCCAGTCTTATTGTACATCGTGCCGAATATCATTATCATCAATAGCCCGCACGCACGCGAATTAATATCACAGACCAATAAGATATTAATATTAATTTTTGGTCGAACGTCGAACGAACCAAAGGGAACAATAATAATACGAAACGAACCATAGCATTGTATTCTGTTTGAAACGAACAAGAACCGAAAATATCAAATCAAAGTCAGTGTCACTGTCACCTGCCGCATGTTATCTGTATGTGGCAGCCAACTAGTTTAATTCGCCGTTCAATTAACAGCCTAGCCACTTTATTAAACAGCGCCTTTCAACTAGTGGCCTGAATGATATTCAGCCATTTGATTTGATCAAACAGCTAGGCAAATGACTTGGATCGATGACGTTTAATTACTTGCCTAGCCTGTTCATTTCAATTTAGTTCCACTTTCTGCCACCTAGCACCGAAACACACCAAACTGTCAATATGGCGTCGGCAAAAAACAACTTTGATGGAATAATTTTATTGGATACAAAGGTATTTCACGAAATTGTTTAAATCCACCGAACCTACTTACCGGGTGGTATTTATGTAAGGTCATAAAAAAATAACCCTAACCTAAACCCATCCGGGTGATCCGGGTCGCTCTGCTTGGATAGTATTTTGAAAATCTTTGTAGTACTTAAATGTCAACCAGTTGCCTAAGCATTAGCTAGCCAGTTTATTAAATGATGTAACAGACGATACGGCTGAATATCATTTAGGCCGCTAATTGAACGGCGCTGTTTAGTAAAGTGGCTAGGCTATTGATTGAACGGCGAATTAAGCTAGTTGGCTGCGACATGTATATACGCATAGAGAAAGGAAAATGTTGTAATTCCCATTCCACAGTGGTCATTCTATGATGAAATTATTAGGAGCATAATGTGACGAATGAAAATCAAATTCATTTGAATTTTACTTTACTTTCACTTTACCCATAAAATGGGTCATGCTTACTTACACCTTTGTGTCTGTGAGCACGTTATTAGTGAATTCTGTAATTATGATGCATATACGTAGTTCATAGATGAAACATATTTTTCACAGCTCAAAATAGCGACATCATCAAAAATCGAGTGCATTAATTAGTATCTATTGTATTCTCTTACACCATAACACGCCGTCTACGCAAGATTGTCTATCACTCATTATTTCAGTTCATTGTTTCTGTTATCTTGTCAGTTCTGACGTTACTGCGGCTGACAGTTACTCTACTTGTCAATGACAATGTCATTATTCAGTATGTTGTGATCTGTCAACAAAAAAGTGCCTTCGAGCGTCAGCAGAAACAAGAAAAGCGAATAGATTTTTAGACAACCAAGACTACGTTGGCAAAATTTATTTATAATGGCAGACAAGAGAAAAACTAAAAAACGTAAAGAGGTAAGTTGAATTTCTAACTTAACCCTAGAACCTGTTGGTAATGAGAAAAAATAATTTGGGATTGTTGTTTTGATGTTTCCATATTGTGAATGCGGCGTGTCGATTTCCCCATTTGCAAAACTATATTAAATGTTTTCTGGTCCTCCCCGATACATGGCTTATGTTGGGGTTCAAGGAAAAGTTTGTTTGCGGCAGTTTACGCTTGCTCGTGGTATTTCCCGAATGACGCATTAACTTCGATTTTACGTTTAGTTCATTGCCTGGCTAAAATTCAACGTGTCTTTATGCGTAGTTCTTCGTCTTCAGCGTCACTATATGATCGCGTTGTCAGCTATTTTTGGGAATCCTTTGTTTACAACAACTGTTTACAAAATCTTGGAAGAGTTTTCAGTGAAAATATGTAACAATTGAGGGTCAAATATTGTTCATATCAAGCCATTTTTATACTTTATCTCAATGTCAACATCTATTTCTCTTTAAAACCCCTGAAGTATAAATACCGTTTGATTAATTGCCAGTAGTCTTATAAATTAAGTGGAACAAATATGTCCACAATGATTTTGCATGTTGCTTATTAATTATTTATTTTTATTTGCAGCGAAAAAAGGTTTGGTAATTTTTTTACACAAGCACATTTGCCACACAAGTCAGACACAAGTTGTATTTAGTATTATCTGAATATGATATTTGTTCACTGTACATCTGTATGTCTTGTTTATTATCAACACAGGTGTGAATTAATTACCTTAATGGGTGCCTAAAATGTTTAAATACCAATTTGGCACCTGATATATTTGGTATGAAGTACACTGACTACCTTCCACATTCTTATTCATTACTACCTATATACTTTTGTGGGATTGAACATACATTTTCTTCTTTGGACTCTCATAATCTCAGTCTTGGTTTTGGAGTATCTCATTATGCAAATTATAAAAAGTACTTACACCACTTATCATCTTAATAACTACAAAGGGTTTTTTTTCTAAGCTAACCAATTGGTCATTATTTTATGTAAACTTCTTCACCCTTATTATTAAAAGTAGAATAGTGGGTGAATAGTTGCATTACAATTATCTTGTTCTATCATCAGTAATTTGACATTTGAAAGAGGAAGACAAAGCATGGTTTAACTATACAATTGCTAAACCACATTTATTAATAGAGTTTTTATTAGACACGGCGGCTGTAAAAAGGAGTCAAGGTATAATACAAAATACAACAGATATATAAATGTTATTTTCCCTTATTATTTAGATATTTCTAGTAAACCTTACTAAAGTCATTTTCAACAGAGCATTCACTGTTTAAAGCATCGGCATGACAGCTTGACAGCTTGACAGCCTTTCACACATCATAACAACCCCTGTAGAGTGATCTTGAGTACACTTGGCATGACATTTTGTACTGGTATGGCAAGTGCAAGATGGCTCTCAATACTTAAGATTGCTTTATTAATACAAACCTTATAAATACTTTATGGTAGGTACATATTTAAATAAAGTATAGGGGGCGTCCATTAATTACGTGAGGTATTTTTGAGATATTTTCGACCCCCCCTCCCCCTTGGTGAGCTATCGTAAGATTTTCTTCAACTCCCGTCCCTCTCCCCTAATTTCACGCGAGATTCTTCAAAATTTATGTTCTGGCTGTAAACATAGGCAAACGGTTGACCCTAAAGGCCATCCTTGCAACTTTCTGCTAATTCGCTGCTCTGCGGGTGTTATTTTGATTGCTGGTTTTTGATTTGTTTGATTGTTTTCCATCTACATTAAAACGGCCTTTGTTCTTTTCACATATTTATTTGGTAACTTCTACAATCACAAACTTATATTACTTAGATAGATTTAGATTTTTTTTTTACAGCGAAAAATCAACGATAATTTCTTATGACATCTGTCAAAACTGACATTTTGATTACACTTCTTTTTTTTTTTTTTACTTTAACATACCGCCTCCCAAGAACGTAGTTCTTAAAATATAGGGTAAAAGTCACAATAAAAGGTCGAATCATCTTAAATCCTATGAAACCGGTAGAACACATAGTTTTGTTATAGGCCTTTTAATAAAGGTATTTTTACATTTGATTGTAACAACTCTAGTAATGTTATCCGATCCTGGGTGCTTCTCCGTTACCCTGCCATACAACCATTTTGTCGGAGGCAAATTATCGTCCTTAACCAACACAACATCACCAAGATTAGGTTCCGGGGTTACTTTGGCCCACTTATATCTCTGACAAAGCTGAGTCAGATATTCCTGGGACCAACGTCTCCAGAAATGTTGAACCATGCGCTGAGTCATTTGCCAACGGCGGAAAATAGGAAGATAAGAATTTTCAAAGTTACGGTCAGGAGGTATCACCAAAGGTTCGCCAACTAAAAAATGACCCGGGGTTAAGGGCATCGGGTCTTGAGGATTGTCACTAATAGAAGCTTGGGCAATAGGTCGGGAATTGAGGCAGGCTTCTATTTGCGACAGAACTGTAGACATCTCTTCATAGGTTAAAGTGCTATCTCCTAGAACACGCTTTAGATGGTACTTTGTAGACCTTACCCCCGCCTCCCATAAGCCTCCGAAATGAGGGGCATGTGGTGGGATAAAGTGCCAAGTGGTTCCATTATTAGCTAACCATTCAGCTAATTCTGGAGCTATGGTAGACTTTTCGCTTGCGAACAGAATCTGCAGCTCTTTTGCAGCTCCCACAAAATTAGTGCCGTTATCACTCCACATGTGGTTACAGTGACCTCGTCTTGCTACAAATCTTTTGAAAGCCGAAATGAACCCTTGAGTAGTAAGATCGCTGACGGCTTCCAGATGTATGGCTCGCGTCACCATGCAAACAAATATACATATATATCCTTTATAGGATCGGTTACCACGACCTTTAGATACTCGAATATTGATTGGGCCAGCGTAATCGACTCCAGAGCTTGAAAATGGTCGTCCGATATTTAGTCGAGATGAAGGTAACTGTCACATAAATTGTGAATTGCCTGCTGCCTTAAATCTTGTACATTTGACACATTTACGGTAATGAATTTTCGTGAGGTTCTTCGCACCAATTATCCAATATTTTACCCGCAAATAAGTCAGCATAAGCTGAGGTCCACCGTGCAAAGTCTTGTTATGGGATTCATCAACTAATAATTTAGAAATATGGCTTTTATTTGAAAGTATGATGGGGTGTTTTGTTGAATCAGGTACTTCTGCGTGATCTATTCTCCCTCTTACTCTTAAAATTCCAGTTTTGTCTAAATAAGGTGTCAAAGAATATAGTTTGCTGCTTTTCTTAACATATCCATTCTTCAGAAGATCTTCTATATCCGATTTAAATTCTTCACGCTGGGACTGTCTAATACAGGTGATAAAGGCTTCTTCTATTTCGTCTGTGGTAAGGTACGATAGATTAAGACGATTTGGTTTAGGAGTTTTTAAAATTAATATTCTTCGACAATAAGCAATAACTCTCAACATTCGGTTCAGCGTAGAAAATCGTGACCATATTGTCTCACTTTCTTCAACTGTGGTTGTTAGAGTCTTTACTTCTTTCTGCTCTAGATCTGTACTTACATTTAGTGTTTTATATTCAATTTCAGGATTTCGCAGCCATGTCGGACCGTGCAACCACATATCATTGTTTATAAGATCGGTAGGTTTTAATCCTCTTGATGCTGGATCAGCGGGGTTGTCAGCCGATTGCACATGCGACCACTGATTACTAGGGTGATTAGTACTTATCTCAGACACACGATTTGCTACATACGTTTTCCATTTGCTGGGATGGCCACGCAGCCATGCCAACACGATCGTCGAATCTGTCCACGCGAACACATCAACGTCAGCTACTCCAAGTACATACGCAACTTCTTTAAGTAGCCTTGACAAGAGAGTAGCCCCACAAAGCTGAAGGCGAGGTATGGATACTTGCTGCACAGGTGCAACTTTCGTCTTGGACGTAAATAAATTCACTTGTATGTTGCCCTGTGCATCAGTAACACGAAGATAGATGACAGCAGCATATGCTACGTTGGATGCATCGCAGAAACCGTGGATTTCCGTGCGCGTGCTTGTCCTTTCTCCAGTCCAACGTGGTAGTTGGAAACCATTCAAATTCTGTAAGTTTGTTCGGTAAGCAAGCCAATCATCTAACAAACTTGGTGGTAATTCTTCGTCCCAGGATATCCCTGATAGCCACAACTTCTGTATCATTACCTTCGCTGGAATAATACAGGGGGATATCCAACCAAGCGGGTCAAATAAGCGGGAGATATCCGATACAACACTGCGCTTAGTTATAGGAATTTTAGGTGGTGGTAAGTTTACAGAATAAACGAATGTGTCTGTAGCTTTGTTCCAGGTTAAACCTAAGATCTTCATTACATCATCGGTTATTATCTCCAAGGAATCATCAGGTGAGGATTTGGTATTTATTTTCTTCATAATATTTTCACTATTGCTAGACCACTTCTGCAATTGAAAACCTCCTCGTTTCATTATTTCATTCATCTGATTATAGACTTCTAATGCTTCAGTTTCATTTTTACAGGTAGTCATTAAATCATCCATATAATAATCATTAATCATTCTGCTTGCTGCCAAGGGAAATTCAGGACCTTCTTCTACGGCGAGCTGTTGTAAAGATTTAACGGCTAGGTAAGGTGAAGACGACACCCCAAAGGTAAGACGTAGTAACATATAATCTTTTATTTCTTTTTCAGGATCATCACGCCATACCAGTCTTTGGAAATTGCAGTCCTCATCATCCACTTTAACCATACGGTACATTTTTATGACGTCAGCTACTAGACACACAGGACCTCTACGAAACCGCATGACTAAGTGACGCAGATCTGGTTGCATCCGTGGACCCACCATTAAGTCATTATTCAATGATACGCCGTTGGTACCTTTACACGAGGCATCAAATACCGTTCTTACCTTGGTTGTGGATTTGTCATCACGTATGACAGCGTGGTGAGGTAAGTATACAGCATTATTATTTTTTAATTCTTTCTCTTTTGTTATCAGTTTCATATGTCCCAGATTTAGGTACTCTTTTAAAACATCATCATATTTCTGTTTCAGATCAGGGTTTTTTATCAACCGAGTTTCTTGAGATTTAAATCTGCGGACAGCTATTCCACGCGATTCTCCATATTTTGAAGCAGGATCTTCATCTCTAAACGGTAACTTCACTATATAGCGACCTTCAACATCTCTACGAGTGGTAGATGCGAATAACTTTTCACATCTCTCTTCTTCTTCAGTGAGAAATTTGTTTTTGGTTGGTATTGGTTCAGATTCCAGTTCCCAAAATTTTCTTAGAAGTTCGTTGTCATCTACATGAGAAAACATTGACACAACAACGTGATGACAGGAAACTGTATTCAATTCCACTAATCCAGATAAAATCCATCCTAAATGCGATTGTTGCGCGATAAGATCTCCGGTCGGCGACTTGATGAGACCTTCTAAGATAATTTTACCAAAAACATCATTACCTAATAAAATATCAATTTTATTCGGAATGTGATAGGTCGGATCCGCCAACATAAGATTTTCTATTTCAGGCCAATCTTTTATTTCTAGATTCCTAATTGGTAAAATGGATGTCAACCTACGCAGTACAAGGGCTTGAACCTGAATTGTAAATTCTGGGTGGTTTACTGAAGATAAATTGAATTCAACTACATGTCTAGCTGATAAATGTTTCGAGTCTCCCAAAGCTGAAACATGCACAATATTATTCAAATCGGTCTTTTTAAGTCCAAGCAATTGAACCGCAGATTCTGTAACGAACGAGGATTGGGACCCCTGGTCTATCATAGCTCTCAGTAACTGGTATGTCCCATCCTTTGCCATTACCTGTACCAAGGCCGTGGCTAACAAAATCTGACTAGGCGCCTTCCTCCGGGAAAAACAACTAGTGACGACATTTGGCACATTTACCTCACTGGGCATTGATGTGTTTTCATTCGCTGATAAACTGTGAGGCGACTCAACTGCATGGTTAACACTTACTGAAGGTGTGGTCGAAGTTGGTGGTTTTGGTGAATGAAGTAACGAATGGTGCTTACGACTGCATACACGACATGAAGTTTTTGAAAAACACGATTTTACGGAATGGTTTGATCCTAAACAATTAAAGCACAATCGATTATTTTTTACGAAATTAAAACGAGTATCATAATCTGCTGTATTAAATTTCTTACACTGAAACATTTTATGATTTTCCAAACAAAATTGGCATATGTCAGAGGTCACAGTAGAAGCATGAAGTACCTTGGGATTAGTATTGGTTTTAACATTATTATTCTGTACTTTCTTATTAGGTTCCAAAAACTCTAAAGCTCTAAATCTACTCACCAGAAATTCTTCAAACTGCGAAAATGTGGGAAGATCTTCATTGGATTCACTCACCTTAATTTCCCACTGTTTTCGTGTTTCAGTATCTAATTTCATGCTAACAACATAGATAATAATAACATCCCAAGATGCGACATTTATACCCAGGTTTGTTAATGCACTCATACAATCTTTAGTTACATCTAACAATTCTTTAATACCGCTGGCCGTTTGCAAGGATAAATTCTTTTGACTAAATAAACGCTGTAATAAACATGTAGATAAAAACTTTTTGTTATTGTATCTTTCTTCCAATAAATTCCAGCATTTATCATAATTAACATCAGTGGTAGTTATATGACGAAGTAACTGCTCTGCTTCACCTGATATATATACCTTTAGGTAGTGCAACTTTTGTACCTTATCTAAGGAATTATTTTTATGCACCAAAGATAAGAATAAATCTCTAAATGTAGGCCATTCAGTATACTTGCCACTAAATGTTGGTAGTTTAATGTCGGGTAACTTTGGTGGCTTAACAGTAGTGTTGGCCTCACTCTTTCCAGTACTTTCATTACTTGAACCTTTAAATGTATACAATATTTCTTTTAAACAACACTTATACTGTGTATATTCTTCCTCCAATGACTCAAAAACATTGTTTACAAAATATTTTTCACTTTTTGTTACTTCCAAATTAGCTAATTTAACAATATTCTTATGAGTTGACTTTATTTCCGACCACAGTTCATTTAATGATTCTAACTTTGTTTCAACAAAGGTTTTGGTTAGACGCTGCTTAGGTGTTTTCTTAAGATTAACTTGAGCTCTGGTTAATTGAGAACAAAAGTCTTCTTGGATTTTGATTGCCTCTTCCATGTTGATTACTTTGCTTTATAGATAACACTGCATACTTTAGATACACTGCACAATTCACACTATAAATTGCCTTGTTTTTAGACAATTGGTAAGTTTATAGGTAGCTATCAACAGCTTTATCGGTACTTGGTAGGCTACTTGGTAGGAGATCACAAACGAAATCACGAATCATGAACTTCCTTATCGATGATAGACACAATCATGACTTGCTATTTAGATACACCTGTTTGTCGTAGACGCGTCTGATAGGAAGGTAAACTCCTCTTTCTCCACAAGTTTGCGACAGTCTGCCGGTAATCACCCGGCACCGTCACAAACACAGGCAGCAACACTCCCAGCTGCTACTAGCACCCGCCTCTTCCACTATTATACCGTATTAGATGTGATCGTAGATTTATGAATATTAAGATCCTTTTCTTGTTCAACAAAGCGCCATTTTTTGATTTTCTTCATATATGGATCGAAGGACCATGTTATTTTGATTGCTGGTTTTTGATTTGTTTGATTGTTTTCCATCTACATTAAAACGGCCTTTGTTCTTTTCACATATTTATTTGGTAACTTCTACAATCACAAACTTATATTACTTAGATAGATATAGATTTTTTTTTTACAGCGAAAAATCAACGATAATTTCTTATGACATCTGTCAAAACTGACATTTTGATTACACTTCTTTTTTTTTTTTTTACTTTAACAGCGGGGTTCGGACGGACACGAGAAACACTATTGTCTCAGATTTGGCCATATTTTACGCCATAATTACCTTACGCAATTAATGGACGCCCCCATAACGCTGTGATGTTTAATAATGTTACGAGCCTTATGACTGGGCCTGGTCTGATCCTCTGTAGACAGTAAAGTGACCTAGGTGAGCCGTTGCAGTTTAGTTTAGCTAATCGAGTTTAAATGTTAAAAGTTCTTATTGAAAAAAATAAGAAGCCTGTTGGTATGTTATCTCGAATTTTCACTAACCGGTTGGGTTTTTACGTTATTGGCTAATGACGTCACAAGAATTAGAAAAAAATGCATTGAAAAAAGTTACAAACAAACCGGTAAGAAATAAGAATACCTACCTCAACTTATTTTTCATTTACTTGCTTTTGACCGCAACTTTAGTAGCGTATTTTCTGGATGTCTACATTCGACAACATACTGTATACATTTGGTAGAGGGATAGGTACCTACTTCTAAGCTAAGTCTAGATCTAGATAATATGGTTATTATTAATACAATACCATTTTAAAGTTCTTTTCTAAATCAATTCATAACACCCGGCATTTTAATCGCCATTATATTTATATTCACTATCATAGTGCTATGTTTTCCATTAATTTGTTCCATAGACGATTGGCCCACTTTCACCGCACGGCGCGTAAGTACCAGGGTCTCATAACTGTCCCTGCAGTCTTAGTGTGTAGTGCTGTGATATCAATATGAGGGATTTTGTGAGTAACACTTCTACTGAAGTCACTATGTTTTGTAAAATCTATGTTATTGAACTAAATTTTGCGCTATGTCGTCAGGAATGTAACGGTAAAAATACCGTTGCATCTATTTATTGTGTTAACTGTTATGACAGTCATTTAATAGCATTCAAATGATGTGGTATTTTTCTTATCACAACTAGATCAATGTTATAGGTATGCATATTCTATTTTATGTTTTAGTAATAAAATATTTCCCCCTATAGAAAGTAGGTCAGATAGCAATCCATGAGAGAAGTGTTATTTTGAACCTCAAAGTGGTTTAAACTTACCTACCTCTGAAGTATATAGGCATTCATTAGGCAGGCAGTTCAGAATTCTGAACAAGTTTTAGGATAGTTTTGCGCGTTACTTTAACTTAAAAATCGATGTTCTAAATTCTAAATCATACAAAACGTCATTATGCTTAATATTACAGCCCTATTGGCTTAATAGTAAGGTTAATAAGGCTATAATATACTTAGTCGACTATGTGTATATTTTGTTGTACATTGTGTAGCATTGGACTGGTGCTAAACAACAAGTTCATTAACAAGGCCGCCGTCACGGCCACAGGCCAGAGTACGTAACCCAGAGGTAGATTAGCGTACGTAGGTACGTGTATTTAATTAAGTAATCTCGCGCCGCATTGATAAATTGACTGTAGTCAAGTCAAGTCAAAACGTTTATTTTGTTTAGGCCTACGGTGGCTCTTACAAATTGACAATTTTTCATTATTTTCTCATATCTTCAACCGGATCGGAACGCGACCTCGTCTGAGAAGATTCGGCTAGAAACTCAGCGGGCTTGTCTTTTTACATTTTGTTCTATTTTCTCTTTCGCCAGTAGTATATCCCGATACCCACTAATTCAGATAGCTTGAATAAACTTTTCTATTTTAGAAACGCGCGTAAAATAGGTACGCACTAACCTCATTGCCAAAGTAAAAACAAATCTGTTATGCAAAGAAAAAAAAAATTAACTTACTTCAATAATCCTAGGTGCACTAAAATGCTTAAAACAACTAGAGACCTTGAGTTTATTTCATTTGGAGTCACTGCCAATTCATGTAAGTAGGGGTAGGTACCTAAGAAGTAGCCGAAATCAGGTGGTGGGTCGGGGGACCCACTACCTATTGCACGATTTCGGCCGTCTGGGGGATGATTGGGGTGGTACCAGGTCGTCCCCCTTTTAGCGCCTGTGGCCCGGCAAGTCATTGCCGGGCCGTCCGCCGGGGCGTCTCGGAGCATTTCAGTGGACCCGGGGCGCCCCTCTGCATGGCGGAGGGTGGTACACCGTTGGTTTTTAGTGGGTATACTGCGCCCTTCAGGCGCAGGGACTCCCACATACCCCTCTCGTCTCCCCCGAGGCGTGAGGGGACCCATAAAGGGTTTTCCAAAGTTTAAAAAAAAAAAAAGGTACCTAAGAAGTAGTTTTAAAGTAGAGTAAAGATAGTGGTACAACACCGTACATTTTCCATTTATACGCGCTATACAGTGCCTTAAAAGTAATATAAGGTAAAAACTTTATGGATACCATTAAACATTATAATGGTCACGCCTTCTCTGTATCCAATGCATTATTATAACCGTGACCTTCAATGCATTTTGTGGCTGGTATAAACGCATTATGATGACATCAGTACATATACCACTTAACATGTGGCATTTATTACTTATATTTATTAGGTAAAAAAGTGTATCATGTGTAAATGTATAAAATATATATGTACTTCGACATATGTTCAGTAACTTTGTCGGCATTAGAGGGCCTAGCCAAGATGCAAACGTTTCGTTTCTATTCTCCTTCTACAATTGCTAACGCCTTAGCGTAAGCGAAGATAGATAACGATAAGCTGGTAGCCAAGTTGACATATTATTTAGCCATTTATTATGCCTCTCCTGGGCACAGGCCCCCCTTCAATACGAGGGGGATTCTGGTCATAATCCAGCGCACTGGCCCAAGGCGGGTTTACAGATTTCACATGTCTTTTTGGGTTTCCTCCACGATGTTTACCTTCACCGTTAGCAAGTGATCATTATATTATATGTATAATTAACACATTCCGGCAGTATTTAGAGCAATATGATAGGTGCAATGACACATAATATACATGGTACATCACTATGGGACTAACTTTTCTCCTCGCTACCTCTATTTATACTTACAACTCTAATACTATAGCAATATAGGTGTGTACACAACACTATCATACAAATTGTGAGGCCACCTTTTCATACATACTGCAAGATTTTTAAACTATGACACAGTATTGAAGCAATGGATGACACGTAGACAATAGATCTTGGGTTGGACTAATAATATCTTGTATCTGGTCATACAGTTTTTTTTCTCAATGTCCAGGAGTTTGGCGAGCCGCCCGAGTCGGAGAAGCCTACCAGCGAGGAGTACGCCGTCGCTAAATGGCTGAAATCCAACGTGCCCACCAAAAAGACAAAGTTCCTGAACCATCACGTGGAATATTTCACTGGTAAGTTAAACCCACAGATATAGATTTACATAGATAACGCAAGTATCACGATTTGTATTAAAACCAAGCGTGCCGAATTTTTAACACCTACTGTGACGTCATTTGTGACGGAAATCCAAACCGATGCCCCTCCGCCCGCTACGATTCTCTCGAGTGATTATCTCGCTCATACTTATATTTTTTATATCTGTAGTCGCGCGGACTGTAAATTAGCGGCGACCAACCTTGACGCTTGGTCGGGGTTTCGGACACGCGAAGTACATGCATTTGCGTTATCTATGTCAATCTATATCTGTGGTTAAACCTATTCATCTTTTAGCATGTATCGATGAGCCCAAATAATGTCGCAGGGCGGCGCCACCTTAGCGCGGGTGTTGAAGTGACACTGACAGATAATGACAGGCCAGTCCAATAAAGTGACATTTGATGAACTGAAAATATTTTGCCCTCATTCCCGGCTTGGTAGTCCTTTTTGCTGCCATTTGATCCGATCCCGAGATTAATCGCTTCGTCATCTAATAAAAATATTTTTAGATTAATATTTTTTTGCAAATAAAAATATATCCAATAAAATCACTAAGTAATTTATAATTAATATTCTTTAACAAATGAAATCACGACTTTGAGTTATAATTATCGATCGATATTTCAGCAAGTATTGTAGGCACGCAGGGTCACCTCAGGGTTACAAAAGCAAAAAAATACAAAGAAAGTCGAAATTAAATTATAAGAATCTTCCACCATGGTGGCGGGTTGCCAAGAATGCTGGCTGCATTTCCTTTATGTTTCGCCATACGTCTTCCGTTGGCGTCAAACTTCCGCTGCAATAAAACAAACACACTTATACATATTGTTAAAAATAATATAAATAACCAGCTGTGCCGACCAACTTCGTCTGCGTAGTATTTAACTTACCAAAAATTTTGGGATTATCGTGATAAAAAGTATCCTATGTGTTAATGCCGGTTAGAAACTATCTGTGTTTCATATTTCATCCAAATACGTTCAGTAGTTTTTGCGTGAAAAAGTAACAATCATACATCTACACTCACAAACTTTCGCGTTTATAATATTAGTAGGATTCTTCTCCTTCGTACGCAGATTTACGCGCAACGCGATGTGAATAAATATAAAATTCAAGAGATAGTAATGTTTTCCGAATGACTTACGGTTTATCTCATCACATTATACTTTTTACAAAATAAAATTTTGTAATAGCAATATTGATAAAACGAAATAAATTAAAATTGCAGATGTGTACCTATTTCTGTTTTGGCGACAAAATAAAACACTAACCGAAATCTTTACTTTATTATTACTGAAACTTTTTATGAAAATAAAATATTTTGAGTAACACTTAATGCATTAACCTCTTATTCTATTGATAACCAAATCGAGTCTATTGTACAGTTCCAGGTAGTTAATGTTACATTTTGCACACAATAATTTTAATGGTCCACAGTTAATCATAGTTGATGATTGCCACACTCTGCGACCTACATAATGGGTTATCGTAGGTGTCCTCGCGACTCCTGAGTTTGTTGAAAAGTCGCGATTAGCAGCTTCGACCGAATTTTAACGCATAATTGGACGTGGTTTTGCAAAATGGAACCAATACACACACACTTCTGCAAAGTAAAACCAAACTTGAACCACTAGCACAAGGTTGGTTTTGGATTACAGCAGTGCATGTGGGTTCATTCCGTTCTTCAAAACGATATCCAATTATAATTAAGTTTATTTAAAACATGTTTTTTTTTAAGTAGCACGTGTTCACTATCTGCTGTGTGGGCATGACAAATCGCGGTTGTACTACGTGAACTACTTAACAAAAATAGTTATACAGACTGACAGACAACGCACATGATGCTATTTCAAAAGTCCGAAATAATACTTGGAGGCTTCGATTAGAACTAAATTATTCAGCCATATAATACAATTGTATAAAAATGTGATCGTTTTCAAATACTAAAAACAAAAACCGGCAGATTTTAAGAAATATAATTATTATAATATTTGTACGTTGCAACGCACCCGAACGTAGCATTTCACCCATTCAGCATTTTCGTACAACGAGCGGAAGAAAACCGCGCGGGCTCACCTATCATATCATACTTAGCATTACGCATTTGTTTTACCCAATACATTCAATACCTTATTTTTTTTATTATTCAATACCTAACTGAAGTCTAGTGTTTCACTCCGCTCACATACACACCCAGCAAGTAAAAGGTGTACGGGACAAGCAAGGAACCCAACATGGTTTTGGTCCTTCGAGCCGGATCAGCAAATTAAAGAAGGACTGAGGAGCATGTGACTAAAAGAGTAATGATAATGTGAATGTGGATACAGTGCGAGAGGAAGGCCCAAGAAAATATCGATGGATTGTATCAAGAGTGATATGAACGAGGTTGGAGCGGATATGAGTATGACGGGAAAGCGCGATGAATGGAAGGAAATTACATACTGCGCCGACCCCAGATAATGGGAAAATATAAGGCAGATGATGATGAAGTAGCTGAGCGATCCGAAAGAGTTTGCATGGAAATTCGGTCCGGCACACGGCCTATCATTTCATAATGTACTAGCTGTGCCCGCGACTTCGTCCGCGCAGTATTTAACTTAACAAAAAATTCGGGATTATCGGGATAAAAAGTATCCTATGTGTTATTCCTGGTTATAAACTATCTGTGTTCCAAATTTTATCCAAATCCGTTCAGAAGTTTTTGCCTGAAAGAGTTTTTTTTTTTTTGATCTGGACTATATGTTGTTGGCCCCAGTGGCCATAACAACTTCACCCGGACAGAGGGCGAGCGCAAGTGCGCTCCAGCCATAGGGGCAGGGGGGCAGCTAGCTCAAGGGCGTCACTAGGGACACGACCTCGGCTTGGGCCGCTGCCAGGAGAGGTGGCGAGGGTAAATCTACCACCGGATCGGAACGCGACCTCGACTGAGAAGATCCGGCAAGAAACTCAGCGGGCTTGTCGGGTGCCAAGGTGCGTCTAGGTAAGTAGACGCACCTTCTAGCGGAAGCGGGGGTTCGTCGACCTCGCCGGCGAGGTCGGTGTCTGGCGGGGAGCCCTGAAAGAGTAA
This sequence comes from Notodonta ziczac, assembly GCA_918843915.1. NCBI lineage: Eukaryota > Metazoa > Arthropoda > Insecta > Lepidoptera > Notodontidae > Notodonta > Notodonta ziczac. The sequence continues at coordinate 9,936,887 of OU974050.1, read as the reverse complement.
CAAACATCCGCACCCACAAACTTTCGCATTTATAATATTAGTAGGATTTTCGCTACTACATTAACGTCAATGTACGGTGATAGAGCCAGTGATAGCCGGTGATAGAGCTATAGCGAACTTACTGCAGCTCGGACGGGCTGGCTCGATCGGGTAGTACCACTCTCTCACAGAAGATCGGCGCAAAGTAGTTATTATAGCTGCGTTTTTTTACGATGAGTAATTGAGACAGGACGGACAACGTCTCGCGGGTCAGCTAAAGCAGGGTCGCGGAGCACGAAGAATTTCGTACAATGACCTCTCTCTGTCACTCCCGCGTAAATCTAATACGTCTCGCTCACACAGTTGCTGGTCACACGCAGTTCACGGCAACTGTGTGAGCGAGACGTATTAGATTTACGTGGGAGTGACAGAGACAGGTAATAACAGGTCATTGTACGAAATTCTTCGTGCTCAGCGACCCTGCTTTAGTATTATACAATTATTATTTTTTTGGGACTATTCCCTCCACACACTCCCACCACTGTAACTTCTGCAAGCCAGGATCGACAATGGTAACCAATAATGACGTTGAGGTTTAGCCCTCGACGAGTCCCGGGGAAAAGTTAAATTGTCTTGGAACCCGCACGAATTTAATCGAAATAAATAATAAGAGGAGTTGGAAGAACAAAATTCCACTTCTTTCGGTATTATACATATAACAAAAATACGTTTTCATTACTCATACTCGGAAAGTAGGTCTGAAGATGCCTGAGGAGCGGGTTGAAAGTAATACTTTTCCGCCCTAGGGAGAATCGCTTTCAATCTGACAGCTGTCAAATTATTAAAAAAAGACTAGTTCCAATTTCACATTCCTATGGAACCATGTTCCAACTTTTTCTACAGTCACTCAATGACAGCGCGATGTAAAATTGAAATTACATAAAGTTAAGTATTTATATTTTAAATATACATATTAAATGACTTAATTATAATTTAGTTTCAACAATTTCTTTTAAATAACATAGATTTGGGCAAAATATTTAAAGATGAAAATGAAAAATAATGGCTAAATAATAAAGTTGGCCGGCCAACGAAAAAAAAAACAAAATAGGCGGCAATCCGATCTTTATTTTTTTTCGAGTTGTAGAGTATTGTTCATACTTATACGAATGAAGTTGAATGTTATACTATCGCATTTATGAGGAAAAAAGTAAGACGAGGCAGTATGGTCATATTGACTTTAGCCTGCTCCACAAGGAGCGAAGAAAAAAAAAGTATTGTTCATACTTCCTTGTATTATTTCTTTAGCCAATTCCTGTTTTTATTTTTACTTTCCTTGTATTCGTAATGAAAAGCACAGTGTTTACCTCGGGTGAAAGACTTATTTTGTCCCTCGATCTATTGGCGCCCTCGCGTTACATTCACCCCTTGTGTAACAATGTACTATTGTATATCACCAATCTTCAGGCACGAAAGCTGTGGACGCTCTATTGACGTCGAAATGGGCGACCGGCACCAACCCAGTGTTCACAACCAGGCTCGAAGTCACGGACTACCTGCACCGCATGCTGCTACACAAACTCTTCCACAGAGCTAAGAAGGTCAGTTGCTTTGGAAACCAACCCCCATGCAAGTAGCGGCCGTGCAAGTTGCTTGCATGCAAGAAATGGGTAACTTTAATATTACATTGTGTATATGGGACCCGTTAATCTATCTCAAGTCTGAGAGCGATCTTAGAAATGTATTTTTTTTTGTCATGCCAGTACAAAAGCGTTCTCAAGGTTGCTCTCAGATTTGAGATCGATTTATTAATTAGGGGCCGACTCTATAGAAAGTTTGTAATTTCACAATAGGCTGTACGTTCGGGCGCAATGTGAGACCTCATACTAATGTTTGTGAATACGTGGGTAAATGGCTGTGTGAGTCAATAGTGCTTATAACATCAGCTATCTACCAGTGAAAGTCCCGTCAAAATCGGTCCGAACATTTCGGAAATGAACCGGAACAAACATACCGACAGAAAAAAAGTTATTTTAGCTTTAAGTACCGTATAAACCTTTATATGCATTTGGTAAAAAGCTATTATTTCTCCTAGGTTCCAGTAAGTGAACAAGAATTGAAGGGTAAATCGAAGAAGAAGGAGTTGGAGAAGTCCAGCAAGAGTGGCGATGACAAGGACGGGGAGAAGAGCCAGGCGAGTGCCTGCGAAGGAAAGGTATGCCATTATTAACTTTATCTGCTTTTAACAAGACATAGTTTCAAATGAGGCTCGCGATGCTAGCATTCAAGCGACCGTTCAAACAAATCTATGTGTTTTTTTTGCTGAAGATACAGTTTAAATAGCAACATTTTATTTTCGCTTCGCCGTCTACCAGTACTATTTCATAGAAAATTGACCCGTATGTATCTCTTAAAACTGTCATATGCATGCAACTTTTGTATGATCACATCGAGCGGGGTCCAGCGGAGTGCATTTTCAATTCGGTAGAGTATATTGAAGTGTCTTCACACAGTCATTTAAAGTTCATATTTAATAATAAATTACCTAATATCGCCAGACGATCACACCAAATGTATGGTCCCAAACTAATCAACGCTTTTACTATTGGTACCGTACAATGGACTGGGGGCGATCCCAGTGTCACCCAGACCAGGGTACATTACGAAAATGCCATTTTCGAAATTTAAACTGACGGGAATCGAACACGCAACCTCCCTGTGCAGTGTGGCGAGCGGCCTACGCTCGAACCACTGCGGTCATCAATATAAAATAAAAACCCCTCTAGGCAGTGGCGGATTTACCAATAGGCTGAGTAGGCTGGAGCTTAGGGCGGAAAATATTGGGACCTCATTTTCTTTTTGCTACCTCATAGAAATCACACGGTTTTCCGATGTTTTACAGATACGAGGGATGCCTTTTAAGTTTTGTCGTTTGAAGAAAAAAACACAACTAGAACCTTATAGTACTTTTTATTGTTTTTCAAAGTATTCACCACGTAGCTTAATACACTTTTCCATTCGCTCAAACCAGTTATTATAACATTTATACCACTCTAAAGTGGGGGTGTTCAAAATGGCTGACTTGAAAGCGTCGACTGCTTCTTCACTGGACTGGAACCTTTGACCACGAAGACTTTTCTTAATTTTAGGAAATGTAAAAAAATCGTTAGGGCTTAGGTCAGGACTGTATGGAGGATGGTCAAGAATTTCTACTTTTTCCTGCTTCAAATACTCAATCGTTTGACGAGCGCTGTGTGAACTTGCATTGTCGTGGTGCAGGATGATGCGTCGCTTTGAGTTAGATTTTCGAAGTTCGGCGATGACTTGTGGTAAACAAACTGTGGTATACCACTCTGCGTTAACCGTTCTACGATCATCAAGTGCAATAGTCGCAACATGGCCGGTTTTTCTAACGAACGTGGCCACCATCTTCTTTGAAGTGCTTCGAGAACGAACAACTTTAGTCGGCTTTGGCTCGTCTTGAAAGACCCAGATTGTAGATTGTTGTTTGGAATCAGGATCGTAGGCATAGATCCAAGATTCGTCACCACTGATGATGTCGTAGACGTGATTTGACTCTCCTCGGTTGAACCTTTGCAGAGTTTTCTTACACCATCTGACGCGGGCCGCCTTGTGATCGTCGGAAAGCAGATGCGGTATCCAACGGCAAACTAGCTTTCTTACACCAAGCGCTTCATGCAAGATCTTCTGAATGGTTGTCCCTGAGATGCCTAATAGAGCCTCTATCTCTCGATACGTCACATGACGATCTTCGAGAATTAGTTGTCTCACTCCAATGATGTTATCTTCAGTGAATGCAGATTTTGGGCGACCTTCGCGAGATTTGTCACTAACACTAGTATGTCCACGCTGGAATTCTAAATACCAGCGTTCGACAGTCCGCAGACATGGGGCTTCATCCCTGAACACAGATATTAGCTCTTCAAAACACTGAAGCCGTGTCAGGCCTCTTCTAAAGTTGTAGAAAATTATTGCACGAACATTTTCCTTAGAAAGATTCATTTTCGTACGTAACCTGACAGATTCTAATCGACGCTGTGACTAAACAATAACATTAATCCTAATACATTCAACTGTTTTGAGATTCGAAATTTCAACACATTCGAATATAGAACAGTTCCAAATTCAAAATTGCCGGGAATTATGGAAACGACAGAACTTAAAAGGCATGCCTCGTATAACTCTGCAACAAATTTTGCCGATGACTTTCCCCTTTCACTTGTCTTTGTACAATTGCGTGTAGTAAACATCCAAATCTTGGGATTGTAAGAATAATCTAGGACATCCTTTCCCAAAGTGGGCGATAACGCCCCCTTGTGGGCGCTGCAGGCTTAAGGGGGGCGGTAAGAGACCCAAAAAAAATGGGGGCGTTGTGTAGCTCACAATAATCAATTAATTCAATTTGACGTTAGTGGTTCTTAAGTAATTGAAAAAATGGGGCGAAAAAAAATAATTTATTCTCAAAGTGGGTAGTATACAAAATAAGTTTGGGAACCACTGATCTAGGACATGACAATTGTAGAGGCAAGGGCAGAAAAAACTTTACAGCCTACCTTGGACATTTGCAAATCCGCCACTGCCTCCAAGGTAATTGTAATGTCGCCGCCCCCAGGACACGACAAAAGAGAGCAAAGAGAACAAGGAGAAAGAGAAGAAGAAGCGCAAGATCCGGCTGGAGATGCACATGGAGCAGGTGTTCCTGGACTCGGCGGACGCGTTCGTGTGGATCTACGACCCCATGCCGTGGTACTACTGGCTGTGCGGCGCGCTCGTGGTGGTCGGCACCATCGTCATCTGCATGTTCCCGCTGTGGCCCGCCACCTTCCGGTATGCTATAAAAAAAAACCAAACTACACAAGGTGTTACAAAGATAAAAAGTAATAAGAAAAAAGTTGTACTAAGTGGTAGTGTTACAATTAAACCAGTGTTTGTGGATCTCACACTAGGCCTAGCCTGTGTCGTGGGGTCCGAAGAAAAGGTTTACCAGCAGTTTTAGCGGTCTCGCCAGAAAAGTAAGAACTTAATGATTAGGTACAAAATAATAATTTGGTAATGAACAAAACTTACAATAGTTAAAGAAACAATAATAGGCTTAATTAAACAAAATAAAATAATAATATGCCTGCGAACCTTTGTTACTCCATCTATTATTGCTTTCGATTGAGTTCGTGCGGGTTCCAAGACAATTTAACCTTTCCCCGGGACTCGTCGAGGGTCAAACCTCGACGTCATCATTGGTCTCCATTGTCGATCCTGGTTTACAGGAGTTACAGTGGTGGGAGTGTGAGGCGCGACTGGTCCCATTTTTTATACCTCTTAACCGATCGCAAAATTAAACATTTAGCCACTTATTAATAAAAGGGATTAGCGGGTATAGTTACATACCGAACTATCTCTTTCTTTCATCAGTAATTTGACAATCGAAAGAAGAAGACTAAGCATGGTTTAACTATGCAACCGCTAAACCACGGTTATTAATAACAGGGGGGTGTAGTGTTAATAGTAGGCATGGAAATGATTGCTACTCTCAATTCATTTTCATTACGTGAGATTGTCTTTCTTTCACTGGTATTTCACTTAAGATTTTTGACAATCAATGATTTTATTCATAGTGAATTTTCACTTAATCCTATCATATGAAGTCACTGGTTGATGATTTATCATGAAAACCGGGACGGTACCTAATGCTTTGCGATTAAATTGCAATGATTTTAAGTTTCTGCCTATGTCAGTAGCAGGTGCTATGTATGAAGCCGTATATAATATGATTTTTCACACGCTACCTGTCAAATGTTCGATCAAGTTTTTTTTATTTTTTTAAAGATTACTAGCAATATGTGTTTATCACATTACTAGTATTCCCTTTAGCCCCTCCAACTAAGCTAATGCTTGTGCTAGGAGTGGGGTCACGTCAATAGTTTAATGGCCAGGATGGGGATCGAACCCGGAACCTCTCAGCTACGAGGACGGCCCCTCTAACCACTAGGCTATTGACGCTTTGAAATGGCTGGTTACTTGGCATAGGTACCTTCTATGCCAGGTAACCAGCTCTAACGTGTGCAAGGGTCAATTAGTGTCGCGTTCGTAGGAAGTGCGTGTACTACCTGAGCGTGGCGGCGGCGGGGTTCCTGGTGCTGATCATCGCGCTGACGGTGCTGCGGCTGCTGGTGTTCTGCGCCGTGTGGCTGCTGTCGCTCTCGCGCCATCACCTCTGGCTGCTGCCCAACCTCACCGAGGATGTCGGCTTCTTCGCGTCCTTCTGGCCGCTGTATAAAGTAAGTTCGCACGATGACGCGGGGTTAGTGCTGACTAGTCCAGTTACCTAAGGAGGCCGCGGACATAATAAATATACCAGGTGAAACAAAAAGGATATACTATTTTTTTTGCAACTTTACTTTGTAAATTTAACACGATTGGCTTTGTGGGACAGTTGAAGTACTAAAGGTTTTGTAGACTGTGAAGTCTGTCTACAGCTGTATTCCTATAACACCTTTTGTTTTTAAAGTTTCCTCCAAAGCTGATAGTTTTAGAATTACAAAGTTGAGTTTTGAAAAAAAAAGTATACCCTTTCTGTTTCAACCTGTATATACAAATGAATGTTTGTCTGTATGTCCTTTATAGAATCGTAAACTATGCATTTGATCATGTCATGATCTTCAGCAAAGTGTTGTGCATGAGCCCAGAAAGGTTTCTGAGTTGGTACGACCAATCTTTGACAGCGTATCAACGCGCGCAGGGTAAAGCTAGTAAATAAATAAATATCGCCAGACTGACACACCTACTGTGTGGTCCCAAGTTAAACGACGCTTATACTATGGGTACCATACGATGGTTTGGGGGCGATCCCAGTGACACCCAGACCTGGGGAAATTCCGAAAAGGCCATTTCCGAATTTTGCCCCGAATATAGAGTCGCAAGACCGAAACTCCCTCCATCCCCATCTTCAGGTCGGTAAAGTGCGAGCTATGCCATTGGGATTGCAGACATCAATAGGCTTCGGTAACTGCTTAACATCAGGCAGATTGTACGCTTATCTGCCGACTTTGTTACTTTAACAAAAGTGTGTTAGTCGGTCGATATTTATTTATTTATCCACCAGAAGCTGGTAATATACTGAAATGCCATTCAAATATTTAAAAGTCCCAACTAGATATTCAATATTTCATTATCTAGTATTCACTGCGCCTTCACGCCTTCCAAAAAACGCGTCAAGCCGCACTTCTGCATCGTTGTCATTGGCCTCACTCGTACGAAGTCGATACAAATAAATCAATTTAGCCCTTTTGACGACTCCTGGGCTCAACAAGAGGGGGGATTCAGGTCATAATCCACCACCCTGGCCCAGTGCGGGTTGGCGGATTTCACATGTCTTTCGAAAATTGGTTAGATCTTCTAAGACATGCAGGTTTCCTCACGATGTTTTCCTTCACCGTAGGCAAGTGATAATCATATAGAAATTATGATTCGAGGTGCGAGCCGGGGTTTGAACCCAAGACCTGGTGCCCGCAAGACGCGTGCTTTAACCAATCAGTATTCTCTATAATACCTCGCTTTTCGTTTCTCAGTTCTTTGTCACGAGCGCAATCTCCATTTGTGTTATGAACCTATGGAATTCTTGATTGAGCACTATATTGTGTTGCAGTACGAGTACCGCGGGCCGGGCTCGGACAGCGACAAGTCCTCCAAGAACAAGAAGAAGCGCAAGAAAGACAAGCAGTCTGACGACGAGGGCGAGAAGGCGCCGCTGCTGCCGGAGCCGCCGCTGCTGGTGGAGCCGCCGCCCGCGCCGCCGGGCGAAGCCGCCGACATCAAGTAACATCACACATTCAAACCTTATCTAATCTCTCCAATAGTATAAAACAAAGTCGTAAAACAATCCGTGTCTGCCCTCGTTTATCATCTTAGTTCTTTTAAAGTTCTCAACGGGTATTGATGAAATTTTCACAATTTATTTTTACGTGTGATTTCATTATTCCGATAACTTCTTCTGGAATATTTATATGTATGTATAATGCATACTCATTTAAGTTTATACATAGTAGAGCAACTGGAGGATGGAACAGTTTCAGTCATTTAATTCGAACTAAATGTGTACTTTGCTCACCATCTCAAACTAAATCTACTACATTTTATGTCCACATCTGTGGACGGTATTTGGTGATAATTAATTAATGAACCACTTTGCATTATTAAACATTTTATTTTCAATTAAAAACAGAGGATAAAAACAAAAACCAAACTGACACCGAAAGTTATAACAATTGCAAACACGTTGAAACATCCAATAAGGCATCTCTTTTGATTAATACTGAATATTCCAAAACTGTTCCATTCAGTGTACTCATCGTACACTGAATGGAACAGTGACCAACCCTTAGATCATTAAAAGCGCACTCTTTCCCAAAGTAAGACCCCAATCTAAAATTTTCGCAGGTCCGATCAGGACGTCATCAGCACACAGCCAACAGACAAACTGTCAGAGTCGGAGTCCGAGAACAGCCAGCGCTCGTCCACCGACCGCGACTTCGAGATGGTGGAGCCCGCGGACCTGGAGCCCGACCCGCGCGACCCCAGCGACCCTAGCGCCACCTAGGGCCCCGGGGGCCACACCGCGCCCTACACACGACCCTTTGTCGGTTCTACTCGGTGTTATCTTGTCTTCTATATCCAAAGACGCTTTTAGGGCGCTATTTCACTGGCACGTTACAGGTATTCTACTATAATAGATGGCGGAACGACATCGTCGCGTGTTTCGTGAGACGACAGAAACGTCACGACGACGTCACGTCGCGATTCGCGAGCTTTCCTTGCGTACGCGCACGGAAAACGCTCGCGAATCGCAAATCGCTTGTGGGATATCACTCCAATATGCGTCCCACGTGTCTTTTTAATCGTAAATAGCTACGACTAATAATTATCTTATACAGGTTGAAACAGAAAGGGTATACTTTTTATTTCAAAACTTAACTTTGTAATCCTAAAACTATCACATTTGGAGGAAACTTGAAAAACAAAAGGTGTTATAGTGCTACAAACTTTATTTAACCGGTGGTCAAAAGAGGAACTAAAAAAATTCAATTCAAAAATGTATTATTATGACAGCCATGTACAGACAGACACTAGCGACGCTCTCAAGCGCCAAAAGAGCCTTGTAGCACTATACAGCTGGTGACAGATTTCATAAGTCTACAAAACCTTTAGTACTTCAACTGTCCCACAAAGCGGATAGTTTTAGATTTACAAAGTAAAGTTGCAAAAAAAATTCTTTACCCTTTCTGTTTCACCTAGTATATCCAAAGACGCTTTTAGGGCGCTATTTCACTGGCACGCGACAGGTGTTCTACCGTTTGCGCTACCATCGATAGATTAACTGGGATGCATTATGTGAGTTGCGAGTGACCGATCTATCGATTTTAAACCTTAAATTATTTCCTTTCATTGAACCTCAAAAGAACCACACTCGCCCTAAGAAGGGTATGCGGAAACGTATAGTCGAGAATTAAAGCCCAGAGGGGTGTAGTCACCGTTGACGGAAAGTTTCCGAATTTCCCGATGTCGGAAACTACGGTTTTCATTCTTCTTTTACAAATTAATTAGAAGAATGGAAGTTGTATTTTCGGGATCATTTCCGTGGACCGTCAATACCCCCCGAACTATATAAACGGAATTCATTTCTGCTTAGACTTTTTCGCCCTTCAGATTATTCAAAACTGGGAGCGGAAGTACATTGATAAATACAAGTAGTTCCATTGTCCACCATTTGTTTCTCGGACATACGATCTGCATCTCCACCAAACGGTGGATTTGGCCAAATTTTTGGTCAGTCATATTAATAATACCAATATCACAAGATAACACGAAGACAACCAACAAAATGGTGTCTTCCGCCGGAGCGCGTTCAGTATCAGAGACTGTAGACACTAGGTTAAATTTATAAGTATCTCATTCATTCGTGGGTATTGTCATCTATCCGATGTTGAATGTGTAATTATAACAATCATTCGCTATTTAACTATACGCTACATTATCGGTTAGTGAGTTTTAAATTCTAATCACAACTAAATATTTGATGATATACCAAAAAAGTACTAATGTATATTGTTTTAAGATCTGTAATAGTGAAACGGGAAGATTGATTGATGTAGAAATTGTTCCAATCAATCAATTTTGTCCCTAGTTGGCACCGTAGGACCTGCATAATATTTTATTGTACCTATACCGTTCTTATTCTGCCTTTTCTCCATTCCGATTCTCATATAATAATATTATAAGCAAACTGTTAAACATATTATTGATATAGTACAATGATGTACTATACGGCTGATTAAATGTAAAACTTAATTTCAATGCAATTGTAAAATTCATTTCCAAAGGTTGACATGTAGTTGATGATCTATGTCGATTGATTGATTGATACCCTAGAATATAGTGTTTTGAATTGTCTTCTCAAAATGCAAAATGTTGAATCAATCAAGTATCAATCAATCGATCAATTTGACTCATACTAATTCGCGCGGAATCGCTCTCATCCAATAATACGATAATGTATGGGCTGTGACGATGACATAAATACCTATGACGTAATGATGAATGATTTTAGACAAATTATTTATAATTGCTACTCTATTTATATGCAATTACGGTTTACTTTTGCGTACATTTTATTGATGTTTGTTATGTCCGTCGCGTTTATTTATTCGGATCTATGGGAGTGGTACGCGTTATACGGAACTTATCCTTATTCGTGATCTTTTAAGATCCATTTTTCTCTGTTCGAAAACTTGTTTCAATTTATTAATATTGTCATGATACCTAATTAACATGACTTGATACATAAATCATGATTTAGATATTTGTTTACGACTTAAACAGCACTAAGTAGGTATTAATTAATACGGTTTTTTTAAGTATATCATATAGTTTTGAAGAGTTGCTTATTTTAATTGATTCTGGCATAATAAAGAATAGTTCCGTATAACAATGTCTCATTAGATCTTTTAATAATTTGGTGCTGTCTACTGAGTATAATAAATATTTATTTAAAGCGCGTTCGGCGCGCGCCATCTTGGATTTATGTGCATTTTATAATAACACACGCCACGTGTTAATTGAGAATACGATGGCGCACGTGACACGTAACGACGCAAATGAAGATTAATGTTAATCAACGGTATTTCAATAAAAATGATAATATTTTCAACTGTGTTTGATTAAATGCCGCTATCCCGCCTTTCTGTGACAGCTATAGTGTGGTTGCTTTTACGCGGCAACCGCGCTTGAGTAAATGTTAGAAGAAATGGTTCATAAACTCGCCGCTTGGGGCGCTGAAAGAGTTACCATTGAAACTGTGTAAAGCGCGGACACGGTAGAATACGTTGTTGTACGCACACCGATATGGTGGTTTTTTAATATAATGAACAACGATGTTGGTACTTTGAATATACCTAAATCTTCAATATAAAAGTCAGAGATCCAATTGAGGAAACCCTGATATTCCGATATCGGAAAAGAGCTTTCATCCTATTTTTTAAAATTAAGAGAAAAGAAAGATGGAAGCAGTCGTTTCCGATACGGAAACTTCGTTGATTGTGAATACCCCTTCCGGCGTGCTTGTGTTTGCAATTCTCCTAAACAGCATGACGGATTTAAATGGTTTTGGAACGAAATTACTTATCGCGCGTTGCGAAAGGGGGCTAGACGGAAAAAAATAAGTGTGTACCGACACGTTTTGTGTGTAACGACACTTTTTTCGCTCTATGTGTCTTATTCGTCTTTCTATTTCGCACTGAACAGTGTGGTGTCGCGGCTTATTTTTAGTTTTACAATTATTTTTGTTGAGTGTATAGGCACAGGTTTTTTGTACATAATAAAAAATAATAAAAATAATGAATCCTGACAGTGTTTCTGCACAAGTTCCGGATGTTGCAGCTTCGTACCATCCGGGTGTCCCTTGACACCTCTCAAGTTTAGTTTTTGTACTTATGGTGTCACCTGTATGGTTCTTAGCTATAGTTGGACCCGTTAGGCGGCGCTGTTGTCGGCATCCTGAAAATACTCTAGCGATGATGCGGGCAAAAGGTAGTAATTAAATAAATAATTACAATAGGTTTTTAACAAAATGACATGTATTTTAAAAATAATTGTTAATAAAAGAATATCTTATCCCAAACTATACACATAAGAGCTACTTAAGTATTTATTTTGTACCGCTATACTATGGGTATATCAACAGCTGCTTATTGTTATATATTAACGACTTCTTAACAAAATCTACAATGGAATTTATCTAATAACAATGACTCATAACAATTTGTTCGAAGTGAGTAGAGTTTACAAATTACCCCTCTTCTCTTGTTCCAACTCTAAAGATTCGAAGAGTGTCTTGAAATTGCCGGCGCCGAAACCCTGAGAATTAAAAGGTTAAGTAAGCTTATCGCCATATATTTTTGTACTAATTATATCATAATTTTTAGTTCCATAGCAAGACTGGGTCGGTGAGTGATTAATCAAAGGGAATCATCTTATTAAAAAAACAAAAGTTAACTAGCATCATGAGTTTTTCATAATACTGGTATTCCCGCTAGCCCCTCCAGCTAAGCTAATGCTTGTGTTAGGAGTGGGCTCACGTCAATAGTTTAATGGCCAGGATGGGGATCGAACTACGAGACCGGCCCCTCTAACCACTAGGCTAGTGACGCCTTATTCTGTAAAATATATTGAACGAGTCCTCACTGGCCTGGCCTATTGAGGAAAAGTTGCACTTTGACGAAGTAAATACAAATCAAAATAATCTGGCGTCAGTATGGAACGGGGTAGCTCACATTGTGGTTCCGTCGCTGTATGACCTCCAGGAACAGCGTGGGTCGGTCCTGCGTGTTCTTGGTGAAGATCTGCAGCAGGTACCCGTCGTCGTCGTAGTCGATCAGGATGTTCAGCCGCTGCAGCTCGTCGATGCTCTCCTGGACGACCACCTTGCTGAGCCGCAGCCTCTCCCGGATTATCGTGTAGTATTTCGCGGGGATCGAGAGGAATTCCACTCCACGAGCGCGGAGGTTCTCAATCTGTGGTTGATAAGCAGTGGTAACTTCTCTTTAATTGACTCTTTATTAAAGACAACTAAATCGATATTGTAATTTGTAAGTTTAAGAGCGGACTAAGGAACCCTATAAAATGTGCAGACTTGAACCTAATTTCAATATAAAATATGAACATAATTATTATTCTTCACTCGCTTAATTGGCGCAGTCGAGAAAAATATATTAGAGATCAGTGTTAGATGGGTTAGTTCATGATGTAGGTTTTAAAAAAATTATAACTTATATTATAGTGCTAGAGTGAGTACCAAAGAATTTGTAATAATAAGACATTAGAAGTGGTATTGAGGTATTATTTCATACAAAACCAGTGTCGCCACTTCGCGCCGCTTTCGCACTGCGCAGACAGCAATTTATTTGACGTAGAGTAGTTTCGGGAATATAGCATACTATAAGCCTTTTTGAAAATTTAATTCGAACTATTTGAGATCAATTTTTATTGTTTACAGGCAGCACTTGTGATTTTTTTTTTTGCCGTTCTAAAATAAGTTACTCCTTATAACATCAGTTTCTGCCAGTTAAAATCGGTCCAGCCATTCAACAGACGATTTTTTAAAATAGCGTTATTTTATAAGTTCCTACATATGCATTTAATGAAAGCGTATTATTTTGATATTACAAACAGACATTCCAATTTAATTTATTTTATGCATTAATTCGTTTAAAATATCAGTAATAAATAACTAGGAGCTTAAGGCAATATTAAATACAGTAAAACCCGTTTAATACGATTTCACAGGGAACCAACCAAAAACGCGTCTTAAGCGAGAAAGCGTAATATGCGGGATACGGAAAATTAAAGCTACTATTATTATGTCTGTATTATGTTCTAATTTCGTATATGTATTAGGTAGGTATTAAATGAAACATTTATAAATTACATTAAATACATAGTGTAATAATAATTACGTTATTTAAAGTAATCACTTATTTTGGTTTAAAGATTTTCAACAGGTGACAAGAGAGCTGGCTCTATCCTCGTTAAAAAAATCAGCCTATCCATAGAACGAGAAATGCAGCCAGCATTCTTGGCACCATCACACGCAGGCAGGGCTTATTTTAATGTAATTTTATTTTTAAAGTTTTTCTGTTCTAACATTTATAATAAACGAAGGTACAAAATAAATAACTAGATCTTTAATTTATTGAATTTCGTACGGTGCCACATTGTAATCAATGGAAGAATAGCCAGGAAAACCCTGCAGTATTATGGGTTCACCTTCTTCTTCCAACACGATGTCAACCACTTGTGAGCCATATTGGCCACTAGAAAATACTGATACAAATAAATTACCTATACGTCTTCAGCATTGTGTCAACCTGGACTGGAAATTGACTTACTTGGAGCCGTTGAAAAATTATAATAGGATAATACAATTGAAACTAATTCAGCCAATATTGCCTACCAGGTTAATAACGCAACGTTCGATAAGTTATATATATCTCAAAATATTTGAACAATGTCTCTACAAATCTATCACCACACTACAGATAAAGGTTTTTTTGAACCCGAGACTTGGTAGCCCGCAAGACGCGTGCTAACCAATCGGCTATCACTGCTTTTCCAATCGGCTATCACTGCTTTTGTACTTACTAATAATTTTAAAATATTTGGAAATACCCAATTTCAGTTCGTTGCCTGCCAAGGACAATCGCGCAGTCACAGCGGTAGGCAGTGCAGAGAGTGTAGACCAACTAGGAATGTTAAACGCTAAGAGTTGGTTTGTTTCGGAGAAATAGTAGTGGGCCATATTGGCGAGCTAGGTTATAAATACCCGAACATACTCTAAATAGCTAGTGATTGAATCAAATATAAAGTTATCGATTTGGTATCGATATTATGGTAATAAGTATGATATATGTTATAGCTAATTATATTCATAACCTAACGTACCAAAAATAGTTTATTTTCATATTTTTATTTAAATGAGGAGATTGTAAAGTGTGTTTAAGTAAAGGCTTTAATGACGTATAGAATGTGGATTCGTGAGTGGATGTTATTGGTATAGTGTGCCCCGATGGCATACTATCTGTTGACAAAAAATATGCTCATGTCATAATTTAGCAAATAACAACATCGTAATTTATCTATTGAAATCCTACGTCTGTAGTGCGTAAATTCCACACATTAATCGTGAGTATGGCTGATTTAATCAAAAACCGTATTTTTGGCATGGGATTTGAATTATCTTCTTTATTGTGGACTGAAAAAATCGACTATAATTTGTAGGAAACCAGTTCTCTTTGTCTGTCATTGTTATAATTTTTTCCTTGAATTTGAAGGGAAACTAAAAATCATTACTTAAATAAGTATATAGTAAGAAGGTAACAGGGAGGGCATAAAATTAAAAAATCGCTTTTATTCAACACAGATGATACACTAGAAGATATTTATGGGCGGGAACAATAAAACCGTTCCTTTTTTTATTTTTTATTTAGTGGTCCTACTGCTTTAAGGCTGAGGAATTGGAACCAAGAATTACAGCTAAATTTTTGTTTGATACGGACAATACTTCTTTAAAATCAGCAGTAGCCACAGACTCACGGTTTAGGTGGGCAGTACTTGCAGTATCAGGATTTAAAGATCGGAGGTTTAAATTATGGTAAAATTTTACTGTTATGGGAAGCCGAATACTATAGAAGAAGTGGTTGAAAAAATCACTGCGAGATTTAAATCAAATAAATAAACAAATATACGAAGTCAAGCCAAATAAACTGTTTAAAAAAGCTTTTTAATTGTTGGTGGCTTTTAATTACTAGTGGAAATTATATTAAATAAATAAAGTCAATATTTCTTACAAAAATATCGATACAATACAAACATTGTAACATCACTCACTCCCGTCTGATGTTGTCACAATGACACCGCCGTACTAGTCAAAATTCATACGCACAAGGATGTCGTAGGTTTCGCATTACATTGATTTTTACGGTTCGTCGCTATGCCGTACGTGTGATTACGCAAGCAGCAATGGAAATGGGGCTAGTGATATCATATTAAATATTGATATTCTTGTGGTAAAGTATACATGTTGGTTTAAATTAGCAAAAAACCTGATTATTACCATATATATCTACTTACCGATGAAATGTAATCCCTTTATTTGTATAATTGCAAGTTTCTGAAGAATTTCCGCAACTAAGGATGCTGCAACGCACCATTTTTACGACATGTGTCTCGTACAAGGTCTGGTGACGTACTGACATGATGTGTGTCCAAGTGGACATACAATTAGTGCCAAAATTACGCGGATATGCCACTTCTAATGTCTTATTATTACAAATTCTTTGGTGAGTACCTATCTAATATACTTTTATCTTAGAAACGTGACTTCTACGAACGTTTGTTTTCCGAAACCAATGTCTTATTCTTCATAAGGAATATTAAGTAAGTAGGTACTATTAGCAGTGATAGCCGATTGGTTAAGCACGCGTCTTGCGGGCTACCAGGTCTCGGGTTCAAACCCCGGCTCGAACCTCTTGATTTTTCGAAATCTATGTGCGAATCATAATTTCTATATGATTATCACTTGCTTACGGTGAAGGAAAAACATCGTGAGGAAACCTGCATGTCTTAGAAGATTTAACCAATTTTCGAAAGACATGTGAAATCCGCCAACCCGCACTGGGCCAGCGTGGTGGATTATGGCCTGAATCCCCCTCGTGTTGAGGGGAGGCCCGTGCCCAGGAGTGGGACGTCAAAAAGGGCTAAAATTATTATTATATTATTATTATTAGGTACTATTATACATCGGTCATCCCTGTATCCATTAGCAGGGTTTACCAATTGAAGTGCTGTGCTGTCAACGGGAGAGGAAGGTTTACCAGACACAGGCATAGCTGCATAGCTGAATTTCTGAATTTCTAAAATACTTACTTGTCACAGCGCGTCGAAACGAAGCGCAGATTCACGCACATCTATCTGCATGATACTTTTACAAGATGCTTACTGTTACAGACACTTAAATTGCCTTTACCGTAATGTAAAAGTCGCACCGATAGATGACCGATGACCGATCCCTACCGTTTCACCTAGTATAAAGTATTCGTAAGTCAGTCTCAACTTACAACAGTGATGATGTCGCTGGTGTTAATGGCGATGTGCTGGACGCCCGCGCCGCCGTGGTACTCCACGTACTCCTGGATCTGGCTCTTCCGCTTGCCGGCCGCCGGCTCGTTGATGGGCACCTTGACAGTCTCCTCGAAGTTGGCCATCACCACCGATCGGAGCGACGAGTACTCGGTGCAGATCTGTTTGTCGTCGACTGACCAGAATCTGCAAAGTCCGAGAGAATACAGCATACTAATATTATAAAGAGGAAAACTTTGTTTGTTTGATTGTAATGAATAGGCTCCGAAAGTCGAAACTACTGAACCGATTTGAAAAAATCTTTCTATAATATATTTTCTGGCTATAATATATTTTCAAAAAATTAGGGGTCCTTACTAAAACTCGAATAATGTAACCGCAATGTACCCGTGCGAAGCCGGGGCGGGCCGCTAGTTATTTATATTTAGATAATACCGTAGCTGATATGTAGATCCCTAATGAAGACAGCCTATCGGTAGGTACGTAAATTATTCGATTTTCTGAGCTATATGGTCTGCTATGGTGATCTATATCCTTTGAATACATAGGTACTTATATAATATTTTATAAACTTTTTCATGAATATTGGTGACTGTTACTCGTAAATGTAGTTTACGCCGCAATAAGAAAGTTGTGGCAAATAATCAAAGGTCTGTAACACATAAATATTACAGTAAAATAGTCTCTTCACTTCGCATATCAGTTACTTACCGTATAGTCTAAACATAGTCTACTTATGTGTCTATGTTATTGCGGACGTTGGAAACCTGTTGCATAAAGCCCGCACTAATAAATATATCTCAAATCTGAGAACGCTTTTGACATGTAATTTTGTATGACCTAAGGGAAAATTTCCAAAATGTCTTTGGGTATGACATAAACATGACAATTCTAAGATCGTTCTCAGACTCAAGATCGATTTATTAAGGAATATAACTTTGGACTATGGAGCATACCTGTGAAACTGCAGGCAGCGCTCGTACCAAGAGGCCGCATCCTCCATGCCGTTGTCAGGCTGGTTCCCCACCACGTGGTCAATGAAGTTGATGCCAACCACGGGCCTGCATACAAATAGGTTCGAAATACATTTATATGTATTTTGTTCGTTTTTGTTTGTTTGTTCGCCTTATTTTTTAAATGTGTTGATATTGTTTTTATTGTTTACTATATTATATTGTATTCATTACCAAATTTTAGTACCTACATTATTTAGCTTTTAACTTTTTATTTAAATGTCCCCATATGAAAGTTACCAAATTTTGATCTCGGAAACAGCTTCCAGGCATAAAAGCCGGCTTTCACGAGACAGGCTTATCCTAGTATGGAAGCCACAGATACCTTCATCCATTGTTCACTTACAATTGTTTTATAACTCTAGTTTATTTCGTTTATGTACCTACTTGGTTGAGTTGGAGTTGAAAGAGAGTTGAGTTGAAATTTATGGCAAATAAATTTTATTATTATTATTGACATTGATTGTATGTACAGTCAACAAACTTCACGCTTGATCACCTGAAGGTTACATTTTGTGTGCAGTGACCGGCGGCCAACCGCAACTAGCTTGGTTTCGTACTTGAATACTTACAGGAACTTGTTGATAGGGTCCGGATTGACGGCCTGATATCCTGGCATGAAAACTCCTTTGTAATTACTTCTATCCACTAAAGTGTGAGTGTTGTCGCCGTACTGACAAAAAAGTAAAAAAATATTTATTACAAAAAAACACCACTTACTGTGTGGTCCCGAACTTACAAAAACGCTTGCATTAGGGGCCTAATCATAATAATAATAAATACCATTAAAAATACGCAAATACCTATTCCATGTTTAAAGTAGGTGAAATCTTTTCAGAGGCCCGTATTAATAAATCGATCTTAAGTCTGAAGTGATCTTGAGTTCGCGTTTGACGTTTCATTTTGTATTGGGATGACGTTAGGATGACATTTCATTTTGTACTGGGATGACGTTAGGATGACCTTTCCAAGATAGCTCTCAGACTTGAGACCAATTTTTTAATACGGGTCTTAGAAACTCGCATGGTCTGTGTAGGTACGTCTGTATGGTCTCGCATGGTGTGTCGACGGCGCTTTAAAAAACGTGGTGTGCATAGGCCCTTATGGTTATATCCCCACTCACCGTTTTCAAAACAGCCATCCTAATAACCCCACTCTCGTCGGTCTCCTCCCATATGTCTCTGATGACCTTCGCGCCCTGCTTCTTCGCATAAGCCATGATGTAGTCCAGGTTCTCCACGGAGAAGGCGACGTCCTTCACGAAGTCGCCATGGATGGCCACCTCGCTTGTAAAACCAGTTTCCTCTGGGTCATATTGAGATTGGAATACGAAGACAATCTGAGGGCAGAGAAATTAGGGCTTACTAGGGTTGCCACCCTTTTTCAAGGCGTAGTATAAGCATATAAGTAGTTTCAACCCTATAGGTACACGTGAAAAATAAAAAAATAATAAAAAATTGCCCTTTTGACGTCCCACTCCTGGGCACGGGCCCTCACTAACTACGAGGGGGATTCAGGCCGCCCACCACGCTGGCCAAGTGCAAGTTGGCGGATTTCACATGTATTTCGAAAATTGTTTAGTTTTTCTAAGACATGCAGGTTTCCGCACGATGTTTTCCTTTACCGTAATCAAGTGATAATCATATTTTAATTATGATTCGCACATGGATTTCGAAAAACCCAGAAGTGCGAGCCGGGGTTTTAACCCAGGACCTGGTGCCCGCAAGACGCGTTTTAACCAATCTGTCATAGCTATAATTACTGAAATATTAATTAACTTTTAATAATTTCGAAGTAAGCTCTCCATTACAGTAACTTTTTCCCTTCCTTCAGACTTTCCTGGGGTGGCCAGTGGCAACTCGGCACTAATCCTTCCTTTGGCAGACTCAGATCAAGCCTATGAAAACATGAATGCAACCCCTAAATTCGTTTACTGAATTATTCCGAAAACCTCGAATCAATACAAACTGTATACAATATATTTTCAAGCGATTTAATATTGTAACTATTATTTATTTATTTCGTGGTATTATACGCACCTTGTTCAGTTTAACGGCATGAGAAGATATGGTCCGAGATCCCGTCTCCAAGCCTTTGTACGCAAGTGGCTGGAAACCGAACCTCGTTATGTAGTAGCTGGCTGCCTGGAAACAGACATGACGTAACAATAGACAGGACCGTACATATTACTTTATAGGAAGCTAGCTGTGCCCACGGACTTCGCCCGCGTAGTATTTAACGTAACAAAAATTTCGGGATTATCGGGATAAAAAGTATCCTATATGTTAATCCCGGTTATAAACTATCTGTGTTCCAAATTTCATTCAAATCCGTTCAGTAGTTTTTGCGTGAAGGAGTAACAAACATACATACATACATACATACATCCACACTCACAAACTTTCACATTTATAATATTAGTAGGATAGTAGGATTATACCTACTTATGAAAAATAATAAATATCGCCAAACGAACACACTAACTGTATGGACCCAATCTAAGCAACGCTTGTACTATGGGCACCGTTCAATGGACTGGAGGCGATCCCAGTGACACCCAGACCAGGGAAAATTACGAAAAGGCCATTTCCGAAATTTATTCCGACGGCATCGACCAACCACCCGGTGCAGTGAGCTTAGGGGCCTAAGCTCGAAGCACTGCGCCAAGCGGTCGTCTTAGTTATGTATTGTCACTACATAGTATAAAACAAAGTCGCTTCCCGCTTTGCTTAGATCTTTAAAACTACGCAACGGATTTTGATGCGGTTTTTTTAATAGATAGGGTGATTCAAGAGGGAGGTTTATATGTATACATACATAATATAGTAGAACACTAATAATTTTAGAGCCGTGCGAAGCCGGGTCGGGTCGCTAGTTATTAATAAATTTAAGATGTCACGATAGTAAAACAAACCTACCTACCTTACACCTGCACTTAAGTGGTACTTACTTAATAAAAAGTTCAAAATGTCACGAAAATAAAACACACCTACGTACCTACCTAACAGCTGAATACAAGTGGGATCTAATACAAGTTTATTGAATCGATTTCCCCAGTAAACATAGTCAAGGATTGGCAGATTGCAAATAATATTATGCGCAATTAAATGTACATATTTACTACGTATTCAGTTTTATTATTTAAATAATATAAATGTACCCAAGATGTGCGCAGTAGTTAGGTAAGTACCTATAACAAGATGCGCGAAATAGAAAATATATTAACTACATAATCTACGCTTTCATTTACGTCTATAATCTACGATATTCGAGAGGCCTTGAGCTTTAATTTTGAACTGATAGAATTGTTTGAACTCAATGATTGTTATTCACCATACCTGTTTAGCGTTGGTCACCCAGAAAGTGATGTGGTCGAATTCAGTGAATCGCCCAGCCTCAGGTTTCGGGCCTTTATCTGTGTATGTAGTCTGGAAAAGAGAGTGCATGAATCAACCAATACTAAGTGAAACAAAAAGGGTATACTATTTTCTTTGCAACTTTACTTTGTAAATCTAAAACTATCGTCTTTGTGGGACAGTTGAAGTACTAAAGGTTTTGTAGACTTGTGAAATCTGTCAACAGCTGTGTTCCTATAACACCTTTTGTTTTTCAGAATTACAAAGTTAAGTTTTGAAAAAAAAATTGCTATCCCTTTCTGTTTCAATTCCAACCTGTATAATTCCTACTCTTTTGCTTTCATAAATAAATAGGTAGGTATAAAATGGAGGACTATACTGATCTCCATACCAGGAGGACATTTTAAGCCAGCTGGAATTACTATTATTTATGAGCATTTATGCTTGAAGCTTATACTCGAAACATGGCAATGAATCTAAGGATCTAAAGGACAGTGGATCCAAGGATACAACCTAAAAAAAATATGTAGATATTCCAAGATTTACCAACTCACATATCTATGTGTTATTGGTCGCAACAGTGGGCTATGATGAAGGTTCGGCCTTCTATCACAAAAATATATAGACTTAGAATAATAAGTACTTAAGGAAGTCCTACCGGAATGCATTTTTGTAGAAACCGAGTTCATTTATGCTTTCAGAAAGGCTATAATCGCGTGCAATTTCATTAACTTATTTATTTTTAAATAACATTATGATCTGTCCCTGATTCGAGAGAAACATTTCAATTGAAGACATATTTCAGATTTCAGTAAGTAATTAAAGTGTAAGACTCACCATTTTGTACCCTAATCAAATCTAAGAACAATGTGCACTGTGTTGGTCCGTGTCAACTGGAGTTCGGTGTGATATTGAAACGTAGCTAAACCTGTTCGTATTTATATCGGCATTATTAGTATACGTAAACTTCATCAGAATCAGGCTGTATCTATCTAGTAAGGCTGCGGTCACATAAATGTGTGGGTTCTGTTGAAAAATGTAGGTACAATAGATAAGTAAGTATACCGAGCGCGTTTTTATTATAGTAAGCAGGTAATTGCTACACATAGAGATAATAAATGCGAAGCTCGAGAATAAGCTCGATGCAATGAGGAGACTCGGCCGACGAAATAATTATTCAAGAAAACACTTCAAAATTAACTCTGCAAAACTAAACTAAACTATTTACTAAATTGTGAAACGTAGAAAAGTCCTTTCCATAACCCTGTCGGGCTAGTAAATAGTTCGCAATGGTCACAACTCACTATTGTTTCTATAAGTAGGTAGGTACTTTTGTAGTTGCTTTAGTTATCTAGCATTTTTTGAATTGAGTTTTAATATTAGTACTTATACAATTCAAGTTGTGTTTGAATATAGGTGTTTAAAATGTAAAATTAGCATGTTTGACTCTGGCTTATTCAGCGGTGTGTTTTATTTTAAAGTGGAGATGGATTATTTAAAAAATCCTGTATCTGATAGTATTACTGTTTCATGTGAACATTCCCTTATGTCATTCGATAAACCTATCGCGCTCTTGTCGTAAAGACACGAGAACCTGACGGGGCGGGCCTCCTTCTCACGGTGGTGCAAGTCGACATTCTGCGGACAAAATGTTAACGCAATAATAAGTATTTTTTTCTTTTATTTAAGGGGGTAGGTACTTTAGTATTATAAAATTCTAGATTAAAATAAGGTACAGGTAAGGACAGAGGATACAATGGATCACTCTTAGAATTCGAAACACGTAGGTAATTGTTTACTATGATGACATTAATGTAGTTAGAAATCCCATATCATTCTCATTTTGAAAAATTGCACACCTCATAAATTTGCCTCAGTTAAAGTCGGTAAGGTTCAGGAATTTATTATTACTGAACTTTCTTTCATTACTCACATTGGAAAGCAATGCTTAGGTACCTGAATCCTTAACTGATTTTTTTTATATTACGTAACAAATTACTCATAAATTTTGCCCATATCAACTGGTTTTCAAACCACTATGAGATACAAGACAAGTGATAAACAGTATGTAAATGAGAATCCACAGAGAACTGGCTCCCGCCGCGAGGCGAGCACAGAAGCGGGGTGAAGTACCTACCACTTGATATGATACTAGTGACCTATACTGTAACAGTACTGTTGGTGGTACTTAACAAAAACTTGGAGTTCTTACAAATAGTCAAAGTCAAAGCGTTTATTTTGTTTAGGCCTACGGGAGCACTTACAAATTGTCCATTTAACATTTTTTTCTTATATCTACAACCGGATCGGAACGCTATTTCGACTGAGAAGATCCGGCAACAAGATTTGAGCATTGTAGCAGAAACAAATAACTGTAATTATGCCAAATTTGAGGCATTAGTCGTAATAGTTTTCCAATAACCCTGTGAGTCCTGTGACATACAGACAGACGGACAGACGGACATGATTAACTTGGTAGGGTTCCTTAGTTCGAATACGGAACACTAAAAAGTATCTTCAGTGGCTAGACTTTAACGTTTTGCTATGTACATGGATGTCATGGACCAAATAAGTACCTTCTAAATAATCTGGGGTCCGGTTTTATCCTGCAAAAATTTTCAACGTAACTTATACCTGAGATTCTAAATGTGTTCAAGTTAGCTCTAAGCCAAATTTCCTAGGACGATTGAACGTCCACAAGCAGAACAATTTTGGAATAAAATAAACAGATTTCAAAATGACTTATTTCCGCAGATACTTATGGAATTACTAACACACTGGAAACAAATAGATAGAGCTTTTTTAGGAGCTAGTAGAGTAGGACCTACTTAGTAAATTTTACTAAACGTTTTGTTATTTATATTCATTTAATTGGTAGTCCTCAATTAAATGTTTCCCTCGAAATTCCGCATAAAGTTAAGCTCACAGCAGACTCTACCCCACGCCAGTCGGGTCTCGAACCTCGGACTGGTCGGTCGACCAGTTTGTACATACCTACGGGCGGAGTTACTAATTATAAAATGTTGTGCAATCTATTTTGATCGAGAATTTTCCACGATAAATACCAAATGGTAAATATTATTGACATGTTCCGTCTGAGATTGTAACCTAACCTTAGCTAGAGAGGCCATTTATTCTGAATTCATTTTACATAGGTATCGGTATTTTAAGGAAGCAGTGATAGCCGATTGGTTAAGCTCGTCTCCTGCGGGCACAAGCTCCAGGGTTCAAACCCCATCTCGCCCCTCTAGGTTTTTAGAAATCTAAGTGCTAAGCATCATTTTGATATCTTACTTACATCATCGTGAGGAAAAAAACCTGCATGCCTTAGAAAATCTATCAATTTTCGCAAGACATGTGAAATTTGCCAACCCGCACTCGCAATGGGCCAGCGTGTTGGATTATGGCCTGAATCTTTTTCTCATTGCGAGGAATGGGACGTTAAAAGGCCTTAATTATTATTATCGTTTTTATTTTACACGTATTTATTTACCCCATAAAAGATTGCCAATAAAGAATTTACAAAAATAATAAACATTGAAATAAACAATCATATAAGTATGATATTAAATACGTTCCAGCTGAAAAATAAAGCGAATCTTTCTAAGCAGTATTATTTGTCTTCAGGTCCTTGTTTTCCTGAACGGTATCGCTTTTGGAGCTATCCATGAGCTCAATGGCTTCGAACACCCATTTGTAGTTCATAGCTCCGAAACCCTGTACAAGTAGATATAATTATTAATCAATTTGGAAAAGCACAATCAGATAGACAAATAGACTTGTCTGCGTATCTAATGCCTTATGATTATCCTATGCAATGATACAAAGGCAGTCGGTGAGGACAGCTGATGTCACCCTGAGTCAACCAGTACATAATAATTATGTATGTAAACTCGTATCACAATAGGGTTGCCAGTTTTTTTCTTGTCCGAATATAGTAGTTTCAAGCTCAAACATAGACACATAGAAAGTCTTCGACCGAGCTTATGCACATGAAAATCTAGTTTTCATAAAATATAGTAGGAACCGGTGGCAACCCTATAACAGACTTCTTAATTCAAATTAATAAACATGTTCTTAACAGCAGCGTTAAAGTCTTGCGCAGCCGTTTTTATATTCGTCCCTGTCTTCCCTGTCAATCCCTCTTCGCCTGCCTCTGCCAATGTCCAAAAGCTACAAGACATACATACCCTATGATTCCTTCTCTGTATAATCTCGATGAACACCGTCGGCCTGGCCTGCAGATGCTTAGTGAACGCCTGTAGCATGTAGCCTCGCTCGTCGAAGTCTATCAGGATGTCCTGTTGCTGTAGTGCGTCCAAACCTTCGGCTACCTTCACGGGACTGTCCTTGAGCTTCTCCCGGATGAGGTCATAGTAGGTCGGAGGCCAGCATATTACGTCAGCGCCACGAGCTTTTAGGTTTCGCATCTGTAAATATAACGTCAAGTTTTAAAAACAAACATATTTTGGTTCGTCTTATCTTAAAATTCCTGGTTTCAGCGTGGTAGACCGCTATGGTCCGAATCCTGTTTTCACATTTATTTCCTCTTTAATTAGACATCCCATACATTACGACTAAAAAATTCAAGGTCCCCACACATTTTTGATGCAAAATCAGTCATTGAATTTTTTCGTATTAAATGTAGCCTATGTCATCCGGAGCCGGACGATAATAACGAATCGATTGATACCTCATTCATCAAAATCGGGTGGACAGTTCCGGCGCTACGGTGGAACACAACAATAAAACATACATAGATAGACTGCTAAAAACATAACCCTTCATTTTGGCTTTGTCTAAATCGCGTGGTAAACAAAGAAACAAGACAAAAAAAATTGCTTGGACAACTCACAGTGGTGACAATGTCATCGGTGTACAAGGCTATATGTTCGACTCCTGATGTGCCCAGCGCCTTCACGAACTCGCTCGCCTTGCTGGTGGGGCGAAGCCCCTTGGCCGCCTCGTTCATTGACAACTGATGGAAATATTGGAAAGTTAGTCACGGGTTTGATCCCCGCCGAGGCAAATTTCGGAAATGGCCTTTTGGCCGTAATTTGCCCAGGTCTGGGTGACACCAGGATCGCCCCCAGTCCATTGTATGGTACCCATAGTACAAGCGTTGCTTAGTTTGGGACCATGCTGTTTAGTCTGGCGATATTATTTCTATTATTATTATAAGTATACTAAGTTGTGATAATGAGTTAATACATATTAGCTGATGCTATATTATGAGTGGTGGGTCCCATACAGTTCAATGAACCGGGGGCGATACTAGTGACACACAGAAAATAAAATTACTTAAAAAAGGGAATCGAACCGGTAGCCCGGTGCAGTGGCCGAGCCGAGACATATTTTTTTAAGATTAGTTTCGGATATTCTCCGAAACGGTTGGACTTGGTTATAAGGGAACTTAGGCTACGTACTTTTATTTTATCGCTGTACCATGTGTTCGTAGCCGCAGGCAACAGATAGATTTATTAATAAAATAGCTTTAGTATTCATACATAATATAGTATCTGATATATATACATACTTACGTATGCGTATTATCTAATGTAAGAAGTAACCTACTAGATCAAACAAATATTAATTATCTTTCCACGCTACTTAGTTTTGGTTTTATTAACCAAACAGTTTTAGCCAAACTCGATATTAAAATGTTCACCCACAAACGATATTTAAAAGGGGTTTGATTTTCTACTTAAGGCTAAAGCGCCCATCTAGCCCGCGAAGTTCAAATTTTTTGAGGTTTTTAGAAATTTTTAAAATCTGACAATAATAAATGGCACATTTTGTAATTCGCGACAAAGACCGTGTGCAGTGCATTTATTAATATTTCCAACTTACTCTAAAACATTTCAAGAACGACAGCTATCCAGATAATCTGGCAATTTTTGTATATTTAGTGATTAAATAGTATCATATCCACCGTGATAATATTTAGAGTAAAATAAATGTATTAATAAACGCACTGCATACTGTGTTTGTCGCAACTCACAAAATGTTGTCTTAAATGTTTTCAGATTTTTGATAAATTATAAAAATACTCGAAAATATTGAAATTCGCGGGTTAGACAGGCGCCTTCACCTTAATATTGTAAACGGTATTTGTGATTATAATATTATATTATGAACATTTCACAGTTAGTTATACGTTGAAAGTTAATTTAGAAGTTTTCTGTAACTTACTTAAACCACCTTCAAACAAACAACGCACTAAACAATGACTAAAGTGAACAAAAATCAAAACAAGGATATTTTACAAAAAAAACCTATTTCATATTAATAATAACAAAGAGCATCGCTTATTTATACTTGAGTTAAATATCAGACGCATACATTATGCATTCGATTTGGTATGTTTCACAGTATTATGTGGGCCGATCCCGGCGGCACTGCAATGCCGGGCCGACCCGTGACGGGAGTGGAGCGAGCCCCGAACATCCCGTCTGGTTACAAAAATCAGTTTAATATACTGGTCCCTCAGTGAGGGAACTTTCAGATATTAAGCTGAAAAGAACAGATACTACACTTTGATCTTAGCCAAAAGGCCGAGAAGCGATACCTAACAGATTGCAACCGAAGGAAGTCATAAAACGTGAACGAAACTTAACAGCGCGGTTCGAAATACCGCGGGGTTTGTACAGCGCCATCTATTGATGAAAAGAGAGAACTACAAAGTGGCGGTCAGCCTATCGCTATAATTGAGTTAGTACTTGATATTAAGGTTGTAATTAATAACAATGCAATAATAGCTGTAATATTATAATAGGTACTCACTAATACAGTTTCATCTTTATTGATAACAGAGGCAGAGTTGATGCAAGAATACGGAACCAAATCATGTTTGTAGTCGACGCACCAAAATCTGTAACAAGTGAATATTTTAATAATAATAGTAAAGAGATGGTGAAAGAATTTCATCAAAATAAAGCTAAAGAGATATATTTATATAATATAAGTATATAATCTTCAATAAACTTAAATATAAAATTATTAAACAAGATAAAGTAAAGTATTTCAGTGATAACGGTAATGACCGCTAATTACAATGGATTTATACTTGTCCAGGCGCTGTGATTATCTTAACTGTGCTTATTAAGATTCTTACCTGTGCATATTAAGATTCTTCTCGTACCAAGCCGCGGCGTCCTCGAGCGTGCCATCAGCCATATTACCCTCCACGTGGTCAACGAATTGTAAGTTGGTTTCGGGACTGTAACGGACAAATTAAAATTGCAGACAACCCAAATATTTACTGAAGAAATATTGCTTTGAATCTTCTCACAGTAACATAAACTAAGTACGAAAGTTTATGAGCATGTTCAACGCGCAATTGTTTTGTGATATTATAGCTACTCAAGCAAGAAACTACAATTTTAATGACTCCAAACGTCAGCTAATTGCAAGGTTTCAAGCTGACGCATGACGTAATTGCTGTTGCGATTCGTGAATATTAAACAAGATCCATGTTTTACGGAAATTTGATATTATGAAGAAAAAGTACAGCATCACTCACAGCTCACTATTGAGGATGTCATCTTCCAGAGGTTTGTATCCTGGCAGCAAAACACCTTTGTACTTGCTGCGGTCAATCAGAGTATGGGTGTTGTCTCCGTACTGCGGTGTAAGAGACATAAAATTAATACAATATAACAAAGTAACGAAGATGGGTTTATAAATGTGAAATTAATATATTTATGTACTTATCTAACCAAAATTTATTATACTCTAGTCAGCATACGAGAACACACAGGTTTGCATATCTTATGGAAACAAGTATTAAGCATTCCGTTTGTTGATTATTGGAGCTAATTTCCACTTAATGTAGATATTTTTACAAATGAAAACAAGTTAGCTGCGATGGTATAGTCAAAATTTGTGATTGTTTAACAAATTTTCTAAATCATTATACACTACTAGCTGTGCCCCCCGACTTCGTCCGCGTAACGTAACAAAAATTTCGGGATTATCGGGATAAAAAGTATCCTATATATATATGTTAATCCCGGTTATAAACTATCTGTGTTCCAAATTTCATCCAAATCCGTTCAGTAGTTTTTGCGTGAAGGAGTAACAAATAATCATCCACACTCACAAACTTTCACATTTATAATACTAGTAGGATAACAGTGCCTTCGTCTTCAGTACGTACAGTTCTCAACACAGAATATCTCAGAGACCCATCTTTATCGGTCTCCTCAGTGATTCCTTTCACGATCTCCGCGCCCCCTTCCTTAGCCTTGCGGACCAGTTCATCCAAGTCATGGACCTCGAAGGCTACATCCTTTACGAAGTCCCCATGCTCCGATATGTTCTTGGATATTTCACCACCGGATGACGTTGGAGACTCGAAGACTATTATGATCTGTTGATTAGATTTAATTCTGCTTGATTACAAATCTTAGTAGCCTATCCATGACTCTTTAAAATATAGTTAATCTATCCGTGTGTCCGATTCAAACTTCAATAATGTCGAACATGCATATTCCTAAAATCCTTTCTTATTGCTCACTTACATTTTATATAAGGAGCTCCTAATAAAAATTTTATGCTTATAGATCCGCTGGTTTGGGCGTAGCTTTGTCCGTGGACAGTGTATTAGAATTGTATAATCAAGAGAAGATGAAGGTTAATAAAATACCTAGTACCTACGGATGTTACCACGCTAAGATCTAGACTAAGACGAATCGATGTCGATCGTTAGTTTTTACAAACCTATCAACGTTCGATTGGTCTATCGATGGGTGCGATAACATCAAAACTAACATTTCATAATAATATTAACTTACTTGGTTAAGTTTAACGGCGTAGGAGACAACTGGTTTTGCTTCAGACGCTTCTTTAACGGCGAACGGCTTAAAACCAAACCTTGTTATGAAATAATTTGAGGCCTGAAATGAACAGCACTTTTGTTAATTACCAATCAACAAGTAAATATAGTTATTAAGTTTTGCAGAATGGAAAAAACTCACATGTAGGTACTGTTGCAAACCAAAACCAATCCTAGTTTGAACTTAAAGTGATTGAAAGTTGGTTTCAGTTCGGATAAATAGGTGTGCAGAACTACAATAACAACTAGAAAATTATTATCTAAATATAATAGGTACCTGCCTGATGAAGAATCTTCATTCAGTATCGATATATCGTGGTTACTACTATCGATAGTATCATCGATAGTACCTACTGATACTATCGATAGTTAGGCAACTTTAATAAGATAATAGCATACTCACAGTTTTAGCATTTGCCACCCAAAATACGAGATGATCGAAATTCAACACTTTTCCTTCGCCGCGTCTCTGGTTACTCCTTCCTTTAGTCATTTTGTTACTAATTTTAATTTCACGTGAGTAATCTATTTCACAGTTTCAATTCTTCAGTGATTTTATTTTTGGCTGTTCAAACACGCGGCTGTGAATGAGACGTAAAATTAGCTATTAATCTGTTTTATAGTTGCAACTGATAGCGACAGTAGGTATCAATACCACACAATGTTTGTAACTACAGTGATTTGCTAGATACTTGCTATCTACTAACAAGGTAAATAATGTTTAAATATTTACTGCCTAACCATTTGGTGTCCTGAATTTGGTACCTCTTGCGCCCTACCAGTTAAAAAATATCGCGGCAGACTAACTCTGGTGAGTTAGTCTGCCGCGTAAAGTTGGTATTTTATGATCCCGAACTAAGCAACGCTTGTACTATGGGTAGGTACATTCCATACTGGGGGCGATCCTAGTGACAGCTAGAGCAGTGCTAATAACGAAGAGGCCATTTTCGAAATTAGCTCCAACGGGAATCGAGCCTGGGGCCGAGCGGTCTACCCTCAAACCACCATTTTGAGATCTACCCTCATGGGCAAATGTTCAATGAAGAGTCGAAGGTCCATTCAGAGTTTGTACCTATATTTCTGGCGAGACTGAAATTACAAATCCTACATATATATCCTACTAATATTATAAATGCGAAAGTTTGTGAGTGTGGATGTATGTTTTTTACTCCTTCACGCAAAAACTACTGAACGAATTTGGATGAAATTTTGAACACAGATAGTTTATAACCCGGGATTAACATATAGGATATTTTTTATCCCGATAACCCCGAAATTTTTGTTACGTTTAATACTACGCGGACGAAGTCGGGGGGCACAGCTAGTTTAAAAATAAGACAAGCAATGACGGGTCACGTGTACTAGTTATTAAAGTACCTACGTGAGGTCCATACCAACGAATGCCCAGTGGGACAATATTGAATAAGTATTAATTATCATTCTGCACAGCTCGTAATTAGACTACGTAGTAGCACCAGAACACCTTGAATAGGCATGCATTGAGCATGGGATTAAAATATAAAATTATTATATGTAGCAAATCATTGATAAACCAAAAGAATAAAGAAAATATAACAAAAATTAAAACTTACCTAGAAAATAATAAAATATTCTCGTCGCCTCGTCCACAGCCAGCAAAACTAACATAGGATTGCATTTTTTTAAACGAAGCTGTCTTATTTATAAGATTTCTCTATTCTAATTGACATTTGAAAATATTAATAATTCTTATTATATTGACTTCTTATGATTTTATCTTATATCTAATGCATTTCTCAATCAAAACTTTCAGTCCTAAAGCTAGGGGGGTAAGGTAGATTATTGAAGTGGTGTTTTCGGTGGTCTAATTTTGTGCGCAATTTTGGTTGATAAAAGATGTTATCTGAATCTCACAGCGGACACAGATCGGACGTGTCGTAACATTTCCGTGCCATAATTGCTGTTTATTGCCAAGGATGCTAATAAATTTAAGCATTATTTAATAAGTATTGGAAAACATACATTTTGGTCGTCTCGTTTGGACTAATGGCATATGTGGCTTGCCAATCACTCCAATCAGCAAGTACCTGTTTAATTACAAGGTGTGTATACTATTGTAGACGACCGCTTCGCGCAGTGGCTCGAACGTAGGCCGCTCGGCTCAATGCACATGGTGGTTGCGGGTTCGATTGACACCGGGGCAGAATTCGGTAATGGGCTTTTCGTTTTTTGCCTTGAAATCCGATCATCATCATCGAATCATTCAGCTACTCTTATGCTCTTACCTACTACTCTGAGCGGGGCGAGCTAATAGTATTATTATTATTTCTAATAGTATTTGTTACGTTTTAATTTCATTGAAGAAATGTTATTATCCGTGACCTCTGCGCTAGAGTTATTTACATACAGGCTGCTCCAAAATGGTATTTAAGAAAAGGTTGAATTATTTTAGAAATAATGTTTAATAAAATTTAAATATCTCGGAAATCTGAAAATGCGAAGCCTAATACGTGTGTTAATTTAAAGACGCCATGGTAACGCCATGCTGTATATTTAAAAAATACAAATTCTAGTCCGTTATTGTCTAGTGAGCTCACTTAACGGCAATGGTCCAGACTGCCACCTTTTTATTAACTCTCAAATACAAAACTCTATATGGACGTTGTTTTGCAAAATGGAACCAACCCACACACACTACTGCAAACTAAAACCAACCTAGAACCACTAACACAAGGTTGGTTTTGGTCTACAGCAGTGCATGTGGGTTGATACCATTCTGCAAAACTATATCTAATTAGCCCTAACGCTTGAAGTTTAGGTAACAACACAGCACAATGCTTTTGTCCTTAGTTTTATTTAATATAAATGTAGGTAGAATTTCAAATAAAAACAAAACAACAGCGTCCGGTAATAAAATAATTTCTTTTATTTCATTTATTTATACACATACATTATATTATTTACATAGATCGCAGATATATTCATTATATTATGGAGTATTTCGTTTAGGGGGTGTCCATTAATTACGTGAGGCGTTTTTGGCGGTTTTCCCCCCTTGTGAGATGTCGTAAGATTTAGCAACACCCTCCATCCCATAACCTCACGTGAAATTTTAAAAATGCGTTTCCTTGTACAATTGCATTGGATTAAAAAAAAACTTATTATTTTAGTGAAGGAACATGTTTTACTTAATATGTATTACCCAATTTCCTAACAATCTTACTCTGTTTCTTGCGGATATTATATATTATTACGGGATATTCGCCGAGACCTTTCCCAAAGTAAGATTTGATGAGATTCGACTGGACCCCTCCCCCTTGACCGCCTCACGTAATTAATGGACGCCCCCTTACTTGCACCTATATTTCGTCTATATCCTATCCGTGTGGGTAAGGCACCTTAAGGAAGTTTCAATTGAATTACACAATCTCTGAGGTATGGTCAAAAATAATGTAAGTAACAACATTAATGTCAAAAATAGGTCCATATATTACTTAAGAATAGAAAGAAAAATCAGGGTACCTAATGTAGGTAGAATGTAAAACAATTATATCAATAAAAAACCCAATTAATATAATAAACACCGATTCACATAGATGAAGAAGCATGAAATTCATATTTTCAATACAAAACAAAATTTTTCACCATAAAAGTGCTCACACATTTAGGACAGGTATAGGCGAGCAATCATTCGGACGAATATAAACGAAACGCGTTTAGACGCTCGTCCTAGCTCGCCTCGACTTGGCCAATTAGTTGAAGCGTGGTATACTTATGAAATCCATTTAGTGACATATAAAAAACATGTACAAAGTATGAAAAAAATGTCAGATAAAAAAAGACTAGGAGATACACTTAATGGATTTCATTTTCAGAAATTGTCTTCCATATAATAATTATAAACAGGTAACAATCTTAACATTATATTTACAATAGTACATTCATTTACATTTTATAAGGAAATGCATGCAGAATTATATTGGTGACGTAAATAATAATTAAACATTAAATTAACTACCTACACTTTTGTGAAATAAAAATGCTATATATAGCATTCTAATATTCCCTAATGTAAATACATCGCTCGTGTCGGCTCGCCCCGACTCGCATATATTCTTCAGTTACGAGCTTGCCCATACAAACAACACCCAACATTTATGTGTTGTTGTATTGTCAATTTTATTTCCTTTCTCTTTAGGTATATTTCAGGCAAACATTGACAGATTAACAGACTTTATAGGACTGCATAAACACTGAATACCTAAACATAACACCTATCAGATAATATTAATCTGACGATTTTTTTTTGTGAACAGCTAATAGACTATGGTTTTTTTTTGTCTGTGAATTTAAAATACCAGTTTCCGTGACAACCCCATCTGTTGAGTTGTCAAAGTAAACGCATACATACAATGATTCACTAATTCCCCGCTAGGGGCGCTATACTAGTTAACCAATACAACATTTGCGTAAAAACGCGGTTACGTTAGAACAAGTTAACGCACTAAGCACACTGACCAACGTAAACATCACGTAGTTTCAATACCGAATTCGGCGCAAAAATAGATTTAAAGTAATTGATTTCATTACAGAATAGCTTTTTGTATTGAATAGTAATTCCATAATGTTCGGTAACTGAGATGACGTTACAAAAAGTTGCCAACTTAACTAAAAAAGGTATACATTTACAATGATTACAATAGAGGAACACAAAGCGCATTAAACATTACAATAATAATTATAAAATTACAATAATATTTTTTAAATATACAAAGTGGTAAATTTGGTATACCCGCGGGTCGTTCCGTGATATGGGGGCTTTTATTATTGTATAATCTGAGATCAATTTGACGATAAAAGATTCACATTAAAATGCCGTATCCACCACTTTTTGGATTTTACTACGAACTTTTATACAGCTTTTTGTTGTGGAAGTCATATTTAAAGCAATTCATTTACAATACAGTAAGGCATAATTAATGCAAGATGTGTTCAAGAAATGAAATGACAAAGATAGGTATTCGAAATCCGAAAATATTTGAATCTTCGACAACAAAAAACCCTAAATAAAATTCGTTTATTTCGACTTTCAATAGACGTGTAAAATGTTTTGTCTACAAATGAGTTCTTTAATACTTACCTATTCATTACACTTAGGTATATTTTTTTACCCAATAGTTGAAGTGGTTGAGTCCTTACGTCTGTTGAAAGCCCGAAGGCATAATCAAGTGGTGTGTGTGTGGCGATCAGTCGTTTTTAATACCTAGTTCACATACAAACCAATTAACACTCACTCATTGTTTTATAACATTTGTAATTCTGAAGAATTACGCACAACCCGTTTTATGTTTGAACACTGTTATGCAAGATGTGTTCAGCAGCTTCAATAGTAAGGAAAATAATTAAATTAAATTCAAAACAGCTATCGTACTTGTTGCAATAGACGAGGTTATATTGAGAAAATCTCGTGACGAAAACACTAGCTCTAAAAATATGCGCCTTATTGTGTCTATGTAAATATAGTATGTTGTGTGTAGTAAATAAATAATTATTTAGCAAGCCTGCTTCACCATTTTTGCATAACAGTGACCATTTCTGCAAGTGGTCACTTATGAATTGATTGTCATATAGTTTACACCATAATTATTATTATAGTGGTGCTGATTAAATCTAAAAATAGCTCCAGGAGACTCCAGGGCATACTACACCGTTCAATACATGACTAACATCATTTTATAAGTGATTTTTTTGCAGACTCCAAACTAAGAAAGTATACAAAAGTCCAATATTACTGGACTTTACTATATTTTTTTATTACAAATACAATCTTTAAAAGCTTGTTTGAATAAGATTACAATTTAATATTATTTTTTTAATAAATGAACATAAAGTACAAACATTGTATATCTTTTTGCCAAGGCGCGCAACAAAAAAATCTAAAAACAACCAAATTTTCACAAAAGACCAATTCTGCTAAAACTTAATTCAGGATGGTTCCCTTCTGAATAAGTTTGGCAAAGTGCATCGACGTCATCGTGCCAGAGACTTTAAATTTACTGTGGCGCATCCACACGCACCAAGCAATCAACTTTAACGCCTGACTATGCAGACATTACATCATAAACTCATTGCTCAGGCACGGCTGTTGTAATGTGAATGCGCCTGATTCCACACTCACAAGCTTTTAAAACTGTCTTATCCACCAATCCGATTGCTTTAAGTCCCACCAATCACATCCCTTTGCGGTCCACACGTCACGGTACAACCCACCAGAGAGATTTCACGTCAGTTTCACGTCTACCGTTGGATATCACAGAGTTGTTGGCAGGGGCCTTCCACCAGCTGGGCCCTCTCGACGGCCACCAGGCAGCCCCCCGGGGTAACGAGGAGGGGGGCCGAGGGGGACCCCACCCAAACCTTCTTGACGTCCTCTGACGTGTTCTGGGCTAATGGGGACATGTAGCCGCCTCTGGAAATAGATAGGAACAATATTAGTACCAGTATAGCAGTTCTTCCAAAAATCAGAGATGATTCTCGAGGTTAATAGAATTAGCTATGTATGGTCACGGCTTCAAAAACATAACACAGATCTTAGCTTAAACGAAGAGTTACAGTGAGGAATCAAGTTCCCATAAGTGGTTGCTATGGTCCCAGATTAAAAATAAAGAAAAAGACAGTCGATTAGCGCTCCGTTAGGGGTAGATTTAATACTGAGCCGCTTAGACCACCTGAGT
The DNA here is from genome assembly GCA_918843915.1 of Notodonta ziczac. Classification (NCBI taxonomy): domain Eukaryota; kingdom Metazoa; phylum Arthropoda; class Insecta; order Lepidoptera; family Notodontidae; genus Notodonta; species Notodonta ziczac. The sequence goes on along the minus strand of OU974050.1, from coordinate 9,899,785 downwards.
TTTGATCTTACACAGTCGTAAAGGGTGGAACAACGCTTTAGTCTATTGAATACAGTTCATATGCTGGCTCGACCAGAGGTGCTACTCTTAGCAACGATAATCGATATATCGTGACATATTTTTCCCTTCGTATATCGTTTGCACGAACGATAATTTTGTATAGTGCGTTCAATATCGATACGACGGCAAAAAATATGGAAATTATAAATAAATAAACAAATATCGCCAGACTGACACACCAACTGTATGTTCCCAAACTAAGCAAGGCTAGTGCTATGGATACCGTACAATGGACTGGGGGCGATCCCAGTGACACCCAGACCTGGGCAAATTACGAAAAGGCCATTTCCGAAATTTGCCCCGTCGGGAATCGAACTCGCAACCACCATATGCAGTGGGCCAAGCGGCCTACTGCGATATATCGATTATCGTTGCTAAGAGTAGCACCCCAGGGGCCTTACCACGTTAGCTACTTAAAACGCAATAGAAAAGCTCGCGTTCGAGCTGTTAACGTTTTGTTGTGAGCTAATTTGCTTTCAAACGCGAGCGTTCAAATGCGAGTTAGCTTTCAAACGGGAGCGTTCAAACACGAATTAGCTTTCAAACGCGAGCGTTCAAACGCGAATTAGATATCAAACGCGAATTAGCTATCAATCGCGAAGTAGCTTTCAAACGCGATCGTTCAAACACGAATTAGCTATCAATCGCGAGTAGCTTTCAAACGCGATCGTTCAAACGCGAATTAGACATCAAACGCGAATTAGCTATCAATCGCGAAATAGCTTTCAAACGCGATTGTTCAAACACGAATTAGCTTTCAAACGCGAGCGTTCAAACGCGAATTAGCTTTCAAACGCGAGCGTTCAAACGCGACTTAGCTATCAAACGCGAGCGCTCAAACGCGAATTATCTTTCAAACGCGATCGTTTGAAAGCTAATTCGCGTAATTTTTCTATTGCGTTTTAAGTAGCTAACGTGGTAAGGGCGCTGGGTAGTGGCTGTTGTACCTGAGTGGGAGGACCGGAACTACTCCTTGAAGTAGGTAACACGTACCTGAGCTTCCTGTCGGCGTGCAGCAGCGCGTCTGCCTTGAGCAGCCGCACCGCGACCGCGACCAGCAGGAACAGGATCAGCGCGCCGCACACCGGCACGGCGATGGTGGCCGCCTTGAACCACACCTCGCCGTTGTAGTTCGCGCCGCGCTCGCTTGCCACTGTCTGCCCTTCTGGAAAAATTATTAATACTAGTAGTCGCTCGTAGTCGAAATACGATCATAATTCTTTTAATTTTTTAGTTTGAACGTTTTTAAGGTTATATTATCAACTATTCATTGATACTGGCACGCAGAATGCTAGATGGAAGTCCCGTTCTCCGAAGTAAAGAAAAAAAAAACTGTTACCGCTCGTCAGTTAGTTACCGAATGGAAGTTACAAATGTGCGTATGTCAAACGCATGGGAGTATGTGTAATTATTTATTTATCAGTTTAATGTATTTTTAAGTATTATTATATAAAAATATTAGCTTTCTGCACTTCTACAACTATAAGTGCGCCAAATTTCATACTATCCGTCCGCGCAATTTTCGTATTATGCGTTTGAAAGTTTTTCCTTCATGTAATAATATATAGATAATAATGGTTGCTTTGCGAACGGAGTGGATGATGATGACACAATATACCAACTCCCAATAATAAGGATGATAGTGAGAAAAACTCGTTTATAAGGAACTAGCTGAGCCCGCGACTTCGTCCGCGTGGAGTTTTACTTAACAAAAAAGCCCGCTCCCGCGTTTGAGCCCGCGCGACAGGACCCATTTTATTTAAATTTTGTTTTTCTAAAATTAAAGTAGGACTGCTAAGTTACTGCTTATAACATCAGCTATCTACCAGTGAAAGTACCGTCAAAATCGTTCCAGCCGTTTCGGAGATTACCCGGAACAAACACACAGACAGACAGATAGACAAACAAAATTTTTTTAAACACGCGTTTTTGCTATAGGTGTCGTATGTACTTTCATATGCATTTACTTAAAAAAGTCTTATTTTGATATTACTAACAGACACTCCAATTTTATTTATTTGTATAGATAAGTCGACGGACTAACGGCCGTATTCAAAAACTATACTTGTCTAAGTAAGAGACCGAGTCGTTTAGATATTAGGTAACTACTTAAAATAAAACAAACATTTAAATACCATTCGTATACAGTGGGGTTCATCAACAAGTTCATTGCAGCTGCATTCAAAAGCTTATTCCCAGTAATAATCCACTCATTAAAACCCAGAAGCCAAGTTCAGCTTTACGACCGGCGACAAATCACACCGATTAAAATCTGTTCAATAATATCATAATAATCATTGAGTTACACCATTATATTTGGGTATCGTGTTACGCTTTCGAAAACGGTGACTAAACATGTACCCAAATAGCGTCAGTGTACTAAGTGGGAACATTCGTCTCCGCCCACCCCCGGTGGCACGGTGGCGTGATGTTATCGCGCTCGAACGCCAATAACCAGAACATTATCAATAACACGAATTACGGAACCGCGAGCTAACATTAATTATGTGGCAACTGCAAACTGATTTCTGAGAAAATACACCGACTAGGGGAATCTACAGATTTGATGTTGCAAAATCTTTAAATCACTCTAGGCAACCCTAAATAAGTAGAACGAGCGATCAATCAATATAATATTTATCTGCGGACATGAGTAAAAAACATGCTATAAATTGTTTATAATCTTACTCAACATAGTCAATACATAGTCAGTAACTGACTGCGTCGGAGGTATGACTGAAAACATATTAAATTATAATACTATTGGCGCTTATTTTCTTCTCAGGCGTTATGACCCTACCGTAAAACTGGACGTTACATACAGAAGCGACAAAGTTTCATAATCTTCAGTTTGACGAGCTTGTTGGCAAGTGGGCAAACTTGTTTTATCGCCGCACTTAGCATTACAGCCGTAACCCGACGCTAACAATACAATACATTATGTAAAACACTAAAATAGGTGTTAACGACGAAGCGGGTGTGATGTAAAATCTATACAAATAAATAAAATTGGAGTGTCTGTTTGTAATATCAAAATAACACCTCTTCACTAAATGCATATGAAAGTACATACGATACCTATAGCAAAAACGCGAATTAAAAAATTTTTGTCTGTCTGTCTGTCTGTGTGTTTGTTCCGGGTAATCTCCGAAACGGCTGGACCGATTTCGACGGGACTTTCACTGGCAGATAGCTGATCTTATAGCGGGTAACTTAGGCTACTTTGATTTTAGAAAAACAATTAGGGTTCCGCGTAAAAAAATAAAAACACTTGAAATCAAAGAGTATCTCCGAAACGGCTGGACCGATTTTGACGGGACTTTCACTGTTAGATAGCTGATGTTATAAGCAGTAACTGAGGCTACTTTTATTTTAGAAAAACAAAATAAAAAAATGGGTCCTGCCGCGCGGGCTCAGAACGCGGGACCGGGCTTTATTGTTAAGTTAAATTCCACGCGAGCGAAGTCGCGGGCTCAGCTAGTAAATAATATAAAAGTTACAACATCAACCCAATCACGAGAGGTTAAATTATTAAAGTCAATTGATAATATTCGCGGAATGACGGCTCGATTCGAACTTATCAATTCGAGCTGGTGACAACAAGTCAAGAATGCTGAGCTGACCTTTAGATAACACTTATTGTGTCTACAGGACAGCCTTAAATATACCTATCAGTTGAACAGTTCGCATACGATACCAGGAACACAATGCCAGTACCATTAAACAATTAGATAGAACGGATAATGAGTATAGAATATCATATGGCATTCTTTTCGACAACGTGTCGACCATTGTTCGCGAAATGTCAACTCACATAGCATGGATTATATTGAAGCTACTAGGACCTCAGACTAACAAAGAGAAGGTAGACCGGGTTCTGCGTAGTAACATAAGCAAGGTAGGTCAGTTACGAGTGAACTAGGAATAGTTGAGACTAGACACGCTAATCACTCAACACGTCTCGTACACAGTGCAGTCTGGTTCTAGTCAACATCATTGTTTGGACGTGTTTCATGTTTGGTTACGAAAGTCTAAACTTGTTACGAGAATTTCTAGTAAATTTTCCGAAATAAATAAGCATAGCATAAAAAAAACTGTGATAGCGTGTACAAGGTATTGGGATTAGACTCCGGCTCGCACCTCTGGGTTTTTCGAAATCTATGTACGTGTATTAATAGTGTAAATATGAATATCACATGCTTACGGTGAAGGAAAACAGCAAAGAAACCTGCATGACTTAGATAATCTAACCAGTTTTAGAAAGACGTGAATTCTGCCATGGCATGGCATTTGTCCTGAGCCAGCGTGGTGAATTATGGCCTGAGTTCCCCTTGCATTGAGGGGAGGCCAATGCCTATGAATGGGACATTAAAAGGGTTAATTATTATATTGTTTTGAAACTTATAAATCGCCTTTAAGAACGACACCTACATCAAGTTCAAGAACATACTCGTGTTTCATTAGATTTATCCAAAAAGGGCGTAGAAGGATAAAATAGAGGTTGTTACCCAGTCGGTAATTTCGTATGGATAAACACCTGGTACAAATTGACCTTAACCGTACAAAAAAAAAAAATATGTACCTATCACAAAGTTATTCCTGCGTGGGTTTTTTTATGCATACCATTTTAACTTTAATTTCTTTGAAAAATTACTAGCAATACCGTTGTCTTTCTAGAATCCGCCCGCACACAAATAAACCTTAAACTTTCTTGGCCACATCTAATAAATTGTTGTATGTACCTATTTAGTTTCTTGTATAATCCATGATTACTCGTAATTACCAAAGGAATGCCCATATACGCGCCATTTTTTTCACTTTCTCCACTTTATTGCAGACGATTAGCGATGTTTGTCCGTGACGAAAGATTAAATGCAAACAGTTTATGTTATTTCTAACACCTTAATGTTAGAAATACGTAAACGTGCACAGCAAACAACCGGGGGAGAGAGGTGGGGAGTCTGTAGTCTGTTAACCGTTCCAATAACGCTCACAACTGGATTCGCAAAACGTCAGTTTAACGATAAATTTGTATCGTTCGTTCAGTAATCGAAACGTCGGCTAAAAATATGAAATTTAGAGTAAGATTCGACACGACTAATGTCACGATATATCGATTATCGTTGCTAAGAGTAGCACCCCATGATAGAATCGATATTGGAAACTGATTATTGATTAATGATTTAAAACTCCACCGATCTACTTTAATCATTATCGTACTTATTATATTGTTGATTGGAACATTAAATGGGTTAATTATTGTATTGTTCTGAAACTTATAAAGCGTCATTAAATGCGAGACCTCAAAAAAGATCAAGAACATACTCTTATTCCACTAGATTTATCCGTGATGGGCTTAGATTAATAGAGGCTAGTTTTCGACTTCCTGAATCTTCAACGAATGATAACCCTTTACCACAACATAATATCTTATCTCATCATGACATCATAAAACTCTTGACACAGATGGCTTTATGTGTTCCGCGGTCAGAAAGTCATAAATCACTCACTCATCCGATTGGTCAATCGTAAATAACAGCGGCCATTAAACAATCAGCGTGGTTTTAAATTTACAACTACCCTCAAATTGTGTCATCGACTATTATTGTGAAATTATCAAAATAACGAGTGGACGAAGATTAAATCTCATTTGATTTATTATTATCAATTGCTTGTTCGAGAAGGAAAATATTAGCTGAACAGGATGTTATTTTTAAATACGAATGACCGCAGTTTGTAATATATTGTATAAAAATCAGTAGCACAATGGATCACAAATCTTATACGCTCATTTTATACATCCAAACAGGAAGACCAAGCCCATAAATTAGTCAACAAAATGCTTCTAATTATCTCTCTACGACCGACAGCTCGAGTCCTTTGTGTAATATTTAAAAATCGCTCCCAAACTGCGGTCACCGAAACAACTAAACTATTTATAACAGAACTAAATTTTAATGGTAATGTTATACGGTGCAGATTGGCTTGAAATGAATGCCCTGTTAATTCCAACAAAGGAATATAAAGCTAAAACAATTGCGCATCAACGACGGCCGCGAGCGAAAACCATTATGGTAAGAAAACTGGCACTGATCTGGAATGCTAATCTGTATTCATACGAAACACTGCTTAAGGCATATTCTTTGATTACGCTATGCATCAAGTATATTCTAAATTCAAAATTACAATTCGTTACATAATATGTTGTGTGTATAAATAAATCTATCTCAAGGCTGAGAGTACGTTTATGGCATGCCATATGTACTTGGATGACATTTCCAAGATCGCTGTCAGACTTGAAATCGATTAATTAATATGGGCCACAGATATAGATTTACATAGATAACGCAAATGCATGTACTTCGCGTGTACGAAACCCCGACCAAGCGTCAAGGTTGGTCGCCGCTAACTTACAGTCCGCGCGACTACAGATATAAAAAATATGAGTATGAGCGAGATAATCACTCGAGAGAATCGTAGCGGGAGGAGGGGCATCGGCGGCATCGGTGTCTTTGAATCGGTTTGGATTTCCCGTCGTTAATGATGTCACAGTAGGTGTTAAAAATTCGGGACGCTTGGTTTCAATACAAAACGTGATACTTGCGTTATCTATGTAAATCTATATCTGTGATAGAAACCAATCGGCTACGATGTTTCAACAATAAGGCGATAAAGATGAGTTAAAAATATAATATTCTGAAGTACAAGCGGACACACAAACGAAACGCAAAAACAACAACAGCGAAAATGATACAAAGAGTATTGTACTTTGAGTATTTAGCTGGAAGCGATTGTAAGCAATAATACTCGTAAATTCCGCGCGATTTGTAGTACAATTTACAGATGGCAAGGTGGGTAATAATTGCTCTTGATTAACACGCTGCCCGCAGCTCCGTTAGATTTCACCTCGCTTTATAAATATCGCATGAATGAAATATAGCTTTAAAGAAAACGTTTATTGTTTTCTAAATTGCGCGTTACTTGATTAGGATGTGGCTTGATTGTGGACCAAAAATAATAATTTCTTGTTAAAAACAATCATGTGTTACTACTAAATTCATCTCTCTCGCTAATAATATCATTAATAATAAGACATTAATAATATATGACGTGATGAGAGATATATTCTTTTTTCAAGAACATGTGACACATTTATCCACATGTACTATTTATAAAAAATATAATTGCACTTGAAATTCGTCTGCAGAACATCAATCCTGACGCAATCCACAATAAGTATAGTTCATCCGAGCTGACTCACAAGTGCCCGCGCAGTTGTTTACTTTTGATATGGACTCCGCTAGAATAATATCTTTGTTCGTGGAAACTTGCTTCCCTGATAAATTTAATAAAAAAAAAACAGAGCTTGGAAAAACGTTGAGAGCAATCGTAATCAAAGGGAATGATAATATTGATAGAATAAGAGAAAAATGTATGGAACGATAGATTTACTCTATCGATTGATTGGATAAATATTTTGAAGATCATGCTCAGCAGTGAGCCTTGCGGGATACCTATGCATGTCTCACTGTACTGACTGACTGACTTATATATTTACAGATTGTTTATAGGTGAAGTGTAAAGAAGAAAAATTTACGTAGTTAGGTATATATATTTTTATTTAAAATATATAACTAACTACAGAATCAATTAATAGGAATCGAATATATTGATCGAATAAACGAAAAAAATGCAGTTTTAAAAGCTTCTACAGCCTGGTGAGTATCCCCGCAGAGATTTAAAGCCGGAAAATAAACCGGTTAACATTCATCCGTAATTTAATCACAGAATAGAGAGTCCCTTACTTGACTATTCAATAAATAATAACATTGTAAATGATGATAAAATACGAGTGAGTCTCAAATTGAATTTAATACGTTGTTACATTTCGTTTATCAATACGTAGAAACGGGTGATTTACTTAACAATAGTTAAACGGGAATAAATTCTATAAATTGACGATTGATTTGCTAAAATGCAACTATTAAACGTTTGCTAATTTCTTAAATTATGTGTTGTTTTGAGACCGAATAGTGTACAAACCTTATTGTATGCTTCATTAGCATGAGCTTTACATGAATTGTAGCTAGATAGACTTTCTCCCAGCTCTCGGAATATAAACTTCATAAATTTGTCTTCAGGCATTTAGATTTATGCGTTCAGTTCTGCCGGGGCTTTGTTTGTTCTTATACCTGTTATACTACGCACTAATCTATACTTAAAGCTTAAAACACCTTTAGCGGATTAAGAGATAAATGCTGGAACTCTGAGATCATCTTTAATTTACTGATAATTGCTGAAGCCTCTAAAATCTTAAGTCAATAAGTATCAGCACTTGAACGCGTGTCTGTACTAAAATTATATTTTCACAATCCATGTTTGCACTGATGCACTAATATAGCATAACTTCCTAGTAGAAATAAGTTTATGACATGGCAATATTCTGGGCCTATTACTTCTTTATTTGTAATGCCTTATGCGTTAACCTACATTGTCCTCACATCTCTAAATACCTACTGTAAATAAACAAACATAATTTTAAAAAAGAGAAATGAAAAAATGTATCCATGGAGTTTCTGCATGTTCTTCTCCATAGGATTTTGTTTTGGCACATGCACCTAGTTCTTGACTTTTTAAAAGTGCCAGTAAATCTGGCCTATTTGAAATAAAAATATTTGAATTTGAATTTGTTTACAAGACAACAAAATACCTCGCTTCCTTTACCATTTTCCATTAATCACAATGCTTGATTGAAAACGTTGTTAGGTTCGATTTACGACCATAATAATTCTCTATGGTAGATAATTGGATTGCCCGACAATGTCGATGAGGTATTTATGTTTATTGTTAAGTTAGTTTTGGTAATTTTAAAGTCCGCCGTACGTTTTGATACTGTTTTATTGGTATAAATTAAATGAATAACTTTAGTGCCAGTCATAATAAGTATACGGGAGTTCTTTGATGTAGTGTTTGTTATGATAATGTTTTGTACACATGTGATAAATACGAGTATATAGGTAAGCGTGACATAATATTAAAGTATGTTGCCGCCGGATATAGTAAAAGGGATAATGATTCTATTAAAAAGATCAGAATAGATCTGGCGCATCCTGGTATGAAACCAGCAAGATCTGAAGGATTAATAGCACCTTTTAATTACGGCACACTGTATTGGCCATCGATACTGAAGACCGAATGCAGGAAAATAACACAGAACGTGAAGAAATTGCAGAGAAACAAGACGCTACACAGCAATTGCAAAGCCTTTTACTAAGTTGAGATAAGAACGTGTGGTGCTTTAATTGGAGCCCTATGTTCAGCGGTAGACTATTATAGACTGGAACGAATGAAGTTAAAACTACAAGGTATATTATCAACCTATTCCACAGAAATTATCGCAGCCGCATCTACAATTATATGGCATTGGTTTTTCATTAAGCTACATCCTTAAATCGAAGATGTACCCGTAAATATAGGTTGGGATATCAAAGCATCCAATTACAGGCTTATTCAGGCTACATAGTTGTTGGGAACTGCAACGTTTTCATTGTGTAAAATTTTAAGTACATAGAATCACTGTTGAAATAAATATGGACTAGAAAAAATGTAGATAATATTTATCACTGGTTGGTATAGATTTAAATTTTGAAACAGAAGTTAGCGAGCCCTTTGGTGTAGAAATAAGAAGTTGAAGTAAATTGAATATTTTTGCTTAGTATTGCAATAAATAGTGAGACTTACCGAACTCATTATTGGTAAGGTTGAGCCGCGCTCTGGCCAGCGGACTGTCCTCGTGGTTGCAGAGGTCTGTGAAGCAGCAGAGCAAGAGGGAGTGGTCCCTGGACGGCGGAGGACTTCCGGACCTGGGAGAATTCTGACATCGCGATAATGCCTCTTCTTGCCTGGAAAATAATGATGGAATTGTTTATTTATTAGCTGCCATCTAGAGCCGTCAATAATGGCTCAACTAAATAAAATATTATTCGTTTACATCTGAAAGGAAGACAATTATAACAACAAGAAAAAAGTTGTCTAACACGTAACGAGCTAAGTATAAGCGAATGAAATATGTTTTATTATAAAGGCGTATGGGCTTTATTGAATTCAGAACTTGAACATTGAAAGGCCGATTTTTTACTGAATGCGAATTGATTCCAACGAGTCCAATTGATTCAGTGGTATGGCCGCAAAAAACTACCCTCAGCCTCGTCGCAATGATTCTGCTTTACAATCCAGTGGCACAGTAAAAAACCGACAGTTTGTGCCCATTTATGTGGATAGTCCAAGTTGCAGTCTTACTAACCAATTTAATATTCCCAAATAAGTTGCTAATGACAAACTTTCCAATCGATAACGTACTGTTCGAAAATATATTCTTAAATTTTTACAAAGATACAGAAGAATATTTATCTCTTAAAAGGACGGACTTATAATTAATTGTACGGTGGTAGAGAAAAACTGTAGCCAATTGAACGGACTGGCTCAACCGGGGTAGTACCAGTCTCTCACAGAAGATCGGCGTAAAGTACCAATTTCCCCTCCCTCTATCCCAATCCCATTAACATCGGTATCGTGTAATCCCTTTGGTATTGGGAGGATCTATAGGCTGCAGTAACCCCTTGACATCAGGCTGGTCGTATGCTAGTTTGCAGATTTTGGGTTGGAAAAAAAAGCTTTCAACGGAGTTGATTTTTGCGAGAAGATTGAGACCCTATTTCCTCAGACCCCTTTCTGATAATAAATTCCTTTCGGATAAATACATCTTCCGCTGTGTCTCATTTATAAATGTAAGTAATGTTGTTCCACGTTTTTGAAAAGTCAGACCTTTTCACGGTTTTCGCTCCTTCTCGTGCCGTGGGCAGCGTCTATTATTGCAAGCTATTACCACATTACAGACGCCTCCCAGATGATGTTGTGCAACAGTATAAAGAGCCAACTGACCGACGCCAGTGTAGTGTTGCAACCGCTATTAATTTAACTAAGTACCATTCCTTAATTCAGAATTAAACTGTGACAATTATTATTACTTGTAGCCACGTTATTTTTATATCAAATCAATTTGTTTAAGTGACCTGAAAATTATGTTGGTGTGTATAAGTAGGTATGTTGGTTTCTTGCCACCAAATCGATGAGATATGTTGTGATCATTAAACTTAAGCAACAGCCGATGGAGCTATAACATGGATATTATATTTTAAGCCTATTTTAAATGTGAATAATGAAATGCGAGATATATGACTGTATTATTGATAACTCAATCCAAAGTCTATTCCCGACAGTCAAAGTTCATAATAAATTATAACTTATCGTCAGCCGCTATTAGTAAGCTCTACTCAACATTATGCAAAAGGCGCATATGTTTGTATTTGAGTCGTCGTTTTTCAAGACTCAAATAATAAAGTAATATGGATTTATTCGTTAACCGACCCGGCTACGGCACAGCGTGGTCATCGCGGGATAATACCGCGGTGTCTACGGAATACAAATCATTATTTTCGTGTGGCAAACCGCTCACGGATCATGTTCTCACGGGCTAAGATAAATTAACATAAAATTAAAATTTACCATTACAATCATTGGGTTTGAATATTGAATAGACGTTTGATGCATCGGCTTGAGCATTTAACTTACAAAACAGTGCTTGTTTAGACGTATGTGTCAGGAGGACTATAGATATACGAGTAAGTCTTGGAAAAGTGTATTAAAGGGAGCTATTTACGGAATATCTAATCTTCGCTAATGTATTGAAGCGAAGCTTTTATACGGACGTTCGGCGGCCACTTTATCCGTGCTAAGCGTCAGTAGCGTTACACGATATATACAGAGTGGCAGCTGCGGCGCGCGGCGCGCGAGCCACAGCCGTTTTTAACGCTTTGTTCCACGCTGTATACTATAAAGCTTCGCTTCTTTCGGGCGTCCCTAGACAACACTGTTTTTTTCTGTACAAAGCATGCAATTCTTACTTCATGTTGTTTTAATATTGACGCATTATCTAAAAATTGGACGGTTTAGTTCAATGGCTAAATCTATTGAAAATAATGTATAAGGCATTAAACAGTTAGCGAAATAGTCTCGTATTTAGAGTCACAATAGGTGTAACTATATGGCACGAACAGACAGATATGAAGAAAATTTAAGTATATAATTATAATAATTTAAAAAATATAATTAATGATATCTATGCCCACTGCCCGCGTCGTAGTAACATCTGCTTGCTAATAAGTTTCAATCAGCCCAATATGAACTGTAGCTTAATTAGGCACTTTTACAACATTATAAATCTGTCCCAACACAAATTAGAATTTAGAATGTGACTTTCAAGTTTCGCTCACTCTTCGGACGAGCTGTTATCAATCGGTCTTCTATTTTAATTAACATACGTGAACGTTCGTATCGTTTCTCACGGGAACCGAGACGGTGGTTATTTGAAGAATTTCGTCAATTTGAATAATTTCGACGATAGACCGGAGTGCTTTGTTTCGCTGATTGGTACGGCCGGCCAATTTGCAGAAGCGATTAACTTTATAGATTTAGTATTCAATAAACAAGATAGAATAAACAATTTTAATCGCTATGTTATAGAATAACGATTTATTGATATATGATCTTACAAAGAATTATTATTGTTAAATAAATAAATAAAATAATTTAGCCCTTTTCACATCCCACTCCTGGGCACAGGCCTTCCCTCAATACGAGGGGGATTCAGGTCATAATGTACCACGCTGGCCCAGTGCGGGTAGCCGGATTTCACGTCTGTCTGTCCAAAATTGACTAGATTTTCTAAGACAAGCAGGTTTCCTCACGATGGTTTCGTTCACCGTAAGCAAATTATAATCATATATAAATTATGATTGTTAATAAATAATAAAACTTATGAAACTAATATTATTAGCAGAATAAGCCTGCAGAAATCCTTATCAAAATGTATAAGAATATCTATTAGAAACGAATGTTTCATATATAACATACTACCACTTACATTGGCGGTACATGTGCAATATAAAAACCATTTAAATTCGTATGAATTTACTAATTAAAACATGGCGGGATCGTATGATCCCGCCATGTTTTAAAGCACACAAGCTCGCAAGCAAACATGGATTTCGGTTGTCTATTTGTATGTTATCTTATCTAGTGCAAATCTTGGTCGCTAGGTCGCTGCACAATCACGGGCGTGACTCTTAGTTTATGTTTGCCCAACATTGATTCACACATAACACTGAGTTCCTATGTGCCTTCCAATTTGTGTGAATATATAATGCAATCATTTAAGTAGTTGTATCAAAGTAACAAGTGCATAACTGGCGGGCACCAGGTCCTGGGTTCAAAACCCGGGTTGCATCTCTGGGTTTTTCGAAATCTATGAACGAATCATAATTTCTATATGATTATCACTTGCTTAAGGTGAAGGAAAACATCGTGGGGAAACCTGCATGTCTTAGAAAATCTAATCATTTTTCGAAAGACATGTGAAATCCCAACCCGCACGGGGCCAGCGTGGAGGATTACGGCCTGAATCCCCCTCGGCCCGTGCCCAAGAATGGGACGTCAAAAGGGCTCAATTATTTATTTATTTATATCAAGTGCATACAAGTCTTGACGAGATAATCAAATCTAGGCGATACAAAAAAAATAATTTCCATAATTAATTAAGAATTGTATAAGGATTGGTTTACACTAAAGCTTCGGCTGCGTGGCTCATTGCGCCGGGTGTTTCGTAAATGTGCAACCAATAATAACCATACGAATTATCTCAAATCGTATTGGTGGAAATATCGTGGCTACTTGCTCTAATCCCCCCTCAAAACACCACACGTCATCTACAATCGTGTGATGGGTCTTTAAGGGATATTTAAAATATATATTAACGTATTTAGATAGTAACTTTATGGAGGAATGGTAACCTGAATGGTAACGTCATAAGTATATATCGTGTCTTTTCCCTTTTCGGGTACGTTCGGAAACTTTAAAAGCCTATATTTAGGCCAACTTTAAAGTTAGTTTAATTTTCCAAAGAAATTACTCATCGGTTAGTTTATTTCATTATTCCATAAGTTCATGTTTGTGTATTAATTAATTCAACATTGGCAAAAATACAAACGTTTAAAGTTTCCGAATCCGTTTTCGATACAGATCCGAATAATTTAAAACCCATTGCACCTATCCCTATGACTTGCTAACTAATTGAAAAGGTTACCTATGGAGAATTAAACAAGCAATATCTGGTTAAGAAAAAAAAACAAGAGTTCATTTTTAAATTCCTCGTCATAGACACGGCTACATATCAAGCTATACATTTCCAGTACAATCTGACTTATCATTGTACGAAAATCCTATACAATGCGAGATCACTTTATGCTGGAAATGTATAGCTTTATATGTAGCTCAATATAGTGTGTGTTCTAATTCATCGAATAAATTAACCACTTTCTACTAGTGATGTAACGAATGTTGGATTTTTGACATTCGCGAATGCGAATGCGAATGCGAATATTTGGCTCTAACATTCGCGAATGCGAATGCGAATGCGAATGTTGACTTTATATACTGAAAAAAATAAAAATTTAAAAAAAAAATCCGATGCGACTACTTTTTAAACTACAAAAGAGCTGATAATTCTCAAACGGCTGAACCGATTTGCATGAAACATAGCTAAGAATACTCTCGATCAGAATTCTTTTCTCACGAAAAAAGCAAAAAAAATATCAGATCATCCACTTTGGCGCTACGATGCCACAGACAGACACACAGATACACATGTTAATATTATAATACCCCTCTTTTTTCGTCTGCGGTTTATAAAGAGCGCGCAAAATGTTAGACTGGTTTGACATTTCGTGTCGGCCGAACGTAGTCGAACCCAAACAGGTTGAAAGAACGAAGTTGTAACATAAAGTAAATTTCGAAGAGATTTGTTTTGATATGAGGGTAGTTTAGTATTATTGCATTAATCATTTTTAATTCATATTCAAATTTTATAATATTTTAATTAGCCTAACAAGAACAATAGAGAAATATCCTATGTATAATTTAGTTGCCTAACTCAAGACAGTCCCATATATGTTTTTAATTAAAATATAAGTAAATAAGTGCATTATGTACAAGTAAGCTAACTTGATCATTACATTACGATCAAGACTAACGCGAGGGCTGTGATGGAGCCAAGGTGTGTAATGAACAATGCTCACGCGTTTCATACGTCATTTTAGAACACACTTGCGAGTAAAAAAATATTATAAATAATAGAATCTTAATTGAAAAACACAGTTCACGAATTTGTTTAAACCTAGAGAATTGCAGGATGAATGAAAAAATAAAACAATATGGCGCGCCATAAGTTTTTAGGGTTTCGTAGTCAAACTCGGAACCCTTATAGTTTCGCCACTACTGTCTGTCCATCTCTATGACATCACAGTAATTTTATTTAGAGACTATTAGAGATAAACTACTGCAAATTAGCAAAAAATAGAGTTTATGTACCGCTACAAAACTGTTTATTTATATTTTGAAAGCAAAGTTATTCCATTTTACCTCCCGTAATTAAGAGGAGTGAAAAAAAAAATTACTCATCCCCACGAGTGAGGTATTGTTCAGTAGGTATTTTAAAATACCTTTAAGGTTTCTTTGACAGTTTTTTAATATTAATCGGGAATCAATATTTAAAAACTGTCGGAGATACCTTTTTTTACGAAATATTGAGCTTCAAAGTGGCCATTTTTACGCGGATAGCAAGATTCATGCTTTGACTTAGAACAACATTATAAATGGTTTATTATAGTAGATGAAAAAATCTTTACTTTCAATATGGATATAATTCATTTTAAAAAATCGAAAGTTTTTTTTTTTTTTCAAAATTCAAATATTTTTATTTCAAATAGGCCAGATTAACTGGCACTTTTAAAAAGTCAAGAACTAGGTGCATGTTCCAAAACAAAGTCCTATGGAGAAGAACATGCAAGAAACTCCATGGATACATTTTTTCTTTTGTCTTTTTTAAAATTATGTTTGTTTATTTACAGTAGGTATTAAGAGATGTGAGGACAATGTAGGTTAACGCATAAGGCATCACAAATAAAGAAGTAATAGGCCCAGAATATTGCCATGTCAAAAACTTTGTTGTTTGGACTGAGACTCAAACCTACGCACCCCTGCTTATGCACCCAGTCTAATCACGAATAATTATTTGAATTAAAACTCTTATTGAGAACTTTTAACCAGTCCAAAAAGAAAATAAAACTTTATGTCACTTTTGCTTAAGATGTCTATGAATGCCGGTTTAATAAATTTAATAACATAATTTTTTACTATTTTATTTATACGGTAGCCAATAGTTTATTCATTTCGCAGAAATTAATAGGTTACGAGAGCCGCAGTATTCATTGTTTCATATCAATAAAAGATACATCACTTTTATTTTTCGGTGTAACCTAAAAGCAGTGCTATAAGGGCCAACCTACGAGTATATTTTTTTTAAATATATAATTCTTACTAGGTGTATTCCTTTTTTTTTTTCAAAAACATTCGCCAAACATTCGCATAAAATCTTGCGAATGCGAATGCGAATGCGAATGTCAAAAAATATGCGAATATTCGCGAATGCGAATGCGAATGCGAATATTCGTTACATCACTACTTTCTACACACCACACACTTCACGGTATTTAAACAACGCATACTGATTAATAGAAAAAATAAAGATTAACGCAGAATATTGTGTATGTAAATAGATAATGTAATGCGCAAACTCATTAGGACTGGCCTGAATATAGATCAGCATCATCAGATAAAACAGAACGCAGAACTCTCGGAGATAAGATAGCGAATGTATTAATGATCTAAAAGGCAATTAAAATCTTTATCTCGAGATGCATCTGGCGGACTTTTTGTCTTACTAAATGTTCTTCTTAATGAAAGTACTTATAATGTTGGCACAGAAGCCCAGATACAGTCGTGGCTAGTATTCACCGAAGTTATCACCTATATTATTCAAAACATCACCTAGAACAATAAACTCTATTGAAGGCAAATATACATTTGAAAACATCATAAAGGCACATTCAATCCAAATTAACATGAAAATTAAAACAAAACATTAACCAATAAACATGGACACACATGTAAACAATAACAATCTGTTGTAAAAACAGACAACAATAACGCAAGTGGCTCGAACAAAGGAGCTTTATACAGATGGTACTGACGAAGAACCTAGATCACTGACATCATATCAGTGACATGTAATTGACCTGTCTAGATAATACTATGCTATCACTATCAATAGTTGCAGATAAAAGTGGTGATTCTCTATAAGCTTCAAGGAAACGTCATATAGATTGAACGCTCCTTTTTAAACTCCCGATGAAAAAAGAGGGGTGTTTTAAGTTTAACATGTGTATCTGTGTGTCTGTTTGTGGCATCGCTGCGCACAAGCGGAGATCGATTTTAATTTTGTTAATTTTATTTAATCGAGAGCGATCTTAACTTAGTTTCATGAAAATCGGTTCATCCGGTTGAAGAATATCGGCATCGGGGGTTTTACATTTTCAATTTAGAGAGTTATAAACCTATTAAATGTTATTGCCCTACAGCAAGGAATGGTTTGTAGAAACACAATAGGAGGTCAGCTAGCACGGGTCGGCGTCCGAACTGCACTATCTAGCCTGACCCGGGCTCCACTCGAAGTCCACAGAGTCACCCTTATCTTAACAAACGAGGACATCAAACCGGCATCACTCAACGGCACTTTATATACACAATAAACAAGTTAACCGAGAAATAATTACCGATAAAATAATCGAATATCAAATTGAATTCCATGGAAATCTTAACGAAGCGAATGCAGCGATCGTTAACGATGATAATGGCCGAGATCGCCAAAAAGGAGCAAAAATTATTTAAACAAATAAAAGTGGGCATGCGCCCGCGCAGGGAACCTGTTAGGTGAGCCGGCCAAACCCGATCCGAATAAGATAATCAACTGCGGGTAATTTCGGTGTATAAAAACAGAGCAGGCTCCGCCGCCGTGCCTTCGTCGGAATAATTAATAAACCTGAGGTGAACATACCGTGAGGAACAAAAAAAAAACATTGATTACTTAATGTTCCGACGTTGTTAAGTAAATAAACGCATTATTGGATGATGCCGAGCCTTTACACGCATAACATATTCCAGGTAAATTAAACTGCGATGCAGAGAAAACTTTGTCTACCTTTTTATTCCGTCTTCTCAATATGTAAGTGCTATATGATTCGGCAATATAATATACAACTCAAAGCGCTGTATCTGCTCAAGCATTGGTATATTATACAGCAATGATGAAAGCGGTTGTGTAATTCAAAATGACCAAAGACAAATTGTCTGTTGGGACTCGGGACGTAACATATAGATAGTGTGTACAGGCCATGGCATGATAAGCAGAATTGATGGATGACAATGCGTCTTGCCAGCAACCACTGGCCAACAAAAGAATAGTTAATTAATTCCTCGATGAGAGTTAGAAACACGGCGCAGCTTTATCGTTGGAAACAAATCATAATTACATACTTATAAGTAGATGAGAAAATGTCAATAAAGTAGGATTACAAAGAGATCAGCTTTCGATAAGAAGTTCATTAAGAAATATAATTAACGAAAGCATGAAAACATACAATAAACAATGGAAATATAAATGACTTCTAACTACGTACTTAAAATTGTAGGTAAATATGAATTTGTGATTCTGAATAATGGAAAAGTTTAATCATCTTCCGAATGTGCCAATGATTTAGAGACAAATGTCAATGTTACTTTAAGATAAATTGCAGATTAGGCTACCGTATACAAAAGTACAATTTGTTAGCCAGTAATTTATACGGCTTTCTGTAAAAGGTTGACATTTAAGCAATGGCGGCATATTAATTAGAATCCTAATTAAACGTGATAAAATCTCAGACGAGGCCCGCCTCCGGAATGTTGTCGGATCGTATCCTTTAACTTTTTACGACTTACATGTTCAAGAGAAGTCAAGAGCGGTGAACAAATTAGCAATTATATTGTAACTGCAAAGACGATTTGGAATGTGAAAGATATGCAAAAAGTAACTCTATAATGATTTATTAGCTAAAGAAAAAAAATACTTTGTAACAAAAGCCGACAAGTAGTAAAGAAAAAGACTGATGGGTACTATTATGACTTAATATAACTTGAAAACAGCGTGACCGTAGATGACCCGCGATATATTGTTACAAAACATACTTCTCTATCGTGAATGACAAAGTATCTGACGCACTTGAAATATTTAAAAATCTAGAATGTTCGGAAACTGCGTACATTTTAATAAGGTGTGAACGTGTTGCTGCAACGTGTCTTGCTGTAGCGTTACTTACGTGTCAGCTAAGTGGTGCAGGCAGCCGTGTCTGGCGTGGTGCGGTCTTCTAGGTGCGGGCAGTTCGCTGTAGCAGCCTCCGTTGCGGGGCGAACGACACATGTAAGCAGTAGCCACGCATTGCGCCGTGTTACAGTAACATCGCACCCCATCAGCGTCTGAATCTGGTTTTGACTCTGTAAAGAACAAAACGTAGGTAAGATTCACGACAAAGACCCGGTACGTTTTGAATATTATCTGTATAACTGTAAACAATATAATAAAATTGCCAGTAATAAAACCCGTAGGCGTGAAAATGAAACCGCATTCAATGTAAACTTAAACCAATAAATCTATACAGGAAACGGCCATTGCAAATGCAAAAGGAAATGCAGTATTGACGCTATATCCAATCACGAGTATCGACGCCACGGCGGCGCCTCGCGGTGTCGTAAAGTTTCATAGCGCGCGACTCACCGAGCCTATGTTTGTGCTTGGAGTATAAAACATTTTAGTATTTACCTATTGCGCAATAACACTGAAATCGCAACTTTAAATAGTCCTGCACAATCCTTGGATTGAGAATTATAAAAGATATTCAAAATCTTAGTGAAACGAGAACTATAGACCACAAGTCTTTGAACCGGTAAAAATAACGTACGCAGGTCCATAGCGCGTATCATGTATGAATAATGCGCACGTCATACTCCTCGGGCCCCTACATAAATATCCCCACAAACGGCCAGCCTCCGACCGCATTCAATGTAAATGCTTCGGCTCCAGACGATGAAACAAAACAAAATTAATTTCAGAGACGCCGCTTTATTTGCCCTCGAGAACGGCGGAAATCTTAAGGAAGACCCCCCTTGAGGTCCGGCATCTTAAGGATATGTTTTTCGTTCACGGAATCGTGTAGTTTTAAAAACTCTAATACATACTTGAATGATTAGTGAGTTGTCCACTGACTAAGCGTTTCGGCGGGACATCGATTAAGAATCTCGATAAAAACTCGATGCATCGACTGACAAGATAGCAGTAATCAAAGTTTAAAAAGGCCGTAAAAGAAGTTATTGAAATAAATGAGAAGATTTAAAACTTCGAATTTTGAATAATTGGAGAACCAGTAAAAAGTTAAATGACTCACGATTGGAATTCTGTTCGTGTTCAAACCGACTGATGAAGTCGCTAGCGAAAGGAGGAATCAAAACGGTAATAAACATTGGTAGAATTTGTAATAATACAAACTCTTTGGTAATAAATATTTTTTTAAGAATAAAAATTGGCATGAAAAAAGCTAATTGAATTTACAGTGCGCCGTTAATAACAGAACCTTTGTGCGCGGGAAATTGGAAACTTTTAATAGCGAACTTGAATAGCTTTTACACGCTGAATTGCCTCCATTAATTAATTGCAGCGGGCTGTACATTTATTATGAATCTGAGATTCTATTACAGTCATAAATTGTATGCAGCCTGTCTTATTGCACCATTTTGTAGGTAATTTCATAGGCCACTTGTTTTAGTTCCTTTATTCTTGATTAGAAGATTTCCATAAATACATACTAAAACATGCCATCATCACTCATTAGTAGTCATCAATACATCGAACATTATGTTGGACGGATGCCATTAGATCGGCTTTACAATCAATTTCGAGGCAGATACGAAGGCACAAATAGAACACCGAAGGATAAGGTAAATAAAAAAACAAATAAACAAAAGAGAAAAGGGTCCCGGCATGTTATTTGGTATTGATAAATGGCCCTCCGGAGATGTGGGTGAAAAGGATGAAGCGGGGCCAGAGAGAGACAGGTTTACTAATGATTCGGTGCCAGGACGTATTATAAGATAAAAGAAAGTGCTCCTTATCTTCTTAAAATTTCGTATATTCTTTAGATTTTAGGGGTAAATTAAGGCAGCGCGGGCGGTGCCCTTGCTCATAAATCTCATCCTCACGGACGCTAGATTTTGTTTGGACATTTGAGCTCAACCCGAGGGAGCGACGCAATCCGTCACCCTCGGACACGTGGCAGTAAACGAGGTGTTAATTTCCTAGTTTCCTCTCTGTTTGCGACACTAATTGAGAACGGTAAAAGGATTTTCGGGGAGCTTCGAATGACCGGAGTGCACTTAACCATAAATACTTTTATGAAACCGTTCTAACAAAACGGAAAGCTTTTGAAGAAACAAAATAAACTCAACGACATAAAAGGATTGAAGAATTTGTATTCAGTTAAGATGATAATTTTAAAAGAGCAAATATTTGACATTCGAGCGATCGGATCGGGACCCGGGAGCCGGTTTTGGTAAATCGCGATTGAAATGTTCTCGTTGTGCGACGATGCTGCGGCTCGATGGGGCTGAAGCTGATCTGTTTAATAAGATAACTGAACCGCCGCTACGTATGTGGCGTACATCTCTTCAATATAGCAATGTAACTATTCGAACTATCAAGTTCCAAGCTCATTTCATCAGTGCACTTCGCTTATTTCAGATCGGGAGTTCCAATTTAGATCGAGCGTTTAGATTGTGCAAAATATACACTCAACAGAAATACTCAGCTATTTCGGTCAGATTATCTGCAAAGGTCTACATTGAGTGGTCTGTCAGTTTCATAGACATTATGTTTACTTTATAATGATGGACAGCAATATTTTTACTTTCACAATACAACACGACGGTGTGAATAGGCGTTATTAAACTGCATTTTATTAGCTTTTCGTTGTAGATTATAATCATTAGTAAGCATATAGCATTTATAGCTGCTATGCCATCGAGGGACGTAATTAAACATACGATTTCGGTCAAAATCATCCAAACGACTATCTGATGTTAATAGCGCCTAACGAATGTTGCGACAACGGCTTTCTCCAAGCGTTCACACGCTGTCGGACTCCGTTTTATCTAGTACTTTATTACGTTAATAATGATTGTGGCGCGAGCCGCAGCCGGTTTCTCTACTATTCAGATTGGAGCCAACATAACAGGCTTTATGCTGATTGGATGACGCGGAAAAAGCAAGGCTGCTTTGCGGCCTTGTTGTCGCATTCCGACGTCCGCTATTTGAAACTATTTATGGCTACCAATTTGGACCGTTTGATTTGTTGCTTCTGACGTGTCCGCGCTTGCTGCCAAGCGTCGTCGCATCTAACGACTGTGCTCCATTCAACAACTATTAATATGGCGAAGCGCCGTCAGCCTCTTAAGTGTCGGCGGTGCATTGGCTTGGAATGTTAAACAGGCGCTCCAGGCGCAGTTTAATAACTATGGACATAGTTAATTTATATTGGTCGGCATCCGCTTATCACTTCGCATCACCGGTCGCGATCAAATCACGACTCATCCTCTAATTGCACTCGCTGAATTATCTTCTGTAATGGATGTCCTCTACGGTGCGCAATTATCCAATGCGGCGCCAGTAATCTGGCCGGGCCGCGGGCAATTTCCATCGGAATGCGAGTCGAGAAAGGCCTGTCTGTGGGTCGAGTAGCATTTCTGCAGCTATCTCGCAGCGAGATCGAGCCTCTAAAGCGGCTTAATACTCCCTCTTGCTGCACCTTGACAAATCGACGATAATCTCGCGGTCTACATCGCGAGATTCACGAGGTTTTGCGAGGTGGCTTGCGATCCTGAAAGCGGTTTAGATATCGCATCGAAGATAGCGGTACACCGATACAACAGCGTCGGCCGATGTCGACGAACGGGGCAATAAATAAAATACAAACGTTATTATAGAGAGCGGCTCGCAACACCGCAAAGACTATGTGCTAGTGCTCGAGCGGAGTCATTTCCTCGGAAAATTGCTCATTCGCACGTTAGCCGCCACCCCAAGACCCGTTCGTTCCAGTGTCTGCTGCTAAATACATAGCATTCACTCCACGGCCGTTTACTAAAACGTCCAGATCGTTGTTGTAAGTTTACACGGTGATGTAATTCGATAGAGTCATTTGATTTGAATAACTCTTCGGATCCGCGTTGCTTTCGCATTGATATAATGGTAATGAGCGCGTCCATCGATCTCGGATTTCGGTCGAATATAACACGTATGACCCTTATTACAACGCTGTAGAGATGTCAATCTAACGAGTTTTGGAATTGAGCATTTATCACCGATTCCGTCCACGTCCCGTCGCTGTCGAGTTTATCGAGGCGCTTTCACGCCACTCGAATAACATTAGAATAATGAAATGCGTTCGTCGAACTCCTAAAAGTGCAAAACGAAGCTAGCGCCGCCAGTAACGTAACATCGCCACCTGTTGACCGATGAATAAGAGTTATTCATCGGCTCGTTAAGCCACAATGGGCCTCAGAGGCCGGCTACCCGACTACCTGGTTTTGTTTTTTCTTTATCGAATCCTCACGAGCGCAAGACCTTTATCCGTTTCGAATGGGCTCTTATCGACGCGATGCCTCGTTTCGATTGTGTAGGCGACAGTAAATGTCACAACGACAATGCTCCCTTTACACCGCTCAACTCGGAACGGGACAATTGTCGTCTTAAATCATAACAGCTCTCAATCATCCGGTAGTCCATTAGGTTGACGCGTGCCCGCTTTCCGTAAACATGAGGCCTTTATGTGTCCCTATATGGTCCCATAAGATGTGTTCATTGGAGATTTACCGTTTCAATCAATAGCGTAAACATCGGGCGACGATTGTCGTGTGTCAACATTCCGGGACATATGTTTAGCGACACAGGTGGCAACGTGACAAGTGGAATTGTTCGTGTTGCAACGCTGGGTTTTATTTTGAAAACGGACGTGTGATGCTGATGCGTCTACAGTTCGTTGACTTGCTACATCATACAAGATGAGATTGAAGCGTAACACAAAAAGCTTAATCAATATTTCAACGGCGATCGCATTCCGGTCTTATCTGAGCAAAGGTTGGCTTTCGATTTAATTAGATAGTGAAAAAACTAATATGACTTCTGAAATGTTGTGCTTATAACAGAAGGGTTTCAGTTTTTTTATTTATTGAGGCGTATGGTAAATATTAGCGTAGTATCAGTTCTTATAACTATTATTATTTCAAGTGTACATTTTTTTGTCGTTGCTGACAGCTATGAGAAGCAGTGAATACCTTTTTGCTTACTGAATTTCACTCATTTTAGCCCCATTTTAACCTTGATGCGTTGATCTTCCCAAAATTAGTTCATTACATTTCATTAAAGTTATTTATTCCCCCATATTGGTAGAAAGAAATTGAGCTCTCACGGCGGCATTCTCCACCAAGCTCTAGTTGGCGGAAGCAGTGGCAAAACACGCGTTTCGTAACGGGTTATTATATCATATTCGAAATGGAATGCTCTCATAGATTTTCTCCGGGGCCGCGGTGAAAGAAGCGGCGAGCGGAATGCGGCCGAGAGATCTCCGAGCACAGATTCTTTGCAATTACTATTTGCACTCGCACATCACACGTCACTACG
The DNA here is from genome assembly GCA_918843915.1 of Notodonta ziczac. NCBI lineage: Eukaryota > Metazoa > Arthropoda > Insecta > Lepidoptera > Notodontidae > Notodonta > Notodonta ziczac. The sequence goes on along the minus strand of OU974050.1, from coordinate 9,874,953 downwards.
ATATATCGATTTACAGGTACCAACATTCTTCAGTTGGTGCTTGTAGCTATGAAAGAGATCCGTACAGAAAGACCCGCCTAGGCAAGTTACTGATAGAACATTTAGAGAAGGTTGTTGCGTCAAGTCTCCAATTATACAATCGTAGTCAAGCAACAATGACCTCAAGAAATCACAAAGGAACCCAGGGTTGGTCGCTAAACATACATTATTGTGAATGAATTATTTATATTAACTATTTACCATACACGGGCTTAGCAACTAGACCAGCGAGTGAATCACCGGCGCTTGTTATTCCACGCGTGTCAACGTCGACGATTTGACGTGTTTTTTGCACCCGGCCGTATACTTCATGCCGGCGAGACGACAGAATTTAAATATACAAATGTACATTTAAAAATCGTAAGATGTTAAAAGCGCGTCTTGCGGGCATCAGGTCCTGGATTCAAACCCTGGCTCGCACTTCTGGGTTTTTCGAAATCTATACGTGCGAATCATAATTTCATAAAACACTTGCTTACGGTGAAGGAAAACATCGTGAGGAAACCTGCATGTCTTAGAAAATCTAACCAATTTTCGAAAGACATGTGCTATCCGCCAAGCCGCACTGGGCCAGCTTGGTGGATTACGGCCTGAATCCCCCTCGTAGTGAGGGGAGGCCCGTGCCCAGGAGTGGGACGTCAAAAAGGGCTATATTATTATTATTCTTATATTTTTTGATATACATGTTTCTATATAAAAATATTATTAGGAACTTTGGTGCGACTAGTACGGTTTGTACGGTGACCGTTTATGTTACGTGGTCGATCTTTTTGTTACAGATTTCAGGTTGCAACGACAACTTTCTAGTTCTTATTGATGAATTTGTATTCATATCTAATCATCCACCCACATTGCTATTAATTAAATCAAACTCATACATGTATATACTTCAAGTTTTTTGTATTTACACTGAACTTCTTTATACATTCGATGGTTTTGAACTATGCGCCTTGTGTAAATTAGCCGATTTTAATAACCTTCCAAAAATTCTTAAAGATGTTAAGGTACTAATGTGTAAACGTATGTTCGGAAGCTTAATTAGCTTACTTTGTAGATTGCGGTAGTTACTTTTGTCTGAGACACGCGGTATAACATGACAGGCGGCGACTTAACAGTTACACATGTCAAGTACTCGAGTTACAACTTGTCTGAGTCTTTAAAATAGTGTGAGGCTCCATTTTGGTTTTCCAAAATAGACGGTCACATTTTTGTATTGTATTGTTATTAATTGTGTTTGTTATTGCTATTCGTTTTTCGACATTGACAGAATCATAATGGGCTTGAACCAATGGAAAGAGGCCATTAATTTTAAAAAAACTTGTTTTAGGTACTCATTTCAGATTGTGTTGTTAACACAAACGCGGTAAGCAACGTAATGTTCGACTGATCTTATAACCTCGGCTTGTTTTTAATTTAAATAAAAATTCTGAAAATGCTTTGTTTGCGATATCTAAAATCGCGCTGGCAAAGATTCTTGACTCTTCATTAAGAATCAGCCTAGGTCCGATGCCGGATACTTATCACAATTAAACCTTGTCGGAGCTATGACTCAAACCATAACACATTCGCTGCACCAGAAGCAACACTACATAAATTAACTGGTCCTATTTATAACGCAATATAAAACGTCTCGCGTTTAGTTAGCGGCGCGCTCAAAGGAATGCTCGTCGATGAGCAATTGAACCTTATTCGCGGTTAGTATGCAAATGTAAGAGATCATTATTAAAGCTCGGTTGATGAGTTTTTTTTTTTTTTGTGATTATGTACTTTGTTTGTCGACCGTCCTGCCAAGTCTCGATGACGCCAGTTACTACCGTGTACGTGATTCAAAAGGGAAACATACGATTCATCACATTTTAAATTAAAAAGTTATAATAGCAAATAAAAGAAATAATAGCTGTGCTCTGCCTCCTATGCATGCACTGAATATTTACAAAATATCTAAATCCTTAAACTATGTAAAAATGTTGTAATGACTATTTTCTCTTAACCTACGTACGGTAAAAAATGAAAATCAGGTCATTCCCGCCGCCCGACATAGATCATCGAACTGAAATCGATTAGGTATATTAAGTCCACACGCAGTATAAATTAGACGGACACGGCAATTTTATTAACTTTTCTATTCTGACAACGGTATAAATTGATTCGATTCATTTATTACTGCTTCGTTTACGATTAATGACATTACAATATTCTATGGAATTCCACCTTTATTTATAGCGGATTAGCTATTACCAAGATAGTTTTACAATTAAAACAAACCATTTTGAATCTAACGACGCAGAGATAAGACGAGCCGACTGAGATTGTTGATGGTGTTCTTTATGGAGGTGAGAGGTCGGTGGCCACAGCATGCAGTTATGTTTTGAAACGTGTTATTTATCTTAAAACTGTTTATTAGTTTAAAAATTTGACAATCGTTAAGTAATTCGATTATTAAAAGCCAATGCTTCGGGGCTTTGCGCGTTTAAATGTTGTATTCATTAAACATTTGACAAATTGTCGTGCGTGGGTTTCGTCGAAATACAAAGTCGGTGTCATGGGATCGGACAGAATAAGCAAAATGAAATATGATGGAGTTTACCATAATTAAATAGTCAAATAGTTAATTAGTGGTGTTGAAAATATCCCAAGGCACTGAGTGGCACACTTGTGAAAGAACACTAATTTTATATTAGTACAGTTAGAGTTGGCGAGGTGCAATTATGATATTCTATTAATCTATCTAATATTTTTGGTATGTTCACCGATTATTCCGTCAGTTGTGGGCCGATTTAGATATTATTTCGTTAAAATGGGTATACACTATACGTACGGCATAGAACTTCATTAGGACAACTTTTTAGGAACCCTACTTACTTGAATTGGCACCGAATTAAAATAAATTGTAAGGTACCTAGTTTCTATATTTTTTGTACACCCAGGTTTTTTGAAGCTCTTGCCGTGCGCGCGCGCATTTTGCTCGGCGACATGCTAGTTCAGCGCAATATTGAAATTGATAAATATTTGGTGACAAATTAGGGCAGTTTATTAGACATGTACATTTGTTTTTAAATTTTTATGTGAATAATTGATGTGTAATAATTAATTAATCATTCACAAAAACATTGCGCACGCAGCAAGCCAAGTAGCTACTGAGTAAATGAATAAATAAATAAATCAAGTGAGTAAAATTTTGTATTAAAAAATATTTTATTCTTAGCATTTTAAAACAGTACTAAAGAATTTACTATCTTTTGGAATGTTAACTCGACATACCTGCATTATTAATTCACATAATTAAAACACTGACTGTCCCATTGATTTCTTTAAAATATCTGTTTGAAAGATCACTTTACAATCCTAAACCAGGAGTCAGTGGCAATTAATTTAGAAGAAACGTGTTTTGGCGAATTTGTGCTTTGATTAATCAATGCTAATTCAATTCGTTGCCAGATAACATGTTTGAGAGTTCGAAGAAAATGCTTTTGTAAATAGAATGTTACTGCAATGTTGGTATTTTTAAAACTTATTTTGTACAAACGTGTGTTTAAATTAAATTTATTTATATATTTAATTTAAGTCAAATTCGAGTTCGACTGTCATGGCTATTTAAATCAGTCAGCGCTGAAGGAAAATACATTGCTCACTTCTGAAAATTTTTACTTCGCAAACATTATGGGTTTCTTACACGATCAACATTGCTTGTCAATTTGCGGCATCTCTGATGGAAGCATGTGAAGCATAAATCATGTTTGACAAGTCATTTTGATTATCAAGAAATCCATAACCATGTTTGAGTTACTGACAAACTGTGGTGCACGGTGTTGATACATTAATTTAGAATGTTAGTTACAAATGTAGCAAGCAACAGCTTCCTATATTTGGTTTTATTAGCTAGAACAGGTTCTTTACAGGGTAATTCTAATTCACAAAAATGTTTCAAAGCACACCATTCAAAGTTACATTCATGGCAGAAAGAATGGGCAGTCGCATTAAAAAATTAACACAATCAACGGCCGTTCAAACACTGCCGCCGCTCCTTGGAGGCCGCTAACTGTCTGAAACACGTACACAAACATACAGGCTAACTACTGCCGGCACTCCCGCGCCGGTAGAAACAAACAGCATCTCGTTCATATAACAACAAATATTTAAACAGACGCTGGGTGATCAGCCCGATGTGTGAGAGACAGCGGTTTGTTGTTTTCGAATTTCGAAATTGAACCATGAAATTCGTTTTGGGCTTAAGACTCAGACATGTTTCCTTTCACCAGTGACCACCATTATACCTCCAAAATATGATTTAACCCGACTACCTATGTATAGCATATATGTCTTAAAAATCTAGATTCCTCAAATCATCCCAATAATGGGTCCCGAATGTTAAAGTTGCTATGCTCCGCATTAGAATTTATTATTCTTTTAGACTACTGGACTTGTTTTTCTTATCAGTTTTTATTTTAAGATCATTTTTTACGCTTGGTTTTGATTTTTCACATATACTTATTATTGATTCATCATCATCATCAGCCTATGCTTGTCCACTGCTGGACATAGGCCTCCTCTAATGAGCGCCATAGCGCCCTTTATTATTGATTAATTGAAATAAAAAATGCATTTTCAATTTGCAATTGATCTCAAATTTGTAAATGATTATCGCACTAGTCATTCCGAATCGCTGTCACCCATAACTCATACTACATCATCAAGTGAAACGTGCATCGTACATCTGAAAGGGGCGCCGCCGATGACGAGCCCCGTGTGGTCGACGGTGCCGGACGCGGCGGGGCACCGGGGGCACCGCGGCACCGGTCGGCATCAAATATTGTTTTTTCCATTAACCAAATAACGTTTATTACCGAGCTCGGCTCGGTGTAATGCGCTACAAATTGAAAAAAGAGGCATTCTTGGTTTTACGACTTGATTCTTGACCTCTAATAAGGGACACTTGTTTAAATTTTAGCTCTTAACAAGATAATATTGTACGTAGTTATGTTTTAGATTATGGTTCAATTTACGAAGGTAGGACAAATAAATAGGGTAGTCTAACAAGGAGACAAAATTTATCTTTTTAATAAAGTCCAACCGCAAAAAATTCAGCAGCTAAGAAAGCAAACCGCAACATTACTTACATACTTCACAAATTGTTTGTAATAAGCAAAAATAAACTGGCGCTCCTCCAACGCACGGTAAGGATCTGTTAGCCAGAAGAAAATTGTAGTGCAATCTTCCGCAATAATCAGTTTGTTAACTTAAGTGGCGGTCGGACGTTGCCGGCAATTATCGGATCGACTGTCGGTTATTTGCCGAGAAGACGAACACGTTGTCGGTTGAGATTTCGTGTCTGTCGGATACGCTTCGGGCGACTGAAAATCCATTTTGCATAATTATTTTTTACCCGACTGCGCGACGCATAGGAGGGTAATGGCTTTTTCAGCCTGTGTATGTATGTAGGTGTGGTTTGTTTGTTCCTTTGCGGCACTCTAGAGACCAAACTCGTGGACCGATTTTGATGATTCTTGCGTCAATAGAGTTGTCTTAAACTTGCGAGTGACACTAAAGTCATGCCACTAATTAAAATTCAATATGGCGACATCCAGACGCCATATTATTGTGAAAAAGAAAAAATTAACTCGACGTACTTTGTTGAGTGGGATATAATTCAACATATCATAATTAACAAATGAGCAATTTTAACTTACGAATAAACGCTTAAATGCACAAAACTAAATAAAAGGAATAAGAGATTAGAATAGCTGAGCAATAGAGAAGACACATAAACTCCGTTTCTGAACGAAGCAAGTTATTACAAGAGTCTGCGAACCCTTTAACTCCAACTGACTAGAATCATTGATCTAGGTCTCCTTGTTAATTGAATCATTATTTTCACTACAGACTACACGTTATGTCTATCTGAAGTTCATGGTTATTCATATTTCCAATTAAAGGGACGTTTACCAGCCACGGATAACTAAATTTATATTTTTAAACTAGCTGAGCCCGCGACTTCGTCCGCGTGGAATTTAACTGAACAAAAAAGCCCGCTCCCGCATTCTGAGCCCGCACAACAGGACCCAATTTAAATTTTGTATTTATAAAATTAAAGTAGCCTAAGTTACTCCTTAAAACATCAGCTATCTGCCAGTGAAAGTCCCGTCAAAATCGGTCCACCCATTTCGGAGATTACCCGGAACAAACACACAGACAGACAGACAGACAGACACAGACAAAAAAAAAAAAATCGCGTTTTTATTATAGGTGTCGTATGTACTTTCATATGCATTTAGTGAAAAGGTGTTATTTTGATATTACAAACAGACACTCCAAATTTAATTTATTTGTATAGATAAATCAACTCGTTAATCGCCCTTGATAACCAGACAGACGCCATTTTTATATGGAACCAGTTAGCGGCATATAATTGTAGTATTTTTTCATTACATGCGTACGACATTGTAATCACAAATTGGCATCGCAATAATTATACATTTGCTTTTATTGTTATTGCGCGGACAATGTGAGATTGTTAACTCGTAACTACATATACTATTCAAAGCCTAGAACAGTATTTAAGAGACTAGTGTAGTGTAGGGTAAGTGCTCCGATGCCGCGTTATTAAATTCCGCGCAATTTCACGTTTAATTAACTTGAAAACGACTCGCAGGTGATACCAACCGTGGCCATTTACTCGAGACAGGCGCCACAGCAGCTGTACAAAATTACAGAACGATCATTACGAGCCGAGCCGCCGCTCGCATTATAGCACACTTTTATTTACAAAACTCGTACAGTTCACAGATAATTACGTCTACAAAATGCGATGTCTTTTAAAGTTATAATTTTTTCCATGGTCGAGTCTCGGAAATGACACACAATCGTTTCACAGGCCGTCTTCTAAGCCATTAACCGGACGGGCCTATGATTTGACGGACTAACGAAGGAGCCGTAAAATTCCTCCTATAATCACCGTAGACCGCTCCCAAAGAACACGCGGGCCTGATTACAGGGTAGCCGCCCACCGTCGGCCGCGGGAACCCGACCACGACGAAAACGTCTTAAAACAATAATCAACAACAGGGACCCTTACCCTTTGGCGTTTAGCATAAACGAATAAGGAGGTAAGTCCATTTCTTTTAATGGTAAAATAGGACATTTTAATGTTGAGTCGGTGAAGAACACGATTTCGCTTAGGTCTTTAATTGCAAAGGCTTCTAATTTAGACGACTGCGTGCCGCTTAGTTAACATGAACATGTTTTTTGTGTTCTTAAACCAAAATCATTGAAGAAACAAGTTTGGTACGGTTTGACGAATTGAAAATATTTAGTCGTCTGTCGCTTAGTTGCCTACTTGAAAACGTAAATTTTACTATAGTAATTTAGATATTATATAATTAAACGTTAATTATAACTGACGGGAAATGTTGCCTTTGAGGTATGTAAATGAGTACCAATTAAATATAATTAATTAAACAACCATGGTGCGGACATCCATTTCGGTCTAAATTTGATATAAAATCGATAGTAATTTCCGTTACAGGGTTTTCTATAATGAATTAATAAATTATTTTTGCGATTGTCTCTGGGGGACTCCTCTTAACCCGTATATTCTACGTGTTAGGGTCTAATATGCCAGAGCTGTGCGTAACTGGACATTATTTATAGGTAAACTGGCGATTCCTACGGAACGCTTCGCTAATTGACATTAAATGCTGGTCGTTTGTCATTCGTGTTTCTTCGGCTCGCTTCGTCACGTACTTGGGAGATAAACTTATTTTTAGGATGATTATAAATTAAAATTAAGTACAGAATTTACTGATACGAGTACCTACGTGCTGTATAGTTATTTAAACAGTTCGTTGTTTTATGTGTTATTGTGTTATTTAAACTAATTTATACATTATGTTATTATTAGGTTAGTTTTGGCAATGTTTAGGTTTTTTTATGTGCATAGGTGACGTGACGTCACCAACCAGCGCCAACGGAAGACAGCACTTGCAGAGCCTATAATGTGCCTAGGTACCTAATGCATAAGATGTTCAAATGTACCTAATGTCACAAATAAACGTATATTCTTTATTTTTTTCATTCTACCAAAAAATTTACTTAACTTTACATTATAAACAAACTACAAATTGACTAACCCCCTTTTTTGGAATGACAAAATTAATGTGGTGCTTAATTTTTTTTATAAAAATTACAGTTTCTGACATCCATCAAAGGTATAATTTTCGATCAAATTGGCATGAACCCACTTCTACCCGTAGACCATGGCCGCATGTTTAATACCAATTTTCGAACTCAAATTGTGTTTTAATCGACGGATGCAGGCTGACTATAATGTATAGTAGTGAAATGATAATTTAAAAGACATATGCTCGCATTATTTTAATGTTATGGCGGAAGAATGTGGTTTGTGAGTCGGCGTTATAGAAATATGTTTTTTAATATTTTGTGACTTAGTAAGTCTAACCAATTTTCGTTAGACATGTGGAATCCGTCGACTCGCGTGGTGGATTATGGACGGCGTCAATCCCCCTCGTATTGAGGAGAGGCCTGTTGCCTAGGAGTGGAACGTTCAAAGGGCAAAATTATAATTATATTACAGAGGTCCAATTCGGAACAAAATAAGGACATATGAGATTTGAATAGAGGACAATATACCCATTATTACATACTAACCCCTTATAAATTATGCAAATATTAATCAATAGAATGCTAATGATTTCATATCAACGAGAGCTTCGACTGCAGGAAATGCAATAGGATATCACGTTTCACTGACAAAAACAGTTGCCTCATAAGAAAGTATAATCGATAGCAGTTAATATCGATTTGGCATAATTAATTTTGTATTGTTTAACCACGGAACTTATTTGCTTACCTACTTAACAGAAACAAAAACAATACCTTTTGTCCAAAATACCTTTGGAAAAACTTAAATAGGTAATAAAAGATAGGCGCCAACTGTGAGATATAGGACCGAATACTAAAGCGCACCTCAAATTTGAGAACTGCATAATTTTAACGCGCTGCCATACAAAAAAATCAGTGCCGTCTAGGGACGCCCGAAAGAAGCGAAGCTTTGCAGTAGATATTAGATATATTATATTAACGCGTAACGCGTTACGCGTAACGCGTAACACGTTACGCTTTTCACCGTTTGAGTGCCCGGGTAGCGAGCGCCCCGAACGTCCGTAAAGAAGCTTCGCTTCAAAAGCTTCGCTTCAAAAATTACAGAACGTAATTAAATTTCAGTATTCGGCCGACAAAACTACTAATCTACTTTCAAACTATGCTCCCGTGATCCCATGATAGGTAAGACCACACCTAAAATAATTACAAAAGTCACGACAGTATCCATGATCAGATTAATATCTCAGCGTGATTTGAGCTCGCGTGGGTGGCGAAAAATGGACCATCTTTGGTTTAATAGCCCCGGGCTACACATTACATGATTGGGCTATTAATTCCGAATCAAAACTATTAATTTTTTGTGTTATTGATGAGCGTGAGGATTCTTTAAGGTCCAATCAGTATTCGAAGGGCATTTTTGTTTCTAGTTAACAATGCAGTAAGTAATAAAAATCGTTTAATGTTGCAGATTTTTTATGTTCTGTCCATAAATTGATTGATTCCCATTCCTTTATCTTTGGGGTGGCGCGCCCTTATAGATTCTTCTGAACTAATTCAGATTAGGTTTCGGAAATTTTCTTGGTGTTAAATAGAACAACTAGATGGCGCTCATTAAATTCATTTATTTTGGGCCAATGTTATGACACCTACGGAATTTTAATTTAGTTTTTTGAAACCACCTGAAAGTAACAAAATATCATAAAATAAGTAATCTACTCATTGAACGATCTACGATTTTTACGGATTATATCGCAAAAAAAGTTTTATTTCAATGTGTAGTATTCGCGTAAATGTAAGAAAACAATAAGTAATCTACTTCTTAACTCAACTAAGTTTTAATAGTTTGTTTGGAACCGTTATATTTAAGTACTTACAGACAAAATACGGCGATAAGGCACTACATATTTTAATTTCAAGTGAAAATAAATGTTTAACATGAGATAAGTTTTCCAAATATTACCCAAATTAAGATTAGACAGAACCCGTGATTTCCTTTCAATATCTACCACCGATAAAGCTTATAAGCATGCTTGCCCTTATCACAGACGAACAAACAACACTGTTGTTAATTAACTTATTTATTTTATACGTGACAGATGGATGAATGTATCGGCACCATGGGAACAAAGTAATGATGTTATTAAAACTGCCGCGGAGTGATTTATTTTAGTTACAGCGATTTTCTCGCGTGTTTATTATCACTGTTACCAATGAAATTCTATACTAGGTGAAACAGAAAGAGTATACTATTTGTTCTTGTAACTTAACTTTGTAATTCTAAAACTATATCAGCTTTGGAGGATACTTGAAAAACAAAACGTGGGGATACAGCTGTTGAGAGATTTCACAAGTCTACAAAACCTTTAGTACCTACTTCAACTGTCCCCCAAAGCCGATAGTTTTAGATTTACAAAGTTAAGTTGCAAAAAAATAGTATACCATTTCTGTTTCACCTAGTAGTATCCAAAATCGTAATAGTGTCTGTGTTTGTTTTAAAATCATTGTAATGAAGGCGGGTTTAACCTAGCAATGGGACAAAAGAATAAATCAAAAGTAAACATATTATAGCAGTGATAGCCGATTGGTTAAGCACGCGTCTTGCGGGCTACCAGGTCTCGAGTCCAAACCCCGGCTCGAACCTCTGGATTTTTCGTAATCTATGTGCGAATCATAATTTCTAAATGATTGTCACTTGCTTACGGTGAACGAAAACATCGTGATGAAATTTGCATGTCTTAGAAGATTTAACCAATTTTCGAAAGACATGTGAAATCCGCCAACCCGCACTGGGCCAGCGTGGTGGATTATGGCCTGAATCCCCCTAGTGTTGAGGGGAGGCCTGTGCCCAGGAGTGGGACGTCAAAGGGGCTAAATTTTTTATTTTATTTTATAAACATATTATAATGTGGGCAAAATCAGCTGTAATTTTTGGAGGCCAAGCTGTATTTTTGGAAGCCAAGCTGTATTTTTGGAAGCCAATTGACTGCCGGTGTTAGGGCCAAGGTACAACTTATTGACTACAGCTCATATATGGGCTGGCTCCATCGGGGTAGTACCACCCACTCACAGAAGTTTGGCGGAACGTAGCTATAATAGTACAGCTGAGTATCGTAAGATTAGCGAGAGTTCCAGTAGCCAACCCCCCCCCCCCCCTCCAAACCTTCCTCAGTCCCCCCCCCCCTGCAAACAGAGTGCATGAAATGCCTTTGGTATAATAATATATTTTTTTTTTTAATAATAAGCTGTCTCCTAAGGTTGCAGCCAGCACTCATAATAGTATTAAACTGAGCCATGAGTGCTGGCTTCCATCAAGATATAGTACGTACAGGCTTTATATTATAAGAAAATTAAGTTAAGATGATATGATAACTAATATAAAATAAGTTAAATAATTAATTTATATTATTTTATATTTTTAATTAAATGAATCAATAAAATTAATGATAATCTATACAAATAAATAAAATTGGAGTGTCTGTTTGTAATATCAAAATAACACCTTTTCACTAAATGCATATGAAAGTACATACGATACCTATAGCAAAAACGCGAATTAAAACATTTTTGTCTGTCTGTCTGTCTGTTCCGGGTAATGTCCGAAACGGCTGGACCGATTTCGACGGGACTTTCACTGGCAGATAGCTGATCTTATAGCGGGTAACTTAGGCTACTTTAATTTTAGAAAAACAATTAGGGTTCCGCGTAAAAAAATAAAAACACTTGAAATCCAAGAGTATCCCTGAAACGGCTGGACCGATACTCTTTGATTTCATGTGTTTTTATTTTTTACGCGGAACCCTAATTGTTTTTCTAAAATTAAAATAGCCTAAGTTACTCCTTAAAACATCAGCTATCTGCCAGTGAAAGTTCCATCAAAATCGGTCCATCCGTCTGATCATTGAGAAAGTTCAGGATTTGAAAGCTTTTCCAGCAATCATAGGCTCTTATATGCCAAGCGAGCGACAACCATAGAACCCGTTGACCCAACCAACGAGCCATTACGATCGAATCAATTAAGGGCGACGTCGGACGATCGTATAAAGAAAGGACCGTAAAAACAATTACACAGGCACCTAATTGGGTTGTCTGTCTGTACTAATCAACACAACATGTTGATAGACCAACTCCATTGTAAATAATTGTACTTAATAAAAGAAATCGTGAGCGATAACGTTGATTCGTTAGTGCGGCCACTTTATCCGTGCTAAGCGTCAGAAGCGTTACACGGTGGCGTCAGAGCTGCGGCGCCCTACGCTTCATACTATAAAGCTTCGCTTCTTTCGGGCGTCTCTAGACGGCACTGTTTTTTTAACCTAATACGAAAACCCAGCAGGCGTTATAGTTTTAGCAGTCTATGTATGTATGTTTGTGTCTGTACTTATGTATTATTTTATGTTCTAGTGCCCTATTTTATTGAATGTCAATCGATTCGTCAGTATGGTCCGGATGACTTAAACTACATTGTTGTATGAACAAAGTCAAAATATGACGGGTGTTACATGCAAATAAGGTCCCTGAATATTCTTTTTGCTGCGGTGTCTAATGACAGACGGGAGAAAAATCTGAGTTCATTTCAATCTAGTACCTATATAAAATATATCTAGCGACAGAAAACAATGTTATACTATATTCGGCGTCAGCTAGCAGTTACAACTACAAAGGTCTCTCAGTGCGCTCGGACGCACAGACTCATTGAATAGCGCCGATTCCCTAAAAACACATGACATCAAAGAGTATCTTCGTAACGGCTGGATTGATTTCGACGGGACTTTCACTGGCAGATAGCTGATGTTATAACTTAGGCTACTTTTATTTTAGAAAAACAAAAAAAAAACAAATAGGTCCTGTCGCGCGGGTTCAGAACGGGTGCGGGAGTGGTTAAGTAAAATTCCACGCGTATGAAGTCGCGGGCTCAGCTAGTTCTTTATAAAATCATTTAAGTACAAGTCACTGTCCAAAATATTTTTATTAATGCCACAGACGTACGTAAACATTTGATGACGTAAGTAGATAATGCTCGGCTAAATACGCCTAGGTAGAGTTATAGGTCGGTGCTCGTAAAACACTAGTTTCACAAGCATGTGCGCCCTGTAAACAGCTAAGTGCCTAATGTCGCAACCGAACGCATTAGCCGTTGCGCACTGACAGACAAACGGACAGATTTACGGCCGTCCTATTGAACCGCGATTAAAAATGTTGTAGAGACACTATAATTCACTGTTTCTCTTGACACGCGAGGAGAACAAATAGCTTTAACAAAATATAACATAGGGCTTTTGGTTGACGGTTCCTTCACTTAATCAACTGTAGTTGATTAACCTGTGATTAGTTAAGTAATTGTAATTAATAAAACTGCAAAGAAACTGCCAACCGACCCTAAATAGACTGACGATGGATGCAGATCCCGCCGTGGAATCCGCTTGCAGTCGGCGTGCAACTGGATCCGAATTAAAATTTTCTAGTCTGCTTGCATTAAGTATAAATTTCCTCTGAATAGACCCTTGGGCCGGCAATATTTTATTTAAATAAAACAATTGATTCGATTAGTAATGTAATGTTAAATGTCATCGTCTTCCTGATAATACGCGTAAATAAATTAGAACTAAAATGCGCTTGATATGATACAAACCGCAAAGATTCATTTAGATGATACAGCAACGACAATAAATAATGACGACTAAAGAAAAAAAACGCCTATAAAACGCTCGCGTTAGATGAATTATGTCCCAGAACATCGCAATTATTGAAAATTACAGTGAAGTAGTGCTATCAAATTGCGTGCATTTTACATAGAAGTAACCTGATCTTTAATGTCTTTGTACTTACTTGAAATGAAACAATATGAGCAGTGTAGGTACCTACGACATTGGACTGAGATGATAATTATACACAATTGTAAGGACTTGTCACTTGCTAACGATTGCCATACAACGTCGCGGCTGATAAGCCGACACTGTCTGCTCGGGTAATTTATTTAGGTCCGAGTTCGCCACCACATTAACGGACCGTTAGAGCAGTAACTGACTGTTTAATATACTGGCAATAGTCGTTTACTGCTCCAACTGTTCGTTATTGTGTAGGTGAACTCGGTCCTTAAGGTCTGAAAACTCTGTAGGTATCTATCAATTCTATATTTAGATTGTATGACATCCTACACAATAGCTTTCATTGTTGTATGAGAATATAATTTGAATTAAAATTACATCACACTATTTACAAATACATCGTACTAAGTACATACAAATCAAAATATATTAAGCCTAATAATAAGTACCTATCCGAAAAATATAAACACGTCTAAATTCACCGCTAGTGCTGCGTACATGATTTGCAAATAAACATCGATAGAGATCTTAAATATCGCGTTTTGGCATGTCATCGATGCGATAGCGATCATTATAGGAGACAGTGGCGCCAAAAACGGGCGAGCAATGAGGTCACCGGTGGCGTCGAGCCAAGTGCATTGAAACGAGTCACGGAACGACCGACGCGCCACACCGACGACGACACAAATCACTCAACTTTTATCGATACTTACGATAACTATTATTATAATAAGTAATTAAAATTTTACTGAACTTTTAGAATGCAAACGAGCACACCGACCATTTCCTTCGTATTTTGTTATAAAACGTAATTGATTTGCGTATTTCAGAAATTTATTATAAACATTTCTTCGCATGATTCAATAGACTATTACTCAAACGCTTTCGAGAATAATGGCTCGGATTCAAAGCAAAGATTACACAGTGTATTAGCGTAAGTTTTCACCCCCGGATTTTTGTGACAACTTTTGTGCATTAAATGATTATTAAGATAGTTTTATTGCATTCGTATTGTTAATGTTTTGATTTATAAATTAATTGAGTAAACTATTAGCTATTGCAATGGCAGACGGCCAAGGAACAGTGGCGCCAACGCCGCGGACAATTACAGATATAGGAGCTATGCAACATGAGCTGCAAAATAAAATTATCATTATTAATGCGACACTAGTACTGTTATGACCGCCATAAACTACATCTATTGAGAAATACTGTTTTATTTACATTAGTTAATGTTCACCATTCATTACAATTTATTATTTGTAGAATGTTCATAATTGCTTTATGTTTGAAGAGTAAAAACAATGCCAGCTCTAGATGTAACAATGTCTGGCGAAACAATTATTTCATTGCATAGCGAAAAATACTAGGGATGGGCGAGGTCTCGCTAATCGTCAATCGAGACAGGCGCCGCGCAGCAACCGCTGAATGAGGTCAGCAGGCGACAAGCCAAGCGCGACTGAGCAACTTTACTGTCATATCGATAAATGCATAATCCCAATAATTTACTGTCCGTGTTTATTAGTAATGTGGCGCCACTACTTGTCTCGTAACTTCTAATCCAATTGAAATGCTTTAATAAATATATTTAACGATTTAAACTTGCATGCAAGTAGTAGATAATCAAGTCGATTAATTCAATTTTGCGATTTCAATACGAACATAACAAGACACCAAAAAACATTAACAATCGAAACATAATGAAAATACGCCCGACGCATGATATATCGTCGATGTTGTCACCAGAACCAGCAACAACGGTATTGTGCGGTGTCGAAATCAATCGATTATTATGACTGACGCGTTTATCGACACAACACGTGGCGTCACTAGCGGATGCGGCGGCGCCCGAGTGCGTCGGCGCCGGTGTTTCACAAACAATGCACTGTGTCCTTTTCACTGCGTCGCTTTGGAAAATCGCCGATTGTTAATTGTTATGCTAATAGCTGGGCGATTATTATAGTTTTGTATGTTGTTGCTTTGTTGCATTGCATGCATATTGTAAAGCTAGATGAAGAATGTTGTACCCACCTTCGGAAATTAAACAAGCACGCATGGGAGTTTTTAAATTGCAAATTTTACCATTGTTAGTAAAGAAATATAAAGTCAACGTAGGCAGAAAAGCTCTAACTATTTATCCAGCCAGATAAATGTTTCAAATTCTTTAGTAGGTAACTTGATAAATAGGCGACCACTTATCTTTAAGGTTTATGTAGATACTTAGATAGATAAAAAGAGGTTTTCATCAATTAATCATACAAGCTTATTGTTAACAAAAGGCTGATGGAATCGAATTAATTATTAGGTTACTTATTGTTAACTTAACTGATCACTGTTGATAATTTAGGTTCGTAATTATAAATCGATCTCAAGTCTGAGAGCGATCTTGGAAATGTCATTCTTATGTCATTACCAGTACAAGTAACATGTCAAAAGCGTACTTAAAACTGCTCTCAGATTTGAGATACATTTATTAATACGGGCCTCAGTGATAGCGTTATGAGACGAGATGTGCCCCGTTTTATTACCTGAAAAGAAAAAGAAAACTTTAAACTTTATACTTATACGATAAGACTACTTTCTGCTTTTCCTATATGTCTATATCCTCTCCTTAAACGACTAAATATAGAGACTAGTTAAATATTTATTTTAAAACATCCATCTATCAAGAAGTACAAAACACATTCCGATTATAATAATGACTAGCGGCCCGCCCCGGCTTCGCACGGGTACATTGCGGTTACATTATTCGAGTTTTAGCAAGGATTCCTAATTTTTTTGAAAATATATTATAGCCTATGTCACCCGGGGATAGTGTAGCTTCCCAACAGTGAAATAATTTTTCAAATCGGTTCAGTAGTTTCGGAGCCTATTCATTACAATCAAACAAACAAAGTTTTCCTCTTTATAATATTAGTATGACTAGGTACTACCTATAATATTAGGTTAAAAACGAATTCATTAAATAGTGCACAAAGCTGGTTGCGCGGGCGCCAGTAGCGGTTATGTTTATTATTGCAGCCGGCATTATATAAAACTTATAAACAATGCTCCGATTTACACGCCACTGTCCGGGATAAACAAACACATGGCATGTGTAGTGTAATGACTGCAAAATAAAATGTATTTTTATGTAGTACAATTATGATTACTTCATAAACGCATAACATTTTATAAATGGATTAATATTTTTATTATTCACCATTTATAACTAAAGCAGTTGAACTGAATGAATTTCAAGTCCCTATGCCATTCCGTTGAGCAACCAGAAGGGCGGAAAACGAGACCGCAACTATAGGGTTCGGAACCTTAAAAAAATGTTTAACATATTGGTTATTATAATTGTCTATCTAAACGTCCAAATATAGATAAATATGCCGTGTAAGGTTGTAAACTTACAATTACAAGAAGGAATTCCCAATAAATTCGTCGATAATAGGCCGACGTAATGGTTGGTAGGTATAACTTTTATGGTTCGTTAAATGCGAAGTATTCACAAGCGGTAGTTTCAAGGTAGATAACCAATGTTTATTTTATTATCGAAATTATTGGTGATTCAGTTTTTATGACGGTAATAGTCATAACTCATAGCTCCTATTAAGTATTTTATAGTATTTTCGAAAAAAAATATTGTGAAATTGATTACGTATCGGTATTTAATCTGCCGACGGTACCCAACTTTTTCAGTTTACATTCACATCTGTCGCCACGCGCGCCGCTTACGCGTAGCTTCGCCAGATATCTTGAGCTCCCTCCCTCTTACAATATCTACATATACTAAGATTTCAGAGGGGTAGCAACATGAATTTTGGAAGGTCAATTTACAGTGGATATTCAAGGCCCCGGTTTTGGTGTAACTCCACGTCCCCTTGCTTCTAGAACGTTCTATTTGAAGACGACATCCCACTGCGTCTATAAATATGGAACTATTTATTCGAAACATAGTTTAATATGACGGTTTTTGACTGATGTCTCAGAATTTTGGACTTCAGGAAATCTTTTTCTAAAAAGAAAATATTCTCACTATGAGAATTCTGATAGGTTTGTCACAAGTACCTATGACTTAAGACTTAAGTAATACACAGACCCTCATGAGTCATAACGATAGGTAAGTGTTCACTCAAAGCCAATATCCTTAAGTTTATTTCACCATTACCATGTTACCACGGCAATATATTCCAACATCTGAGGAAACGAATGTTTACAAAACACGAACTGTTTTCCACAGCCATACATCATAATAGCAAACAATGCAACGATTGCCAACCAAGTAGGTACGTAAACTAATTTAGGTCGCAAGGTTGGCTTAGCAAAATATGGGCGCCGCGGGTCGAGGCCGAGCCCCAGCTCTACCATTTGCGGTTAACTACCGTGGCACACGAAGATCCCGTGGCACAAGTTAGTACAAATATATTCCACAAGACTGCGGATCCGCCCGCGTGGTATTTAAATTAAATTGAAGTGGCCTATGTTACTCTTTATGCTAGAAAGACAATCATACTAGTCCTTATAACATCAGCTATCTGCTAGTGAAAGTCTCGTCAAAATCGGTGCAACCGTTTCGGAGATTAGCCGGATCAAACTGACAGACAGACATACAGAAAAATATGTTTTTTTAATGTTATAAGCACTTTCATAAAGCATTTACTAAAACGCTATTATATTGATAAAACAAACAGTAACTATTTTTTTTATATATAGATTTCATGAGTTTATCATCGAGAGATTTTCACTAGAGTTTCCCACACTAAAAAGCATCACGCAATCATTTAATTTAATGAAACCCGGCGACGCGACGCCGCAGCGCGCCCACGCTCACCTCAGCCGTCTGCCAATCGGCAAATAAAAACTACAACAATACTCGCAAACTAGAAAATTACTTTGGCCGTGTATAAAATACGAATAAATTACAGCTTTAATGAATAAATTATTAGGTCGACGTGGTGTGCTGCGGGAAAAAATAGCGCTATAAGTGCGGCGCCGGCGCCAGCGGCGGCAAGGATAAGCGGTACGCGCACACCTTACACGTAAATAGACTAACTAAACATACGATTATGCACCTTAATGACCGTTAACAAAGTTCGAAATTAAACACTTACCACGGCAAATACGACGTTCTTGCATAAATAAGGGATTCTGAATGCGCTCATGCGACCGTAGCCGTAGCGAGTTATTACGATAGGCACTTTGAAATTCTTAATGCACTAAAACAAACCAAACTACGCTGTAATCCTGTGATATAAAGTCTCTATCGCAATCCAGCATGGTGGTGTCGGAAATGTTCTCTGTCCTTTACATACAAAATAGTTATGAGCGGGACGAAGAGAGTAAAAATATTTGCGAACGCAGCGATCCCGTTCGTTTTGACACGTTACATGCGGCAAGCAAAGTGATAAATATCTTAATTTGGACAGATGCCTTGGCCGATACGTAAATTCTGTGAAAGCGACAACGCGGAAGCCAAGCCGGCTTTAGATACGAACATAAAATAGGCGTGAGAGAACCCATAGACGAACAACCGAATCTTGTGGACAGACCACTCGAAATTCTAACTGGAAAAGCACAATGACTACTTAAAAATGCTTACATACAATAAACAAACACATTTAAGACGTCCTGGGAATATCTTCACTTTTTATACCGTCGGCATCGATCGACTTAATGCAATGTAACTTTAAGTTTATATTTAAATCAGCAGCAGGTGCTGATGAAAGACGAGAAACATAAATTCCGATTCGATAACAGATGCTAGCCAGCCGTCGGTCGACCATACCCGAGTATACGCTCATTATTTGGAGCATAATTCTTTATGTAACCTGAAAGAATCCGACGGAGTTAGTTAACATAACAAATTATGTAATTTTTATCAGGGCTGGAAAAAATCTAGAGAGCAACCAAATCGTAAGACAAATAAGCGTCCGTGCCGGTGTTATCTAAACAGAACCCACGCCTTAATCTCAAAGGTGCCCAAACCTCTTAAGTGCCATCCTGCGGCCGAGTTTTATTATCTCGGGTATTGAGGCACCGCTATCGGCGGAGGTTGTCCATGTTCCACAAAAACTACAAAACCTTATCAACGTACACGCACCTCGACTTAAGGAGGTCCCTATTTCTGTCCGTTCGTCGAAGCTTTTAACCGTATCAGCGTCGTCCCAACCCCGGCGAGATTTATAACCGCCGGCTTCGATTCACAGGTCGGCGGAAGTCCACATTAGGTAACGGAAACCTGTAAGTGCTCTAAATAAGTAATTTTAGACGGTAAAAGCGGAGGGACATCGCTATCGAGAACCACTTCGGGATAATTGAAGTGGAAGACTATATAAATGTTGAGTGTAGAGAAATAAGAGTTCAAACGAAACCCTACAGAGATCGCTTTTAGCCGGGGAGGAACACGAGAATCATTATCGACAGATAAAAGCTGCACCTTTTAGTCATATCTTGAATACAAATAGATCCGGCGCAATTAGAGAATGCGAGACTGCACATAAGTTTAGAATTTTATGAGGATCCGTTCAATTGGACGCTCTTAACATGATTTAAGATAGCATGCCGAGCTCTTGAAGTTCCATTAGGGCTAATGACTGTCCAAGGAATTTCAAGTGACATTGTATGATTGAGTGGCGTTGGAAGCGCCGTTGACAGGTACACGGTGAGTCAGCCACAAACATAGCACGGTGACGGCAACAAAAGAAACAAAACTTGGGTTAAATTGCTTTCAAAACTGTAGTAGTGAAAAACAAAGCCTATTGTTGTTTAGAAATTAAGATGTTAAGAATACTATACGTTACTTCATACTAAGTGACAACATTCGACTTGAGTAGGCAGTTAAAGTAATTAACAAGTCGAGCAAAGCATAGAAATTGGCGGCAACAGTAAATGGAGATAATTTACTAGGTTCAGTGCTAAGCTTTCGTGCGACGGTAGGTTATTAATCACTTATACCGACAGGCTAATGGCGAGTGCACCATAATTAGCTCCGCGTCCACACGAAGTAAATCCAGAAACAATATTTCAAAGATATGCAAAGCCACTCGAGATGTACAAAAAGCAGCCAGGTAAAACTTTTGTTCACGAACAAAATGTTTGAAAAAAATCGTTATCTCGTTTGGCAAATTTAGTACAGGTAGAGCGTACCTGTTGCGACTCGGGAACAAAAGGGGCTCGTAGAGGCGTCGCCCGTTAATGGCGGTATGATACAGTGTGGGCGACTAAGTCAATTAGGCCATCCGCCGACCGACGCCATTCCCGGAATGTCGGCGACAAATGAGTAGATGCGATAAAAAGCTAGACAAGACAGACTGGCAGTCCTTTTTGCTCTGACCTGCCTTAGCGGTTCTGATAACAGTACCTTTTCTTAATTGAGTTTCGGTGTTCCGTAATTCCTTATCACCGAATCGCATTAGGGCCCCAACATCGGACACCGGTTTATCGGCACATTTAACCCGCGCAATCTCTCGTCCGGGCCATGGGTTTTACAGCCGTATAATTCTCGGTTTGATAACATTATGAATAACACAAAAAAGTGAAGATTTTATTGCTTTTATTTCAGTGTTGTGATAAATTTACGTCAGGCAATAAATCATACAATAAAAGTATAATATAATACAAGCACGCATGAAAATCATTGAGATTTGAACATTTAGTGAAAACTGTCAACGAAATCCTGTGCTCGCAACTGAATCGAACACGCGCAGCGTCGTACGAGTAATGCGCATTCACAATCACATGCAATTGATATTTCTGTCGATAACTGTGCATCCGCTGTGTAATTGATAAAACGAAACAACAAATGGTGTTTTAGCATCGACGCCTGGACAACAGAAGCGTGTAGCAACCGTAAAAGTCAGATAACACAATGAGTCACAAGTGCAAGTGCTTTCGCCCGGTGAATCACATCCTTTATGTTTAGTATTTAGTATATTGTGGTGTGTTACGTTTCCGTTATTCTTTTTGATTCTGATTTTCCAGATGCCGCCGCTCTGTAGTCACGGCTTGATCTTGTTTTGGAACTGAAATCATTTGATGTTTTTGGCTCACATTCAAGAGCAACAGTATTTTTAATTTGAATAGTGTACTTCGATTATACAATTGTACAATTTAAAGCAGCAACTGAAGCGGGGGATCCTAAAGTAGAAACTTGAAATAAAGTTGATCACAAAACGGTACGCGGTGTGTTCACTTCGTTGGTTGAGATAGAAAAGTGTATATTAACTTCTGAAGGGAATGTAGCCGGCGAGACGAATAAACCTTGTTGCGGCGGTATTGTTGCGGGTATTGAAGATGCAATCTGCGCAGTCACTGGCATTTGACCCGCGCCTCTTGCGTTTATATTAATTTATTTTCTATTGGATTTAGAAACGGCTTTCACATGCGAAATAACGTATGTACATAAAGCAATTAACTTTGCTTATTTAGAATTTATGTTTTCATGAGTTTAATCGAGACGATTACATCGTTACTTTCATCATTACTTTTTAGCGCCTATTGCTTGGATATTTGTTAATTCAAAACGGCTAGATTGATAGTAAACGATTTTTAGGCGCGCTTGACAACAACTTGAATAAACTAACTTCAAAATGTTTATTTGTATAACACACACCGTAGAAACAATGGATCAAAGAACATACTGTGTTGTGCTGAGTCAGTGATGTCAAATTAAAATATTTATGAGGGTCCGACTCCGACTCGCTCCCAACTCTCTTCGATGCTACGTATTTTTTGTTTTTGTTCATCAAATATTGTTTTGGCTGTAGTTATTCAATGTGAAGCAGCTTTGTCGTATATTTCTATTTCTACATTAATAATTATTATTATTGTAGCGGAATGTTTTATTTAACTTGGTTCTTTTTCCTTTATAATTTACGTAGTTTTATGTGTTCCTCGCTACATAGACCTACATTCTTCCTGTATTTTTCCGTATAACAAACCACGCTTTATCGGTATTTTTATCAGTAATAAAATAGCCACTTATATAATATTAGACTCTACCGCTTTGTCCAAAAATATTTTATCTACTTTGCATAATATATTTAGATGTAACTTTTTCACAGCTGGATGTGTTTTTTTGTTTCCAATAACGACTTATTTAGTGTGTTATTTTTTATAAACCAGTAGTAAAATGGATCTTACATTTTCAAAACCAGTTGATGGTTATTAAAATATTTTCGAAAGCTCCGTTACTTGTATACTTCTGAAGTTGTATTAAATGCAATTTTGACGTTGATAAACTTGGTGTATTTGCATACCGGGCGTTTGACGTTTGCCAGGCTGCCACCGCTGGGGCACTGTAGACCTTATATACCTACTAGCCGTATATGTACCACACCACACTACTTATGTACCAACAGGACGTATACGGAATGTTGTCTATTTGTCCAAGTGGCATCTGCCGCATATATTTACATAAAATATTGTGGACATAGTGAGGTACTTACGTGAAGTTTGTCTAAGTTAATGTTTGCAAATATTAAATCGTTCTGTTGAACATTGTCTTTCTTTATCCATGACGTAGGTGTATTAAGTTTATAAAGATTTAAATAAATGCTGATTCTTGCTGGACTGCGCCTATAATTATAGAGATACCTATAACAGCAGTTGATGACCGCTTGGCGCAGTGGTTCGAGTGTAGTCGGCTCTGCCCATTGCACTGGGTGGTTGCGGGTTCGTATGAAATACGTCAGTTTGACAGATTTTCTGTAGAAAAACTGACAAAACTGACGTAGTCAGATACGCAATACGTCAGTTTTAACGTATTGCGAGTCAATCGAGATACCAGCTGTTAACAGAGTCAGGCCCTGGGTCTGGGTGTCACTGGGATCGCCCTCAGTCCATTGTACGGTACCAGTAGTACAGGCGTTGCTTAGTTTGGGATCATACAGTTGGGGTGTCAGTCTGGCGATATTATTATTTATATTTTTATGGGACTCATCATATGGGACATCAAGAGCGACCAAAACCAATCAAGTCGAAACATGGGTCTATAAGTAAATGGCAAATATGCCGGATGACTGCCAAAAACACGATTGAGTCACTTATAACCTCAGTACGCGTGACAAATTATAATTTACTTATCGCGAATAATCAATGCAAATATCCGACGGCGGCGCCTCGCCCACGTGTCTCTCTGGCTACTGTACTGCATTTGTAGACATTCAAACAAGTACTTAATTCAACGTAGGTGTACACGTAATTGTACGAGAGAAAATCTTCCGGCACGATACCTCTTACAACCGGCCTTATCGAGCCAATAAGATTATACGGAACTCGTTTTTGTAATAAGCTGGTACGCGATTGTTGTTAACCGAATAAACATCGGAATCAGGTTCCAAACTCGAATAATTGCCACACAAGGAGACATTGTACGAATCGAACAAAAAATAAATTGAAATATTTCAACGTTGTGCTAATGATGGGGGACTCGTAAATATTACTGACGAAAATAGTTTTATTATATATTATATTTTAAAACGAACAATTGGTATAACACAAGGATAAGCATATTTTAGTAATTCAGATACTTTTCGACAAGCGAATGAGATTTGAACAAAAAAACCAATGCTTATAAAGATGTGTTCCGACATTCAAGAAATATGTCGCGTAATTTAAAGGAAGCAAGAAAACATGAGTGTGTACGGGTAGATCGTCAAATATTTGCTAAACAACAGCCTCACAAATTCGCAAGAATGCAAATTAAGTTCGTCAGCTATAACTGATGAACCGTGACCCTTGAATTTCTCCATCCACACCTTTTACAGAGCTCATCGGACACTGGCCCCTGGCCCCATTCGCTTTAAAAGGCAAGACATAAATAAGTATAAATGTTGGCGCCGATATATGATCGATATACAATGTACTGAATTATAATTTCAAAATCATGTCAACCTAATGAATGCGCCTTATTATCAAGCTGATAAAGGCCGGTTCATTAAAGTTGACATAATAAGTATTACCAGTTTATTAGTATTTCTACACGTTATCTGTAGGTGTGGATTTGACAGGTCAGATAGGTGATAATTCGACAAACCAGAATTTAATTGGACAGTGGATAACCACTTTTATTAACGCTTTCAAGGTTTGACAAGTGAAATATTTACTGAAGCAAAAAGATTTATAGATGGCGCGGAATGTTTGAAATGGAAATATTGGGAAAGCAATGTTGAAGACTAGAAATAAATTCTTGGGAAAGATTATGAATCAGGCAAGTATTCTGATGATGATAAAAATGCTGATGTAAGTGTGGTCTTAAAATTTTCACAAGCTAGTGAGCAAACAATATGTTTGGTGCAAGATGCCGAAAGTATAAAAAAGTGCTCTGAATTTAATAGTTTATAGTACCAACGGAAGATCATATAAACACGCGTTTTGTGGAGTTATAGTGGTTTTCGCTCCAGTTCTAATTCGCACCTCAGAAATGCTTCCATTGAATAATGGCTGACCACCCACGGCAGCAATAAATATTTATAACTGAAAGCATTTCGAAGAATGCGATACTTCCGTGCGAACGAGCCAAACATGTTCCTGTGAATTCGCAAAGGGTAAGTGTTGATGAAATGCTTGCATATAATAAACTTCAAACCGCAAACGATACTTCAACTTACACTCAAACAGAAGATAAAGCTTCAATTTTACTACGGTGCATTACGAAGATTCTCACGAATTCAATTACATCTTGTGAGAAAAGATAATAAACCTGAATATGGGCTAATTACTTTCAACACGATTATATTTGTTTCGTGTTAAACAAAGAATAACATTTTAATATAAAACAAAACAGACAATTACAAAATCTAGCACATGTTGGATCAAAGAAAAGCGTAGCATGAAGATGCAAATACGAATAAAGTTACCATCGGTCTGGACTAGCACATACATGTTTATGAGTCTCATGACCATCACATACCTTTGTTTGACTGTAACAGGGTTTATTTTTAGATTACCTAATTGATATTCAATAATGAGAGACCACCAAGCTGGGTTGGCGCAATAAATCACCCGTCAAGGAAAAGGCCGCGTCGCTCGCTGACTTGCTAACTACTTTGCAACGGCGTACGCGCACCTGACGGCGCATCGATCAAGCTTAGTGAGCGAAGTCGACTCTACATACACGATGCTCGATGATAGAAATCTGATTGATTGATTTGTATCAGACGGCAACGGAACATCTTGGGAACGTTGGATGATGCTTGTTAACGAGCTTTGAAACCACACATCTGCTTTGATTAAGTATCTACCTACCTCTGGCAATTGAATTGGATATTAGTTTGAAGGGCGATCACTTCATATTTGCATTGGACGGCGATGTAAGAATAACTTTTAAACAATGCAGTTTACACAGTTGCAAATAATTTCAACAATATACATACTTAGCGCTCACAAAATTGGAGGGACTGGAACATAGAGTTACAGCAGCGGTGTTAAATTTTGACGTCAGAGAAAGCAATGCGCTCTGTTTAACATTCGAGCGAATGTCTTGGGAGTGCGTCATGCAACATCTCTTCTTATAATAGACGTGTTTACAAGTAAAATACCTACGTCTATTAAAGTAAATAGTTTTATAGCTTGAAGTATGTCATACAGTCACCTTCGTCGGGCGAGTGGCACTGTCGCCTCGTGCATACATATGGCCTGCTTAACGAGTGCATTGCAACAACACCGTGACATGCTGGATTAATGCTCTATTTGCACGGCCCTGACTGTCGTCGGTATGATATAAATTCTACTGTGCATCGATGGACGCATTCATTCCTTTAAACAAATATTCCATTAAATTTGCAGGCTCTTATGAATCTCATTGAATACATGTGTAGTTTGGCAACAATCATTACGATAATGGTATTTAATTACATTGTATGTTTTATTATTTGTAGAGTTAATTACATGTGCAACGTCGCATGACGTCCGGCCCGTCTCCCGACTCCGATGTGAATGGCTTAAACCGCGGATTGTCGGTCCAGAGGCGCCACTGCGCTACTGGCGCCCCGCTTCCGGCCAGGTAGCGGAAGTCAGCTGCAAATGTCGTTCGTTATGCACTAGTAGCCCTGTTGTATTCAACCCACACTAGTTTATTTGTTTCGATTCATTATATTATGTGCTTTCGGATGCAACACTTATATTTTCAAGAAACAATATACACAGGTGTTTTGACACAAATTGAAACGAATTTACTGCGGAGGAGAAATTTATGGCAACGCTTCATGTTTGTTTTGAGATGAATTCAAGTGAAAAAGAGATGTTTTAGTATTTTGTTGCACGCACTGATTCTTGGAAGACGCTTGGCCCCATTATATTTCAAGAAACAATTCTTTGTTCACTGGAGTGTGACGCATACTGGTTGAAACACAGACGTCTAATACATGAGTATAATAAACAATAAGGATTAACTTCAAAAAACATTAAAATTGTAACAATTAGATTTAACAGAATTGAAAGAATTTGAGCCTGAAATCAAGCTGGCCACCATTAAAAGGGTTCAAAATGTAGTGTCTCATCTTCTTTATTAGAAATACCACCCAGCTTTCAGGAGTAACTGTGGCGAGAGCGTGGGCTAGGCCTAGCCCTTAGTTATATTGTTTATTACGTAAGAATTTAGCGTTTGTTTAACCACCTCGATTATCTGTTATGATCAATTAATCACCGTTGCGAATCACCATCGGTTTGCCGTGGATTGTTTCAGTTAGGCATGCTTTTTGCCTCCCATTCATACTCTTGGTGTTAGGTTACCGAGTTACGACCGTGTCAAATGATCCGTAGCCAAATTAAGAATTTTGTTATATCTTTTACCTAGTTTAGTGTTGTTTTTATTTTAAGTTTTACTACACTTTATGCGTTTATGGATGGAAATTGATTTTGATAAAGATTCAGATGTACTTTTTATAATGCTTTCTTATTATGTTTTTAACTTTTTATACATTTTGTGGTTGCCTTATCTGTCTGTCTTACTTTCATTTCCATCAAATCTATTTGGATCAAGAAGGATCCTATCATATTAAATTGATGAAGGACATCACCATGTTTACTTGTTATTCGTAACTTATTGGTCCGTTACTTGTTAATAGACGTTTGTGCGCGTTTCCAATACGCAGGTGAATTTGTTCACATCTGCTTCGAGTCGCACCCTATTGACGAACGATACATAATGACACACGGCGATAAAAAGGTTTCGTTATGGGATCCCGTGGGCACCGTCAAGACCCCACTTTATCCTGCCACTTCGAACGACATTGATATTTCTTCCACCGACATAAAGCACAGTTTCGAATGTAGATTGTTGATAAGTGATTGCAGCCGTCGCTGTCTAGTATTTTGGCGCCAGACAACAGTTAAACGGACGCAACAACCCTCCGTCTGTTAAAAGCAATCACTTGTTAATTATTATTTGACATGCGATAGGGATTTTTGGTTGGTTGCGTGACGTCATCTTACTTACGGACAATGATTGTTCAAAGGATGTAGCTTACCTGAAACACAAGAAAATTATATTATGAGACAAGGCTATGATATAATATTATACTACTTTCACAGAAAACCTTATGTGCGGTTGCGGAACCTAGTTACTTCGTGACCCATTCTAATTATATTGTGGGTGCCGCACCAACTGATAAGCAATAAGGTGATCCAAAAATATAATGGTTCCTAAGTCGTGGTGGGCCCAATTCCCGAAGCAAAATGGGCAAAAACCCTAGATTAATTAGATATAGTTTATCAGAATGGAATCAACCTGCTATACTGTACTATGTACTGCTGTAGACCAAAAACAACCTTGTATTTATGGTTCTAGGTTGGTTTTAGTTTGCAGTAGTGGGTCCAATTTTGGAAAACTACCATAATCCTACTAATATTATAAATGCGAAAGTTTGTGAGTGGGGATGTATGTTTGCTACTCTTTCACACAAAAACTACAGAACGGATTTGTATGAAAATTAAAACACAGATAGTTTAATACCTGGATTAACACATAGAATACTTTACTTAAGTCTACGCGGACGAAGTCGCGGGCAGAAACTAGTATAAGTATATAACTCCATTCGAAATTCAAATAAGGACCCTATAGCTTGCACTTTTGTATTTAGAACGCTTTCTGCAATGGTATAGTGTATGTTCTTCTTGGCATGCCTTTTTAATGTTTAATTTTTAAATACCTTTTTATAAAATAAAATTATTATTAGAATGTCTTTTAATAATTTTGAAAGACGAATTACTTTAAAAAGACATGCTAAGATCGTTTACTAAATCCGAATACATAAGTTCACAGCAGCTTTTCAACCACTTTAAACTACATCCAATCTCCGCTCTCCCAATGTCGTGTACACAAAAACCTCAAAAACCAACATGTGGCGTCGCGCCGGAGCCCTGCCGGCGGGAGCCGGGCGCCGGTGACGTCACGGGAATCCACCCGTGAATTGGACACAGTTTTACAGAACGGAATCAACCCACATGCACTGCTGTAGACCAAAACGAACCTTGTGTTAGTGGTTCTAGGTTGGTTTCAGGTTGCAGAAATGTGTGTGGATTGGTGCCATTTTGCAAAAATACGTGCAATTACTAATGAGTCAATGCGTTCCATAGATTTGTTGTCATCTCTAATACCTTAAGTACCGTTCGGCGGCGGTTCGTTCTAGAGGCTACTGCTTTCTCTTGCATCGGAGCTTCTTTCTTTTAACCGACTTAAAAAAAAAGGAGGACGTTCTAAATTCGATTGTAAGTAATTTTTATGTTTGTTACCTCAGAACTCTTTCAGTTGTAAACTATTTGGATAATTATTTTATTTGAAAGGATATACTTTCAGGTTGCTCCCATACAAATTTCATCAAAATCGGTTCAAGTTTGATTTTTAGGGTTACGTTGTCAAACTCTGAACCCTTTGGTCATTGCACGAATTTCTTCGTGATCAGCGACCGTGCCTTAGAAGGCTGCAAATTGTCACAAAAGAAAGAGTAGGGTATAATTAAATAGGTATTTTAAAATGGTTTAGATAATCTATACAAATAAATTAAATTGGAGTGTCTGTTTGTAATATCAAAATAACACCTTTTCACTAAATGCATATGAAAGTATATACGACACCTATAACAAAAACGCGATTAATTTTGTTTTTGTCGGTCTGTCTGTCTGTCCGTCTGTCTGTCTGTCTGTCTGTCTGTCTGTGTGTTTGTTCCGGGTAATCGCCGAAACGGCTGGACCGATTTTGGCAGATAGCTGATGTTTTAAGGAGTAACTTAGGCTACTTTTATTTTAGAAAAACAAAATTAAAAAAAAAAATGGGTCCTGTCGCGCGGGCCCAGATAATAATAATAATAATAATATTCATTTATTTCAGGAATATTTTGTTCCCATAGTTACAATAAGTATATAAAAATAAAATATAAAAAAATTAAAATTAAATAAAAACATAAGAAAAACCCACAATAGTTGGCGCGTCTCCAAAAAACAGGCATTTTAAACATAAAATGATTGTAAAAAAACAACATAAAAAATAAGACTGACACATTTCGCAGCGTTTTCTTATTTAATATTATGATCACGGTGCACAGATATCCAGCATTTAAAAATGGGGTTGTCCGGGTATTCGGACAACGTGCAGAGTATCCCGTTGCCCGATCCACGTATCCGAGACCAGAGCGCCGCAATCCTCATCCTTCTGATGGCAAAGAAGTCAGCAATCCTCTGCTCAGCAAACATGCCCGACGCGCTGCAATAACCACGCGGACGAAGTCGCGGGCTCAGCTAGTATTATAATACATTTTGATAACACTTAGCTACTTTTCGCCGATCTTCTGTGAGATGGTCGTACTACCCTAGTCGAGCCAGCGCGTACATGAGCTGTAGTCAATTCGCTACAGGTTAGGTCGATCACACACACCGTTAAGTTCTTATATATTTTTTATGCTTTGCTGTTGCCGTAGATCGTATCTATAGAACAAAATTACATCGTGATTTATTGGGAGAGTGGTAGGAACTATTCTGATCTTTAATGGAATGGAATTCCAACTGCAACACGGCTTTAGAGCTATTTTCAGGAGCGACTATTCTGTCCTTGCAGTGGCGGGTTTTCCTTAAAACCAACGAGGATTAGTACTTTTTTTTCGTGGCGAAAACCTCAGGAATATTTGCACGCCCCGGGGCGCGGGGGAGGCTAGGCGTGCCGGTTATGCCGGACTCTTACCGGCTAAAAACTCACTTGGACGAAATCCCACCTTGCGACAGGGCAACTGGCAAGCTCTCGCACACATCCGTGACCAACTAGGCTCAGGCCCAGGGCAACCACATATATAACCCATGAGATAGGTAACCATAAGGGGCGGCTAATCGTGGCAAAAATGTTTTTATTGTTAGACGTTTCTTTCTTCTCCACAACCTAACTCCTGATCAGATTTTTATAAAAATCCTACTAATATTATAAATGTGAAAGTTTGTGAGTGTGGATGTATGTTTGTTAATCCTTCACGCAAAAACTACTGAACGGATTTGGATGAAATTTGGAACGCAGATAGTTTATAACCGGGATTACCATATAGGATACTTTTTATCCCGATAATCCCGAAATTTTTGTTACGTTAAATACTACGCGGACGAAGTCGGTGGGCACAGCTAGTTGGGAATAAATTAATATTATACGTGTCATTAAACAATGAGCTGAGAAGGGAGCGGTGGTGGGTACATGGCCTAGGGCGACAAAGACTGCTAGTCCACCTCTGTGTATTCCGGAGAATAATAATATAATTTGCGTACAAAATCTATACGTAACGTGAGATATAGGTAACATATACCACAGATAAGAAAAAGTTACAATGCGAGCAATATTCACTAATCATTAATTTGAAACGAGATTACGAAGAAATTGATTGATAACGATAATAATAAAATTTTCAGTCATAAATAATCTTAGATAATAGGTAATAATTTTACGGTCGATATACGATTAGTATGTAGACTTATGGATTTAGATGTCTGACTGTGGGGGTCTCCAGTTGGGCCACACGCGCGGGTGTTTCAAGCTCTCCAATGCAATGGAATAATATCTACCTTTTTGTAGATAAAGATAACGTAGGGCTTAGATAAAAATAAAGTGTTATTCTTCTAAAACAAACAGGTCGCATACATATTTCATTAAGTCCACTATTCAACGGTAAGGCATAGTTTTTTTTCAAAATTAATTATTGTTTATGAAATATTGAGCTTCAATGTGGCTTTTTTACATGAGTTGTTTATGATAACCAAGCAAACCTAGCTGGCCAAAAATATAATATCGTTATTGAAATGGCTACAGAACCCACTTGGCCGGATTTTTTTTAAACTAGGGCAACGGTTTTTCGGTTATGAGACTATCAAGACTGTCCAAAATATTAATAAAAAGCAATGGTTTTTTAATTATATAACGCTCTATTTAATAAGCAGACTTGGTGCCCCGTGTTCAAGCTATTTTTTTTTTCTCACATTCTGTTTGCTTCCATACATTCCTGGTGCGCACGAGCATCACGGCTTTCACCGTAATGAAGAAACTTTTCTAATAATGGCGCCGTGTAATCGTTACGTCACGCGGCACGCCCGCCGTTCAACTGGTGAAACAATGTATTGTCCTTGACGAACTCTGATAATTAGTGGATAATTACATACTTGAGGTAATCAGTCATGAGGTAATTAGTACATTGTACCTACATACTTAGCAAACAACCATGACAACAGGGATATGGGACCAAATAGCCGTCAATAAGCGTCCATAGCCTAGTGGTTAGAGGGGCCGTCCTCGTAGCTGAGAGGTTCCGGGTTCGATCCCCATCCTGGCCATTAAACTATTGACGTGAGCCCACTCCTAGCACAAGCATTAGCTTAGTTGGAGGGGCTAAAGGGAATACTAGTAATGTGATAAACACACATTGCTAGGCAATCTTTTTAAAAAAAGAACAAAAAAAAATCCCATTTGAACACCGCAGTCTACGATTAAAATTCTTGAAACACATACATGATCGACCATCGATACCAGGCATGCCTTTTAAGTTCTGTCGTTTCCATATTTCCCGGCAATTTTGAATTTGGAACTGTTCTATATTCGAATGTGTTTAAATTTCGAAACTCAAAACAATTGAAAATTTTGGGATTAATGCTATTGTTTAGTCACAGCGTCGATTAGAATCTGTCAGGTTACGTACGAAAATGAATCCTTCTAAGGAAAATGTTCGTGCAATAATTTTCTACAACTTTAGAAGAGGCCTGACACGGCTTCAGTGTTTTGAAGCGCTAACATCTGTGTTCAGTGATGAAGCCCCATGTCTGCGGACTGTCGAACGCTGGTATTTATAATTCCAGCGTAGACATACTAGTCTTAGTGACAAATCTCGCGAAGGACGGCCAAAATCCGCCTTCACTGAAGATAACATCATTGCTGTGAGACAACAAATTCTCTAAGATCGTCATGTGACATA
This sequence comes from Notodonta ziczac, assembly GCA_918843915.1. Classification (NCBI taxonomy): domain Eukaryota; kingdom Metazoa; phylum Arthropoda; class Insecta; order Lepidoptera; family Notodontidae; genus Notodonta; species Notodonta ziczac. The sequence continues at coordinate 9,841,553 of OU974050.1, read as the reverse complement.
TCGAGAGATAGAGGCTCTATTAGGCATCTCAGGGACAACCATTCAGAAAATCTTGCATGAAGCGCTTGGTGTAAGAAAGCTAGTTTGCCGTTGGATACCGCATCTGCTTTCCGACGATCACAAGGCGGCCCGCGTCAGATGGTGTAAGAAAACTCTGCAAAGGTTCAACCAAGGAGAGTCAAATCACGTCTACGACATCATCAGTGGTGACGAATCTTGGATCTATGCCTACGATCCTGATTCCAAACAACAATCTACAATCTGGGTCTTTCAAGACAAGCCAAAACCGACTAAAGTTGTTCGTTCTCGAAGCACTTTAAAAAAGGTGGTGGCCACGTTCATTGGAAAAACCGGCCATATTGCGACTATTGCACTTGAAGATCGTAGAACGGTTAATGGAGAGTGGTATACCACAGTTTGTTTACCACAAGTCATCGCCAACTTCGAAAATCTAACTCAAAGCGACGCATCATCCTGCACCACGACAACGCAATCTCACACAGCGCTCGTCAAACGATTGAGTATTTGAAGCAGGAAAAAGTAGAAATTCTTGATCATCCTCCATACAGTCCTGACCTAAGCCCTAACGATTTATTTACATTTCCTAAAATTAAGAAAAGTCTTCGTGGTCAAAGGTTCCAGTCCGGTGAAAAAGCAGTCGACGCTTTCAAGTCAGCCATTTTGAACACCCCCACTTTAGAGTGGTATAAATGTTATAATAACTGGTTTGAGCGAATGGAAAAGTGTATTAAGCTACGTGGTGAATACTTTGAAAAACAATAAAAAGTACTATAAGGTTCTAGTTGTGTTTTTTTCTTCAAACGACAAAACTTAAAAGGCATCCCTCGTATCTATGTATAGTCGGTCTAGTGTAATCTTGAACCTTTACCGTTTGCACTGACGAAATATGGGTATACTAGGTACACCGATTAATGATGCTGTCCCTATTTTGTGCTATCGAATGATAGAGACAAAGTCATGTTTTATGTGAATGATTTGTGTCCAACGTAGGGTTACACCATGGAGAATTATGGGTATTGGGAATAAGCCGAAACCGTTTTGATTTTTGTTAGTGATGCGCCGAATGGTGATTTTTCCGAATGACCGAATACTATTCGGATTGAATCTTATCGAACCGAATAGGTACCATCAACAAAGTTGACGCTTGATCAATTTTTAATACTTTTCCCTTGCAGGCAGTAATCATAGGATGCCTCGCCCATTATGTTTTTGTCCAATGAGACGAAAAGTTTGAATGAGTCAAAAGCCCTTTTTTTTGAAAGCCCTATCTTTTAATTGTTTTTATGACCATGCTAGTCGCATGTGGCTGCTGGTCACTGCATACAAAATGTAACCTTAAGGTGATCAAGCGTCGAGTTTGTTGATTGTACCTACGTATTCGGTATAATTATTTGGTTCAGTGCTCTACATATTTTGCCGCAATAACAGGTTTATACATGTTCAGTGCAAGTCGGTGGCCGCCTGCGCGTTCCCCCGTTACTATCAGTTTGTGACAAGTCGTAACAAGAATTTATAAAGGATATCGCACGAATTTACTTAGATTTACTATTTTGTTTTAATATGATTTAGTACAAAAAGTTACTTATTGTTATTTATTTAAGTCTTTCAATTGTGTAGTTTTAAAACGAAGCTACTTACTTAAACAGAGTACCTATATTCAGCATTGAAACCGATTAATATATAGAATACGAATAGGTATCTTTGACTAAGATTTCTAATATTTGACAAATATGCCGAAGTCTAAACGAATATTCGGCACAGCTCAAATTTTTTTACCCCTCTGGAGCTACATAGTAATGAACCTCATTGAGCTTCTTCCTTTGTTTCGGTCAGTGTGCCTTATATTGTATCATTACTAATCTTGGTCTAGACTAGGCGATAATATCGATGACAAATGGGTAATTCGAGAGGTAGGTCTAGGTAGGTATGTACATTGTGTCCGATACTGGATGTGTCGCGGCGCCAAGCTGCTCAGTATCAGATCTTGGCGATAACTTATCGATGATTTGCGATTGCGAATCAACAAATAGGTATCGGTTTACAGACATGATTGTACAATAAAATAACACTACACAACATGTTTTTAATGTTACAGATATTGGTAATCGTAACGTAGTATAAATAAAATTAATTACAAAACCTTAATTATTTCTAGTTTTTTAGTGCACCCAGTTTTTTTTAAGTCGGTTTAATATTTTTATTATCAAACGGGAGGTACACCACGGTGCGGGCTCATTTTACGCATCTGAAAATCTCGAAATCATCCGACATCGAAATTTAGCAAGTGTTTTCCTTAGTGCAACAGTGTTTTCCTTAGTCCTTAGTGCGAGGTAGTAGTGTGTAAAGCTTTAATCAATTAAATTTGAATCCTGAATAGCCTTTGAACCTATTTTGTCTTTTTTTTTCAATATAGATTCAGTTTTAAACTTAAAACTAAATTAATATACAAATATACCTATTCAGCAATAAGGCCGAATAATTAAATATTTTCCAAATATGCCGAATACCGAATACTAAACGAGTATTCAGCGCATCTCTACTCCTAAAATACATATACCTATTTTTAGGTACCAATAATTTCCCGCTCAGCTATTAGGTATTTGAGGAGTTACAGCACCAGATGTTTACTAGGCAAATGTAGACTAGCCAGAATTAGGGCCTGTGCACACCAAGTTTTCTAAACGCGCTTTTATCCTACAAAAGTCTACAGTCTACCGTCTAAAGTTTATAGGCTGCGTCTGACTCGCGTGCGTATCGCGTCTGTATCACTACAAAGGCACGTCGACGGCGCGTTTAAAACACGTGGTGTGCATAGGCCCTTAGCCCTCATTCGCACGGGAGTTTTTTAACGTCCGTTAAAAAAGCGTTCAAATAGAACAAATACATTTTCAAAGCCTTAACGCCCAACGCCTAGCGCTGAAAATGCAACACTGCTCGATAAACAACGTCGCGTTTTAAAAGCGCTTACGTATGAACATATTAGCTGTGCCCACGGACTTCGTCCGCGTAGTATTTAACGTAACAAAAATTTCGGGATTATCGGGATAAAAAGTATCCTATAGGTTAATCCCGGTTATAAACTATCTGTGTTCCAAATTTCATCCAAATCCCTTCAGTAGTTTTTGCGTGAAGGAGTAACAAACATACATACATACATCCACACTCACAAACTTTCACATTTATAATATTAGTAGGAAGTAGGATACTTAAAAATGCATTTGTTCTATTTGAACGCTTTTTTAACGGACGTTAAAATATCTCCCGTGCGAATGAGGCCTTATGTATAGGTAATCCCTGTGTACCTAGCGGCGCGCGGCGGCGTCAGCTCGGTCCCGGATTATCAGGGCTACACGCGACTCAATTTTATTGCCGATGGGAAATTGATGACAAACCGATACAATAGATGATATCGTACATAATTACAATATTTTATTTAAAACTAGCTGTGCCCGCGACTTCGTCCGCGTAGTATTTAAATTAACAAAAATATCGGGATTATCGGGATAAAAAGTATCCTATGTGTTAATCCCGGTTATAAACTATCTGTGTTCCAAATTTAATCCAAATCAGTTCAGTAGTTTTTGCCTGAAAAAGTAACAAACATCCACACTCACAAACTTTCACATTTATAATATTAGTAGGAAGTAGGATTTACCGAAAACATATTTTTTCGAGATATGACCTTGTTGCCTTACGCTTCGATTATCCTTTTAGGGCCGAGTTCAGTTACCCTAACCCCCTAACTAACCGTTAGAGCAGCGACTGATTGTTTGATAGGTACGCTGGTAAACGTCGATTACATTTCTAACAGTCCGTTAGTGTGTGCGGTTAAACTCTGTCCCTTAGATGCTTTAAGTAGGTAGGTAGTCACCTAGAGACACTGTTTGTTTAGAACTTAGGTAGGTATAAGTACAAATATTACTTCATTAGGGTTGCAATTTTAAGCGTCGAAGAATTCATTCCGGTGTTGTTAATTAACGTCCGAATATGAATGACCTCGCATGATAATTGATAACACGTTGAACCCGGTCGCCTTGTATTGTAACCACGAAATTACCTACCTACCTATCTTAATTATTTTATTTACCAGTTCATTATGAACTGATTTTTAATTATGAAAACTATAATTATTGTTCTAGATCCCTGTCTATTTGTTTGATGAAAGTTAGATGGGTAGGTAGGTAGGTACCTATGTACTGATCTACCTAAATTAGCATGTTAATTTATTTAGCACTAGCGGCCCGCCCCGGCTTCGCACGGGTACATTGCGGTTACATTATTCGAGTTTTAGTAAGGATCCCTAATTTTTTTGAAAATATATTATAGCCTATGTCACCCGGGGATAGTGTAGCTTCCCAACAGTGAACTAATTTTTCAAATCGGTTCAGTAGTTTCGGAGCCTATTCATTACAATCAAACAAACAAAGTTTTCCTCTTTACTTATAATATTAGTATGACTACTACTCAACTAGATAAGAGAGGGGGGTTAGGCAATTAGATGTGATGTCCGTGATGATGTTCAGAGCCTAGCTTAGGTTTAGGTATCAGATGAGGTAGGTAAATATAAATCACCAAACTGCACGCTGGTGGCCAATTAGCGCCTACAAACATTGGTGTACCAACCTACCTACCACCAATCTCATCCCCTCTAAGTAAATTTACTTAGGGAAGATGAGATTGGTGGTAGGTAGGAATTTACCTAAGTAACGGGCGAGTAGAGGTTATATTCGACCGTCATATGGTAAGTGTTTACCGAATTGTACCTAGGTTTGTAGGTAATGTAGGTATCTATCCTCTGTGAAGTAAGTGGATAGATACTTTTATTGGTTTTGGAATGCATCAACCTAGGTAAATAGCTACCTATATTGTTCGTAATTTAATCTTCCGAAAGTAAGCCTAACTAATAAGCTTACATTATTCTCTAAATCCCCTATAGGTAGTGAAAGCGGCATTACAATCCGATGCATACCTACCTAGTTTATTTAGGAGAACTAAGCGGACAGACATTTTGTTGACTTAGATTTATTTTTACTATTTAGAGAAAACAGCCTAAAAACTCCTGTCCTTACCTGTCAATCCTGGATCCGTGGACTCGGACGAAGCCTCGCTTGAAGCGGCGTTGAGCTGATACAACACCAGGACAAAACACACGCTAAAATTAACAACCGCCATTGCCTTGTCAATTACAACTGATTGCAACTAATAAACACCACATAGAGTCACCTTTACGACGGTAGGTACAATGCCGCTCCGTGGACATCCATCATCAGTCATCGACCACCGAATTTACTAAAACTAAAAATAATCACTGAATGCAAACTACCTACGAGTTTATTATCACAGTACTGTTACGAACACAATAAAAAATATCACTGTAACGAATGTTTGTTTCATTTCTATCTTGTTTAACTATATTTCCCACATGGTTTTCTTGATAAAATATCAACACGCGTTAGTGAAAAATTAATGCCGCACATAACAACCCACTCCCAACGGCGACCAAAGCTCGACTGAACAAATGAAAGGGACGGAACGAATGCGGTGAGCGAGCTAGCAATCGACACGCCACACGCGGCGCCGGTAAATAGTGAAGAGCACTAAGAAATTTTGTCGATATCGACTGTTAAATTCAATTGTGAATTCAGTTTCCTTTTATGTTATTGCATAATCTAATAACGATTAAGTGCCCTTATTCTGCCTGGATCCATATAACAAAGTTATTTTACGAATTCTTGAGTTGTTATGTATGTTCAAAGTAAGGATGTCCTCTGCTCAGCAATTAACAATGAGTATGAATCCAGGTTCTGGAATTTTGATGACCGTTATTAAATTAACATAAATACCTATTTTGTATATTATCAATAACTAAACTGATAAAGTAGGACCTATGGCAGACCGAGTCATGTTAGGCCTATGCGAAAACAAAAATAATTAAATTTATTTTTCGACAATCGATAGGTACATATTGTAAGTATTCGCATCACTATGAACCACACAGAAAATGTGCATTTAGTCCTTATTAATGAACTTCTTTCGAAACATATTAAACTTTAAATCTTTGACAATAAAGTTCATTATAAATATTGTTCATAGAGATGAAATATATTAAGCGCCATTTTTTGCGTTCGCCGGCGCCTGTAGTTTAAACGCGATGCACTGCATTCTTTGCATTTTGTGTCGAAAAAAAACTGCAACTTTCTAACCATAAAACCATTTGAAGAGATATAATAGATTTAAAATGCCTACCCTGTGTATCGAGAAGCTTAGGTACACATAAGTTTGCATAATTATTATTTATAAAATCTGACATAGGAGGTAGGGATATCTAAATTACATACAGAGTAGGTGAGGATGAGGGTCGATGACTATAAGTAGATACCTATCTCGTGTTCTTAAATGCTTAAATAATATTTAGTAAAAGATATTGAATAAATATTTCATTGTCTTTTAAAATAATTTGTAAGCAATAGCATGTAAATTAAATATACCTACATGTTTTAAAAAAGTAAATGCCAGAAGACGGATTTTCCCGATGAAGGCTAGTTAGATATCTATACTAATTTATTTGGTAAAGAAATAGGTATTTGAGTGTGCCAATCCAAATAGTTCGTTTGGAACTTGAATATACCTACCTATACTTATGTTTGGTCAAAATTCAACTTTATGGCTAAACATATTGTGCAGTGGTTCGAGCGTAGGCCGCTCGACTCACTGCACTTGATCGTTGCGGGTTCGACTCCCGCCGCAGGGGCAAATTTCGGAAATGGCCTTTTCGGTATTTGCCCAGGTCTGAGTGTCACTGGGATCGGGCCCAGTCTACCTATTGTACGGTACCCATAGCACGAGTGTTGTTTATTTGGGACCATACAGTTGGTGTGTAAGTCTGGCGATATTTAAGTATTTTTGTATTATTTAGTATTTATTTTAAAGTCAGGTCTGATGAACCTGTTCAAGAGGGTAAATTTTTAACGCAAGAATAATACACGCGTAACAAGTTGGCTCTTAAAGGCCCAGCGCACACCGCTGGAGGCGCAGCGGAGAGCAATGTATTCGCACACGGTGCTCGGAGCGTGGGCGCTCCCGAGCATTGCGTGCGAATTTATTCTGTATGTCAAGGCAGTTAAGGTTTGTTTTATATTGAATGGTTGTCTGCAATTGCTCTCCGCCGCGCCTCCAGCGGTGTGCGTCAGGCCCTAGTATAACTAAAAATATAGGTATTAAAAAGACAGCAGATGAAAAAAGCACGACCTACCTATGCAATGGGGTCCAGCCGTTACGGAGATACTCTTTGATGTCATGTGTTTTTATTTTTTTACGTGGAACCCCAATTGTTTTTCTAAAATTAAAGTACTCTAAGTTACTCCTTATAACATCAGCTATCTGCCAGTTGAAGTCACGTCAAAATAGGTCCAGCCGTTTCGGAGATTACCCGGAACAAACACACAGACACACAAACAGACAGACAATTTTTTTTTAATAGCGTTTTTGCTATAGGTGTCGTATGTACTTTCATATGCATTTAGTGAAAAGGTGCTATTTTGATATTACAAACAGACACTCAAATTTTATTTATTTGTGTTGTATAGCTTAAACTCACTGAACAATCATTTAATTGTATGTCGCGCCATCTATCGATTGCTAATCAAACCTTTCTTCCGTATAGTGTATACTCAATTCATGTATATTATGGTGAAGCTTCAATCAAAAAGGTTTTATCCACATTATAATAGATGTCGCTCCTGTATTTGTACCAAGAACTTTATACATAACACTGGATGTTTTAGCACGAACAATGTTTTGAAGCCAAGAAATTTGACCTTGAATGACGTCACATATGTTTGTTGAGTGTTGTATCAGTGTTGCTAGATTATTAAAATAACAGCTACCGACAATCAGGAAAGTGAACGGTTGATCTATTTTTTTTTTCTATATAAAAATAAATACTGAAGTCAAAAGAGGATTCTCAAATTGACGCATATGTAATATGTAAATAAAATCCATAAAAAAAACAGACACGAAAACCATGGACTTGCGAAATCTTGGCTCATCACACGTTAGTTTGGGTATTTTATTGTGTTTATCATGGCAATTTCAGATGAAGTGTGAGAGGGTCAGAACATATGTATGTATGAAAAAAACCTGTCTTCACTCCGTAGTTCTACGTGCACTCTCCAGTGGTATTCTAAGCTTCTTGATTTGTACCAATACGAGACTATTACGTCTTCTTGTTTTTACCCAATTGCGCGCCGGACGGAAAGGAGGGTTTATTCCTTTGCGGCGCTCTAGACTCAGAGTTCACGTTCGGTCTCTAGACTCTCGAGTCTAGAGAACGAACGTGTGAGCCGACTTTGATGATTTTTATCACAAGACCACATTTTAATAATATTCATAATGTTACAATTTAAGGACCGAATATTGCATTTATTAGAGGACGCAATTATATTTTTGGGACATGTGTGGGGGTCAATAGAAGCTTAACCTCAAGTTTGTGGGGTCGCCACCCTTGTCCCCCGGCCGCCATCTTGGAAAAAGGGGTGAAAACAGTTTTTTCGCGATATCTCGGAAACTATGCGTCTTACAAAAATTGGGAAAACATAATTTGTAGCAAATTGGTTTGCCTACAAATATGCCAATTTAACTTATAGCCCTAAATTAAAAATTAAAGAAGTATAAGCAAAAAAGTGAGAAGAAAATTATAAATTTTGCTTTTATGCTCTATAACTTTTTTTATGCATTTTACAAAAAAAATATTCAGACCAATGATCTTTTGAGGAAAATTTTACCCGTTTTTTTTAAATTTCATTCATTTAAAATGCTGTTACAGCGCTCCAAAGTTGACCGGGTTCATCAATGCTCATGAGAATCCGGTCGAAACGAAATGTTTAACTCATTTTAAAATTTTTTGGGGTTCCGGACCTTAAAAGGAAAAACGGAACCCTTATAGGATCACTTTGTTGTCGGTCTGTCTGTCTGTCTGTCAAGATTTTTTTTTCTGAAACGGATAGAGATATAAAGTTGAAATTAATATCAAATATCAAACGCTATGGTCCCTTGTAGGCTTCAAAAAATTAAGCTTCTAAGACAACGAAATCAAAAGATACAGCCATTTATGCGCATATTTTGGTACTTTTTGCAAAATCACTAATCAAAACAAAGGAATCAACGCACAGCCGAAACCGCTGGTGTTATATTCATGAAATTTGGGCAGTAGATACCTTTCATACCGTTAATATCTGTGATTTTGTAAAATTCCACTCCCAAGTGTATAAAATAGGGGATGAAAGTTTGTATGGGAAAAAAATATCTCAACTTAGAGCCATGAAAATTTGTATTAAGGTTACTCATTACAAATATAAAATATAATTTTCAGTGTTTTATAAAACTCCACCCCTAAGTGTGTGAAATAAGGGTAAACAGTTTGTAATGGGACCCGATTTTTTAAAGTTGAAAACGTGGCCTTAGGTCGATCTTGCTGTAAAAACTTGAAACACTGTGCAGAAAATCTAGAAAAAATTAAGACACTAGCGCATGACACTACATTGAAATTAAAATTATATCCGGAGAAATGGGTTCACTAAATCACGAGCTACAGCCGACAAAGTGAAGTTAATTCCCCGTCGTGATATTCAAAAAACAACCACAAATACAACTTTGTTTCTTGTGTTTCACTACTTTGGTTATAGATACGAGAAATCTTCGCTATTGAAATGGGTCCGGGAGCCTTCATTGTGCATGTCCTGATGTGCACTTGCCCGGTTTATTTATTGTTATTTGTCCCCAAACGGTAACTCAGACCTTTTCTACGTGCTTAACATTCAATAAGTTAAATTTGGTAAGTTCAATGGTAAAGAAAAGAGTTAGAAATGAATAAGTAAAGTTGTAAGAATTTAACAAAAAAATATAAGAATATAAATATATTCTTACAAATTTTCTGATATACAAATAAGTTAAACATTTGGTTTTGACCGGATTCTCATGAGCATTGACGAACCCGGTTAGCTTTGGAGCGCTGTAACAGCGTTTTAAATAAATGAAATTAAAAAAAAATGGGTAAAATTTTCCTCAAAAGATCATCTACAAGATTGGTCTGAGGTATTTTTTTTTGTAAAATGCATAAAAAAGTTATAGAGCAAAAAAGGAATTTTTTATTAATTTCTTCTCACTTTTTTCCTTAAAACTTCTTTAATTTTTAATTTAGGGCTATTAGTGATATATACATATTTGTAGGCAAAACAATTTGCTACAAATTATGTCTCACAAATTTTTTGTACCAGTAAGACGCGTAGTTTCCGAGATATCGCGAAAAAACTGTTTTCACCACTTTTTCCAAAATGGCGGCTGGGGGACAAGGGTGGCGGCCCCACAAACTAGAGGTTGATTCTATTGACACCCCACACATGTCCCAAAAATAAAATTGCGTCCTCTAATAAATGCAAAGCTCATGTAACATTTCAATGATCCACTTAATACGCTGTTTTTTACTACATTACAAAGGCATGCTATTACCTTATTAAAAATTAAACAAAAGGAAAATCTTTTCGTACTTTCGTACAAAAAGAAATGAGATGCCATCAAAAACAAAACTTAAAAAAAACAAGTCTCGCAACTCAGTAGCTTAGTATATTAACAATAAAAAAATTGCAATTACAACTATGATGTAAGCGCATGATGTGGTTGCTTCCTGGACTTGGTAGGTCCTCGTCGTTTTGGTGTCGTTGTCGTTGTTGTTGTTGTTGGTGGTGGTGTTGTTGTTGTTGTTGTTGTTGGTGGTGTTGTTGTTGTTGGTGGTGGTGTTGTTGTTGTTGTTGGTGGTGGTGTTGTTGTTGTTGTTGTTGTTGTTGTTGTTGTTGTTGTTGTGGTTGTTGTTGTTGGTGGTGGTGGTGTTGTTGTTGTTGTTGTTGTTGTTGGTGATGTTGGTGTTGGTGGTGGTGGTGGCGGTGTTGTTGTTGTTGTTGTTGGTGGCGGTGATGGTGGTGGTGTCGGTGGTGGGGGTGGTGGGGGTGGTGATGATGGTGGTGGTGGTGGTAATGTCTGCGTTGGCTGTTGCGAAATCCTCGTAGTTTGTGACGTCTGGTACATTTTCTTCAGCTTCTCCGTCGTCCCTTCTAATATGACCTTGACGATGCTCAGTGGCATCCAGTGGCCCGGCATTTCGGCCTCTACTGGGTTGGCTATGAACAGCAGCGGGTCCTCCTCAAGTTTTGGCCATTCTGCTGATAGTACACTCACGAAGGTAAATGCAAGCGCTCGGTAGATAATTCCCGGCTTCACTGCAAGAAAATTAAAATTAGCAATTTTTTTTTCTAGTTTCAGTAGGTAAAGTGTGTGTGTTATTATCATCATTGGTCATGCGTAAGTAATACAATTTCAATGAAGAATGCCTATTCTATCTATATTTAGGTATTAAAACTTGATTATTTAGTATTTAGGGTACCGTGGTCCCTCCGAGGAACCCTTATAATATCATCCAGTCCGTCCGTCCTTCCGTTTCGGCCACAGGGTCATAACTTCTACAGTTTCGGACGGAAGTTGAGGAAACTTGGTACAGCTTTACCTTGAAAGTAGATTTCACTTTCAAAAATAAAATATAGCACAAACAAAATTACTTTTTTTGAGGTACATCCCCGAACATCGAAAGAGGGTATGTATATATTTTTTTTGTTACCATATCATGTAGGGTATCGTTGAAAAGGTATTTCACATGAAATGGTGGAATATACCTTCTTAGCCTTATGTAGATGTCGCAGCCAACTAGCTTAATTTGCCGTTCAATTAACAGCCTAGCCACTTTACAAAACAGCGCCGTTCAACTAGTAGCCTGAATGATATTCAGCCATTTGAACAAACAGCTGGGCAAATGATTTGGATCGATGGCGTTTAATTACTTGCCTAGCCTGCTTATTTCAATTTAGTTCCACTTTCTGCCACCTAGCGCCGAAACACACCAAACTGTCAATATGGCGTCGGCAACAAACAACTTTGATGCAATAATTTTATTAGGTACTTAGGTATTTTACGAAATTGTTTAGATCCACTGAACCTACTTGCCTGGTGGGATTTCTGTGGGGTCATAAAAAAAATAACCCTAACCTAGACCCATCCGGGTCGCTCTGCTTGGGTAGTATTTTGAAAAAGTTTTGGAGTACTTAAATGTCAACCAGTTGCCTAAGCAATAGCCAGCCAGTTTATTAAATGTTGTAACAGACGATACGGCTGAATATCACTTAGGCCGTTAGTTGAACGGCGCTGTTTAGTAAAGTGGCTAGGCTGTTAATTGAACGGCAAATTAAGCTAGTTGGCTGCGACATACATATATGCTTAGGATCAAGGTAGTAATCGGTCATGAATGTGATGATTTCACAACGATTCTTTCTTGTAAACGGGTAAGCAATGATATCAATAAAACAATGATTCGGTCAGGGTTATTTTTTATACCACCCATAAAATCTAGCCAGGCAAAGCAATCTAGATGGGAATTAATGAGGGTAATTTTTATAACTAATTCAAATATCCTGGGTTCACAGAACAACTCAAGTAAGTAGGTAGGCATACCTGCTATGGAACCCTTCATTGTGCATGGCCTGACAAGCACAATACATGGCCATTTTTTTAAAATTAGTTTACTCTTATTGCACTCACTTTTTCTATGTCCCTATTATTTTTAAAGTTCGAAAATGTTTTCGTCTTCTTAATTATTTTTTTCTCTACATGTTTCCAACGGAGGGTTCTACGCAATCATTGTTTTAGTAATTTTCGTTATCAGAAGTTTACATATCTAAAATTAATTAAGCGTGAATTCATACGGCAAATATTTTATATGTTTTACATTGTATGTAGCTACCTAAGGATTATTGGTGGGTGGACTGACTATAGTATGTAGGCACATCAGGGTTAGAAAAATAGTAAAGAAAAATATAAAATAATCTATTTAAGTTCAGATTTTATTTTGGTTTATCTTAATTTAAGTGTTTATTTTTATAACAGTTTTAAGCACTTTATTATCTTATTTCGTACCAACTATGTTCTACCTACTCTTATTGCCTTGCATTCAATCTATACAAATATATAAAATTGGAGTGTCTGTTTGTAATATCAAAATAACACCTGAAAATTAAATGCATATGAAAGTACGATACTTATAACAAAAACGCGATATTTTTTTTTTTTTCTGTCTGTCTGTCTGTCTGTTTGTTCCGGGTAATCTCCGAAACGGCTGGACCGATTTTGACGGGACTTTCAGTGATAGCTGATGTTTTAAGGAGTAACTTAGGCTACTTTTATTTAAGAAAAACAAAATTAAAAAAGAGTCCTGTCGCGCGGGCTCAGAACGCGGGAGCGGGTTTTTTGTTAATTTAAATTCTACGCGGACGAAGTTGCGGGCTCAGGTAGTTTTATATAAATTCAATGACAATCAAAATGCCAATATTTAGTTGTTTTCTTGAGAATTTAATAATATGTAAGACAGTGATTTATTCAAAATAAAATTAATTGAGTACAAATTTCCAATCAATAGGTTACAGTGCCTACCTACTGATCTATTATATTCCTAATCCAGTGATATTTATATGAAATAAAATGAATTTTAAACGACATCACACATTTAATTTTACCATGGCACATTCCGCAGCATGAAACAATTCGTATAACTCAAACTCAAACTCAAAATTGTTTTTATTCATGTAAGCCAACAAAGCATTTATGAATAGTCAGAATCTACCACCGGTTCGGAATGCTGCTTCCACTGAGAAGATCCGGCAAGAAACTCAATGGTTACTCTTTTATATAGAAACACTAATTTAAAAAATGCACTATTTATTTCACCAACGACAATTCCTCGGTATCTAAATAATTACTTTTTCGGTCTTGAAACCACAATTGTTCATTTTAAGCACACCACAACATACTAATATAAAGTATAGTAGTAGTATATTCGCATATCTTAATTATTAAACACTATAATTTGCGTTGTTAACCACACAGTTGATTACAAGCGGCCATGTTTGCTTATAGCGTTTTCTACAGGGTGTTGCCGATCGCTTAGCTAGGCGTTCACACATTACGATATAGTTTCTTTAGCGCTTGTCAAAACAGCAACTTGGCTTCGATTTTTCTATTAGTTTTTTCTGACCACGTGATTTAAAGTTGAGATGAGTGTCCTGCCCAAAAAAAATATTTTCTATTGGCGTTAACGGTTGTAGAAAGACTTGGCTAAGCCCTCAGGTGCTTTACATTACATTATACTCGTACGTACATACGGACCCACTGGACAATATATTATTCATAATGGTAATTGTATGTCATGCCATCTATCGATTATTAATCAAACCTATCGTCCGTATGTGTAGGTGTACATGTATATAATTGTGAAGCCTCAATCGAAAACGTTTTTTCCAATTATAATAGATGACGCTCCTTGTTAAGTAAACGCCATCTATCGTCTGATGCGTGTGGCACTGTCTAACGTTGTATTCGTGTTATAGGTCTTTCGTAATTAAAAAACTGTATCTCGTTTACAAATTATAATCGTAAAGCAAAGAGAATATAATAGATCGTAAAGTACAAAATATAAAATTATACAATTATACAGTCTGTCGTGGTAAAAATTATGGCCGAAGTGAAGAATGGCGTGCAGTGGCAGCGCCACCCGGCGTTATTGATGAAAACCACGCGCCACGCGCATCAGACGATAGATGGCGTTTACTTAACACTCCTGTATTTGTACCAATTCGACAGTGCGTTACGTCTTCCCTTTTTACTCGGCTGCGCGACACGGACGGAAAGGAGGGTTTGTTCTTTCCTATTTATTACTGTACTCTTTGGTTTATTCCTTTGTGGCGCTCTAGAGACCGAACTTGTGGGCCGATTTTGATGATTCTTACGACAATCGTCTTGTCTTAATCTTGCGACTATTACTAAAACATGACAGCAATAATCACAGTGTGCAATTCTAAAATATTATAATTTGCCATATATTATTTCACTCAGTAATGCTATCAGTTTATTGCGATTGAGAAATTAGCTGTCTTATACAAAAATAAAAAGTGTAAAAATAAATAATTAAAAAATCAAAAATGACGACCGCTCAAAAGTGAACTTCAAATAGGTATAATTTGAAAAGTATGAAACAAGTCCAGTAGCCTAGAATTCTGTTAAGTAATATCTCTTTAATAGTCAGGACCCAATAAAAATCTAGAACGGCTTAATCTTCTCAAAAAAATTCTTATAAGATTATCCAGTCCGTCCGTCCGTCCGTCCCAGTCTGTCACAGGGCCATAACTTCTACAGTTTTTGATGGAAGTTGATGAAATTTGGTACAGCTATAGCATAACAGTAGTTCTCACTTTAAAAAATTGGGAAACTTCCTTTTTTTGCAGTACCTCCCCGAACATGGAGTGTTTTTTTTTTGTTAGCCCATCCACCATCTGCGTTATTATTATCTTTGGCCGTGCAGAAGTAATACAATTTTAATGAAGAATGTAGACATTATCTACCTCTACCAATATTAAGGTTTAAATTATCTATTATTTAGTTTGAAATAATTAGTTTGCCTACTATTGCACTCGAAAATAAAGCAGTGATAGCCGATTGGTTAAAGCACGCGTCTTGCGGGCACTAGGTCTTGGGTTCATACCCCGGCTCCGCACCTCTAGATTTTTCAAAATCTATGTGTGAATATAATTTCTATATGATTATCACTTGCTTACGGTGAAGGAAAACATCGTGAGGAAACCTGCATGTCTTAGAAGATCTAACCAATTTTCGAAAGACGTGTGAAATCCGATCACCCGCACTGGGCCAGCAGGGTGGTGGATTATGGCCTGAATCCTCCTCGTGTTGAGCTGAGGCCCGTGCCCAGGAGTGGGACGTCAAAAGGGCTTAATTGTTATTATTATGTTTTTTTTTATTATTGCACTCACTTTTTCCATGTCCCTATTATTTTTAAAACGTAAATGTTTTCGTATTCTAATTATTTTTTCACATGTTTCAAACGAGGTTTCAACGCAATCAATGTTTTAATATTTTTCGTTATCAGAAGTTTACATCTAAAATTAATTAAGTGTGAATTCATACGGCAAATATTTTATATGTTTTACATTGTATGTATATGCTACCTAAGGATTATTTATGTGAGTGGACTGACTGTAGTAGGTAGGCACATCAGGGTTAGGAAAATAGTAAAGTATTTATATAAAATAATCTGTTTTAGTTCAGATTTATTTTTGTTCATTTTAGAGTAAGTGTTTATTTAATCACAGTTTTAAGCACTTAAGTATTTCGTACCAACTGTTGTCTACCTACTCATATTGAATTCATTATAGTGAATCAATAGAACTCTCTAGATGAAATCATAGTCCTAAGAGCGACGCTTTATAATATTTATAATTATACATCCTGCTTTATCCTTCTAGTTTTGCAACTGAATCCTTATTTCCTTACTAATATTATGAATGCGAAAATAACTCTGTCTGTCTGCCTGTCGCGCTTTCACACTAAAACTACTGAACCAATTTAAATGAAATTTGGTACACAGAGGCTACTTTTAAATGCGAAAAAAGGGCTGCAACGCCGGGACGGGCCGCTCGTTGTATATAAAACACAGAAACACAAATTCGGCTCGGAGCGATTCACCGCAAGATTCGGAATTCGGATCAACTATTAGGTAGTTACGTAGGTACGACCACAAAACTCTCGTTTCTGTTCCGGGTTTGTTATTATCAATGGAATTGTAACACACACCTAATATATAACTATATATATATGTCGCCGCCAAATAGCTTAATTCGCCGTTCAATTAACAGCCTAGGCACTTAACTAAACAGCGCCATTCAACTAACGGCCTGAATGATATTCAGCCATTTGATTAAACAGCTAGGCAAATGACTTGGATCGATGACGTTTAACTACTTGCCTAGCCGTTTAATTACCTGCCTAGCCTGTTCATTTCAATTTAGTTCTACTTTCTGCCACCTAGCGCCGAAACTCACCAAACTGTCAATATCTCTATATTCTATATTCTCTTTGTCAATATGGCGTCGGAAAAAACATCTCTGATGGAATAATTTTATTAGGTACTTAGGATTTTACGATTTTTTTTAGATCCGCCGAATCTATTTGCCGGGTGGGGTTTCTGTGGGGTCATAAAAAAAATAACCCTAACCTAAACCCATCCAGGTCGTTCTGCTTGGGTAGTATTTTGAAAAAGTTTTGTAGTACTTAAATGTCAACCAGTTGCCTAAGCATTAGCCAGCCAGTTTATTAAATGTTGTAATAGACGATACGGCTGAATATCATTCAGGCCGTTAGTTGAACGGCGCCGTTTAGTTAAGTGCCTAGGCTGTTAATTGAACGGCGAATTAAGCTATTTGGCGGCGACATATATAATATCTAAGCATATTTCTAAGTTCATTAAAGTCGCCAAACATGTGTAATTTTTTAATTAGATTTCGAAAAGTAAGTACTCGTCAATTAATATGACCTAGTTTATTATGCAAACTCCCAAAAAAAAAAGTACCAACTTTAAAAAAATATTAAATTATTCGATATAACCGTTCGTTATTGTTATGTGTACAAACTAGAAAAATAGCCGTGGTTGTAGGTACGTATGCCACTTCGCCCTAAAGCTTAAGACTACTTTTAGAATGGATTTATATTTGCTTTCTTTTGGTTGGTGGAGCTAAATTTTGTATAATTAAGTTATGGTAGGGTAAATAGTTTGTCTGAGGCGATGGATAGATGCAAGCGAGCTGTTTTGTATTGCCAGTGCTTCTTATAAACACTACCTAATCGAAAAAAAGTAGGTAAAGGTAGACATGCGTTTTATTATAGCAATTGAGTCAATGTATCATTCAATTTTTGAAGCGAAGATTCTTTACGGACGTTCGGGGCCCTCGCTGCCCGGCCACTCTATCCGTGCAAATCGTCAGATGACGTAGCGTTACACGTTAAACGATGACGTCAAAGCTGAGGCGCCCCCTAAGCGCTTTACTAAATTTGGCTTGAGAGTTAGATAGAACATTGGTAATAATTTAAATATTTCTAAAAATCAAGCGGTCACCCATCTAAGTACTGACCGCGCCCGAAATGCTTAACTTCGATGATCGGACGAGAACTGATGTATTCAACGTGCTATGGACTTATTAATAAAAGTTCTGAATAAAGTAACCCATATCTACAATTGTAGCAGCGTAATGGACTGAGTCAATGTATGTGTAGCAAACTAATTTAAAAAGGCTATTGTTGAAATAAAATTTAAAATGAATAAATCAAATACCTATCGTATGTAATTACATAGAATCTAATCCACGTTGTAGAATCAAATAGTGGATAATTTCATATTAATTTCTAATGTTTAGATTGCTCAGTTGGAAAGATGCCCTGCTTGCAATCAATGGTAGCAGACGTGGGCTCAAGCCACCACACCAGCAATTGAATATTTGTTTTATATAATATTTAAATATTTTCCCTTAGAAATTTTACAATTTATATTTTATTTTAATATAATTGATTGATTACCAACGTATAATGGCTTAATTTACCATAGAAAAGGACGAAAAAGGTACAACGATATACAACTGCAGATAGATACATCAACCAATCACTTTAGATGTCTGATATGGCTAAATAGGTATTTTACTTACTAACAACAAAATATGTCCCATTTCGTTCAATAGGTAGGTACGATAGCCTAAATGAAAATCTGGAATAAGCTAGCGAGAAATAATTCAAGGTACCTACCCAAGTAGGTGGTTACCTATGTCTATTGTCATTTATTTTTATGTTACACTTTGCCCACCCTGTTTCAAAACCCTGTGCACGCCACTAATAATATACCTATTATCTTCTGTAAAGCTTCGCTTCTTTCGGGCGTCTCTAGACGGCACTGCTTTTTTTGTGAAAAGTACATTTTAAGTAAAAAAATACTTTGTTACTATAATCACAAAGTATAGAATACGAAAAGCCAAGCGATAACCATTTGACTACTGCTCCCATTTGGGCTGGCTTGAGTAGGGTTGTCTCATCTCCTCAAGCCTCCCTTGAAAAAACTTTCCACTCTTGGAAAAACTCCACTTGCTTGCCACCTGTTAAAAAAACACTGTCTGTTAAGGACAGCGACAACCAAATAATTCTATTATTAAAAATTATTCGGCGACAATACACAAGAATAGCATTTAAATTACTTTCATAGTACTTAATGAAATATCGGTGCTAGACTCACCTCGTTCCGGTTATTATTATAAAAATAATCCACAACAACGACTGAATTAATTTGGTTCGTCACCCAAAAAATTGTGCCTGTGGGTGGAACCAAAAACCTATACGCTGATCAGGTCTCGCTCTAAACTTTCGATCGTACGGTCCCAAAATAAAAGCCGCTAAATGTTTTGACATTTACATTTACTGTGCCAATGGGGGAATAATAAATATTACTTAACGTTAAAATATTCAGTCTTTACATAGGTCATCGGACGTGACCGTTGGCTAGCGCCATGCTAAAGTCGAAGTCTCTTATGCCAAGGTCCTCTTGAGAAGGAGGGAACACGCAGTCCAAGTCTACATATAGCTGCTGTTGAGCAGTCAGGTGGGCGGCTATTTGGGCAAATGTTGGCCGATCCTCGGCGTTCTCGGACCAACATTGGACCATGAGGCTGTAGAGTCTCGGAGAAGCCCGGGCTGGTTTCGGCAGACGACCGCCGCCGGCCAGGAATGGTGGCACTTGGTGGTTGCTCAGCTCCGCATAGGGAAAACCTCCTGGAATTATAAATTGAGAATGTACATGATATTTTACATGATATATGTGCAGGGTGTTTGAAAAGTCGAAAATAATACTTGGTGGGCCTAAATGAGTATTGGCATAAAGACTGATATTTTCAAGATCGCTCTGAGACTTGAGATCGATTTATAATTAAGGGCCTTAGTGTTCTCACATCACACTGTAGCGAATTAGAGTTATTTTATATTGCTTGGTGGTTTCCGTACTAACTGCTTACAATAGTAATGTTAGAAATGGTTAAGTTTGATGGAACTAGTAATACCAACTATTGTGATTTTATCATTCCGAACTTTAAACGTACGTAATAATTATTATTATAGTAAGTAGTATAAATAGTCTACCCGGACTATGATTTATCTATTCTACGATTTTTGTAAATTAATTACTTGACTTATTACGTGTTAACCAGCCTTCACAGATACGCACCGCGAAGCCTCGCAGACTCATTGGTCAAGCCAAGTTTCATTGGCAGGTCTCCTAGCTTAAACTTACCTAGCGTCGCTATCTCCCAAAGTAGTACTGCAAACGCCCACACGTCGCTGGCGGCGCAGTACTTGGAGTGCAGGATCGCTTCCGGGGCCAGCCACCGGAGGGGCACCGGCTTGGACCGCGTGTGGACGTACACTCCAGACCGGGACAGACCGAAGTCGGCGACCTTCAGCGTCCCGGCTCCGTCCACTAGAATGTTACGAGCTGCTAGATCTCTGGAATGAGAAAGTTTTTTGTCAAGTTTAAGTAAGTATGTACCTAAGTACCTACCTACTGTATAATTTAGTTTATCTAACTAAACAATTGAACATGCAATTTGTGTAAATAAACAATTGGGCAACAAGCCGGAAAGACAATTGCGATTTTAAAACAAATTCTTGGTGATCTGAAGTGTTATAGGGGTTTATTTGTCGTTGCATCGCAATTGCACCAGTGTTGCACCGGCCTTAATGTTTATATATACATATGTGGCAGCCAACTAGCTTAGTTCGCCGTTCAATTAACAGCTTAGCCACTTTACTAAACAGCGCCGTTCAACTAACGGCCTAAATGATATTCAGCCGTATCGTCTGTTACAACATTTAATAAACTGGCTGGCTAATGCTTAGGCAACTGGTTGACATTTAAGTGCTACCAAACTTTTTTAAAATACTACCCAAGCAGAGCGACCTGGATGGGTTTAGGTTAGGGTTATTTTTTATGACCCCACAGAAATTCCACCCGGCAAGTAGGTTCGGTGGATCTAAACAATTTAGTAAAATACCTAAGTACCTAATAAAATTATTCCATCAAAGTTGTTTGTTGCTGACGCCATATTGACAGTTTGGTGTGTTTCGGCGCTAGGTGGCAGAAAGTGGAACTAAATTGAAATGAACAGGCTAGACAAGTAATTAAACGTCATCGATCCAAGTCATTTGCCTAGCTGTTAATCAAATGGCTGAATATCATTCAGGCCACTAGTTGAACGGCGCTGTTTAGTAAAGTGGCTAGGCTGTAAATTGAACGGCGAATTAAGCTAGTTGGCTGCGACATATATAATTATTAAACACTAGCTTTGCCCGCGACTTCGTCCGAGTGGAATAGTGTCTTTGGGTAGCATTTTTAATTGCAAATGCTGCTCTCAGGGGAAATTTTCTGCTTTAGACCCCTTACAACCCTTTTCGCATTAAAAAGTACCCTATGTCCATTCTCAGGCTCGAGACTATCTGTGTACAAAATTTCATTTAAATCGGTTCAGTAGTTTTGGCGTGATAGCGCGACAGGCAGACAGACAGATAGAGTTACTTTCGCAATTATAATATTAGTACGGAATACAGCGGCATTTCCGTTTTCAGCCGAGAAATTCCGTCTAGTGATTTAGGTATTTATCCCGCCAAGTAGGTACGTAATTGAACATTATTCGATTTCATTTATTCACGATAGGTATTCCATTAAATTCCCTTATTCAATTCGATCAATAGAGAGCTCTTCAACAGTATACTACCCACTCCAGTGTTTACGGAGAACAAATTATTAGACTGGCACTCGAAATACCCGAAATTCGTGCGTAATAATAATTGAATTAATCTCAATTGTATTCACAGTTTGGATATAGGGAAAAGAAAAAGTTGCTCTTGTAATTTGTACGTCCAAAAATCACCCTTATTACTTTCCAATGGAGTGTGGAAAGGAATGTTTTTTTGCCTAGAAACTTGCCTAAACCAGTTACTAGGCTACCGGTAGAGTTGCGTTTTGAGCTTGGTATTGAGTAAAGCCTATACCAATTATTATATAGGAAGCACTACGTACCTTGCGAGAATATTTTTATATACGATAGCGGCCCGCCCCGGCTTCGCACGGGTACATTGCGGTTACATTATTCGAGTTTTAGTAAGGATCCCTAATTTTTTAGAAAATATATTATAGCCTATGTCACCCGGGGATAGTGTAGCTTCCCAACAGTGAAAGAATTTTTCAAATCGGTTCAGTAGTTTCGGAGCCTATTCATTACAATCAAACAAACAAAGTTTTCCTCTTTATAATATTATATATAGTATGATTTGATGAAGTTTATCATATTACAATTTGTTTAGTAAATATCAAACCAACAGTGACACTAACGGTTTGCGTAAAGGAAGTACAAAGTGAAGAACTTTTACGACGATTTATTGAATTACTTCATTTCATTTTTTTTTTCATTTTTTTCATATTTTTCACTTTACTTAGATCACGCCTGCGATTGACTGACACATACTTACGCAAATCTCTTATTAGCTCTAACAATATTATCAGGCGTTCGTATTAACTTGCTATTACCTTGACACTAAAGAATAAAAATAGGTTATCTCTGAAAACCGAATGTCAACCTCAAACTTAATAATCTCATCGCATCCATAACTCAAATAAAGTAGACAGGTACAGTCAACATCAAAAGTAGCTTGGTACCTATCTGATATGTCTAAAAGAATCACCATTGTAAAACACAAACACAACGTCATATAACTCTCTTATAAGATCATCCAGCCCGTAAGTCCGAGCGTTCCAGTCGGTCACAGTCCTCTAACTTCTACAGTTATAGACGGAAGTAGATTTAGATTGGTACAGAGAAACCTTAAAAGTTGATCTCATTTACAGAACTACGAAATACCTATTAAAATTACATCTTTTTGGGTACTTCGCCGAACATGAAAATTGGGGATATTGTTTTTAGTTACCCCATGGTGGTTTATCGTTGTAAAGATATTTTTCTGTCAGCCTTGCCGTTTGCGAGCTTTTTACATTCACCTTTATGATAACCGAGAAAAACCTAGTTAGCCAAAAATATAATTTTGTTATTGATACGGCTACAGAACCCTTCAACCTAATGTTACAACCCTACTTGGCCGGTTTTTTTACTTCTATAACTTGAGGTAAAACACGACACAATAGTATGCCACCAGAAATAGGATCTTTTAAGTGTATGCAATATTTTGTAATTCTTTTGGACATATCCGATACCAAGCTACTTTCGACGTTGACTGTACGTATAAAGGGATGATGGAATAGAAACAAACAAGATCATTCTGCCGGTTATCCAAGAACCTGCAGGTTTTATTTTAAAATAAGAATATCCGGGGCTCGGGTGCCCGGGTGCGGCAGTTCACGGACGAATTCCCGGAAAACCGGGCCATTTTCCCGGTACGCGACCTGCACGACGGCTGACTTTAACCCCAGTTTTTAAAGTAAAGGTCGACCCCTAATGGATTTTGATCACATATTTGTTCGTATATTTATTACAAACACGTACATAATATCAAGGCATATCCTTGAGGGTTTGATCAGATATTTTTTAACAGATTTACGATGCGTTCGTTGTCAGCAGGTAAGTGTATTAAACAATCGGTTAGTGCTTTTACTGTCCGTTTTTGTGTTGGTTGATTTTATAGAAAAATCGGATATACTTAGGCTTACTACACACTGGCTCAGCACTATTGACATTTTGGATATAAAGATTACCTTTAAAAAATGTCGGCATCCTGTAGGTAGCCACCAATTTTCATAAAATAAGTTGGTATTCATGTCTAACTGTAACGGGTCTTGCCCCACGCTTACACACTGTTGTTTAGCGGTTGTACTTAGGTATAGTCAATCCAAGTTTTTTTTAAAGAGTGTGTCAAATTATTAATTTCGGATTTTTACTGGTTTATTACGGCACTTTGTCCAAAAGCTGTGTTCGCTCATGAACGAGACCTCACCTGTGGGTGATCCCCCTCTCCTCCAGATGGCTCATGCCCAGTGCCACCTGGAGGGCATACTCTCTCATGGTGGTGCCGTCCAACTGGAGCGCTGGCTCAGCAACGTAATGGTCCCTCTTGCTATAACTGTCCATGTACAACTTGCTGTCGGATAACGCTGGGTCCGAGTCGCTTAGGTTCGTGTACTCGGCTGGGAGAAACAACATCATAATTGAATATAGTTTTGCGAAACGGAACCAATCCACACGTACTGCTGCAGACTAATATCAACCCTAGTAAGAATGGTTGTGGGTAGGTATCGGTTCGTATAAGTATTTGTGGGTTAGTTCCATTGCTAGTTATTTACTAAGATTTTTTCAAACTTTACACTTGTAACGTGACTCCGGAAAATTCTGATCTTTAGGCAGCGCGAATTAAACTTAGTTCTAAATTGTGATAGCGTTTGTGAGTATTTCACAAAAGCTGAAATATGGTATTAAATTGTTTTTTCTGTCGCTTTGTATATTTTTTATGAACTCAGAATTCTCTTCTTCCATTAGACATCCCAGTCGATACGACATCCATTAATATCGAATCCATCTGGAGCATTATAACGAATCTAAATTATCGAAAATTGCATACGCAGTTTAGTCTCTATGGTGGAACATAAAAATGATACATACATACATACATAGGCTGCCAAAAACATAACCCTTCCTTTTGGCTTCGCCGTAGTCGGGTAAAAAGAAGTCTGAATATTACAGCGCTTTCCATACATTCAGACATCAGTTGCTCACGAATAATGAACAGGCGTTTCAAATTTAACAATAGAATAGAACTTTATTTGTGAACAGTACTCACATTCGGCCTCCGAAGGTCTCCCATTCTCGTTACCGCTGACTATTTTTCTCGTAACATTAGACCCTTGTGCCTCCTTCCTTTTGCCTCTGGCTGCCCTCAGCAGGCTCAGGAGGTCGCCCCTCGGCGCGTGCTCCAGGAGAGCGATGAAAGGCGCCCTCCTTGTGCAGCATCCCAGCAGTCTGATCACGTGTTTGTGGGCGCCCACGTGTTTCATCATCACTACTTCTCGGAGGAAATCTTGCATTTCCTCTTCTGTGGCATCTTCTGTTGACGAGATTGGTAAACATTATTAAAGGATTAACAGTGCAGAACGTGACCCATTTAAACTACATGGTAGAGTTAATACTATATTCTGTGTCTCTACCAATTATTACATCTTCCTATAGTGTAGGCATTATAAGATTTTTTATTTGATTGATGGTTTTATATTTGTATTTCACACGCATGGCTTTGCTACTTATATATTACTAGCTGTGCCCCCCGACTTCATCCGCGTAGTATTTAACGTAACAAAAATTTCGGGATTATCGGGATAAAAAGTATCCTATATGTTAATCCCGGTTATAAACTATTTGTGTTCCAAATTTCATCCAAATCCGTTCAGTAGTTTTTGCGTGAAGGAGTAACAAACATACATACATACATACATACATCCACACTCACAAACTTTCACATTTATAATATTAGTAGGATTTGAGGCTTCGTCATACCCACAAACACCCCGCTATTGGATACGAATGTAGGTATAGATTTATAATATGCATTAAGTATTTAATGCTTATCTTATAGAAGCGGGCCCGGTAGACGTTGTCCTACCTAGAACCTGATTGCAGTCAATAATGGACTTACCAGTGGTGAATCTGAATCCACGTTAACACACAAACATTTTCATCAAGACCGGTCCTGCCGTTTAGGAAGAGTTCAGTGATAAACATACATACAAAATAATTAATACACAACATGTTAATGAAATAGCGCAAAACATCAGACTAGCCAACATATTTTAGGTTTTAAACGGCAAACGGCCCACTAGATTTGAATGAAATTTAGTAAACAGAAGCTTTGTTCTAGTAGATAGGCCACTTTTAATCCTCGAAACCACGCGTGCGCCCGCGTTTGAGTAAGTTTAAGTAAGTAGCCTTTAAGTATTTCGCCTTGGCACAAGTTTATTTTTTGTAATGTTTAAAATGATATACTCAAGTTATTTTATATGCTATAATATTGAACAGGCCAAAGAACTATTTACATAAAAAACTTGTGTATATATATAGCTCCGAGATAACTTCGAGCGAGTGATTATAATTCTAGAAGCAATATTTTCATAACAAATGTTTAATGGTAAATTAAATTTTGTTTTTGTTTGCCTTAACAATTAATAAAGTTGATTATACAACGCAATCAATATCTTTTATTGATTACATAAAATAAACATATTATTGGAAAGGCCAGGCGATCGTAGTAGGTAGGTACGTCAGTGATTCGTGTAAATTGCACCTTCCATGGTTATCTAAGACAATTCCACCGGTTCAAGAGTGCATCTGCGAGCGTAGTTGGCGGACTTTCATTTCCTAGAGATGTTTTATGTAATCAAATATGAGCACTCGCTAAATTAGTTGAACGTTTACTCTCCGGGGCGCTCTCCGAAATTAGTGATGCGAATTTTATGTTACGTGTCTATGTAATAGACATAATATTTGGTAGGTATGTATAAAGTTCTTGGTAGGTACCTACCTATGTTATGTTTGACATAAAACTGAATGATCATCGAACCTGAGTGGATTATGATGCACAAGAATTATGGTTTGTGTTTTAAACATGTTTTAAACCAAATTTATACATCAACTAGCTGTGCCCGCGACTTTGTCCGCGTGGAATTTAATTGACAAAGTTTCATACAAACTTTCATCCCCTATTTTATCCCCTTGGGGGTAGAATTAGTCAAAATCCTTTCTTAGCGGATGCCTACGTCATAACATCTACGTGCATGCCAAATTTCAGCCCGATCCGTCCAGTGGTTTGGGCTGTGCGTTGATAGATCACTATGTCAGTCAGTCAGTCACCTTTGAGTTATATATATTTACATTTATCAATAAAATTGAAGTGTCGGTTTGTAATGTGAAAATAACAGCTTTTTACTTCATGCATATCAAAGTTTATTTATGCGGTAGGTACCTACTTATAACAAGAAAAAACTGCGAAATTCATTTTAGTGATTTTAGTCCATACACAATCAAATAAAGAGTTACGTAGCCATTTCAATGGGGACATTTTATCATATCTACAAACCAACGTAGTGAAATACAAGAAAAAACCTGTATTAGCGGTTGATTTTTGAATCTCACTAATAAGTTGTAATGTGGAAGTTTACTATGAAGCAGCAAAACTTTTAACGAGTTATCAAGAGAAAAGGAATATTACTATGTCGGTGTATCTACGTAAGCATACCTACCAATTAGAGTTTAATAGAGAAAACTTGTGAGGTCTTTGTGTGTATAAGTAAGTTTTAAGATTATATTAATACTAGCTGTGCCCCCCGACTTCGTCCGCGTAGTATTTAACGTAACAAAAATTTCGGGATTATCGGGATAAAAAGTATCGTATATGTTAATCCCGGTTATAAACTATCTGTGTTACAAATTTCATCCAAATCCGTTCAGTAGTTTTTGCGTGAAGGAGTAACAAACATACATACATACATCCACACTCACAAACTTTCACATTTATAATATTAGTAGGACTAGCTTTTTTCATGCTCCTTCGTTGTTGTATCTAGATTTATTTTTTTGCATGAGGATAACTGCGCGCCACCCTCCGAGTTTAACTATACCTAAGAACTATCCAAGTAACCCCATAAGTACAATAAATAAACATCAGAATCGGTCAAGCCGTTTAGGAGGAGGAGGGTTACGAACACACGCACCGGAATTTTATCTATACAAATAAATAAAATTGGAGTGTCTGTTTGTAATATCAAAATAACACCTTTTCACTACAAGCATATGAAAGTACATACGACAACTATAACAAAAACGTGATTTAATAAAAAAATTGTCAGTCTGTTTGTCTGTGTGTTTGTTCCGGGTAATCTTCATAACGGCTGGACCGTTTTTGACGGGACTTTCACTGGTAGATAGCTGGTGTTATAAGCTACTGCTTAGGCTACTTTTATTTTAGAAAAACAAAATTTAAAAAATGTATCCTGTCGCTAGGGCTCAGAACGCGGGAGCGGGCTTTTTTGTTAAGTTAAATTCCTCGCGGACGAAGTCGCGGGCTCAGCTAGTAAAATATATAGGTACTTACAGGGGATAATGTGAGGTCATTCGGTAAGCTTTTCCTCTCATACAATTTATGAACATGATTGAACATTGGCTATGTCCAGAATTATGCAACAGTAATTTGTAATGTGAAAGTAGGTATATTGCGAAATTCGTTGAAGATGAGGTAATTTTGAGATGGATTTGTTAATACGAGCGTTAGAGCCTAACTCAATAAGACGGTGTAGCATTCAGCACATCTTGTTTCATGGTTTTTAATTTATTTTATTTATCCCTTGGTAGATTACAGTTTCTTTCAACTTTCTACCTGCTATATTTTTTATTTAGTTAAGGCTATCTACCCACTAAACCTGCAGTTTTTTTTCAACAATCCTTAGCGGTTTTGGTTTATAGTGCAGACTTTAACGATCAAGAGAGAAAATACAGTTTGTGCAGTTCCGCTACCGGGACTAGAACCCACGATTTTAGGAATACTAGCTGGCATTCCCACTGTGCTACCACGACCAAAATACATGCCTTAAACAGAAGCGCTCGAGGTGGTATACACAAGGGGCCCAACTCTGATAACCGTTGGCGCTCGTCTCGATTTCCACTCGACTCGCTATACGTCAAAACTGACGTATAGTGAATCTGAATACGTCACTTTTGACAGTTTTCCTATAGAAAAGCTGTCAGAACTGACGTATTCCTTATTTAATCAACAGACTTTTCTATCAAATCGCTGAGTCGGCGCAGCCGGTTGACAGCTGACGTGAGTACGAAAATAATCGGCGGTTTGTTGGGCTGTTATCTTAAGCCTTATCCAGTAGAAAGTTGAATGAAAAAGTACTTAAAAGCCTTACATAAATAAAATATTTTTAAATTATTACAATGCTTTGGTGTCTGCTAATAACATTTTTAACCAAGCGCTACCGAATGTGCGACGTAGGGCACGTTAAACGTTAACTTATAACAGTCGTTAAGCCATGTCGGAGGCCTGAAAATTCCGACACCGCCACTAGCTAATACAAGAAGAAGCGATCAAGCCTTTGAAGTAAGTCACCTGTAAGCATCTTGGCAGCCACCGTGATGGTCTCTCCTCCAGGCATGTCGAGATGAGCCGCATGCACCCTGCCGAAGGCTCCGCTCCCGATCAGCGCGGCCAGGTGCACTCTCGACCGACTGACCTCCCACTCATCGATGTCCTCATCAGTCTGTAACAAGGTGCTGTTAAGGTATCTGTGCGTATTCCGATTTCGGATACACTTAGATTTTTTTTTAAAAAAGGGGTCCCTCTCGGCGACAATAATCGATCGACCCTCGATCGATGGCAGATTCAGATGAGTCGACATCGAAGTCAACGGCACTGCGTCGTCGTCATCGTCAGCAAATATGTAAATGATTTCACTTTTACCGGTTTTTAATAATTTAGCTCACCCCTTGGCACGGGCCGTCCCTCAAAACGAGGAGAATTTAGGCCATAATCCGCACATATTTGTCAAAAAACCCAGAGGTAGGAGCCGGGGTTTGAACCCAGGAACATGTGCCTTTATTTTATTTTTAATTCACATTATTTTGTAGGTTAGTTTTGCTTTCACGAGGTAATATTGTATACTCTTTGAGGTTAGTTAGATCTGTCTTGTCGCACCATAGAGTTTATAGTTTTATGCAAGAAGTTTATGTATAAGCCCTTTAGTCTTAAATTAGCTATTTTTTTATTTTATCTTTTTTTTTTTTTGTGGTTTGCGCCCGTGAATTCGCTAACGGGCCCAATGGAAGACCAGCGCTGGTTCTTGCCAACCAGCACATGCTGAATTGGGTCCGTTTGTGGCGAGCAGAATTTTTAACTTTTTTCATTTATTTTTTTGTTATCTTTTTATCCTGTGAGCCACAATAAAGTTTTTTTCTTTATTTCTTTCTTTCAAGACACGTGCTTGGTTATTACATAAATAAATAATAAATATCACCAGACTGACACACCAACTGTATGGCCCCAAACTAAGCAATGGTTGTACTATGGGTACCGTACAATGGACTGGGCGCGATCCCAGTTACACCCAGACCAGGGAAAATTAGGAAAAGGCTAATCCCGTAATTTGCCTCGGCGAGAATCGAACCCGCAACCACCATGTGCAGTGAGCCGAGCGGTCTATGCTGGAACCAAGCCTATGCTGGTCTATGCTGCGCCAAGCGGTCTTCGTATTGGCTATCACTAATTTAATTTATGACTTAGGTATTTACCTACCTCAAACTCTTTTTGTGTGTACAACGGACTGTCCTCCATTTGGCTTCGTATTGTAATTTCATTATTCCTGCAACAAAAATAAACCCAACTTTAATAATGTTTCACAAAATAGTACATTGTTAGTGTTACCCAAGGGCTGAAGGTAACAATAGTTCGAGGGACAAAATAAGTCTTTCACCCGAGGTAAACACTGCGCTTTTCCTTACGAATACAAGAAAAATAAAAATAAAAACAGGAATTAGCTAAAGAAATAATACAAGGAAGTATGAACAATTAAATACTCTACCACTCGAAAAAACAAATGAACATCGGATTGCCGCCTATTTTGTTTTTTTTTTTCATTGGTTCAATAGAAATGTGAAAATAGAACTAGTTTATTTTTAATAATTTTACAGCTGTCAGTTGAAAGCGATTATCCTTAGGGCTGAAAAGTATTACTTTCAACCCGCTCCTCAGGCAACTTCAGACCTACTGTCCGACTATGAGTAGTGAAAATATGTTATCGAAATTGTATATTTCATTCAACTGTATATCTAAGCGTCATTAGCCTAGTTGTAAGAGGGGCCGCTCTCGTGGCTGAGGGGTTACCGGTTCAATACCCATTATGTCCAGTAATCTTTACAAATCAAGAAGGTAAAAAAAATGTGGGTCCCCATAATTTTGGATGTAACTTCCATAATTTCCTACCTATTTCATCCGGATCATAACGAATTGATTGAAATCTCATTCGAAATCGGATGGATAGTACCAGGCGCTACGGTGGAACAAAAAGATTACACGTACATTTTATTTATACATACATAGACTGGTAATAACATAACCCTTCCTTTTGGCTTTGCTGTAGTCAAATAAAAAACTACGTTGTGTTTCGTAATAAAAAAATCTTATAAGTAACACGCATATTGCATTAGTATGGGGTAAGCTGTGAGCGGTATCATTCTATCGTACGCAATACTGTGTGATCATTATATTAGGGCTGGTAAACAGATAGGTATAGGATAAGGATATTTATCGATACTTATTTTATTTAAATTTTTATACATTGATCAATTTGAAAAAAAAATTGTAAGTATCGTACCAAGGGATAATGACATATCTTATCACAGTAAGAGTTTAAATCAAAATTTAATTACCTATCCTATCTGTAAACAATGAAGTATTGTTGTAAAATTATAACAAAACAAGATAGTACGATACCTTGAAATATGAATAGTATTTATATTTTATAATAGTATTTTTATTTAGAAAGGTTATAAGTTAAGTTAATTAAGTACCTATACCTAAGTATACGTACACAAAAACATAGTAGTCACATTGATAATATAATCTGCTTTCTTGAAGTCGGTGAAAAATATAATAACACTATATTCTGAGTAACATATTCCCTCCACAACTCTCTACGTCACTAAAGGGTCACGTGTCGTAGGTCGAATCTTGCGCAGATCTAAGTAGTATCCGCGCGTGACGTAATATGTTTACGTTAAATCTTACTACATACCTCCTTAATGTAACTGTCCACGTTGCAAACATACAAATGTAGTTGAATAAAACTAACATCGAAGCGTCCTTAGCTTTTCCACGGTTCAACGGTAATTGGTAGCAAAACCCATTTAATTTTACATTCTTATTTTGCTTTTTACATTTAATTGTCTGATTAAGGTTTCGCTTTTAATGTACCTATACGTAATTACCATTTACTGGATATATTTTTTTTATTAATTCATCGGCTTAATTGAGTTCAAAGAATGCGTCACGTCTGTTTTCCATCGTGTTTCTATTAATTTAGTATTTATCAATATTGTTAGAAGATAATAATGGCAGGTCAGAGACTTGATAGTTCTCGCGGTATTAGCATTTTTACAAATCGATCTTAAGTCTGATCGCGATCTTGGAAATATCACTCTTATGTCATCCCAGTACAAAATGACATGTCAAAGGCGCACTCAAGATCACTCTCAGACTTGAGATCGATTAATTAATATGGCCCGAGCCTGTCTAGCCCGCGAAATTCAAAATTTTCGAGTATTTTTTATAGTTTATCCAAAATCTGAAAACATTTAAGACAACATTTTGTAATTTGCGACAAACACAGTATGCAGTGCGTTTATTAATACATTTATTTTACTTTAAATATTATCACGGTGGATATGATACTAGTTAATCACTAAATATACAAAAATTGCCAGATTATCTGGATGGCTGTCGTTCTTGAAATGTTTTAGAGTAAGTTGGATATATTAATAAACTAGCTGTGCCCACGGACTTCGTCCGCGTAGTATTTAACGTAACAAAAATTTCGGGATTATCGCGATAAAAAGTATCCTATATGTTAATCCCGGTTATAAACTATCTGTGTTCCAAATTTCATTCAAATCCGTTCAGTAGTTTTTGCGTGAAGGAGTAACAAACATACATACATACATACATACATCCACACTCACAAACTTTCACATTTATAATATTAGTAGGATACACTGCACACGCTCTTTATCGCGAATTACAAAATGTGCCTTTTATTAGTGTCAGATTTTGAAATATTTCTAAAAATTCTCAAAAAATTTGAACTTCGCGGGCTAGATAGAGTAAAGTATATAATTAATAATTATAATTTTAGCCCTTTTTGACATCCCACTCCTGGGTACGGGCCTCCCCTCAACACGAGGGGGATTCAGGCCATAATCCAGCACGCTGGCCCAGTGCGGGGTGGCGGTTTCACATGTCTTTCGAAAATTGGTTAAATCTTCTAAGACATGCAGGTTTCATCACGTTGTTTTCCTTCACTGTAAACAAGTGATAATCATATAGAAATTATGATTCGCACATAGATTTAGAAAAATCCAGAGGAGAGCCGGGGTTTGAACCCGAGACCTGGTAGCCCGCAAGACGCGTGCTTAACCAATCGGCTATCACTGCTAACTGAGTAATGTATAATGAACCCATAATGTTACACCTGCTTACATCAAATGAGTAAATAAATACCTATTAATACGCTACTCGTAATCCTTGAATTTACTCATGATAGGTAAGTGCTGTACTTTACGACCGTGTAAGGTGGGGTGGTCCGAACCTAGGTCACATGACCATGCCTAGCCAAATTTTTTTGTTATTTACAAACCGAAGACTGGCCTATCAACTAGTTATTAATCATGGGAGCAAACCGATACCATCAAAACTTTAACGTAATTGCCCTCACTGTTTCACCGCAGTGCAAAAGTTCATTCCAATATTCTACCAGGACGGACGCGTGGGCGAATCCCTAAAATGTAATACAACGGATGATGGACATTAGTCTCCCATATGAAACCACAAACCAATAAGACAAGACACCTCTTACGTCTAAGTGTATGAGAATGCAATCGTCAAATTATGAATTTTGATTGGTTTGTTTAACGACCCGTGAATGGAACAATGAAAATCTCACGGGCGGTTGGACATACCTCATGCATATGTTACACGAGCGGGGATGCCCAGCTTTGCAGCGCCTATGACTTATTGGTTTGTGGATGAAACAAGTTGGTAAATGAGCAACGTCGCAAGTAATGAGTTTGTTAACTGAAGGCATTTTGACAGAAGCTAGCTAGAGGAGTGATTCAGGGTGATGTTTAAGACAGTAATTAGTGAAAGCGAATAATTTTTGTCTGTATTCTCATAATAATAAATGAACTAACAAGTGGTATGAAACATTTGTTAGGCGCTTATGTCACTTCTTGATGGGGATATTAGAAATACTTGAGGTTCAAATTAAACCGGCTATAAAATGAATAATAAATAAATAAATAATTTTCCCTCAGACCTATTCCATACCTACCTATTGTTTTTAGGCGAATTGAACTTTAAGAACTTTCGAGACCATTCATTCGCGTTGGGCTCCGTTTGTTTTAAGTTCAAGTAATAATATTAGCTTTTTTTGTTCGCCCAGTTTTCAATTTCAGTGTATTATAATAGGTTAAAGTATTTTATTATAATGAAATATAAGTAAGCAAGTCTTTTATTAGAGTGAAACTTTGTTAGCATTTTAATGCTGAAATGTTATTTTTAATTTTACAAAACATTTCAGTAACATTAGAGTGTTCATGAAAATATCGTTCGCAATTATTTTTTGGTAGAAAGTGCTGTACTAAAAGCTCAAACTAAGTATATAATATGAGAGATACACGTCATTTCGTATTCATACCTATTCACTCAGACGTCAGAAATTGAGCGCGGGCAGACGTTTGTTTCATGAGACTTGATGCCTTAGCAAGCTTTTCCAATGCCGTATTCGCCTGGTTATCTAATGAATCTTAATTCCGCATAAGTTAGATGTGATTATCTTAAACTCGTATTTGGCCAGCATGGTGGACTATAGCCCGAATTTACAGAACTAAGTTTTAAGTTAAAAAAAAGAATACTAACAATGTGAGTTTATCACATTACTACTATTCCCGTTAGCCCCTCCAGCTAAGCTAATGCTTGTGTTAGGAGTGGGCTCACGTCAATAGTTTAATGACCAGGATGGGGATCGAACTCAGAACCCCTCGGTTTCGAGGGCGGCCCTTTTAACCACTAGGCTATTGACGCCAATTGGCGAGATGGTTCCTTAAAATTCCTATTCAGGGTGTTCTAATATTTCCAATTTCCTCGCTAAAAAGTACAGTCTATGTTTTTCATACGAAATATATATTGCGAGGCCAATGACGAGTTCGTTCTGGTGAACTTACACAACGCGCTTACTGTACTATATAGGCAACTACTTTGTAAAGGAAAAGTTACGTTGCCGACTGTACCAATTACTCCTTGGTACAGATATAACAAAATACAAGACGAACTACTTCTAATTACAATCGCTCCAAATAAGGTTTTTTTTTATCAGTAGCTTGCAATTTGCATGATGGCCGACATCCCGTTTAATGGACCGGTTCTGGATCCTTGTAATCTTTTGCCATTAGAAGCGACCGCACTATCTAGATCGGTATCGTTGCCGCCACTCACTTGCCCTTTGACTCGCCGTTAGCACGTAAGATTTAACTTGAGATCAAGTTGTAATATATCAGCGATTTTTTTCATAATTGACTCTTTCCTGGAATGTAAAAAAAAACTATTTGTGCGGAACTAAGCCTAAACTAAACATTTATTTTTGAAGCGAAGTTTCTCTATGAACGTTCGGGGCTATCTGTGCTAAGCGTCAGAAGCCTTACCCGATATATATAGGTATAGAGAGTGGCGCGCGCCCTGGAGCTGTTTTTAACGCTTAGTTCCTACGCTTTATACTATAAAGCTTAGTTTCTTTGGGGCGTCCTTAGACGTATGTGTTTTTTTTACAATGGACTCTCCCATAGACTACAAGCTCATACACACGCTGGCTCGACCAAGCTAGAACCACTCTTTCTCACAATATCGCTGTAGCTATTACAGCTGTGTTTCGGACGATGAATGACAGAGCCACTCAGCCCCCTCACTTTTCCTTCCTCTGTTGTCGATATCCCGTCAGTTTGACAACGTGGGAGCAATGCCCTGCTTAATATCAGGAGGATGGTATAATTGTTAGCCGACTTTGTTATAAAATATATTAGATTATAATAGATCATTGAATTTTTCATGGAGTTAGGCAGATCAAGGTTCTTTTGATGAGTTTGGCTCTACCACCGCAAGAGTTCTACGCTGTTTTCGTCACTTGAACAGCCACCAACGATACCAACCACAGATATAGATTTACATAGATAACGCAAGTATAACGATTTGTAATGAAACCAAGCGTGCCGAATTTTTAACACCTACTGTGACGTCATTAGTGACGTTTTAAAGACACCGATGTCGCCGATGCCCATCCGCCCACTAAGATTCTCTCGAGAGATTATCTCGCTCATACTCATATTTTTTATATCTGTAGTGGCGTGGACTACAATTTAGCGGCGACCAACCTTGACGCTTGGTCGGGGTTTCGTACACGCGAAGTACATGCATTTGCGTTATCTATGTAAATCTATACGTGTGATCCCAACCATAAACTCCAGCACACGCTTTAGGCTTTTAACTGAGGCCATACATCAAAGACAGCGTGCTACGATTACGCATTCGTTCGTAAAGTCGAGTAACAGATGCGCTCGCGCACCTCGTTGACCATTTACGGCGTGATACCTCTAAGGGCCGGCAGATGACGCTACAGTTTCGTAATGAGTGTGGCCAGCGTTTGTGAAAGGCACTATCGATTTCCTAATTAATGTTTGTTTGATTCGTATGCTGTAATGTAAGATAATACAAGCGGATTTAATTCCTATTAAGAACGGAATAGAATAGAAAATAGCGAGTGATGTAACATGATGTGTGTTTTTAATGTGTTTATGTACTTAGTTGTTATATTCAGTATTGGTATATGAGATATAGCTAGATTATGAGAATGCATGCAAATTATTACCTTGTTTTTTTCCATCTTAAAGTAATACTTATTACGTTTTATCTTGGCTTAGCGCAAGATCCTGCGGAAGATCTAGACTAAACCAATCCAAACAACCATATAGTATATTTATCAACTAGCTGAGCCCGCGATTTCGTCCGCGTGGAATTTAACTTAACAAAAAAGCCCGTTCCCGCGTTCTGAGCCCGCGCGACAGGATCTTTTTTTTTTTCTAAAATAAAAGTAGCCGACGTTACTGCTTATAACATCAGCTATCTACCAGTGAAAGTCCCGTCGAAATCGGTCCAGCCGTTTCGGAGATACTCTTTGATTTCATGTGTTTTTATTATTTTACGCGGAACCCTAATTGTTTTTTCTAAAATTAAAGTAGCCTAAGTTACCCGCTATAAGATCAGCTATCTGCCAGTGAAAGTCCCGTCGAAATCGGTCCAGCCGTTTCGGAGATTACCCGTAACAAACACACAGACAGACAGACAAAAAAAAATTTATTCGCGTTTTTGCAATAGGTATGTTATGTACTTTCATATGCATTTAGTGAAAAGGTGTTACAAACAGACACTCCAATTTTATTTATTTGTATAGACAATCATTATTATTAAACCAATCTATAGGTACTAGTATTCCCGTTGTAATGGTCGAAATTCGACCATAATTCATTTAAATTTTAATTTTAAACGTCATTAAGGTTTTATTGTTAGACTATTTGATACTGGCACGCAGAATGCACAATGGAAGTCTCGCCCTGCAAAAACTGTCACCGTTTGTCAGTCAGTCGGTGTAGAGGTTACACATGTGTGTGTATCAATTCATGGTAATGTTTTATTTATTGATTTTAATGTATTTCTAAGTATGTATTATAATACAAAAATATAAGCATTCGGCACTCCTCTATATAAGCTATCAGTGTGCCAAATTTCATACTCGTCCGTATTAAGCGTTTGAAAGTTTTTCCTTCACGTATTAATATTATATAGATTTAGGTAAGTATTAGGTATATAAAATCGGGTTCGGCTTCACTAATTTGATGTCTTTTATAAACTTACTAGCTGTGCCCGCGACTTCGTCCGCGTGGAATTTAATTGACAAAGTTTTATACAAACTTTCATCCCCTATTTTATCCCCTTGGGGGTAGAATTAACCAAAATCCTTTCTTAGCGGAAGCCTAAGTCATAACATCTACCTACATGCCAAATTTCAGCCCGATCCATCCAGTGGTTTGGGCTGTGCGTTGATAGATCACTATGTCTGTCAGTAAGTCAGTAAGTCAGTCAGTCAGTCAGTCAGTTACCTTTGAATTATATATATTTAGATATGCGGTTATCTGGACGGTTCTTAGCTTTAGTTGAACACGGTAGGCGCTGTTGTTGACAACCAGAAAATAAAATCTGCGATACCGAAGCTGCGGGCATGATGATAAGCTAGTTTACATATAAACATGATGCAATAAATACTTTCTATAGGGAATAATGTATGTTAATAAAAAAAGTGAAATTACACGTGTAATGTCGAATTGGTCATATGAAAGGCTTTCGTAGTTATGACATAACTTCGCGTCGAGTTTCCCTGTCAGCCGTGTAGGTTCACCATGAATTATATAAAATCGAGACATTTTATATTGTAAAAAAGTTTTAAACATGATTTATAAATGAAATGTACTTACATATAGAAGTGGGGGCTAAGAATTACTAAAAATCTATATACCTTATAATGTTTTTTATTTACAATATCGAAACACGTATGAAGCATTACAAGCACATGCGAGATTTTCAATTCGGTTAGGTTCGGAGAGCGATTATTGAGTAGGCACGCGTTTGACATGTAATTTTGTAGTGGTATAACATAGGATGACATTTCCAAGGTCGATTTCAGACTTTAGATCGATTTATTAATGCGGGCCCTAACATTCCCAACTTTAAGAATATTAATAATTTTGTACATAGGCTAGACACTAGCGGACTGTATACAGATGATACTGAACATCAAAAGCACATGAAATCTAACAACCAGGACAATAATGACAACATAATTGTCAAAATGTGTAAAACATTTGTAAAAAAATATTAAAATACGTATGCCTAGACTTAACATACGTTTTTTAATAATTTTTTTGTAAAATAGCCGTATTTTTTTTATTTATCAATATTTCTTTAGTATTTAACTTTATGCCTAATAAGTACATATGCATAGGTACCCTAAAGTATTATTTCAAATTTATGAAACACCCAATAAAATCCACGTTACATGACCGAATATTATGGTCATCTCATCGACGTATCGTTATTTACAGATCATATTATTGGTCGCCATTACTTTCCATATGAAGCAACCCTCAACGTTGAACTTTATATGGAGTAATACAATTTTAAGACACTTTATGATACTATGGTTGATATTATACAATTTGTTAGGTAAAAATACCACCCAAGATGTGGTTTATTTTTTAAATATATTTAAAGGCATTTTTCAGCAGTGAGTTATTTTATTGTTATCAACGTAAATAAATAAAAATATAAGTATTATTGTTACACTGATGACCAATGGTCACTCCCATAACTTTTATTAAAGCAACACCACGAATAATAATACATAATCACGCCTGCATTCTCGGAAAGGGTTGGCAGAGGTGGTAATAGAATGTATTGTTTACCGCCTTTTAGAGCCCAGTTTTTGAAGACGATTTTCCTTTTAATTAAAATGTAAGATTATAACTGCGTTGCGTATTTTTATTTTTATAGAACAAAGCCAGCTGACAAGCGTTCAACCTAGCTTATGTTAAGGTGAAGGCGCCAGCCTAGCCCGCGAAATTCAAAAATTTTCGAGCATTTTTATAGTTTATCCAAAATCTGAAAACATTTAAGACAACATTTTGTGATTTGCGACAAACACAGTATGCAGTGCGTTTATTAATTCATTTATTTTACTCTAAATATTATCACGGTGGATATGATACTAGTTAATCACTAAACATACAAAAAATGCCAGCTTATCTGGATAGCTGTCGTTCTTGAAATGTTTTAGAGTAAGTTGGATATATTAATAAATGCACTGCACACGGTCTTTGTCGCGAATTACAAAATGTGCCTTTTATTATTGTCAGATTTTGAAAATTTTCTAAAAAACCTCAAAAAATTTGAATTTCGCGGTTTAGATGGGCGCTTTAGCCTTAAGAAATGAAATGAAATGAAAAATATTTAATCAGCACAGGGAACACATAAGGAAATATCAGCACATCACTTATTTTATAATTATAAAATAAGTGAAATATATAGACCTAAGGTACCTACCGAAAGGCATTTGGCTCAGCATGTGCTGGAGGGGAGCGAAATCTCCTCCAACGCTGATTTTCAGCCAAAGCCTCCTCATACCTTGTCTGGCATACCTACACCATTTGCTACCCAAATCACTAAGCTATTACAACAAAATAAGTACTTATACGTAATAATAAATATAATACATATTTAAATAAAATTAAAAGGAGGCATTAAGCATTTAGCGGTTAACGTAGGCGTATGTTTGGATAGCAAAGGCATTGTGCGCACGTCGCCGACCGGAAGGCTAGTGGGACAGAAGAAGGGATGGTTGCGCATCTGGCTCTCTTTCTCATCACACAAAACGCAGCTACCATAGCTACTTTACGCAGACATTCTGTGACAGAGTAGTACTACCCCAGTCGACCCAGCCCCTATATGAGCTGTAGTCAGATTGGCTAAACTATCGTTAAAATAATTTTTTTAAGATGGTTTTTAGTCAATTAAAAAGTCGACGACCGCTTGGCGCAGTGGTTGGAGCGTAGGCCGCTCGGCTCACTACATCGGGTGGTTGCGGGTTCGATTCTCGTCAGGGTAAATTTCGGAAATGGTCTTTTCGTAATTTTACCTGGTCTGGGTGTCACTGGGATCGCCCCCAGTCCATTGTACGGTACCCATAGTACAAGCGTTGCTTAGTTTGGGACCATACAGTTGGTGTGTTCGTCTGGCGATATTTATTTATTTATTATTTAATTAAAAATCTGCATTGTACCTAACGCGTTGTCCTAATTAATATTCCAAAGAGGCGGTCTATCTGTACGCAAGTGTTCTGTAGGGTCGTGACTGAATACAGACACAGCTTAACTTTCTTTATGACTAAGCTGGTTACGTCATTGCGACGAGAACTAGTCTCGCAGGATATCGGTGTTAACCTCCTTTGTGTTATGTTAAACGCACTCTTGACCGAATTTCTGAATCCAATAATCGCGCGATCACATCGTAAATGTTATTCCCTTGTATAAAACGATGACGATTCTGAATAAAAAGTAAAAGTTTATTCATAATAAAATGATGAAATCGCGATAAAAAAATAATGAATTCATTGTTGCAAAACACTAATCTGGAATGTAAATTTAATTAATAAATACATAAATTAATAAATGTGCATTTATATCTGTGTACGTAGATAATAATCATAAAAGTGAATAGAGTCCGGAAGACGGTGCTATCGCCTGGAAATGTTTGCAACAATGCGCACGCGCACGCGAGCATGCATTGTTGATCTTGTCAAATGAGCGGCTATTAATCATACTAAATATGTAACTATATACAGGAATATTGGTAAAACACTTGCAACATTTCAGAACTGCTTTACTAAAATCATAAGTAACACACAGCCAAGTACAAAAATACATAAAAATATGTCAAGCCGTTTAGGAAGAGAGGGAGTGCGAACACATGGAAACTGGACTTTTATATAAAGATTTATCAAATACTAATAATAAAATCATTCCGTTGAACAGTGTCGTCACGGTGTCAAAAGCTCGAATTATGTTCTCTATTAAACAACTAGTGCATACAGACGCACTTCTCTTTATATCAGTAAAATAAATAAATATCGCCAGACGACCACACCAACTGTATGGTCCCAAACTAAGTAACGCTTGTACTATGGGTACCGTACAATGGTCTGACCATACACACCCAGACCATATGAAGGCATATTACGAAAAGGCTTTTCGGAAATTTTCCCCTGCGGGAATCGAACCCGCAACGATCACGTGCAGTGAACCGAGCCTACGCTCGAACCACTGCGCCAAGCGGTCGTCTATACTATACTAGGTGATACAAAAAGGGTATACTATTTTTTTTGCAACTTAACTTTGTAAATCTCAAACTATCGGCTTTGTGGGACAGTTGATGTACTAAAGGTTTTGTAGACTTGTGAAATCGGTCAACAGCTGTATTCCTATAACACCTTTTGTTTTTCAAGTTCCCTCCAAAGCTGATGGTTTTAGAATTACAAAGTTAAGTTTTGAAAAATAAAGTATACCCATTATGTGTCACCTTGTATAGTACCTAATAAGCCTAATCAAGGCAGATTAGAAGACCGACCTCAATGAAATTATCTTAGGCTTAGAGGAAATATTATCTTAGGACTAGAAAGAGCTAGAATGATAAAATATTAATCACTTATTATTACAATATCGTTGGGGCTATCTAAAACTTTCATTTTCGACATGTGGTAATTTTGAGAAAGTAGCGATTTTGGGAAAGAGGTCCATCTTGAAATAATGGCTATGAAGCCTAGACACAAAGATGCACAAGACTGAAGTTAGTAAGCCCATCATGTGGATACTAAAACTTGGAAAGCAGGAAACTCAGTTTGCTCCCGGTTCAACAGCCGCGCCGTGTTACGTAACTAGATCTTTCTACAGCTGCATTCGACCTCCTTTTGACCCACCATCAAAGTACTTTCATGCGTTCTAACACCGTTTACATATAACTTAAACTTTTATTATAATAAAAATATATAATAATAATTTTAGCCCTTTTGACGTCCCACTCCTGGGCACGGGCCTCCCCTCAAGACAAGGGGGATTCAGGCCATAATCCACCACGCTGGCCCAGTGCGGGTTGGCGGATTTCACATGTCTTTCGAAAATTGGTTAAATCTTCTAGGACATGCAGGTTTCATCACGATGTTTTCCTTCACCGTAAGCAAGTGATAATCATATAGAAATTATGATCCGCACATAGATTTCGAAAAATCCAGAGGTTCGAGCCGGGGTTTGAACCCAAGACCTGGTAGCCCGCAAGACGC
Organism: Notodonta ziczac; assembly: GCA_918843915.1. NCBI lineage: Eukaryota > Metazoa > Arthropoda > Insecta > Lepidoptera > Notodontidae > Notodonta > Notodonta ziczac. The sequence goes on along the minus strand of OU974050.1, from coordinate 9,798,754 downwards.
GTGCTTAACCAATCGGCTATCACTGCTGATTAAACTTATATTAACTTAAACTTTTATTAACAGCAGAAAATTGTTGGAATGTCATTAAATAGATACTCAAGCAGCCTTTAACATGAGGTACATGAGCACGCAGTAGTTTTTACTTAAGTGAACTGTTTTAGGGTTTTGAGTACGTCAAAGCTATATTCGATAAGCGCGATAGTTAGTATTGTATTTAATTTGGCCCGGTGTAATCGACACTGTGGTATTATATGTTAGGTAAGTAAGTAAATAAATAACCTAAATCTATTAAAATATGATAACTAAACATTAATTTATTTAACGTCATATTTCATAGTAAGGAAGTACTTATAAATATTTGATTTATTATGTACGTGCGTTGTCACGGATAGGAAAATACCGTGGTGGATTACGGCCTGAATCCCCTACGTAGTGAGGGGAGGCCCGTGCCCAGGATTGAGACGTCAAACGGCTAAATATTATTATTATAATTCGTCCTGCATTTCCCTCTAGCTTTTTTGTCTAAACAAAATTGTGACACATAATGTGATTGTTTTAAAAATAAGATAAGAAAGTAATACTTTTCCGGCCCGGGAGAATCGCTTTCAACTGACAGCTGTTAAATTATTAAAAAAAACTAGTTCAATTTTCACATTTCTATGGAACCATGTTCAAACTTTTTCTACAGATTTCACAAATAAATACATTCTATTCTAACAATTCCTTAAAATAATATAGATTTGGGCAAAATATTTAAAGATGAAAATGAAAAATAATGGCTAAATAATGAAGTTGGCCGGCCAACGAAAAAAAACAAAATAGGCGGCAATCTGACTTTTTTTTTTTTTCGAGTTGTAGAGTATTGTTCATACTTCCTTGTATTATTTCTTTAGCCAATTCCTGTTTTTATTTTTACTTTCCTTGTATTCGTAATGAAAAGCACAGTGTTTACCTCGGGTGAAAGACTTATTTTGTCCCTCGAACTAAACCCCGTCTCGGGACAAAATAAGTCACTTTCACCACTCGTGTAACAATGTACTATTTAATGTTGCCTCGCCAGTGTGTTGAAAAATGTCCACAGCCCTCGCTTTCGACTTAGGTTGCAATCCAGCCTCAAGTCCAGAGACAAACTTAGCTCACTTGTATAATAATGTACTATTTATCTGTCGCTAACTATTTTCTAGACGTCTATTAATAAGTATTTCTACGCGCGATAGTAGCTCACTAAACGTTATACTTCCAGATCGAATGGTAAGTATAAAAGGCGCGATACACGGCGCATCGTCTTCATTTGTATTAACAATCTGGCCACAGCCTTATTCAAATGATGCAGACGGCTGATCATTAGCATACACTTGCCGAGATTGTGTGAACATTATACATAGTTGTATAATGTAATTAATTGTATATCTTAATTTGTGTTAATCATATGCCGACTGCGTTTACTCTGCGGCGCCGTAGCGGAGAGATTTTGTAATACGTTGGGAATTAATTAATGAAAGACCGTTTATTTAAAAACTCAAACTCCGAACTCAGAAAAGTTGTACTCAGAAAGAAGTTTCGGCATGTCCATCTGCCCGTCTGTCTATCCGTCCGATCGTCTGACGTCACAGTCATTTTATTCAGAGAATATTAGGCCTAAGTAGAAGGCTGAAAATTGGCACAAGAAAGTACACACAACACAGTTTTGTAGCGCAAAACTGTGTTTTAAATATTCAGAGCAAAGTTATTCTTGGATACCTCCCGTACTTGGGAAAGGGGTGTGAAAACATTTTTTTACTTGCACCTTTGAAAACCGTTACATAGGTATTTTAAAATAATTTCGAGGTTTCTTTGTCAGTTTTTGTAAATCAATTGCCGCTTACGAACTTAGTTGTATTTTTTTGCTAATATTGAATGGATATGAGTCATTCAATACTACTTGTATTCGTTGAGCGCGTATTATACGCGCGTAATTTACGCGCCAGTCTGTTAGAGCTGCAAGGATTATGAATTGTGATGAAGTTAGATAGTTTGAATCAATCAAATTAGTTTTACTTCGTTTGGTAATAACTGTGGATAATCTGACCGCTTTCATTTATCAATGATTAAGTAGATACTTTCACTAAACGATGCCGAATGTAAAATTTATTATTATAATAGGGGTTGCTCAGGAACGTAGTCTGAAACTTAAAAAATATCCTACTAATATTATAAATGTGAAAGTTTGTGAGTGTAGATGTATGTTTGTTACTCCTTCACGCAAAAACTACCGACCGGATTTGGATGAAATTTGGAACACAGATAGTTTATAACCGGGATTAACATATAGGATACTTTTTATCCCGATAATCCCGAAATTTTTATTACGTTAAATACTACGCGGACGAAGTCGTGGGGCACAGCTAGTGTATAATATATGCAAATGGGGGCCAGTAGACCAGACCGCCGTTTAAGTTGTATAATAAGTGTCTTAATATTTTATTTCGACGGTGGACTCATTTGTGATGTAGTTTAAAAAATGCAAATTACTCTTTCACCATTCCAAATTTAATATTATAATACACACTTAATTTGAACACAACTGTAGCATGGCATGGGCGCCACCGTACTTGGTGGAATTAATTAACCATATTCACGTTTATTTTATTTATAAAAGACATAAGACATAAAAGACATAAAAGACATAAAATTTATTCCATTATAATCACATAATATAATTATCATTGGAACTCAAACTAGGCGCGCAGGGCAGCCTGTATCTTGAGACCAAGGAACATAATTAAAATTGCTGAATAGGTTCAGTGAGGAACGTATGAGTTTACAAATTAGTACGCTTAGTGTTGTCTAAGAGTAGTTGTTATAAGAATAGGTAGTGTGTTTGTGTGTTTGAGTGGGTGTGTAGTGAAGTGTGTGTGAGATGTAATGAATATGTTAGGGTGTGTTTGTGTATGTGTGTTAGGTACGTCAGATGTTGAAAATGTAATACTACCGAAGGGGTTTTAACATGTCCTCCGTGTCGTTATAAGTAAGTGTGAGAAGCCACTGTGTAACAGTTTTTTTACATGAGAATATGGTGCTGGATTTTATATTACAAAATTTGCAAACTATATTATAAGTGTATGGAAGTGAGTACATAGGTGAACGAGTAGCGAATAGGGATTTTACAGTGGGAACTGGGATTCTATATACTCTTCTCGATAAAAGCAATACATAGTCTGAGCTGTTAGTAGAAATACGGTGTGATTTTAGAGTAGCACTGAGAATGAATAATTGACGAGCAGTAAGGACTGGAAATTCTTGGTATAGTGTAACAGTTGGGAAGCGGAAAGGTTTGCTCAGAAGGACTTTTATTACAGCTCGCTGGGCTCTTTCTAAGCCTAACATATAGCTTTTGCCAGCATTTCCCCAGACAGAGATGCAGTATTGCATCACAGACTGGCACAGAGCTTTGTAAACTAGTTGAAGAATGTGAGGGGGGGCGCAGGTTTTAAGGTTTTTCATGATGTATATAAGCTTTCTTACGCGACCGGCGAGGTTGGTTAAATGCTGCTTATAGTTTAGGTTTTCATCCAATGTTATTCCTAAATATTTTACTGTTGTTGTGTGTTTGATGTGTTCACAGTCACAGGAGTTGTTGTTGCTCTGAGGATCTGAACAGGAGTGAATTTTAATTATTGGTTTGAATGTTGGTTTTGAAGCTTGTGTTTTGCAAAAGGTTAAAAATTGAGTTTTACTGATATTTAGAGTTAATAAATTGTAATTTAACCACTTTATTATTTTGGATATACCTGACTCCGTAGTTTTAAGTGTGTCCTCCCATGTCGAGCCGTGGAAGAGTATTGCTGTGTCATCAGCGTAAGAGATGATTTTAGCTTTAAAGAGGTTAGTTTTGAGAAGGTCATTAATATAAAGAAGAAATAGAGCAGGGCCCAGGATACTCCCTTGAGGTACGCCATAGGTTATTGGGAGTGGATCACTATGATGCTGTCCTATTTTAATAAATTGTTTACGGTCGGTAAGATAACTAGTGAACCAGGATAGTGGGACGCCGCGAATTCCAAGCCCTTCTAGTTTTTTTAGGAGGATATCGATGGAAACAGAATCAAATGCTTTAGCCAAATCGAGAAAAACACCAATGCAGTGATTACCGTCATCGAGATGTTTTGATATAGTATTAGTAAGTGATGTAGCTGCATCTTCAGTTGATCTGCCTCGTCTAAAGCCATATTGAGTGTCTGAGATAATGTCATATTTCTCGAGGTAGTGAGTTAGGCGGTTATTGACTACTTTCTCCAAGATTTTTGAGAACATATTCAGTAATGCTATGGGTCTATAATTGTTAGGAGAGTTTTTTGGTCCACTTTTATAAATTGGAGATACAGCGGCTAGTTTCCAGTAATCAGGAAATATGCCCGTTTCTAAGCTTAGGTTACAGATGTGAGTTAGGGGTACTAAGATTGAATTTTTAATAGATTTGATAATTCGGGCGTTTATATTGTCTGGGCCGGGGGCGCTATCGTTTTTTAATTGATTTATATAGGCTGCAATTTCTTTGGGATCAGTTGGTGTGAAAAATAGGGAATGGGTGCAAATTTCAGAAGATTTGAATTTATTAGCTATAGAAGTATGAGTTTCCGATATTTTAGTTAAAATTTGATTAGCAAGAGTACTACCTACATTCGAAAAGTATTCGTTGCAATTATTGAGAGATGTTTTTGGGTTAGGATCTGTTTTGAGAAGATCAGTTGATATATTTTTCCTTTTGGTAGTTTCGCAAACTGATTTAATAGTTCTCCATAAACTTTTTGTTAATACTTTTATTTTAATAATATCGTATTCAGTTTGTTATTCGATACAATTTAATTCTGGAAGTCTTCAAATTCTTCAGACTAATACCACGAGATGGTTAAGTCTATACTGAAAAATAACATCTCACATCAACAGGTGCCAGGCAGCAGTTTGATGATTCTTTATAATATATCAAATTCTGGTTTACGTGTATTCGTTATTCTTCTCCTAAATGGCTTGACCTATTTTGATGACTTTTTTACCTATGGGGTCACCTGGGGATAGCTTTTAGTTATAGTTATTTACGCTAGCAAATTTGCGGGCAAAATCTATAATTTCCAATATATATTTGGTAATATTGAACTTTTACTATACGTATCTAAATGTGAGTTATGTACCAACTTTCCTCAATTCATTTACTTAGTTACCTATGTATGATCAGTTCATTGCCCTTATTTTGTGCGAAGTGAAACTGCAACAATGTGCGTTTACCTCTGCACACTCAGTTCCGGAAAAGTGTTTGTTTGTGCATACATAATTAGTTTGTGAGGGTATACTAGTGGGTGTACATTCTAATATACCTACTGCTAGTGTATTGTAGAATACAGAAACTAAAATATACAGTCGTGTAATGGTGAATGTCTTTTGACTATGTATCAAAATATATATTGAATCAAATATTAATATTTGACGACCGCTTTGATTACTATTATTTAGTGACAATGGTGTTGCCTGCTCACATTCTGTTGCTGTTCCTGAGAATGTTCACCATCTTTTATTAATTGTAAATAAAAACTATTGAGGTTGCGCAGGGGTTTGAGCGTAGGCCACTCGGCTCACTGCATCGAGTACCTAGTTGCAGTTTCGATTTCCGTCAGATTTCTGGAAAGGCCTTTTCGAAATTTGCCAGAGCAAATACATTCTTGGTGACACTGGGATCGCCCACTTAGTTTCGAGCTATGCTAGTGTTAATCTGGGGATATCTACTTATTACATGACAAGACAGACAGGGGACAAATCACCAGCTAAGCAAACTATATGAAACGTATTCATGCTAAACTACTTCCTCCCATACTCCGCGCTAAAGAACCCTCAAAATCATCCAATCAATCTCTCCATCCATCATTTGTTGATCTACCTAATCATAGTTGACTTAAGGAAATTACAAAATAATGAACTCGTCAGATTTGGGCCAATATTTTGCGTCATATAAATTTAAATAATTATGGTGACATCATTAATAATAGTCCGCAATGCAATATAACCTTGGAAGGGCGCGGGTCCAATATTTATTTAAATTAAGTATAAGAATGTTTTATATTCAAACATCGTGTCAATGGTGTGAAACTGACAGCAAATGATTTATGAACAAAGTGTATAATTCATTAGGAAAATAAATAAGCAACTTAATTTAAAGTTTGCTTCGTCTTATTTTATATGAATTGACAGGGTTACCAGTATCTATTTACGTTTCTATTTCATTGCGGTTTAATTTCAGGCATAGATATATTTACACAAATTAAGAAAAAAATATGTGCCACCCAAGTAAATATCGCCAAACTAACAACCCTACTGTATGGCCCTAAACTAAGCAATGCTAGTATTAGGGATCCCAGTGACGCCCAGACCAGGGTAATAACGAAAAGGCCATTTCCGAAATTTGCCTCGACGGGAATCGAACCCGCAACTACCCGGTGCAGTGATCCGAGCGGCTTATACGCTTGAACCACGACGCCGAGCGGTCGTCAAAACATCGAGCGAAAGTTTAATTAAAGCGTAAACATAACGAACAAAATTATTATCTGTGCATGCATCGTAACTCATGGAGTACAGTCAAGCACAGGACAGGTGAATGCCCCGATTAAACTTTAGGGGGATTACACACGAATGTGGCGCCAGAAAATAAACATTCACCGGTCTTTTTTTTACATTTCTTGAAAGTTTTATTTTATTCTTAAAAGAGGTAAGCAGAGTGAATACTTGCTTGATTTAGTTAGATGTGGGTAATTATCTTAAGGGTGACCGTCCACATGGCTGTGCAATGAAGCGGGCCCGCCTACTTCGCCGAATAGGATCGCTTCATTTCCTCAGCTTCAGCCGGATTAGCTCAAGTTGATAGGAATGGAAACGATCCAGTTATTGGTCAAAGCGGGCAGACTCAGTTTATAGTATAGCGCTTTATTTTAATTAAGAAATACGCCTCATATTTCTAAAATTTTGGTAAGTGCCTTATAATTAAACAATAAATTTATATGATTGAATATAACAGTATTTGAAACTAGATTGTCGGGTTTATTTATTGGCATTAATAAAGATGATAATGACAGATTTTACTTTCATTGAAAGTAACTTTGAGATTTTCTTCGTGTGTAAGGGTCCTTAATAACCTTAGCCCCATGACGTAATGAGGGGAGGTTACGCTTCGATCGATGGCGCGATTAATAGCCACCAGCGAAAGGTTCCGGGTTCTTTCAGGCCTGCGCTTGTATTTAAGTGATCGGCTAAGGATAGTTATTAAGAATGCAAATCACCTATGTATAAACAGGCCGATTACGAGATTGAAATAAGTAGATGCAGCTGGGTGTTTCTAAATAGGTACATAATAGAAGTATAATTACCTGCCACTAAATACGTCTACTGTTTTCGAGACGAAATTAAAAAGCTTCGCATCCGTGAGAATGAATCATTCATTATGCTATGTTACATAACGTCAACCATTAAAAATATTAATTAATGAAACTGCAACCATTGTACGGCCAATGGCAAAAGCGATTAAATAAAAGGATGGCGTTATGCAACAATTCACGACGGGCAGCAATGACGAGGGCGTTTTAAACTCATCATTATTGTTTTGACGTTTTTGACTGACCATTAATTTGCAAACAATAAGTTACAATTGTGAATAAGTTTTGTGCCCCACTCATGATCGTACAAAAGATGTTCAGTTTCATTGTTTTCGATGACTACAACAGGTTTGTGGAAGTGAAGTTTCAATGGGAGGCTTGCCCGTAAATGGTAACTAGTAACTACTACTGTTTAAGGACTGACATTCAGACTCAAATTGGGGAAATTAAATATTGTTATCATAGCGTGCGTAATTAGGTTAAACATTTTAATCTTAAAACAATTAAAAATGCATGTGTGACAAAGCTAACCAGTTTTGGCATAATTGAAGTTGCATTCCGCAGTGAAAGAAGGCCTATATGCTCAAAGGAGGTAATGACCTTACTTATACCTAAAATCTTCATTATGTTCCTTGCATCAGGTCGTAAAAATTCTGTGCGAGAATCAAAACCCAGTCTCCGGATTCAAGTATTTGTTATTTAAGCCACTCCATACAATTTAGTCGACAACGTTGTACCTACTTAACATCTATACAAATAAATAAAATTGGAGTGTCTGTTTGTAATATCAAAATAACACCTTTTCACAAAATGCATATGAAAGTACATACGATACCTATAGCAAAAACGCGAATTAAAAAATTTTTGTCTGTCTGTCTGTCTGTCTGTCTGTCTGTCTGTCTGTGTGTTTGTTCCGGGTAATCTCCGAAACGGCTGGACCGATTTCGACGGGACTTTCACTGGCAGATAGCTGATCTTATAGCGGGTAACTTAGGCTACTTTAATTTTAGAAAAACAATTAGGGTTCCGCGTAAAAAAATAAAAACACTTGAAATCAAAGAGTATCTCCGAAACGGCTGGACCGATTTTGACGGGACTTTCACTGTTAGATAGCTGATGTTATAAGTATTAACTGAGGCAACTTTTACTTTAGAAAAACAAAATTAAAAATATGGGTCCTATGGCGCGGGCTCAGACCGCGGGACCGGGCTTTATTGTTAAGTTAAATTCCACGCGGGCGAAGTCGCGGGCTCAGCTAGTTTATAAATAAATATCGCTCGACTGAAACTACAACTGTATGGTCCCAAACTAAGCAACGCTTGTACTATGGGTACCGTATAATTGACTGGGGGAGATCCCAGGGACCCCCAGACCTGGGCAAATAACGAAAATACTTTTTCCGAAATTTGCCCCCGCCGGGAATCGAACCCGCAACCACCATGTGCAGTGAGCCGAGCGGCCTACTACGCTAGAACCACTGCGCCAAGCGGTCGTCAAATACTAGAACACACAATAAACTAGAACAAAACGACAAAAAATTTAGCATCATACAACTCTAATGAATACTATCACGTAGGTACCTAGTGTAAGCGAAAAAATAGGTAATTGAATAGAAGTCATTTGTTATACGATCTCTCGCAAATACTGTCTTTGCAAGTATTGTCTGAAGGAAATTGACGTTGCGTCACCTAACGAGACTGTTTCACACACTGGATAAGCTCTATAAAACAGTCGGGTTATTGTGTTTGAAGAACAAAGCTGAAATTGCTAGTGAGAGTTACTTTAACTCTTAATAGCTCTACAATCAAGCAGGTCTTATTTTCAGTTTGGATGTGAACTAAAGTGTGTATGTGGCCTTAGGTTAGGTTTGGGGATGACTGGGGTGGTACCAGGTCGTCCCCTTTAGCGCCTGTGCATCCGCCGGGGCGTCACAGAGCATGTCAAATGGACCCGTGGCGCCCCACTGCATGGTGAAGGGTGGTACTCCGTTGGTTTGTAGTGGGTATTCTGGGCCCTCAATCGGCGCAGGAACTTCCACATACCCCTCTCGTCTCCCCCGAGGCGGGAGGAGAGGAGACCCATAATGCGTCTTCCAACGTAAAAAAATATAGGGTAGTTAGGATCAAAGAATTTGTAATAATAATTACAAATTCTTTGGTTAGGATAGACTTAGGTTCGTATTAATAAATCGATCTCAAGTCTGAGACTGATCTTGGAAATTCATTCGTATGTCATACCCGTATAAAACGACTTGTCATAATCCTACTTAAGATCGCTTTCAGGCTTGAGATAGATTTATTGCTACTGGCATTATTGTATTACCATAACAAAACGTCGAAAGTGGAGGGGCAGGCACCGGGGCCCCCAAGTTTAAGGGCCCCGTCCGCGTCGGCCTCCATGAATGACAGTCGAAAAAGTTAAATCCTAATTGTTTAAGTATTTTATCAATAGTTAAGTACATCACTACATATTATAAAACAAAGTCGCTTCCCGCTGTCTGTATGTCCCTATGTATGCTTAGATCGTTAAAACTACGCAACGGATTTTGATGTGGTTTTTTTTTTAAATAGATAGAGTGATTCAAGAGGAAGGTTTACATGTATAATACATGCCTAATATAGTAGAGAAACACTGATAAAAATACCCGTGCGAAGCCGGGGCGGGTCGCTAGTTTTTAATAAAGCAGGGCTAGTATTGACTAACATTGCTTTAATAATAATAATAATTTTAGCCCTTTTGATGTCCCACTCCTGGGCACGAGCCACCCCTCAACACGAGGGGGATTCAGGCCATAATCCACCACGCTGGCCCAGTGCGGGTTGGCGGATTTCACATGTCTTTCGAAAATTGGTTAGATCATCTAAGACATGCAGGTTTCATCACGATGTTTTTCCTTCACCGTAAGCAAGTGATAATCATATAGAAATTATGATTCGCACATAGATTACGAAAAATCCTGAGGTTCGAGCCAGGGTTTGAACCCGAGACCTGGTAGCCCGCAAGACGCGTGCTTAACCAATCGGCTATCACTGCTTCTTGCTAGCATTGCTTTATTACTGCTTTATTATGCCCTGCAGTGGGCGATAAGAAGCCGATTATGAAGTATTTTGCACTTTTAAAGAGTTTAGTTTAAATAGGGCCCCAATTTCGTTTATGTCCCGGGCCCCTTGGTTACATAGTGACACTGCCTCTTAGGGATGTATAGACTTGGCTTTTGAAGAACCCCACATCAAGTGTAATGGAAAGACTTCAGGAGGGTGATCATTCCACAATTTACATACCATTAATACACAGATTTGGACCATCTACGCTTATATAGTAGTATTTAACTTAACCAAAATTTCGGGATTATCGGGATAAAAAGTATCCTATGTGTTAATCTCGGTTATAAACTCTCTGTGTTCCAAATTTCAGCCAGTAGTTTTTGCGTGAAAGAGTAACAAACATACATCCACACTCACAAACTTTCGCATTTATAATATTAGTAGGATTTCAACACAATAAAAATAACCTTAAAACTAATTTCATTAATTTGTTTTTGAAATGAATACAACATGAACAAACAAGGAATAAATTCCCAAAATGATATCCTAAACGAATATTATGATTTCATCGCCAATGGATTATAGAGCTGTATTAAACGTTTCAGCAATTAAAACAAGTGGGCATTAATTACGCATGAGATATTACAACTATGGAATGGTTATCTGAAGGATTTCCTTCAAATAAATTAGGATTTCACATTATTATTATATATAGGTATATCAAACGTTTGAAATGTGATCTCAAATACACAGTCAGTTAGTAAGGCTGTCCATATTTTTTTTCTGTAAATCTAAAGGTAAAATTTAAGGATTAGCACACTGTATCTGCATACCACTTTTATTTCTTCAACTTTCCACCACAGCCGCCGTTTTTTAAATTTAACTATAAGAAATAGCATACCGTCTCTGCCTTATCCTGTATATATTATTAAGTTTGAGTAAGGAAATATTTATTGTACATGCCTGACAGAATTGATAAGATTTTTTATAGATCAAATGTGTTATGTTTGTTATTTTAGTCATATTTAAGTAGGTACATGATCTTAAATTCCTTAATATAGTAGTATAATACAGACTAGTACATTATATATTTAAAATGTTTAGTCAATAAATATTCATAATGGTATTAGGTTTGTTTTTTATTTGTTAACTAGCTGAGCCCGCGACTTCGTCCGCGTGGAATTTTACTTAACAAAAAAGCCCGCTCCCGCGTTCTGAGCCCGCGCAACAGGACCCATTTTTAATATGTTTTTTTCTAAAATAAAAGTAACCTAAGTTACTGCTTATAACATCAGCTATCTCCCAGTGAAAGTCCCGTCAAATTCGGTCCAGCCGTTTCGGAGATTACCCGGAACAAACACACAGACAGACATACAATTTTTTTTTTTATCGCGTTTTTGCTATAGGTGTCGTATGTACTTTGATATGCAGTTAGTGAAAAGGTGCTATTTTGATATTACAAACAGACACTCCAATTTTATTTATTTGTATAGATAAGTATAAAGTCAACATTTCCTACAAATTAATTATATTTCATGTCAATCAATGATCCTAGAATTCAGAATCCTTGTCGACGTAACTTAAACCGGCGGGACCACGAAATTTAATATAAAAATAAATAATTATTTAAAACTGTGACTAATATTAACATATTTGTGCAATTGTTAACGGACCAGCGAAAGCACTGACTGACACGCCACTCTCACTATCGAGACGGGCCGGCGACTTGTAAACACACAATTTTGAGATCCGTTTTGCATTGTATGTGCCAATCGAATTGAGCTTTAAAGCAAGAGCAAAGAATTCAAATTGGAATGATTTATACTTTAACAAGTAGAAATTAATGTGGTTATTTTGCATGGTTTAAATTCTTGGTGATATGTTGAATGATTTCGTCCGCGTCTGGTTTCATTAACAAAGTTGTTGTGTTTTTTTATACGAGAAAAAGGAGATGAGATGGACTTTGATTAGTAATGATAGCTTAAAATAAAACGATTCAGCAGTTCTTAATGAAAATTAATAAGATACATCATTGTAGCACTTTTGAACAACTTTGTTAAGTCTTTGCAATCGTTAACTGAAATACTATAGGATAGGTATAAATAACATTCAAAGGAACGAAACAACTAAGAAAATATTATATTAACTAACATGTATTTGTTTGAGATAAAGGCACTTAGCTTTTTCCAGATTTCTATCATGAGGCAAGTCAGAAAATAGTGTAAATTCTATGATGTACGCACAACTTTAGAATGACTTTTAAATTACTTTTTGTTTTGATTAATCAGAACCAATAAAACAAACTCATCGCTTTCCTAATCCTCTGTGATTGATAGTCCAACGCGATCTTCTAGACAATTCACCCGCATCGATCAACATTGCTCAATCGAGAATCGCGATGATGTATCGATTCGTAAGCGGGATCGAGTAACGACTTACGAGTCGTCTGGCTGTAGTAGTGATATAATGGAAATGTAGTTCGGTCAATTACGATGCAGGCACAGTGTTGGGATTAATAATAGGAAAATAAAACGTCCATTTATAATGAGCAGCAGTTTAAATGGACACACATATAAACACATAAAGACGAACATAGAACCTGCTACTGCTACTTTGAAGTCGGTTAAAAAGTGGATGACGCAAAAAATACAAAATAAATAGTGCCGTCTAGGGACGCCCCAATAGGTTTATAGTAAGGAAGGTTTATAACTTTATAGTATAAAGCGTACGGCGCCGCAGCTGCCTCTCTGTATACCTATATATATGTCGTGACGCTACTGACGTCTGACGCTTAGCACTGGTATAGAAGCTGCGCTTGAATACGGTCATATGTAGGTACATACCATATAAATATTGACCTAGGTTACACATGCGTTAGCTTTGCCATGTTTTTTACTGTTTAGAGTTGAACGCCATTATAAAACAGGTTCTGAGTTTGCCTATAGACATTGTTTAGACAATCACGTGTTCCAACCGAGGATATTTTTGTAGAAAGGCGATTTCTGTTTGTAACCGACTTCCAAAAAAGAGGAGGTTCTGTGTTCGTTTTTACTATGTATTTTTATGTATATCCGCCGATTACTTCGACAATTGTGGACCGATTTTGAAAAGGTAGGTATACTCGCCAGGTGGTCCCATAGAAATTTTATCAAAATCGTCCCAGTCGTTTGAGAGATATTATTATGGACGATAAACGATCACCAGTAATTCAATACGTACGTAGCTTATTGCTAAAAATCTCGAAAAAAAATATTTTCGTAAAGATAATTAAACCGGCTTAAAAAAAGATAGAAATAAGTGGGGACCTTCCTCCATTTGTGGAAGGCTATTTCTGTTTTGTTTGCATTTGGCACGAACTTGTCCTACTGGGGCCGGTTATCTAGACGAATCAAAGTGACTAATAGTTGACATCCGGTGTTCTCGATCTAGTCCGTATGGAAAGCAGTAGCATCGACTTAAGCAATTATGTAACGTGTAAACTGGTCACTAATTTGTTCAGTTGACAAGTTCATGTTTTACCAGTTTGGATATTTCTAATTGATTGTATCCGGAATTAGGTAATCCTATTATGTTACAGCACTAATACTCGGATTAATAAATCGATCTCAAATCTGAGAGTGATATTGGATTTGTCATTCTTATCGCCTAGTAAAACTATATTTTGTACACGTGACTTGCTATCCGGCTTCTTCCTATCAAATGGATATGTCCATATTTTCATGTTACCTGGTTGAATATCCTCTTGTCTGATATTCTTCCTAGCTTCTTGACCTTAATTTATGGTTAACAATTTTTTTTTTATCTCATGTTAAGGCGTGTTTTTAAAATTTTCTTATCATAATAGTACAAAATGACATGTCAAACGCGTACTCAAGTTCGCTCTCAGACTTGAGAACGATTTAATAATGTGGGCTTAATCAACGGAATATAGGTAGGTATACTTATCATACATTATTGTTATTATGTTTGATATTACGTACTTTTGTACTGGGGTTGTTGGCTGAAAAAAGCGATTTTATCTACTGATCAAAAATATAATACGATCTCAACAAAAAAAAACTAGTTTATTGGCTTATTTGCATGAGAGATGAAAATGATTCATGGAAAATATTATAGTTACATGAAATTCAATTCTCAAGACGTACTTATGTTGTTTTAATGATGGCATGACTCTACAGGTTGAAACAGAAAGGGTATACCTTTTTTTAAAAACTTGTCTTTGTAATTCTAAAACTATCAGCTTTGGAGGAAACTTGAAAAACAGAAGGTGTTATAGGGATACAGCTGTTGACATATTTCACAAGTCTACAAAACCTTTAGTACTTCAACTGTCCCACAAAGCCGACAGTTTTAGATTTACAAATTTGTTTCACCTAGTATAGCATGGCGGCGGTGGACATTGATGAGTACATCAGAATAAAGAGTAATGTCTAATTGAGAGTTCAGCCGTTGGACTCTAGTCACAACGCGCAACGCTAGTTTCAAGGCGTTTGTGGTTAGGGTCCCCACGGACAGGCTGTCAACTTTCATGCAGGAAGACTACTGGCCGAAGGGTGTGGTGTTCAGGCGCTTTCGCATGAGATTACCGCACCTATAGTTTAGTTTAGTTATTAATAATAATGTTTGTTCATTTATAAGGTATGTATCTATGGGCCTGAGACGCATGAATATAAATAAATAAATGTTTGCGTTACTTATGACTGATGCCTTATAATTAAAAGTGGTATCTCAACCCATCGTTCTATATAACTGGTTTGGTATGCGCGTGCGGTCAGCGGCATACACATTTTGAGTTACGACATTCAGACGCCACTATAGATGTTTTACAGACGCTGTATCGTATACATAGCTACTTATTGAGGCTAACGAGAAACTAGTGATGAGACTTATAGGTCTAAGACAGACTCGCTTTGAATTAAAAATACAGGGTAGCATCTTTACGTGAAATATAAATATGATTATTTGAGTCATTTTAAATGGAGTTCAAGTGCTTAGATAAAATCAATTAAATAAGAAACCTGAACTTACTTGAAGTTCAGTTTCTTTTTTGTTAAGTTCTATTGAGACGAGCTGTATCAGGATTTTAACTGATGAATCCCGTTGTTTAGTTTTTTTAAGTATAGAAAGTCCTCAGTCCATACTTGTGCTAGGATCGAGATCGAACCGGAACCTGTAGGTAACGAGAGCGACCCCTCTAACGATTGTGTTATTGACTCTTCGAAACTCTCGTCTTAGTAGATACCAAGTTTTAATGCTAGTCATGGCTGACCATTTTCTGCATCATTACTTTCCAACAAACATTGAAGTGGTCCATCCCGTCTCGTCTCGACTCTCCAAAAACACTATAATCACATGTCCAAACACGTCCCACGCGGAACTCGCGAAAGTTTCACCACGTTATAAATATTCAGTCAAAACATGTTTTCGGCCCCAACACCATAATTATTGCGCAACAGTAAAACGATCTCGCGTAAAGTCGTTTTATGCGTATTCCGATCGCGTAACTCGACTCCCTAAAATGCGTAACGTGTTATAGTTATGCCCATAGAACGCGTCATTATACCGCGCGGTTGTGCAGCCTGCCTTTATCGCAGTCAATTTGACGCTAAAAGGGAAAATGCGCCTAAATGTCAAGGTTTACGCAAGACATTGTGAGGAACTGCAATAGGTGTGTGTTACGCAATGAAATATTTAGCGAAACTCTCTTATTTTCTATATACATGTTGCAAACGGCTGGTTTTGGGTTGTATTATGCAACTGAGGTCAGGCTGTCCCGGTTGCGCAATGCCGCCCACGCTAAAGGAGAAAACACCACTTTCTACCTAGACGCTCGTTTCGATGAATCGTGATAATGAAATTGACATGTTAGCCTCGTGTGTGTGTATTTTATGAGTGTGTTCGAATTTTGAAATTTAAATCGAGCGTTCCTTCTGTTTTGATAACCTTGCTATGCAAGTAATTTAATTGTGAAATGACTTGAGTATGTAAGGGAATTAATGAGAGCACAATTTTATCTTTATAAGTTTTATGCAAAAATAAGAATTTATAGTACAACTAGAATACATTAAAATTACTATTTACATAAATACATTTAGGCACCGTAATTTTTTCTCTACTTATATCTAGGTTTGTTGCCGGCCGAACAGGTATCACAATAGCGGGCGGTCGTAGCGCCGTTTAGTAGGGGCCGCCGGTGTGGCCGGGGGGGCCGTATGAGGTGCTGACACCGCCGGAGCCGTGGCCGCCGCCGATGGAGCCACCGATGGAGCCGCCAGAGATGGAGCCGCTGGAGATACCGTGTCCGCCGCCGATCGAACCACCAGAGATGCCGCCGCCGAGGCTACCGCCAGAGATGCCGCCGCCCAGAGAGCCGCTGTCGAGTCCGCCGATGCCGCCTCCAATACCGCCTCCGAGACCACCGCCGATAGCACCACCACCGATAGCGCCACCCTCCTTCTGGGTCTTGTACTTGATGAAGTATACTTCGGGTTTGGAGGGCTGGGTGGGAGCGGCGGTGGGGATGGTGATGTCGGGCTGCTCGTCGGGTTTCTTGACCAACACGTAGACGAGGGTCTTCTCTTCGTTCTGAGCCTGAGCGGGGATGATGGGTGCGACGGGCGCGGGAGGAGCGGGTGCCTTAATGAAGATGATCTTGTAGTGCTTCTGGGGAATGCCACCTCCGGAGATCACCTGGGGACGCTGTTCTTCGGGTTCTGGGGGGGGGACGTGGACGTAGATGTGTTTCTGGACAACAGCACCGCCACCGAATCCGGCGCCACCGCCGAAGCCAGCGCCGCCGCCGAAACCAGAACCGCCGCCGAAACCAGAACCGCCGCCGGAGGAGAAGCCACCGGAGGAGAAACCACCGCCGGAGGAGAAGCTGGAGCCAGAGAATCCACCTCCGCCGATGCCGCCGAAGCTGCTGGAGCTCAGGCCTCCTGAGGAGAAGCCACCGTGGCCTCCACCCAGGCCGCCGCCCAGGCCGCCGAGTCCACCGTGACCACCGCCGAGTCCACCGTGACCACCACCGCCTCCGGGCGCGTTGTAGCTGTAGCCCGCCTCGGGTCTAGCCGAGCCGAGCGCCGCGACGGCAGCTAATACCTACGGCATAAAATACACACATATAACATCACTATTAAAATGCTCCACTTTATTAATCGATCGGGTCGACGAATAGAGCGGAGCAATCACTAGAACAATCCGACGAGGAAGCACGGTCACAGGAGCGCGGGTCAACGCACAGGTCACAATTCACTTTCACTGCACACGAATACCTACCAAGAATGCTTTCATGTTGACTCACGGAGGTGTCGTGGTTGTGTGATGCTCTGTACCACCGCCCGGCGGTTTATATACCAGTGTATCGTCGCCGCCTCTCTCCCGGGCTCTTCCTAAGATTCGGCCTTCGGGCCACACGAGAATTATGATTTTAATGACACTCGTCCGATTCTTCTACGGTGAAAACAATGTGGATCTTGGACGCTGGACACTTTCTCGGGCCGGTCTATGGCTATTGATATGTCATTGGTGACGTTTTTATTTTCCATTGTTGGCATATTGTTTCCCATGGCTCGTCTTCACTCCACTTGACTAAGTGTAAAGTACTATGATGATCTATTGTATTACTGTTTTATTATGCGAATTTTCTTTCTTAATTGATTGCGGAAATCCGCAATTTTCTTTGTTATATTTTTGAATTTTAAACTAGGTAAAGCTTAACAGAATTTGATGTTTATGCGTCTGAGTAACTCGTGCAATAATTACGCGTAAATTTTAACAAATCCAATATGCGTCAATACTTCGTTTATTTCTGGTGCACGCGTAAATTGCGCGAAAACATAATAGGTACCTACATCTTCGTAGAACTTTCCATCGCAATCACTCATCTCTATAGATCAATTGGCATAAAGTTCAAATTACACCACTATGTGGAACACGAATATATTGAAATATAATACCACTATACCCATATTCCTTTTCTTTCTAAATATAAAACAAAAGGATTGTCGCTTCTTTCTGACACTTGTGAAACAATTTTCGACATTAGTGAGTAGGTATATACATATATCGAAAGAAAAATATTTTTTGTACAAAAAATGTAAAAAACATTACATACGACAAAAGAACTAAGAATTTGCATAACATTAGCCTAAAAAGTGTAGACGTGAGGCTTTACAAAACCATGTAATATGGCCATAGTTAAGTTTTATTTCTCAGACAGAGTTGTTTTGAAGGTAGAGGCGGTGTGACAAATGGCTGCTGAAAACAATTTTTGAAGCGGAGAAAATAATCTCCTATTGATCCCATGTCATCGGATACCGTTCAAACGAATATAATACGTTGCTCATAACGACGATGGAACTTATTTCAACATAACACTAAAAAGATTATTGCTAAACTGTGTTCATGTAGGTACCTTATATTTCTACAAAGTCATTAAAATTAAATAAGAGTGGTTTACATGAGTAAAAACCTGTCTTACATCCATTGAAATCAATTGCATAAATCTATATGGAACCGTTATAATAACTACAACCAATTTTATTTTGGAATGTGACTAACTGATGAATAAGTGATGCTTAGGGTGACCTTCCATTTGGCTGTGCATACAGGCCTGTCCGCTTCGTATTATGGGATCGCTTGATTTCCTGTCAACTTAAGCTAAGCCGAGTGTAGCTAAGCTGCAATCCCGCCCAGCCAAGTGGACGGTCGCCTTTATCCTGTTGTTACAGAAACTAAACTAGCATAAACAATACTGTTTACTTTAGAATTTTGTATGTAGGTAGATAGTTAAAATGTACCCGCCTACCGTCATCTGCCTACCCCCCGATTAATGTGATATTTGTGCTGTCGTCCCTTTCCCCCCTTCATGACACTGTACTGACCGACTTCCGTGTGATACAGACGTGCTCCTGTACCTAAAATCCTAAATCGTGTGAAATCTACCGAATCTGCTGTGTATTTTGTGTGGTGTGAACTGTAAACCCATTGTGAGCGCTCCAGTGTTGTGCCTGTGCTGAAGAACCCACGGATCCAGCCATACCACCCGAGGAATGCGCCCGCCTCCATCGTGCCGGTAATGTACACGCGTGACATTGACCTGACCCTTTCAGTTCTGCCTCCCCCCTTATATTTGCCTTATTTAATTTAGCCTAGCATAGCCGTACCTACCTAATCAGGACCCAGCACTTTTCCCGAGACACGTTTTGGTAGCAGAGCGTGGTTGCAAAATCCACTAGGTAAAATTTTCTACTGTGACAGTACATCTTCGTGATTTTCCCCTATAGTTTGTCCCCCCGATAATAAGATTGTTTTACCCATTGTTTATCCCCATTAATTTGTTGCCTGTCCCCTTAGTTCCTAGCGGAAATTATCCTTCCGTAAAAAATTAATCAGTACAAATTGGTTGTGCATATAATTGTTGTTTACACCTGTGCGCTGTGTGAAGTTGTTTACGAGTAGGTACTATCGCCACGCGCTTCGCGCGACCCACCTGTGCCATCCTTTTGTCTCCGAGCGAGCGACGGAATTTGCCTACACTCGGACCGGTTCCTTATCTGTGATTGCAACTTTGTTGCGCGGCCTATTGTTTACAAATTATAGTAGTTTACTATTTATTCTCGATCGAAAACCCAATCGAGTTTGTTTATTTTACCTGTGCACCTTATATTTGTTTTGTGATTCACCATGACGGATAGCAATAACGACACCATTAAACATGCTTTATATACGGATACGGCTGAGTACCGTGAAGCTATAGGAGCCTTAAAGTTCGTAAGTGAGTGGATTGATGACACGCATCAGCAGTTAGATACCCTATCCCTCGCCAAGTCGCGAGTTCGTCTCGCCGAAGTTCGTACCTATGAAGACAAGTTTACCTCTGCGTGCTCACGGTTACTAGGCGGCCTCGATCCTACTATTTACGTACAGGAATATGATTACGTGAAAGAGCAGATGCGCGCCCTGAGAACAAAATTGGACGATTTAAAAGTGCGTTACGACGAGTTAATTCCTACCCAGATCCCCGCGCAAGACCCGGTAGCTGCCAGTACCCCGATAAGGCATGCTGCTGTCCCCGGTAGACCCTTTTTAGATCCGTGCATTAGTAAACTCCCCGACCTACCCATACCCTACTTCGATGGTCGTCCTGACTCGTGGATTAGCTTCCTAGACCAGTTTGATAGTGTTGTCGATTCCCACCGCGACCTAACACCTATAATGAAACTACATTATTTAGTAGGGGCCCTCGCGGATGAACCCCGTCGTTTAATACAGCATTTAAAAATAGAAGGCGGCAATTATTGCTTGGCCCGTGATCTTTTAAAACGGAGATACCATAACCTCCGTGTGCTTGCGGATACACATATCGCGCAGATCCTATCCCTTCCCATTATCTGCCCTAGTTTCGCTGGTCTTCGTATTTCCTTCCTTAATCCCCTGCTATCGTCATATCGGTGTTTAGAAAGATTAGAGCTCCCCGTCACTCACTGGTCGTATATATTAGTGCATATATGCCTTGGTAAACTGCCCGCGGAATTAAAGTCGCGCTTTGAGCGACGGTGTTGTGACAACCCTAAGAAACTCCCTACGTTTGACCAGCTAATTACCTTCCTAGAAGACGAGTGTCGTCATCACGATAATGTCGGAAGTGCCTTCGTCATCGACACGTCCGATAATATAATTGTACGCCCTAATCCTGCTAATAATAAATTTAAATCACGGTCCCCACCCCCCGCTCCGAGAGCATACGTCACAACGACACCTCCCGCTAGACCCAAGTGTTTTTTGTGTAATGATTGTCATCATTATGTCCGCGAATGCCCGAAATTCCTACAAATGTCCCCGAAGGATCGATCCATGTTTGTGAGGGACAATAAGTTATGTTATAGGTGCCTCGACAGACATCCTATAGCCTCCTGCCAACGTGAGTATCGCTGTAACTACTGTCGCCGTACCTCCCACCATACGTTGTTGTGTTTCAATGCGCCCGGCCGCTCGTCCCCACAGCCGCGTGAGCGCGCCGTTACGTTTGCTAATGCTCCCGACCGCGCGTACTCCCCACCTCCCCGCACGGGCGGGCAAGCCTCTCCGCGTTATCATCATACTAGTCGCCGCTCCCCGCCGCCACGCGCATCTCCCACGCATTACCAAGATCGTAATGTTTCCCCCGCGCCTCGAGACCAATATTACGATCGCCATTCCCATCCTACCCATGGACAATACCATCACCCTTCCAGAACTCCTAGTCCTAACCAATAGCTAAATACTGCCACCTCCCCCTCCCCTCTTTCTGTGAATATTCCCCCTACGTCCCTAGTGCTTTTACCTACCGCAGTTATTCATGTTAAAACTCCCTTCGGATATTTTATAGAAGCACGCGCCTTAATTGATACCGGTTCCCAAGGCTGTATGCTTACCACCGATTTAGTGTCTACGCGTATGAATGCTACAATGTACCCCTCCCCGGCCCCTGTTGTTGGTATAGGTAATGTTGAAACGGTAACCTCCCGCGGTGCTGTCCCCCTTTGTTTTAAATCACCAAGCCTTCATTGTCCCGAAATAACGACTACCGCGATCGTTGTTGACGTCATCGCTGGTCCTCATCCTGAAGTCGAAGTTCCTAAACTCGTTGTTTCCTCAATGCCTCGTCTGCCCCTAGCCGACCCGTCATTCCACACACCTGGACCTATCGATGTCCTCCTCGGTGCGGATGTTATCGGACCTCTCCTTAGCCGCGATCTCCGTGTTTTGCCCAATGGCCTTTCGGCCTTGTCTACCATATTCGGGTATATTATTTTCGGCCCTGTCCCTGGTAAGTTTCCCAACCTTTTCCCCCCACTGACCGGAGTATCCCTGTCCCAAATTGTTGAGAAATTCTGGAAAGTCGAGGAGGCCCCTCAACTTCCTCAACCTAACCCCTTAGACCAAGAGTGTGAAGACCTTTTCAACGCCACCACTACTCGTGGAAGCGACGGTAAATATACTGTGAGGCTCCCCTTCTTAAGTAATCGTCCCCCTTTAGGTGATTCGAGATCTACAGCCCTTAGATGTTTTTATAACATGGAAAAGCGTTTCCAAACCAGACCCGAGTTTCGTGAGAAATATATAGCCTTTATGAGAGAATACATCGACCTACATCACATGTCCTTGTCCTCTGCTAGCCCCGATACTGAACATTACTTCATCCCCCACCATGGTGTGTTTAAAAGTGGCGGAGATAAAATTAGAGTTGTGTTTAATGGCAGTAGTCCTACCTCTTCCGGTACGTCCCTCAACCAGTGCTTACACTCAGGCCCGAAGTTGCAACGTGACATTACTCACATCCTGTTAAATTTCCGTAGACATGAGATTGTGTTTGTAACCGATATCCGAATGATGTTCCGTATGAGTTGGGTCCATCCCGAGGACCGACGGTACCAATTAGTGTTATGGCGCGAAACTCCCTCACAACCCGTCCTCACCTACGAATTAAATACCACAACCTATGGTCTTCGTTCCAGTCCCTATATAGCAATTCGTGCTCTCCTTGAGTTAGCTGACCAAGAGCGTGCCACCTTCCCTAGAGCTGCAGCAGTACTCCATACTGATGTGTTTGTCGATGATTGCCTCACTGGGGCTGATTCCCTTGAGTCTGCTCGCCACCTTAAAACTGAGCTTGAAGGTATTATGGCCTCTGGTGGTTATGAACTCCGAAAATGGATCAGTAACAAACCTGAGCTTCTTGAAGGCCTACCCGCTGACCATCTTCAACTACCCCATCTGTTCCAAGATACCACCAACCCCCAAACCATTGCGGTTCTAGGTATTCAGTATAGCCCTACTAGTGATTCATTTACCTATAGTTTTACCTTTAAACCGCCAATAAATATTACCAAACGCCAAGTCCTCTCCCTGATTGCTCGTATGTATGACCCCTGCGGATGGATAGCCCCCGTCGTGTTTAAGGCCAAGGCATTTATTCAGCGCCTGTGGCTTTCTGGCCTCACCTGGGACCAACCCTTAGACAGTGCCCTTGCGGAGGAATGGGAATCCTTTACCCAAGACCTTAGTCGCGTTAGTGAAATATCTATCCCTCGCCATATAATTCCCTGTGGCTTCTCCTCTCTTTCCCTTCACGGTTTCTGTGATGCTTCTGAAGCCGGCTATGCCGCTGCCGTTTACCTACGTGCCGCTCATTCTTCTGGACCCTGCTCTGTTCACCTCGTTATGGCCAAAACTAAAGTTGCTCCCGTTCGGACGCGCTTAACAATTCCCAAGTTGGAGTTGTTGGGAGCTACGCTCCTTTCAAAATTAACCCATCACGTCGCTTTCTGTCTGCAGAAATCGATTGTGCTGGAATCTATCCATAGTTGGACAGACAGTAGGATTGTCCTTTCCTGGATAACTACCCCTCCGCATCACCTTCAAACCTTTGAAGCCAATCGTGTTTCCCAGATTATCAATTCTGGAACCCCTACTCAGTGGAGACATGTTCCCGGTCACATTAATCCTAGCGACTGCGCTTCCCGTGGTCTTACCATGTCCCGATTAATCGATCATCCCCTCTGGTTGTCACCCAACTGGTTAACACAACCCCCTGCCCGTTGGCCTCCCACTACAAATTCATCTCCTCCCGCTGATATTCCTGGCCTGCGTTGCTTCTTGACAACCTCCACCGTGCCCAATGCTGATGCATCCTCCCTTATCGAGCGGTATAGTTCCTTCAATAAATTAATAAATGTTACTGCCTACCTACTTAGATTTGTCTATAATTCGCGGAACCCTAATTCCCCTAACAAATCCCCTTTTATAACTCCCGACGAACGACGACGGTCTCTCCTATTACTAGTCAAACTTATTCAGTCCCACTCCTTCCCCGATGAGTTAGATCGCCTCCATCGCGGCGCGGTGATTACCAACCCCTTGAGACGTCTGAGTCTATTCATAGATGACCAAGGCCTCATAAGAGTAGGTGGTCGTTTACGACACTCTCTCCTCCCCTATGATGCACGCCATCCCCTCCTCCTACCTAAGAACGGACATTTTGTTTACCTTCTCATATCCCACTACCATCGTGAAAATTCCCATGCCGGTGCTAACTCACTCCTTGCGCTGTTAAATCGTGAGTTTTGGATCTTATCCGCTCGCCGAGCTATCCAACATGTAATTTTCAAATGCCTCCCGTGCTATCGGCTGAAGGCAGCTGTTTCCCAGCCTCCTATGGGTGATCTACCTAGAGATCGTGTGACCGCTGCTCGACCGTTTCATGGTGTAGGTACTGACTTCGCCGGCCCCTTTTTAACGAAGGTCCAAGCCTTTCGTAACCGAAAACTTGTTAAAAGTTACCTGTGCGTGTTTGTGTGCCTCTCCACTAAGGCTGTACACCTCGAAGTGGTGTCTGACCTAACTACTGAAGCGTTCATCGCGACGTTTACCCGTTTCGTTTCCCGTCGTGGTTTACCTAGCCTTATACGTTCTGACTGCGGTAGAAATTATGTTGGTGCAAATAATTACCTAAGAGAACTAGAATCCTTCCTTAAGCAAAATTCACCTTCTATAGGCTCAGAGCTATCGAAGCGTAATATTAATTGGGTTTTCGATCCTCCCGTGTGTCCTCATTGGGGTGGCCTTTTCGAAGCCGCGGTTAAATCAGCGAAGTCCCACCTTAAGCGTGTTGTTGGAGAAACCCCCCTTTCCTTTGAAGAATTAACTACAGTTTTTACCAAAATAGAGGCCGTATTAAATTCTCGTCCCCTGTGCCCCGTTTCCTCAGACCCGAATGACCTTGAGATTCTGACACCTGGTCACTTCCTGATAGGCCAGCCTCTTACGGCCCTTCCCGAGTACCATTACAAGGATGTGAAGATGAACCGACTCTCCCGGTTTCAAATGCTCCAACAACTCACCCAACATTTTTGGTCCCGTTGGCACTTAGAGTACCTAAATACCTTACAGGCTAGACAAAAGTGGACGTCCCCTACGAACCCTCCTAGTGTAGGCGAATTAGTGCTCCTCAAGGAAGACAACCTGCCTCCCTTGCAGTGGCGTCGTGGACGCATTGTTCGTTTATACCCAGGCCAAGACAACGTTGTCCGTGTAGTGGATGTTCAAACCCCTACAGGCATCCTTAAGCGGTCCCTTACCAAGTTGGTACGCCTCCCTATAGATTAATCCCTTTCACATAAACATTAGGCCATGTTTAGGACGGGCAATATGTTTACTTTAGAATTTTGTATGTAGGTAGATAGTTAAAATGTACCCGCCTACCGTCATCTGCCTACCCCCCGATTAATGTGATATTTGTGCTGTCGTCCCTTTCCCCCCTTCATGACACTGTACTGACCGACTTCCGTGTGATACAGACGTGCTCCTGTACCTAAAATCCTAAATCGTGTGAAATCTACCGAATCTGCTGTGTATTTTGTGTGGTGTGAACTGTAAACCCATTGTGAGCGCTCCAGTGTTGTGCCTGTGCTGAAGAACCCACGGATCCAGCCATACCACCCGAGGAATGCGCCCGCCTCCATCGTGCCGGTAATGTACACGCGTGACATTGACCTGACCCTTTCAGTTCTGCCTCCCCCCTTATATTTGCCTTATTTAATTTAGCCTAGCATAGCCGTACCTACCTAATCAGGACCCAGCACTTTTCCCGAGACATGGCTAACGAGGAGTGATTTTTAAATTCGAGGTGCAATATGTGTCCGAACCATACTATCTATATATATATATAACTCAAAGGTGACTGACTGACTGACATAGTGATCTATCAACACACAGCCCAAACCACTGGACGGATCGGGCTGATATTTTGCATGCAGGTAGATGTTATGACATAGGCATCCGCTAAGAAAGGATTTTGATTAATTCTACCCCCCCAAGGGGATAAAATAGGGGATGAAAGTTTGTATGAAACTTTGTCAATTAAATTCCACGCGGACGAAGTCGCGGGCACAGCTAGTTATAAATAAAGGCGTATAGTTTAAAACAACAAGTTTCATAAAATAGTAAGTATATTTATTTTCGTGTCATATCTGTTCGTATCCTACTATATAGCCGTAAATTTTGACTTAACTAAATATAACACAATTATTAATATTCAATATTTATATCCTCCTTACAAATATCCTGATATTAATATAGTAAACCCAAATTTATGAGCCCAGAATATGTTATAATTTTGCCCTTTTATCGACCCACTCCTGGATACGGGCTTCACCTCAATAGGAGGCGGATCAAACCATAATCCACCACGCTCGGCCCAGTGCGATTTGACGGATTTCACAATCTTTCGAAAATTGGTTAGATTTTATAAGACATGCAGGACTTCTCACGACGTTTTCCTTCATCGTAAGCAAGTGATAACTATATAGAAATTATGATTCGAACATCGATTTCGAAAAACCCAGAGGTGCCAGCCGGGGTTTGAACCCAGTACTGTTGTGGCCGCAATGCGCGTGCGTCAGCAATAGGCTATCACTGCTTCGCAGTACTATCACAGTTAGATTAGTCAGGTTCAATTTGTGTGCCAGCAGAATCTGCACCGATAAGTTTTTGAAACCCATCTAATATATAAAATTCTCGTCCGCGATGTTTGTTGCTAAACTCGTCCGAAATGGCTCGACCTATTTTCATGAAATTTTGAGTGCATATCGGGTAGGTAAGAATCGGTCACCATCTATTTTTCATACCCCTAAAAGACAGGACACCGTCTGTCGGGTCAGGTAGTCCTACTAATATTATAAATGCGAAAGTTTGTGAGTGTGGATGTATGTTTGTTACTCCTTCACGCAAAAACTACTGAATGGATTTGGATGAAATTTGGAACACAGACAGTTTATAACCTGGATTAACACATATAATACTTTACTTAAGACTACGCTGACGAAGTGGCGGGCAGAAACTAGTAATATCATATAACGTTAATGACATTTAAAATTAAAATTTAAATGAATTATGGTAAAATTTCGACGGGACTACTAGTATATTTAAATCGTAAAAGATTCTCCAAATGCCAAAGGTTATATCATCATGGCAGGGTGACGAAACAGAGGCAGACAATAACAATAAAACGACGACTATCTAAATGCATGACGACTCCATAAACCGTAGTGATAGACATCGCATTCTAATACCAACACATTCATTATTTCCCACTGTATGCAAGTTACCGTGGTAATAAATCATGATTACATACAGGTTGAAACGTAAGCGTATACTTTTTTTTCAAAACTTAACTATGTAATTCTAAAACTATCAGCTTTGGAGGAAACTTGAAAAACAAAAGGTGTAGGATACAATTATTGACAGATTTCATTAGTCTACATAACTTTTAGTCCTTCAACTGTCCCATAAAGCCGGTACTTTTTGATTTACAAAGTAAAGTTGCAAAACAATAGTATATGCATCATCGCGCAAGCAACTTCAGGCTACTTTAACTACTTAACATCAGGTAGGTCGTACGCTTTTATGCCGACTTTGTTCAATAATATAAAAAATAATAATCAACTAAGTAGACTAAACTGAATTTAATTAAAATCGAATACCAACTTTATTAACAAGATAACTTGATAATCATATAAGAAGAACAAAATTATTTATTTTACTTTTTAAGACTTAATTTATCCACAACTTCGGTTCCGTAGATTTTATTTTCTGGATGGTGACAACACCGCCACCTATCGGGGCCAGCTATTGCTGAGAACTAGTACACGCATTAGAGCAGAAAATATCATCAAACTCGGTCAAGCCGTTCAGGAGGAGAAGAATTACGTACACACGCATACCGGAATTTTATATTTTATAATTTATAAAGATTCCGAGCAATGTGAGGTCTACTCTAACAAAGCTGAAAATCCTCTAAGAACAAGTTACTAGAACTACCTGCCGCTATACTAGTTGAAAGCATTTTTCTGGTTTTCAGTGGTCTGTAATGCTTGCTTTCAATTAATAATAGCGTGAAACGTTTGCTCTACATTCCTTCCAAAGTACGAAGATTAATTTGAGGAAAAGGCATTAAATAAGGTATTAAATCTTACGTCATTAGCATTTGTAGCGTCAATAGCCTAGTGGTTAGAGGGGCCGTCCTCGTCGCTGAGAGGTTCCGGGTTCGATCCCCATCCTGGCCATTAAACTATTGACGTGAGCCCACTCTTAGCACAAGCATTAGCTTAGTTGGAGGGGCTAAAGGGAATACTAGTAATGTGATAAACACACATTGCTAGTAATCTTTTAAAAAAAAACAAAATTAAATTACGTCACAGACCGTGTTTTGTTTACACCTGATTATTAATCTATTTTAATGAAGAGATTATTAGGTATTCTATTTACATTGAGCAAGTCCCAATAGACCGATCGGAATTATATGCTAACTTTTTATTTAATTTAATAACGAATAAATAATGTAAACCATTTCATTTTATTATTTTGAGTGTGAGTATAATATGAATATTTATATTAGCATTTTAAATTATTTTTATCATAATTGTACTACACGCAAAACCGTTCACAATCCCACCACAATTAGTTTATTTATGTTAACATTAGTCTACTTTGAACTGTCAGGTTACTTAATAAAAAATTAAGCTCGAACTTTAATCAAGAATCGTGATTTTCCAATAAAATACGTGAACAGCAGAATAATTTGTGTAACAATTATCTAACTCAATTAATCCCATGACACATAAATAAAGCGATCGCGTGAGAGGATCCATGATGTAACTAAAAGGTGACCTCGCGATCTCGGTTGTCGAATTAAAAGTGAATGCGTTTACGATTTGATAAAACCGCAAAGATTCGTACTGGATGTTATGAAATAATACAATCATTCCGTCACGAACACTAACCGTATGAATAAAATGTAGTGAAATGTGTGGTTTCTAGACATTTGATGAGCAGCCGTCATGGAGAGAGGTTCTGTGAAGCTAGACCCATGCTTCGTGTCTGACTAGCTGGTAAATATGGCTGGTCATCATAATTTTGAGCTAGTTTTCCTCAACTACTATCTATACAAATAAATAAAATTGGAGTGTATGTTTGTAATATCAAAAAAACACCTTTTCACTAAATGCATATGAAAGTACATACACCTATAACAAAAACGCGATTTAAATTTTTTTGTCTGTCTGTCCGTCTGGCTGTCTGTCTGTCTGTGTGTCTGTCTGTCTGTCTGTCTGTGTGTTTGTTCCAGGTAATCTCCGAAACGGCTGGACCGATTTTGACGGGACTTTCACTGGCAGATAGCTGATGTTTAAAGGAGTAACTTAGACTACTTTAATTTTAGAAAAACAATTAGGGTTCCGCATAAAAAATAAAAACACATGAAATCAAAGAGTATCTCCGAAACGACTGGACCGATTTTGACGGGACTTTCATTGGTAGATAGCTGATGTTATAAGCAGTAACTAAGGCTACTGTTATTTTAGAAAAACAAAATTTAAAAAATGGTTCCTGTCGCGCGGGCTCAGAACGCGGGAGCGGACATTTTTGCTAAGTTAAATTCCACGCGGACGAAGTCGCGGGCTCAGCTAGTTAGTACTAAAACTATTTTTCCGAAATCCGAAAAATAGTTTTATTTCAATGTGTAGTATTCGCGTAAATATAAGAAAACAATATACTATTAGTACTACTAACATGAATACAAATTCTGCTACCACATAGTACCTACTAGTAATATTTATTTATTTCTTTATTTGTACTTTTTTTTTTTTTTTTTACCACAAAACCAACAGCACTTATGAATTCATATTAATTACATATTTTTATACATTGCCAACTGCCAATAACAGGTTTCTTCCACATAGTTGGATCTTATATGAGTTACTAAGATAAATTACATTCTTACAGAACAGAACATTTTTTCATTTTTTGTTTTTAATCTAATTCATAATCTAATTGTATCAAGATATATTACTTAAATTTATACAAGTACCTCGTAAAATGTGTAGTGTATGTAGGTGTTTGTGAGTGTGCTTGTGTAAGTGTGGATGGGAAAAAGTGCGAGTGAACGTGAAGGAGTGTGTTTAACCTATACATCAATCTATTTCTTATTAAGGATTTGCACTATTTGATTTTTAAAAGAAAATTTACTCGGATTGAAAATGTCTAATGTGAAATATTCTTTGTTATAACAGTTAAGTGTTCGACTAATGACCGAATTCTGAGCGTAGTTAGAGTGGCTGAAAGGGACGTGGAACATTGTGGTATGTCTTGTACGTTTAGCACGAGCTCGTAGTTGTAAAAATAAGGACGTTAGATCTACTAGTACTAGTAGTACTATCGTACTACTAGTACTTCTAATTATGTTACCAATAGGTATGAATATTACTACTGCTATAGTTCACTAGCTTTCATACGATAAGAAGAGAAAGAAGAACACCTCGATTATTGTAAAGACCAGTTCCAGAATGTCTGATTAATATATTGGACATTAATATCTAAATATATATAACTCAAAGGTGACTGACTGACTGACTGACATAGCCCAAACCACTGGACGGATCGGGATGAAATTTGGCATGCAGGTAGATGTTATGACGTAGGCATCTGCTAAGAAAGGATTTTAGTTAATTCTACCCCCAAGGGGATGAAATAGGGGATGAAAGTTTGCTAAGTTAAACTCCACGCGGACTAAGTCGCGGGCTCAGCTAGTATTAATATAATTTCGAAAGAGTTATTAAACCTAAACATTTAACTTTCAAAATTATCTTCCAATTATGGTTAAACATTAGTTTAATGTAACTCGTCGTGACAATACAACGTTTATAACTCTCGAACCTATTACCGATATTAGATGAAAAGTCCGGTTGAACTATCTGTTAGCGGACTCAATCAATCCGGAAGATATTAGAAGGAAGGCTGCAATAGCCTTTGAACTCTATTGCATAACGTTATAAGCCTCTGCCGATCCACCACTACACTAACAGGGAAATTGTATTAAGTGAATTGCCACCGTTTCGCAAAGTTTAAATGCCAAATAAATGGATTTAGTTTATTGTGGTCGATAGACTGGTAACCTTTTACTTGCGGAATGGTTACACACTTTGATATAGGAGGGTTGTAAACATTGTGGACTTTATTTAAAAAAAAAACATGTCGGCAAATAAAAGCGGCCAACCAGCTTGATGTTAACCAGGGCCCTAACCACGCTAGCTACTCAAATCGTAATAGAATAGCAAACGCTCGCGATTACGTTTCAAACGCTCCGCTTTTGACGTTTTGCTGACACCATACCATATCAATTTCAGTAAAAAATCGTGAAGCTCGTGTCAGCAAAACGTCAAAAGCGGAGCGTTTGAAACATGATCGCGAGCGATTGCTTTTCTATTACGATTCGAGTAGCGTGGTTAGGGCCCAGGTACCGTAGCATATTATATGCATACAATACCAAAGGCATTGCTCACACGATGCCATCCTGAAGAGAAAAAGACAGAGGGAGGAAAAGGGAGGTTGGTAGGGCTTTCGGCTCCCCCACTTATAGTACGAAACACAGCTAGATCTGTGTGAGGGGGGTACTACTCCGGACGAGTCAGTATTTGGGTCGCGGTCAATTGGTTACTGCCGGGCTCTAACATCGTAACCTACAGTTGTTTATAATATTTAGCACGCAATTTTAGGACGCTATTCCAATCAATTTCAATCAGACACATATCTAGGAATACGTATTTACGATAGGTACATAACTATATCCTACTAATATTATAAATGCGAAAGTTTGTGAGTGTGGATGTATGTTTGTTACTCCTTCACGCAAAAACTACTGAACGGATTTGGATGAAATTTGGAACACAGATAGTTTATAACCGGGATCAACACATAGGATACTTTTTATCCCGATAATCTCGAATTTTTTGTTAAGTTACATACTACGCGGACGAAGTCGGTGGGCACAGCTAGTAATATATATATAATCTATCTTCGTTATTAGTATTCATTAAAATCGACCACTGCAACTCAAATAAATAATTTACATTCCATTTGAAACCTACTAAGAAATTAATTAAATAAAAAGCAAAAAAAAAATGCGCGTGGTAAATTAAAATTGAAACCACTTTTTCCTTTTTACATAATAACGTTTAATTAAAGCATTGATTTTTGTTTAACTCTAGATAATTAATGCTTTGAAAGTTAAACGGTGAACTGAGAGAACGGATATTTATGTAGAAGTATTTAAGCACTTACATAGATATATGTATATACAAGCTGTTTCAAAAGTTTCATATAATAATTTGCGTACATATACAGAACCTGATAATAATAATAAAATGTAGATGCCCAGTTAAGGCAGACTATGACAAGTAACTTTAATGTTTGCTGAGTTTTTTTGACTTTGTAAAAATATTCAAAGGCACGCATGCCTTTGAATATTTTTACAAAGTTCGAGTTGTATCTAAGAACTCGTTCCATGGACTAGAAAGCGGGCAAAACTGCAGTTACGAGTAATATAATAATAATAAATAATAAAGCTTTATTTGATTCCACAATAATTAGATTAGATTACATAATTCGATTTAATTCATTTCAATTTAATTATATTAACTTAATTTAATTTATTTAATTTCATATTTAATAATTTAATAATTATATTAATACTCATGCAATTTCATCTCCTTTTAATGTGGACCCCCTCAGGGTAAAAGCCTCCTCCAAAGAATTCCATTCATCCCTATCTTTAGCAGTGTTCATCCAGTCTCTTCCTGCAATGGATACAATCTCGTCTTGCCACCGGGCGCCCGGGCGACCTCTACTTCTCACGCCATGCGGTCCTTTCCATTTTGTGATGTTGCTTGTCCATCTGATGTCACCATATCGCCCAACATGGTTACGAGTAATAGCCATCAATATTTAAAAATAATATTATAGTTTATAATTATAGTTTATAAAATATTTGCATAGTGCTTGAGATATGAAATATTTGTAAAATTGGCCGGATATAAATAATTGAGCCTAAATCTGAGCGAAAATTTATTGGTTATTTAGTGACAATGGTGTTACCTGCTTACATACTGATGCTGTTCCTGCGTATGTACACCATATTTTATGAGTTTCTTGCGGGATCTTCTTAGTGGAATCAAGTCCGTACCGGTGGTAGATTCTGATTATTCATAAAAGCTTTGAAGGCTAACATTAATAAAAAAAAATTGAGTTTGAGAATGAAAGAAGTGTTAAAATTTCTAAACTTATTATTTTACCACTTAACTTTAGTATTATTTCGGCCTATTGAAACATCCTGTAGATGATGGTATATGAATATATAATATACTAGGAACCCGGATCAGATTTGAGGTTTCTTTCTATTATATGAGACTGTGTACTACCAGTTTGTATACCTATCTATAATTATAGTGTTCTTGGTACAGTGTTAAATTTGCCTTGCTTTGTCACTCCTCAAGTTTCAGATTGATATCTTTATGTAAATCCTACTAATATTATAAATGTGAAAGTTTGTGAGTGTGGATGTATGTATGTATGTATGTATGTATGTATGTTTGTTACTCCTTCACGCAAAAACTACTGAACGGATTTGAATGAAATTTGGAACACAGATAGTTTATAACCGGGATTAACATATAGGATACTTTTTATCCCGATAATCCCCAAATTTTTATTACGTTAAATACTACGCGGCCGAAGTCCGTGGGCACAGCTAGTTATATTATAATATACATCCATTATATTTGCCACATTGTATCATTTATATCGTTTCCTCCATTTCTTAATATACGAGATGATTATAGACAAAAGGTTTTGTATAGGCTCCGGTTACTGCTTAATATCGGACGGGTCGTACGCTTCTTTGCCGACCTTGTTTTATATTAAAAAAAAATGATCTCATCTCAGCGACGTGGACTCTACTATGCAAGAACCAAGCTCAATTAGGCAGCTCGTATATGGACGTTCGTATAATTTAAGATCGCACCCACTTTGCTATTAATGGTATGGATTGTGACATTTGGTTGGTTAATACATTTTACATTGAACTGGTTTGAAATGACCGACGACATCGATGGTATAGTCTGTTAGATTGTTACTAAAGTCATGGGTTCACTTCCACAATTTTATTAAACAACTAGCTGTTGCCTGCGGTTATAATAATATAATATTAAGCATAATAATTTCGCTCTTTTGACGTCTTACTTCTGGCCACGGGCCTCCCCTCAACACGAGGGGGATTCAGGCCATAATCCACCAAGCTAGCCCAGTGCGGAATGGCGGATTTCACATGTCTTTCGAAAATTGGTTAGATCTTCTAAGACATACAGGTTTCCTCACAATGTTTTCCTTCACCGTAAGCAAGTGATAATCATATAGAAATTATGATTCGCACATAGATTTCGAAAAATCTAGAGGTGCGATCCGGGGTTTGACCCCAAGACGCGTGCTTAACCAATCGGCTATTACTGCTTCCCTGCGGATACTTCGATAAAATAAATGCAGCCTAAGTTAGTCTTTATCACATCAGCTATCTGCCAGTGAAAGTACCGTCAAAATCGATCTAGCTATTTCCGAGCCGGAACAAACAGACAGACATATATATTACTAGCTGTGCCCGCGACTTCGTCCGCGTGGAATTTAATTGTCAAAGTTTCATACAAACTTTCATCCCCTATTTTATCGCCGTGGGGGTAGAATTAATCAAAATCCTTTCTTAGCGGATGCCTACGCCGTAACATCTACCTGCATGCCAAATTTCAGCCCGATCCGTCCAGTGGTTTGGGCTGTGCGTTGATATATCACTATGTCAGTCAGTCAGTCAGTCAGTCACCTTTGAGTTATATATATAGATGAAAACCCGGCTTCGCTCGGGTGAAATGTGACTCATAATACACAATCTTTTACAAAACTTAGGTAGATATTTTTGTAGTTATCGGTTTTCAAGGAATATTAGGGAAGGCATCGATTCGTATAGCATTGTCCATTGAAATTAATACGAAAAAAAGTCGCCAAGTGCCATGTCGAGCTATGCACAATGAAGGGTTCCGATTCATTGAAGGTAATCTGTTTAAAATTTCACCCCAGGTTGAAATAGATACTAAAGTTGTATACATACTGCTACCGACATCTATCGACACCATTAAATACTAAGAAATAGACTAATGAACATAAAACATACATTTATTGCTGTTATTTAATTGGAATTTATTAACAATTTATCCAATTTCGTCAGCATAATCTTATTCATATTTTTGCAACATAAAAATGTAAGAAGTGTCGATATTTTTTTCGTAAAAAATCTTACCCACTGTTGTTTATAGACTACTACCGACATCTATCCACGTGCATGAACACTTCAGAAATACACGTATTAACACAAAATATAAATTTATTGCTGTTATTTCATTGAAATTGGTGAACAATGTATCCATTTTCGATTGCATAATCTTATTAATGTTCTTGCAATAGAAAAATGTAAGAAGTGTCGGAATTCATTACGGAATTTTGATTTAATCTTTAAAAGTTAAAAATCTCGCAAATGGAATTTTTGATGATAAAATGTTGTATGAAAACATCATTTTATTTGAAAAGACCTTTTCAACGTCACCCCACATGATTGGGTAACTAAAAAAAAAATTGCCCCTTTTTCGATGTTCGGGGAGGTACCTCAAAAAAAGTAATTTTGCTACATTTTATATTTTTGAAAGTGAGATCTACTCTTAAAGTATTTTTGTACCAAATTACATCAACATCCGTCAGAAACTGTAGAAGTTATGACCCTGTGACGGGTCGGGACAGACAGACGGACGGACGGACGGACGGACGGACTGGATGATCTTATAAGGGTTCCTCGTAGGGACTACGGAACCCTAAAAACATGAAGACTGAATTTGTTTGTTCTGAAAGCTCAATCTTCTTCCTCTTTCATAAAAATATGGCCCACCCAGTTTAATAGATATTTCGAATAAAGACTCATTTACACATTGAGAACACTGACACTAACTGACAGGGATTCGTTCATAGAAAATATAGCGGTACTGTGCCAAACTTGACGGAACTGCCAATATGGCGAAATATTGTCTTTTGCACCGTTAGAATTTAATAAAATACTCGACAATCCGAATTTTGCCGATATATGTTGTCGACTCGAAATCATTATTTTTTTATGTTTTATTATTCTGGTAAGGTTTCAATCGAGTCTACCGTACCCCTGAACGGAATTATTAATATATAAGTCATCAACAGCCTGACAAATAAGTTTCAAGCTTCTAGCTCTAAAATGAGATACTTCCATACAACTTTTCATCCCCCCTTTCAACCCCTTAAAACTCTTTTTTCGCATTAAAAAGTAGCCTATGTCCTTTCTCAGGCTCTAGACTTTCTGTGTATAAAATTTCATTGAAATCGGTTCAGTAGTTTTGGCGTGAAAGAGCGACAGACAGACAGACAGACAGACAGACAGACAGACAGACAGAGTTACTTTCGCATTTATGATATTAGTAAGGATTTTGTTTGGCCACGACTCTACCCCAACTCTGCAAAATAATAATATTCTTATTTATATCGTGATAGAAAAATGAAACAACTAAAGATTACGACCTCCGCTTGGCGCAGTGGCTCGAGCGTAGGCCGCTCGGCTCACCGCACATGGTGGTTGCGGGTTCGATTCCCGCCAGGGCAAATTTCGGAAATGGCCTTATCGTAATTTGCCCAGGTCTGGGTGTCACTAAGATCGCTGCCAGTCCATTGTACGGCACCCATAGTACAAGCGTTGCTTAGTTTGGGAGCATACAGTTGGTCTGTTCGTCTGGCGATGTTCATTTATTTATTTATCATTCTACTCCTTTTGTATCATAAACAAAAAACATACGTAATCGACGAAGAGATAATCCATGCCTGTGCACTTACACCATTTCCCTAATTGTTTGGTATATCTATGCGCGCGCGCACCTCGCGCGTGATAGGCTATTCTATGCGCGTGACGCGGTAGGCTTACCGAGATCAAATTAAAGAAATACGTTCTAAGAATTGTAATTTTTTGTTACGAGGCATATACCTACCGCAATCGAATTCATGGTGGTCTTGTGATAGAACAGTGATGTCAGGGCATTACCTATTTGGACTGTTTAATAAGATCGCGTGGTCTAATGGTCTGAGTGCAGCCCATCAGCTTATTGGATCAGGTGGTCGCGAGTTTAAATCACGTGTAGGAAAAAAAATTAAATGAGTATTTTAATAATTTAGTATTTCATAATTTACGGTGTTAGAATCACATATATATGTGCTAGCTCCACCGGAGTAGTACCAACATCTCACAGAAGATATCTATATAGCTACGTTTCATACCTATTATAGATAGATTTTCATGAATACTAAGAACGAAGATAAAATATATATACTAGGTGAAACAGAAAGGGTATACAATTTTTTTTGCAACTTTACTTTGTAAATCTAAAATTATCGGCTTTGTGGGATAGTTGAAGTACTAAAGGTTTTGTAGACTTATGAAATCTGTCGACAGCTGTATCCCTATTTTGTACACGTTTTGGTTTTCAAGTTTCCTCCAAATCTGATAGTTTTAGAATTACTAAGTTTAGAATTACCAAGAAAAAAAATAGTTATTATACCCATTCGTATAATAATAGTATAGTAAATAGTTATCATAATTTCTATATGATTATCACTTGCTCACGGTGAAGGAAAGCATCGTGAGGAAACCTGCATGTCTTAGAAGATCTAACCAATTTTCGAAAGACATGTGAAATCCGCCAACCCGCACTAGGCCAGCGTGGTGGATTATGGCCTGAATCCCCCTCGTGTTGAGGGGAGGCCCGTGCCCAGGAGTGGGACGTCAAAAGGGCTAAAATTATTATTTTATTATTTATTATACCCATTCTGTTTCAACGAGTAGTTATGTATCGAAAATACCTATTATAGCTGCGTTCGTACGATGAGTGACAGAACTGGAAGCCCAGTCCCCCTTTCTTGCCCTCTCTCTGTTACACTCCTCTTCGGGTCATCGTACATCGTACGAGAAAGGCTCTTGGCATTGCAAGCATCGATAGGCCACGGTAACTGCCTCAGTTCAGGCGGGCCAGATGCTCGTTTCTCGACTTTGTCAAAAAATACCCATTTATTATTCCTTCGTCACTTATAACTTGTTTAAATTGATATTTGACATCGAGCAATACCAGGAAGTGGTGACGTTAAACTAAAACAATGCTATCCCTAATTAAGTACAAGTAACTTTAAATGTCAGCCGGGTAATATCCTGCTGTATTAATAGCTAATTAGCCAGCGATTTAGTTGTTAATTTACCTTTTGGTTTGGTTGTTCGTGTAACGACATGATCGTATGAAAATAAATATAATACTAGAGTAAAAAAATACAAAATTCTCTTGATATTAGTTTGATTTACGTCTTACGTTTGGTTCGGCGGTTATTCCAGTAGACATAATAATAAGTTAATCCTAACGTTAGCAGGAGTTATGTCTCCTGCTAGAAAAGTTTAATGAGGTCAGTTCTGTAACTCGCGTTCCAAATTTCTCATGAGACCAGACCCTATGCCGAGTTAAAGTTTAACCAAGTTGTTACGTAAAACGTTACAAGTACCCACCTAAGTTTGAGACATTTTGTATAGCTTTGCATGTAGATTTGTTCTTGCGAAAATATGTATGTGAACATGTTGTTAACCGACTTCCAAAAAAGGAGTTTTTATTTTGAAAACATTACTAGCAATGTGTGTTTATCACATTACTAGTATTCCCTTTAGCCCCTCCAACTAAGCTAATGCTTGTGCTAGGAGTGGGCTCACGTCAATAGTTTGATGGCCAGGATGGGGATCGAACCCGGAACCTCTCAGTTACGAGGACGGCCCCTCTAACCACTAGGCTATAGACGCTTCAAAAGATGGTTCTAAATTCGTTTGTGTGTACTTATAAGTATTGTTTTCTTGAAAGGTACCAACTACAAAGGTATAAGACTGGGATGAGCCCATATAAGCATACATCCTCTAACTCGGTTATATTATACTCTCAATAACAAAGGCATTGATATTGCTGAAGCGGAGTGGGTCACAGAGAAAGGGAAAGAGGGGGGACGTTGGTATTCTGGCTCTCTTACTTGTCGTACGAAACGTTAAAATAGGTATTTGCGACAAACTATTACCACTAGTTAGTTTAAAAATATAAATTCTAAAAGCACGAAGCTAATCACGATCGACCCGAAACAAATCTATGTGTTTAAACAAAGTACACAAAACGCTGGCGGTCGTTATACCGGTAAGCGAGGAGCCAATTAAAAAGTTCCTCCAACTAATTGATTAGAAAGGATTGAACCCAAATCCTTCAGCTTTGGACCCATTATATCATAAACGCTATCGTTTTAAACGTATGTAGAGATTACCTCTGTAATCCGAAAGGGACATAGACATAGATAACAGCCCCTTTTAACTAAATTATATTTATAGGTGTTATTTTTTTATGATGCCAGTCCAAACGACTCCGGTTAAGGCGACCGCTTTAACTCCTATCCTGACGAAGGTGAGCTCTCGTGTGGCTGACGTAACCGATCTTCTTGTTGAAGATCCGCCCGCACGAGGGATACGTGAGCACATCCTACTAATATAACTATTTAATATTATCCGCCGCAATTTAACTAGCCAACCTATGTGTAATGTGTTAATGTGAATATTATCTATCATTTATTTCCTTAGACCATTTTTTCTTATCACCAATAAGTAACAGATGAGGGTATATATTTCTTAGACCGGATCTTAGACCATTGGATCTAAGAACGTAAATTGTGAAAAGACTATTTTAAAAAAATATGTGGGTTAATTTTACGAAAGGGCGTAGTATAAAGGGAGCGGGCGGTTGCGCTTCAAGCTCTCACTCTTATTGTGCGAAACGCAACTATAATAGTGACTTTAGTCCGATCTCCTGTGAGTGAGTGGTACTACACCGATCGAGCCGGTCCGCACAGGAGCTGTAGTCCCTTAGCTACAGTTGCCTGTACCACCTAAAAATAACATTATTTATTGGAACGAAGTTCCTTATCGCGCGTTGCGAAAGGGGGCTAGACGGAAAAAATTAAGACCAAAAGTTGTAACGACACTTTTTGCTATAGCTGTAAGCCGTGCGGCGTGCGCGTGTTTCTCTGTCTGTCTCTCTCTCTCTCTTATAGAAAGCAAGCCAGTTATTTTCGTTTCGTCTTTCTATTTCGCATTTAACAGTGTGGTGTAGCGACGATTCTTTTTGTTGAGTGTATACAGGTTTTTTTGTACATAATAAATAATAATTATTATTACAATAATGAATCCTGACAGTGTTTCTGCACAAGTTCCGGATATTGCAACTTCGTTCCATCCGGGTGACCCTTGACACCTCTCAAGTTTTTTTTTTAGTTTTGGACCATCCCTTTGTAGTTTCAGTCTATACAGACAAGTGAAAGATTTTATAAATAAAACAGTGAAGTGGAGTGGAGAAATTATATCGCAAAAGGTCAAATCTGTATCTGCCCTAAATTTACAGTAATTTATTACAATATTAATAAATCATTATTGTGATACACATTTCAATAGTATCATTCAATATTACTTAGGTTTATTAAGATATTCGTACGAACCATTGTTGCTTCGCTTCACAGACATGTACCTAATGTTATTTCATGTAAAAGAATTTCATTCTTCTCATTAATGATGTAGAGCTTATTATTGAATATTTACTAAAGTAGCATTCTGATTTGTACGTTTCCATTCTACGGGTATAAGAACCAAATTTACCTCAAAAAGTAATATAAATTATTGAACAGTGATATTTCTCTATTAAATTAATAAATGAGTATTGATATTATTATGGAGCAGGTATTTTAGTATCTAGTATGAAAAAATATTGTAACAAGGGTATTTATATTAGTTTGAAATATGATATTTTTACCAAGGCGATAGATTAGGCATAAACGCATGTGCTTATGAATATCCTAACGACTGACATAGGCCCAGATTAATCAATCAATCTCAAGTCTGAGAGCTATCTTGCGTTTGCATTTGACACATTATTTTATACTACAGATGTATGATATGACTATGACATTTTCAAGACCGCTCTCAGACTTGAAATCGATTTATAAATCAAATCGAGTAAAAAAAGTGGTTATTCAGTCGAAAATAGGTAAATTCAATAGACAGCTTTCTCAAGCTAGCGAAATTTTTGCTACAAGCACCTTGACATACGGCTGACGTGTTATTAGCGGTCAATAAATATGCATGTGTATTTATTATTCTAGCTATAACCCTGTAGTTATGGTCACTGTTCAGTGTAACTGTTATAAAAAATATTAATACAACTGAAATCTAACTCACTATTGTTTTAAGAACTACTTTTACGAGTCATATTTTTTAAATAAGTTAGAAGTGAGAATAGTCTGGTTTAAAACATAAAGTTTTTTATGCGAGGTTAGGAACTTAATGTCATTCTTAGTACGAAGGCAGGTAAAATTGGCCAAGTTGTACTCTGGAACAAGACCTTGCAAAAAAACAAAGGAATAACAGGATTGGAAGCTTCGAATATCACACATAACGTAAGAAACGATCCTCAACACCTCAAAAATGTGTAATATCGCCGTGGAAACAGTAATATCTTGCGTAAGTTCACGGTTGGAGTGCGCCCGGCCGCGCGGTCCCACGCCCGCGCCGCGCGTAAATTAAATATTTTGTAACAGATTCGCTAGGAATCGTAGGAACGCGTATGTGGTGACGTAATAACTGTTATTATCGCCTCACCTCCGGGTGTTCAATTCCCAATTTAAATTTGTGCCGAATGGGATTCGGATAGAATTTGGATTTATATTTTTAAGCCGCGACGGAAAATGACTGGTGTTGTTTGGATATTTACCTACCAAAGAATTTGTAAATTTATTACAAATTCTTGACCCTTAGCTCAATACATATTTTAGATTTTAACTTTTTAAAGGTTGTTTTTCTGGGGGTTTTTTTTTTTAATATTTTGTTTTATTTATTTGTAATTTATGTCAACGGGGGACAGTTACGTTGCGATGGTGCTACAATTTGGGACCAGTAGCTCTACCATGAGTTTCACGTACGTATGTTAACGCTCGCTAGTGCGTAAGTGAAATATTTGTATGGCAAATAGTACCGATGCTGTATGGGTCACTGAGGAACTAATGTTTACCGTATAAATATTGTACATAGACGCTGGCGCCTAGCGATGCCTAGCGGAAGTACAAAAACACAAATAATAATAAAAAAAAACATCAGACTGACACACCAACTGTATGGTCTCAAACTAAGCAATGCTTGTACTATGGGTACCGTACAATGGACTGGGTGCGATCCCAGTGACATCTAGACCAGGTCAAGTTACGAATAGGCCATTTCTGAAATGTGCCCCAGCGGGAATCGAACCTGCAACCACCATGTGCAGTGTGTTGAGCGGCCTACACTCGAACCACTGCGCCAAGCAGTCGTCAATACAGTAGGGGTACGAGTATTATCTTCACGATATTGAGTTCGTCGCTCTTTTTTATCCTTATGACTTCCAGTTAAAAAATACATGTAAGCGTTAAGGCGGCTGAATGCATAAGCACCTACTCTCACCCATCATTTTTGTTAAGTACTTGTTGCACAGATTTTATCAATTATCTGATGAGTTAATATTTGAAAGTGCACAATTTATATTAAGAGTAAAGTTGGTACGGTATTTGACGCAGTATCTTTCCAAACCGTGCCTTATGTAAACAAATATAAATTACAATTTAGCGATCCACTGGAAAGGAACATTACAAAACTTTAACTCGCGAGTCCCGTGTGAGCGCGTATTTCAAATTACATTAAACTGTAACACAGACCATTAAGCCATAGACGCCGCATAGCCGGATACCCTGCTCGTCTAACATATGCATTGCTATTGCATTATTATTATTATATGAATGACGGCATTTTGACATTGTCATTGTCATTCATGGCTCAATTAAATGAACCAATCAAAATACACTGTCGTCCCGGACACCCCGCCAACTTTCGACTCTATACACTCATAGTCAAATGATGTTCCAAACTCCTTAGTAGTTGTCACGCGTTTTCGTTTATGCTCGATTGTCAGTAAACACAGCAACCATTTTGCCGAAAGCTTTTTCTTACCGAGAATTTCATCTAAAATATGAAAAAAATTGTTCAGTCGCGATGTGCACAACATCAATTAAGTATTTCACGTATCTTTATTCGACGGTCTGCCTAAACATACTGTGGATTTTATTAACATTACCCGCATTTGTGACTTCAATCGGCTTTCCTGGGCGCTCACCGTTATTGGTGGTACGAGTAGTACATCCACAACGAAATTCAGTGAACCATTCCACAATAAGGTGCAGAATCCTCTTAATATTTTTGCAATTTATCTTTGGTCTTCTTAATGGTTTACCTTGCAGAAGTGTTTAATTTAAACTCGAATTAAGTCCGTTTTCCGAGTATACGTACTTGGGCCAGATAGTCTCGTTCAAAAACCGGCAAGACAAGGAAGTCGCAAGACGGATCGATAACGCCTGGAAGAGCTTCTGGGCCATGGGTGATATGATGAAGGGTCACCTACCTGTATGTCTTAAACGTAGACTCGTCGACGTGTGTATCTTGCCCGTCTTAACCTACGGTGCTCAAACCTGGTCACTCACTGAGCTACAGAAATCCAAACTCAAGGTTTGCCAACGAGCAATGGAGCGCAGCATACTACATGTTAAAAGGACCGACCGCGTCAGAAACACTACCCTGCGCTCCATCACTCGGATCGCTGACGTGGGCGAGAAAACAGCAAAGCTGAAGTGGGACTGGGCCGGCCACGTGGCACGCATGGATCCGCAAAGGTGGGCAAACCGTATTAATACCTGGACGCCCAAAGATGGTCACCGACGTCGCGGCAGACCAAGGCGAAGATGGTGCGACGATTTGAACACCTTTGCGGGTAAATCGTGGCCACAACAAGCCAAGGATAGGGACCTGTGGCGTAAAAAAGGGGAGGCCTTTGCCCAGCAGTGGGACATAAAATAGGCTAATAAAAAAAAAAAAAACCGTTTTCACCATTTTCAAATAA
Source organism: Notodonta ziczac (assembly GCA_918843915.1). Classification (NCBI taxonomy): domain Eukaryota; kingdom Metazoa; phylum Arthropoda; class Insecta; order Lepidoptera; family Notodontidae; genus Notodonta; species Notodonta ziczac. Next base: position 9,754,303 of record OU974050.1, on the reverse strand, counting down.
TACTTAGAAGTCGCCTAACTTTTTTGTTTCATAAGTCAATTTACACGCCAAATTTTAAAAAATAACAGCATTACCTTCGTTAGGAGTTTCTTAACACAAAACTGGATTAAGAGAAAAGTTTTAATTCAACCTTAAAGTCATGGAGTAATCAAACTGCCTTCGTAGCGGACGTGAGCGGTGTCTTTTCTTATTGGTCTGTGCACTGTAATAATCTGAAGTGTATGTACGAGTACATATGCCATTTATTATGTTATGTACGTGGGTGGTGAGGCCGGGTAATCAGTGCTTATATGATTACATTCTGAAAACTATTTGATCTCATTCACGATGATGTCTACTCTTTTATTTCTGTCTGCAAACAAGCGGATGGCTCGCTTCATGCTAAGTAATCGTAGCGTAGGTACCTACGCTACCATACGCTAGCATGTATACCTACCTAGTTATACCTACATGCTTGCAATACCAAAGGCTTTGGGTTCGGGAGTTGAGCTTTCGGCTCTCCCACCGTACGAAACGCTATAGCTGTCTAATCCTACGGAGGCACTTACAAATTGTATTTTTTTTTCATAGTTTCTTAAATCTACAACTAGACCGGAACGCGACCTCGACTAAGAAGATCCGGCAAGGAAAGCAGCGGGCTTGACTTTTTAAATTTTGCATAATATTTTTTTTTTTATTGCCAGTAGCTTATACGAGTCGTTATTGGTGCGTTTAGCCAGCCCGTATATGCCCGCTGTAGCCAACTGGCTACAGCGTGGATATACCACCTTAAATGTCTTGTACCATTGATTTATTAATCTTACAACTATATCTTTCCCCTTATTAATAAATTTGGATAAGCGGTTGTGTAGCTACACCATGTTTTGCCTTCTTCTTTCGAATGTCAAATTACTGATGACAGAAAAAAAAAAATTCGGTGTGTGTGTAACTATTCGCCCGCTAGTCCCCCTTTATTAATAAGGGGATTAGTGTTTAGGTAAGTGATAGGATTTCATAATCATATGTTTTAGACAATAGATATGCAATGAAATTGCGAAAATGATCATTTTATTATAATTAAACTATTACGCGAAGGCAAATTAATGATCTCATTCTGTTATACATTTTTGACAGATAATAGCCGATACAGGAAAATGTAAAATACATTATCGGTGCTGGGTTAACCGTGTGAATGATAGCTTCGATGCCTACGTATGGTCTGTAAATTTTTCACCTCAAAACTATGTTACCAATGTTACTCGTAATCGTCTTTAGTAATAGTTAAGTAACCAAGAATATATTATAAATAACGTAAATTTAACAAAGTAAAAGTGATGGACGGCAATAAATATTACAAAAATAAAAACAATTAATGCAAATAAGTTTAGGAAATATTTAAAAAATGGCATTAAATTCTCATTTAACACTCACAAATTTAACTTATTTAAATCTAATTAATTATCCTTTCACTTTTTGTGATGTGACGGATTCATAAATAAATTAATTTGGAAATGGAAGCTAATTTGGTGGCCATATATTGTGCAGATAAAAAAACTATTCTCTGTTATAATATTGCTTAGCCATTTTATTTTGTAGTCAGTAGTGTTACATTATGACGTCAGTAGCGTTACTCGATATATATATATATAGGTATACAGAGTGGCAGCTACAGCGCCCTACGTAATATGTAATTACGCCCTATGTAATTTCTTGGTAGGAAAACTAAAAAGGCAACACACAGGGGCTATTATATTTGCATTTATACCTACTCTTTGCAATTACTAATTATAAGCAACTGCCGATTTGTTTCATGGCGGATCTTCTCAGTCGATTTCGCGTTCCGATCTGGTGGTAGTTTAGGGAAAATAATAATTTAAAGTGCCCCCGTAGGTCTAAATAAAAAAACGCTTCTACTACTTCATGCAGATCTTCTGTACATAGGAGGTACGACCTCCTACCACTTGGCTCTACCGCCGCAACGCGTGAGACCCATTGGAACCCATTGTCTCGACCACGGTATAATAATAATGCCATGCCAAGTGTCCTCTCCCCACGAATCAGAGGATTGGGCATACGGACTTTTTACCAACACTATTATCCATAATTCATTTTGTTAGCAACCCATATAGAACCTTCGCTGTCCGAAATTAAGGCGTCTTATTTTATCCTACTAATATTATAAATGCGAAAGTTTGTGAGTGTGGATGTATGTTTGTTACTCTTTCACGCAAAAACTACTGAACGGTTCGGATGAAATTTGGAACACATATAGTTTATAACCGGGATTAACATATAGGATACTTTCTATCCCGATAATCCCGAAATTTTTGTTAAGTTAAATACTACGCGGACGAAGTCGCGGGCATAAACTAGTGTCTTATATTTACATTATACGATTAGGTTGTGGATTACGGTATCAGTTTATAACGAGTTATTTATAACAGGAAGATAATTTCGGATTGTTTACAAAAGAAAAAACAGCTCACTTGTAGAGACACAATTACAGGGCGATTGTATCCGAAGTTTAACAACTTGCTAACTCGAAAAGAGAAAGTTTTAACATACCCATCAATCATTCAACAGTCGGAGACAATGCGAGCGGTACATAACAAGCGGCCGCTTTGAGGCTCGCTATCGATGTTATCTCATAACCGCCGGTTAATGGTAAACGGTTAATCATGCGTTGTGCCACCCGCCCGACCATTTTGAAATTACCGAACTTATTTAAATTAGTAATTTGATATTCTGTTAGTAATTAATTTGAGAAAACGTTAACGTTTTGTAACCTTTTTGTTGTGTTTTCTACGACGAATTTTCGAGGGATTTTGCAACGTATTATTTTCATTCGGGTAGGCATTAAAATAGAAGTGATACGGGAAGAAGCTATAGTCATATTAAATAACAATTTTACCTTTTTGAGTTTCCCCTCCTGGGCATGCGCCTCTCCTCACTACGAGGGGGATTCAGGCCGTAATCCACCACTAGTAGTAGCTAATATTAATAGCTCCAAACATTTACTAGGTTATTTGTTACGAGGCTAGGTAAATTGTATGCAGGATTTGCTAATTTGATTTGCCATACTAATATTTTTGATTTGACTCCTAGCCAACGGCAATAAATTGCGAATAACTAAAAGTTTAGAGTTTTATTTTACTACTAGCTGTAGTCCGCGGCTCGGCCTGCGTGGTAGTTTGGTAAAATAAAAGTATCCTAAGTTACTCCATGTCACATCGGTCGTCTGCCAGTGGAAGTCCCGTAAAAATCAGTCCAGTCGTTTCGGAGATTGGCCGGACCAAACAGACAGATTTTTTTCCTGTGGTAGGTACCTACATCTCTTATAATATTTACTAAGGCGGTATACAAAATATCGTGCATTCTTAAATAAGACCAATTGTTACCTACATAGAATTTCAAATGTCAGATTAGCTAATTCTGTTCCGAAAGCTACCTGCAAAAGACATATCACGAAAACCTTTTACGCACATTATCTATTAAGTACCAAATAACGCGCGCCTACATAGCGTTGTCGATACCGGAAACAAAAGTTTGCGAAAACCGGGAAAAGTTAATTAAATTTGTTAAAGTTGGAACAAACACTGCGGGCTGGCCGGTGCTTGGCAACCACCACTCATCTCATCCTATTGATCAGTTTATAGCCGATTTAATTTAGGAATACCTGGAATGTTAAAAGGCGCTCAAGCTTTGCATTATTGTGGTTATCTATTTGCTTTTATACTTTATTGGTTTTATTTGGTTGTATTGACCGTGTTTTCATTTGGGTACATAGATTGTTAGTATTTTTCTCAAAATTGATCTCTCAATATTTAAGATGAAATACAGGGTGTTTCAGGGCTGAAACAATACTCCGAGGTTTAGATGAGTATCAGGTAGAGAGTTTAATTAATGGTATAAAAAAATATCGACATTCAAACACTTCTTTCTAATTTATATTTCACGACGATAAAAAAATACATATCTCAAGTAAGTATCGCGCAAAATTTGTAAATTTTTATCTTGGTTCACGATTGGTGGGCGCTACTTGTATATTTTCTAGGCAATCTGACGTTTTATACAGCCGCAAAAGTTGTAGAGAACCAGTGAAAAATCCGGTAATTTTCATTTATTTTTTTGTAATCTTTTTATCCTGTGAGCCACATAAAAGTTTTACTTTGTTTCTTTCTTTTTTCTTTCTAATTAGAAGCCAGCATTTCCGATTTTTTTGCGTTTCATAGAGGTCAGGGTGTGATTTAGCACGACTAAGAACGTGCCGCTGGTATTCTTATACTAAATGAAGCGAGGCCTTCAACCGCTGACCACGTCGCAAGTGGCTTGTCTGCTTGCAAATATGTAAAACAATCTTAAAAGCGTTAATTCGGCATTCGCATCATTGATTGCGACACGGCTGTTCCATTAGACGGGTGGAGTAAACTTTGAATTCGTGTAATTATGCGGCTGTATCTAATTCGATTAGATCTCGATACACATGGTCGGTCTGACAACCAGTTGCATCATTTGACTATAACAAGGTATTAGCCATAATATATGGATTGTTTTGTCGTACTTTATTAAGTAAATGTAAAGGTAAAGTTGTATATGAAGTTGATACATTACATCGGTTTTTATAATAGCCTATCAAAGTCTCCACTGCTGGTCGAAGGCCTCTCCTTTTTGTTTCCACAAGTCCGGGTTTCAGGCTCATTGTTGCCACATGTTGCCCACATAGTTGCAAAGCGTCTCATCATCTTCGCCTCGGTGACCTTCAGCGGGCGTCTAGGTATTTATGCGATTTTAATAATCAGTCTTAATTAATTAGATAATTGGATATCGTTTTGAATACTGAAAGGAACCCACACATTCTTCTGCAAACTGAAACCAACCTTCAAACACTCGGTTTAGGATTGGTTTTGGTCCGCTGTAGTACGTGTGTGTTGGTTAAATTCTGCAAAACAGGATCAAATATGCTTGCACTACAATACAGGATTGCTAGCCAAAAACGGAAACGATAAAAATACATAAACATTGTTGAACAAGAGCAAGAAATTTATAAATTAAGAACATAGTTTTAAAAGACGAGACGCTTCGGGTCTTCGTGGTAATAATTACTGAATCTATCAGTGAAAATATTACAAACATCATTATTATTAACATGTATATACTAGGTGAAACAGAAAGGGTATACAATTTTTTTTGCAACTTTACTTTGTAAATCTAAAACTATCGGCTTTGTGGGACAGTTGAGGTACTACAGGTTTTAAAGACTTATGAAATCTGTCAACAGCTGTATTCCTGTAACACCTTTTTTTCAAGTTTCCTCCAAAGCTGATAGTTTAAGAATTACAAATTAAAGTTTTGAAAAAAATGTGTTCCCTTTCTGTTTCAGCCTGTATAGTTATATGATTTGAACACCGCATTTATTTACATTCTGGCGTACTTATTGGCAGCCACTTCATTGTTATTTCTAAACAAAGTCGCTAATTCGGAGGACCGGATGTCGTCACACGTTACATGGGCGGTGGGGCCGGTCAGGGTCAAGGTTCAGATGGGCGGCATAACGCGATGGGAGAAATAGAGGGGGCTTAAAATATGGGTCTGGTCTGACTTAGATTAGATCAGCCTTTTTTTTAACTTCTCCTTTTTACTTTCTCAACTATCACTGTGTTCTTATATACCAAACAGTACTCGGCAGTTGAAATTAGACCCAAGAAAGGTTAGCATTAAGAATATTTAAGAATAATGTGTATTTCATATGTGACTAAACGCGTGACGAATTAATGTTGTGTCCACCATTGTCGTTTTCATTGTAAAAGTGCACTCACATTTTGCCGTTGGTGTTTGGTGGAAATTTTAGTGAGGGGGGAGGGAGGGGCTGTATATAATCATTATATGGGGCACTCTACCGCAATGCAAGGGGAATTTGGGGCCACCGTGCTATCCAGCGTGGTTTAGCCAGGAAGTAATAACCAGTCTTTCTATACAGGTTGAAACAGAAAGATATATTATGTACATTTTGTTGAAAACTTAACTTTGTAAATCTAAAAATATCAGCTTTGGAGGAAACTCGAAAAACAAAAGATGTTATAGGGATACAGCTGTTGACAGATTTCGTAAGTCTACAAAACCTTCAGTATTTCAACTGTCCCACAAAGCCGATATAGATTTACAGAGTTAAGTTGCAAAAAAAATTGTATACACTTTCAGTTTCACCATCACCTCTTCAACATATCACCATCTTTCTATACATGTAACAAATTCGTTAAACAAGTGTACGAAGTTAAGTGGTGACCGTACCCATTAGATGCTTGCATTACCAAAGGCATTACTGGCACGTTGCCGACCTAATGGGAGGTGGGACGGAGGGTCGGGATTTGTGTTTAGAAGGTACGAAAGGTTTTTTGAAATTTCATCCCAAGGCGGTAAAATACGCACACAGCTAATTTGTCCTTAAGGCTAAAGCGCCCATCTAGCCCGCGAAGTTCAAATTTTTAGAGGTTTTTTAGAAATTTTTCAAAATCTGATAACAATAAAAGGCACATTTTGTAATTCGCAAAAAAGGACCGTGTGCAGTGCATTTATTAATATATCCAACTTACTCTAAAACATTTCAAGAACGATAGCTATCCAGATAATCTGGCAATTTTTGTATATTTAGTGATTAACTAGTATCATATCCACCGTGATAATATTTAGAGTAAAATAAATGTATTAGTAAACGCACTGCATACAGTGTTTGTCGCAAATCACAAAATGTTGTCTTAAATGTGTCCAGATTTTGGATAAACTATAAAAATACTCGAAAATTTTGAATTTCGCGGGCTAGACAGGCGCCTTCACCTTAACTTTGTTATAATTAGCTTTCGACTTTTCCACATTCACTTTAGCCCGTCAGCTAATTCTAATCCGATTTCCTAACATGTCTATTACGAAAAAACTTTCAAAACAAAACCAGCGGAGATCGCAGAAGCATAAGGCTTATTGTGCGATCGATCATTAGTTACTAAACCCATTGCGTTATACAAGTTATTTTTTTTCTCACCGGACCACGGTGTGAGCCAACGTTATAGATAATCGTTGGAATCTCGAATGCAATTGTGTATGGTTGCGATAGCTCGCTCGAATGTGTGAAATATGTTCTCTTGATGCGAACTGTTTGTGAATGCACCGAGACGTTCGCAATATCCTGTTAGATTTTGAACGATCTTTAGCTTGACCTTCGGTCTGCTTTTGGGATGTCAGCAAAACGAAATGCATAAACTCTCACGAGATGAGAACAGCCATTGGCGTTATGTCCATCGCTTTCGCGGCGCGTTTGGTTTCTCAAAACTGACCAGCCCCTCTAATCTAATGGGTTTGTCTACAAGCGTTTTTACAAATCGTTACCTATGCTTAATTTGTTTTTAAACAACAATGTCGCTAAACAAGTGTACCACCTGTCTAATGTTAAGCAGTTATCGTCCCTTACAGATGCTTGCTATACCAAACACATTTTTCGCACGCTGCCGACCGGAAGGGGTTGGTTAAAAGACGTAAGTATATGGAAATGGCACAAGCTGCTGAAAAGTAAATCATGTGATCTTGGATTAAGCCTTTGGTATCTTTATCAAAGCGCCATTCCCATACATTGACGCATAACGATTATTAAAAATCTCGTGGACAACCCATTTGGCTAGAAGCGATGTACAGAACTTCTTCGACACGGATACATTACGTACTAAAATAATGATATTATGACTTATGTTTTAATAGACAGAGACTAGATCCGCGTGGAACGCACGGCAACAGCTTCTTTCTTTCTTATAGCTCAGTCTTTATTTAAAGGAAAGGCTAGGTATTTTGTATAAGTACAAATACAAAGTCGATAACTCTAGTTTGCTTTACAAAAATACCATTATGATGGCATTCACACGGCAAAGACAAGGTTTAAGAATAAAATTCCAGTGTGCGTGTGATCGTCATTCTTCACCTCCTAAACGGCTCGACCGTCTTTGATATATTTCTGTACTTATGGGTTCACCCGGATGATTCTTAGCTGTCGCTGATCCCGTAAGTGATGACGGTGCGACTTTCAGAATACAAAATATGCGCTATCGAAGCTATAGGTAAAATCTAGTCTTTCCAAATATTTTCGTGTGGTCTCCGATTAAAATCTGCCTAAATATGTGGTAAAATATTCAATCGAACAATCAAATCATTTCACAAAATCACTTATGAATAATCAGAATCTACCACCGGGTCCGAATTCTGCTTCCACTGAGAAGATCCAGAAATAAACTCAATGGTTACTAAAGAGTTGTTATGTTTGCCACGGGTAGCCTTCTTTATTTGAATAGATTGATGTACAACAGCCATGGTCAAGTCACATCGAATCGTCAACGGTGTGCGGCTTCAATTATCCCCATACATTATCGAGTTCATTTAAAGTGTCTTCCAATGACAATCTTGGAACCTTTACCTTTCAATCAATATTATCGATTGACCAAACTAAATGTCAATCGGATACGCAACGCAATTTTTGACTTGTATGTGGGAGTCATACATTAGGTACTTGTTAGAAGCACCTTACACTCAGATCAGGGTCGCCATTTAATTTTGACGTAATAAATAATTAAGATACCGGGTTGCGTTAAAGCAAGATTAAATAAAGTTGGTAGATGGGACAGAACGAATACAACCCTAGACCCACCTAAGCCAAATGGTTGAGTCTCTAGTCAATAGAATAATGGCCAGGATGGGGATTGAACCCGGAACCCATCAGACTATTGAACCAACAAATTGCTGTATCAACTAGAATAACTGTAGTTGAGACAAAAAATAAATATTATACTTAAATATGCAAACAAAATAGAGACATTACCAAAAAGTGAACAAAAGGAAAATAACTGACAGGCATAAACACTTAAAGAACATAAAATGCCACAAAATAAGTAGTGGTGAGAAAAAAATTAAGAAGAAAACAAAACGAAATGAGGATCAGTATTAGTTACGATAAAGATTCAGATACTGTGTTAATACTAAATATTAATACAGAATGTGAAGCATATGAGTGTCACTTCTACTAACACACTTTTAATCCTCTATTAAACCTCACAAACTGAGAGAATTTTCCCGTCCAAGAAGTATTTCACGACTGGACAGCTCCGTGTAATGGAATTGTGAAGAGCACCTTTGAACAAAAAGGAATACCTACCTATAGTACAGAAATTGAAGATGTTTTCTTCAATCGGATGCTACAGACACGTTGGCATTGAATTACTTCACTAGTTTTCGGGAATCATACTATATTTGGTGTCAAAAGATAACATACTAAATAGTTCGTATATATCTATATCTACAAATACAAATAAATAAAATTGGAGTATCTGTTTGTAATATCAAAATAACCTCCTTTTCACTAAATGCATATGAAAATACATACGACACCTATAAAAAACGCGATTTAAAAATGTTTGGCTGTCTGTCTGTCTGTCCGTCTGTCTGTCTGTGTGTTTGTTCCGGGTAATCTCCGAAACGGCTGGACCGATTTTGACGGGACTTTCACTGGCAGATAGCTAATGTTTTAGGGAGTAACTTAGGCTACTTTTATTTAAAAAAAATATAAATTAAAAAAATGGGTCCTGCCGCGCGGGCTCGGAACGCAGGAGCGGGCTTTTTTGTTAAGTTAAATTCCACGCGGACGAAGTCGCGGGCTCAGCTAGTATAAGAATAAAAAGAGTTTAATTTAATAGCAAAACCTGAAAACATACGGCGTGGTATCGGTATGTTAGCCGCAGTTTTTATGACGAACCGACAAGATAGAGGCGAAGCACTAACCAATAAGTTGTATAGAGGTGTCTTTAAGGCTATTTTGAATTAGTGGTCATAATAAATTGTGATTTATGACCACTATTGTATGATAATGCAATCGTCGAAGGCGTCTGGCAATGAATCGGGGAAGAGGGCGAATTTTGATTGATCCGTTCAAAATTAGCCCATGAACGGAACAATCATCACTGGCCCATGTGTTGTCAATATTTTTTGACGCAGCGTACATACATACAATTGTTTTTTTTTCGTAAACGTTTGCTTTCAATCGCAGATAACGAACAACGATCAGCAAATCGTACAAAATAATCTGGATTGATACTATTTACTTAGTACCACTTTTGTTATTAAGTACTAAGTTCACTCACTAATTCTACAAGCTCCGTCGACGTTATTCTTTTCTTATAAGTACTTAAGTATCCTACGTGGGATAATGAGTATAGCTATTTTATCTCATCATTGCTAACAATTGCTAGCATAGAAAAATCTAATTGATAATAGTTCATAGTTATTTACGATCGCTAATGATTGGCCATTCAAGAATGAGAATACCCAATTGATATATCAAGAACAAAGAGTTTGTAATATAATGTGTTATAGAGTCCGGAGATGGAGGCAAAAGATTAGCCAACCGCTTCACATAAACTATTACAAATCTATAGACAGGTCATACTGACGGAGCTTTCACTGTGGCAACTGACAATATGCAGGCCACCCTGGAGGCTGTATAATGGATAGATAGGTTCATTCATACATATGCTTCATGTGATTTTAAGTTAATAAGCTGGAGCTGGCACATTGAGACATAAAATGTTACTTTGCTGCGAATTTGAAACTCATTTGGTTTTTTTCTCTCATCAGTCGGTGCTCAACCTTAATATTCGGTTTTACCAAACATTTACATAAGGGTGACCGTCCACTTGGCTATGCTAAGAAGTGGGCCCGCCTGCTTCAACCGATTGGATCGCTTCATTTCAGCGTAGCTCAAGTTGACATTTTTTTTTAATGAAATAGTAATTTATTTACCCTATATAGGTAAGTAGTTACCTCTTATTATTTCTTTTGATTATATATATTCATGCGGCTTCCAAGACAATTTAGTTTTTCTACGGGAGGGTCAAACCTCGTCCTCATTGGACACCATAGTCGATCCTGGCTTACAGGAGTAGCAGTGGTGCGATAGTGAAGCGGGACTAGTTCCATAAAAAAGTTAACCCACCCAATTATTAACGCTAAAACTAGCCATATACCAGATGAAACAGAAAGGGTATACAATTTTTTTTGTAACATTACTTTGTAAATCTAAAACTATCGGCCTAGTGGGACAGTTAAAGTAGGTACTAAAGGTTTTGTAGACTTATTAAATCTGTTAACAACAGTATCCCTATAACGCCTTTTGTTTTTCAAGTTTCCTCCAAAGCTTGTAGTTTTAGAATCACAATGTTAAGTTTTGAAAAAAAAGTATACCCCTTCTGTTTCAACCTTTATATAGTTTATAACGAGGGCGTCTCAAAATGAACCTTATTTGTATTGTGTTACCGTCCTATAATTAGACTGCAGCCACGATGTCGGTAGGTACACATAAAGGTGCAGCAGGCATCGTAAATCACATTCGTATGGTGCATAACGATGGACCAATGGCTTGTTTGAAACTGAGTGAAAGGTGAATGAGATTTATCTCACGGACGCAGTCTGTGAGGAATACTAATCCCTTCCGGTAAAAGCGAATGACTAAAACGTGATTGAAGAATTTGAATTGTACACTGTTGTTTACCGGGTCAATAGCTATCAAAGAGAAAATGCAAAGAGATGTGAAGAAAAAAATATAATTAAAGCAACGTTTAGTTTTACAACGTACTTACTCTTTATCGAGAAAGTATTTTGTTGCGGCTAATCAAATCAAGGAATAATTAAATATTCTACTTGAATGAATTCTATGCTACAAGACTTAAAATAAAAAAGTGAAATGAATTTGACTTTAAGAAAGGTTGCATGCATACTTATTTATTTTAGTTGAAAACCTTAGACAAATATATTATTTTACAAATATTTTTTTTTTAAAATTATATTATTTTTAATTATTTTACGAAACGACAACAATACCTATACATGTTTTCCATTTCAATCATGCCAAACATAGCGCGATTATAATCAAATAAAGCGCCAACCATTCTGAACATAGAGATTACCGAATTCCCATATCGATAATCGATATAGATAAATATCGATGAGTATTTCGTATTTATCATTCGAGTGCCGAACATTCCGAGTGATATTTCATCAAGATTTCATAATGATTTTATAGGTACAGTGCGGTTTCTGTAAACAATCTCTTGTAGAGACTATTGCATAAGTATTTTAAGGCATTCACGCCTACCTTCTAACAGGCTACACATAATTTATTGTAAACAGATTCAATGGTATAATGATTCTTTTTGCAATGGTAAACATTTTTGTACCTTGAAATACATACCAACATTGGTATGTAAGCAACTGAATTTAAAGTAGTCGTATTTTACTTTCTCTCTTTTTTTCAGACAATTATTGCTTTGGCAAAGACGTGAGATATTTCCAAAATGTAATTGAAAGTTGAAAACATTTATTAATACTCCTTGGGAATACATAGCGAGGGATTTTTAAATGTGTGTCACGAACATTATGAAGCCAACAATTTAATTTGACCCTGAGACTATATTCAAAAAGTAAGGTCGAATTTTTTTTTTACACAGTTTTTATTGATTTTACTGTTTTCGGCACTCAAATAAGATAAACATTGTATGAGTAACGGGAGCCAAATAAAGCTTACAGATTTTAATATTCGCAGACGGATAAATTGATGTATGTTTTCATATTTATGAAATATAATTTAATACGATTAAATATTACATTAAAATAAATTAATGCAATACTTTAATTTTACTTAATTTCAACTCAATCATAACTTGCATTTAATTTGACGGCCAATTTTGGGGTTCTAACTGTATTATTGAAAACATGGTTCTGTACGACCATTATTCTGTGTCTTATTGAATGGTATAAACGATTTCCAAATATAATTTAGGTACCTGCTGTGAAACGATAGTATACTTAGATAAAATACAAAATTAAATCTTTACTAATCTATATATACATATATAACTCAAAGGTGACTGACTGACTGACTGACTGACATAGTGATCTATCAACGCACAGCCCAAACCACTGGACGGATCGGGCTAAAATTTGGCATACAGCTAGATGTTATGACGTAGGCATCCGCTAAGAAAGGATTTTGATTAATTCTACCCCCAAGGGGATAAAATAGGGGATGAAAGTTTGTATGAAACTTTTGTATGAAATTCCACGCGGACGAAGTCGCGGGCTCAGCTAGTAATATTAGAAAGTGGTAAACTGTGTAAGTGTGTTTGTAGGAGGTTATCTCTGGAACTAATGAACCGATTCTGTTTTTTCACTTATAGAAAGCTACACTATCCCTGAGAGACATAGGCTATGTTTCGAATTACTACGTTGGTAAACTAAAATACCACAATAAATCATTTTTGTAGTTTCTACTTAGTATTATTTTAGCACTTTTCGAACATTTTGCAATTACATCAAATTATTTGTTTTATTACAAAATGTATTTTTATTACGATACAAAGGACACCTAAAAAAATTTGCTGTCGTTCTTTTTTCTTAGAACACGAGGATGTCGCGACTAATCTTACTAATATTATAAATGCGAAAGTTTGTGAGTGTGGATGTATGTTTGTTACTCTTTCACGCAAAAACTTCTGAACAGAGTTGGATGAAGTTTGGAAAACAGATAGTTTATAACCTGGATTGATACATAGAATACTTTACTTAAGTAGCTTAATAGCTAGTAGCTTAATAGCCCAATTACAAAAGGAAAAGGAATGCACTCAGGCTGTGTCAACTGATAGTTTGTATGATGAATTAATAAATATAAAGTCCGATTTGGGGAATCCTGTTGTCACTATTGACCTCACTGAGCAAGATTCCTTTATAAAATCACACGATGTAATTAGTCATAATAAAATAAAAAAATACTTAAAACTTAATAAAATTATTAAAAAATGTAATAGGTTAAAAAAACAACAGAAACACTTATCCAAAACTAATCAACTCAGGAAGGAACGTGTTTCATTAATTAACAAATTAAAAAAGTATGAAATTAAACTAGAAGATAGTAAAAATATCTACGAAATAGATACTCAACACCTACAATCAGAAATAAAAATGTTAGAGGAGTCTCTTCATTCATTACACAGCAAATACATGACCTCTCAAAAACAAATTGATGAGCACATTCTTGCTGCAAATCAATTAGTAGACTTGTGTACCTACAATGCACACAGATTAGAATCCCTGTCACTTACCAACACTCAATGTTCTTGTAATTCTGACACTTTCCCACCTGAGATGGTGGAGGGCCCATCCCAGGCAGGGAATAAGTTTGTCCCAAACCAAGAAACTCTCAGTGACCTGTCTTGTAATGATTCCTCAGTCAATACTTGCCCCAAGGTATGTAGTAATATTATTAGCAGTAAAGTGAGTTATCGCTCAGTGATGTTCTCTGACAGCATAGGAAAAGGGTTTGGGGATCTGCTGTGCAACAGCCTGAGTCATTCTGCACTTAATTATTGTATGCCAAACACAACATACAAACAAATAATGTCAACACTATTAAGTGATAATTATGACTCTCATACCGATATAACTGTATTTATAGGTAGCTGCTTGAATGTTAGGAAAAAAGATATTAGGGATAATTTTGAAAAAATGTTGCAATTAAACTGTCACAAAATAACACTGTGTGCCTTCCCATATTTAGACTATTTGTCTGATACACAAAATAACCACATCCATATGCTGAACCAGTATATACACTTTTTAGTAAGTCACTATTCTGACAAATTTACATTCTTCGACACCAACACTTTTGTTGATAGGTTAAAATTGACTAGGGATACTGTGTACCTGCCTAAAAAACTTAAACATAAGTTAGCTACATTGTTAGCATTTAATATTAACTCTGTCATAAATATTATGACAAAGCCTTTATCGCATACCACTTTAGGTAGTAGAAATTATATTGTAAATAATTTGGGTTCTGATGATAATTTAAACTGACCCACAAGACAACAGAGAAGCCAAATAATTCCCTAGTACTTTCCCACCAAAACATAAACCGCTTCTCTGGCAAAATATTAGATGTTGAATTATTCATAGAAAAATATAACATAGATATTCTATGCCTCACAGAGACATGGTTGAAGGCAGATACTTTGCAATTTAGTATACACAATTTTAAAGTAGCCAGTTCGTTCCAGAGAGGCTCTGCTGCAGGTGGAGGAAGTTTAATTTTGACTAAAAATAACCTAAAAACTAAGGAGCGTATTGACATTCGATCACTTTCTGTAGAACGAGTTTGCGAGTTCGCTTGTGCAGAGATGGATGAGTATGTAATATTGTGTGTATATAGGCCCCCATCCTCTAGTGTATCACATTTTCTTCAAATAATGGAAGATGCCCTTAGAAAACTAAAAGTAAACAAACGCATTCTTGTTTGTGGCGATTTTAACATTGACATTTTAATACGAAAGAGTTATTGTCAAGATTGACTTATGACGACCATAGACAATGATAACAAGATTTTGTTTTTTATTTAGACCATAGACTAAAGTTTTTGTGTTTTAATCTGGGCTATGATTCTTAAACCAAGAATTTTATATTTATATTCTTGTTTTTATCCCCTCTAAGAAAAGTGGTATTTTTGGAAATATTTGACTATATCACTCTTTTTTGTATTATTTTAACATACAGTGTCGTTATTATTTTCAGCCTATATGAAAATGCCGAATATCGAATTTTCAGTGATTGTTCCAATCAAAAGATAATAATATATATTTATTATCTTCTTGGTGGTCTGTAATAAGGGATTTGGCGATGGGAAGAAACATTTTTAGAGTTCCCAAATATATTATTATGCTACCAATATCGATATTTTAATGGAATCAACCAAGAAATAGGTACCTACCTAAGGTCTATTTCACATACGAAATCCCCTAGACAGAGTGCCTAGTACTTAACTGTCTGAAATATAAATACACTGTGTACTTACCTAATTCTTTTGCGAAACAGACTTTAGTCATAATTATTTATAAAAAAAAGTAGTGTACCTGCATCGCATAAACCAATAAAAGTCACAGCCTTAATTATTAGCTTCTCTGACAGGTTTTCAAAAATATATACTGAAACTCGTCACATAGGTAGGCATAAAAAGCCATAAAATAAGTATAATTAGGATTACTATTACCTACTGCATACGGTTATGTTTTACATTAGAAATTATTACGACCGTCGAGAATTGAATAAATCCTAAGTTATAGGTATTTAACCGACCCAGTAAATGCAAAATTAATTGCGTGCTATTGCTGAAAATTCATTGGAAAGATACAAATATGAACCGAAATTACAAGCCTTTTGTTTATTTTAGCTAATTTATGTACCTATGTATAACTTTAACTTATAAGATACAGTGATGTACGGAACCCTAAGGTATGTGTGGCCCGATACGCACTTGGCGACTGGTTTTAGGTATTCGCTGAAATTTATTTTTACTGTAGCTAGAGCTACTGCACCTATAGCGTAGCCGCTACCCGCCGCCGCCGTAGCGCATAGATGGTATTGTATTCTCTTTGGGTGGCTATACCTCACAGAGTAGGTTAAGTACCTTATTGTACCACCTGGCAAAACTTAAAAACAAAGAATAAGTACCTAGGTACCTATCTATGGACCTATTAGGTACTTACCTATATACTCGTATTATGAGCGACACATAATATTTATATACTTATCTAAGTAAGTACCTAACTTGCCACCTCATAGAGTAATGATTAGGTTATTATCAAAAAAGAATACTTACCTCTGTACCTGAGTAGAATAAATAAGTTATTTACTTGAGTATTAGGTAATCCCAAACTGATGTGCTGGTGATTGCCCTAAGGCATAGTTACAAGTTAATACCTATGCTTTTTGTATCTACATACACCATAAACTTTTTAATTTTTATGGAACCTTTTTTAGTAAAGAAGTAGGTACTTATTTAAGAACAACATACAGATACCTATTTATATCAATATAGCCTGAACTCAGACCTGCCTTGGTTTAATATAGTTTTAATGGATGGTCTAACTTGGTACCAGCCTGGACAACTGCACTGACGTGGTTCACTCTATGAAAACAATACTTAATAATGGTCGGCAGACTATCTATAAACATTATGTTAAAAGCACCACTTGTTTTTACTGAATTCATATGTCTAAAGAACAGTTAAAGATCACTGCTGCTGACACGTTAAAGCTTTCTCTTGTGAATAAAGCATTGTGAACTGTGGCCTGAAAACCCCCACACATCTCCCAATGTGTGGGGGTTTTCAGGTAAAATTTAACTCTTTGCTCATATACTTACTTAATTACTAACCATGTTGCTCCCAGTATCTACATTCTTTAAATTTACCAAAGGCCGGTACCACCTCCAGCAATAGGTGGCAGGAGTTCAATACCAAACTCTGATGAATTGTTCTTCTAATTTGGATTAAATGGATACCTACACCTATTGATTTCCTTGTCGGTTCTTGGGCACTTTTTTAAAATTTCCACACAAGAATTTCTACAAATCCGAATAAAACCCTGGAATCGCACTCACTCAGTCAAAACTTAATTATTGATAAGCCGCAGTTGCGATCAAAACTTACTAAATAAGATTATACTCCTCTATTGAGAATATAATGGTAAGTCCATATCTTTAATCTAGGTTATTAGACTACCACATAACACTACGGAGCGCTTTTACTTTTCAAGAAATAACGACAAATTCATCATCATTGCGGATTTGTAAAAATGTAAAGGGTTATTAATCCCGTGGTTGATAAACGTCAAACTTGAGTAGTAAAAATGTAAACATTAGCGTAATTAAACACGTGGGTCACAAACTTCAATCTTGGGAATAGATAGCTTTTTTACCTGGATTGAAGATGATTGGTTCAAATTTAGTCATTCATTATGAAATTTACCAATCACAGCCCCTTTCCATGCGAGTTTTTAATTTCATTCATAATTGTGTGGCGCTAGTAGGAAGTTTTTTGACAGTAGAGTAGTAAATTTGACAGTTAAGCGTCCAAATTGACATTGACAAATTACTTTTGACAGTTGACAGCTGTCAAATGAAATCCGCCATTTTTTCCCCCACCCCTAAACTCATCTTGGAAATAGATTCGGCCATTTTAATAGATACCACAGACAAGCAAAACTTTTTATCGTTGTTTAAATCGTTCGGCTTGGAGTACGAGTATTTTGAGCCAACTAGAGTAACACCCACATCTGCCACATGTATAGATAATGTCATGACTAACTTTAAATTGTTGGAAAAATGCCTCGTGAGTGGCGTGAGGTCAGATCACAAATGTCAAATCGTAAAATTGAAATATAAACAGAAAAATAATCCCTTAATAATACAATGTAGGAACCTAACAAAAAAAAGTTTAGAAAACTTTAATAAAAACCTAGAACCACGTCTTTTGTCACTAAAGCCACATGACAGCCCTAATAACATCTATAATGCACTTGTCGAGGCCATACATATTGAATTTCAAAAATCATGTAAAATAAAAAAAAATACCATTAAACGCAAATTTATGTTTAGTGACTGGGCCACAAAAGGTATCAGACACAGTAGAGATATCTTGTATGACCTGTACGATCAAAAATCATATACAAATGATCCAGACTTTAAAAACTATGTTAGAAACTATTCAAAGATCTTTAAGAAGGTCTGCATGCAAGCTAAATCGGCATATATTAGTAAACAAATAAAACAAGCAGATAATAAAATAAAAACCACTTGGAAGATAATAAATACTGAAACGGGTAAAAACAGTTCATCAAGTAAATGCGATATTAACCTAAAAATAGATGACAGTAATCTAATACTGTCCGACAAGGCTGAAGTCGCTAAGTTTCTCGAAATTTTTTTCACTAATATTCCGGTAGAAACCACTAAACATCTTCTATCGTCCCCAGCTGCGGCTGAGAATATTTTAAGAAAAAGTGTTATGCCTTTAAATAACGCTCATTTGTTTGAATTTCATTCCATCACACCTCTAGATATATTAAAGGCTTTTAAAACATTATCCGTTAAAAAAACAGAGGATCTATGGGGACTGTCAGTAAATGCCGTTCAATCAATAATAATCAACATCGCGCCAATTATGGCGTCGATTTTTAATTCTTGCATCGCAGAAGGTGTCTTTCCTGATCTCATGAAACATAGCAAAGTCGTACCCATATTTAAATCGGGCTGTCAAAGTAATCCATCTAATTATAGGCCGATATCTGTGCTACCAGCATTAAGCAAGATATTTGAAAAAATTATACTTAACCAAATGTCAACATACTTCAACGAAAACGGTATCCTACATGGAAAACAATTCGGGTTTACAAAAGGTCGATCTACACAAGATGCTGGATCCACCCTAATTAAAACAGTCTTAGGGGCTTGGGAAGAGGCGAAGGATGCGATAGGTGTGTTTTGTGACCTTTCCAAGGCATTTGATTGCGTAGACCACCATACGCTCATACTAAAACTAAAATTTTATGGAATTCATGGTAAATCCTTAGATCTTGTAAACTCATACCTATCAAATAGGGAACAAAAGGTTGCAATTGATAATGTTACTTCCTCAGGCTCTCAAGTTAAGATGGGAGTTCCCCAAGGATCAATTCTGGGTCCGTTCTTATTTTTAATATACTTAAATGACCTTCCACACACAATAAAAGAGTCAATGGCTAATATAGTCCTATTTGCTGATGACACATCACTTATATTTAAAGTGAATAGGAAAGATAGGGATCTTGTAGAACCCAATAAAACACTAAC
Organism: Notodonta ziczac; assembly: GCA_918843915.1. Lineage (NCBI taxonomy): Eukaryota > Metazoa > Arthropoda > Insecta > Lepidoptera > Notodontidae > Notodonta > Notodonta ziczac. The sequence continues at coordinate 9,734,587 of OU974050.1, read as the reverse complement.
TATGATTTCAAATTGGTTTTCTGCAAACAATTTACTTTTAAATGCTGGCAAAACAAAATGTATTAGATTCACTACCCCAAACGTAAACAAAGTTGAATCCAATGTAAAACTCGACGGAAAAGTGCTAGATCCGGTACCCTCAACTGTCTTCCTAGGAATAACAGTAGACTCTAAACTGCAATGGGGTCCTCATATAGAAACTCTCATGGCCTATGGCATATTGCTGTGGGGGTCTGCTGCTGATGTTAATACTATCTTTATTTTACAAAAAAGAGCTATTCGCGCTATTTACTGCCTAGGCAGCCGCGATTCCCTTCGTGAGCTTTTCAAGGAGATAAATATACTTACTTTACCCTCGTTATATATTCTCACGAATATCATGTACACACGTAAAAATATCTCCTTCTATGATAAAAATAGTGACATCCACAGTATTAACACTAGAAATAAGCACAAGCTTGCAGTCCCAGGATACAGGCTTAGTAGAACCAGCAAAACGTTTATGGGCAATAGTGTTCGGTTTTACAATAAAATCCCATCTAGCGTCACAGACCTACCAGATACAAAATTCAAAGACGTAATTAAACGCACGTTAATGTCCAAAGCATATTATAGCATTAAAGATTATATTGATGATAAAGACGCTTGGCATACAATACCTCTCTGCACACAGCAACCCACTGGCATTACAATTTGAAATTTTATGCTTATAATTTAATTCTTCGCTGACATTTATATCTAGCAAATGTTATTCCAAATCAAATCATATTCAATTGTGGTATACTTGAATTGTATAAATTTAAAGTAGGTACCTAATCAAATGATAGACAGCAAAATAATATTGTAACAATAATGACAAAATGTTAAAATGTGAGCACCATGTAACCACTGATGCATTAATATAGCATAACTTCCTAGTAGATATAAGTTTTTGACATGGCAATATTCTGGGCCTATTACTTCTTTATTTGTGATGCCTATGCGTTAACCTACATCGTCCTCACATCTCTTAATACCTACTGTAAATAAACAAACATAATTTTAAAAAAGACAAAAGAAAAAATGTATCCATGGAGTTTCTTGCATGTTCTTCTCCATAGGACTTTGTTTTGGAACATGCACCTAGTTCTTGACTTTTTAAAAGTGCCAGTTAATCTGGCCTATTTGAAATAAAAATATTTGAATTTTTGAATTTTAAGTCTACGCGGATGAAGTCGCGGGCAGAAACTAGTAAAGTTCAATGAGACAGAACTCCTTCTTTTGCGATCATGTGCGACAAAATAACTTTCTTAAACGAATTGTTAATTGGTACGGAACCATAAATACGTTGATACCGCTTGTCCATTTATATTTTTTAAGAGACGTAATGATGATCTAGAATGACTATCAATAATCTAATCTTCAATTTCTCAATAATGTGTAAGAGAAAGGTGGCATCGATTGATTGTGACCGCCGGATTCATAAACCTACTTGTAATGCTAAACAGCTTACTAAAATCTCGTTAAATAACTTTCTTTTTTTTGCTTTAGCTATCTTCCGCTGCACAATATTTGAACAACTAAGTAAACTGTGTGATTTAAAGATTTAACGTCAATGACGGGTGTAATTTGTCAACATCTCCCAGTGAAATTCTGACTATTAGAAAAATGATGATAATGTCAATATTTCAGTTACTTGTAGATATAGAAAAAAAATATACCACGGCCAACGATAAGCGATACGAAACGAATATTATTTTCATTTAACATAATGGTTTCTGACACAGCGACCCACAGACTTTTAAAATGGTCATTCGAATTTTGCCGAACCCGAGAGCACTGACATGATGTCAAACATTATTACCATTTCTAATCGCTTCTCGTTGGCCGATTATTATAGATCGCGTTCTTTCTCTTTGATTAGAACTCTTATTTTAAGTCGATTAAAATACGTACTGACTGTTAATAAAAAAGGCCAGTTTTATCTAGTTGTTCAATGAAAATTCCTTGTTTTGCTTGTAGTACGGTCCACGCCATAAAGACTCAAGACTGTATGTAAACAGTTGTAAAGCTAGGTCGCTGTCAATTCGCAGGGTGTGATGTGACCTTGGTGGCGGCACGTTTGCGTAACAGCCCGCGACTTTGTACGTTTGCACAAGAATGTACGTTCAAGTTCGAGGTTACAGGTTGCAGATTAATGGATGGTAGTAAATCCGAGTAGCTTGTCAGGGATTATGAAAGACTAGCTATGCCTGCGACTTCGTTCGCATGGATCCTGCAACTAACTTTAGGGGTTCACATATTGTTTTCTTATATTTACGCGAATACTACACATTGAAATAAAACTATTTTTCGGATTTTATCGCGTTTATTTAATTTATGTTCCCGACGTTTCGGCTGATTTACAGCAGCCATGGTCACGGGGGGACTGAGGTGTTAGACGTCCTGATGTCATATTTAGTAACTGGGTACCCTCATATTAAGTTGTTCTTTGCGTCGGGAACATAAATTAAATAAACGCGATAAAATCCGAAAAATAGTTTTATTTCAACTTTAGGGGTGTTATCTTAGATGAACTGTGTTTATGCCGACGTATGGAAGGTAGGTACTCACTGTAAAAAAATAATGTAACCAACCCTAGTTCTAACCCCAGTGGTTTAACACTATTCTTTGAAAGATAGAATATGATAGAAAAGAATGATCAATCAGTCAGTCAGTTAGTTAGCTTCTCCTTTTATATATAGTAGTATACTTACAATATTTTCCACCAGTTTAAATGAAAAAAGTGTTAAAATTTCTATTAATAGTACAATAATCAATAGAAGTGAGGTGAGTCCTACATCGAAATTTGATTATCTGCTGTAAAAGGCACTCAAAAATATTGTATGTACTGTTGCTGTCCCTTACGGGTGTACGCGTAACTGCACTTCTATGGCATTCTTTTTCTAAGTAGGTACCGTACAATTCACAGTAGCGCCCCTAGAGGAAACGTGCAGCATCAAAATATCTAAATATATATAACTCAAAGGTGACTGACTGACTGGCATAGTGATCTATCAACGCACAGCCCAAACCACTGGACAGATCGGGCTAAAATTTGGCATGCAGCTAGATGTTATGGCGTAGGCATCTGCTAAGAAAGGATTTTGATTAATTCTACCCCCAAGGGGATAAAATAGGGGATGAAAATATGTTAAGTTTAACTCCACGCGGACAAATTCGCGGGCTCAGCTATTATACATATAATTTTAATTAGCTCTACCTTTAAGCATCATTCATTCACAACTACAAACCAGGATGTCTCTAACCTAGAAAAACTCGTGAGATCTTTAAGATAAGCTCTAGATTCTGTGCCATCTCTACTTTGATCATCGTAATTGTAGAGGCCATTTTACAATGCGTTGCAACATAACGATCTGATAGTGAGGGCCTCGAATTATACATAACCGGGGAATCCAGTGATTTGGGGCAAGACAGATTGCGCCAGTAGTGAGTGACTCATTCTAGCCAATGTAATCTCTCAAATAGAGGTTACAGTTAGAATGACTTCCTTTTAGCGGCAATTATAGTTATATAATACTAAACGGGCGTTTGCACATTATGCGACAGAGGCATAAATATATATTCTAGAAATGTCACTGTTCTGTTGAATTTGAACCGTATTTGTTCTCAGAAAAGGGTTATAATGAGATTATATTGTAAGAGTAGACTAGTTAAGTTGACCTATTCTGAATAAAATGGCTATTTTAGAAGCATTGGGTTGAACATCTCGGTCACTTTGATCTGGAGCATCACCATCAATATTCTCGAATCGACGAAATAAATACTTACATAATCTAGGTATAAGAAAATACTGAAATGTTCTCTGATTTCTCTCTGAAAGGTTCCCTTTGGGCGGCAGGTCTTTTTCATTTTTAAAAGTGATTTCAAGTCCCTCAGGCAAAGCGTATTAGGATCAAACAGGAAAATGTCAGAACATATACGTGGAATAAATTATTAGGAACATTGATTGATTTTATTTACAAGTAAAAATGATTTCAGCTGATATAGAATATTGAGTCAGGATTTGCAATTTTTTTTTTATAACAGAATTGGAAAATCAGCGCGCGTCAGTTACCATAGCTTATAGATGCTTGCTGTAAGGATTTTTTTTTGTGAAGGACTAAATGTTGTTGGCCAGTGTGGCCATAACAACTTCACCCGGACAGAGGGCGAGCGCAAGTGCGCTCCAGCCACAGGGGCAGGGGGGCAGCTAGCTCAAGGGCGCCACAAGGGACACGACCTCGGCTTGGGCCGCTGCCAGGAGAGGTGGCGAGGGTAAGTCTACCACCGGATCGGAACGCGACCTCGACTGAGAAGATCCGGCAAGAAACTCAGCGGGCTTGTCGGGTTAACTTGCTGTAAGCCGTCAATAGCCTAGTGGTTAGAGGGGCCGTCTTCGTTGCTGACAGATTCCGGGATCCATCCCCATCCTGGCCATTAAACTATTGACGTGGGCCCGCTTCTAATATTGAATCAGTCAGGATCCTACTAATATTATAAATGTGAAAGTTTGTGAGTGTGGATGTATGTATGTATGTATGTTTGTTACTCCTTCACGCAAAAACTACTGAACGGATTTGGATGAAATTTGGAACACAGATAGTTTATAACCGGGATTAACATATAGGATACTTTTTATTCCGATAATCCCGAAATTTTTGTTACGTTAAATACTACGCGGACGAAGTCCGTGGGCACAGCTAGTTAGATATATTTTTTTTTATGACAGAGTTGGTAAAGATACGCGCGTCAGTGACCGTAGGCTATACATAGATGGTTGTAGTAAGGCGTCAATAGCCTAGTGGGTAGAGGTTTCGGATTCGTTCCTCAACCTGGCCACTAAACTATTGAAGTGGGTCCACTACTGTCACAAGCATTAGCTTAGCTGCAGGAGCTCACGGGAATACTGGTATAATATGATATACTTACTCACATTGCTCTAGTAATCTTTTAAAAAAATACCATAGGCGTACCAAAGGAAAATGTTTCTGGGATCCCCAGTCAATTGTTGGTATGGTCGGCTATACATCTCAGGAGAATTTCCGACATAAGCTGAGCTCGGTTTATTATTGGCATGCGTGTTAAAGAGAGCTCAGGTTATGTTGGAAATTTACCTTGGAGGTGCAGGTAACTAACAATACAAAGTTCGCTTAGTTTGGGTTTATATGATTGGTTTGAGTCTTGGAATTTTTAAATTTACAAGTTCTACGTCTCTACCGTCACAAAATTGAATCATAACATCAGGTCATAAGGGCCAAGATATAAGACTTTACTTTTACTCTCATGTTTCAATAAGATCCATTTTTCCGTGCAGTAAAGTTCGCCAATTGACCGCTGACCCTCGAAACCACTTGACAGTATTCCCGGGCCCAATTACGTAAATGCTTTAGAGTTCAGTTTTGTTTGGCCCATTGTGGCTGGCTACAATGCCAATAATTCCAGGTATTTTATTGGCTATTTGTTTGAATATTACGTTGATTTTGACGTTGTAATTGGACATTCTTTTGCAGAATGGAACCAATCCATATATACTTTTACAATGTGGAACCGACCTACTTACACTTGCATTGGGGTTGGTTTTGGCTCGCAAACTGATGTATGGGTTGGTTTGTTTTTGCAAAACAGAATCAACTCACATGTACTGCTGTAGACCAAAACCAACCTTGTGTTAGTGACTCTAGGTTGGTTTCAGTTTGCAGAAGACTAAGATCTCTGGATTCTTACCGCTGGTACGAAACGTCACTGGTGTGAGTCGCCCCATACTCATTTTACCCTATAACTACTATTTTGCACAAAACTCAAAGCCTGTAGCTTATTGATAACTAGCTTTTCCCGCAACTTTGTCCGCGCGGATCTGGGTATGAAACTTACATAAAAACTTCCCTCCCCTATTTCACCCCTTCCAGTTTTATTTTCGCGACATTAGGTAGCCTATGTCCTTCTCCAAGGTGCAATCTATGTCTATACCAAAATTCATCGGAATTCGATCAGTGGTTTGGGCGTGGAAGCGTTACACACAGACGGCGTTACTTTGGCATCTATACAAATAAATACAATTGGAGTGTATATTTGTAATATCAAAGTAACACCTTTTCAGTAAATTCATATGATAGTACATACGATACTAATTACAAAAACGCGATTAAATTTTTTTTTGTCTGTCTGTCTTTCTGTCTGTATGTCTGTCTGTCTGTCTGTCTGTGTGTATGTTCCGGGTAATCTCCGAAACGGCTGGACCAATTTTGATGGGACTTTCACTGGCAGATAGCTGATCTTATAGGGAGTAACTTGGGCTACTTTAATTTAGAAAAACAAATGGGTCCTGTCATGGGAGCGGTTAAGTTAAATTCCACGCGGACGAAGTCGCGGGCTCAGCTAGTTTATAATATTAGTCTTGATGATACACTTTTCTACCCACGTAGAGACAATTACCAAACACTGCGAGCAATCAGCACCGAACGAGCCTCGGTGAATTCGACACTTACGTATAAAATGTCAAGTGATCATTAGTATCGACCAGCGCGAGCAAAGGTCGCGGGGAAAGGTGCCATTTGTACATACTATAGATACAAAAATAAGGTCGCGAATAAAATTAAGCTTTAGAAATTAAAAAGACCTGGGACATGAAAGAAAAAATAAAAAAAAATGGAAATTAAATATCTCTTAGGAAATTTTCAATAGTGATGTCTTTTGGAGGCATCATTTAATAATCAAAGCAGCAACTTCAGTTTCAAATCCAACCACTGATTGTTACTCTATTGCAGTAAGCCTAGGACATAGATTTGGCTTAGTTTCGACGAGTAAACGGGCTTTCGGTGATATGAAAACACCCTCTTTTAGAGAAAAAAACCCTTTTTTAACCCGCTTCATCCCACTGCGGGACAGTCTCCCTTTCCGCTCCTCTCTGTTTATGCCTACGGTGGGCTTCAATCCTTCATGTAGAAGTCATCCCACCATCTTCGTCTGAGTTCGCGATGACGTTTGGCCGGATGTATGGCCCAGTCGATGATAATAATTGAAAAAAAAATTACAAAACATCATCTCATTATGAATACAATTTGACATTGGGTCGAATGAACTTGAACAACCGAATTGTGCATTTATTAATGCAACCAACTACACACGCGTGTTCATTGTGAAAATTGAACCGCCCGCGGCCAATCCTTTCACTTGAAACATCAACACTTAGCAGCAAAGGTCATCGATAGGGTTGCGTCGAAGCGAATGCTATTATAAAGATAATTTCCCCACACCCATCCGATTTCTTTAGTTATTTAGCCTACACTCTATAAAAGCTTGCAGTGTACAATACCTACTCTAGTGCTAATGCTGTATTGACGTGAGCTCAATCTTAGTACAATCATTTTAGCTTAGTAGGAGAGACTAACGGGGCTACTAGTGCATAATGTGACAACATTTGTCAGATTGCTAGTATTTTATTTCTAATGTCATTGCATTTTCCTTTGGGTGAATCTAATATGAATATATATGTCGCCGCCAAATAGCTTAATTCGCCGGTCAATTAACAGCCTAGGCACTTAACTAAACAGCGCCGTTCAACTAACGGCCTGAATGCTATTCAGCCATTTGATCAAACAGCTAGGCAAATGACTTGGATCGATGACGTTTAATTACTTGCCTAGCCTGTTCATTTCAATTTAGTTCTACTTTCTGCCACCTAGCGCCGAAACTCACCAAACTGTCAATATCTCTATTATATTCTCTTTGGTCAATATGGCGTCGGCAAAAAACAACTTGATGGAATAATTTTATTAGGTGTTTTACGAAATTGTTTAGATCCACTGAATCTACTTGCCGGGTGGGATTTCTGTGGGGTCATAAAAAAAATAACCCTAACCTAAACCCATCTGGGTCTCTCTGCTTGGGTAGTATTTTGAAAAAGTTTTCTAGTACTGTGTGCCAACCAGTTGCCTAAGCATTAGCCAGCCAGTTTATTAAATGTTGTAACAGACGATACGGCTGAATATCATTTAGGCCGTTAGTTGAACGGCGCTGTTTAGTTAAGTGCCTAGGCTGTTAATTGAACGGCGAATTAAGCTATTTGGCTGCGACATATACACAGTTTCTATATATCAGTTCTATAATGTTTCTTCCACTGCACTGGCAGGTCCACATCACAATATATCAACACAAAGGATTGTAGATATGGATTTATTTTTGAAGAATAGTGTGTTTATTTTACTAGCTTTTATCCGCGGCCTTGTCCGCGTGGATTTCGAAACGGATTTTCATGAAAACATTCATCCCCTATTTAACCGCCTTAGGGGTAGAATTTTCAAAAATGGATATCTGCGGTATAGTGTCAAAACTTCAAGTTTGCCATCCGAGCGGTTTAGGCTGTGCGTTGATAGATCCATCAATTAGCGGGTTAATCAGTCAGTTTCTCCTTATAAATATAAATATATTTATATATAAGTATGATAGATAATTTAAGACTGCAGACGGTGTGAGTGTGCAACCCTGCAGTGGCTGCAGCTCGTTCGCCATTAACTTTTTAACTAATCAAGTCAACTTATGAAACTTTTGTTGAGTATTCAATGCTTATCTCACAATATAGATGAAGGTTCTCCACAGTGGTTGTGATGACCGCTTGGAGCAGTGGTTAGAGCGTAGGCCGGTCAGCGCACTGCACCGTGTGGGTTCGATTCACGCCGGGGCAATAATTTTATTTTATTTTTTAAATAATATTCCCTGGTCTGGGTGTCGCCGTGATCGCCACAGTCCATTGTACGGTTCCCATAGTACAAGCGTTGCTTAGTTTGGAAGCGTACAATTGGTGTGTCAGTCTGGTCATTTATTTTTATTTATTTAGTGCACTGGAGATTTGGAACCACAAAATAATGATTCGATTTTCCTTTTTATTTTGAATGTTGAACCATGGAACCCATTGAGCGATCCCAAATCGCAATTGCTTTTAAGAAAAAAAACTTCCTGAATTTCCTTTGCCTTCAGACTGAGTGCAATGAAGTTGTTGTTTCTATATTTTGCTATCAAGAAATTGATACATCAATATTAAATTAGTGTAAATGTAGAATGTACACACTTCACACCAAAAGGGAAACTATACTTTCATTAAAAGCAATTGCAATAAATATTAACTACCTAATAACGTTAGCCATAAAGGTTATTATGTAGTATTATAATCTGTCTGGACGCTCGACGAGAACTGAGTAACTGGCGAAGCGGTGGGGCTATAAAACATGAGTCAAACTCAATTCAGTAATGTGAAGTCATTCATAATCAGTCATGTGATCAACCCATATCAAGTTATAAAAAAACTAGATGAAAAAGAGCAGAGTTTCATTAGAATTTCACGAGTGCATATATCCGCTTTATTGTTTGGTGCCAAATTTAAATGATGGCAAATACCTACTCTAATATATCTACAAGCAATAAATCGAGATACAAAATCATCTAGAAGTGATTCTCGTGCGTTCTTTCCTTCAAATTTGTCTTTACCGCTAACTTTATGGCTTGAAATTACCTACGGATTCTGATAGTTACATAACAGAGCGCAGCGCACTTAGGATCTGAGATGAAGTCAAACCCCATTCACATACAGACACAAGTAAACGACCTCTGGTCGATTACTGAAGAAACTGTGTCAAAATGAATCGGATGATTAATTACCTTTTTAGGGTACCGCAGTCAAGTTGAGAATCCGAATTACAGCATAATTTGTTCGTTAAGCAATTTTATCGAAAACATTCAATAAAGCTGCTAGTCATTATTTTTCATATTTATGTTTCGGCAATAGGGAGTTATGCATGATATACGAGTACTTAAGTATTTTTAAGACGTTGACGTTGGTTGTGTAAGTAGGTACTGTATGTAACTTCATAAGTCTAGGGCCAGTTTTAATAAATCTATCTCAAGTCTGAGAGAGATCTTAAGTAGGCTTTTGACAAGTTATTTTGTACTGGTCTGACATAAGGATGACATTTCCAATATCAGTTTTAGACTTGAGATCGACTTATTCGAGTAATACGGCGACGTCAGCATGCGTTCCCGTAAATTTCACGAGAAATTTTAGCTAAAGTTTTATGATGGCTAAGTCATTAACTAGAAAATCATATGCAAATACTCCAACGATTTAATGACCAACCGTTATTTCCCATTTCTTAGAGTAAACTCATATGTAAGTTACAGAAGAGTTGATCCTTTAAAAACTTTGTACTTGACAAGACAACGAAGAAGAGTTGAAGAGTCAAGTGACTCTAGAATATTAACTACGGAACCCGTTTGTATTTTTATTTCAGCCTTGGTCCGTTTTTTATAGAATGAACAAGTTTCTAAATTGATTTATTTAGTATGATGGATAGACTAGGTAAGACCTATTGAAATCAATCGAATATAAAAACATTGAATGACTTTGACACACCAAATAACTCTAAATTGAAAATTTAAAAACCCCCGATGCGACGACCTTTTCATCAAATGTATACAATAATCAACAGGAAATCTGTGTAAAAGTATGAGATATTATTTTGTTATGACATTATAATAATTGACATTAGAATAGACAACGAATCTTAATATTGATACCACGGAGGTTTCATTCCTAGTAAAATATTATCAATTATGATTCAATTTGATGTAATAACTCTGGTTGAGGTGGACGGGAGCAGCCCAGGGGAAGAATTTTCAATAACTCTAAATTTATTTTAAATTATATTTGTTCTTTTATATTATTTCGCAATGGCGGAACAGCGCCCTCTATAATTATTATAGCGTAATATTCCATGACCATTAACAAAATTTAACGCATGCGCGTATCCATCATTTGAAACGTGACTTATGGAACGTCTTTAGTTCATACACAAATCTCATTATAAAAATGGATAAAATATACTTATTTCCAGAATCAGGGAATCTTGTCAAATTTATAATATTGTAAAAAGCCAGTCCAGACTATTACGATCATTTAAAAATATAATAAATCTAAATCCAATCATCTCAAATTTTGAATGGATTCGAGCCGCGGAAGTTGGTTTTGGCCTAGAATGTGGCTTTTTTACCTACAAAAGAGCTGATGATCTTCAAACGGCTGAACCGATTTTCATGAAACATAGCTAAGAACACTCTCGATCAGAATACCTATCTAACAAAATAAACAAAATTGAAATCGGTTCATCAGCATGGGCGCTACGTTGCCACAGACAGACACACAGATACACAGATACACAGATACACAGATACACAGATACACAGACACACAGATACACATGTTAAACTTATAACACCCCTCGTTTTTCGTCGGGGGTTAAAAATACTACTCACTTGTACATTATGTCTGATGAAAACTAGTATTAGAGTATGGAATAGCTAGACCTAAACTGTTGAAACATAAAATATTAGACAAAACGATATTGCAATCAGACAAGCTTATTTAGTTTTGTCTTGAATTCATGTGCAAATTCTGTGTTAGTTTTCATCAATGTCTATGAAAATAGTAAATAATAATAATTTTAGCCCTTTGACGTCCCAATCCTGGGCACGGGCCTCCCCTCAACACGAGGGGGATTCAGGCCATAATCCACCACGTTGGCCCAGTGCGGGTTGGGGAATTTCACTTGTCTTTCGAAAATTGCTTAAATCTTCTAAGACACGCAGGTTTCCTGACGATGTTTTCTTTCACCGTAAGCAAGTGATAATCATATAAAAATTATGATTCGCACATAGATTTTGAAAAATTCAGAGGTTCGAGCCGGGGTTAGAACCAGAGACCAGTGCCCTAACCACGCTAGCTACTCAAATCGTAATAGAAAGGCAAAAGCTAGCGATTACGTTTCAAACGCTTGGCCAATATTTGGTACCACGCTAGCGTCTCATTTGCGAGTGGCTTATGTCATCGAACGCTTTGTAGTTTTTTTTATTTGGATCTGCGTTGGTAACTACGTTTGGCATTATGCCAATGTTCATAAAAAAATATCTGTGAGTGGGGGCAATTGGCCGAATAGTAGTGAAACATGATTATTCGAGTTCCCCCAATAAGTCTGGTAATATTAGGCCTAGACAAAGACCTTTATATAAAACTTGAAAATTATATTTACTCGACATTGGCTAAATGCGTAAAGCAAATCATCGCAAATAAAGTTTACTTTAAAAAAACGAAGTCAGTCGCAACCTCAAGGTCAAACGCTAAGAATCGCGAGTGTGGTACCAAATCAATGTCAGTATAAATCGTGAAGCTTGTGTCAGCAAAACGTCAAAAGCGGAGCGTTTGAAACGTAATCGCTAGCTTTTGCTTTTCTATTACGATTTGAGTAGCTAGCGTGGTTAGGGCCCTGGTAGCCCGTAAGACGCGTGCTTAACCAATCGGCTATCACTGCTATAAATAGTAAATATTAATCTAAAAATAGTAATAGCTTTGTCTACATAGCTCATATAAGCGCTGACTCAAACGGGGAAGTACCACCCTCTCACAGAAGATCGGTGTAAGGTATAATAGCTACGTTTCCTACCACAGATATAGATTTACATAGATAACGCAAGTATCACGATTTGTATTGAAACCAAGCGTACCGAATTTTTAACACCTACTGTGACGTCACAGATGGCGGGAAATCCAAACCGATTCAAAGACACCGATGCCGCCGATGCCTCTCCGTCCGCTACGATTCTCTCGAGTGATTATCTCGCTCAAACTCATATTTTTATATCTGTAGTCGCGAGGACTGTAAGTTATCGGTGACCAACCTTGACGTTTGGTCGGGGTTTTCGGACACGCTATGTACATACCTACATTTGCGTTATCTATGTAAATCTATATCTGTGTTTCCTATTATGAGCGAGAGAGCCGGAATCTTCCTCTCACTCTGTCCCACTCCCTTATCAGATTGGCATCGTGCAAGCAATGGCTTTGGTATTGCAAGCATCTATAGGTTATGGTAACTGCTTAATATTACACGGGTCATACGCTTTTTTACGGACTTTGTTTTTTAAAAAAAAACATCTCTCCGCCCTGCAGGTTAAAATTTTTAGGGACACGACTCAATTTAAATCACAAAGAGGGCTTCTGATTCAATTTAATGCAAGGGACGTTTTTAAAAGCATAAAAAGAAATAAATATATAACGAAGAGTGTCTATAGGCGTAAAAATAATTTGACAAAGAGAATATGATTGCGGTACTCGGCGTGCTGAAGTGATGTGAGGTCCAATATTGCTTTCATTGCTTCGCGCCGCGAGGATACAAATTCCAACCAAACAGAAATCTAGCAGTACGTGAACAGCAGCTGCGTACTGACCAACCGAGGAGCCTCGAGGCCGTCTCGAGGCTGCCTCGTTCGTACAGGATGTGAACTACCGCGCTGTCTCTCCTGAGAGCTGTCACTTGCCTCGCTGTCGTTATCCCACGTCACATATTTCACAACTGGTTGCTATACTTAAAAAAAATGCCTGAACTTCTTGCTATGCAATCAGTCATTACTCAGCAGCATTGCAGAGTATGCGACAGAAGAACTCTGAATGACAATGTCTGACTTTGTCAGATTCCAAGAATGAGAACATGACTTTGGATTTCAAGGTAAAAAATGCTGTTTGGTGTTTTTATACACACATAAACATCAAGACATTCTAAATTGTTAAACAGAATTTTATCCGTGGTGTTAATTACTATTGTCGCCTTTTACGTCAGCCACAGTGGCAAGGTGTGGTTATTCTACAACCCGGTACCACATGAGGTTTATATTTTATTTTACACTTAACAAAACATGCAAATTTATTCTCAACTATACAAAAAAAACGTTGAGTGTGCGAAACTATTATAAAAGGCATCATCATAATCTAATACTATGAGAATATTTCTTTAGAAAGTGAATTCAAATGAGTCGACGCAGGCAGCGGCGATGGTATCGGCCCGGGAAACGAACCTGTTGCGTCGAACAATGGCCCGATCGTTTCCGCCACACGATCTGTATCACGTTATGTAACGAGGTATGGATGTCGTCGTTCAAGTTAACGCACATAATGTGTAAAATTAATGATATTCATTCAGATAATTTTGGTACCCTCTACATTGATAGCGTTCACAGTAGCAGCCATGACGCTTTATTCTAATAGAAGGTCTCACTGTTGTACCAAAAAAGGGGCTTAGAGAGAGGCTCCTAGTGGGACTATGTCCCTTTCTAGCAGGGTGTCCACAGGGGACGGTACTGGTATTTGGGCATGGCAACTAGGAGAGAAAGAGAATATTATATATTTCGAAAAGTGTTAGACACATTGAATTAATTTAAAGGTAGTACATTTAATTATCAAAGAAGTATACGGTGAGCAAAAAATAACAACAAATACTGGCCAAGTGCCACGCACAATTTTGGGTTCTGTAGCCATTTCAATGACAAAATTATATTTTTGCCTCACTATTTTGGTCGATTATCATAAAAATGTAAGAAGTGTCGAAATTCATTATGTAAATTTTGATAAAATCTTTAAAACTTAAAAATCGGACGGACAGATCTTATAAGAGTTTCTCGCTGGCTGTAATATTGCTGGCTGCCACTCGAAAATGCAATTTACGACGTTTTCTAGACCACTGGATGTGTTCTAAGAACGCAATACGAAAGTTGTGACAAACATTCAATAAACTCAGAAGATAATTATGATAGCGACGCAAAGGTATATAATAGTTTGTCTGTACTGGGCATCTAAATAAATAAGTAAATATCACCAGACTGACATACCAACTGCATAGTCGCAAACTAAGCAACGCTTGGACCATGGGTACCGTACAATGGACTGGGGGAGATCCCAGTGACACCCAGACATGGGCAAATTACGAAAAGGCCAATTCCGAAATTTGCCCCGGCGAGAATCGGATCCCGCACCCACCATGTGCAGTGAGCCGAGCGGCCTACGCTCGAACCATTGCGCCAAGCAAGCTTCAAATACAAGTAATGCTTAAGTATCAGCTGAAAATTCCAATATAAATTCACGCAGTTACTCATAACTTTTTAAATGGCATCAATGAAAAACGGGCAGTATTTAATCAGGGATCCCTAAGGCGAGTTTGCATAAGGGCAGGTTTTCACGACAGCAAATATATCACAAACATTTGCTCAGTTTATTGATAGACGAAGTTTACATTACAGATTCTGTGTTCCGTACATATTTACCATAATAATATGGAGCACAAATATTTGTTGAGCCCTACTTGGCTCGACGGTATAAGATATTGATGAAATCTTTCGTCACAACTCTATTAAGGTTACGTCACAAACACCCGCGGGTGGAAATTATCTTCGAACGGTAGACTGTGATTTTGTTTCACAAGGTTCGAATTATATTCATTGAAAACATGAAGTGTTCACGAAAATATATGAATTGGTATTGGAAAATTTGATTGATGTTTTTCCGAAATTAGATTTCGGCTTGTGAGTACAGAAAATAATTTATGTTGCCAATATTTTAATCTAAATATATATAACTCAAAGGTGACTGACTGACTGACTGACATAGTGATCTATCAACGCACACCCCAAACCACTGGACAGATCGGGCTGACATTTGGCATGCAGGTAGATAAAGGCCTACGTCATAAAGGCATCCGCTAAGTAAGGATTTTGATTAATTCTACTCCCAAGGGGATAAAATAGGGGATGAATAATCCCGAAATTTTTGTTAAGATAAATTACACGCGGACGAAGTCGCGGGCATAGCTAGTTTATAAATAAATATCGCCAGGTGAACACACCAATTGTATGGTCCCAAACTAAGCAACGCTTGTACTATGGGTACCGGATAATGGGCTGAGATCGATCCAGTGCCACCCAAACCAGGGCAAATTACGAAAAGGCTATTTCCGGAATTTATCCTGACAAGAATCGAACCCACAACCACCCGGTGAGTAACTTAGACTACTTTTATTTTATCGTGAGTTTATTTTATACGCGGGCGGAGCCGTGACCAACAGTGTTTGCCTATGGAAAAATGCCTGGAAAATGTCTGTCGATAGGTATTTTTAATTCATTTTTTTTGTAAGTAGTACTCTAAAAATGCGTATAAGTGCAAAATACAATATGAAATGATTATTTTAATGGTGTAAGTGGATGAGCAGCCAATAAGGCCCTTCAGTCATTGTCAAAGTTTTCAGAATTTCTGAAAGATCTGGGGACCTGAACGTATAGATGCACGTAATTGATCCAATTATAATTTATCTATTTGACTACTTCTAACACTTATTTAAATAGGAAATGGAGAACATTTCCGTGGGTCTCAAAGACCCGGGCAAACAACCAAACTAATTTAATTTCATACGAAGGGGCCTGAGGTTTCCTGACCAAATCAGTTACAAGCTTTATCAAAGAGCGTTTTATTTAGATCACTTTAATCAAATATATTTTATACTACTAGCTGAGCCCGCGCGACGGGCCACATTTTTTTTAATGTTCTTTTTCTAAAATAAAAGTAGCCTAAGTTACTGCTTATAACATCAGCTATCTACCAGTGAAAGTCCTGTCAAAATCGGTCCACCCGTTTCGGAGATACTCTTTGATTTCATGTGTTTTGTTTTTTTACGCGGATCCCTAATTGTTTTTCTAAAATTAAAGTAGACTAAGTTACTCCCTATAACATCAGCTATCATCAGCTATCTGCCAGTGAAACTCCCGTCAAAATCGGTCCAGCCGTTTCGGAGATTACCCGGAACAAACACACAGACAGACAAAAAATTTTTAAATCGCATTTTTGCTATATGTGTCGTATGTAATTTGATATGCACTTAGTGATAAGGTATTATTTTGATATTACAAACAGACACTCCAATTTTATTTATTTGTATAGATAAGAACTGTATTATAATAGGATTAGTGTTGTAATCTTATTCGTTATAAGAATTTTATTCATTTACACTATTTGTTTAGGCGTAATTTAACATGTTGTACTAATAAATTGATCACCAGTCTGAGAGCGATCTTTGAAATGTCAATCTTATGTCCTACCAGACTGGTTCAAAATCAAATGTCAAAAGCGAAATCGCAATGATCGATTTATTAATAAGCCCCTTTATTTCTAAGTAAATACATTTGCATGTAATGTTAACCTACAAATCGTCGGGATTTTATGCTACAGGCAATGTAGAGAACACGGATATTCAATGTTTTACTAACAGAAATTTATGTAAAAAATAGTGATAAATAATGTGTATATTCTAAATAGATAGCGACATATATAGAGAAATAGAAGCTGTCTCTGTGACAGACTAGGACGGACCGATGGACGAACGGACGGACGGACGGAGGAATGGACGGACGGACTAAATGAACTTAGGTTGATGTTCGAAATCTGTTTAACTGTTTGTAACATTTTCGAGTAACTCTTTGGATATGGCAGTCTTGAGATGATTTATGTGTTACTTGTACTTTGTAACAAACTTACCTAACAAACTAATTTATCTGTCTAAAGGGGATATCATTCAATTCGGTTCAAAATACCTAAATAATAATAAATATTGCCAGACTGAAACTGTTTGGTCCAAAACTAAGCAATGCTTTTCTATGGGTACCGGGGCACTCAGACCTGGGAAAATTACGAAAAGGCTATTTCCGAAATTTGCCCCGGCGGGAATCGAACTGGCAACCCCCATGTGCACCGAGTGGCCTACGCTCGAACCACTGCGCCAAGAGGTCGTCAAATATAATCACATAATAGATAATATGACTAAGGATTTACATTGTAATTAATTTTATCAGTTTCCTGGACTTGACGTCATTTCATTACACCATCTGACATGCACTGACGATCAATTTCACTATGTAACCGAGACATGAAATATAATACTGTATGCAAGGAGAGAGTGATACTTATGCAAATAGTAAATTAGTTAGTTATACTAAGCATGTAATTAGTATGCTAATAGAATCTGCAATTTGGAACTGAGAAACGTTTACATATTATTAAATTAGGAATTAATAAATTCACATTTATGTATTTGAGAGCTACTTAGATTGCGCGAGCTAAAAGCATTGAAAACAAAAGTTATAATTGATTTGATGCAGTTTTATTATAAATCTAGCATTTATGTATATTTTATTTTCGGGATATCGACAACAGTACCACCCACCGGATCCGAATACCCACAGCTAAGATCCACCAAAGTGACCACATAAGTACAAAAAAAATCATCAAAATCGGTCAAGCCGTTTAGGAGGAGAATAATTACGAATACACGCACACCGGAATTTTATATACCTACTACCTGACCTGGTAAACGTTGTTCTGCCAGATAAATTATTTCTAGGCATGACATATATACTTTACGACCTATTCTCAGACGTACCGAATATACACAAAAAAATCGATGAAGCCGATTCGGAGGAGTTTGGTTACAAACACTGTGACACGAGAATTTTATATAAATATCTATTGCGTAATAAGATTTATTTTTACGGTATGCTAAGCACACAGAAATAAAAGCCTGACAAAGAATTTAAAAATTGTCGAAAGTAGATAATCACTCAACTTAATTAAAATAATTAACAAAAACAATTTTGAATTACAAATATCGTCCTGTTACGGTTTCAGCAGACTGTCACAATATAATATAAATATATCATGCGATTAGGTAGGTACCATAAAATATAATATTATGACTATATCGGCCCCATTAAATCGGACAAGTCCAATTTCCACACAAACCTGTAGTCTATATGTCTATCACAATCATACAACTAACATGTCACTTTCCTTCCTCTGACCGTTGGCCACCTTAATATTCCACGCAGTGTACGATGACTCATACTTACATAAAATAACGTAACACTAGATTTCTAAGCGAAATCTCGGGTATTTTATTCGATTTGAATACAAAGTACGCTTAATGTGCTGTTCTAGACGGAGTTCACCGTGGGCTTCAGAGTGTAATATACTGTAAATGAGATTTCTTTGTCACCCTAATAGAGTAATATTGACGAATAAATAAGATTCCTATTTGGAGCTTTTCGATAGCTTCTAAAAAGTCATATTTTTCACAGGTGACTACAACAAAAGCATAATAAAACGTTAATAAAAAATAAATAATAATATCGTAACATATAAACAGTAATGGTCATGGGTTCAAACCCCGGCTCGCACCGCTGGGTTTTCGAAATCTATGTGCGAATCTTAATTTATATATTTCATTTTCACTTGCTTACGGTGAAGGAAAACATCGTGAGGAAACAAGCATATCTTAGAAAATATTACCAATTTTCGAAAGATAAGTGAAATCCGCCAACCCGCTCTGGGCCAGAGTGGTGGATTACGGCCTGAATCCCCCTCGTAGTAAGGGCAGGCTCGTGCCCAGGAGTGGGACGTTAAAAGGGCTAAATTATTTACTTATTTATAATATATAAGAAAATATGTCAATAATACATGAAATAATTTGTATACAATAATATAAATTTTATCGCTATCATTTTATTTATTTGTTAAAAACCAATTTGTTCCTTGTTAGGTACGGGATCTTTACTAATGTACATATTATAAACTCTTTGGCGTGCCTCAGGCACCAGCTCGGTATGTGTGGTCGCTCCATAATTATGGTCTGTATTCGCATTCACAGACACCAGCCCCTCTAGCCTAGTTGCTTCGTCTGCATTCGTTTCTACAAATCGTTACGCTTCATGTATGGAAATGACATAAGTCACATGATCTACTTATCGTCTTGTAATGTCATTGCGTTTTGTAGGAACGCTTGTAGACGAAGCCACTTGGCTAGGAGGGCAGGGGTCCAATTCTGTTACCTGCTGGCTTCTCCATCGACTCACAGTACGTCAAAACTGACGTATCGCTTGTCTGAATACGTCAGTTTTGACGTAAGTATTGCGAGGCGATCGTGATGGTTAAGTTATAATAATATTCGAAATTAATAATTTCGTATGATTTTGTAATGAATAGGTACTTAATAAGATCGCACATGTGTGGGTTTAATTCTGTAATTAAACTCACCCTCTTTAGAATAAATCCTTTGACGCAGTACAACAAAGTAATGCACAGTCATATACACGCCATATACATAAGGAAACGCGGTAATGGAAGCGCTACGTGACATATAATAAAATGATTATATGATTTTGTATTTAATTTTAACGGTAGGTAGTAGGCGTCTACTAAGGAAGGATTTTTGAAAATTCCACCCCTATGGAAAATGATAATATGGGATGGAAGATTGGATGAAAATCCTGTTCCAATATCCACGCGAACGAATCCGCGGGCAATAGCTAGATTATTATTTGGGTACCACGTTTATTCAAGCGATTAACCAGTGGCGGATTTACCGGCAGGCTGAGTAAGCTGGAGCCTAGGGCGGCAGATTTTCGGGGCGGCAAATTTGGGGACCGAATTATTAATTTTGCTCCCTCATAGAAATCAAAAGATTTCTGCATGCCTGTTTTCTGATGTTTTACAGATAGAAATCTGCAACAATTTTGCCGATAACTTTCCCCTCTCACTTGTCATTGTACATTCGGTGTACAATGAAATGACAATTGTAGAGGCAAGGGCGGAACAACTTTACAGCAGCCTACCTTGGAAATTTGTAAATCCGCCACTGCGATTAACAAAACGAGGGCAGTAAGCTCTCCTATGAATTTATACGGTTAATAGTCGTTTATAAGGCTCTATTCCTTGGCTTTTACGTAAAAATAATTTTATGGAAAACTACTAGCTTCTCCGGTGACCGATACAATAGTCACACAAATCCTGCAGACGATTATCGAGAGTAGCAATCGTAAAACTTTTAGTATAGAGCTTTGGAAGCGTTCTTAAGTAAGCCAGTAAAATGTACACAGAGAATTGGAAATATCATCAGAAAATCATCAGGTGGTAGCCTAAAGCTGATTCGCGCTGTTATTTTTTATCACCCGTTAATCCGCCTTTAGATGGCCGAGTGCCAATCAAATAACAATAACAATTTGTTGCCATGATACTGTGATGCAATATTAATTGGTATACGATTCGTTATAAACCGGAATTTTGATCGTGTAGATACAAAACTATTGAGATAACTCTACACTCTTTGTTTTTTTTTTGTTACATGGTCCAAGTATTTGACCACGATCTCACCTGTTGGTAAATGACGATGTGGTCGACGGTGGAGCATAGTTACCTAGAAAGTACTAGTGTTCACTCTGGACCTAAAAACATCCAGATTATAGTCAGCGGGAAACAAAGACGCTGGTAGGGCTGGTAGGGCGTTCCATTCCTTGGCAGTTCGCATGATTAAGGTGGAATCAAAACGCTTAGTAGGTACGAATCGAAGGAATATCCTCAGTGTACGGATGTGTTGTATCCGTGCGTCTTGTCGTCCGATGGTAGAATGAAGATGGGGAATAATAATAATAATATCGCCGCTTGTACTATGGGTACCGTACAATGGACTGGGGGCGATCCCAGTGACACCCAGACCAGGGAAAATTATGAAACGGCCATTTCCGAAATTTACCCTGACGGGAATGGAACTCATCGCACACTTGCCGAAATGTATTCTGCAGAAAATTTACTTACATGCAAGTGATAATAACACCGGAAAATTAATAAAAAACAAACTTATTTCATCCTGCTTCTTGGCCTCGTGAATCGTGGTTTACAAGCCCGATCTTTTGTCTATGAGGTATTAGGTTGAATTAGATAGGATTTTCTGATTTGCTACTTGTGGAAATGTCCGACAGACTTCCCGTCCACATCGAGCTTGCGAGCTAGCTAGATTAGCTGGCTCACTCGCTTCGACCAATAGAATCGGTTCTAGGGCTCGATGTTTGAAATTTTGCACAAGTTCCATAATAACCACATGTAACACTCACCTATGAGCACTGACAAATATATTATTTTAATTCACCTCATAGGTACAACTAGCTGAGCCCGCGACTTCGTCCGCATGGAGTTTAACTTAACAAAAAAGCCCGCTCCCGCGTTCAGAGCCCGCGCGACAGGGCCCCTTTTTTATTTTATTTTTTCTAAAATAGAAGTAGCCTAAGTTATAGATGTTATAAGCAGTTATAACATCAGCTATCCACCAGTGAAAGTCCCGTCAAAATCGGTCTAGCCGTTTCGGAGATACTCTTTGATTTCATGTGTTTTTATTTTTATATGCAGAACCCTAATTGTTTTTCTAAAATTAAAGTAGCCTAAGTTACTCCTTAAAACATCAGCTATCTGCCAGTGAAAGTCCCGTCAAAATCGGTCCAGCCGTTTCGGAGATTACCCGGAACAAACACACAGACAGACAGACAGACAGACAAAAAAAAAACGTGTTTTTGTTATAGGTGTCGTATGTACTTTCATATGCATTTAGTGAAAAGGTGTTATTTTGATATTACAAACAGACAATCCAATTTTATTTATTTCTATAGAGTTAAATTCATCTCATCTCAAAAGTTATATCATCTTTAGTGATTACTAAGTGCATTATTAAAATAAGACCTTATATCAGTTGCAATAGGATTCATAGCGCTAAATAACACTTATAGCACGTTATAAAACCGCACTATTATAATTACACCCGTGTGTATCATTGCTCTCAGCCGCTCATAATATTACGAAAACACTGTAATTAACGCTCAGAATTTGCAAATCAAAGGAAAATAACACTTACAACACCAGTTATGAGAGGTGAATTTGTTTAAATTTATGATTTAATAGTCACAGTTGCAATGGTAGACATTAAGTAAAATTGAGGTTTAAGTAATTGGTTTCATTTACCAATATCTAATAACTATTTTAATTATAGTAATTTCAGCCCTTTATGACGTCCCACTCCTGGGCACGGGCCTCCCCTCAACACGAGGGGGATTCAGGACATAATCCACCACGCTGGCCCAGCGCGGGTTGGCGGATTTCACATGTCTTTTGAAAATTGGTTAAATCTTCTAAGACATGCAGGTTTCCTCACGATGTTTTCCTTCACCGTAAGCAAGTGATAATCATATAGAAATTATGATTCGCACATAGATTTCGAAAAATCCAGAGGTTCGAGCTGGGATTTGAACCCGAGACCTGGTAGCCCGCAAGACGCGTGCTTAACCAATCGGCTATCACTGCTATAATAACTATTATATAATTCTATTTTAGCCTTGGAAATATTGTCATTAAATTTACGTAAGCGTTTAATAGCCTAGTGATAAGAGGGGTCGCTTATGCATCCGACACGTTTCGGGTTCGACACCATTAAGAGACTACCTATTGTGTAGAGAATTCAAACCCGATCTATTTTTTCTAATCCCGGTATTTAGAGATTATCTACAGATAATACCGGGATCCCGGGATAGTCCCGGGATTGTAGTGTTAATAATTATGTCATAATAAAAAAAAAACGTCTTTAAATCCACGACATTAACATAACCTCTTAGAACTGCAGAAATTAATAAGTACTTACCTACATGTTTTAACCCATATTTTTTGTTGATCCCGACAATCCCAGGATTTCTTATATTTTATCCCGAGAATTTCGGGATCAAAGTACGGCCGGGATCAAACCCTCTAATTGTGACGTCTATCAAAAAGATCCCAGGATTGTTAAATTTGATCCTGAGAATTTCGGGAGGAAAATCCGGCCGGGAGCCCGGGATCAAATCCTCTAATTGTGACGTCTATCAAAATGAGCCCACCAAGCACAAGTAAGGCAAGTAAGTAAGCAGGCCGCACAACTAAGGAGGCAACAACAAATTTTTGGACAAGTTTCTTGTAATAAATTATTTCTATAGCCAGTCACTTCGACTTGCCAATGTTTAGAACTAACTCCAGTTGGTATTTAAGCCCCCAAACAATTTTCAACTAACCAACCCTTAACAAATCTGCTTTTGTTGAGAATTCTGACTGAGCAATGTTTTGATATTCTACAGGATCTTGTTAAAGATACAAGCGGAGTTTGCTCAACGCCTGGCGGGCATCGACTGGTGGTACATAATGATTATAATACTGTATGCTATGATTGTTTTCCCAGGCGCTTACAAGTTTATTTTGTTGTGGGGTTTGTAAACTCATAGAAAATTATTGTTAATGTATTATTCATACCTATTGTTATTTCACTCTAGTAAATACACCACTGACAATATGTGGGTGTGTTGCAGTGCCTCTCTGCTTACCTCTACGGGAAATACAGGTGTGATGATCTATTATAATTATTTGAAATAATATTTTAGATTAGCTGTTTCCCGCAGCTCCACTCGCGTGCTACTTCGACAAAATAAAAGTAGCCTTAGTTACTCCTTATAATATCATCTATCTACCAGTGAAAGTCTCGTCAAAATCGGATCAGCCGTTTTATAAATTCTCGGTACAAACTAACAGACAGATAACAAATTTAAAATTTGTTTTATTTTATTAAAAGTAGGTACTTTATGTATCTACCTACTTACTTTCGTAATATACAATTAGTGAAAATTTAGTGATAGAATATTTCACAGGTCACGCTAGTTTTCATAAATAGCATCTGCTACCAACATAGGCAGAAACTGTTAAAAATCATTGCAATTAAATGGCAAAGCGTTCAGTACCGTCCCGGCTTTCACGATTCATCATCCACTAATGACGTCATAAGATTAAGTGATATAGTGAAAATACACTATGAATAAGATCAATGACTGAAAATTCACAGATGAAATAAAAGTGAAAAAAAAACATAATTTCACGTAATGAAAATCGATTTAAAGTAGCAATCATTGCCATTCCTAATTATAGTGTGTGCGCAAACACACTCTCTTCTCATACTCTCACAGTCCGATGGGACGGCAATCCGTCACGACCGGGGAGAGTTTTCACGTGCTCCCCTAGACACGGAGACATTAAGTGCAAATTACCACAAATTATCATCCATCTGATCGTTGCTTAACCTTCAATTGATTACCGATCAGTGAACACAACTAGCTACGAGCTCCTATTAAAATTTAATATATTTAATATATCAACTTATATCTATCTACTCACGTATGAATCTGCAACGGAAACCACGCTGGGCGGCGCCGCAGCGGCTCGAGCGGGGCAGACACGACCGGTGGGCGGAAAGCGTTCAGCACTCTCTTCACCACGCGCGCGCTCGCCGCTAGTATCGCCACCATTGCTAAGATACAGGCGCCGCCGAACGCTGCCCAGAGAGCCTAGAGAAAGAAGTCATCTTCTAGTGAATGACATGAAATTGGCAAGGTCGCAGTTTGAGGGGAGGCCCGTGCCCAGGAGCGGGACATCTAAAGGGCTAACATTATTATTTATTATTTTAAGGTCGCAGTGCCGGCCAGAGTTTACATGTCCCGCCTCCACTATGCCAGCAAGGCGGGGGACATTGCAGAGTACAGCCGTTGGACTCTAGTCACAACGCTAGTTTCAAGGCGTATGTGGTTAGGGTCCCCATTGAAAGGCTCTCAACTTTTATGCAGGAAGACTACTGGCCAAAGGGTGTGGTGTTCAGGCGTTTTCGGGGGGGATTGCCGCCATCACCACCAAAAGTATAATGATAGTGTTACGAGTATTTGTATTTTTAACATGTATGGATGGACCTATGACCTATGTGAGGCCTGAATACAAATAAATAAGACTATGGTAGTTATATTAAAACGAGATATTTTCTTTCCGTGACAGCTAGGCGACGTGATTCGCCCAAGACTACGTCATCAGGTTGGTTCGGTTGGTAATGCATCTATTGCTGGCGAAATTTAAAATTAATCGTTTAATTAATACTATGATAACTTAACAACAATTTATTGCGTAAGGTAGATACGGGTCCCATCAACTATAATTTGGTAAATAAAAATGGTGATCTATGGTACTTACAAATGTCCCAATAGACACTTTAGTAGTTTCGGCTGGATCTGCAACAAATAACATTGGTATTTTAAATGCGAATAAATATATTATTTTTACTATCAGATATAGGTAGATCAGTAGATATAGGTACCATCTCAGATTTAAATATAACAGACTGGCAGGTAACTCAGCGGGCTTGCCTTAATTTTCGTCAGTGGCTTAAAAGAGCAGGTATTTTGGTAAAAAAATACCTAGTTTGTGATGTGGCCATCAAAATAACCAACAATCATATATCACACACCTAGGTATTTAGTGATAAAAACTCACCATACGCCGTAGCATTCCCGGCTGGACCCACACACCCTCTATCGTCCACCAAATTCACTCTGGCCAGTAACTTAACATCGAGTACTATATTAAGCGAGCTCATAGACTTCCGCTCGCCTCTTTGCTCGCCTTTCCGCTCGTTAATGGGCAGAAGCAGCCATCGGAGGTTGTCGCCTTCGGAGACCAGACCGTCGGTGTCCACTTGTCGAGTGATGGTGTTCGCGAACCATGGAGCTGGGTGAGCGTCCGACACCATTTGCTTGCCGATGCTGTAGACAAAATAAAGAAATAAATAAATATCGCCAGACACACTAACTGTAACAAAACTGAGCAATGCTTGAGTTAACAGCGGATAACAGAGGTTGTTGGTTGTTGGCATCTGAAGGCTAGCAAATACCTCGCACAGAGAATTAGCATTGCCACGCGTGTGGCAATGCTGCCAGCCTTCTAGGCAGTCTGCCAAGCGTTGTCGGCCTGGCACTATTTTTTGTAAACTTTTATATAATTAGTAGGCAGGTAGGTATGCCTAAGTAGTTAATAGTTCTTTCTTTAGTATATATTTTTTACGTAATATACATAATTAATATGTTGCGTGTCCTTATCTGCGTTTGTTTATTCAAAACTAAGCTGATCTCAAATGTTGGTTGTACTCAAGTATTCGACAGTTTGTTTGGGAGCCTATAATGCTTATGATAGAGCCTCATCCACTACTTACCGGATCTCGAAAAATAACCTTATTTCTAATTGCACACGTGTCATAACTACCATGGCCTATTTCGATAATGTATTTGTCAACAAACATCAAACAAAGCGTTAGCCTTGTCCTTGAGTCCTATACGATAATAAACAAACACGATTGATAATCGTGAATTAAATGGATTAGATCTGTTTCTATATATATAGCAGAATGAATTACTTTACTGACTTTGTAAACAAGTAATTTAATGATTGGCATATCCATTCTGGTATTATTATACTCTACTATACGGTAACAGTTTTTTTTTTGCCAACCCGCACTGGGCCAGCGTGGTTGATTATGGCCTGAATTCTCCTCGTGTTGAGGGGAGGCCCGTGCCCAGGAGTGGGACGTCAAAAGGGCTAAAATTATTATTATTATTATACTCCATGCACTAACCTGACAACGTAGCTATGTTTCCCCAGTCCCGGTGGTAGTCTTTGGGGGTATTTAGGAGGGGGGAGGGTCCAGGTTACATTGGTGAAGATATCTCCTTGGATGGAGATAGTGCGAGCTGTGACCTCAGGCGCCGGCAGGCGGGGAGAGTGTGCGCACGAGCATACTCCTGCTACGCATTCTGAAACAATTCCACTGTGAAAATCGGTTACTTTTCTCAATTTTACATATTACCTACTTTAGACGCGGCGCGCGGCGGCGCTGTAGTCGCGAGTCGGAAATCATTATAATTAATACGTGAAGCAAAAACTTGGTATCCCTTTTTACGAAAATTACGCGGATGGTGAAAATTTGGCACAGTTAAAGTTTATGTGTAGAAGGAGTGCAGAAAGCTAATATTTTTATATAAGTTAACTTAAATATACATTTAAATAATCAATAAATAAGTACACACACTACCATGCGTTTGACACACACACATTTGTAACTGACTGACAAACAGTGACCGTTTTTTTTTCAGAGGGCGGGACTTCCATAGTGCATTCAGCGTGCCAGTATCAATCAAGAAGGTTTTGGGTTTTTGTACTTAATAGTTGACTTTAATAACCTTCCAACTAAAAATTTTAATGTATTATGGTCGAATTTCTACCACGGGCGACTACGGGTTTAATTAATACTGTGTAGGTACAACTTAGTTCCATATTTTTCCGCGGGACTTCCTATGAAGAATATATTGTAATAAGGAGATTTTAAAACACAGGATTGTAACACGTATTCTCACTCAAAATCCACAGTGGAACCACGCACTTAAAAAAAGAGAAAAATAAAACTCTGTTTTCTAACATCATCACCCGAGACTACCCACGCTATCTGCACCAAATCATTTCAAGCCGTTGCATTTGTTGAACATATTTTACATGTCTTAATGTTATGTATATATTATATCAATACACGTCGCTTTAGAAACAAACCGCTGCGGTGCCATAGTGGAAATAAATTGAATTATCTAACGTTTTACTGTAAACAAGTATTGGTATCGGGGAATTCTGAAAATTTCTGACTATTATGAGCTGATTTATGCGTTGTTTCAGCATATGCAGCGTTCGGAGGACACACCCACAGTCCCGTGTAGGCAGTCCTGTGTGCCTACAGCATGACTTCGCCCTAATTTCATTCGCGCTTGATTGATTGATCGCTCAACTAGAACGATCCTAGTGGCTCAGGCTTACCTGAGCGATCAATAATGCAACTTTGTGATTTTCGGATTAATTTTAATATATTTTTTAATTAATAACTTGTAATTATTAACTAAATAAACAACTGGCGATTGAAAAAAAAAACAGCGCGCTTAGTGTCTTGCCGGATCTTCTCAGTCGAGGTCGCGTTCCGTTCCGGTTGTAGATGAAAAAAATTTAAGATTTACAATTTTTAAGTGCTTCCTTAGGCTCTAAGAAAATAAACGATTTGAATTTGAATATAACAAAGTAGATCAACGAGCGTACGAGTTAATGTTAAGCAGTTACAGTAACGCCCAGAATACACGGCATGTTTCCTGTCAAGAGATATAATTTTGATGTAGTTCGAGTTTCTATTATTCATTTATATCACACTAGCTGTGCCCCCCGACGTCGTCCGCGTAGTATTTAACGTAACAAAAATTTCGGGATGATCGGGATAAAAAGTATCCTATATGTTAATCCCGGTTATGAACTATCTGTGTTCCAAATTTCATCCAAATCCGTTCAGTAGTTTTTGCGTGAAGGAGTAACAAACATACATACATACATCCACACTCACAAACTTTCACATTTATAATATACTAGCTGTGCCCACGGACTTCGTCCGCGTAGTATTTAACGTAACACAATTTTCGGGATTATCGGGATAAAAAGTATCCTATATGTTAATCCCGGTTATAAACTATCTGTGTTCCAAATTTCATCCAAATCCGTTCAGTAGTTTTTGCGTGAAGGAGTAACAAACATACATACATACATCCACACTCACAAACTTTCACATTTATAATATTAGTAGGATCTAAGAAACAAGTGTAGTGTAGTCTGTACGGAAATAAAGTGGCAACTCTCAATTTAATATATCCAGAGAGAAGCACAGGATGAATTAACGAGTACGTTCTGTTTATATCTATCAATAATTTAAGGCAATTTTATCGAAACAATATGAGCACGCTTCCAATAATATTATCATGTAAGTAATGCTAAATTTAAACCTAGACACGCAATTTTTCCATCTCCCGCTAGTATTCAAATTCCGGTATTGAATATATTTTGGAAAATTATTTAAGTTGGCAATTGGGAAAGTGGCAAAATGACGCAATTACTTAGAGTTCCACGTAAACTGGCTAGTTTTGTGGCAACTGGCAATTTCTAGCCGAGTTTGTTTAGCTGCTGAGTTTTCAGCGAGATTTCCTGCGGGTGTTTGACTTTAATACGTATATCAATTATTTTATAAATTCCGATCTATACTCATTTATCTATACTATACAAATAAATAAAATTGGAGTGTCTGTTTGTAATATCAAAATAACACCTTTTCACTAAATGCATATGAAAGTACATACGACACCTGTAGCAAAAATGCGATAAATTTTTTTTTGTCTGTCTGTCTGTCTGTGTGTTTGTTCCGATTTTGACGGGACTTTCACTGGCAGATAGCTGATGTTTTAAGGAGTAACTTTGCTACTTTTATTTTAGAAAAACAAAATTTTAAAAATGGGTCCTGGCGCGCGGGCTCAGAACGCGGGAGCGGGCTTTTTTGTTAAGTTAAATTCCACGCGGACGAAGTCGCGGGCTCAGCTAGTGAATTCATAAAAAAGGCGGGTAGTGGCTGGACTTCTACCTATCCTGATACCTTTATATGCGTATTTTTTTTTTAAAAACCTGTGTATACATGATGAGTGACTTACCATCTAGCTCCACATGTAGGTTAGCGGACGTTTGTCCGTCCCACGGGTGGGCGATGAGCTGCACTGTGTACGCGCAGCCCGGCCGCACCGCGCAGCCCTCCGCTATGGGGCTCGCCACCGCCGGGACCAACCACCATGTCGCCTCCTGGTAACGGTCCTTATGAGATGTCGGCTCCAGACACAAAAGTCAGGCCTGTATCTCTATCTAAAGATTTTTTTGAAGCTTCTATACGGACGTTCGGGGCGCTCGCCGCGCGGCCCCTCTATCCGTGCTAAGCTTCAGTAGCGATACACGATATATACCTTACCACGATATATAAAGGTATACAGAGTGGCTTGCGCTCAGTTCCTACGCTTTATACTATAAAGCTTCGCTTCTTTCCAGCGTCCCTGGACGGCACTGTTTATTTTCAATAACAATAATATGTTGTTAGCCGAAATGGTCATAACAATTTCACCCGGAGAGAGGGCGAGCACCCATGGCGCTCTTACCAGAGCTCTTACCACGGCTCGGCTTGGACTGCTGCGCAGTGAGACAGCGAAGGTAGATTTACCTCCGGGTCGAAACGCAGCCTCTAAAGAGAGCCATAGGTCACCTTCATCGATGGTATATTGGTCCCAAATCCCAATGCAATAGGGGGTGAGTCTCGTGCCACAATACCGGGCACACTCTCCCTCAATACGAGGTGAATTCGGGCCATATTACCTCGCTGTCCCAGTTGACACGTCCTTCAAAAGGCGTGCAAATTTATGCTTCAGGTTAAAAGTCTGCAGTAATTATAAACTTTAATACATTGTCTAAAGATTCATTTTAAAAGTCCACTCACCCCAGGAATGTTGTATTCGTAGCACATCGAAGTGTGACAATCGAGTGTGTCCGTCACGCTGCGCACCTCTAACGAGTAGTCCCTCGCTCCGGGACCTGTCAGAAGGGTGACACAACAATGTCACTAATTCTGTTGTCACACAAACTAAACTTGAATAAACAAAATTTGAAAGAAATTTTGTTTGTGTCAAAAATTTATTCGTAATTTAAGTTATTTATTTATAAACAGCGAGTCCCTTCGGCTACCATTAGAGCAATCAACGAGGCAGTCAATAAAATAACATCATAAAAATAAAATCTATTCTGTGTTAAAGATATTTTTTTTCGGAGAATAATGAAAACCTTTCAATTTCGGGAATGAATTAATTATTAGTTTTAAATTAATACATAGTATGCATTCGGCTAAAAATCGAAGTAAGCTTTATAAAGATAGTAAAGTTCCGATTTTGAACATATTTTTTCAGTAGGTATATGACGTCACCAGACATCCAAGATCCTAGATATACTTCGCTTATTTTTCTTTCATAAAAGAACGTTCATAGGAAATCATTTTTAGATTTTATTACTTGTTATGTTTAGGAATTGTATGTATTTTAGTCAGACTGCAGACCAAATATCAAGGTTTCCAGATGGATATTCCGGGTAAAAATGCTAGAATAAATATATGGATAAAACTGTAAGCTAGGTTAAAATATCGAGCAAGCAACTCGCGCGATGTTTGGAATTTTAGTTAAAAAATAATACTATTTTTTTTTGACATTCGAAATCAGGCCCCGTCATCTTATTATACCTACTCAGTATTTAATCATGTTCTGTATCCTATCCTATTCTTATTAATCCATAAAATAATAAGACATATACACATACGTGGAATATTTTATATCATATTTTTATTATGTTAGTCGATGATAAAGGAAAAGAAAATCTATGATTTAGTTATATCACAGGGCTTAATTTAACATTAATAATATGTGCTCTTTATCTTCTTTGGTACACGAACTTCTTTACTATTACCTTCTGTAATATTGTAGGTATATATTGTACGATTCTAGACGTACACAAAACTGTCATGATGACAGCTGACAGCTGAAAGACGAAAAATAATAACCTCAGTAAGATAGGGCGCCATTTTTTATTTTATTCATCTTCAATTTTTTTTACAACTATGTTATTGCTATTTCCATTTTTATTTTAATACAGTCCACAAAGGAGATACCTAATATGTTTGTTGTTTTTATTGCCTAGACCTAAACATATAGGTATATTGTATAGCAAAGCGTACGATCCGCCTGGTAAGCTGTTACCGTAACCTATAGTTACTTGCAGTACCAAAGGCATTGCTCGCACGTCGCCTACCTCTAAGGAAGTGGGACCTTACAAAACGTAGCTATAATACCTAGCTATGGCACGGTCGCTGATCACGAAGAAATTCGAACAATGACCTGATATTACCTGTCTTTGTCACTCCCGCCTAAATCTATTACGTCTCGCTCACACAGTTGCCGTGAACTGCGTGTGACCGGCAACTGGCAAAGACAGGTAATAACAGGTCATTGTACGAATTTCTTCGTGATCAGCGACCGTGCCATACTTAATGTCGTTTTTCTGTGAGAGGGTGGTACTACCCTGGTTGAGCCGGCTCGTGTATGAGCTGTAGTCAATTGGCTACAGCTTGGCTTTACCACCTTTTGGCTACAGTTTGGCCAATGAATTAAATTCCACTCCCTGTATATTCTCTGCCTATGATCAATCTACTAGGTGAAACAAAAAGGGTATACAATTTTTTCAAAACTTAACTTTGTAATTCTAAAACTATCAGCTTTGGAGGAAACTTGAATAACAAAAGGTGTTATAGGAATACAACTGTTGGCATATTTCACAAGTCTACAAAACCTTTAGTACTTCAACTGTCCCACAAAGCCCATAGTTTTAGATTTACAAAGTAAAGTTGCAAAAAATGAGTATACCCTTTTTGTTTCGCCTTGTGTAGAATAATCAAAATATTTTGATAGATACTAAAACACTGGGTATTTTTTTCTGATGTGAGTGAAACCTGGCACACATCT
Source organism: Notodonta ziczac (assembly GCA_918843915.1). Classification (NCBI taxonomy): domain Eukaryota; kingdom Metazoa; phylum Arthropoda; class Insecta; order Lepidoptera; family Notodontidae; genus Notodonta; species Notodonta ziczac. The sequence continues at coordinate 9,701,557 of OU974050.1, read as the reverse complement.
ATACATATCGTTAATCTATCTTTCCTAGCCACGATTAGAGTATCTATCCAGAGCGCGATGAACGACGTACACAAGATACTGGGATGACTAACAAGACGATTACAGCCAAACTGTGCAAAAAAAGGCCAAAGAAATTACTGGTTTGCGAGTAGGTAGATGAAAGGTCTATTCTTGGTTATTATGGTATTAACTGATTTTATGATCCACACGGGGTTTTGGGTTTTTGAAAACGCTACTTTTACACTGGATTTGTAAAATTGGATCTTTTCTCACTCGTTAAAAATATGACTTAAAAATATATATAACTAGCGACCCGCCCCGGCTTCGCACGGCTCTAAAATTATCAGTATTTCAATACTATATTATGCATGTATTATACACTAGCTGTGCCCACGGACTTCGTCCGCGTAGTATTTAACGTAACAAAAATTTCGGGATTATCGGGATAAAAAGTATCCTATATGTTAATCCCGGTTATAAACTATCGGTGTTCCAAATTTCATCCAAATCCGTTCAGTAGTTTTTGCGTGAAGGAGTAACAAACATACATACATACATACATCCACACTCACAAACTTTCACATTTATAATATTAGTAGGATATAAACCTTCCTCTTGAATCACTCTACCTATTAAAAAAACCGCATCTAAATCCGTTGCGTAGTTTTAAAGATCTAAGCGTACATAGGGACATACAGACAGCGGTAAGCGACTTTTTTTATACTATGTAGTGATATATACGGCCTCCCTCAATACGAGGGGGATTCTGGCCATAATTCAGCACCACGACCGGCCCAGTGCGGGTTGGCGGATTTTACATGTCTTGGGAAAATATAGATTTTCCTACGACAGTAGGTTTCCTCACGATATTTTCCTTCACCGTAAATAAATAAATAAATATCGTCTGACTGACACACCAACTGTATGGTCCCAAACTAAGCAACGCTTGTACTATGGGTAGTACCGTAAAATGGACTGGGGGCGATCCCAGTGACACCCAGATCAGGGCAAATTATGAAAAGGCCATTTCCGAAATTTGCCCCGGCGGGAATCGAACCCGCAACCACCATGTGAGCCGAGCGGCCTACGCTCGAACCACTGCGCCAAGCGGTCGTCAGCAAGTGGTAAATTGGTAATCATTTAAATTATGATTCGCACATAGATTTTGAAAATGCCAGATGTGTGAACCAGGGATTTGAACCCAGGACCTTGTGCCAGCAAGACGCGTGGTTAACCAATCGTCTATCACTGCTTATAACAATATATATATATATATATACATATATATATATATATATATATAACTCAAAGGTGACTGACATAGTGATCTATCAACGCACAGCCCAAACCACTGGACGGATCGGGCTGAAATTTGGCATGCAGGTAGATGTTATGATGTAGGTATCCGCTAAGAAAGGATTTCGATTAATTCTAGCCCCAAGGGGATAAAATAGGGGATGAAAGTTTGTATGACACTTTGTCAATTAAATTCCACGCCGACGAAGTCGCGGGCACAGACAGCTAGTTGACTAATAGAGTTCGGTATTATTGATCTCTTCTATAATCTATCAACTTATTTGGTTTATAAATTAGAAGGTTTATAGCCCGAGTCTGGGTGGCCGCTTATTTCTTCTCCGAAATCAATTGATAATAATGAAGTCTGACATTTATAACCCATAATGAAACATAAAGAGAATTATTCTGAACCAAGCTGATATGTGAAGGCAGATTATAATATGTGACTACCGTATTTTTAACCCCCGACGAAAAAAGAGGGTTGTTATAAGTTTACCATGTATATCTGTGTGCCTGTCTGTGGCATCGTAGCGCCCAACCGGATGAACTGATTTTAATTTTGTTTTTTTTGTTAGCAAGGTATTCTAATCGAAAGTGTTCTTAGCTATGTTAAATGAAAATCGGTTCAGCCCTTTGAAAATTATCAGCTCATTGTAGTTTAAAAAGTCGTCGCTTAGGGGGTTTTTTATATCTTCATTTTTATATTTTAGTATTAGTTCACACTTTTGATAGACACTGTGGATACTAAATAAAATGGTTTACCATTAGGCGGCAACCACGAGACGTTGAACTTGAGCTCGTGGTCGGAGTCCTGGAGAGGTAGTGGCTTGACGGCGAGCCCCAGAGGGAGCCCCGCGTGCCGCACCGGGTACTGCGGGTCCGGGGGGTCAGGGTCATCGACCTGGAGACAAGGATATGACGCCAATCTTAGATCTTTGAATGGGACTTGGCTCACAACACACTTGCACTACTGTTACATGATCGTTCTCACACGAGCCGGCAACGACACCGACACGACATCAGCGGATGGAAAGCTACTCAAACATTACCGTAATAAACCTTCTGCTACTTAGCGTTCGTGATGTAGATGTTAGCAATCTCCCTCATCGTGTTAAGAGCGACAGTGAGCGAAGCTGCGTAGCGATAGACGAGGATGTGGGAGCAGGATGCTACTCTTAGTAACGATAATCGATATATCCTGACATTTGTAGTGTCAAATCCTAGTCTAAATTCCATCTTTTTGCCGTCGTATATCTTTTGAACAAACGACAAATTTGTATCGTTCGTTCCGTAATCGATACGACGGCAAAAATAATGAAATTGACAGTAGAATAAGACACTACGAATTCGAATTCACGATATATTATATCGATTATCGTTGCTAAGAGTAGCACCCCAGGTTTCCATTAGATACCTAATATCCGATTCCGTCCGTCAACATCGTGTCGTTGTCGTCAATGGCTAATGTAAAAACAACATGATCTCTGCAAGGGTGTTTACCCTTGCAGAGATCATGTGGGAAAGCTTTAGTCCTGGTACTCACTGGACTTAATCATTGACCATGGTCGCACTAGTTAGCCATAACTCCAACGGTTAAAAAGATTATGATTTTTTCATACATCTTAACGTTTAAAGGTGCCGAATACGGCAATTATCTGTTGAGAACATGTTGCAAAATATTTGCCGTCTCAATCGCAGAGTAACAATGGTGACGCAAAAAAAAAATATTTTGCAGACGTCGCCCGCGTTACGTTTTCCTGCAAATGGGCGCTCAGCTGTATCGTGTCGCACGCAGACCGAGATTGTGACAGGCAACAGAGATAGGTGGCAAACGTGTAGCGATCTTGTCGCCTACACAGCGACGCTACCAGGAAGTATATACTTATGTTTATCCGCGGATAGCGACAAGTGTCACCCAAAAATCTGGTTTTGTGGTAAAAAGCTGTGACATTATTTATATTGCACTAAATGATAGTTCACAGATACTATTGTTTTATTATCTGCAAAAATACTTGTCTTACAAAAGGTTAATGCTAATTGTGAGTCCATGAAACGTACATCCCATATACAAACAGCGATAATTTAAAATTAAACTGGCAATCCCAGTTACGAGCGGGCGCGCGCAATGTAAACACTTCCATTGAAAAAGTTTGCCTCGCGAGTTGCGAACGATAGATCCGTACCTAGCCGCTGTCCAAGAATATCAGATGGAAATAGAATTACTAGTGGTTTTTATTCCTTTCAGAATTATTCGCCTGCGGTGACGTGACGTGCTTGACGCTGATAGACCCAAGCTGTAGCTAATGGACCATAGCTTATAAACGGGCTGGCTCTAAATCTAAATACATATAACTCAAAGGTGACTGACTGACTGACTGACATGTGATCTATCAACGCACAGCCCAAACCATTGGACGGATCGGGCTGAAATTTGGCATGCAGGTGGATGTTATGACGTAGGCATCCGTTAAGAAAGGATTTTGATTAATTCTACATCCAAGGGGATAAAATAGGGGATGAATAATCCAGAATTTTTTGGTAAGTGTAATTACACGCGGCCGAAGTCGCGGGCACAGCTAGTCACTTCATAAAAGGCCCAGTTCAACGCAGATAGTATCAGCATCTCATAGAAGATCGATGTAATCTAGCTATGATGTCTAGGATCCGCATGAATTTAATCGAAAGTAATCTAAGAATAGAAGTTGGACGAAATATCTTCGTCAGCTATCATTGCGTACTTAAAAAATAAATAAATATCGCCAGACTGACACACTAACTGTACGGTCCCAAACTAAGCAATGCTTACGTACTATGGGTACTGTACTGTTACATCTCAAGCTCCAAAGCTAGATAATCTAAATATGTATAACTCAAAGGCGACTGACTGACTGACTCACTGACATAGTGATCTATCAACGCACAGCCCAAAACACTGGACGGATCGGGCTGAAATTTGGCATGCAGGTAGATTTTATGACGTAGGCATCCGCTAAGAAAGGATTTTGATTAATTCTACCCCCAAGGGGATAAAATAGGGGATGAAAGTTTGTATGAAACTTTGTCATTAAATTCCACGCGGACGAAGTCGGGCATAGCTAGTATAAAATAAACTGCTGACCTGGCTTCAGTTGCTTACTCCATTTGACAAATTATTGTGACGCACTTGAAGGCAATGATGCCTAGGGCATTTGCGAGGTTGCGGATGGCAGTTCGGAGTTAGATCATGATGTGAACACAATTTTCAAATGTCTTTTCATTTAATTTTCTACTAACTAATTCTAGCCCATTCAAAAACTCTTTTTTTGACTAGTATCCCAACCCGTTACAGTAGAATGGACTGAGGGCGATCCCAGTGGGACCCAGTCCTGGACAAACTACGCAAAGGCCATTTCAAGCTTTTCATTTAATTTTAAGTGGTACTACATGTCTGGAGCTCCTGAAGCCTGTTGACCAGGTGTGCTCAAGTGTATACTAAAACTAGACAAAACACCTATTAACCTTGCCGTTAGTTTATAAGTATTGTACACACGCCGAGGCAGAGTGCAAGCAAGAGTAAACATGCGAATATACAAACACAATTTATTGCAACAGATCGAATTTATCTTTGTGAGTTTATTGATACAAATATCTATAGCAAGTTGTTGAATCAGATAAGTAATGTGAATCGAAAATACATTCGGGGGGTTATATTTAAAATTGTGATGCAACACCTTTTGTTTGTAGGTACGTTTGATCTCTTTGTATCCCCCCGACGGATAACAGCGGGTGTTATAAGTTTAACATGTGTATCAGTGTCTGCCTGTCTGTGGCACCGTAGCTTTCAGGAGGAAGAACCGTTTTTAGTTTTTTTTGTTTAGTTAATAAAATAATGCCATGTCCTTAATTTATTGAGACCACTGTAATAATCCTTAGAAACGGATAAACTGATGGATTTTGTTATTTAAAAAAAAATCGGATTGTTAGTTTACTGAAATTAAGGATTACGGTAAGGGCCAGTTTAAGGACAGGCGATAAATATAGGTAAATATCACCTGACTGACACACCAACTAAAGGGGTATCTACCATAAAACGGACTGAAGGCAGTCCCAGTGACATCCAGTCAAGGGCAATTACTAAAAACAAACAATTAAATCGGATATAATAATCGGACCCGCAACCACCCGGGGCAGAGAGACTAGCGGCCTACGCTTGAACCACTATGAAGAGTGGTCGTCAAATATCTTAAAAATAGAGATTGATAATAGATCCTATATCACAACGTTGATAGAGACCACTCTTTGGCTACAGACTTGTCCTTCTACCAGCAAGTGGGCGCGCCTGACTTAACTACTTACTTAAATAAGATCCAATGTCGCAGTGAACATATTTTTACAGTGGGTTTTCCCTTATCAGTCGTATTCTGGGCATCTTAAGGTTATTTTTTTTAATAACTGTTAGTTAACACAACAATTACTACTTAATGAACATGTAAAATTGTTTATTAATATAACGAAGTTTAATATTTTTTAATGACGAATTACGATAAGGCGTGACAAGATTGTTTTCTAAATGCCATAATTACTTCATCATAGTATATAACAAAGTATAGTATAAAACAAAGTCGCTTCCGCTGTCTGTATGTCCCTATGTATGCTTAGATCTTTAAAACTACGCAACGTTGTTTGATGCAGTTTTATAGATATTATAGATATAGTAGTTTTTATAGATAGAGTGATTCAAGAGGAAGGTTTATATGTATAATACATGCATAATATAGTAGAGAAACACTAATAAAAAATATCTACCCGTGCGAAGCCGGAGCGGGTCGCTAGTTAAGGATAAATAAACTTAACTTTATTTTATCGCATTAACAATCAAAGTCGCGACGCCCGTAGCTGGCCTAAAAGCTTTTGACATCACTCTTCTCATATTATAATACATGCCATAATAATTGATACGGATTATAAAATGTACTTACGCCATCGTTATTTAAAGTCCACATTAGCCTGTTACATCACCTGCATATTAATACAAAATCTATAAGCAACTGTTATCCAGGTGTTATATGTAGGTACTCACTAAACATAACATATGTTAACCTTGTACGGTAGATGGATTTATTTAAGGAGCGCTATACACGTGCTGAGGCATCGCGAAACGAGGCATGAGGTAAACACACAGTTTTATTTTTATTCCATTTAATCGTAGTTTAGATTCTGCGTTGTAGAGATTCATGCAGAAGTAAGTGTACATTTATATTTTCATCTCCTTTAATAGACCCACAATGAATGTAATAAATACGGATCGGGCTGAAATTTGGCATGCAGGTAGATTTTATGACGTAGGCATCCGCTAAGAAAGGATTTTGATTAATTCTACCCCCAAGGGGATAAAATAGGGGATGAAAGTTTGTATGAAACTTTGTCATTAAATTCCACGCGGACGAAGTCGGGCATAGCTAGTATAAAATAAACTGCTGACCTGGCTTCAGTTGCTTACTCCATTTGACAAATTATTGTGACGCACTTGAAGGCAATGATGCCTAGGGCATTTGCGAGGTTGCGGATGGCAGTTCGGAGTTAGATCATGATGTGAACACAATTTTCAAATGTCTTTTCATTTAATTTTCTACTAACTAATTCTAGCCCATTCAAAAACTCTTTTTTTGACTAGTATCCCAACCCGTTACAGTAGAATGGACTGAGGGCGATCCCAGTGGGACCCAGTCCTGGACAAACTACGCAAAGGCCATTTCAAGCTTTTCATTTAATTTTAAGTGGTACTACATGTCTGGAGCTCCTGAAGCCTGTTGACCAGGTGTGCTCAAGTGTATACTAAAACTAGACAAAACACCTATTAACCTTGCCGTTAGTTTATAAGTATTGTACACACGCCGAGGCAGAGTGCAAGCAAGAGTAAACATGCGAATATACAAACACAATTTATTGCAACAGATCGAATTTATCTTTGTGAGTTTATTGATACAAATATCTATAGCAAGTTGTTGAATCAGATAAGTAATGTGAATCGAAAATACATTCGGGGGGTTATATTTAAAATTGTGATGCAACACAGTTTTATAGATATTATAGATATAGTAGTTTTTATAGATAGAGTGATTCAAGAGGAAGGTTTATATGTATAATACATGCATAATATAGTAGAGAAACACTAATAAAAAATATCTACCCGTGCGAAGCCGGAGCGGGTCGCTAGTTAAGGATAAATAAACTTAACTTTATTTTATCGCATTAACAATCAAAGTCGCGACGCCCGTAGCTGGCCTAAAAGCTTTTGACATCACTCTTCTCATATTATAATACATGCCATAATAATTGATACGGATTATAAAATGTACTTACGCCATCGTTATTTAAAGTCTACTTTAGCCTGTTACATCACCTGCATATTAATACAAAATCTATAAGCAACTGTTATCCAGGTGTTATATGTAGGTACTCACTAAACATAACATATGTTAACCTTGTACGGTAGATGGATTTATTTAAGGAGCGCTATACACGTGCTGAGGCATCGCGAAACGAGGCATGAGGTAAACACACAGTTTTATTTTTATTCCATTTAATCGTAGTTTAGATTCTGCGTTGTAGAGATTCATGCAGAAGTAAGTGTACATTTATATTTTCATCTCCTTTAATAGACCCACAATGAATGTAATAAATACATTAAAACACTATTTCACAAAGTGATAAATTATTTATATAAAAACCTACTTCGAACATTTCCTCAGTGGAAAAAAAATTGTTAAGTAAAATTAAAAATGTTTTATTTTATTTTAATAAAAAAAGAAAAGTTATATTTCACTGGTCATTTAAATTTAGAAACAGTCAGGCTAACTTTTAACGTAGTTAAGCCGTAGGCGCATCTCATATACTGAGTACTGACTGGGCCGACCGGAGTTTTACCTTCTGTTCGCAGAAGATTCACGTAAAGTTATTATAGCTCCGTTTCGTACCAACCCCCCTCTTACAAAGCTCAACAGTACATTGTTACATGAGTGGTGAAAGTTACTTATTTTGTCCCGAGACGGGGTTTGGCGCCCGAACGTAGCGAGGGCGCTAATAGTTCGAGGGACAAAATAAGTCTTTCACCCGAGGTTAACACTGTGCTTTTCATTACGAATACAAGGAAAATAAAAATAAAAACAGGAATTGAAAGCAAGCTAAAGATATAATCCATGGAAGTATAAACAATACTCTACAACTCAAAAAAAAAAATCGGATTGCCGCCTATTTTGTTTTTTTTGCGTTGGCCGGCCAACTTCATTATTTAGCCATTATTTTTCATTTTCATCTTTAAATATTTTGCCAAATTATTTTAAAGAAATTGTTGAAACTAAATTATAATAAAGTCATTTAAAAAAATATATATTATTATTCTTGAATTAATACTTAACTTTATGTTATTTCAATTTTACATCGTGCTGAAATGCTAAAATCGTGCTAATGAAAAACAATTTTTCATTACTCATACTCTGAAAGTAGGTCTGAAGTTGCCTGAGAAGCGGGTTGAAAGTAATACTTTTCAGGCCCGGGAGTTTCGCTTAGCAAAAAATTAACTTAACAAAAAATTTGGGATTATCGGGATAAAAATATCCTATGTGTTATTCCCAGTTATAAACTATCTGTGTTGCAAATTTCATCCAAATCCGTTCAGTAGTTTTTGCCTGAAAGAGTAACAAACATCCACACTTTCGCATTTATAATTTTAGTAAGATACGAGTTTCAAGTACCTAAAACCTAAGAATTGAATATCATATGGTACTCATAATGATCAGGCAAGTCCCTCACAGCCTCACATACGATCAATCATCATCTAAGAAGTATTTTGTGGTTAATCATAATAGTAACTAAATAAAAATATTATGAGTTAAGATCCGGTGCGTTAGAGTTTAGACATTGCGGTGACTGACGGAGTAATGACTTGTTTCCGTTATTCCAAATAGATGATTTCTTTATCATTAATATAACATGCGTACTCGTAAACACCTATAGGTGAGCATGTTCATTCTTACTGATTCATAAAGTCAGACGGCGATATAATTGGCATGTTTACTTTTATTTTTATTAACTGATTTCAAAAGAGGAGGAGCTTCTCAATTTGGTTGCATGAAGGGTTTATTTGATAAACTCATTAGGCATCAGTATCTGCCAACCAACAGAAATTATAATCTATACATACGGTACTTATAACAAAAACGCGATTTAAAATTGTTTTGTCTGTCTATATGTTTGATCCAGGTAATCTCTGACACTGCTGGACCAATTTTGACGGGATTTTCATTGGCAGATAGCTGATGTTATAAGGAGTAACTAGGCTACTTTTATTTTAGAACAACAAAAAAAGTTTTACAAATGCTGATTGTCGCGCGGGCTATTCCACGCGGATGAAGTCGCGGGCACAGCTAGGAGCTAGGAGGGAATAAGAGGCATTACAGTTTGTTTTGATCCCATTAGATTGCTCAACTTTAGCATTTATTAAAGCGCCATGCAGAATATCGTACTATTATTAAACTAAGAACTTATATTTTAACTAGCTGTGCCCGCGACTTCGTCCGCGTGGAATTTAATTGACAAAGTTTAATACAAACTTTCATCCCCTATTTTATCCCCTTGGGGATAGAATTAATCTAAATCCTTTCTTAGCGGATGCCTACGTCATAACATCTACCTGCATGTCAAATTTCAGCCCGATCCGTCCAGTGGTTTGGGCTGTGCGTTGATAGATCACTATGTCAGTCAGTCAGTCACCTTTGAGTTATATGATACGAATGCGATAATGTTACCTCAAATCTGCACCGATCTTAACAATCTAAAATGAGCCCATCAATACATGTCTAGTTATTTATGTTAAATACATAATTTATAAGCCCAGCAAAATGTTTACAGGTTCCCGCTATGATTTACGGTTGTAGTTGAAAATAATAACGCATTTGATTATGTTCGGACGGGCGCCTGAATATTTGGCAGCCATATCGTGCGATATTTGGCGGATCTCGTCAAATACTGACTACTGATACTGATAGACACTGATAGACAATTTGTGAACATATGACCAGCTTCACTGTTTTTTACACCCCCCTGAAAAAAGAGGGGTGTTATAAGTTTTACATGTGTATCTGTGTGTCTGTCTGTGGCATCGCAGTGCCCAAGCGGATTAACCGATTTTAATTTTGTTTTTTTTTTGTTAGAAAGGTATTCGGATCGAATGTTCTATTGTATGGTACATGAAAATCGGTTCAGCCGTTTGAAAATTATCAGCTCTTTTGTCGTTTAAAAAGTATCGGGGATTTTTTGAATTTTATTTTTTTTGTGATGAGATAGTGCATCTGTATCATTAACCTACATAATGACGTAATTATCTTAATACAAGTTGATAAGTGAGGAAGATGACAGTACAATTAATTATAATTTCAATATTTTATTGTAAAAAAATGCCAACGGACCGTATGGGTACCGTACAATGGACGGGGGGCGATCCCAGTGACACCCAGACCTGGGCAAATTACGAAATGGCCATTTCCGAAATTTGCCCCGGCGGGAATCGACCCCGCAACCACCATGTGCGCGGCCTACGCTCGAACCACTGCGCCAAGCGGTCGTCAATTTGATTATAATTATTATAGTGGAGGTATAAATAGATTTACTCAGCGCCTTTTTCTGAATGAAAATCTTGAAGAGGAGAATTTACGAATAATGTACTTACTTATTGAGTCAGTCAGTGTTATTTTTCGTTACGATTCATAGAATTACTGGAGGAAAAAGGTTTGTACAAACAATCAATGGGGTATTAAAATAAAATCATAGTTTACCTATTGCTAATAATACCTTTCATAAATATTCACTTCGCGTTTGTGTCGGTATCCATAGTTGATTATTCAAATTCAAATCATTTATTTTGTTTAGGCCTACGGGGGCACTTACAAATTGTCAATTTACATATTTTTTTTCCTTATATCTACAACCGGATCGGAACGCGACCTCGACTGAGAAGATCCGGCAAGAAACTCAGCGGGCTTGACTTTTTACATGGCATTTCTTTTTTAAATCGCCAGTTGCTTATTTTCAATAATTACAAAGGGTAGTAGGTACTTAAATATCAATATAAATATATACAAAAATTTAACTTGTTTAGTAAACTTGATTATATAATAATAATAAAGGCGCTTTTTTACACACTTAACAAAGTCATTTTATTCTGTCATTTTATTTTAGGAATTGCCCCGCCACGCATTCCCACTACTGTTACTCCTGGTAAACCAGGATCGACAATGGCGACCAATAATGACGTCGAGGTTTGACCCTCGACGAGTCCCAGGGAAAAGTTAAATTGCCTTGGAACCCGCACGAAGTTAATGGAAAGAAATAATTGGAGTTGGAAGAAAAAAATAACAAAGTCAGTAAAGAAGCGTGCGGCCTGCCTAATTTGAAGACGGGCCATCATCCCGTGGATACGGCTTCCACTTTGCTGCATCTCAAACCACTAATGGGTTTCTAAATGTGATATTTTGTAGCAATTAAACGAAAAAAAAGATATTAAAAAAATCAATCACAAGTGAATTAACACACGGATCTGTTAACAATGGCCGCATGTAATTACTGACTATGTTGAGAATATTTGTGGATCAATCTCGTGTTGCTATATGTACTAATCAATGATAAAAAATATATTAGATACTAGCTGAGTCCGCGACTTCGTCCGCGTGGAATTTAACTTAACAAAATAGCCCGCTCTCGCGTTCTGAGCCCGCGCGAAAGGACCCATTTTTTAAATTTTGTTTTTCTAAAATTAAAGGAGCCCAAGTTCCTCCTTATAACATCAGCTATCTGCCACTGAAAGTCCCGTCAAAATCGGTCCAGCCGTTTCGGAGATTACCCGGAACAAACACACAGACAGACAGACAGACAGACAGACAGACAAAAAAAAAATTAAATCGCGTTTTTGCTATAGGTGTCGCATTTACTTTCATATGTACTTCGTGAAAAGGTGTTATTTTGATATTACAAATAGACACTCCAATTTTATTAATTTGTATAGATATGAGTATATGTGGTCAACATAAAAAGTCCAAAAAAATAACGTTTTTTTAATGAACTTTGTTAAACATAACATTGTATTTAAAATTTAAACATTGTTATACACTTCTATCATAGTATGGCACGCAGTAAGCAAGCACAAGTACCTAAACAATCATGCAAATTCATGCAATGGTCATGTGGGCGTCTAAGTGGATTGTTTTTTATTGTAGTAGACAGTTATCTACTTATTTAGGACTTTAAAAATTCATAATTATGACGCACACAATCACTAGCCCTTTTTGGATATAAAATAAATCTATTATCAATTAAAAATTATATTTAGATCAGCGGCTCTCAAACATTTTTGGCGATGGAACCCTTTTGGAATACTAAATATTGAATACCTATATAGAAACTGGTTTTATGTGTATTCTTTATTAATAATCATAATACTTAACTTAGTTAAATGTTTTTTACTATGGCCAGTTTGACCCTTTTAGGAAACAAATCCATAAAGTTCACGGTTATGTAGAAATTTAAAAGTATGTATATTGTAGAAATTTTCATTGAACTAATAAAGTTCTCAATTGAGAAGTTTGAAATCAATTTTCGCATGATTTCTTCCTAAAAGTCAAACTAAAACGGAAAAAAAACACACACATTAAATATTTATTGGCGAAAAAGAACGTAGGAAAGGTTTATAAGTGACTTGGTGTTAGTTATTTATAAAATAAAACTTTGAGACGTTATCTTAAAAAAAAAACATACTAAATGTCGGACATTTCGCGATTGAATATTAAGAACTTACATAATTAGGTCTCGGCCCGTGATAGTGCGGGCGGAACGGCAGATTCCCGTACTCCGGGATTGCGGGAAACTCATTTAGTCCCGGGGGGAACAAATGATTTTGCGCGAGCGAGGTCGTAACACAAAGCACAAACACACATATTAACTGATTTTTCAAACACATGTTACACAATAACTATTGCATCAATTAAACACTGCTCTCAGTTACACACTGGTCTATTTTAAATTATGTCTATTTGTGTTTAAATAACGAGGTTTAAAAAAAATACAATTTGACAGTGATTGAGGGGAACGTGACTGCAAATACGCGAATTGTTTTCTGATTAAGATATTACTGTTATCATTTTTTTCCAATATGCCGATACGGCGCCTCACACACTCGAGTTTAGCTGACGTTCGATAGTGATACGATTAGATTAGAAAATATAAATTACGGCGAACAAGCGTAAAATTGCTTTTTTGTTGTATTCACATGGTATCATTAAATAATGTGTCGACATAATTAACATGATAAATTTCCAATTACAAATTTCAATTACCAAAAATATTTAGGTACTCGTTTGTTGAGTTAATCTTAGAAACTATACTAGACACACATTGTTTTGGGTTTTATGTTGGTGATATGTACATTGGCGGAAAAATACATGTAAAGCTATGCACTAAAGAGAATTGATTTTCTTGTCTGCTTACGACTCTAGTTGACTTTTACTGGGGAGATCATTCGAAATTAATATGAAAACTTGAGCGCCACAAAATACCTGCTTTTTCTTATATTCATTAATAATACAAAAATGGCGCTTTAAAAAAAAATAAAGACCGCGGAGGTTCCTTCCGGGTCTTCTCAGTCAAGGTCGCGTTCCAATCCAGTTGTAGACTTAAGGAAAAAATCTAAAAGTATCAATTTTTAAGTGCCCCCGTTAGCCTGATCAAAATGACTTTGGTACTGTGATTATTCAAATTATAGTTGAATTTAAAAAAATTGTTTCACTGTTATAATCAAAATATATTAAATCCATCAAATCTTCTAATCTTTTAAATCCTTTTCTAATATCGATCGAATTATTAAAAATAACCCGCTAGAAACTGCATTCTATAATAATTATTTATTTACTACGAGTTTTTTAAATGATAGTGAAATTCTGGATACAATTACTTTCATGTGCACCAGCCACGTTACAATATAATTTTATTAGAACGTTGCTCAGTTGTTAAATCTATAATTAACTATTACGCGACCCTTGTTATTATGAATCAACAGATTGATTTGAATTTTAAAATTGAACATATTTTTTTAATCTTGCAAAAAAACCCTATTCTTTTACGCGTAGGTATCGTGACTCCTCGGTCCTGTGAGCCTGGCAGACTACAATCAATTCACTTAACCACGTAGTCGCCAATAAATAGATTGTAGAACAATAGATATATTATAACAAAGTAGTGATATTCCGAAATCAAATAACGCCTCAAACAAACGCAATATAACGATAAATACCGTTGTCATAATTATGACGGAAAATATAACAAACTGGTTGAAACCAAAATAAACAGCGTTATAACGGCCACGGTAATACCGTAACCCAAATAAATGATGTCGTTATTACTTTTAACGATACAACGTGTTATTCCGATGCATTGTTTGCACAACACGCTGTATATATATAATATATACCTAACAATGAACCGCGCTATAATAAAAAAACAATTAATGCTTTTTTAAGAACAACTAGCTGTGCCCGCGACTTCGTCCGCGTGCAATTTAACTTAACAAAAATGTAATACAATATACGCGAGTATATGTTTCGTGTTTTATATACCTACTATAGCTAAAGCCCGCTCGTGCGCTCTGACCCCACGCAACAGGCAACATTTGTTATCTTTTTTTTTCTAACATAAGGTAGCTTAAGTTACTACCTATAACATCAGCTATCTATCAGTGAAAATCCCGTCAAAATCGGTCCAGCCGTTTCGGAGATTACCCGGAACAAACAAACAGACAGACAGACAGACAAATTTTTTTTAAATCGCGTTTTTGTTATAAGTACCGTGTGTACTTTCATATGCATTTAGTGAAAAGATGTTATTTTGATATTACAAACAGACATTCCAATTTTATTTATTTGTATGTATAGATGTATAGATGAAGGGGCATCGTTAATATAATATATCTAATATCTACTGCAAAGCTTCGCTTCTTTCGGGCGTCCCTAGACGGCACTGATTTTTGAAGCGAAGCTTCTTTACGGACGTTCGGGGCGCTCGCTACCCGGGGACTAAAACGGCGAAAAGCGTAACGCGTAACGCGTTACGCGTTAATATCATATATCTAATATCTACTGCATAGCTTCGCTTCTTTCGGGCGTCCCTAGACGGCACTGTTTTTTTTTGTTCATTTACTTAGCTAGAATAACTAGAACAGAAGCTAATACTGGGAGGAAAAACATATTTCATATTAAAGTGCAGCAGTAATTACTACGTCATGATAAAAAAATAAAAATCTACTCACTTGAGGCAAATGTAGTGAATCCGAATCGACTTCGTCCGACACGAATTGTACATCATCAGGTGATTCCGTCGTCGATCCCGGCGTAGTCCCAGCACTGGTCGCCTCGGTCCGCCCACCGAACAACACCGGGATAGTGTTGATCACACTTTTCCCGGGCAATAGGGGCATATCTTGCGTCCGAAAGTTCTCTATAGGCGATAACGACATAAGAACGTAGCACAGTGTCATTTGCCATTTCTTCATTGTGTCTACATTATAATTTACACAGCTTGTCTATTGGCCACTCACTCAAATACAACTCCGTTTGTCTATTTGCAACTTTTGGTCACTCACGCAAATACTGAAACACTATTTTTTTAGTTATAGAACTAGGTAAAGCACGACGGTTAACACTTAAGAGGCTTTTAATATTTAACAGCCTGTAAAAGATGATTAAATTGCGAATTTCAGAAGTATACATATACCTATATCGAAGATGGATTGTATAATTAGCTGTTTTACATAACAGCTCTGTTATGTAACACAGCTGAACAACGATCATTTGGATAGCTACTGCATTGTACTTTAAACTATTTATTTGTGATAAATATTCGCCTAATACTCCAAAAAATTATCGTCTATGGTCTAAGTTTTTTAGGAACAAAATCAATATAGCGGATGTTACATTTAGAAAATGGGGTTCTTCGAGTTTTTTTTCACCGTCGTAACAATTTGAATGTCTAATGAAAGAAGAGAACATTCTGAGTTAATTAATATAAATAGTACAATATAAAATATAACAAGCGACAGAAAAACCATTTTATATTATATTCAGTGTTTATGTATAGGTACTATTAGCGCTATCTATCGCATATCTATTGTATTAAAAAATACAGTACGCATGACAGAATTACCACGCACGGCCCCAGACAAGGAAATTCTTGTATAACTGAAAACGCAATTGAAAACATACCAACTTCCTGTAGTACAGTTATTTAGAAATGTCTAATAACGATGCGTCCTTCGCGCCGCGCGATGATCTAACTCGAAAGACGTTCAAATAACAACGTACAAGTACAAAGTGGGTCAACGGCATATTGTTCCGTACATTGGATTTTTATTGGAAAATTATTCGTTCCTTCATTAGTATGAGCTAGCGGTTCTGGTGTCGGAGTTTACAGATGATTGAAGGGCTCCAACATGGCTTAACGAATTTTCGTGCCCTCCGAAGCACGAATGGTAGCGCTTAATTGTAACGGAAACAAGGCGCTTTAAAAAATAAAATCACTTATGTCAAGGTTGTGATAACATTTATCTTCGTAAGTTGTATTGTAAGTGAGTTCTTTCTTTTAGTATTGACTCTGGATAACGAATAATTATGATTTCCAATCTTAGGATACCGAGAGAAAAGGAAAAAAGAAAAGGCAAGTGTGTCATGGTTACTAATTCACGGAATTACTTTAAAAAAAATCTTGAACTACCTAATTTCTAGATATGTTATAGATAATTGTTTATATTTTTTCTGTACTTGTAGGGATAAGCTAAAATTACTTAGATCAATAAACTAATGGACCTATGAATGTGGATCCCTGAGCACTTATCTTCGTCTTGGCTGTACTTTGAAGCAGAACCGCCCGCTTCGACCAATAGGATCGCTTCAGTTCCTGTCAACTTGAGCTAAGCCGAGTAAAACTAAGGACGTCCTCATTCAGAGCATAGTCAAGTGCATGGTTACCCTAATGGTTTTTACTTCTTTGCCGCGGAACCCGAACACATCCCAAACATCCGTCCGATTATCGAATCGATAAATATCTATTATTACCGTCATTATGAAAACTTGTGGTATACCTATAACATATATGCTTTCGATATAACAGTGATTTACAGTCATGATGGATATCAATTTATGTGTATTTGTTTAAAATTTATTGTCGGTTCGTGATTCATGTGAATGGGTTTTTAAGTAGTTAGCCGAATGAGTAGGGTGTTGCCACAACAATCGGTCGACCGTCGAACGGCCATTGATCGGATCGATTGAACTTTGCTTTTTTACTATACTTACCTATATATATATAACTCAAAGGTGACTGAATGACTGACTGACATAGTGATCTATCAACGCACAGCCCAAACCACTGGACGGATCGGGCTGAAATTTGGCATGCAGGTAGATGTTATGACGTAGGCATCCGGTAAGAAAGGATTTTGATTAATTCTACCCCCAAGGGGATAAAATAGGGGATGAAACTTTGTATGAAAATTTGTCAATTAAATTCCACGCGGACGAAGTCGCGGGCAAAGCTAGTATATAATAAAGCGTACAACTCGTCTGATGTTAAGAAGTGACTGTAGCCTTTTGGCGATTGCAATCCCAATGGCTCGCACATTGCCGACCCATAGTGGAGTGGGAATTAGGATAGACGGATGGGAACGGGAGAGGATGAGCGTTAGGCTCTCTTACTCATCAAACAAAACACAGCTACCTATAATAAGTTATTTACGCCGATTTTCTGTGAGAGTGTGGTACTACCCCGTTCGAGCCATTCCGAATATGAGCTGTAGTCAGTTGGCTTCAGGTTAACTCTACCATGTCCCTTCAAATCTAAAGTAAACAGACAGCTAGTATTTTCGGCCTTATCGTCACTTTCCATAGAAGTCAATCGATGACTAAAGCAGGGTCGCTGAGCACGAAGAATTTCGTACAATGACCTGTTATTACCTGTCTCTGTCACTCCCGCGTAAATCTAATACGTCTGACTCACACAGTTGCCGGTCACACGGGGTTCACGGCAACTGTGTGAGCGAGACGTATTAGATTAACGCGGGAGTGACAGAGACAGGTAATAACAGGTCATTGTACGAAATTCTTCGTGCTCAGCGACCCTGCTTTAGTACATAAAACAAACCTAGAAATATTTATAGACTGTAGGATTATTTCCACAAAACTGAAGCACTTGCTACGTGTAGTGTAGAAGTTATGACGTCAGCAGACTTTTGATTGACATGCCGCGTCCTAATATGTGCTGATGTGTACACATGAACATTACAATTTAATGGGCATGTTTATATGTAGGAACTTATTTTCGCTATGATCACATGCCATTAAAAGTTAAGCGCGTAACACTTACGTATTTTAATAATGGCAACATAAACTGAACAAGTTAAGTGCTTAAGTAATAGCTATTAAACTAGAAGTTACGATTAAGGCAAGAAAGACTATAAATTAGCTTAAGATTATGTCTTGATCATTAACCTTATTTTTGACGTGAATCTTTTAAAAATAAATAAATAAATATCGCCAGACTGACACACCAACTGTATGGTCCCAAACTAAGCAACGCTTGTGCTATGGTTACTGTACAACGGACTGAAGGGGATCCCCCAGTAACACCCATAACTGGGCAAATTACGAAAAGGCTATTTCAAAAATTTGTCACGACGGGAATCGAACCCGTAACCACCCGGTGTATGTAAAAGTGTGTTTGTTAGTTTGATTGAACATCGCTCAGAAACGCATAAACAGCTTTTTATAAAATAAGGTAGAGATCATGTCTTGGAATAACATATAGGCTAACCGCGCAATCCACGCGTTTAAAGTCGGATTGACCGATTTGATTTTTTTTTTATGGTCAGGTTCAACTAAGTATAATTCTTGACAACATCCAGAAACTAGAATCGCCTCTAGCTAAGCTCGGGCAAGAACTAGACCTACCTAAACTTACCGAGTTTACGTGGTAGGTATTCTGAATTTCGCGGAAATTCTGAACCTATACGCTTTCCCAAGCGTGTCTCCTAAATATTTTCATTCAAGGAATGTACTTCAATGAACGCTCGCAGTTCGCACTGACGTTACGTAAAGCAGAATATTTACCAGTAATTTTTAAATTTACTCGATACACGCAGGGTTGCCAGTCTAGTTTTCACATTTCCAAATCGTGAGTTTCGATTGGGGAAACAATTACACCCATTTTCCGGGTTTCCTCTCTATTTTTAGCAGCACATAAATAGCCTAAATATGCTTGCAATACTAAAGGCATTGTCGCATGTTGCTGACCAGGGCCCTAACCGCGCTAGCTACTCAAATCGTTATAGAAAAGCAAACGCTCGCGATTACGTTTCAAACGCTCCACTTTTGACGTTTTGCTGACAACATACCATATCAATGTCAGTAGAAATCGTGAAGCTCGTGTCAGCAAAACGACAAAAGCGGATCGTTTGACACGTAATCGCGAGCGTTTGCTTTTCTATTACGATTAGAGTGCTATACTAATAGCATATATTATTTTAGTTATTCTTGGGTAGTGCCACCCCTGCCGTAAGTACATATCGAAAAATAATATTGAAAGAATAATAATATGTTTTTCTTGACTTTGTTTACTTGTGTAGTAGGCATGTTCAGCCAAAGTATGTTATATAAAACACAGTTTTACGAGGCACCCGATTCCATAAACAGTTCAGATTTTAAACTAGCGGCAACGAAAGATCTATATTTATTTTTTGTAAACTAAAAATCATATTTCTTGGAATCCAAACAGAACTATATATACACTTTTTCCAGTCAATTTAAGAATAAAAATAATTTTCATAGAGACTTTGCTGGCAAAAAAATGAAACAAAAGATTGGGAAGTTAAAGTTTGTAAAATAAACGCGTGGTCACCGCATAGGTACTTTCAAAGTTAGTTAGTTAGTTTAGAATTGACTCGCGACTTTTAATTGTAATTACATTCAGTAAATTACAAATGCCAAACCTAGCCTAATAAGCTTTCAATACCAAAGGCATCGCTCGCACGTTGCCAACCAGAAAAGGAGTGGGAAGAGGGACTTGAGAGGAGTGGGAAGAGGGACTTGAGAGGAGTGGGAAGAGGGACTGGAGAGGAGTGGGAAGAGGGACTTGAGAGGAGTGGGAAGAAGGACTTGAGAGGAGTGGGAGTGGGGGGTCTTGGGCTTCTGTCTCCCTAATTCATCGTAAGAAACGTCAATCTTCTGTGAGACGGTGATACTACCCCGATCCAGCCGTATAGCGGTAGTCAATCGGCATAGTTTGGCTCTACATACACTTGGTACTTCGCCAATTGTCTCTTTATAATATAAACTAGCTGTGCCCGCGACTTCGTCCGCGTGGAATTTAATTGACAAAGTTTCATACAAACTTTCATCCCCTATTTTATCCCCTTGGGGGTAGAATTAATCAAAATCCTTTCTCAGCGGATACCTACGACATAACATCTACCTGCATGCCAAATTTCAGCCCGATCCGTCCAGTGGTTTGGGCTGTGCGTTGATAGATCACTATGTCAGTCAGTCAGTCAGTCAGTCACCTTTGAGTTATATATTAAGAAGTACCGCGTTCATAGGTAATTCTTCACCTCCTAAACGGCTTGACTTATTTTGATGTTTTGTACTTATGGAGCCGTTTGAAAAGTACGTACTTAAAGTTAGACCATGGTCCTGTACGGTGCGCCAGTGTGGGCGGAAGCCCTGACAGCCCCGAATAAGGCCCTACTGCGGAGACCGCAGCGGGTCATGGCTGTCAGGGTGATACGCGGTTACCGCACCGTTTCCTATGAGGCTGCGTGCGTGGTAGGACTTGGAGGCCAAAATTCTAGCCGCCGTATACTGTCGAAAGGTGAAGGTACAGAGGAACGGCGGCAGTGCTATGCCGGAGGACGTCGCGCGGTGGCGTCAGGAGGCGCAGGCCTGTGCCTTTCGGGAGTGGCAGGAGAGGCTAACGGCCCCAGATGCCGGCCACTTGACCATACGGGCGGTCAACCCAGTCCTCGCGGAGTGGGTGAACCGGAAACATGGGGCGCTTACCTACCGGCTCGTGCAGGTCCTGTCAGGGCATGGTTGCTTTGGCAGGTACCTGTTCAAAGTGGCCGGTAGAGAGGCGACACCACGTTGCCATGAGTGTGGCGCCGACGAGGACACTGCGCAGCACACGCTTGAGCTGTGCCCAGCCTGGGCGGGGCAGCGTAGTGTTCTCGGCGAGGCGATAGGAAGGGATCTGTCGCTACCGGCTGTAGTTCGCGCTATGGTCAGCAGCGAGAGGCGTTGGGAGGCCGTTGCATCCTTTAGCGAGGAAGTGATGGCCAGCAACGAGGCGGCGGAGCGGGTGAGGGAGGAAGATCCCCTTGCTGACCCGAATCGCCGTAGAAGGCCAGGGCGGAGAAGGCGGGCAGCCGCCGACCTAATGCCGCCGTAAAGAGGGCCTGCGAGCGACAGGAACGGGGGTGCCTGTCGCTTGCGCACAACACCTGGCCCTCGAGATTAAAGGGCGTGCGTCATGTTCCGGCACGCCCTTCCCCGGAGTAGGTTGCGGGTGGGGTTACTCGCACACTGGAGGGTTCGCGTCAGCGGACAGCCGCTTGTGGGCTACGGAAGTATGCCACCGTGTCCCCATGGTCCATCGACATGCGGAGTGAAGGAACATCGTCAGGTTTTTAGTGAGTAGGAGTCTCACATACCCAGTCTGCCTCCCCGTGGTAGACTGGGACCCATGATGGGTTTTCCTGACGTAAAAAAAAAAAAAAAAAAGGGCGCTAACCACCGGTCCTCGAAGCCTGGGTGAGGAGGAAGACGGGGCGAGTCACCTTCAGGCTTGCACAGATCATCACTGGACACGGCTGTTTCAGTGATTATCTGTGCAAGATAGGACGCGAAGCGACGGCCAATTGCCACCACTATGGAGGAGACCAGGATTCCGCCCAGCACACGCTCGAGGCGTGTCCCGCGTGGGACGCGGAGCGGCGGATCCTGGTCCACCGGATAGGATCGGACCTCTCCCTGGGCAGCGTAGTATCGGCTATGCTGTCCGGGGAAGCGGCGTGGGGGGCTGTGACCTCCTTCTGCGAGACAGTCATGTCCCAGAAGGAGTCCGCCGAGCGGGATCGGGAGAGAGCCGATCCCACTCGCTGACGTAGGCGCCGTGCTGCGCCACGTCGGGGCCCCCCGGCCCTGATGCCCAGGGCCCAAAACAACGGGCTACCCTCGGGGTCGAGAACGTCCAGGGTGTGGGCCCCAGACGTTCCCTGACGACGACGACCCTGAGGAGGACGGCGGCGGGCGTGGCTCACCGCCGCCGTGCATTGCGAGGGTGCAGGGGGAGCGACCATCTGCTCCCCCGGGGCGAGCTCCCGCGAGGGAGCGCGGCACATGAGGGGCACCGGCGAGTTCTTCGGGAGGGCCCGGAGTCCCTCAGACGTGCGGAAGGCGGCCACCGGGGAGGAGGAGGGCGCTAACCACGCTAGCTACTCAAATCGTAATAGAAAAGCAAACGCTCGTGATTACGTTTCAAACGCTCCGCTTTTGACGATTTGCTGACACGAGCTTCACGGGATTGCTGATATTGATATGGTATGGTGTCAGCAAAACGTCAAAAGCAGAGCGTTTGAAACGTAATCGCGTGCGTTTGCTTTTCTATTATGATTTGAGTAGCTAGCGTGGTTAGTGCCCAGTTAGGTGGCACTATTGTCGGCATCGAGAAAATACGGTAGCGAACCGGGAAGCAAAAGTTAGTATCTCTATATTTTTTATGTGTAAGTACGTTATATAAGACAGAGACCATCCATCACTCCCAAGCGCAACAGGTCGACCCATCGGATTGTGTCTTTTATGTGGAGGATACGATTTCACAAGAAAAAGTCTCGCGTTCCCATTACCAACGTTCCCGGAAATGAACAATGATTGTGGCCTTCCTCAAAGGTTATACAATTATTTGGAGATTGAAATAAAAACACCAAATAGGTAGATGTACCAGCTAGACATATAGACGATTTGACATCTTTACATGAACTGTCTTTATTGGGAAGGCGGAATATAAAATAGAAAGACAATTTCTTTTATTTGGATCATGCCCACACTAAATAAATGGTCGATATTGTATATGAGATGAGACACCAATGAGAAAGATGTAGATTTCAATCTCTATACCGCAGACTTCTTTTTGGGGACTCAGTCAGGTCTAGACCTCGCTAAGTGGTCAAAAATACGTCTTATGAAGTTGAAATAAATATATATTCTCCACTGTTACTCCCATAAGCTGGTTCTCCAGCGACGACGTCAAATTTAAACATTCGAATCCCTAGAAATACTTAGTTCAATTATCTTGGAAATTGGGAGAAAATTTTGGAGATGAAAGTATTAACAAACGTCAGTCTAGAACCGGTGTTTACTAAGATCCGACATATGTAATTCTTTTTGTTTTTAGCCCTTTTGACGTCCCACTCCTGGGCACGGGCCTCCCCTCAACACGAGGGGGATTCAGGCCATAATCCACCACGCTGGCCCAGTGTGGGTTGGCGGATTTCACATGTCTTTCGAAAATTGGTTAAAACTTCTAAGACATGCAGGTTTCCTCACGATGTTTTTCCTTCACCGTAAGCAAGTGATAATCATATATAAATTATGATTCGCACATAGATTTCGAAAAATCCAGAGGTTCGAGCCGGGGTTTGAACCCGAGACCAGGTAGCCCGCAAGACGCGTGCTTAACCAATCGGCTATCACTGCTATGTAATTATTGGTAATCCCAAAAGGCAACACATTGGAGCTATTATATTTATATTAATATCTATTATCCTTTGTAATTGTTAACTATTGTATAAGCAACTGGTGATAAAAAAAGAAAAATAAAAAAATTGAAATAAAACTATTTTTACGGATTATATCGCGTTTATTTTTACTTTTTGTGTTCCCGACGTTTCGGTTGCTTTACAGATATAATCCGTAAAAATAGTTTTATTTCAATGTGTAGTATTCGCGTAAATATAAGAAATCAATAAATAAAAACTAGGGACGCCCGAACGAAGCGAAGCTTTGCAGTAGATATTAGATATATTATATTAACGCGTTACGCGTCACGCGTTACGCGTCACGCGTTACGCGTTACGCGTTACGCTTTTCACCGTTTTAGTGCTCGGGTAGCGAGCGCCCCGAACGTCCGTAAAGAAGCTTCGCTTCAAAAATGTTAAAACACAAGCCCGCTGAGATTCTTGCCAGATCTTCTCAGTCGAGGTAGCATTCCAATTCGGTTGTAGATAGATAGGTATAAGGAAAAAAATGAAAAATTGACAATTTGTAAGTGCCCTCGTGGGCGGAAACTAAATAAACGCAATTGAATTTGAATTTAATATTGGAGATAGGACCAAAGAAAAATACAAAGCAATCTTCGCTTCAGAAGTCGACGCAACCGTAATTACTTTCAACCATCAATTTTACAACGCAAATGTACGTAGCATCGATCATAAAACACCATTACGCGCACACAGTATAAACAATGTTTTATTTTAATTAAAATTAGCAGACTTTCTGTACTTCCTTTGAAAGGACTTTGAGGTATTATTCTATTTTAGTCAAGGATCCATTGGAAGGCGCGATGAAAGGAGTTGTAATTATTTTAGAGGTAAACGCGCCATTAAATGTTACGTTTTGTGCTTATAACGACTGCGGACTCATTGATAGCTTACTCTGTGATCGTAAAGTAATAGTTTTGTAGTTAGAAATAGCTTTTTCTCGCCGCTTCGCTTTCATATTTTGTGCATGTCGACAACCATAATAATAATAATAATAGCCTTTATTTAACAATCAGTATTACAATATAGTTACAAATCTTATTTAATTGTTTGACACCGGTACGTGAAGATTGTCTTGCTGTCCAGCATAGGCCTCCCCTAGAGTTCGCCATCGAATGCGATTCTGCGCTTGTCTTTTCCAAGTATGTCCCGCTATATTTTTAATATCGTCTTCCCATCTACGACGCTGTCTCCCTTTCCTTCTTTTACATTGTCTCGGGCACCACTCTGTCACGTCTTTGGACCATTTGTCCTTATCACTCCTGATCATATGTCCTGCCCACCTCCATTTTAATTTTCTTATACAGTAAGTAACATCTGTGATTTTAGTGTTCTTCCTTATGGTATCTAGTTTTATTTTGTCTTTTAATTTGATGTTAAGTATGCTTCGTTCCATATTGTGTTGGCAAGTTTCTAATTTATGTATGTTATGATTTGTTAAGCTCCAGGTTTGGCATCCATATGTCATGACAGGCAGAACACACGAGTTAAATATTTTGCTCTTCGCTTTAATTGGTACGAGTGGGTTTTTCATTACTTCCTTAAGAGACCAATATCTTTTCCATGCCAAAGTGACTCTGTTATTAATTTCTTTCGTTGTTAGGTCTATTGGAGATATGATCTGTCCGAGGTAGGTGTATTCCTTTACATATTCTATGGTTTTCCCGTTAACTGTTATAGGGATGCTTTCCGAGTTTGACATTATTTTGGTTTTCTCAGTATTCATTGAGAGCCCTACCTTATCACTTTCGTACACTAGTTGTTCTAACATCTTTTGTAAGCTATTTGAATCTTCGGAAATTATTATTAGATCGTCTGCAAACCTTAGGTGATTTAATCTCACTCCGTTGATATTTAATCCGTAGTTATCCCAATCAAGGCGTCTAAACACGTGTTCAAGAACAGCTGAGAAAAGTTTGGGTGACAATGGATCGCCTTGTCTTACTCCTCTTTTTATTGGAAAAAAATCTCCTTCTCTTTCAGTTTTGATTTTTGCTTTCATGTTCGTATATATGTTGGTAATCAATCGAATATACTTTTTCTCTACTCCTTGTGTTTCTAAGGCTTCCCAGATTTTTGCGTGTGTTAAGGAGTCGAACGCTTTATTGTAATCCACAAACGCCAGGTAAAAGGTAATATTGTATTCATTACATTTCTGGATTACTTGTTTTATAGAGTGGATGTGATCTATTGTTGAGAACTCACTGCGAAAACCTGCTTGTTCTTTGGGTTGGTTTTCATCCAAAGTCCTTGTCAAACGATCTAGCAGTACTTTTGAGAATACTTTGTACACATTGGACATCAAGCTGATCGGTCTGTAGTTGGCTATAACATCTTTCTTCCCTTTTTTGTGTAGTAATATAATAGTTGATATAGTCCACTGCCGAGGTATATTCTCTGTGCGCAATATTTCATTAAATATTTCTGTGATAGTGTTTAACGTTACTTTGGATGATCCTATTAGCAGTTCATTAGATATGCAATCTCCACCAGGCGTTTTTCCCTTCTTCTGTGATTTGATAGCCTTATTGACTTCATCTCTCAGTATACAGGGGATCTCGTATTCGTCATTTTTGGGACAGTTAACTAGCTGTTTGGATTTCTCTATTGTTGCGTCGTTGTTGTATAATTCACGGTAATATTCTGTTGCTATTTCTAATATTTTTGTTCTATTTGTGTTATTTTTCTTGCTTCTGTGGTGTTTCATGTTATCGATCCAAGTTACATTGTCTCTTAATTCGACCCATGCTTTCCTGATACCTCCAGATTTTTGTATATGGTAATTTAGTGTTTCGGTTCTTAATTTCTCTCTGTGTTTTCGTATTTGCAGGTTTATTTTTTTACTCAGATTTGTTATTTCCCTTTTGTTGTTTTTCCTGTCACTAAACAAATTTTTTCTTTGCATGATCAATTTCCTTGCTTCTGGACCTATTTTATCTTTTTTCTCGCTTGTTGTTCTCGTTTTACTTTCAGTTTCTTTTAGTTCCTTTTCTAGAGCGTCATACTTTACTTGGACTTCTTTAAGATTATTAATTTTTTCTAAATTAGTGTGTAGGGCCTCTAGAATATTTTCCGGGATTCGTAAAGCTACTGGTTTCGTATTATAAATATTTTTCCTCAATGTTTTTGGTTCTTGTGTGTACAGTTGTCCTCTAAGTAGTCTGTGATCTGTGTTATAATTAAATTGGTTGACTATATTTATGTTCGAGAACAATCTTGGTTTGTTTGTAGTAATGTAGTCTATTTCGTTTTTTGTTTTACCATTCGGTGACACCCATGTCCATTTCCTTTTTGGGTTCCTCTTATAGTAGCTGTTCATGATATGTAGGTTGTTTTCCAACGCGAAGTTTATCAGTCTTTGTCCATTGTCGTTTCTTTTGCCGGTTGTATATGGGCCGAGTATTTTGTCCTCGTTGGTTCTTCTCTTTCCTATTTGGCCATTAAAGTCACCTAATACAATTATGGTTTTATACAAAGTTGGCATAATTTCGTTGAGTTTGTTGTAAAATTCGTTTTTTATTTCTTCTTTTGCGATATCAGTCGGGGCATATATTTGAACAATTGACAATGGTTGTTTATGTCCAGGTAATTTAATATTCAAAACTGCTATCCTATCTGATATGCCTCGAAATTCTATTATTTCGTTTTTGAGATACTTTTTAACCATAAATCCTACTCCACGAAGTCCTGCTGTTACGTTTTTGTAATAAAATATATATTTATCATGTTCTTCAGTTCTCTCATCACCTCTTCTCACTTCGCTTAGGCCTAAAATATCCCAGTGTACGGTTTCCAACGCATTTTCTAATTCAAGTAGGGATTCTTGGGATTTTAACGATCTTGTGTTTAGTGTGGCTATATTTAGTCTTGTTTTGTGTTTTTGTTTATTTTTTTCGGAGTAGTGTTTGTTAGGATTCTTGGATCTATTTCCTGTAAGCTCTTGGGGGGTACGGTCTATCTCCCCGCGGTGACCAGCCGTATTGGGGATCGGTTTGTTTTTCGTTGCTGTTTTTCTAATATTTTTTATTTTTCTCGCGTTTCCGGTGTCTGGTAATTCCTATAATTTATGTTGTTGGTTGTGTTTCTCTGACTGTGAATGAGATCTGGCTCTCATATAAGCAAAAGCATCTGTTTTGTGTAACTTAGATGGGGCTATAATGCTCTTCGTCTCTCCCGTGGGATGTATTGATGTTTCGGTGTTTGTTGGTGATGAAGAGGGATCTCTCTTCCTTTTTTCAACTTCTGGTTTTCCATTTATTATGAGTTTATTATTCCTTATGAAGGCTTCGTTTCCTTTTTCTCTCTCTTGTTTCAATTTTTGTTGCATATTTTTACGTAGTTCTATTGTTTCTTTAGAGAAATCTTCCGTTATATAAGTCCGTTCAGGCATTTTTGCTTTGTTTTTCAGTATTTCAATTTTTTTCAGATAAGAAGTAAAGCCGATCAGTATAGGTCTTATTTTTCCCTCTTGTTTACGTCCCAATCTGTGATATGTATTTGTTTCAAATTTTTCGACCTTAACATTTATCTTTTGCAAGGTGTAAATTATTACGTTAAATAGTTCTTCATAGTTGTTCTCAGTTTCTTTTATGCCATGTATTATTAAATTATTTTTCCTGTTTGCGTTATCCAAGTATTTAACTTTTTCCTTTAATGAATGTATTTCCAACTTTAGGTTTTTGTTTTCTTCCAGTATCGGTTGCATTTTGCCATCTATAACACGCATCAAAGTGGCAGTTACACTCTCTGTAATTGTTATAGTTTGCTTTTCTAATTCTATTTTCATCATTTGGAATAGTTTTAACATATCCTCTGACATACCACTTTTATCCATGATGTAAGTGTTCTTTTCGTGATTCGGAACGTAATTCTTATTGATACTATGTTGGCACCACCGCAGTATGTGAGTTTTGCGTGAATTGAAACGTTGTTGATTGAACAATGTTGGCACTACTGCATGTATGTCAGGTGTCAAATAATAACATCACTTTTTGTGCTTGATGAATGATTATTTTTATTCTACCCTCCAATCAAAATGTAATAATCGCGTCGGCAGTTCCTTGCTTTAATTCGATGGGTTTCTTTGTTTGTTTGTTGGTTGATGTGGTGATAATAAGTTTAGTTTTTGCTTACTGTTTTGGATTTCCAGCGATTTAAGGTCAGTCTGTGTTGATTTCCACTTGTATATTAATTAAAGTCGGGAGCACTTTAAGAACACTGTTACTGCTTTGACAGCCGGACACACAACCGACAGTCGACAACCATACCTATATCTATATCCTATATCTATAACCTATCCAACTATATCTAAGAACCATCTAGCAGACGCCATAAGAACATAAACAAAAACATCAAAATCGGTCAAGCCGTTTAGGAGGAGAAGGTTTACGAACACGCGCATACTGATATGTTATTTATTATACAGAGAAGAATATTAAAAGGCGATTTATTTTTCTTCGTCGTCCGAGATCGGTGCAGAGATTATAAAATTGACTAAGTGTGTGTAGGATCCAGCACCAGGTACACAGATACGTTTCCGTATCCAATAGCATTATCAACAACGAATAATTGTACCTGATAGAGTCATATAACGGCCACATAGCCTAATAGTTTAGCAGAGGGTTAATAAGTCTATGGAAACCAAAGATATCTTCTATGTAAATTTTCCACGCGATTACTGTAGGAAATATTTGCAGATTTTATGTCACTACTCACTTAAATACTTATCTATAAGTAGTTCACACTGTCTACTTTTTAAATATAACACTTCCATTACAGTTCTGTTTGCTGTCAGCTGGGTATGTACTTAGGTACTTTACGATACGGTACCTATTGAGTAAATATCAATATTCGGATCAGACGATAAGCAAATAAGCAACCATCACAATACGTAGGTACCTAAATGGCCGTGAGTCTTTCGACTTATACGTCATACAGTGATCTTAGAAAAAGAATGCAATACATGTGCAGCTATGTGTACAACTTCAAGGGACAGCAACTATGCATAAAAAGTAATGAAAGCAACGCTAACCATTTTTGTATGACTTTCACCACAACCACTGAAACAAATTTTGAGTGACACCAGAAAATTGGTGCCGGTTGAAATAAAAACCGCTACACTGAGCAAGACCAAGGGTGCCATTTGCATCCCGTTCACTCTTATGCATGTACCTCATTTCTGTCAAAATGTTAATAGCGATACTAACTTGACCAAAACAATGTTATTCTTTCTCTATGAAAATTATAGTTGCCTTGAAAAGAAGCGGGTTCAATTCCACATACTCAGAATTGTATATCATTCAAATGTATGTGAGAATTATCTGACTCTACCAGTGTCTAGGTAGGGTCTGTTTACTCTATCAATCATGATAGAGCGTGAATACGTGTGCACAACATGAACATTATTAATTTACGTGTCAATATAACGCCAAACATGTCGAGCATAAACATGATTTTATGTATCACAATATTAAAGCATTTTCAAATCCGCTGAGGGTAGAGCAGAAAGAAAACAAAATAAAACACAGACTGGTGAACTAACAAGAATTGACGTCAACTTCTAGTATAACTAGGTTTACCTGCCATCTGGCTTTCAACACCTTTTAGGAACTCTACAATAAGTGTCAGATTAGTGTCTAGTTGTCAATATGAAAATATCTTCTATTTCAATATTTTTTTGGGAATAATGATCTTTATCGTCCGCCTCTTGTGTCGTTTTCAACTATTATTTTTTTAATTAAACCTTTATAATGTGAAACCTTATATACCGACTAAAATATACTATCATACTACCTAAGTATCTACTTATTCTATGACCATTTTGACTACCTAGTCCGAGTTAAAATACTTTCAAAATATCATAAAATTTAATACGTAAATCACACGTTAATTATTATGATACACCCAATACGTCTCACCCCGCTTGCAATAGTAATTAGCGGAGTTATACTAATATTGGCGTAATACTCGTAATATGTGTCGTAGTAGATAACTAGGCGTTTGTAGTGTTGTCCGCGACCGGGCAGACGTGTGGCTTTTGTTTTATCATTATCATTTAAAATCCATTGTACTTTCCGGCATTAAAGGTATCCAATAAGTTAGCCCAGGATATACGGTGTTAACGTGCAAAGTTTCATTAAAATCCATGCAGCGGTTTCTGTGTGATGCGAGCACAAACAAACAGACGAAAAAATGTTTATTATTGCTACTAAATATATTACCTATACCCTCAATCCCCTATTATTATGTATGCACCTACATAAATAAACAAAATTACTGTCTTGCTGTGGTGGTTCAGGCTCTTACTTTAAGACCAAGAGAAGGATGGCAAGACGTCATCATTTTTATTAGTCTAGTTTAGTTTAATTTAGTTTGTGTTATCACTGAATCAACACCGACACCCCACTAAATATTGTAACCTAGACGATAGGAAATTATACTTACAGTTCTATGTCAAATATAATATTTTTTTTTCATTCAAATACCCGTTTCAAAGCCTCGCCGGATAAAATATAAACTATATATTCACTGTGAGAGAAAAAAGATTTAATACAAATAAAATGTCAACAATCAAAAATGTTGGCGTCATAAGCTGTACTTATGATCCTTTACCGAAAACCGAATTATAACAGTCGGAATTTCCAGACAATTTACACACAATCCTACAAACACTTTTAAAATATACGACGTTATATATCACGTCACTATTAACACGTCAAGTAATAATTATTTTAGTTTGTAACGAACGTTTCCTGCGGGAAGCGTTATAGGGCGGTGCGTTTGGGCGGGCCGCCCAACCGGGAGTCGCGGAAACAACTGACGGTACAACGCTCCGACGACCTCAACGCGGTAACTAATGGGCGCAAAGTCACTCGATACTCGAATGTAGAACACGATTTGTGATAGGAATACAATAGTTCAAATCATAATGCGCACTCAGCCGCTCAGACAGGAAAGTGTTTTTTTTTAAAGATACTAGCAATGTGTGTTTATTACATTACTAGTATTCCCTTTAGCCCCTCCAACTAACCTAATTCTTGTGCTAGGAGTGGGCTCACTTCAATAGTTTAATAACCCAGGATGGGGATCGAACCCGGAACCTCTCAGCTACGAGGACGGCCCCTCTAACCACTAGGCTATTGGCGCTTCGAAGTTTATAGATAGTAATAGCGGTTTTAATAGTAAATTAAATAATTTAAAATATAACAATATGCATCTCAATGTGTAGGTAAAGGCTCACATCAGTGTTTTTTTTTATAAAACAAGTCGGCCAACAAGCGTGCGACCCGCCCGATGTTAAGCAATTAGTTTTCCTCGCACGTTGTTAAGCTGAAAGTGAGTGGGTCAAAGAGAGAGAAAGGGAACGGGTGGATTTTCCGGCCCTCTCGCGCACCGTACGTACGTACGTACGAAACGCAGCTATACGAGTATAACTAGTTTCCGACAATTTTCTTTGAGATGGTGTAGAACCCTGGTTGAATGATACCATATATTTGAGGCTGTTGTCAATTGAATACAACCTTGCTCTACACAATATAAAATAATAATAATTTATCCCTTTTTGACGTCCCACTCCTGGGCACGGGCCTCTCCTCAACATGAGGGGATTCAGGCCATAATCCACCACCCTGGCCCAGTGCGGGTTGGCGGATTTCACATGTCTTTCGAAAATTGGTGAAATCTTCTAAGACATGCAGGTTTCCTCACGATGTTTTCCTTCCCTGTAAGCAAGTGATAATCATATAGAAATTATGATTCGCACTTAGATTTCGAAAAATCCAGAGGTGCGAGCCGGGGTTTGATCCCAAGACCTGGTGCCCGCAAGACGCGTGCTTTAACCAATCGGCTATCACTGCTCATGCTCTACACATACATAATTTAAATAAAATAAATATCGCCAGACTGACACACCAACTGTATGATCCCAATCTAAGCAACGCTTGTACTTGGGTACCGTACAATGGACTGGGGGCGATTCCAATGACACACAGACCGCGGCAAATTACGTGAAGGCCATTTCCGAAATTTGCCCCGGCCGGAATCGAACCCGCAACCACCATGTGCAGTGGGCCGAGCGGCCTACGCTCGAACCACTGCGCCAAGCGGTAGTCGTTCGTCGGTCGTCGGTCAAATAATAGTATAATCAATCATTATAATGGTTTTATGACAATAATTTAACCTAGACGTTGCTTTACATTTCCATTTCGTATTGTAGGTATTCAGTTGTGTTTCTGAATAGTGAAGTAATCATGTACCTAGATACCTAGGTAATAGGTAGTACACCTCGTGTAGAATAATAGATAATTGAGCAGGTACATAATATGTGTACACAATATGTAAGGTAGGTACAGTTCAAAGTTGTTAGATAAAACACACGTCTCGTCTAGTTAAAACTATTTCGTAATTGAGTGCCTTAATTTTAACTTATTGAGTAAATGTTGGTATTTAATAATAATAAATAAATAATTAAGCCCTTCTGACGTCCCAATCCAGGGCACGGGCATCCCCTCACTACGAGGGGGCTTCAGGGCGTAATCCACCACGCTGGTCCAGTGCGGGTTGGCGGATTTCACCATGTCTTTCGAAAATTGGTTGGATTTTCTAACACATGCAGGTTTCCTCACGATGTTTTCCTTCACCGTAAGCAAGTGATAATCATATAGGAATTATGATTCGTGCGAACCAGGATTTGAACCCAGGATCTGGTGCCTGCAAGACGCATGCTTAACCAATCGGCTATTACTGCTTAGTTCTTAACTTTTCCAATATTTAGGACAAGTAAGTGCTTCTCCCCAGGGCTCAAAAGTTCCATCAACCGTACTTAAGTAGGTAGGTACTTAAGTAACTTCTCATGTAACCTGTCTGACAACATCGCGCATCGTGAAGTGATCATTGTTTTATAAAATTTCCAATACCCCAGTTCATTGTCCTTGACATGCGTAGCAACAAAATAAGGCGTTTAGTGAGTATCGTGTTAGTAGCAAGTCACTAATTAAAGCTCTTAGTAGTTGTAACAATTTTATTTTAACAACTCTATAAACAGATGGCGACCAGAGTTGGTATCAGAAGTCTTAAATAATAATCTTCCTTAAGGTACTTATAAGAAACTGACTGACCTACTGATCTATACAGCCTAAGAAACATGAAATTTTGGCAGTAGAGATCTTTTTAGGGTTCTGTACCTCGAAAGGAAAAAACGGAACCCTTATAGGATTACTTTGTTGTCCGTCTGTCTGTCTGTCTGTCAAGACCCTTTTGCTCAGAAACGGATAGAGATATCAAGTTGACATTAATATCAAATATCGAAAGCTATGGTCCCGTGAAGGTGTAAAATTAGGCTTCTAAGTCAACGCAATCAACAGATACGGCCATTTATGTTGCATATTTTAATAGCTTTTGCAAATTTACTTATCAAATCAAATTACTTATCAAGAATCATGTAATTTTGACAGTAGGTACCTTTCATACCGTAAACTAAGGAAGGATTTTGTAAAATTCCACCCACAAGTGTATAAAATATGGGGTGCAAGTTTGTATAGGTAAAAAAGTAATGACTTAGAGCCTTGAAAATTAGTATAAAAGTTACTCATTAAAAATGAAAAATAAAAGTTTTAGCGTCTTATAAAATTCCACCTCTAAGCGTGTGAAATAAAGGAAAACAGTTTGTATTGGGGTCCCGAATTTGTTTCAGCTGAAAACAGGGCTTTAGGTAGATCTTGCAGTAAAAACTTGAAACACTGTGCAAAAAATCTAGAAAAAATGAGGACACTAGCACGTGATACGACATCGCAATTAAAATTATAACAAGGGAAATTGGTTCACAAAATCACGACCTACAGCCGACCAAGTTAAAGTTAAGTTCATTCCCTGCCGTTTCAGAATATACTCAATACTGAGATTCAAAAATCAACTGCAAATAAACTTTGTTTCTTGTGTTTCACTGCTTTGGTTAAAGATACGATAAATCTTCGCTATTGAATTGGGTCTGGAACCCTTCATTGTGCATGTCAAGACGTACACTTGTCCTGTTTTCTTAAGAATCGCAATACATTAATAAATAATTTCTTAATTTATCTATTTACAACATCTATATAGAACTAGAACATCCTTTCCCAAAGTGGGCGATAACGCCCCCTTATGTGCGCTGCAGGCCTAAAGGGGTGAGGTAAGAGACCCAGAAAAAAATTGGGGCGTTGTGTAATTTAATTTGATGTTTGTGGTTTTTAAGTAATTGAAAAAATGGGGGCGCGAATAAATAATTTATTCTCAAAGTGGGCAGTATACAAAATAAGTTTGGGAACCACTGATCTAGAATGTACCCCGAATGGTTGATGACATTGAGTCTGGCCGTCAGGTAAGGCTAACCGTGGGTGGTGTTGATACGCAATTATTTGTTTGTTATGTTTGATTATTTCATTTGGAAATTCCCAAAATTTTGATGTCATCCAAACTTATTGTTAACTACCTGTTGCACGCGGCTTCGCTTGCGTTAGGATTTATTTTCTAGATGCCCAAAGCAGAGCCATCTACCAGGTCCAACTACATAATGATATCAAAGAAATCCTAAGTTGTGAATGATGAGTTGAATGGATTTGTTCTGGCATTTTTTAAGGAACCGTCTTAAACCATCTCAGATATATTTTTTCAATGGTTAGCATGAAACCAACTGAAACTTTTTTCCTCAGCTGTATCTTTGTATTGGCAGTCTATGTTTATTTGAATAAAAGCACTTGGTGTTCATAAATTGCGGAAATAACCAAACCTAATACTTACATCAGAAGTTGCAAATCTTGTTTTTATTATTTTTCTAAATTTATAGATTTTTAGCCAAAAGTGGATTGCATTTCGTAGTAATCAACAAGGGTGGTGAGAAAAGGTGAATTTGTTCATCATTAGGTACCATAAATTACGTAAAGGTTTCAAAAAAGCGCCTCCAGGATCTCATATCGCAAAACGTGGCCATCACCAGTAATAATTAATTACGTTGTCACGACAACGGAAGGGTTCTGAAATATAAGCGAGCGCCTTTGAAACACAACACGCTTGACCTGGGAAATCGTTGTTTTTTTATACCACGTTATATAAATAGGAAAAATCATGTGAGGTTGGGAAGAGTTTACATGAAACATTATCGGAAAACATAGGACGTATAAAATTAGGTATTCAACTTCTATTGCACAAAAAAACGCATTGATTTCAAAGTCATCACAAGGCAGAAAACGTGAAAAAAGACAGCCCAGTCGTTAATCCCTTCAAATTCAAATTCAAAGCATTTATTTTGCTTAGGCCTACGGGGGACCTTACAAATTGTCATTTTTTTTTTTTTCTTATATCTACAACCGGATCGGAACGCGACCTCGACTGCGAGAAGATCCGGCAAGAAACTCACTCGCTTGTCTTTTTACAAGTCATTTTTTTTATCGCCAGTTGCTTATATTCACGACAAATCTTATATTCTTATATAATTTCTATATAATGATTATTACTTACGGTGAAAACCAGGATCGATAATGGTGACCAATAATGACGTCAAGTTTTGATCCTCGACCACTCCCGGGGAAAAGTTAAATTGTCTTGAAACCCGCACGAATTTCATCAAAAGAAATAATAGGAGTGGGAAGAAAAAAAACCTACTTCCCGCCGGTGCAAAGCGGGAGACAAAAATATCTGGTATGGGCTGCTTGCCATGGAGCAAGACTGTTACAGCTGATTGAAGACCGGTTGTAAGGTACCACGGTTCGGTAATTAGGCTAATTAGGACCTGTAGCCTTTTAAATAACCCCATGTTGTAGTGCAATGGAGGGACTTAGTAGAGACCTTACTCATACCTACTACAACTTTCATGTGTGCGGAAGGCGCTCTTTATAGGTATCTCTGTATCGGGCGAGTGTGACGCCCGGGGCGTCAGAGCGTCAGAGGCCGTGTGTAGCGTGTGTAGTGTGTAACACATTGTTCATCTCGTCCGCGTGACGCCGAACAATATCACTACTTACATAGTATAATAAAACAACGTCGCTTCCCGCTGTCTGTCTGTCCCCATGTACGCTTAGATCTTCAAAACTACGCAACGGATTTTGGTGCGGTTTTTAATAGATAGAGTGATTCAAGAGGATGGTTAATATGTATAATACATGCATAATATAGTAGAGAAACACTTTAGTATCAGCATTGCACCCGTGAGAAGCCGGGGCGGGACGCTAGTATGTAAAATTTCCATCGGATCACAAACACTTAGGTACTAAACAATAATTGTACAGGCAGCCACTTATTCTATCAGTCATTCACACGTAGGTACCTACTAGCTATCGATAATTAGCATCTATGAATTACGATTTCGCTGGTTGTCATGGTTAATTATAAATCTTAGATAATGATTAGGATGAGACTATGTCGTCAAATAAGTATTTTATCAGTTGTTTATTAAAAAACATTATCCTAAGCTCTATAATTATCAAGAGTAATGCCCGGTCATTGTGTAGCCTTAGGGGCGCTATGACTGAGGTTAGGCTAGTTTAGGTTAGGTTAGGTTAGAACAGTGATGGGGGTGCGTGCTGGACAACCTCCACGTGGTGCATCCGGGGTATCGTCGGCCATCCTTCCAGCTAGCTGGGGGGATGGCCGGCGGTGGCGGATAGTCTGGCTAGGGCGTCGTGTTTTGTCTGCCTCTGGCAATCTCCGGCTTTCGGAGAGGGTCAGGAGCAGACCGGCGACTGGGGGGGTAAGGGGTTGGGGTGGTTAAAGGCGATGGATGAATGAGATGTATGCAAGTTGTTTGTTAAGTCCGCGAAGACAGGTACCGCGGCCTGCCCAAGCCAGGGGGTCTAGCGTGCCTGAATGCTGAAAGGCGGGGGGGCGAAACCCCGTCGTTAGCGCTGGGGGGGGGAAGGGTTTACAGGGACCGCACCCTTAAAAAGGAAAATATATATGAAATGGCGAGCTCGATGAATAATCTACCCCAGGGTGGTCCCGACCAAGTCGGGGAATCCACCACGCGTTCAGGACGCGTTCAAAGCCCCCGTCGTATTCTGGGGGGGGGCAACGACCGCCTTGCGTCTTCGGGCGCCGAAATAAAAAAAGTGGAAGAAGTTGAAGTTGGAGTCGGGGAGGAAGAGGAAGTTGTTGTTGTGGTTGTTGAAGAAGAAGTTCAAGGAGGAGTGGAGCACGAGCTCCTTTCCCGAGGTGGGGAACTGGGGGCGCCGGTCGGCGTCAGTTCTCCATCTGGGGCCAAGGAAGAGGTCGGCGATTGCGACCGGTCCTCGAAATTTTTCGAGACCGGTCGCAAGCGGCGTCGCAAAAAGGGCTCCAAATCGCAGTCCTCTAGTGGAGATGACGAATTTGAGTTTTCGGCTCGTAAGGTAGCCACTTCGCGGCGAGGCCGTAAGGTTTCAGGAACCGTGATATCGCAGTGTAGGGTAACGAAAGGTCGATTTCTAAAAACAAGTTCAGGTAATCCTCCAGTTGTGCCAAGCTCGGCTAGAACAAGTGACGGGGGTGATACCGACGTCTCTTTTATATCGTTACGATCGGAGACGTCGAAGAACGCCGATGTTGAAGAGCGGTCGACTGCACTTCAATGCGAACAGATTGAGCGTCGTGCTGAAGTGCAGTTGACTGGACTCGTTGCAAGGGAGGAGGAGCTACAGGGTCTGTCGACGGCAATGCTATGCCACCAGCTCCAGGTTGATGCGGCTGAGGTTTTGAGGATTGCGGCTAGGTCGGGGAACCTAAAGGGTACCTTCGTACGCGACCTCAAAAGCTCAGCCAATAGAGTGAAAATGGCGGGCAAGTTGCTTCGGAACCGAACGGTTGCTCAGGAGACTTCGATCCTGCAGGCGCAGAATGCCAGTCTGCAAAAGGAAATTGTGGAGCTACGAAAGGAGCTGGCGGAGCTGCGGGCCGAAATCGGTAAACCGCAGCCACCGCCGCCCCAACAAGTGGAGCAGCAGGAGGAGCTAGCACGCACCATTATGCGACAGGTTGGTAGCATGATGGATGCGCGGTTTGAGGGAATTAGAGATCGGCTTCTGCCAGAAAAGCGTCTCCGACCTCCTCTTGCTGCAGACAAGCCAAGCACGTCAGCGGATT
The DNA here is from genome assembly GCA_918843915.1 of Notodonta ziczac. Lineage (NCBI taxonomy): Eukaryota > Metazoa > Arthropoda > Insecta > Lepidoptera > Notodontidae > Notodonta > Notodonta ziczac. The sequence goes on along the minus strand of OU974050.1, from coordinate 9,662,298 downwards.
CAAACGGCACCCAAAAGGTGGCGCCCAAGCAATACCAGGCTGTCAAGGCTGCATTGAAGAAGGCCCAGCCTGTCAAGGCCTCAACAACGAAGGCCCAGCCTGACAAGGCTCTACTGGAAAAAGTCTTGCCTCACAAGGTGAAGCCTGCAAAGGCTCGACCTGTCAAAACGCCACCTGCTAAAGGTCAGCTTAGGGCAATCGGTGGCGGCACCAATCAAATCCAGGTACAGGAGAAACCTGTAGAGCCGATTGACGATGGTTGGACTACAGTCTCCAAAAGGCGGAAGAGGCGCAAGCCCCAGAAAAAGAAGACAGCTGCTCGAACGCCCAAACTCCGCTCCCCTCGCTCTGCTGCGGTGGTAATTACACTGCAGCCTGGAGCAGAGGAAAAGGGGATGAGTTACGCAACGGTGCTGGCCGTAGCTAAGTCAAAGATAGACTTGGCTGGCTTAGGAATTACGGCTCTTCGGTGTAGGACAGCGGCAACAGGGGCTAGAATCCTAGAGGTCCCTGGTGCCTCAAGTGGTGATAAAGCTGACACTCTTGCAGACAAACTTCGACAGTCACTGAACAGCGAGGACATCCGCATCTCCAGACCTACAAAGCGCGCAGATCTGCGTCTGTCTGGTCTAGATGATTCAGTGACAGTCGAAGAAGTGGTGTCGGCTATAGCGCGGGCTGCTGAATGTTCTGTGGATGGGCTAAAAGCGGGAACAATTCGTCTGGGCCCTTCAGGCCTCGGCACGATTGTCGTTAGTTGCCCAGTGGTGGTGGCCAAGAAGTTGGATGGCAGTGGTAAGGTCTTGGTGGGCTGGGTGGCGGCCAGCATTAAACTGCTTCCGCCTAGGGCGCCTCGCTGCTTCCGCTGCCTGCAAACAGGGCACCTGGGAGCAAATTGTGTATCGGAGATTGACCGAAGCAAGGATTGCTATCGTTGTGGTCGTCCTGGCCACAAAGCCAATCAGTGTACAGCGGATCTGCACTGTTCCATCTGTGCGGCAGCTAAGAAACCGGCAAGACACGTAGTAGGAAGTGTAGCGTGTAACGCTCCGTCCGTCAAGAGTAAGAAGACTACCCAAAAGGCGACTAACAAGACTGGGATAGCCAATGCGGTTGATCCGGTTCTTGTCCGGGAGGAGGAGATGGTGACTGAACCCAATGGACCATAGTCGCTCACACAGGATTCTCCAGGGTAACCTCAACCACTCCGCTGGCGCTCAAGATCTCTTGCTGCAGTCCATGCTGGAGTGGTTAATCGATATCGCGGTGGTTGCGGAACCATATTTTGTACCTGACCGGTTCAACTGGGCAGGTGACACGGCAGGCTCTGTGGCAATTGTAGGGTCTTCGGCGCTCAGCATCTTAGAGCGAGGGCAAGGCTACGTCGTGGTAAAATGGGGGGAAGCTGCCCTAATAGGTGTATATTTCTCTCCTAACAGGGTCCTCGCGGAATTCGAAGCCTTCCTCGACGAACTTGGGGCGGCGGTAAGAAGAGCGTCACCTCTACCGGTGATCTTGCTCGGTGACCTTAATGCTAAGTCAACGGCGTGGGGTGGACCGGCCACTGATGCGCGTGGTGAAACCCTAGAGGAGTGGTTGGTGATAGCTGGTTTGTCTGTCCTGAATCGAGGGTCCGCCCTCACCTGTGTGCGGCATAATGGGGGTTCCATAGTGGACATTTCGTTGGCTTCCCCGGCTGTTGGAGCGCGAATCAGGGAGTGGAGGGTTCTCGAGGAGGTAGAGACGTTGTCAGACCATCGTTACATCCGATTCGATGTCTCCCCTCTGCGAAGCACAGACAATACCCATCGCTCCAGAAACGGTCGGTCACCATTTCCCAGGTGGGCAACAACCCGGCTAGATTCTGACGCCCTAAAAGAGGCGGCCATAGTGCAGGCGTGGCTCATGCAACCGCAAGTGCCGGTGGATGTAGAGTTGGAATCGTTGTGGTTCTGCGATGCAATGACCGGCATTTGCGACGCGGCCATGCCACGTGTCCAACGCAAACCGCCGAAAAGACAGGTGTATTGGTGGAATGCGACTATTGCAGATCTGCGTCGAGCCTGCGTGGCGGCACGCCGTATCTACAGTCGGCAGCGAAGGACACGCGTTCGAGGCGTTCGAGACGAAGCAGCAGAGGCCCTGCTCTACCAGGCCTACAAGGAGCGGAAGGAAGCTCTAAAACTGGCCATTCTGAGGTCTAAAACCCAGGCTCGGGAGGAGACGCTGGAGGGTTTGGATAGGGACCCTTGGGGACGCCCATATCGAGCCGCTCGCGCTAAGCTGCGTAGCCAGGCACCCCCGCTAACCGAGACCCTTGAGCCGACACTGCTAGAGGGTGTGATATCTGCTCTCTTTCCCAGCAGAACAGAACACCGGCCTCCTGCGATGGCCCCACTATACATAGACACTGAAGGGGACGTACCGCCCATAACATCGGACGAGATCGCTACGGCTGTGGGTAGACTTCGTGCTAAAAACAAGGCCCCGGGGCCCGACGGCATTCCTGGCCGTGCCTGGGTTCTGGCCCTAGACGAGCTGGAAGAGCGTTTCCGGGCCCTGTTGAACTCGTGCTTGGTGACGGGGCGCTTCCCGACCATTTGGAAACGAGGGAGGCTAGTACTCCTTAGGAAGGAGGGGCGGCCTCTCGACTCGCCGTCAGCCTACCGACCGATCGTGTTGCTGGATGAAGCGGGCAAGCTGTTCGAGCGGGTGCTCGCTGCCCGAATTATCCAGCATCTACGTACGGTTGGCCCAGACTTATCCGACGCACAATTTGGTTTCCGAGGGGGACGGTCAACCATCGACGCGATATTACGCGTCAAGGCACTATCGGAGGAAGCGGTGTCGCAGGGTGGGGTGATGTTGGCGGTGTCTTTAGACATCGCCAACGCCTTTAACTCCCTGCCTTTCTCCTGCGTCATGGAGGCACTCATTTACCATCGAGTGCCGCTGTACATAATGCGAGTCATTAATGACTATTTCCGCGATAGGTGTGTCGTCTGCGTGACTGGCAACGGACGTCTCTTGCGTCGGGAAGTTGGGTGCGGTGTTCCACAGGGGTCGGTCCTAGGACCTCTCCTGTGGAACATCGGATACGACTGGGTGCTCCGCGGCCATTTACACCGTGGACTCCATGTCGTTTGCTATGCGGACACACTTGTTTGCGCCCAGGCGGGCGACTTTAATAAGGTGATGGGGCTGGCCACTGAAGGTGTCACAGAGGTTATTGCCAGAATTGCGCAGCTCGGTCTTAGGGTGGCTCTTAATAAAACTGAGGCACTGTGCTTTCACAGGCCTCGGAGGAAGCCGCCCTCTGGAGCGCGAATCACCATCGGCGGAACAGGAATCGAGGTGGGGACCCAGATGCGTTATCTGGGTCTCATTCTGGACGGAAGGTGGACCTTCAAGGAACACTTCAAGTGGCTTGCCCCCAAACTAATAAGGACAGCTGGAGCACTGAGCCGTCTCCTGCCAAATATGGGAGTCCCAGGTGCGAGTTGTCGTAGACTTTACACCGGGGTGGTGCGGTCCATGGCTCTTTATGGCGCACCTGTGTGGGCGGATACCCTGATCGCCCATAATAAGGCCTTGCTGCGAAGGGCGCAGAGGGTCATGGCAGTCAGGGTAATACGTGGGTACCGCACGGTTTCGTATGAGGCTGCCTGTGTGTTAGCGGGGACCCCACCCTGGGACTTGGAGGCGGAAGTCTTAGCCTCAGTCTACCGGCGAATGGTGCAATCGCGGAGCCAAAGCGACGTTCCGCCGATAGACCTAATGAGATGGCGAACACAAGAACAGGTGGCTGCTCTTAGCAGATGGCAGGAGCGACTTGCGGAGCCGAGTGCCGGCCACTCAACGATAGAGGCAGTGCGCCCAATCCTCAAGGAGTGGGTACACCGTAAGCAGGGAACGCTTACATTCCGGCTTGTGCAGATCTTGTCTGGGCATGGCTGCTTCGGCAAGTATCTGCATAAAATAGCTCGGAGGGAGGCGAATCCGTCATGTCATGAGTGCGGATGCGACGTAGACACGGCACAGCACACCCTTGAGGTCTGTCCAGCGTGGGCGCAGGAGCGCAGCGAACTATCACATAATGGGGGGGAAAAGTTGTAACCCCCCCTCCATGAAAGGCAAGGGGGCCCCTTGGACAAGGGCCCCAACGACCGACGGCGGCCACAGGTCGGAGGGAGCTGACATGGAACAATAATGTGTGACAATGTCAGCTTCCTCCAGGGAAACCTTAACCACTCCGCTGGGGCGCAAGACCTTTTCTTGCAGTCCATGGCGGAGTGGGGCATCGACGTCGCTGTTGTTGCGGAGCCATATTTCGTCCCAGCCCGGCCCAACTGGGCTGGTGATCTGGATGGCTCCGTGGCCATCGTCGGTCGGACGGAGGGAGGCCCTGTCGTGGTGAGGGAGAGGGGAGCTGGGTATGTGGCGGCCGAATGGGGAGGGTATGCTATAATTGGCATCTACTTCTCCCCCAACAGGCCGCTGCTGGACCTAGAGGCATTCTTAGACGCTCTAGGCCCAGTGGTGAGGAGGATGGCCCCTCTCCCGGTGGTGGTGTTAGGCGACCCCAACGCCAAGTCAAGGGCTTGGGGGGAGGTCCGGACGGATCGGATATGATTGGGTTCTGCGTGGTGCAAACCTCAGGGGTGTCGAGCTAACCTGCTACGCCGACGACACCCTTGTGACCGCTCGCGGATCCAATTACGGGCGAGCCGCCATCCTCGCCACAGCGGGGGTTGCCCACGTGGTGGGTCGTATCAGGCGATTGGGGCTGGAGGTGGCCCTGCAAAAGTCGGAGGCCCTCTGCTTTTATGGGCCCCGGAACGCTCCACCAGCAGACGCCCACTTAGTGGTGAGCGGAGTCCGCGTCGATGTTCGGCCAACGATGCGGTACCTCGGGTTGGTCCTCGACCATAAGTGGAACTTTCACGCCCACCTAGTGTGCCTCGCGCCGAAGGTCACGCGAGCAGCAGCGGCTCTCGGGAGACTGCTCCCCAACGTGGGCGGCCCCAGCGACCCTTGCCGCCGGCTGTACGCCGGGATCGTCCGGTCCATGGCGATGTATGGAGCCCCAGTGTGGGCCAACACCCTGAATCGCCGGAGCACCGCGCTGCTGCGCAGACCGCAGAGGGTGTTGGCCATCCGAGCCATAAGGGGCTACCGGACTATATCCGGAGAGGCGGCGTGCGTACTGGCATGTTCCCTGCCGTGGGACATAGACGCCAGGATCCTCGCGTCGCTTTACGCTTGGCGCGAGGAGGCGAGGGCCAGACACCACCCTCTGGCTCCTGAGGAGCTGTGTGCGCGCAGAGCCGAACTGCGCCTAAGCGCAGTGGCAGAGTGGGCTCAACGGCTGGAGCACCCCAGCGCCGGCCAAAGAACCGTGGAGGCCACACGTCCAATCCTGCAGGAGTGGCTGGACAGACGGCATGGCGTCCTCACCTTCCGCGTGACGCAGGTCCTCTCGGGACACGGCTGTTTCGGGAGGTACCTGTGGCGCGTGGCGCGGAGGGAGCCAACAGCAGACTGCCATCACTGCGACGTGGGGGCCGAGGACACGGCCCAACACACGCTAGAGGAGTGCCCAGCGTGGGAGGAGCAGCGTCAAGCGCTGCGCGCGATTGTGGGGCGCGATCTCTCGCTGCCAACTGTTGTCCGCGCTATGGTGGGCAGCGAGAGGACGTGGAATGCGGTCTCCTCTTTTTGTGAGGGGGTCATGACCCGGAAGGAGGCGGCGGAGCGGGACAGGGAGGCCAACGCCACCCTGGCGATCCGCCGCCGAAGACAAGGCCGCAGGAGGAGGGCATACGCCGATGCCCTTCCCCCCTAACAAGAGCCTCTGGGCGGCGGAAACGGGGGGTCCGTCGCTCAGCTCAGGGCTCGTGAGGTGGCGCTTTGATGCCCAGGCAACACAGCGCCAAATAGCGTAATGGTCGCGTCGGGGTTCGCGGAAGCACGGCGTTCTCGCGCACTCGGGTCCCCGACATTAGCGACAGGGCCGTAACACGATGGTTTTTTAGTGGGTACACTGCGCCTCGGCGCAGGACTCCCACATACCCCGTCTGCCTCCCCCGAGGCGGAGGGGGATCCATAAAGGATTTTTCCATCGTTAAAAAAAAAAAAAAAAAAAAAAAAAAAAAAAAAGGCCCTGTCGTGGTGAGGGAGAGGGGAGCTGGGTATGTGGCGGCCGAATGGGGAGGGTATGCTATAATTGGCATCTACTTCTCCCCCAACAGGCCGCTGCTGGACCTAGAGGCATTCTTAGACGCTCTAGGCCCAGTGGTGAGGAGGATGGCCCCTCTCCCGGTGGTGGTGTTAGGCGACCCCAACGCCAAGTCAAGGGCTTGGGGGGAGGTCCGGACGGACCCTCGGGGGGCAGCAGTGGAGGAGTGGGCAGTCGAGTCCGGACTCTCCCTCCTCAACACTGGGACGGCGCACACGTGCGTGCGGCACAATGGTGGCTCAGTGGTGGACATCTCGTTCGCCACACCATTCGTCGCACGCCGCGTGCGCAATTGGCGTGTGCTGGGGGAGGTAGAGACTCTCTCGGACCACCTCTACATTCGGTTCGAGGTGTCTTCCTCCCCCACGACCGTGGCGTCCCCCTCCCCCCGCGGGGGGGAGGCGTTCCCCCGATGGGCAATTAGCCGCCTCGACCCGGAGATGGCGGAAGAGGCGGCTATAGTTCAGGCCTGGTGTGCCCGGGCCACCAGAGTGGAGGGGGTGAATGAGTCCGCCACCCGCTTCCGCTTCGCCCTCACGGTGGTATGTGACGCGGCAATGCCACGATCCCGGCGTCGCCCGCCGAGACGGGCGTTGTATTGGTGGTCGTCGGAGATCTCCTGCCTCCGCGCTGCATGCACTGCGTCGAGGCGGGAGTACCAGCGCAGCCGCCGGCGGGCAGTCCGGGACTTGGTGAGGGAGGGCCAGCTGCACGAGCAGTACAGAGCTGCCAAACTGGCTCTGCAGCTGGCCATTGTCCGGGCGAAGGAGGAGGGCTGGGGGGAGACGCTGTCTAGTCTGGACGCGGACCCCTGGGGGCGCCCGTACAAAGCGGCTCGGAACAAATTCCGAGTCGCGGCGCCCCCCGTGATGGAGACGATGCGGCCAGAGCTGCTGGACAGCGTCGTAGGGGCACTCTTCCCTGAGCGCCCGGACTTCTCCCCACCGCCCATGCGCCTCCCTGCCGTAGGGGCGCGGGCCGATGACGCCTCCATCCCCCTGATCACAGAAGGGGAGATGGAGGAGGTGGTGGAGCGCCTCCGAAAAAAGCGGAGGGCTCCAGGCCCGGACGGAGTCCCAGGCCGAGTGCTGGCCATTGCCCTCAAGCACATGGGCGGCGGGCTCCGGGAACTTTTTGATCGATGTCTCACATCCGGTCAGTTCCCGGAGCCCTGGAAGGAGGGCCGCCTGTGCCTGTGGGCCAAAGAGGGTCGGCAGCCTGACTGCCCGTCTGCCTTCCGGCCGATCGTGTTGCTGGATGAGGTGGGAAAGGCCTTGGAGAGAGTCGTGGCTTCCCGCCTCATCCGGCATCTGTCGGAGGAGGGTCCGGACTTGTCGGACCACCAGTACGGCTTCAGGGCTGGGCGGTCCACGACGGACGCCCTGATGGCCCTGAAGTCGTGGTCGACGGAGGCGACCAACCGGGGGGAAAAGGTGCTGGCGGTGTCGTTGGACATCGCCAACGCCTTCAACAGCCTGCCTTTTGAAGCGATACTGGCAGCGCTCCGTTTCCACGGAGTGCCCCAGTACCTTCAGCGGCTGTTGGAGGGCTACCTCCTGGGGAGAAAGGTCGCCTACGTCGACAGGCAAGGTGTGGTGGTCCGGCGGGCGGTCGGGTGTGGGGTCCCACAGGGCTCAGTTCTTGGCCCGATCCTGTGGGACCTAGGCTACGACTGGGTGCTCCGTGGCAATCTCCTGCCACGGATGCGTGTCATCTGTTATGCAGATGACACCCTGGTCGTAGCCAGAGGGGGGAGTTGGAGGGAGGTGCAGCTGCTGGCCACAGTGGGCACCTCTCTGGTGGTGGCCCGCATCGAGGCGCTGGGCCTTAGGGTGGCGGCGGAAAAGACCGAGGCCCTACTTTTCCATGGGCCTCGGGGTGGACCGCCCCCTGGGGCGGCGATTGATGTGGGCGGGGTGAGGGTTCGGGTGGGGACCCAAATGAAATACCTGGGTCTCCGCCTGGACGGGCGGTGGAGCTTTGGGGACCATTTCCACGGACTGGTCCCCAAGCTCGTGGGGGCGGCAGCAGCGCTAGGAAGGCTGCTGCCGAACTCGGGGGGGCCGGGGACCACCTGCCGCCGGCTGTATGCGGGGGTGGTCCGAAGCATGGCCCTCTACGGGGCCCCGGTGTGGGTGGATGCCCTCAGTGCCACCAATGTCCGTCTGCTGCGCAGGGCGCAGCGGACGGTGGCACTGAGGGTGATCCGGGGGTACCGGACGGTATCCGGGGGGGCGGCCTGCGTGCTCGCGGGCAGCCCCCCGTGGGAGTTGGAGGCCCGGGTTCTCGCCGCCGTCTATCAGCTCAAGGCGGCGAGACGCGGTGACGGTCAGCGCCCGACGTTTGAGGATGTAGTGGACACCAGACGTCGGGCGCAGCAGGAGTCGCTGCGGCGATGGGCGGAGGACCTGGCGGACTCCACCTATGGTCTTCGCACCATAGACGCAGTCCGTCCGGTCCTTGAAAGGTGGGTGGGGAGGCCTCGGGGCTCCCTGACGTTCAGGCTGGTGCAGGTGCTGACAGGACATGGGTGTTTTGGTCGGTACCTGCACCGAATAGCCAGGAGGGAGCCCACCGCCGCGTGCCATGAGTGTGGCGCGGCGGAAGACACCGCGCAGCACACCCTGGAAGAGTGTGTTGCGTGGGTCGAGCAGCGCCGCATTCTGGTTGCGGCGGTCGGAAGGGACCTTTCACTGCCAAGCATAGTTCTGTCTATGCTCGACAGTGAGGGGTCCTGGGAGGCGATGGCCTCTTTCTGCGAGGATGTGATGTCGCGGAAGGAGGCCGCGGAGCGGGCCAGGGAGGAAGACCCCCTGGCAGATCCGCTCCGGCGCAGACGTGTGGGGAGGAGAAGGAGGCGCTACGATCGCCTTCTTCCTCCCCACTAGCCGAAATCAGGTGGTGGGTCGGGGGACCCACTACCTATTGCACGATTTCGGCCGTCTGGGGGATGACTGGGGTGGTACCAGGTCGTCCCCCTTTTAGCGCCTGTGGCCCGGCAAAGTCATTGCCGGGCCGACCGCCGGGGCGTCTCGGAGCATTTCCCATGGTCCCGGGGCGCCCCTCTGCATGGCGGAGGGTGGTACACCGTTGGTTTTTAGTGGGTATACCTTCGGGGACTCCCACATACCCCTCTCGACTCCCCCGAGTCGGGAGGGGACCCATAAAGGGTTTTCCAACGAAAAAAAAAAAAAAAAAAAAAAAAGGAGCGCAGCGAACTAACCGCAATAGTGGGGGGGGACCTGTCTTTGCCGGCTGTTGCTGGAGCCATGGTTGGAAGTGAAAGAGCGTGGGAGGCAATGATCGCCTTCAGCGAACAAGTAATGTCGAGGAAGGAGTCGCTGGAGAGGGCCAGGGAGAGTGATCCCCTGGCGCATCCGAATCGGCGCAGGAGGCCTGGACGGAGGAGACGGGCGGCAGCCGATTTAATGCCACCATAAAATGGGAGTGTGGGTGACAGGATAGGGTGGCTGTCGCCTGTGCACATCAACGCCCTCAAGGAGGATATAATTGCAGTAGCCAATGCTACGCACGAAGCTATTCCCTTCGTCACACCATCTGGCGGGGGACCTTATGGGGTTGTGGACACAAAGAGCGGGGGCCCTGCGTGTCAGGCAAACAACCCCAAGGAGGACGGCGGCGTGGTGTGGCCCACGCCACCGTGAGGAGGAGGTGTCCGTTCGCGCGGGCAACCGCTGATAGGGTCACAGATGTATGCGAAAGCTTGCCTGCGGCCCTATCGCAAGGCGGGAGTAAGGCACGTGGGGTTTTAGCCGGTAGAAGTCCGGCATAACCCGCACGTCTCCCCCGGGGCGTGCGGGTATCCATGAGGATTTCCCCACGATAAAAAAAAAAAAAAAAAAGGTTAGAACAGTGATCAAAACAAAACAAAAAAAAATCCTGAAACTTCATCTAAGTCCTGGCTCCATAGCCCCCCTAACTGGGAACTAACATAACCTAAATGACACATCCGGATTCTGGCGCTTCGCCGGCCGCTGCCGCGGCACGCTCGCTTCGCTCGCTCGGCACTCGCGTTTTGGTCACTGTTCTAACCTAACCTAACCTAAACCTAAACCTAAGTCATAGCGCCCCTAAGGCTACACTCCAACCCAAAAGTTGCCAGATTATCTGGATAGCTGTCGTTCTTGAAATGTTTTAGAGTAAGTTGTATATATTAATAAAGGCACTGCACACGGTCTTTGTCGCGAATTACAAAATGTGCCTTTTATTATTGTCAGATTTGAATTTCGCGGGCTAGGTGGGCGCTTTAGCCTTAAGTGTTGTTTCACGCACTGGGGCCCAATGATGAGCCAAATATTTTTTTTTTATTTTTTTTTGATCTGGACTATATGTTGTTGGCCAGAGTGGCCATAACAACTTCACCCGGACAGAGGGCTAGCGCAAGTGCGCTCCAGCCAGAGGGGCAGGGGGGCAGCTAGCTCAAGGGCGCCACAAGGGACACGACCTCGGCTTGGGCCGCTGCCAGGAGAGGTGGCGAGGGTAAATCTACCACCGGATCGGAACGCGACCTCGACTGAGATGATAAGCCAAAATATACTATCTCAACATTTATATTATGAAAGGCGGGTAGCTATTTCCAATCGGTATTATCTGCGGGTAGTTATCGCGTCAAGTAGTAGGTAGGTACTCAGCGAAATAAATTTCGTTCTTGTAAATGTGAATGTGTGAAAATGTGACCTTTTAAGGAGACAAGTATTACTTAATAGTATAGCAATTTAAAAAATCTGAAATTATGTATAAGCTAGGGTTCATTTTGGAAAATATAGGCAAATGCGTGGCTTGAGTAATTATAAAGTGCTTGTGTTGATCTGCGTTCTAGTAAGTGCTCGTATGATTGCATAATGGGATCAAAATCCGTTCTGCGGGGTATTTTAATAATTCTTATCGATATCGGAATCCATTCCAAAACCTTAAACCGTCACGATTCTAGCCAATATTCAATTTATCTTTAAAAATGTTTCATTGTTAGTAACTAATCGAAATTATGTCTGACTATTACTCACAGTGAAATGATTTTCGGTATAACTTTAAAATTGGCAGAAATAATCATTTTAAGTTTCGGAATCCGTTTCCGATATCGATTCGAATGATTTTAAATAACCCCGCCTGAACGTTTCCTGTAAAAAGTGCGGATTTAAAAGCAATAAAATGTCGATAGTCCGTCCCGAATATCCCGATTGAACATCACACAACGGTCGTCTCATAAACTTACAATTTATAAGATCGTAAACGTATCAAGTAAATTTGCAGAAAAATACGCCCAGTCGATACCTATGTCTGAACATAGTGCTAAATTGTTTGGTGAGTTTAATAAATTAGAAAATATTGCAGTCAAAGATAGATTGATGTAAAACGGGCGAAGTTGGATTTGCTGAAGATTTTTTTTTAAGATTACTAATATTCCCGTTAGCCCCTCCATCTAAGCTAATTCATGTGTTAGGAGTGGGCCCAGGTCAATAGTTTGACGGCTAGGATGGGATCGAACCCGGAACCTCTCGGCTACGAGGGCGCCTCTAACCACTAGGCTATAGACGCTGTTCGGGTTATGAAACCGAACAGCGCAGAGTATGCACTTTTTATACGCGGCGGCTTTGTAAGACCGTTTTAAGTTAGTACGTTACCAACCACCTACCAAACCATACTAACCATAAAAACCATTTCGTCGCGTATTCACCACCATTTAACATTAATTAATATAGAATTACCATAGTGTTAATAATAACCATTTTACCAGTTATTGTGCTGTGTTAAGTTTAGTAACCTTACCTTTGTAGACATTTAAATAAACCATAATTTAAACCAATTTGCTGTCGTGGACTTAATTTATAACACCCTACAACCAGAAAATAATTAGTAGTGAACACTACCATAAAAATTGTGTAGACTGCTACAGACGCCTTATTATGAATATATGTGACTCAGGCGCTGCGCAAACATAGATACCTACTTATGTTGCCGACAAAGGATACCGCCATAGAAAATAGTTTAAGCTGTTGCCAATACCGGATACAGCAACTACGGTTTTCAAAAGTATCTACGTCTGAGCAGTGCCTAATATAGGTACAGGTGAATAAAAAAACGTTGCATAATAGTACAGTAATGATGGTGAAAAATTACTTTATTGAAGTAATAATAGTTCGATTCTTTACTCCTAATAATAATTATTATCAATAGGTTATTATACTTTTGGGTCCCTATTACTTACGTACGAGGCATGCCTTTTAAGTTCTGTCGTTTCCATAATTCCCGGCAATTTTGAATTTGGAACTGTTCTATATTCGAATGTGTTTAAATTTCGAATCTCAAAACAGTTGAATGTATTAGGATTAATGTTATTGTTTAGTCACAGCGTCGATTAGAATCTGTCAGGTTACGTAGGAAAATGAATCTTTCTGAGGAAAATGTTCGTGCAATAATTTTCTACAACTTTAGAAGAGGCCTGACACGGCTTCAGTGTTTTGAAGAGCTAATATCTGTGTTCAGGGATGAAGCCCCATGTCTGCGGACTGTCGAACGCTGGTATTTAGAATTCCAGCGTGGACATACTAGTGTTAGTGACAAATCTCGCGAAGGTCGCCCAAAATCTGCATTCACTGAAGATAACATCATTGGAGTGAGACAACTAATTCTCGAAGATCGTCATGTGACGTATCGAGAGATAGAGGCTCTATTAGGCATCTCAGGGACAACCATTCAGAAGATCTTGCATGAAGCGCTTGGTGTAAGAAAGCTAGTTTGCCGTTGGATACCGCATCTGCTTTCCGACGATCACAAGGCGGCCCGCGTCAGATGGTGTAAGAAAACTCTGCAAAGGTTCAACCGAGGAGAGTCAAATCACGTCTACGACATCATCAGTGGTGACGAATCTTGGATCTATGCCTACGATCCTGATTCCAAACAACAATCTACAATCTGGGTCTTTCAAGACGAGCCAAAGCCGACTAAAGTTGTTCGTTCTCGAAGCACTTCAAAGAAGATGGTGGCCACGTTCGTTAGAAAAACCGGCCATGTTGCGACTATTGCACTTGATGATCGTAGAACGGTTAACGCAGAGTGGTATACCACAGTTTGTTTACCACAAGTCATCGCCGAACTTCGAAAATCTAACTCAAAGCGACGCATCATCCTGCACCACGACAATGCAAGTTCACACAGCGCTCGTCAAACGATTGAGTATTTGAAGCAGGAAAAAGTAGAAATTCTTGACCATCCTCCATACAGTCCTGACCTAAGCCCTAACGATTTTTTTACATTTCCTAAAATTAAGAAAAGTCTTCGTGGTCAAAGGTTCCAGTCCAGTGAAGAAGCAGTCGACGCTTTCAAGTCAGCCATTTTGAACACCCCCACTTTAGAGTGGAATAAATGTTATAATAACTGGTTTGAGCGAATGGAAAAGTGTATTAAGCTACGTGGTGAATACTTTGAAAAACAATAAAAAGTACTATAAGGTTCTAGTTGTGTTTTTTTCTTCAAACGACAAAACTTAAAAGGCATCCCTCGTACCAATCCAGAACAGTCATATTACACTAGTGTCTTGTAGTTTTTAAAGTAACGTTACACACATTAATATTTTAAAAATGCCCAAATTTGGTAGGCACAAAAACAAAATAAAAATAATTGTTTTTGTTTTATTGATAATAAATAAAAAAATATATATATCGTGTGCGAAATATGTTACGTATACTTTGTTGCATATTTTTATGGTCGCCCACCGGCTTTTCAGCTGTCGCACGCTAATCCTAACAACTTTGTTACAGATACGAATTTACAGTGTCTATCTGTTTCATGATTTGCTTTTCGGTGCTCGATTAAAATATGAAAAATATTAAAATAAATTCGGAGAAACTAATGGTAATGTTTTCTAATTATTGATATTGAACAATATGTATAAAAATCGCACTGGTAAAAAAATATAAAAAACCTGTTTACAAAAACGGTACCCGCAGTTCGAAACCACATGGGAGATTTGGAGTTTACGTATTAAAAATAAAAAAAAAACATAAAAATGTTTATTAAAAAGAAATATACTGTATTATGGTATCTATTAGGGTGTAAAATTAAATGTACAAATTCACTTAACTCTTACTTTACAAATGGCACAGATAAAGGTGCCGATTCTGTTGTTACAAACGAAATTCAAAACTGTGTTTATCTATCCTGCTCGTTTTCGCGATGTACGAGCAAGAGAAAACATTTTCTGTGTCAAATTTCGTTTAGTATTCGCCGACAACAGAATTGGCCTCGAAGTAGTAGTAAACATGTGTAAATGGCGACAAACTAATTTATTGTAATTTTATGGGAAATCTTCCATTTCATAAGTTCAAAGTGTTGTTAGTATCTCACTGGTCGATGATAATCTACAATTTACTAATTTAACGTTGGTCAGTCACCAAATACACTAGATGAATACAAATAAAAATCAATACAAATCGTATCATAATTATAAATTATTAAATTCGTCAGAAAGGCAAGATTTCTATTTAAATATTACCTATAAATCAATTTTAATGTTTAGCGAAAAATCACAGCAAGCGTTAGAAAAAAAATGTAAACTAAATCTAAAAATAAATAAAGAAATAAAATTTTTATTCTTAAGTTAACAGTGATATGTAGGATCGATTATTCGAGTTTTTATTTAAATCGATAATCGGATAACATAAAATTTTATAAATTAACAATACCTAATTATTTAAAACACTGGTCGGTTCTACACTACATGAAATAAATACAAACGTTATGAATATTCATAATGAAAACTTACATCTAATCTGGTTCTAAAGGCTACAGACATACGGTTGATATTCAAAACCTTAAGTCCCACTCAATGCCGAGTTCAAGCGTGAATGAGACGCGAGGTCGACGCTTAAAGAATTTCCTTTTAATTACTCATACTCGGAAAGTTGGTCTGAAGTTGCCTGAGGGGCGGGTTGAAAGTAATACTTTTCAGCCCTAGGGAGAATGGCTTTCAACTGACAGCTGTCAAATTATTAAAAAGAAACTAGTTATATTTTCACATTTCTATTGAACCAGGCCAGCCAACTAAAAAAAATCAAAATAGGCGGCAATCCGATCTTCATTTTTTTTCGAGTTGTAGAGTATTGTTCGTACTTCCTTGTATTATTTCTTTAGCCAATTCCTGTTTTTATTTTTACTCTCCTTGTATTCGTAATGAAAAGAACAGCGTTTACCTCGGGTGAAAGACTTATTATGACCCTCGAACTATTGGCGCCCCTGCCTTGACTAAATAAGTTACTTTCATCCCTAGGATAAAAATGTACTATTATCATTTCGTCTGCAACCTTATAATAATTTAACTAAATTATGTCAGCTTATTACAACATTTACACACTACTTTCAGAGGGTAAACAAGATTAATACCTATTCTAATTAATGAACACACACATTGAAACTCGCGAGACGCTGACGGGAAGACTATAAGACTTTTATCACTAAAATTTGTATTTAAACATTTAGACAACTGACGACTGTATCACAGATTCCATAATTATGATGATTTCTCGATTACGTTGTGGTGCTTCTGAGCGGGCAATATTGTTGCATAAATTGTTCTTTGCCAGGCATGTTTAGTTGCCAGGCAATGTAGCCAAATATATCAGATTTTTTTCCAACGATTTTTCCACTTTTTTGTTTCTTCGCTGGGATATGTTTAAAAATATTGGCCATTTGAGAGCGCTATTAAATAATCTAAGGCCTCATTACAGTCTATTCCGTCAACGCACTCTTAATTAGGATCAGTCGAGCTTACAATACAAGTAGACTTTCTATATATACCTCGGGCCAAGGAGAAACGATATGAAAACGAATAGGTTATCGAAAGAGACGTTGCAGCACCACCTGCCGAGTTCAATTGTCGAACTCAAACACACCCAAAAAAATAATTCATCAAAAGCAGACCAGCCATTTCCGAGTTTTTGCGAGACTGACGCACGGCAATTGATTTTTGAAAGGGCGCTCGAACGCTGGAGAAGCCGCTTTGATCATTATTACTGTTTCGTGTCGCTTCTCTTTGGCCGTGCAATATAAACATTGGGGAGTGAACTTGCCGCCGCTATCAGTCCGAGTCACCTTCCGGCGCCGGCTCCGCCAGCCCCTGCGCGTACGCGGCCTGGATACTCTCGCACACAAACTTGTATTGATTCTGGGGAGAAAATAAATTTGACTTTACTTTAACTACATACATTTATTGAGACGAAAAGTACACAATATTGTTTATTTTATCCCGCGTTTTCGTCCATTCGACTCCGTTTAATTTTGTCTAAAGACGTCCATTCAATCTACTACAATATTGAAAATTATTTTTAAAATTTTGAAGACCAGTGCAGTTGGCAGGGTGTGGCGGGACCAGTGCAGTAGATAGGGTGTGGCGGAACCAGGGACTGACCGCGTTCTGTATGCACATGGGGCGCTGCGCCCGCATGGCGCGCACCAGGTCCAGCGGGTAGAGCGGCTGGCGGCGCGCCAGCAGCGCCAGCCGCTCTATAGTGCAGTTGGTAGTGTGTAGTGTGTGGGACTGACCGCGTTCTGTATGCACATGGGGCGCTGCGCCCGCATGGCGCGCACCAGGTCCAGCGGGTAGAGCGGCTGGCGGCGCGCCAGCAGCGCCAGCCGCTCTATAGTGCAGTTGGTAGTGTGTAGTGTGTGGGACTGACCGCGTTCTGTATGCACATGGGGCGCTGCGCCCGCATGGCGCGCACCAGGTCCAGCGGGTAGAGCGGCTGGCGGCGCGCCAGCAGCGCCAGCCGCTCTATAGTGCAGTTGGTAGTGTGTAGTGTGTGGGACTGACCGCGTTCTGTATGCACATGGGGCGCTGCGCCCGCATGGCGCGCACCAGGTCCAGCGGGTAGAGCGGCTGGCGGCGCGCCAGCAGCGCCAGCCGCTCTATAGTGCAGTTGGTAGTGTGTAGTGTGTGGGACTGACCGCGTTCTGTATGCACATGGGGCGCTGCGCCCGCATGGCGCGCACCAGGTCCAGCGGGTAGAGCGGCTGGCGGCGCGCCAGCAGCGCCAGCCGCTCTATAGTGCAGTTGGTAGTGTGTAGTGTGTGGGACTGACCGCGTTCTGTATGCACATGGGGCGCTGCGCCCGCATGGCGCGCACCAGGTCCAGCGGGTAGAGCGGCTGGCGGCGCGCCAGCAGCGCCAGCCGCTCTATAGTGCAGTTGGTAGTGTGTAGTGTGTGGGACTGACCGCGTTCTGTATGCACATGGGGCGCTGCGCCCGCATGGCGCGCACCAGGTCCAGCGGGTAGAGCGGCTGGCGGCGCGCCAGCAGCGCCAGCCGCTCTATAGTGCAGTTGGTAGTGTGTAGTGTGTGGGACTGACCGCGTTCTGTATGCACATGGGGCGCTGCGCCCGCATGGCGCGCACCAGGTCCAGCGGGTAGAGCGGCTGGCGGCGCGCCAGCAGCGCCAGCCGCTCTATAGTGCAGTTGGTAGTGTGTAGTGTGTGGGACTGACCGCGTTCTGTATGCACATGGGGCGCTGCGCCCGCATGGCGCGCACCAGGTCCAGCGGGTAGAGCGGCTGGCGGCGCGCCAGCAGCGCCAGCCGCTCTATAGTGCAGTTGGTAGTGTGTAGTGTGTGGGACTGACCGCGTTCTGTATGCACATGGGGCGCTGCGCCCGCATGGCGCGCACCAGGTCCAGCGGGTAGAGCGGCTGGCGGCGCGCCAGCAGCGCCAGCCGCTCTATAGTGCAGTTGGTAGTGTGTAGTGTGTGGGACTGACCGCGTTCTGTATGCACATGGGGCGCTGCGCCCGCATGGCGCGCACCAGGTCCAGCGGGTAGAGCGGCTGGCGGCGCGCCAGCAGCGCCAGCCGCTCTATAGTGCAGTTGGTAGTGTGTAGTGTGTGGGACTGACCGCGTTCTGTATGCACATGGGGCGCTGCGCCCGCATGGCGCGCACCAGGTCCAGCGGGTAGAGCGGCTGGCGGCGCGCCAGCAGCGCCAGCCGCTCTATAGTGCAGTTGGTAGTGTGTAGTGTGTGGGACTGACCGCGTTCTGTATGCACATGGGGCGCTGCGCCCGCATGGCGCGCACCAGGTCCAGCGGGTAGAGCGGCTGGCGGCGCGCCAGCAGCGCCAGCCGCTCTATAGTGCAGTTGGTAGTGTGTAGTGTGTGGGACTGACCGCGTTCTGTATGCACATGGGGCGCTGCGCCCGCATGGCGCGCACCAGGTCCAGCGGGTAGAGCGGCTGGCGGCGCGCCAGCAGCGCCAGCCGCTCTATAGTGCAGTTGGTAGTGTGTAGTGTGTGGGACTGACCGCGTTCTGTATGCACATGGGGCGCTGCGCCCGCATGGCGCGCACCAGGTCCAGCGGGTAGAGCGGCTGGCGGCGCGCCAGCAGCGCCAGCCGCTCTATAGTGCAGTTGGTAGTGTGTAGTGTGTGGGACTGACCGCGTTCTGTATGCACATGGGGCGCTGCGCCCGCATGGCGCGCACCAGGTCCAGCGGGTAGAGCGGCTGGCGGCGCGCCAGCAGCGCCAGCCGCTCTATAGTGCAGTTGGTAGTGTGTAGTGTGTGGGACTGACCGCGTTCTGTATGCACATGGGGCGCTGCGCCCGCATGGCGCGCACCAGGTCCAGCGGGTAGAGCGGCTGGCGGCGCGCCAGCAGCGCCAGCCGCTCTATAGTGCAGTTGGTAGTGTGTAGTGTGTGGGACTGACCGCGTTCTGTATGCACATGGGGCGCTGCGCCCGCATGGCGCGCACCAGGTCCAGCGGGTAGAGCGGCTGGCGGCGCGCCAGCAGCGCCAGCCGCTCTATAGTGCAGTTGGTAGTGTGTAGTGTGTGGGACTGACCGCGTTCTGTATGCACATGGGGCGCTGCGCCCGCATGGCGCGCACCAGGTCCAGCGGGTAGAGCGGCTGGCGGCGCGCCAGCAGCGCCAGCCGCTCTATAGTGCAGTTGGTAGTGTGTAGTGTGTGGGACTGACCGCGTTCTGTATGCACATGGGGCGCTGCGCCCGCATGGCGCGCACCAGGTCCAGCGGGTAGAGCGGCTGGCGGCGCGCCAGCAGCGCCAGCCGCTCTATAGTGCAGTTGGTAGTGTGTAGTGTGTGGGACTGACCGCGTTCTGTATGCACATGGGGCGCTGCGCCCGCATGGCGCGCACCAGGTCCAGCGGGTAGAGCGGCTGGCGGCGCGCCAGCAGCGCCAGCCGCTCTATAGTGCAGTTGGTAGTGTGTAGTGTGTGGGACTGACCGCGTTCTGTATGCACATGGGGCGCTGCGCCCGCATGGCGCGCACCAGGTCCAGCGGGTAGAGCGGCTGGCGGCGCGCCAGCAGCGCCAGCCGCTCTATAGTGCAGTTGGTAGTGTGTAGTGTGTGGGACTGACCGCGTTCTGTATGCACATGGGGCGCTGCGCCCGCATGGCGCGCACCAGGTCCAGCGGGTAGAGCGGCTGGCGGCGCGCCAGCAGCGCCAGCCGCTCTATAGTGCAGTTGGTAGTGTGTAGTGTGTGGGACTGACCGCGTTCTGTATGCACATGGGGCGCTGCGCCCGCATGGCGCGCACCAGGTCCAGCGGGTAGAGCGGCTGGCGGCGCGCCAGCAGCGCCAGCCGCTCTATAGTGCAGTTGGTAGTGTGTAGTGTGTGGGACTGACCGCGTTCTGTATGCACATGGGGCGCTGCGCCCGCATGGCGCGCACCAGGTCCAGCGGGTAGAGCGGCTGGCGGCGCGCCAGCAGCGCCAGCCGCTCTATAGTGCAGTTGGTAGTGTGTAGTGTGTGGGACTGACCGCGTTCTGTATGCACATGGGGCGCTGCGCCCGCATGGCGCGCACCAGGTCCAGCGGGTAGAGCGGCTGGCGGCGCGCCAGCAGCGCCAGCCGCTCTATAGTGCAGTTGGTAGTGTGTGGTGTGTGGGACTGACCGCGTTCTGTATGCACATGGGGCGCTGCGCCCGCATGGCGCGCACCAGGTCCAGCGGGTAGAGCGGCTGGCGGCGCGCCAGCAGCGCCAGCCGCTCTATAGTGCAGTTGGTAGTGTGTAGTGTGTGGGACTGACCGCGTTCTGTATGCACATGGGGCGCTGCGCCCGCATGGCGCGCACCAGGTCCAGCGGGTAGAGCGGCTGGCGGCGCGCCAGCAGCGCCAGCGCCGTCTCGCACAGCACCAGCGCGCCGGTGCGCCCCACGCCCGCCGAGCAGTGCACCACCAGCGGCGGCTCCAGCACACGCTCCACCGGCTCGGCGAGCTCCGAGCCCGCAGGATCGTCCACTGTGGGGATCACTGTGGGAACAGACGAGAATACTGGTTCACTGGCAGTGTGTGGTGTATGGTGAATGGTGTGCGCTGTGTGGTGTGTGTTGTGCGGTGTATGGTGTGCGGCGTGCGGTGTATGGCGTGCGGTGTGCGGTGTGTGGTGTATGGTGTGCGGTATATGGTGTACGTTGCATGGTGTGCGGTGTATGGTGTGTTTGTGTGTTGTGCGGTGTATGGTGTGCGTTGTCCGGTGTATGGTGTGTGTTGTGCGGTGTATGGTGTGCGGTGTGCGGTGTATGGCGTGCGGTGTGTGGTGTATGGTGTGCGGTATATGGTGTACGTTGCATGGTGTGTGGTGTATGGTGTGCGGTGTATGGTGTGTGTGTGTGTGTGTTGTGCGGTGTATGGTGTGCGGTGTTCGGTGTATGGTGTGCGGTGTATGGTGTGCGCTGTGTAGGGTGCGGTGTATGTTGTGCGGTGTGTGGTGTGTGGTGCGCGGTGTGTGGTGCGCGGTGTGTGGTGCGCGGTGTGTGGTGTGCGGTGTATGGTGTGCGGTGTGCAGTGTGTGGTGTATGGTGTGCGGTGTATGGTGTGTGTGTGTTGTGCGGTGTGTGGTGTATGGTGTGTGGTGTGTTGTGTGCGGTGTGTGGTGTGCGGTGTGTGGTGTGTGGTGTGCGGTGTGTGTTGAACGGTGTATGGTGTGTGGTGTGTGTTGTGCGGTGTATGGTGTGCACTGTGTGGTGTGTGTTGTGCGGTGTATGATGTGCGCTGCGTGGTGTGTGGTGTAAAGTGTGCGGTGTGTGTTGTGCGATGTATGGTGTGCACTGTGTGGTGTGTGTTGTGCGGTGTATGGTGTGCGCTGTGTGGTGTGCGGTGTATAGTGTGCGGTGTGTGGTGTGCGGTGGTTACCGGCGCGATGGTGTCGCAGCTCGGCGCAGAGGCGCGTGAAGTGTATGAAGGCGGCGGAGTCGTCGGGCACGCCGTGGTCGGGCCACGCCGTGTACTGCAGCTGCGTCACATCGCGCGACGCGCCGGAGCTCTCCTACACACACACACATTGCTATGAGTCAATTGACGACCGCTTGGCGCAGTGGCCGCAGGCACTTACAAATTGTCAATATTATTTATTTTTTATATTATTTATATTGTTGTGGTGTGTAAGCATGTGTCAACCTGTATGGTCATCTCCCTCCGAATGTAGTGTCCGTGGTCGTGCTCGGAGCGGGTGGTGACGAGCAGCTCGGGGCCGGCGGGCAGCGGCGCGGCGGCGGCGCGCGGCCAGTACTGGTGGCACTTGGCGCGGCCGCGCTCCGCCAGCACCGTCAGCATCACCACCACGCTGCTCTCGCTCTCCCACACCATCTGCCAGAAGTCGCCCACCGTGGACGCTAGGGGACCTGGAGATAGGGGGAGAAGGTTTATTTTTGTTCTCATTTAAAAAATGTAATAAACCCGGCTAACAAGTGTCCGAAACGCCCGATGCTAAACGGATACCGTAGCCTATGTCATGCTTAATAGATGTTACCCTAGGGATGAAAGTAAATTATTTAGTCCCGAGACGGGTTTTCGAGGGACAAAATAAGTCTTTCGAGGTAAACACTGCACTTTGCATTACGAATACAATTTAAAGAAATAGACCTACTTTCCGAGTATGAGTAATGGCATTTCTCGCAAGTTGACGGCCTAAAGGAAGTAAGATACAGGGAAGTAAAGGTGAAGATTTTGGGATTGTATTATAGTTAGTGGAGTATATCGATAAATCGAAAAAATCGCTTCAAACTTTGCAACAAGAAAAAAAGTGGAAGGGTTTTTATTTCATCCAATTTAACTGATTAATTAAATACTAAGTATAGTCGCAGCGTTAAGGATCGAGGCATCGGGCCATGAACAATTGGATATAGTTTTACAGAATTGAATCAACCCACATGCACTGCTGTAGACAAAAACGAACCTTGTGTTAGTGGTTCTAGGTTGCTATTAGTTTGCAGAAGTGTGTGTGGGTTGGTTCCACTTTGCAAAACAACGTCCAATTGTTGAGCTTATGGAGAGATTCCATTGTTATTGCTATACTGTAATAATGTACCTTGCGTAGCGATGTAGGTGAGCACAACATCTGAATTGGGTATTTCCATATTGATATAAGAAGCGTTGATATAATCGCCGTTTTGTCCATTCTTGATTACTACACGTGTCGAGTCGTCTGCAACAATAAATATTTTAATTTATAAAATATAGGAAATAAATGTCGCCATTCTAAAACATTATAATATTTCTTTCACAATTATTGCTAGAACAGATGACCTTATGTAAATAATATAATTATTAATGGTCCTAAGTTTGACAGCTTTTTATATGATCTATTATTGATTATTAGATACTTGCCTCCTGCCCTGCCTGTCGTATGCCTGCCAAACTTGGATTTTCAACAACTACACCATCAACAGAATATTAACAACCCAAAGAGCCATGGAACGTAGTATACTGAATATAAAAAGACAAGACAAGCATAGAAATGTAGACATCAGAAAACAAACAAAGGTTATAGATGCACTAAATTATTGTCAAAAACAAAAATGGAAATGGGCCGGGCATGTAGCTCGCATGGACGAGAACAAATGGACTAAGAGAGTTACAACATGGGCTGGACCTATCGGCAATAGGAGAAAAGGCAGGCCGCTGGAAAGATGGAGTGACGAGTTGAGAAAAACGGCAGGACAAGACTGGATAAAAACAGCGAATGATAGGAAAACATGGAAGGACATGGAGGAGGCCTTCACTCGAGAGAGGTCCTTGATTATTACAAATAACACGACATAACATTTATAAATAATACAAATAATTATAATTAATATACTAACAATATATGATTTTTGATACTAACAATACTGACTCAAATGAATACTTGACTGAAAATGAAAACATTGATGAAATAATTAATAATTTAATTTTTTTTGTAAATGTAATCTTAAAGTTTGTAATTGTAATTTGTAAATGTAAAATTTCAAGGAATAAATGGCTTTAATAATAAAAAATAATAATAAATAATTATTGATTATTACATATAACGATGGTTCGGTCCATTTAGAATGTGTATAACTTGATTTGTTTTAATTAATGTAGGTATATAATTTAAACCAAAAGGGCACGAGATAATAAGGGATGAGAAGCATGTGACTAAAAGAGTGATGAATACGAATGTGTATGGATACAGTATAAGAAAAGATGGAGGGATTGTATTAAGAGTGATATGAACGAGGTTGGACTGGATGTGAGTATGACGGGAAACCCGATGAATGGAAGGAAACGACAGACCGCGCCGACCCCAGATAATTGGAAAAGATACGGCAGATGATGATGTAAGTAAACTGTCGAAAAAAAAAGAAATATAACAAAATGTAAAAACACAAGCCCGCCGAGTTTCTAGCCGTATCTTCCCAGTCGAGGTCGCTATCCGATACGGTTGTAGATATAAAAAAAATAAAAATAAAAAATTACAATTTGCAAGTAACCGCGGGCCTGAAAAAAATAAACGATTAGAATTTTGAAATAAGAACAAGGACTCACAGGGCGCGATGTCCCGGTACCGGTTCTTGTTCGCGTTGGCGGGCAGGCGCGCGGCGGCGGCGGGCAGCTCGGGCAGGCGCCGCGCCAGCGCCTCGTACTGCGCCAGCGCCGCGCCGCTCGCCAGCCCGTCGCCCAGCAGCAGCAGCGACTGCTGCAGCGGCTGCGCTCCCCCGCCCTCCCCCGCGCCCGCGCCCGGCAGCGGCACGAAGCACACCGCCGGCTCCTCCGCGCCGCCAGACTCCGCTTCGTACACCGCTGCACATCATACTAATATTATAAATAGGAAAACTTTGTTGGTTTGATTGTAATGAATAGGCTCCGAAACTACTGAACCGATTTGAAAAATTATTTCACTGTTGGGAGGCTACACTATCCCCGGGTGACATAGGCTATAATATATTTTCAAAAAAATTAGGGATCCTTACTAAAAATTGAATAATGTAACCGCAATGTACCCGTGCGAAGCCGGGGCGGGCCGCTTCATAAATATTACTAGACTGACGCCCGGGAAGTATGAAACACTAGCTGTGCCCCCGGACTTCGTCCGCGTAGTATTTAACTTAACAAAAATTTCGGGATTATCGGTATAAAAAGTATCCTATATGTTAATCCCGGTTATAAACTATCCGTGTTCCAAATTTCATCCAAATCCGTTAAGTAGTTTTTGCGTGAAGGAGTAGAGTATCCACACTCACAAACTTTCACATTTATAATATTAGTAGGATATGTAGTGAGTAGTATGGGCGAGCGCACACACACAAGGCAGTCGAGAGTGGTGGCGTAGTGACATGACGGCATGAGAAAACGTCATGCCATTAGCTGTGACGGCAAACTGGTAGATTTTAGAGCCAAAGTACGCGCCAATAGATGTTTCACATCAAAAAATCTCTATGATTAGCTAATAGACATAGGAAATGAGGTGTTTGTGCCCATAGAGCTTACCGTTCGGTTTGACAACCAGCGTGAGGACGCCTTTCGTATTCCTAATGATATGTACGACTTGCTCGTGAGTCAACTCGTCGACGTCCGAACCGTTTATTGACAACACCTGTAACAAAATAAATGCATAATAATATATGTACTATATAATAATTAATATTCATAATGAAATGATTAATTTGCATAAAATGTTCATTCTATTATTGAGAAATTAATTTTCCAAGCTTGGATCTGATTCAGTAAATCTGCCAACAAAAAATTTGGAAAACTTGATTGACGGTGCACTGACATTGTCGCATGACAGCATGTATAAATATAAACATTTTAGAAATAAATTAATACCACCAACAAGCTAAAGTAAAAATAAACGCCGCTCGCAAGATGTCGTACTCAAATGTGTGCATTTTCTGATCACTATCAGAGAATGCTCACACTTGATTAGCTACATTATAGTGATAAGCCCTAAGGTGCGAGCGGACACTGAATAATATAGGAAAAATATAAATTAAGTCGAACTAAACTATGCAACCCAAATTATGTAAAATATGTATTGTACAGACAACAAAACAATTTCTTAAAAACAATTCATCTTAGTTCATTAGTTGTATTGTAAATCATTCTAAAACATTCTGAAAGGTATCATACGTGATAACGGACAGAATTAACTTGAATTAGTTTGATTTGCAGTGGCACTGTCAAGGGTGAAGTGACAGATGACGTCATCTCGGACCAATCACGCGCCACCTGGTAAGCTGTGGGTTAGTACCTGGTCGCCCTCCTGCAGCTGCAGACGCGTGCGCGGCGCGACGCGCGACACCAGCACGGGCGCGCCGCCGCCGCCGCGGACGTTGAACCCGAACAGGCCGTCGGCGCCGGCCGCCAGCCGCACGCACACCGCCTCCTCCCCGCCCGCCGCGCCCGCCCCTGCCGCACCCTCCCCCGCCCCTGCCGCCCCCGCCCCCGCCTCCGACCCCGACTCGGAGTCATCCGCGTACGACAGCTGCGGCGGCGGGATGCGCAGCCCGCGCTCCAGCTGGTCCTGATCCTCCTCGCTGTGCGGAGACATGGTGGTAACAAAGGTCTCTGACACCCACATCAGAGGTTGAACGCGGCCGGGCCATAGAGGACCGGATAAAAAAAAACATAAAAATGACAAGGTGGTTAGGGTACCCCATACTAAGTGACCTATTATATTTTAACCCCCTCCACCCCTTGGTGACCACCCGGTGATAGTAGTGTATGCCAAGACCTCGACGTCATTATTGGTTACCATTGTCGATCTTGGTTTACAGGAGCTACATGGTGGGAGTGTGTGGAGGGACCAGTCCCCTAGAAAAGGGACCAGTCCCCCCTCCTCCTCTATTTTTCACGTAGAAATTCGTTTTCAAACATTTTTTGCAAACGCTGAGCGCGCCAGATTTTCCTAGTGGATATTGATTACGTGACAAAAACCTAAGCCTGTCTTTCGCAAATTGGTTAGATTTCCTAAGGCATGCGCAGGTTTCCTACCGACGCTTTCCTTCACTGCCCGTAAGTGATAGTCATATAAAAATTATGATTACCCAGTGGTGCGAACCGGGGTGGGAACCCAGGATCTTATGCCCGCCATGACGCTTACCCAAGCGGCTATCAATTCTAGTCCTAACACGTAGGCAAAAAAAAATATAGTTAACTAGCGACACGCCCCGGCTTCGCACTGCTCTAAAATTATCAGTGTAACTCTACTATATTATGCATGTGTTATACATATAAATAAACCTTCCTCTTAAATTACTATATCTATTAAAAAAAACCGCATCAAAACCCGTTGCGTAGTTTTAAATATCTAAGCATACATAGGACAGACAGCGGGAAGCGACTTTGTTTTATACTACTTAGTGATCAAAGGTGCGACTGACTGTATGTCGGGCTGGTCGCGCGCGAGCTCGGCCCAGGCGGCGCGCGGCGGCGGCTCCGTGCTGGCCGTGACGCGCGCCCCCCGCGCCGCCGCCCCGCCCCCGACGCCGGCCCCGCCCCCGCCGCCCCCGCCGCCGCCCGGTGACGCGGTGCTGCACGAGTGGTCGCGGTTGCGGGAGCTGCTGCGTCTGTCGCACACATATAAGACATCGTTACATTGTGTTCCGGCCAACAGTGCACAGCACTAGTCTTTAATTCGTAATCTATGTTTTTTTCTCTACACTAAAATTATCTATGGTTATGCTTTATGATTCGATTACGCCTTGTCCCAAATTTGTTTTTGTTATGTTTAAGAGTAAAGTAAATGATAATAAAACGCCCCTGAAGTTTTAATTATTGGACACTGAGAAGGCCGTAAACGATAAGGCCCGTACACATTGCGTGCTATACAGGTTGATACAGAAAGGCATACCCTTTAAAAAAAACTTATCTTTATAATTCTAAAGCTATCAGCTTTGGAGGAAACTTGAAAAACAAAAGTTGTTACAGGGATACAGCTGTTGACAGATTTCATAAGTCTACAAATCCTTTATTTCTTCAACTGTCCCACAAAGCCGATAGTTTTAGATTTACAAAGTAAAGTTGCAAAAATAATAGTACATTATACGCTTTCTGTTTCACCTAGTACAGAGGTCGGCAACCTGCGGCTCGCGAGCCACATGCGGCACTTTAGATGTGAAGGGTTAGCGGCGCACTAAAGTTCAATACGCGAACATTAACTAATAAAAAAAAAAAAAACTTTAAAAATTGTTCTGAATCGATAGTCGATATCGATAGGATAAGGCACATTTCTATCTCTCAGCCACGTATACTCGCTTTTCATAGATATTTTTCTTATGAATAAATAGATTAGTTCTTTTTATCAAAAAACTTTATTTATACAAGTACTATTCAATATTGGCAAAATTGTGGCCCTTGAAAAACTTTTAAATTTCCGACGCTTCTCAATCAAAAGGTTGCCGACCTCTGACCTAGTGACCTAGCAGTTTGGAGTGCGTAAGTAGGAGCGGTAAGCCGTGCGCAGATGACCTGAGGAAGTTCCTGTTGGTGGAGCGCGAGCGGCGCGCGTCCTCCAGCGCCATGGTCTCGGTGCGCAGCGGCGCGGGCGCGGCCACGCCGGCCAGCGCGGCCAGCGCGGCCAGCAGCGCGCGGCGCCGCGGCGCGCGCAGCCGGAAGAACCCGTGCCGCTCCACGCTGCAGCGCCACAGCGCTTTCGCCGCACGCCCCGACCGCATATTAAACCCCAGGACTGTGTCGTATGTCTCCGACTGGAAAGCGAACGGTCCCGCTTGGCGCAGTGGTTCGAGCGTAGGCCGCTCGGCTCACTGCACATGGTGGTTTTTGAAAATGGCCTTTTCGTTATTTGCCCAGGGCTGGGATCGCCCCCGGTCCATTGTACGGTACCCATAGTAACAGCGTTGCTTAGTTTGGGACCATACAGTTGGTGTGTCAGTCTGGCGATATTTAGGTATTTATTTTTTTAAACCCCCACTAGTGTAAGAGTGGGTTTACAATTTGAGTTCGCAAGGGGTGGAACATATAGGAAAAAGGCGAAAAGGTCCTTTTCGCCGGAAGTGGATAAGTGATCTAGTCCTTTTTGTTTCGATTTTGAAGTGAAGCGTCTATACGGAGATTCGGGGCGTTGGCCGCGCGGCCACTCTATCCGTGCTAAGCGTCAGATGCGTTACACGATATATGCATACAGGTATACAGAGCGGCAGCTGCGACGCCCTACGCTTTATACTATATATTCGCTTCTTTTGGGCCTCCCGAGACCGCAGCTTTTTTTTGAGATGTATTACTAGCAATGTTTTTTTGTCACATTACTAGTATTCCAGTTACCTTTACAGCTAAGCTAATGCTTGTGTTAGGAGTGGGCTCACGTCAATAGTTTAATTGCCAGTGAGGGTATCGAACCCGGAGCCTCCCAGCTACGAGGGTGGCCCCTCTAACCACTAGGCTATTGGCGCCTTAACAAAACGACGATTTTACAAAACATGTGTTATATCAAAATAATATTCTGTACTAATATACTAATTACTGTACTAATTATTGATGAAGTTACTTACGGGCTCCCGCTTGAGCTGTATGAAGAACTGCTTCTTCTTGAAAGAAATCTTGACAATTTTACCCCAAGAGAATGTGCTCACTCGTATATTGTTCTGAATTACGACTATACCTATTGACGTGACGCCAATAAATATGTCTTTGCCGTTGTAATCCTGCAAAACAAAACAACATAAGGACAAAAGAACATTATACGAGTCTTTTGAAGCGCCTAGGCGAGAGAACATTCTTAATTTGTATTTATGTTTGGTGTCCTAATCTTTCATCGATAGCAAAATACCAAGAATCTCGGCAAGAATTTTAGACAAGAACTTTAACAACAATTTGTCTCTAATAAGAGTTTCAAGAATAAATAGAGCGTGTTCCAACTTTGGTTCTCGAACTTCCAATAAGTGTGGCTAAGTGTAACACCCTGCGCCGCACTCTGGTTGCGGCGGTCGGAAGGGACCTCTCTCTGCCGAGCATAGTTCTGTCTATGCTCGACAGTGAGGGGTCCTGGAAGGCGATGGCCTCTTTCTGCGAGGACGTTGTGTCGCGGAAGGAGGCCGCGGAGCGGGCCAGGGAGGAAGACCCCCTGGCAGATCCGCTCCGGCGCAGACGTGTGGGGAGGAGAAGGAGGCGCTACGATCGCCTTCTTCCTCCCCACTAGCCGAAATCAGGTGGTGGGTCGGGGGACCCACTACCTATTGCACGATTTCGGCCGTCTGGGGGATGACTGGGGTGGTACCAGGTCGTCCCCCTTTTAGCGCCTGTGGCCCGGCAAGTCATTGCCGGGCCGTCCGCCGGGGCGTCTCGGAGCATTTCAGTGGACCCGGGGCGCCCCTCTGCATGGCGGAGGGTGGTACACCGTTGGTTTTTAGTGGGTATACTGCGCCCTTCAGGTGCAGGACTCCCACATACCCCTCTCGTCTCCCCCGAGGCGTGAGGGGACCCATAAAGGGTTTTCCAACGAAAAAAAAAAAAAAAAAAAAAAAAAGTGTAACACCCTCAATACACTCGTGTCAAGAATTTATAACAACAATTATGTACCTAAAGTCAATGCGACAAACTATTGTCGTATATACATGTGTATGTTTATGTAGAGTTCTTCGCAAAAGTACAGTGAATCTCACTCCATCGCGTAGGTGTTTTTATTTAAGGCTAAAGCGCCCACCTAGCCCGCGAAATTCAAAATTTTCGAGTATTTTTATAGTTTATCCAAAATCTGAAAACATTTAAGACAACACTTTGTGATTTGCGACAAACACAGTATGCCGTGCGTTTATTAATACATTTATTTTACTCTAAATATTATCACGGTGGATATGATACTAGTTAATCACTAAATATACAAAAAAATCCAGATTATCTGGATAGCTGTCGTTCTTGAAATGTTTAAGAGTAAGTTGGATATATTAATAAATGCACCGCACACAGTCTTTGTCGCGAATTACAAAACGTGCCTTTTATTATGGTCAGATTTTGAAAAACCTCAAAAAATTTGAACTTCGCGGGCTAGATGGGCGCTTTAGCCTTAAAAACAAATACACTTTTTCGACTACAGTCACCCATTATGAAATGAAACAATGTAGCCTCTCTATTTACTAAACACACTTGTAATTACATACCATTTGTTTGCAGGGACTCAGATAGGTCACACACCGTTATGTTATCAATAAGTTGGTCACACGAATAGATATTTACTCAATCCACTTTGATTACCGCCATTCATAAGTTATTACAATTACAATGATAAGCAAATAGACGAATGCTTACATTTACTTCGTTTTGGGGACGAAGGGTATAATAGAGGGCAAACACTTTTATCTAATACTGGCTACTATACTAAACACTGGCTTTTATCTAATAAAATATGGTGAGAAAAGATGCATCCTTAATGATGGTGACAGACGAGAGGAAACATTGAATATTCAATTTTATCTTCCTGATTCTCAGATGATTTTCAATTAAAATTCACTATTTTTAACGCCTTTGGGCGTGGGATTAGACACGTCCATTAACCCGGCCCCTGGGAGAGTAGAGTCACCTTCTCTGTTTTTCACTTGGGCAAGTCCTGTCTGGCGCGTCCATGTCGCGGGGGTGGGCATCTTACACTTCAGTAAGCCGGAGTGTGTAGATGGCGGAGTTCAGCAGGGACCCAGTACTGCGGGGTATAACGCAGATCCCGTGCCCAGGGTTACGGGTGAAGACCTCAACGGTGGTAAATGCGGAGACAACAGTTGTCGGTACGGACTAACCAGCGGAGGAGGCGAGCCACAGGGGCGTAGTGCCTGGATCCTGATGGAGGGCAGCGGTAACCATCAGTACCGAAGTGAAGCGAATGAACCATATGTTCTGAACCGGTCCACTCTTGGATTACTATAGCCACTGAGGTTGTAGTACCGCGATGTAGAAAGTAACGGGAACCTACTACATTATTTGTCCCATGAGAGTTGCAATGATGAGTATTCGTAAAGACAGTGTAAGACCGCCTGGCAATCCGCGTAGCGACCGGCGCCCTGAGTTTTCCGGGGCTGAGGGTGTGAAATGGGATACCGGCCATCGGGATGCAGGCAACCAGGCATCTTATGGAAAAAATGCTACTGGAAGAAGAGGAAACAATGTCAACTTAAGAAACGATCTTCGCATAGGTACATGGAACGTCCGAGGGCTTCTTGGAGATGGAAAGCTTCATATTCTGGAACAAGAGCTTGAGCGATGCAAACTCACTATCGCAGGAATCAGCGAGACACATTGGAAAGATAGCGGCCACTTTGACTCAGAGAAACATACTATCTATTTCTCCGGAAATGATAAGAGTAGCTTTTCGGGCGTGGCTATTGCGATCCCTAAATTTTGGAAAAACTCGGTGCTTGGCTACCACCCTATTAATGATAGAATCATCTCCATTAAACTTAGCGCATCACCGACCCCACTCAACATTATTCAAGTCTATGCTCCAACAAGTTCTGCCAAGGATGAAGAAATAGAAGACTTCTATTGTCAACTTGAGTCTTCTATAGCTAAGATTCCTAAAAGAGAGCTATTACTCATCATTGGGGACTTTAACGCCAAGGTAGGAAACACCACAATGGATACAGGCATACGACATATTGTTGGGAACTATGGCCATGGTGTTCGTAACTCAAGGGGTGAGCGACTCATAGAGTTCGCTGCTGACAACAATATGGCCATAACAAACACAATGTTCAAACACCATCCTAGGCGCCTGTATACCTGGACCTCCCCTGACGGCAAGTACCGCAATCAGATAGATTTCATTTTGGTGAGAACCAGGTGGAGAAGCTCAATAACCAATACGCATACCTTACCCGGTGCTGATTGTCATTCCGACCATGAACTGCTCATTGGAAACCTGCGACTGAAATTGCAAAGAACAAGGCAAATTAGAATGGCTAAAAGAATGGAGGTGAAAGATTTAAAGTCACTGGCCACCTCGATACAGAGCAGGCATGCCGCATGGAGAGCAGGTATCGGAAACAACGACTCTAACTTCTTGTGGACCTCGGCAAAGACATATATTGTAGAGGCGATTGCAGAGTCACAACCGAAAACCATTTTACCAAAACGACAGCATTGGATGTCGGAATACACCTGGCATATGGTTGAAGAGCGCCGAAAACTTAAAGCCAGTGGTGCTAGCATTACGAAGCTAAATGCCAAGTCAGCTATCATACAAGCTGCTTGCCGACGTGACCGCAATAACCATCTGGGTAAGATATGTGATGAACTAGAACAGCACTCCGATACATATCAAACCAAAGATCTGCATGATAAGGTACGATACATAACACGCCAATTTAAACCTAAGACGTGGGCTATTGAGGACTCCACTGGGACAACGGTTACGGAAATTAAAGATATAGTGAATGTGTGGAAGGAATATTGCCTATCACTTTTTTCCAGCAATGTGGCACCAAGCTTCACATATTCTCCCCACAACATACGTGACCGTGAACCCAACATCATGCGGGATGAAATACGAGCAGCAATCAAACACCTCAAATGCAATAAAGCCATAGGTTGTGATGGGATCCCTATTGAAGTCCTCAAAGCGATGGGAGAATCTGGGATCGATGTCTTACATGCCATCTGCAGTAAAATATGGGAGACTGGAATATGGCCTGATGACTGGTCGAAATCCATTTTTATTCCACTGCACAAAAAAGGGTCCACCAAAAAATGCAACAACTACCGACTCATATCCTTGATATCGCATGCAAGTAAGGTGATGCTCCATATAGTCAATACAAGGCTATTGGCCTACCTCTCAAGGCAAATTGCGCCCGAGCAAGCCGGATTTGTTAAAGGAAGAGGCACTCGCGAACAAATTCTTATATTGCGCCAGATTATTGAGAAGGTCAGAGAATTCAATACAACCCTTTACATCTGCTTTGTGGACTTTCGCAAGGCATTTGACACAGTCATATGGACACACCTCTGGACGATACTTGCGGAAATGGGTGTTCCGCCCCATATAATTTCCTTGTTGAAGAGGCTTTATGAAGACGGTACTGCAGCGGTACGAGTGGACGATACCCTCTCAAGCAATTTTAAGACTGAGGCTGGTGTACGACAAGGATGCATTTTATCGCCATTACTCTTCAACACCTACACAGAATACATTATGCGTATTGTCTTAGAAGACTGTGATAGAGGAATATCAGTTGGGGGACGCGTGATAAATAACCTCAGATACGCTGACGACACTACCCTTCTCGCACAGACAAGAGAAGACATGGAACATCTTCTGACCCGTCTAGAAAGTACCAGCCTCCAATTCGGACTTGCTATCAACCGAGACAAGACGAAGATGATGATAGTAGACCGAGCTGAACAAAGTGGAACCAACGTACACAAAATAGCTAACTGCGAAGTGGTACAGAACTACATTTACCTCGGCTCTACTATATCAAGCACTGGAGGATGTGGCGACGAGATCAGACGACGGTGCGCCATCACCAGATCTGCAGTAGAACGGCTGGGAAAGATTTGGAAGGACAGGAGAATTACCAAGAAGACCAAAGTCAGATTGATGAAATGCCTTGTGTTTCCAATCTTTCTCTATGGGGCCGAAACTTGGTCCCTGAGACTGCAGGATCGCCGCAAAATCGACGCATTAGAGATGTGGTGCTGGAGACGCCTCCTAAAGATCCCGTGGACGGCATTTCGCACCAATGTATCCATCCTCAAAGAGCTTTGTATTAAAGTCAGACTATCATCTACTGTGCAGCTACGAATACTAAAGTTCTTTGGTCACATCTCTAGAAATGAGAACTCGATGGAGAGACTGGTAGTTCAGGGCCAGGTGGAAGGCAAGAGAGCACGCGGTCGAGTACCAACTCGCTGGATAGATGTAATGACAAAGGCTACCGAGTCCACCATGGTCCAGTGTACTCGCGACGCCTCTAATCGTCAGAAATGGAAGCACATCGCCTGGAGAGCCACCCTCGGAAATGCTAAGGCAAACCTTCCACCATATACCTCGTCAGCGCAACCACGACCACTCTGACAAGAGTTCCCGACTAAGAAGAAGATTTTTAACAGACTCCAAAAAAGGGCAGTTCTATGTTCGTCAGTAAATATGTTTTTTTAATTATTTTTTTCCTATAAATCTTCACTTATTTCACCAATTATGGACCAATTTGAAAAACAAAATTTTCCACTATCTTCACACTATATTAGGACAACTTCTAATGTACCGACCCCTATGTCACATTTACTCGCTCTTGGTGAAGGAATACATTTAAAGTAACTGACTACTGAATTCATGAGCTCTACTCAAATTTGAGAGTATTTCCATACAAAAATGGCACTAAGATGTCTGTTACATCTAAGTGGCACTTGAAACCGTTGAGTACCGTTCCGATATTCGGCTGTAAGCTCAGAAGAAAAGGTCTTACCTTAGCCGGGTGTGACTCTACTCCATAGCAATCGAGCCTTTTAGCATGCTCTAAGAAGTTGGCCTCAGCGTCCGCTGGGGCTTGTCCTTTATGCAGTTTATGAAGTTCCCGGATTCTACGCTCATCCTCAGCGCTCTGCTTAGGCAGTAGGCAGAGCTCTGAGAGATAGTTTGGTGGGTGCTCCGATTCATTATAGTCCCCTAGTTCCGCTGGAAATAAGGTTCAATTTACACTGAGTTGACAGCGGCCGGCAGCGAAGCAAAAACTAAATAGCATTTAATACTCTATCTTAAGGCTAAAGCTCCCATCTCCCAAATTATTATTTTTTTCAATCAAGTTTTTTAGAATTTTTTCAAAATCTGAAAATATGAAAGGCCACATTTTCTAATTGGTGACAAAGACCGTATGCAATGCATTTATTAATATACTAGCTGAGCCCGCGACTTCGCCCGCGTGGAATTTAACTTAACAATAAAGCCCGGTCCCGCGTTCCAAGCCCGCGCGACAGGACCCATTTTTTGAATTTTGTTTTTCTAAAATAAAAGTAGCCTCAGTTACTGCTTATAACCTCAGCTATCTAACAGTGAAAGTCCCGTCAAAATCGGTCCAGCCGTTTCGGAGATACTCTTTGATTTCAAGTGTTTTTATTTTTTTACGCGGAACCCTAATTGTTTTTCTAAAATTAAAGTAGCCTAAGTTACCCGCTATAAAATCAGCTATCTGCCAGTGAAAGTCCCGTCAAAATCGGTCCAGCCGTTTCGGAGATTACCCGGAACAAACACACAGACAGACAGACAGACAGACAGACAGACAAAATTTTTTTAATTCGCGTTTTTGCTATAGGTATCGTATGTACTTTCATATGCATTTAGTGAAAAGCTGTTGTTTTGATATTACAAACAGACACTCCAATTTTATTTATTTGTATGTATATATATAGATCTAACTTACTCTAAAAAATTTCAAGAACGACAGATAACCAGAAAAACTGGCAATTTTTATATATTTAGTGATTTACTAGTATCATATCCACCGTGATAATATTTAGAGTAAAATAGTAATGTATTAATAAACGCACTGCATACTGTGTTTGTCGCCAATCACAAAATTTTGTCTTAAATGTTTTCAGATTTTGGATAAACTATAGAAAAAAAACTCGAAAATATTGAATTTCGCGAGCTAGACAAGCGCTATCACCTTAATTGTAGAACGACATAGTTTCCGAGAACTGGCTGCCGTGGCAACCACAAGCGGTCTCAAGCAGTTTCAAGCATAATTTATACCTTGTTCAATGTAAATAAAGGTGAAAATGCTATGGAATTTTGACTTCTCTACCGCCCGCGGTCATCTTGGTATTAATATTAAGCCATTTTCCCTTTTTATATTTATTTAGATGTATGCATTCCTAAATATAAACTATGTCTTTAGTACGCATTAATATAACGTATGTTGCGCAAAATGGTCTAAATCTTATCCACCATGTAATTATAGTAAAACCGACAGGGGGACTTTTTCCTGCTCAAATCTTGTAGGGTCTTGCTATAATTAGATGGTCTTGTCTTGCGAAAATGAGACAGCAAGACCAATATGCAAGTCAAAAACAGATTTTGGTCAACATCATTTAAGCAATGGATCAATATTGCTGTGTTTCATCATGGTTAAGTTATGGATTCAGTATTTCCATGTTTCATTATGGTTAAGTTTGTGTATTATAATTGTTGCAGAATATTAATAAACAGCTGCCCGATGAAGGATAATAGTGAGTTTATGTATGTTATGCATGCTATGTGATAACCATGAGGAAATGTATGAGGATACCCTCCAGTTTAATGATTCATCAGTTTACACCATTAAATAGAGCATGTCTATACCTGGAAACAATATTATGTGATGAATTATAACAATACTAGCTGTTCCCGCGACTTCATCCGCGTGGAATAGTGTCTTTGGGTAGCATTTTGAATTATTTAAATCGGTTCAGTAGTTTTGACGATAAAGCGCGACAGACAGACAGACTGAGTTAGATACTTTCGTATTTATAATATTAGTAAGGATGATCTTATTGCTGCCATACGATGACATGTATGTTGAAAGAAAACATCGTGTGGAAACCAGCATCCTTGCTCAGGGGAGGCTCGTTCCCAGAAGCGGGACAATAAAAGGGTTGATTATCATTATTATTATTTATGTTTATACACATACTAAGACCAAAATATTGCTATTCAAATTAAAGCCTTGTAAATATGAATACAAATCGTATTTGATGGCGTTTACATATTAACCGACGCAAAACGGCTCAAGCAAGAAAGTAATTGTTTAAACGACGCGACATCGTTTAAGCACTTGTCTCCTTGACATAAAGTAGGACTTTCAAAAAATTGTGACAACATCACGCGATCATCAGACTGTAATGAAATATCGGAAATAAGTTATGCCCTAGAATAACTTATGGACTAATTTGTATACTAGAAATCCATGTGGGAAAGAAAAATCTTGATAAATTTATGACCATTATGGATGGCAATCGAACCTGGGACTTCTCGGCTTTGAAGACTGTGACTATGCTATTGATGCTTAGTTAAATAAACTTTCCGTACCTTGCACAGTAAATGAAGCTAACAATAAAGCTGTGTTCTTTGGGGCAGTCATCCTGCCGTCGAGCAGCAGCTTCCTCAGTTGAAGGCAGAGTAGGTATCGGGTGTACTCTTCAGCCAAACGTGAGGGCTCCGGTGGGTAGAAGCGAACTGCCAGCCAGAATTGAGGGTTCGCCCCAACTTGCTTCTTGACAGACTTACTACTGTCCAGCCAACGCTGTTATAGAAATAAGATCGTTCCAAGAAATCCGGCGTTTATCAATTAGTTTGCGATGAGTGTAGTAAGGTTTATATAGGGCAGACAGGTCGCAATTTTAATATTCGATATAAGGAGCACCTAGCCGATTTTAGAAACAACCGTCTCGATAGGTCCCATTTTGCTAAACATTTGTTAGAAACAGGTCATAGTTTGAATAATAGTCATAGTTTTGATGTAGTCCACATATGTAATAAGGGTCTCAGGTTGTGTGTGTTGGAGCGTTTAGAAATTGTTAGGCGGAGTAGGGCCACGTTGTTGAACGAACAGATTAGTTTTGACGCCTCCCCTTTACTTAATTTATTTTCATTTCAATATCAAAGTCGCTCAATTGATCATCCGAGTGGCGGGGGTAGTGGGGATGGCAGTTGATCGCTTATATAAGGTGTGCGCGCGGCACTTCGTCGCTCATTCGTAGCCCAACCTACCTGAGTATGTCTCGTTCAGAGGCGAAACACGTGTCGAATTTTATTCTTAATTCGCTTTGTTCCGCGGAAAATTGCAAATTATTAGGCTCCCTGACACTCTTGACTGACATACTCGACCGAAAGGAGTTAGGTTTTGTTAACCTCTTCCATTATCGATCAAACTATTTGATTTATAATTTTGGAGGTTAACAAGCCAAGGGTGAGTGGTGGGTCCTTCTCCTAAATTGTTTTACAATGGATTTCCGCAAAGTAACGCCTGAGTCAATCAATTAATAAGAATAATGTTAAACTATAATGGAGATTGACAACCGACAGTCATAGTATGACTGGACCCTAACTTTAGAGGTGTAAATGTTAGAGCTATAATATTCAAGCAGTCGACGACCGCTTGGCGCAGTGGTTCGAGCGTAGGCCACTCGGCTCACTGCACATGGTGGTCGCGGGTTCGATTCCCGCCAGGGCAAATTTCGGAAATGGCCTTTTCGTAATTTACCCTGGTCTGGGTGTCACTGGGATCGCCCCCAGTCCATTGTACGGGACCCATAGTACAAGCTTTGCTTAGTTTGGGACCGTACAGATGGTGTGTCTGTCTGGCGATATTTATTTATTATTTATTACTATACATATATGATAAAAAAATTATTAAAAAAAATTGAGTTTGAGTTGATAGCCAATTGGTTATGTATGTGTCTGGCGGGCACAAGATTCCTGGGTTCAAACCACGGTGCGAGCCCTGGGTTGGCGAATGGGCGAATCAGGTTTCAATATGATTTGTCACTTGCTTGTGGTGACGGAAAACATCGTGAGAAATCCTAGAAAAATGGACCAATTTTCAAAAAACATGTGAAATCCGCCAATCCCCACTGGGCTAGCATGGTGGATTATGGCCTGAATCTCCCTCCTTCTGAGGGAGACCTATACCCAGGCGTGTGATTATAAAAAGGGCTACATTAATTTATTTATCTTAATTAATTATACATGATAATAATAACAAATTATGAAACATTATTATGTATGGGGTAGTGTGAATAATGCACATCAAATCTATCATCTATCTATCAATTCACGTAATTATATAACATGACTAATTTGAACTTAACAAATATCATTGGGCTCTATAAGGATATTTTAATCATTATTGCATTGACAAAAGTTAAACATATATTATGAAGTTTAGATAAAAAAAAACGCTATCTTACTGTTATTTCAGTGTTTGTGGCATTTGGTGGAGAGCCATTCTCAGTGAACTGCAACCCAAAGTAATCCTTCTCAATCAGCTCCAAATTTTGATATATTAGTTCTAAGAGCACGCTTCCTTTAGCTTTTTTCTGGAATAAATATTAACAAAGATGAGTATCTCATAAGCTGAAACCAAAGGGCTTTAAGGCATGAGTAAACAAACTTTAGTTTTGAGCATCCTACGAGTCCTTCCTGATATCATATGAGAACTCTAATGCATACATAGCTCATCAAAAATGCAATGAAACATTCCCTCTGCTTGTTTAAAGAAAGGGGGGAACAAGCAACTGAATCACTTGTCTCTGGGGCCCAACTACCTAACTGCAATACATCAAAACTGGTGTATTGCCTATCCAAATAGGTACATAAGTTTTGAAAGATTTTCTAAACGAAAACCGATGTAGCCCATTCCCATATCTGAATATGTCCGTTTTGAGAGCTTTCCATAGAAAAATTGACAAAACTGACATACCCATTCAGGTACACGATATGTCAGTTTTTACAAATTGCAAGTTGATTGAGATGCCAGCGGTTAACAAAGTTGGCCCGTGGAACTATGAGATATCAGTACACATATACATAGACTTGTCCACTTACAGGACATTTCAAATATATTAATTTGTCTACTAATTGCATTATCATTGGTCAATAAACAGAAGTTCTGTGATATCCACCAATGGGTGTTGGTAAAAAGAGAACCCTAACCTAAACGACTGTAGGAAACACAGTAGGTTTCTAGGTGGAAGTTAGCAGAGGAATTGACACTAACTTTTCTCTGGACATCTAGGTGTTAGCTAGGATTTAGATATATGCACACGGAGTTACAGGGCTTTTAGTAGCAAATACAAGACTCACCTCGATTTGAAAAGACTGTTGGGTGTCATCCAAGAATTGCACGGTAACATTGAAGACATTGAGTTTGCGTTCCCTCGCGAGCTCGGATGCCCGCACGTTGTAGGTGCCACTTGAACTGCTGAACGCACGGCGGGATACACTCTCAATCATCTCATCGATTCGTCACAACTCGTTCTTACCGGATTCCTTGCGGGCGAGTCAACGCCCCACGAAGGCGAAAAACTATCGCGTAACACTGAGCAATTACGTATTTTAAAAGAACATCAATTAACCTCGTGAATCATTATGGATCTTCGCGACGTACTGGCACTGCACACGTTCCTGAGCCGCTTGGTCGTCGTGACGTAATGTTCTACGCAATATTTCGTATATAATGCTTTACAAACAGAATTCTCATGTTTATTATTGTTAGGTTTTCGCAGATATTTTTTGCGTTTCGGCTATTTGTAAGACAACTGTTAATAGTAACACTAGTTAAAATCTAATAATGTGCGTTTCTTTCTACAATTTGTCCTTGTTTTAATTTTGTATTATGTAGTTATTATGGAAAAAAAGACACTGTGCCCACCGCTGATAACAAATCCGCCATATTAAAATATTGGGATTCCGTAGTGTTGCGCTGCGCATGACAATATTTTGATGTAATGAATGAAGCTGTGATATCGATTATGTACATAACCGTAGTGTGCATTGACGAAATATTTACACCGATTTATGTTGTTGTCTCTATTTTTTGATAACTAAAATAGACACAAAATCATCAATCGATGTCTCCTGAATTTAAATTAAGGTAATATTATAACGATTTCTATCATTTACTCGATCCAATGCTCGTGATGCATTTAAAAAACATCGGTCAATACTCTACCAATAAAATATGATATTTACAAAATATGCAAATAGGACTTGGATATATAATTTAACATCTGATGAAAATTTAATACCAAATCAAATTATTCTACCTATATATGAAATTAATAAGTTAGTATTACGTAAATAATATATTTTATCGAGAACTGAAGTCATAATGTTACTATTACAGTTTTGTCATATTTAACTCGATATTTTAACTATCACCAATTCACTATCTGTTTTGCGTTTAGTTTATACTACGACTTACAGCTGTTGTGCGTAACACAAATCACGATACAGTACACTTGTAGTAACAAAACGAAACTAAGTAAACTTTTTTGGCGGGAAGTTGAAAAGTGACTACCTCTGACAATTTTGTTTTAATTTCCAAAACTTATGTTTTTTATGAAACCTTATGAATTATAATGTGCAAATTAAGTATGTTCAGGAATGTGTGTGACTATGTGACTGTCAATTGGAATAAAAGTGGTGAAACATGAATTTTTAGTTTCCTTAGAAGTCTGGTAATATTTTATCAGTAAAGTATCCACCACTGTACTGCTGATAGGCTTTGTGGGGACAGAGTGGTATATTAGGCCCAGCCAAGGGCCTTCTTGTGCTTGAAACACAATAATACTTACTCAATATTTCTTTAATAGTAAACCAAAGAAGAACAAAGATAAGAACACGGGGTAAAACTAAATAACTTTTAGAAATTTTCGCTTCGGGTAAAACGATGGAAATAATAAGTATGTAAGTAAGCAAATATACCTACTAATTGCGTAGAAAACATCCCCATCCTGCAAATGACCCCACATAATAATATTTTATCACCACAGTAAAAAACATTCTAACATTTACTAGACTCATTATTTGTTTCAATTCAACCTTCGTTTACCACAACGGGTACATATTTACTAGACGCTTTGATATTACACAGTACCTACTTACCTATCTAAATTGATGGTAGAGTATAGAGAGTATGGTGTGAAATAGGCCCGACACATCATCCCCCTACTATCAAGTACCTACTGCTGTAACAATGTCAGGCCTCAAAACAAGGCGTCCAGCGATGACCTCGAGGTTAGACACTCATCAAAGTATGTAGGTGTAAAAACATAAATATGAATAAAACCAACATTCAAACAGTTATCTCCCTTTATTCTGCTTCTCTTCTTAAACCAGCAGCCATTTATCATTCGTTCGGTACCATTATAGGAAGAAAAAATTAATACACTATTACATATTGTTACAGTTTGGTTTGAATATGTGTTACAGCTGAAGTTATGTGTAGATTTTTATAATTGTATTACTATTATTATTATAGATACATGCAGATCATGAAAACCAGGGTGCAACGCGATTTTGCATTGTAATATTTTATTTTAATTACATCGTTAACGGACTAGCAGTTTTATAGTTAAATTATATCATTTGTACTTAGCATTCTATGCCTTTTACTATTACGCTAATGTTTGATGGGAGTCAGACTTCTCATAATATTGTAAGGAAATAACGACGGGTCACCATCCTAATATGCTGATAATATTGCCTTTTTATTGCCGGATCGTGTAATAGTTGCCATTTCGTAGCGATTATAATAGGCATACATAATATGAAAACATTAAATAAGTACTTACCTACTGTAGGTACTTAGGTGTGATGATGACCTACTTTGAAACTATATCTGGGTTCTAATGTGATTACCTCACAAGGTTGTGAAGATGTTACTATGAAAAACCTGACTCCATTATTATAAGTACAGATTACGTGCAACAACCGCATCGCACAATTTTTAAGTCACTGTGTACCTTACTGTTGGTGTGTGTAGTGATGTGTGTAAGTCGATAAAAAACCCGTTCCGTAAATGTGTTTTTTTTTTTAATTTGTTTATGGCCAAACGTCCCCATTTAAATACACTTTTTTGCATTTGTAATAATTTTTGAAAATATAAATTTCGATAATATTTTTTTCCTTTTGTTCCTAAATATTAATCCAAATAGTTTTATTATCCTTA
Source organism: Notodonta ziczac (assembly GCA_918843915.1). Lineage (NCBI taxonomy): Eukaryota > Metazoa > Arthropoda > Insecta > Lepidoptera > Notodontidae > Notodonta > Notodonta ziczac. The sequence goes on along the minus strand of OU974050.1, from coordinate 9,619,152 downwards.
ATATTGTATTTACAATTTTTCAACAGCCGAAAAATATGTTAAATTTTTTATAATATTATTTTTAACGACTCTTGTTAAGTAGTAGGTAACAGTACAAATATTAATGATCACAAGTTGGTTTTCATTGGTCATTAACATACAATATTACAATTACAGCCTTATTTCTATTGGTAATACACTTAACAGCAGGTCTTTATTTGAAAACTATCTAACTTAATTATTTACATTATGCAGTATTTTGTAAAAGGAAAAGACATACTGCGCCGGCCCCAGATAATGGGAAAAGGTAAGGCAGATGATGATGATGCAGTATTTTGTAAGAGATTAGGGATTAGGGAGAGAGAGAGAGAATATTTTCCACAAATAACGATAAGGCACCTGTCTTTATCGACTTGGTGTGAAAATGATTGCAAACATGTATAATATTAGAGCACACGAGAACTAAAGGTTTTGAACCGTAAAGGAATTAAAGGTACCAGTATCAAATTATGTGTTAATCAAATTTGAAAAATTTGGAGATTATTAATTAAACGACGATAATCTAAATTTTATTTGTGCATATTTTCAAACACTTACTTAAAACATAATTATATCATAACGTCAAATTTTAGTTTTTTTTGGAAAATTCTACATATCATAAGTATATTTTCAAAATCTACATTTCCAAATGCGAGGCAATTTTATTAGTTTAATATTTAATGTTAAAAAGTATGCACTCATAAAATTGCTCAAAATTTTGTTACAAGACCCCCTGTTACATGTATTTTATTTTATTTATGAATATGGGAATAGTTATTAATTACTCTGATAAAATCAACAGTTAGATGCAATTGAAATCATAATAAAATATCGTTAATATCGCCACAAAATCCAACTTGAATACTGCTAAATTACTATAAATCATATTTATGAAGCTATGCAATTATACTTAATGTGTAGAACTAATAATACATTCATTAAAATTAAAATTACTCAAACAATATTTACAATTTACGGCATTATTAGATAATTACAGTAATTAATTATTCTATACATATCGTTTTATACCTATCTATCAACAAAAACCTACTACAGATTAATAAAAAATTCTTAGTAGGTCACTAAGATCGACGACACATTTTTAACTACTTTCATAATATCGATATTAATCTTATGCTTATAAAGGTGCAACATTCGCTAAGTAGAACGAAACAATTCAGAGTATTTCAATAAATTAATATATCAGCTACAATATACTGTTGTTTTCGTGAACGAAACATACTGTACCTACTTATTTACAAAATGCAATGTTACAAAAGATTCTTGATAACGAGGTAAAACCAAGTCTATCACGATGTATATAGATACTTATAACAGTGTAAGTTACCCTTTTCAGGGCTTCGTAGTCCTTTATCATGGATGAACAATAGCAGTGTCGTGGTAGGTAGGTACTCAAAACGAATATATTACGTACTTATAAGAAAGTTTTTCTTGTATTCGAAATTGTTGAAATTCAAGGAACAGTGTATTATGACATGTTTTTGTTATTATTTTGTACTAATAAACACCTACATTTTACGCTACGACATTCCATTCATACCACTGTAAACTACATCGAGACGAATATTTCAGTCGAAATTTGTTTTATAATACATTAACGTTACACTTAATACTATACCTACGTTCCATGTTTTATATTGGCTGGAATCGCACAAAGATTTGCGGTTAAGGCCAGATTTTATAAAACAAAAACATAGAAAACAACGATAATTTCGCCATTTTATAAATAAGACACTATCGATGCAAATTATTATAAAGTGAATATCGAGACGAGATCACGAATCTACGTGCAGATCTTACAACGAAACTATCGATATCGATAGACTTCGCGCCCATCACTAATACTAATTTAGTTATTTAAAAATTTTTAGGCATCGTTACGTTTTAATAAATGTCATGGGCCCTAAGAATTAAATAAGGTTTTGTTTTTAAATTAGACCATGCCTTTGGACATCATTCTGACGGTGTTCTTGAGCGCTTGCCGTTTGTTGCAGAACCATATTCTAATAACTTCGCGCTCATATCCTAGCTGGTGCGCCAATCCTGTGATTTCAGTTCCTGAAAAAATAAACAACAAAAAAACGATTAATAAAAAAACCTTGCATGATAACGATTCCAACGCGACACGCGATGGGTATTACACTACACACTAAGGGTGATCTAAGTAAGTAAGCCGTGTTAGAAATCCGTAATTTAACGTTTATTCAAACCGAACCTAGTAAAATTAGAAAAAACGTAGGAAGCAAGCCATATTATAGGGGTAGAGCCACAGATATAGATTTACATAGATAACGCAAATGCATGTACTTAGTGTGTCCGAAACCCCGACCAAGCGTCGAGGTTGGTCGGCGTTAACTTGCATTTCACGCGACTACAGATATAAAAAATATGAGTATGAGCGAGATAATCACTCGAGAGAATCGTAGCGGACGGAGGGGCATCGGTGGCATCGGTGTCTTTGAAGCGGTTTGGATTTCCCGTCACTAATGACGTCACAGTAGGTGTTATAAATTCGGCACGCTTGGTTTCAATACAATTCGTGATACTTGCGTTATCTATGTAAATCTATATCTGTGGGTAGAGCCAAGGTAGAGCCAAGGTAGAGCCAAGCTGTATTAAGCTTGGGCTTCCGGCTCTCTCACTAAACGTACGAAACGCAGCTACTATAGCTACTTAAGGCCGATCTCGACCGCTTGGCGCAGTGGTTTGAAAGCTTCTCGGCTTACTACACGGGGTGGTAGCGGGCTCGATTCCCACCGCGGCAAATTTCAGAAATGGGCTTTTTGTAATTTGCCCAGGTCTGAGTGTAACTGGGATCGCCTCTAATCCATTGTACGGTACCCATAGTACAAGCGTTGCTTAGTTTAGGACCATACAGTTGGTGTGTCAGACTGGCGACATTTATTTATCTTCTGTGTGAGGGTGGTGGTCAATTAACTGCAGGTCTACCACTAAGTTACCAGGGCACCAGCGCTTACCAGAGGGATGTGTGTTTCTCTCAAAGTGCGCGTTGAGTAGTTCCAAGGCTTGCGGGGTGAAGGAGGTGCGCCGCTTGCGCTTCTTACTGGGCTCCATGCCGATAAAGTCGGTCAAGTGGTTCTGTCCCGATGCGTACCTGAAACGATCAATTTATACTTTGATGAGTCGGTTTTAGGTTGGATTTTGAGTGAGTGATAGAATTTTTAGATTTCATCTGTGATATTTGTGGTCTAATTTGTAATTTCATTGTGACACGGAATTAAATTACAACTTATGTTAAACAATATAAATATACATATAAAGTTATTTATACCTAACACATTAATAAGAAGGAATAAGTGTGTAACAGGAAGCTAGTGAAAAAGCATGAAGCTTACAAAGCATTTAAGTATGATAATAATAATAGCAAGACGTATATTAAAAGTTTTCATAAACTTACAGCACCCAGAAAAGCAATAGTTAATTGATTTCGACCGATCGTTCGGCCTACATTTCATAATCAGTGGTACGGACAGTCAGTTTAGTGTGGTGTGCCAACAGAATAAGTACGATTTAAGGCCTTTAGTGCACGAAACACCAAATGCTTAAGATGATGTATACCTACCACAAAAAAATCTTATAGTAGGTAAGTTATATTTTAATACAGGCTGTAACAGAAAGGGTATACTTTTTTTCAAAACCTGTAATTCTAAAACTATCAGCTTTGAAGGAAACTTGAAAAACAAAAGGTGTTATAGGGATACAGCTTTTGACATATTTCATAAGTCTACAGAACCATTAGTACTTCAACTGTCCCACAAAGCCGATAGTTTTAGATTTACAAAGTAAAGTTGCAAAGAAAATAGTAAGCCCTTTCTGTTTCACCTAGTATATACAACTAAGTCGGCGAACAAGCGGACGACCTGCCTGATTTTCAGCGTTTACTAAGCCTATAGATGCTTGCAATATCAACCAATGGCCTTGCTCGCACATTGTCAACCAGAAGGCGAGTCCGGGCATTGGAATAGAGAGATGAGTGGAGGGAGGGAGGCTAGGCTCTCTCATTATTCGTATAAAAAACAGCTTATAAAGCTACTTATGTATTACGCCGATCTTCTGTGTGACGGTGGTACTGCCGAGCCAGCCCGTATTTGAGCTGTAGTCAAATTGGCTTAAATTGGCTCTTGGTAACGGGTGATTTATTTAAAGGCCACAGCTGTTAGAAATGTACCAATCAGTCATTTTTTTTGTAAGTAGTACATTTAGTTTTATGGAAATCTTTTTTTTGTTATTTTCCTAATTGTATTTGACTGAAAGTTGCGGTTAACTTAACTCTCATCTATAATATTAACAAGGATCTCTGTATGCGTTATTGATCACCCATTTAACTGACATTGCTCGATCACTTAGGTGCGCCAGTCGTGCGTACATAACAAGGTTAAGACAATAATTATATATAATAAAGCTTGATATTATGTGATTGTGTCAAAACGGGAGGTAGGTTCGTAATATACAGTTTTAAAAGTCCGAAGCAATACTCGGGGGTTTGGATGAATATCGTGCTTAGAATGAAATGTAGCTAATTGAACGATATTCGAAAACATTTTGTAAATATTTTTCTGTTACAATAAAAAAAAATCTTGTCTCCAGTAACGTAGATACTTACTATGCAATATGTTTACAGCATTCTTCTTAAATATTGTTACTCGTAAATGCAGTTTCTAGGCCATTAGAGGTGTTCTAATGCCGCAATACGAAAGTTAAATGTGACAAACATTCAAAGGTCCGTAACTTCGAACGCAACCGACTTGAATTTGAACTTTATTACGATTTCGTATTCGATTCGGCTACGGTAACTTAACTACTTACATGTGGGTCGAACGCCTGCTTGCCGACTTTGTTATATAAAATACTAATATTGAACATTTTGAAAACCCCTGACGCAACGACTTTTTAAACTACACAAGAGCTGATAATTTTCAAACGGCTGAACCGATTTTCATGAAACAAAGCTAAGATCATTCTCGATCAGAATATCTATGTAACAAAAAAAACAAAATCGAAATCGGTTCATCCGCTTGGGCGCTACGATGCAGACAAGACACACAGACACACAGATACACATCTTAAACTTATAACACCCCTCTTTTTTTGTCGGGGGTTAAAAATACTATCGGAGAAATCTGGGTGCACCGTGAAGCACCTCTGCCTAACCCCTTTAATACAGGCGCGGTATCAAAATCTTTCCAACAGGAAAATATGTACTTACCTACCTACCACAAAAGTTCCAAGTCACCGCCCAGATACAACAATCAAGTTCACGTCCATAAATGAATTATCGAACGTCCGATGTTAATAATAAGCCTTGCTCTGGTTTCATAATGCCAGTGTTACCTCCTATTTGAATAGTCTTACATAAATGAATCTTTTATTTTACCTATATTTACTTTTTTCATAATAAACTAGGTTTAAGTATATTCAAATTGAAATGCATAAATGAAAAGTATAGATTCCACTACGGTACCGTGACGCATTATATTCATTGATTCATATTTTTTTCTCTTGGAAACCATATGTAGATTAAATTATGTCCATAATTACTGTATTTTTGGTACTTTTCCACTTGGAAACAGGGGGTCAAGTTTGAATTTTGACAATGCGGAAATTCGAAATTAGATTTCGAATTTTTCCATGCATTAATGAGCAAAAACTTGTAGTGGTACATAATTCCGAACTCCAATCGGATTGACGAGTAGTTAAGTTTTTACGACAAATCTTTACAATAAGAAAATCATTTACAGAATTTGATATTGATAATGTAAACATTGGTATGAACATTGGTCTCTAAGCTACGGGAATTGCTTAAAATGAAGCGGGTCGACCGCTTCGTTCCCGACTTTTTTACATAAAAAAATGTTAATAGGGTTGCGTGGAGGAGATTATTATGATACTTTAAATAATGTTCGTAGAAAAAATAGCAACTAGTACCTAGTACATCTTATTCATTCATGAAGAACATGAAATAGGTATCGATAAAAAATCTTGTTGTGACGTAACATTTTTATCGCAAACGTATCGCAATCGAGACCTCATGCCGTCCCTGTCATTCTTATTGGCTTTACCTTTTATGCCTAAAAAAAGTTGTGGTCACCATAGACTTACAAAGCGATTTATTAAAGGCATTTGGTCAATTTGGTGCTCATGGCCCTATATTAAATAATACAACGCAAATACTGTCAATTTCACGAGAATACCGCAGTCATCGCAAATTTGCAATCACCATTAAATAAGACGCTAATGTATATCTTACATACAGAACATAAGGTGCATACCAACATTCCGCAATAATAAATTAATGAGTTTGCCAAGTCGAAATTTATTCAAGGACCAGAGGCAGAGACGGTCGTTAAAAATTACCACCAAGAGGGGTCGATTGCAAATTCAATGCCGCATTTGCAATGTTAAGTTGCACTGTTGTATCCAGATAATGCATTTTAATGGCGAAATGTCGAATCGATAGATCCTGTTGGTGCATCTTACGGTGTTATCATACAGGTGTTTTAAAAGTCCGAAAGAATAAGTAATCGACAGTTACGGTATCTGATATGATGTCCAGTGAAGACAAAATATACTTACTTTCTGTAACTACATTTACGGGCAGCAGCCACCAACGAAAATTAAAGATATAGTTTGTACTTATTACAACTTTCATAATAATACTTTTGAGCTATGACTTTTTTTATAAACGCAAAGAAAAAATTGATTAACATTTATAAGTACTATTTAATTGACGACCGCATGGCGCAGTGGTTCGTGCGTGGGCTGCTCGGCTCACTGCACATGGTGGTTGCGGTTTCGATTCCCGTCGGGGCAAATATCGGAAATGGTCTTTTTGTAATTGGCCCAGGTCTGGGTGTCACTGGGATCGCCCCCAGTCCATTGTACGTTACATATAGTACAAGCTTTGCTTAGTTTGGGACCATAAGTACAGTTGGTGTGTCAGTCTGGTGATATTTATTTATTTAATTCTATTGCACCCAAACCCCCCAAAAATTATTTCGGACTTTTCAAACATCCTATATTCCCATTGGAGATTTAAGCGACGACACCTGGTTATGGAATTATGGTAAAAAGAGGTCAGTTGATTGGTTAAGTAGCTGTTATCGTCATGTTGGAGCGGCTACGGCGTCGTAGATCGGGGTTTATTTTTTAAGGATTTTCTTACTTGATTTATGTAAGTACTAATTCCGGTGTCCGTGTTATTAAAAAAAAAAGTTAAACACGTGATAAACCCGAGTCTTGTCAAAATTCGGGTTTAAAGAGTACGGTACATGTGAAACTGGCACTTTACCATTTTAATTAAGTAAGTGATTATAAATATAAGATTAAATTTTATTTAAATACTAATATGATAAATTGCTTAAATAAGTAGGTGCGGACGTGTGTCCACACGGACCAATCACGCTTTGGACTCCTTCCCTACGCTAGCACAAATATTACCGAAACACATACGCTTAATAAGATGTATAAAATTTACGATGGACCAATCACAATGGTATTACCTCCGCTCCCACCCCGCAACTTTCTTTGGAATTATTTAAATGTAAGTTATAGGTTTCTAGTACGGAGTCCAAAGGTGTTTGATCCGTGGGCAACATAAAACTAGGAAGCATGCTTATAATAAACGCTATGTATGGTGAGTTACACAAACCTAATGATAATAATATAAATAAATATGTAATTACACCGAAATTAGGAACAAAAACATGGACAACGGAATTTATTCCTAATTTCAATGTCAACGATGAGGTGTTAAGTGTTAATCGTAGCGAATCCAAACAAACGTAAGTCTAGCCCGTAAAAGCGGTAGTTAGTCCAGATTTGAGAAATGTTTTTCACAACGTTGCTAAGCATTATAGGCCAAATGTTTCACGAACACGGTGTAGCACATAACCACGAACATAATTCACTCAAACAAATATTTACCTCTCTTCGGCTTCCTTCATCCAACGTTCGAGCACCGGTTTGATTTTCTGCGCACTTTTTGGTGTTATATCCAATTTCTCAAATCTGTATCGAACACAAATGTAATGTTAGATTCTTGCTATGCTCGCACCGGCCGAATGAGAAACTAGCTCAGCGAAGCGCGTATTACAGAACGCCGAATACTTTTACCCCGATCCAAATCAACATAGGCATTAAACACAGGACATTGACATCGTGCTAACGATTTTAGACGGAGAGAAAAAAACAATAGGCAATTTATACTGCCAGGTAATCAGTTTGATTAATACCGAACAAGGTAACAATAAAACCACGAATTCAATTAGAAACGAAAGGTAACGTATGCCAATGCCCTGGCTTTGAATTGCGCAAAATGAATATTAATAAAAATAAGAGTAATGAAAATAATACATCATGCTATATTAGATGGAAAGTTAGATATAACTCATCGAGATGTTACAAATAATAAAAGTGATAAAGTTCTTACAGCGATAACTCATAATGTCGAATCGACATGGTATGGTAGCCGGCACATTAGAGCAGCGCGTTTTGTCTTAACATCAAAATGTAACTCGGCCGCATGATGTATGGCGCCTCAGCTGTAATTATCCGAATGCAAATACCGTACACGTGTGAAAAGGAAAAGAAAGAACGTCAAAACCGGTAATTACAAATAATTATACACGGCATACATTCAAAACGTATGCACGGATCGCCGATCGAGATAAGATTACATTAAACAGCGTTGAAACATTTTGATTTAAAGACATTCTGTGTGTGGACTCGGCTGATACGAGTGAGCCAAAGCGTGTACTTAATGTATGTTAAGTATCTTCGAATTTATCTCCATTATTTTAAGTCCATTGTGAAACTAAAGTACTCGAGCGTGTTTTGAATATAGGGTGTGATGAAGATAAATTTGGAGATATTGTGTGTAGGGATAAAAAAAACAAAACACATACATGTTTTGTTGTTGTGAAGACAGCTGAGCTGCTAGCATCTGCGAAGCCAGGGCACTGGGGACGGTAACAGATAATTATGTTAGATCATTTTGTCAAATCTAGTGACGGAACTCCAATGTATTTGGAATACCATCACCTGATGTTATAATCAGAGAACATAAAGCGCAAAAAACAAAGTCGCACGCTTCAAAACTATGCAAGTAAGATTTTGTCAACATTTGGGAACATTAAAAGATCAAAGAGAATTTCGCTCTTGTAGAGACGCTTTTTTTTTTTCTTGCTTGTGTACGATTTTTAAATCGTCTTATACAAGTTAAACTACCTATATATAAAACGTTGTCTTGGTTTTTGAAAATCCCTAAAATATCCCATCAAGAATTCTGTTTCCAGTTTAGTTATGTTATGCATTGGTACTTGGGTAAAATTATGCGCGTGCGAGCAGACCCCTGACGCATTGTACTTCATTGAAATTGTAATGCACCCGGCCCGGTGGTAATGATTAATTCAATATTTTGTTATTGACATCGTTTCAAATGGCAATGACCATGCGCCTGATTGTTTTAAACAGATCGTGTATCCCGCTTCGGAGATTTCTGTATCATACTTTGGAGATAATCGTTTTGTGAAAGGGCGTATTATTTATCTGTGTGATGTTATAATAATACCATTAGGTTTTAAAATATTTAGAAATATAATAATAAAAGCTTTTAGCTTTTAAGTTGCTATTGCAAAAATGTAAGCTTACAGTTTTTTCGAATAAGAACTGTTTTACTAGTCGACTGAATCCAAATCTTTTATCAGCTAACAATAATATGTTTTAATTAAAATGCAAATTAATTAAGTCCAGCATAACGAAAGGGGTAACTACCATGTAGCGACGTCACGACACCAAATTGGAGGGAGACGAAAGAAAAATTAATGGGAAATGAAATCACGACAGAACAAAGACAGGGGAATTCTACTCTTTTTAATTACACGAAAAAAGTAATTACGGCAAGATAATTAATTAACTGGAACAGAAGTAACGATTAATGATTTTATTATACGAAGGAGGTCGTCGGGGGGTTGGAATTGAAATTTCCTTGGGCTTGTGCCGGTCGCATTCCGTTTTGCATCGAAATTCGATTTGTTCACGGGCAACGTTATTTCGAGTGATTTGATTCAATTAAACATTATGAGCGTAAAGCTGTGTTGAAGCGTGATTAATTTGTCGATTTACGTAGTGTAGGTAACGTAAGAAAAAATATGATATTTAACTCGAAACGTCCGTCAAACCTGTATTAGTAATTGGAGTTGTAACTTTTTAAAATCTAACGATTCGTGAGATATGATGTAATTGCAAGAGTAAGAATATCGATTACGAAAGTTTTAAACTCCAAATATCTCCGTTCTTGATTAACGTCTACTCGAGTTTATTTCAGTATGCGAGTCGAAAATATCGATTAATGGGAGATTCAGTAATAACATAATGGGCTGTGAAATTCAACACTTTCATATTAGACTCGCAATTTTTTAATGAACAACGTTATAAAACTTGAAACAAGTTATCAAATTGGCCTGTGAAAAATAACATGTCGAATCAATATTTCACATCGAATGAAACAGGTTGCTGAAAATGTGAGAAAAGGTAAACCATGAATCAATTCGAAATGATCGAAAGAAAATAATTAGGAAACACGCGCGCCCGCGCCTAGCCAAGTAAAAAATGGTGTAAGCCACGACACAGTGAGCGGAACGGAAGCCACCCGAATGGTAATTAATTAAACGAATTGTAAGCAATGAAAGGAGTCATGCTGTTTTACAAATCACTTCAATTAACGATATTAAAAAGTTGGGAATGATAACTGAGCGCCGACCTGCGTGACGAGGTTAAAAAAACGATTCTCTAACCTTTTTTTGTCAGGCCAAAGTGTTGCTAGCAAGCGCCACATTATTTTGACAAGCGTGCGACTTTATCTCTCTCGGACACAAGTAAGATATGGTGACATATTTGTTTTATTTTCTTAGTTTTACAGATTAGGCACTGTATTAACAACAACAACTGGTGACAACATTAATTTATAAGCTGTGGAATTTGATTGAGTGTCGGTGAATATCACAGTCATATAATTCAAAGATTAATTAATAATATTAATTATAAATGATATTTTATTATGATGAAACATTGACAGATTTTTTTTTTTTTATTATTATTAGAAAAAAAAAACTAAAAGTAGTAGAAAGCCTAATAAAGTTCTTGGTTGGCCGGCTCCTTCCAAAATCCAAAAACGTCACTGCAAGTAGTATCATTTCAGAACTTCAGTTAGGAAGACTTTATGTGCGCCTTTTAGGAAATAACAATTACCTGCAAATGGCGCTCTGGCTGTACGCCGGCCCCTCGGTCACCGACAGGGCCTGGCCCACCTGGGTCTGCGTGAGGCCAAGGCCGAGCCGCCGTAGTTTAAAGGCCTTAGCGAACTCCTTGATGTCTTCCAAGTTGATGCCATCGACGACGTTGCTGGATGATTGGCTGATTGTTGGTTGATCTGTAGTAGAGTGATTTCGATTAGGATAAAGTTGAGAATTCTGATCTCAATATTGATGCTGATTATTTTATTCAAAATCAATATTGAGCTAACCATTGCCATTATTTTCATAGCCGCCATGTGAGCGCAGGACATACATACATATTTTTAGCATATTTTCAGAATAACATTAAGTTTAACACAATGTTTCATCATTTTTAGGCAGTTTTGAGTCTCTTTAAAAGATAAACATAATCTTCATATCATATTGGTGTACGATTAAAGCATAAAATCTTTACATGAATTGTAATGATACCAATCTGGCAGTCTTAGCGTTTACCCGGTTTAAACGCGAAGCAAAATTATAGCCAAGTTTAGTGGGCAATTTATGTAATTAGTAGATGGTGGCGGTTCCTAATTATGCGGGATGTCATTAGTGTGGAGACGTGCTGCCGCCGCGGAGGATGGCCCGCGAATGCGCCCCACCCCCCATGCTTAGCTAACCGATGACAAATTACTTTCGCTATCTACCCTCGCTAGTTTAAGGAGTAGTCTGCGTCAATTAAGACAGGGTAGGGTTGGTAAATTGGCAATCGTTTCACCATTTACCGGTGTTCGTAACTCAGACGATTTCTAATTTCGTTTTGTTATGAACGGAACATAGTGTTTGTCCGGGTAACCATATTACCGCGGTAATCAGCTCGCCGAATGATTTTTAGGGGAGGTAATAATGTAATATAGTTCATATCCGATGATAGATTGTTTTACTTTGTAGATAAGAAGATGTATCTTATGATCTTGTGATATCAAATTCCGGTTTATTAAGCCATTTAATATGATATGATTGGGCACTAATTTTAGTCTGAGACGAAGAAGGTTCAGGCTTTATTTATGGTTTCCATGAATTTAGTTATCGTTAAGTCAATATTTCAATACAATTTTCAAATCGACAAAGATTACGACACTGAAAAGTATGGCAACAAAGTTTAATCAAGTTCATTTTTTATCTAAAAGTATCAGCACCATTATTACAAAAAGCTTATGGAAAAGGAGTTTCGTGTCTTTGATAATAATTTGTTAAATATTTGTTTGCTAATGCAAAAAGCAGTGAAAGCTCAGTGGTTAGACGGACGCTCGGGAACACAAGGTGTTTAGGTTCAAATCACGGCTCGCACCTCTGGAATTTGCGGATTTTTTCTTAAAAGGTGAAGGAAAACGTCATGAGGAAAGCAGCACATCTTTCAGCAACTATAGGCTACGGTAACTGCTTAAAAACAGGCGGGTCGTATAAATAATTTGATTAAACAATTTCCATAGTTCCCGTACGTTATCGCCGATCAAATTCAGTTCTTTTTAACAAATTGGAAGTAATACCGTCTGCTTTCGACGTCCAATTAGAGTATATCGCGTGATGAGCCAACAATTAATCAGCTCGAAGATAAGTCAATTGGCCAAAGAGTCATTTCTAACTATGGCGTCCCAAATTCGATAACAATACATCAAGATACCGCTCCGTTAATTGTTTAATACATGTAATAAATTAATTAGTAGCAATTTAAGTGTGCGTGTGTGCGTGTGACCTGAGTTACGTGTTTGGCTGTGTTTATAGTATTTACTTTTATCAAATTTGTTATGGCGATTACGTCTTCGGTTGTTAGCGGGAACTTTCTAATCCAGTAATGGTTTGGTATGGGGTTATTTGTGATTGACGCGCGATGTCAACAATAGAAGTGTTGGACAGAAGTAAAATTACGTCACCGTTATTGCCGCCGTTAAAGTTATCGAAATATTTGTTGAATGTTAAAACATCAACACATGTAATACATTATTGATAAAACATTATACTCTACATAATATCGCCAAATTGTTTTAGCAAGATCTTTCAGATATAACTTGTGACTATACTATGTCTGTCATTACACCATTATTAGCAGTGATAGCCCATTGGTTAAGCACACGTTCAAACCCTGGATCGCACGTCTGGGTTTTACGAAATCGATCTGCAAATCATTATTATGATTATCATTTGCTTACGGTGAAGGAAAACATCGTGAGGAAACCTGCGTGTCTTATAAAATCTAACCAATTTTCGAAAGATATGTGTAATCCGCCAACCTGCACTGGGCCAGCGTAGTGGAATGCGACTTGAATACCCCTTTAAACATATTATAGTCTTTAAACTTGAAGCTATGATTCTAACACTATTTAACTCTATTTTAGGTCGTAAAAGAAGAAAAAAGATTGAAAGCACAAAAAATTGACACTATTTTAGTTCATTTTTTGCTCACTAGGTGTACACTGTCTAGGCATCTGTGCTAACCTGATTGGCGACAGCACTGCCGTGTTGACACGCCAACAAGTGGTCTCCAGGCAGGGGTATTAATAGGCCGTAACAACGATAAGTAAGATTGGCACCTACAGAACTACGGGATGTGACGTCGAGGCTCCAGCTGTAAGACTGGTGCATGTAGTAAATCGTGATGGCGTTAAAATAGAGATAATGCTATGCTTGAAAGTACTTTTCTATTTCACTTCACTGCAATTAACTTTACTTGCACAGGGCGTCTTCACAGAGGCATTATTGTAAATATTTTAAGCTAAGTATAACAAAAAATGATTCAGACTGTGTTCTGATTATGAAATCGTATGAAACGCAGCCCTAATAGTTACTTACTGTACGCAAATCTTCTGTGAGAGGCTACCTTGGTTCAGTTAGTCCGTATAAAAGCTATAAGACAGCTATCTAAGTAGAGCTGGTTCCACCATTGTCAAAAAAAAAAACACAATAAAATTTAAAATAAAACCTGAAAGTAACACGGAATTCACATCGATCAGTCATTTTAAAGATTAGGAAATTAGGGATGTGATAAGTATCTGTATAATTTATTGATTGTGTATTTAATGAGTGACAATAAGTATGGCGACTAGATTTGAGTAGCTTAATTACGAAGCTCTGGCAGTAAGTGAATCTACCGATATCATAATAATAATAATATAATAACTTAGCCCTTTTGATGTCCCACTCCTGGGCACGGGCCTTCCCTTACTACGAGGAGGATTCAGGCCGTAATCCACCACCCTGGCCCGTTGCGGGTTGGCGGATTTCACATGTCTCTCGGAAATTCTTTAGATTTTCTAAGACATGCAGGTTTCCTCACGATGTTGTCCTTTACCATAAACAAGTGATAACCGTATAGAAATTATGATTCGCACATAGATTTCGAAATATAAACAGAGGTTCAAGCCAGGGTTTGAACCCAGGACCTGGTGCCCGCAAGACGCGTGCCTAACCAATCGGCTATCACTGCTGATATCATCATAATTGAATAAAATTGTATTATGGTTAATAAATATTACATAAAGTTTGTACTCATGAAATTTAATCATCCATCCATACGACATCAATGTAAAACATTCGAGATTAACAAAGATTAAGACCAATATTAATTTACTCCGTCATTTGAGCCTTGATTTATTCAACAGATTTATTTCAGTGTTTACCAAATTGCTCTTATCGAAAGTACACCGGCGTAATCGTTGCCTACCGAAAATGATCCGCTAATATCAGATTTGCGTTTACCCAAGGACGTAATGCCAACCCTATGCAAATTGAAGAGAAAAACTGGAAAATTAGGGTTATCAGATTTTAAAAATTATAATTTTTTTTTAATTTGTCAGGTATAAATCTCCACAATAGTTTGATATATAGCTGTTTTCATAAGTTATGTATATGTCGCAGATGGATTGTAAAATTAGCTATTTTACATAACAACTTGGTTATGTAAAACAACTTAAAACGTTCAGCTGGATTGCCCAACCTAGATTGTTTAGCACAGGATTTCAGACTAGTTATAAATAAATACTCTAACCTTAACCAAATAAATTGGCTGTGTGGTGTCGGCCTAAAATAGAATAGCACCAACCCAACTCTTCCCGTGGGTGTCGTACGAGGCGACTAAGGGAAATACACCGGGGGGCGGGCAGCAGCGCCCCTCGCAGAACAACTCCAAAACCGAACTGCGATCCCCAACCCGCATGCCCAGCGTGGGGATTACGGGCATTACCCTACTAATGTTAAGAAAAGCCAAAAAATGGCCCCTAGTTCCCGGCCGCCTCGCTATTCCTGGCCATGGTAGCGGTCACGGTAACGGCGGGGCAGGGGGTGCTAAGAATCTCCGGGCTACCCCAGGCTACCATTCACTACACAAACTGACCCTGGCTACGTTTAACGGACGCACTCTGAGGCTTGACCATCATCTAGCGCAGTTGGAAGTGGAGTTAGAGAACATTAAATGGCATGTTCTGGGGTTATGTGAAGTCCGTAGAGAGGGGGAGGACACCGTAACCCTAGACTCGGGCCATCTTCTCTACTTTCGCGAGGGTGATAAAACATCCCAGGGTGGCGTAGGTTTCCTCGTCAATAAGGCCCTCTCTAACAACGTCCAAGAAATCTCCAGTGTGTCGACCAGGGTAGCGTACCTGATCCTTCGGCTATCCAAACGGTATAGTATGAAGGTCATTCAGGTTTACGCACCGACCTCGACACACTCGGATGATGAAGTGGAGGATATGTATGAAGACATATCCAAAGCCTTACACAACACCACTAAGGCTCACTTCAACGTTGTTATGGGGGACTTTAACGGCAAGGTGGGAACCCAGAGTGGCAACGAATCTCGAATAGGCCCGCATGGTTATGGAGTCCGAAATCACAGGGGGCAAATGCTTGTCAACTTCCTTGAGAAAGAGGAGCTGTACTTAATGAATTCTTTCTTTAAGAAACAGCCTCAAAGGAAGTGGACATGGCAAAGCCCCGACACTGTGACAAAAAATGAGATCGACTTCATCATGACGGATAGCAAGCACATATTCAGAGATGTCTCAGTGATCAACAGGTTCAATACCGGATCCGATCACCGACTTCTCCGAGGCTCTCTGAATATCAACTTGAAGCGTGAGAGAAACCGTCTGATGAAGTCCACGCTCCGGCCTAACCCAATTCAAATCATGGCGGGCACTGAGAAGTTTCAGCAGCTTCTCGGGGATAGATTTGTTGCCTTGGAACCCACTGATGACACTGACGAGACTCTACATAATCTGGTCGAAACGCTGAGGGACGAAGGCATCAAGTTCTGCCAACAGCAACGTACGGGCAAGAAGTCTAAACTCTCGGATAAGACTCTCGGGCTGATGACAAAAAGACGGGAAACCACCCAAGCGACTTCGTCAGAGAGGTCAGACCTGAATAAGCAAATTGCGAAGATGGTACGGCGCGATCTTCGGAGCTCCAACACTCGCCTCATTGAAGAGGCGATAGAGCGAAACCGAGGGTCCAAAGTATTCACTCAGCAGCTTGGCAGGAGCCACCTGACGAAGCTTAGAACGCACGACGGGAGGACCGTATTGTCGAAGCCGGAGATCTCTGCCGAGATAGAGGATTTCTACGGCCGTTTGTACGCTGCACATGCCCCTCATATTCGACGGGACGACCATGATTCCAGAGCCACCTTGACACGCCACTATACCAACGAACTGCCGGACATCAGTCAAGACGAGATCGTGTTGGCTCTGAGGCAGCTTAAAAATGGAAAAGCCCCCGGTGAGGACGGAATTACATCAGAGCTTCTGAAGGCAGGAGGAGCCCCTATTATACAGGAGCTACGGAACCTGTTTAACACCGTCCTTCACAGTGGGAGAACTCCAAAGGCGTGGAGCGGGAGTTTGGTTGTGCTCTTTTTTAAGAAGGGAGATAAAACCCTTCTTAAAAACTACAGACCCATCACACTCCTGAGCCACGTCTATAAGCTGTTCTCACGAGTGGTCACGAATCGTCTCGCCAGGAGACTCGACGAGTTCCAGCCACCGGAACAGGCCGGGTTTCGCGGAGGATATGGCACCATAGACCACATTCACACAGTGAGGCAGATTATACAGAAGTCCGAAGAGTATAATCAGCCTCTGTGTCTGGCCTTTGTGGACTATGAGAAGGCCTTTGACTCTGTCGAAACCTGGGCTGTTCTGGAATCCTTACAGCGATGCCAAGTAGACTATCGTTACATCAGGGTGTTGAGATGTCTCTATGACGCCGCTACCATGAGTGTCCAAGTACAGGGCCAGCAGTCTAAACCCATCCAACTGCGCAGGGGAGTGAGACAGGGGGATGTGATATCCCCGAAACTGTTCACGAGCGCGCTGGAAGATGTGTTTAAGACGCTGGACTGGAAAGGTAAGGGCATTAACATAAACGGTGAGTACATCTCGCACCTGCGATTCGCTGATGACATAGTTTTAATGGCAGAGACGCTGGAGGAGCTGAACCGGATGCTGGACGACCTAGCTTCAGCCTCGCGACGCATCGGTCTTGGCATGAATTTGGATAAAACCAAAGTCATGATCAATGGCCACATTGATCCAGGACCGGTGGTCGTACATGGCCACCTTCTTGAAATTGTTTCCGAGTACACATACCTTGGGCAGATTCTGCAGTTAGGTAAAAACAATTTTGAGAAGGAGGCCAAGAGGAGGATCCAGCTGGGCTGGGCAGCGTTTGGGAAACTACGTCGAGTCTTCTCGTCATCCATACCGCAATGCTTGAAAACGAAAGTTTTCAATCAGTGCGTCCTACCCGTTATGACCTACGGAGCCGAGACGTGGACACTCACGGTAGGGCTGGTCCACCAGTTTAAGGTCGCTCAGCGAGCTATGGAGAGAGCTATGCTCGGAGTTTCTCTGAAGGATAGGATTCGCAATGAATACATCCGACAGAGAACCAAAGTTATCGACATAGCTCAAACAATTAGCAAGCTGAAGTGGCAGTGGGCTGGCCATATCTCACGAAGAACCGACAACCGCTGGGGTAAACGTGTTCTTGAGTGGAGACCTCGACTCGGCAAGCGTAGTGTAGGACGCCCTCCGACCAGGTGGGATGACGATCTGCGAAAGACTGCAGGCAGATGCTGGATGCGGCAAGCTGAAGACAGGGCGCTATGGCGCTCATTAGAGGAGGCCTATGTCCAGCAGTGGACAAACATAGGCTGATGATGATGATGATGATGAACCAAATAAATAACATAAAAAATTATACCATAAAAAATATATTTTCAGTAGTTTTACAAGACAGAGTGTTTTGTAAAATTATACCATTTTGTATAATTTGACAACAGCTTACGGTTCAAGCGTTCCCATCTGGGTTAATTTAGGAAATGGCCTTTTCGTCATTTCCCCTGGTCTGGGTGTCACTGGGATCGCCCCCAGTCCATTGTAGGGTACCCATAGTACAAACGTTGATTAATTTGGGACCATACAGATGGTGTGTTCATCTGGCGATATTTATTATTATTATTCAATCCATATTCGACATATATAATAAACACCTAACGTAAATGGAATGACCTCTTAAAACTTATCTCCATAAAAGAAGCCGTCGAAATCGGTGAAGGAATATCTAATATGGCAACACATGAAAAATTCGACATAGCTAATAATCGAACGGGGCCGCTATTCCGAACATTTTATATTCAACGCTACGTTATTCTTAATTAAAGTTTTCGAGTGATTAGGTGTATCATGTATACTTTGAAAGTTGTTATTTTCACGTCGTTTTCAATAACGATATCTAGTGTCAATGACATAAGAAATAGAATCGTATAAATACCATGTCGGGACACGCAAATTATAAATTTGTGAGCATACGTAATGGGTGAAATTACGCGAGCCGAATCGTCTCGATTCATGTTACGATTACGATGTTGAATCGAATACGTAGTCGATTATAATTAACGCGTATTATCAAAGTAACTGTTATAAGTACTTTTGAACAAGTTCCATGAAGAATTTAAGCGTTGTTCGGTAAAAGTTCGAGCTTTTCTTTAATATCGTCGATGGCTTTTCATTTGCGTGTCCTGTTATTAAAAACCAATTTCGTGAAAGATCTGATATTACGTGTAGGCTGACAATTAACGGTGGCTATTATAGCTGCGTTTCGAACGATGTGTGAGAGGGCCGGAACTCCAACCTCCTTTGCCTTTCCCTTCGTCTCACTACCTTTCAGGTCGACAGCGTGCAAGAAATGCCTTTAGTTTTAGCATTTATAGGATATGGTAACTGCTTAACATCAGGATGGTCGTACGCTTGTTTGCCGACTTAGCCGAATGATCCCTTGACTATTTGAAACTTTTTTCTTGCATTATTTGTAAATAAACTCATGACATAGAAAGGCAGATGTCGGAGTGCAATGATGCGAAAACCGTTCACAGTGAGTTAAGCATCTTCACAGACGGCTCCAAAACCAAGTCTGGGACTGGGACGGGGGTTTTCTCTGAAGACCTAAACATTCACCTTTCAATGTCCTTAGGTAAGTACAATACAGTTTCCCAAGCAGAGTGCATGAGTATATTCCTAGCTGCAAAAGCGATCATCGCCAGAAGAGTCAAGGGAGAGAATATAAGGATACTCTCTGACAGCAAGGCGGTTTTACAGGCACTAAACAGCAGTGTCATGACATCCAGCCTGATCCACGAGTGCCATCTCGCTCTGAATGAGGTAGGGAACCAAACCAATCAAATCATCCTTCAATGGTTAAGGGACATAGCGGAGCTCGGGACAACGATGCAGCGGATGAACTAGCTAGAAAGGGATCTGAGCTCGCACTATATGGCCCAGAGCCCATCATAACACTCCCTAACATCTGGTTCAGGAAACGCATGCGACAGCGCACCGAGAAGCTACATGAAAATTACTGGAACAGCCTGACAGACTGCAGACAAGCGAGACTTGCTCTACCGCGGGTCAACCGCCGGCTCACCAAAACAATGTTACAGCTAAGTAGATCTCGCCTACGACTTATTACGAGTGCGCTGACAGGGCACGGCAACTTTAACAGACACCTTTATAACTTAGGTATCACGGACAGCCCCCTATGCAGAGCCTGCATGGAGGCGGAAGAAACAGCTGCTCACGTCCTGCTGGAATGCAACGGAGTAGCCACATACCGGGCAAGCTACCTGGGCACACCAGGTAGCCTTCAGGAAGTCTTCAGTGACATCAAGAAGCCGGGGAACTTCCTGTCTGAGCTTGGATGGCTGGAGTGACCGGCTCACCACCCTCCAACACACAAAACAGGCGCAACAGTCGTCGATTTGTGGAAACTGCCCGCAGCAGAAGAAGAAGAAGGAGAAGGCAGATGTCGAACGCCTTAACATCGACACTGTCAACGCTTCCGTCCGCCGATACACCAAGAAGTACGGCTTTAGGGTGACCGTCCACCCGGCTGCGCTATAAAGCGCGCCTGCCACTAATAGGATCGCTTAATTTCTTGTCTACTTGTTGGATGGTCACATGTTTTACCTACGGAGATCATATGACCTATCTACTTACCTATTTTTTAATTTCATTATTGTGAGTTTGACATCATTGATTTAATTTTCCTGTCATCAGACGTTGATTATTAAGGTTTACTTTAATCTTAACTATACTGTGTCGGCGGCGGCCCAACTCTTTGTTTGCCGCCGTTATCGATTGCGTTCAGTTTTATCGACGACGTTAATTATTTGTAATGGATTTTAATTAGTTAATTAATTAATTTAGTTCGGTTCAAGAACGGCTGGCACGGTCGTTAGCCGGTTTCTTTGATGCCGGAGCGAACTTCCTTTATTTCGGCTCGAAGCTCTTTGTATTGTACATTTTGGTGTCATTAGTACTATGTTTACGGGGAATTATATGTAATTATGAATTAACAGCGCCGTAGCTATAGGAATTGTAGAGACCTTTATTATTTTAATAGTAGAGTGGCTTGCGGTCGGGCGGATACCTATGCTTTGTCGGGTAACTAAAACAATAATGTCAGAATAGGTAGGTATTTCAATATGGTTGCTACAATTACGGGTTGTTTAACTAAATAGTTTGCTAAAGATACCCAATGTATTTTGTTGGAGCTCTATTAGGTTATGTTGCGTAGTCTCTGCCTGCTCGCATTCATGAGATATTAGCGTTAATATATTTTGTTAAGTATATTCCTTTTTTCCGAAATAAGATGTTAAATTAAATAAATAATAATAATAATAAATATTGTCAGACTGACACACCAAACTAAGCAACGCTTGTACTATGGGTACCGTACAATGGGCTGGGGGCGATCCCAGTGACACCCAGACCTGGGCAAATTACAAAAAGGCCAATTTCCAAATTTTTCCCCGGCTGGAATCGAACCCGCAACCACCATGTGTAGTGAGCCGAGCAGCCTACACTCGAACCACTGCGCCAAGCGGTCCATTGTAATGCAATTGCTGAAATTTCATTTTGGATGATTGAATCATCAATTGAAATCATCTGGTGTGTTTTCTTATATAACAAAATGATAAGCAAATATCAATGATTATAATTTTTATGATGGTAGCGATAGCGAGTTAAGTGATGGAAGTTAAAGTATAAATACGTATCTAACCGGTTTTGCCGCGATTGCATCGGCGAAACACCTGTTGATATTCACTGGAACGCTTTAAAAACATATGGCCAATGCTGTAGGTGCGTCATTTTAATATCCATAATTATAAACAAAATTAAATTGACTAAACTATTGGTACTTAAATTACTATTGGCGTCTTGCTCGTGATCGTAAAGCATGAGCAAGACAGAAATATTTTGGTCTTTGCAATATTTTACTCAGTGTTAATTGAGTTAAGTATTAAGAAAGAAGAGACACTTCTACGGTTGGAAAAATATAGACACTTTTTATTTTACATAGAAATGACGTTTGTAAATGAATAGCAGAGTCTGGTCATAACATAATTTTCAACATTTTGAACGATTTGCAAGTAGTAATACAAATATTCTAAATAGAATAGAGGTGTAGGCGAAATATAATTAAAAGCTAGGTATGTAGAATTCAAATTCCACTTTTAACGATTATTTAAAGAATTCTAAAGTGTATTATTATGATCTGTATACGAAATAACCTGTGATCGTGTAGGTACATTAGACACTTTCTCGTCTCATGCTATTTTGATGTTGACTGTACCTATCACTACAATACAGTTAAATAATGTTTTGTATGAGCGAGCCAGCAGAGGAGGAACAGAGTAATTTAGTAATTGTATCCACTAACAACGAATTAAATAGTAATCAATAGAACTGGGGCCCCGGGCACGAACCCTGCAATGGTTTTACACAGCACGGGACGAGGACGACACGACTTAAAAGTTACGTATAACTTTAGTATAACTTAAAGCAGCGAGTCGTTAAACGACAGGAAATTTAGCTAACATCGTTTAATGTCGACTTTAAATTTTAAGATCGGCTCACAACTGAGTGAAAATGTTACATCTACCATTTGAATTAAAACAAAATCAACAAATTACTTTACCAATGAATACTTTAATCATACTTGGTTTGCACTGGACGGAACAACCACACAAAACATACCTACTGTTATCTCTATTTAATGCCAGCAATAAATAGAAACAACTATATTTTGGTTATTGTGCATGAATGTAAGTTACCAAGGATTAGACTTTAATATAGTGTTTTCATTGCATTATTACGTCAAAAGAAATCGTACGTCGTGAAAGTACCGCGCGGATTTGCGGGGCGGGCTATTGTTTTAAATGCCTACTTACGCTCAAGTTTGGGGCCTAATTTTGCGTGTTTAGATTTATGTTTGTCTTGCTAGTCGTATCGCCGTACCATCTTTACGTAACATTGCGGCAATAAACTTGAATAGACGATGTTTTTAAACGCTATAGGTATGTAGATTGAGCAGTCATATTTCAGGGAAATAAATAAATATCGCCAGAATGACACACCAACTGTATGGTCCCAAACCAAGCAACGCACCCCATTGACACCCAGACAAAGGCAAATTACGAAAAGGCCATTTTCAAATTTCAGAAATTTGCCCCGGCGGAAATCGATCCCGCAACCATCACGTGCAGTGAGCCGAGCCTCCTATGCTCGAACCACTGCGCCAAGCGGTCGTGAAATGTTCATTAATGTTTTTTAGGTAGATACCTTTTTGAATTGGAGTCTTATAGTTCTTCGTCATATCATTTTCACATTAAACTTATCACAGTGTTGTAAAGGCGAGATAAAAAAAAAACTTTCGCATAAAATTTTTTGCATGATCTATCATGAAATTCGTAGGACAAGACAATGTTTTTATACTGATTCGAATTATAACTACAAACTTGTACATTATAATGAGGAGGTCGTAGCCTTGTGGTAAACTCGCCTATTGGATCAGTCACGCTGTGACTGCTACCGTATAAATAAATACCTACCTTATATGTACCTTATTACTTCGGATTTTTGAATCACACTCTAAAGCGGATTTTATTTAATAGCGATCTCTTATTCTGCATGTTTTACAGTATAATATTGTTAACCCGGATAATAACCGCTCATTATTTCAAGATTAGCCCACATACATATAATTTCATCGTTTATGGGTGCGCCTTTAAATGAGGACTACTCAACTGAACCACTAAACAGTTACAATCTAGTTTACCGGATGTAGGTAGTTTGAAAGTTTGACAAACCACCATACCTAGATTTAGTCGAGATAGTTAAATCATTTTGACAATATCTACCTAATTCAAGAACAGGGGTGACGCGATAGATAATGAGACCCTTGTAGATAAATACAATTATAGGCGCGCAGCGGTATGCGGGCTGAAATGCACTTTATTGTGTCTTAAACAATATCACTATTTATTTAATTGCCTTTTCGAAGATAAATATTTATACGCGTATGTAATCGGTAGAAAGGAACCGAATACCGAACTTCTAGTCATGTTCTATCCTAAATACATAACACTAATCTACATAACATGTTTCAAACTCAAACCGAACGTCACTTCCATATAACGCTTCAAGACCGTTGTTGATTGTAACAAACAATAACTAGTTCGCAATGGGTAGCGATTACCTCGCAGAATAGCCGCGAATCGATGAGAACCTCATTATCAAACAATTAGCTGAGTAGGTGTGCTAGTGGGTGGGCCTTTGGCGTTTTAATCAAGTGATTTTTACAATAGGAAATTGTTATAGGAAGAACCTTGACCTAAATTGAAAGGTTAAGGAGGCTTTTGACGACAATTAAGATTATTATCAGCCTTGTCTATTACAGCTTATGACTCATTAAAGGTTTATCTTGGACGCGTAATGGAACACATTGTGAGGAAAACTGCAAGTTTTAGGAGGATATGTGATATTCGCCAGCGTACTTGCCAGCGTGGTGGACTGTGGCGCGAATCCCCCGCCCATTAAGGGGGAATGTCCTGTATAATGAGAATAGGCTCGCCCCCCTTTTAAATTAGAATCAAAGGACCACCGGCTAATGGTAGGTGCATTGCAGTGCACCTACTTTTTCATCCGGTATCCGGGTACGGCAGAACTAAAAGTAAGGGTTCTTTTTTGGCACCATAGCTCCTAAACTGCCAATTCGATTTCGATGAATGAGGTGTCAATCAATTCGTAATATGCTCCAGGTGACTCAGGCTACGTTTTATATGAATAAAATTAATATAACGGATGTTACATCTAAAAAAGTCCAAGCGAGTGGGATATCTAATGAAAGAACAGTAAATAAATAGGTATAACAATTGAATTTCTACTCAATAAGAACGTAGAAGAAATTTAGGAGGTAGATTTGGCTCGGCTACGCTTTTATTACTACACAATCACGACACCTGGCGATTATTTACAAGCATTTTCAAGTGACTCTTTAACTAAAAAAAAGTTAGCTGTATGTACAAAACGACATACAATTTGGTTACATAATTTCTCTTTACCGGGCTAGCAAAAGCAGGTCGCTACATCCACAAAGTTGAACCAAATCTATAAATATTCCGTCTAGCTTAGATCCATCCAGATATAGGTCAAACAGCCGTTCCATTGTAAGTTTGCGATATAAAAATCCTTCTGTACCGTTCTAAAAGTGAATGAAATGGGCCAATATAAATAACTCGTCTTAAATAAATTGATACCGTCTGCTGAGGCGGATAGCTGAATTAGTTTCAATTAACTTGTATGTAAGCTGTTTGTATTTTGTTAACGTTTGTGCATTCGAATCCAATGATTGTTTTAGAGAATTGTGTTAAACCATTGGGCAAATACTCAAATGTATAAAACCTACTTAGCTGCCTTTCTAGCTTTCACTGCCGCATAAAACCAACTATATCAAAAAAGTTTGACGTATGTCAGTGCGCTGAGAGTGCGCTCAGTGCGCTCAGCGCTGTGCGTTTGCGCGCACTGAGAGACCTCATAGTAATGTTTGTGAATAGGAGCCTGTGTTTATGTTACTTTTGGCATAGCGCGCCCTCAGGTATTTGGTATTCCTTTTCCTGGTTGTATTCACTAGTTCTAAGCGTTCCGTCAAGTTATTATTTTCGTCTGAGGGCGCGTCAAAATTAATCAGCTCCCAAATTTGGTGCTGCGTGTTTGATTATTCGGCGGTATGACGTACGTACCAACAAATTAACTGAAAACCTACAAATAAATTTTACCCTACAAAAACATTAATCTTCAACATTATAGTGAATAATGTTTAAACGCTCCGCTGAATATGTTATTAGATTTGTTGAAGTTAAAAATCAAATTAAACAAACCATTTTTGTAACGCAACCAAATTAACTTTACGATGTACTCGTATGTGATAAGATCGGACCGTGCCCGCCCGTCAACGGCGAACCCGCTACTTCCAGCTAATCAATTTAACTGAGTCACTGAACGCACTCCGAACTTCTAAACAATGCACGAGCGGCCAGTCCACAACAACTCTTTATAGCATTAGGTGAAATAACTCTCAGGACACTGTTAGACTTCCACGAAACTAATGGATCGCCTCTATGCTTAGAACGCACAACTTTTATGGATAAGTAAAATCGAGTTAGGAGTTGTGTCGAAAATAGCGTTTAAGTTGCCTGTTAGTTCTGCTTTTGTTAAGTTTAAATAGCGAATGAGATTTTGTCATTGAAGGGGCGTTGTAGCCAGTTGATAACAATGTTGAATACATTATGATAATGGACATACGGAAGTGAATAAACTTCTATCGAAACATATTTTTGCGTAATACTGTGCCCAGCATTAATAGATCAATCTCAAGTCTGAGAACGATCTTGAGTATGCTTTTGACATGTCATTTTGTACATTTTGACATAAGAATGACAGTTCCAAGATCGATCTATTATTATGGGTCTTAGTAGCCCGAAAGTAACATAAGTAACAGCGTTTTATATGGCATCTAGTGGATTAAAAAAAAATGGAATAAGGTATTGGTACTCACTAGGCGAGTCAGCTAGCAAGTCGCTGTCATCGTGCGACGGTGATTTGACGGATCCGGGCGACATCTTGACCGGCGCGTGCGGCGACGGTATCGGGCCGGATCCAGCGCTGCCCGCACTGCTGGCGGGGCCAGCGTTCGCGCCGCTGTGAGACGTGGTGATGGTTATCTCACCATTTGATGCTGCGAGCCTGGATGACGGATGAGAATCATTAGGGAGCAAATTATGAAGAACCAATAATTATCTGGTTAGTAAGTACAGTAAATAAAGTAGTATTCGACCAATTATACTAAAGGGTATATGAAAAAACACCCTGAATATAGGTAATAAGACCTTAAGTCTATACTCATTCCTCCTACCTTAAGTATATAGCTTTCATACGATACTGATGATAGCGATGATAGTCTCTAAAAGTTTATCTATCGTACAACATACCGTAGTTATAAACTAGTAACGTGACGTTACGCATTCTGTAGGTAATATTATTCGGCGTGATAAGTCAGGCAAGTTAGCTTAACACGTTAAGTGCGAAGCGAGGCCTAAATCACCCCTGATGCAACTTCCCTGTGGTGCGGCAAGCAAAAAAGTGAATTTCTCTGTCGTGCGAATGGCATAGCTTTGGTTTGGTCCAGTGTAGGAAAGAGATAAATATATATTTGAGATCACTAATGGTTCCGGACTCGGTGGTGTACCTACCTTGGTACCGGATGTCTTAGGCCTCGTGCCGCACTGAATTAATATAATTTAAATGCAGTGCGGAACGAGGCTAAAACGTCCCATATCCCCCCTGACCTCGTACCGCACTCAACGCGAGCTTCCCGCGACCAGTGTTGTGCATCACGTCGATTGGAGAGCACGTCCTTTTACAGCGCCGAACATGTCTAAACGATGTCGGAAGAAGTTAATTTAAAAAAACCCAGAAACAGAGCCAAAACAGGTAAGTTTTTAATGAAAAAATCTTCAGTAAGTACCTAGTTTTTTCTTATCTTGGTAGCTATGTACCTAAAGTAAGTGTAAGATATTATTACTTAAGTATATTATACCTAAAGATATTATTGGTAATAACGATTATTGACGTACCTAATACTTTGCTGCATATCTAGAATTACCTATTATTCTATATCGTGATAATAATGTTATTATTATTAGGACTTAACACTTAATTATTCTGAATTTAACCTACCTACTCTTTCAACATTTTAAGTATAAAACAAACACATTCATTTGATGCAGTTATACCTACATTATCATTGGTATTCTCATCTACGATCTAACCTAAGTAACAATGTCAGTTTTATTACGTTATCTTTACATTTTTGTTATTTTTCAGCACCTGAAAGCGCACGCCATTGCCTCGAAAAGGGTGAAAAAAGGAGAAGATGTGTTGGTTGTTACCAAAAACTACGCACATTTTTACCATCTCGTGAAGCTGATAAAAAATCCAAAAAGATTTTGACTCAGTGCACTCAGTGCAAAAAATCTTATTGTCTACCCTGTTTCAATGAAAAACACTCATAAATAAGTACAACATATATATTGAGATTTTTATAAAAAAAGTATATTGATACAGATTTTTTAATGTTAATTCAAGTTCTAATAATTGTATTTTTAAAGCCCGAGGCAGAATAAATAGGACAGTTTCTTTTCTACTTCTGGTTGCCTTTTTTTTCTATTCTGTGAACCGCATTAAGATTTTCATATACAAACAGAAAGATAAACCTTATGCATAAACCGTAATCCATTATTTTCCAATAATAAGTCTGTAATAGGTGCCTCTTAATGGTATAGAATGGAACGCTTCGTGCGCGAGTCCGACTCGCACTTAGCCGTTTTTTTTTTCTTTATGGCGCCTTCAAGCACAATTCAGATTATTTAAAAAAATTATCCTTTGATAGCTTTGTTTTGTTTTGCCAGGTTTTGCCCTTAAAACGATCTAATGAGATATAATTGATCAAAATCGGTCAAGTCGTTGCGTAGTTAAGACAGTTTAAAAACGTCGATATTATTTTTCCCATCACTAATCGCAGCGAAAATTTGCCCTATTTCAGTGCGTTACGAGGTGTATAAGATCCCATATTTTGTTTTGCTAATAATTCCTAAACTAGCCATCAGATCCCGGGGCGACGGTGGATTAGGGTTCATCAATTCACTGTCTATATCAATAAGGACCAAAATTCTCATTTATCTTTGATTTCGCGCCAGAAAATGGATTTTAGTCTGTAAAAGGAGGTGGGGTCTAATAGACCGCGTGTCGCCCTAACGTCTGGTCACGGTACGGGCCGATTATACCTCGTGCCGCAGGAACGGAAAGTATGCAAAAATTGGTGCCGCAGCTAACGTGTTAAAATGTAATCTTATACAAATGTCGGCTGGAGTCAATTAGATGTTGGTATTTTTATCTTAATTTTAAATAGATACAAAAGTAATTTGAACGGGTGTTTTGTCTTTGAGGCGCCTATTTCGATATTTTTATCTACATTAAAATAAAGTACTAATAGAATAATCATTAATTGTTGAACGAAATTTAAAGGTGGCGCGGCGGCGCGCGGCGCGGCGATCGAGCAAGCAATTTGATTTCTGTTAAATACCTTTAGTTTTGTGAAGTGTTGCTCTGAAGGGTTACATCAGTTTTGCAGTAGTTAAACTTGAGTATTAAGATTCAATAAGATTATCTTGCCGCGTTTGCTTTCAAAAAGCAAAAAGAAAAAGAGACTGTTGGACACTGCCTTCTTCCATTGACTTGCGCGTACATATATCTATCCCTAGTCAAAGTCAAGTCAAAGTAAAAGTTTTGGCCTACGGAAGCACTTACAAATTGTAATTTTTACATATTATTCTTAAATCTACACGATCTCAACTGAGAAGATCTGGCAGGAATCCTGCGAGCCGTTGAGGCTGTGCGCTCAGATCAGTCGGTCGATCAGTTTCCCAAATTGTGTATGGATAGATCTTGGGCTACTTGTCCTTGCGCAGTGCAATGTTATAGCGCGTCAGTCGTCCAAGTGGTGCGGCGCACAAATGAGGTGCGCGCTTCATTAAGTGCGCCCGCGCCGCTGCATTAGCGGTAATTGCCGGCTAATTAGGGTCTCATCCGTTGCAACAAACTCACACGAATACAGTGTGTAGGTATGCTTATAGATTGTAAGTAAAATTAGTGGGCGGTCTTTGAAATACTTTAATAAAATTGAGGTTTGTATATAATTTATAATATATTTATTTATTTAGATAATCAAATCGTTATATTGTTACTCAATACCATATAAAGCTTAGAGATATGATGATATGTAACATTGAACTATTATTTGTGGGCTAATTAGATCTTCTATATTTTTTGTAGTAACAAACTATAGGTAATTAAGTCAATAGTTACCTGTTACAGGTGAAAATTTGTAATTTATGAAATATAACTAAATACTTTCCAAATGTATCAGCAAATGAACGCAATAAAATTATGACACAAACAGGTCGTAATAGCAAATAAATTAAATAATATGGGCGCAATTCTGTTTGTACATACCTACTGTACATTTCATCCAACAGTTTATTTAGTTAATGTTTTAGTAATTATTTGTTGTATTCAATGCCTTAAATTATAAACCTACATTTTCTTAACAATCAATTAATTAATATGTAAATTAAACTAGCACCCTTTAAGCCACGATAAATACTGCACGTTTGTTTCGCGATCCGATAATAACGCACACAAAGAAACGTATACGCAGTTACACACACACCCGCATCGTGTACACACACAAGCGCATACGTCATTAATTGTTCCTTCAAATTTATCAGAGGTACGACGTGAAAACTACGCCCGTTCAAGATAATTATTTTTTAAAAATAATAATGGTTCGGTCCCAAATTTAATTACAATCATCATTATTTTGTCATTCACATTGCATTGTGACCTTTATGCATATTTCTAAATGGCTCACTGAAATGGCTGACATGGAACTATAAAATAAATATTTCAAAGCGGTAACTTAAAAAAAAATTGTCTGGTTAACCAATTAAAACTGATTTTGTAGAATTCATTTTAGCTACTCGTAGCAAAAGGGTCTGGCAGCGGTTCTTGTCTTCTTCCCAACCAGCGGCATAGAGGGTCAGTCGTGCTTAGCCGTCTCTTCAATAGGTAGGTAGGTAGGTTCAATAGGTACTTACAAACGCTCAAGAAGTAAATGAGAGTAACATACCTACACAAACTTTTTTAAATCTTATGATCAAGTGAAGACTTTCACCTAAAGGTGTTTTATAAAAAATTGACAGTTCAATAATTGCTTTTTAATACGCTTAAATTGTCTTTGTGGAAACTTATCTGTGGTATCAGTGTTTACGTCGGTAATTATAATACATACTTGGTGAGCGTTCGGCTATGTTTCTGGCAAAAGTGATTGGTTAAATGCACGGTTATAGCGAGCTATTGTGGCCGGATGGTGAGTGACGTCACGGTGGCCATTTTCGAAGAATTATCGAGATCGCCTCCGGAGAACACACTTGAATTATGCGCGTGGAGTTTAATTATTAGTTAGGTACTTAAATTCTTGAATTCCACATATGCGTTATAATATGTCACTAAAATAAAATTGCTAATTAAACACGCTCTAAAATGAATCAAATGTAAAAAAACGATTAAAAAAATTGGTATTATTGTGTTGTTATAAAAATAAAACTATTTTGAATTACGAACAAGATTCAATATTTAAAGCTGCGAATTCGAAGTGTAGAGCGAAGAAGTAAATAACTGTAGCTGTACTGTAACTAAAAAAATCGCCCGTGCGAAGCCGGGGCCGGCCGCTAGTATGATACAAAGTTAAGACACACTGTAATAATAATTATAGTATTTGTAAATAAAATTTATAATTACGTATGTTATTCATAGCGGCTGCAGTCCGCGTATACTTGAAAACTTTCCGTTTCAATCAAACTTGTTTATAGTAACTGTTGTTAAAGATGTTTATTGCAAATATCCAAATCATAATAAAATAGTATGGGAGGCTTTATGTACAACAGGTTTTACAAAATGTGTCTACAATAGATTACATACAAGATTATACACTTATAGAACAGTACAATAATGAACATAATTTTATTAGAATCTGTCATTCAAATTTTAAATATGGCTCAATAATAAAATGTATGCAAGTAGACATAATACAACGTAACCATAGATCATAAAATGTTAACCAGAACAGTCAGCAGTCCGGTCTTCATAAAACATGTTCTCTGAACATCGAGGCTTGATAACCAGACACATTATAAAGCTTCTTATAAACCGACTAGCTATACAATGATTTACAATTTTAATGTAACTTTAATAGACGTCAAACCACACACAATATTTATCTAGATTGTAGGCCAACAGAAATGAGGTATTAAACTTAATTATGGATGCGGGAATTAATGTACCCAGCCTGTAATTATGAGGTGGCATTAACTTAATGTCTTTGACTACGCACACACGCAAACACACTATAATAGCTCGTACGCACCCGCCGTATACATAATACACAGTGTGGTCGATTATATTGTCCACAAATTACGACAAAAGTAAAGATATATCGAAAAAATCTTTCATTGTTATTTTACATATATTATGATTTTTCACAGTGAATTTTCACCATAATACTCAATCTTATGTAGTCGCGGGTCGATGATTTATCATGAAAACCGAAACAGTAACGACCACTTTGCGATTTAATTGCAATGATTTTTAACAGTTCCTGCCTAAGTCTTCGGTAGCAGTTGCTAGGTATGTAAACCTATATAATATGATTTTTCACACTTGTGAATTTTTTCATCACTAATAGACATCTATAAATGTTAATCTGTGGTATAGTCAGCTACAAGTGCTACAAGTGTACATCAGCGGCTCAGCCTTAGTGGGCCCACTCAATAGGTTGCCGCGTATCAGAAACGATAAGAGTTACGCAATAGAAGAGACACCCTAGTGTTGACCTCGAGCTAAATTGCACTTTATTGCGACGCATCTAAAGTCTCTATTTATTTAACTGTCCGTTCGGAGAGCGTCATCTGTTTGTAAAACTATTATTATTATCTTTGGAAG
The DNA here is from genome assembly GCA_918843915.1 of Notodonta ziczac. Lineage (NCBI taxonomy): Eukaryota > Metazoa > Arthropoda > Insecta > Lepidoptera > Notodontidae > Notodonta > Notodonta ziczac. Next base: position 9,586,346 of record OU974050.1, on the reverse strand, counting down.
AGTGTTGGTTCCCTTACTTAGGAACAAGTATTGTTTGAGAACGCGGGTGCTACGCTCTTCTAATGAGGATGGCATTATGCGCTCTAGACCCAGACATCGCGCAAACCTCAGACCCACGTAGGCTAATCTGGCGAACGCTAATATATCCAATGCTATATCCCGTATAGGATCTATTTATCACCATTACTCGCCGGATTAGACGCGTCACGGGCCGCGTGCGTAATTATAGGCAGCGGAATACTTAATGTCTCGAGCAGGGCTAATTATATGGCCGCATTAGCCGAATGTCTTTTACTGCTGCGTCTAGGGTTGCCACCCCTTTTATATTATATAGTAGACAAAACACAATATAATATTTGGGTATAATATTATATTTGTATGACCGATTGATAGTTACTCGGATGTCCGATAGGCACGTTACTATCAATGTTTTGAAGTGGTTATAATGTATGATAATATAATCCCGCTGACTTTAATCTGGATGTTTTCAAGTCGAGAGTGAACAGGTACTTTCTAGGTAACTATGCTCCACAGTCGACCATACCACGTCACTTACTAACAGGTGAGATCGTGGTCAAATACTTGACTATCTCGTAATAAGGAAAATATGATTTTAGTGTCAAATATTTACATAATTTTTATAGTAAAAAATCATGATTCTACAAAAAAATTATTTATATACACTCTGGCCAAGACAAACAAAGGGACTATCTACTCTATACATATTTCTGAGCGTCTGAAATTGAAAGTACCTACTATTACTGCTCTAGAAAAGTGGCAACCCTAGCTTCATCTCAGGCGGCACACTTTCCAACTGCTTAGGACCTTAGACTTTGTTATACCAACATCTAGTATTTCATGTAAGTATTTTGTTTTTATTCAATATTAAGGTTAATATAAATTTCAACCCCGTGAAGTGCGACCACCATTTGACAGTTGTGTGTGAGTGAAAACCCATCATTCCCTTTGCTATTATTTAAAAAATGATGCGTAATTATCAACATGTTATGTATTAATATTTGTTATTTAATAAATAAATTACATTTTGATAGACACAACAACAACTTAGAACGAACAACAGGCAGAATAAAACCGCAAGAAATACCAACATTAGCCGACAAATAGCGCGGTTGTTCCGTCCTGTCTCTGTCTGTAGCAATGCGAAAGCAATTATGCATCAGCTGTTCTACACACAAAGTTATCTTGGTGCGTGTGTGTGCGCATGTGTGCGTGGCCGGACCACGCTCTACTTGTTTATGATCAAGACATCTAATTGCATTACGGAAAACTCGATAATTTGATTTGAAATGTCATTTCCGCGAAGGATTTTATTTGGTTCTTTTTTGAATTGTATTAGTTCTCTGTGTAATAATCATTAGGTACAATAGTAGTAGTCTTGACTATCGACATGTTCAGATATCCATATGCACTGCAGATTAATTGTTTCGTGAAAGACAACTGATGTTACGACACTTAAGTAATTGTCATAAGCGAGCGAGCGAACCGCTCGCATCTCTCGCGCAATCTTGCGAGATTTTCCTCGCTCTAGCGAACAATCTAGCGATTTGAGCGCTCGCTTGCGTCAACTTCAGCAATCCCTTAATCGGCCAATACTTACCACAGATTATAAAAAATGAGTATTTAAAAAGAAAACGTTATCAAAGAATTAAAGCACATTTTTTCTTCCTAAAATCCAATGTCAATCATATTTTTTCAACAACTTTTCCGCTCTACCAACACCATAAAATTGTTTATAGAATGCGCGAACATGACGTTATAAATGTAATTATATCAGCGACTGCGAGGCACATCACATCCTGTATATAATTAGCATTAAATACCTCATTAAGGCAGATAATAGTCTGGCGGGTGCCAGTTTTCCTTATTATGCCGTCGTCTGTACTTATCTACTTTACTTTGGTAGGTACTTATACAAAATGAGAACGCCAAAAGTCTGATATTTGTCTTCTACTTAAGTCGAATATAATTATGTAGAGACGGCGCAATAGGTGTCGGGAATAACATGAGACGACTTTGTTTAATGATTAGCTTCTCCATTATCACATAGGCATCTGTCATGTATCGTACGGCAGTAAACTTGAGCCTTACTTTTCTTTATCCAGTTTTTGGGACAGCTTTTCTTAATTTTCCATGCCACCTGGCCTCAGGCCATTCTAAACTACGTTGATATTTAGAGGAATACGGTTTACGGTGGTAGAGCTAAGGAGTATCCAACTGACACCAGCTGATATAGAGGCTAACTCACCGGGGTAGTTCCACCCTCTCACAGAAGATCGGCGTAAAGTAGAGCAAGAGTGAGAGAGCCGGGAACCCAACTCTCTTCCCTTCACCTACGTCTATCCCTCTATGCAAGCATCTATAATCTACGGTGACTACGTCAGGCGACTCGTGCGCTTATTTGCCGACTTTGCTACATAAGCAAAAACGTAAAAAGGAATCTTGAGAAGTTTGGATGGTAGAACGTGAACCTGGGTTACATCTCGTAATCACAAGACTTGATGTCGAAATTACCTTGTCACTTATCCCCTTGTCAAAACTATTAGGGAAAATACTGTTTATTGGAAGGTTAAACATGTCAATTATTTTAATATTAAAATAATGTTGCGACTGTTTTATTTTGTATGATATCATCTGTTATTCCCCCACGTATAGGTACCTACGAGTGATGTAGCTGCATAATTACATGTAATAAAGTGCATTACCCCGAAACGATAGCATCTCGTTTTAGTAACGTTTGCGTTTAAAAACGATTATATTCGCGTGATAAGTTCACGTGTGTCGTATTAGTCATCAAATTAATTAACATAGGTACTAATTAAAACGAATCGAGTTTGAATTACTTTAAAATTGAAATTGCCCACGTTTTTTCGGAGAACTTTGTCATTTCTATTAATTATTTTAATTTGTTTACCTGTGTTATTATAAGTAAGTACTTCCATAAATACCTAAAAGACCTGAAGCACTAAACTTTTACAGACTTCTATGCGTAGTTCAAATAATTACATGGTTCAATTTTACTTATCGTAAATAAATGTACTGGGATAATACAGGTAAGGCTTTGTGAGTTTGCGCAGGAAAATTAAGTGATATTAACTAAATTAGTCAGCATTATTTAACTTGAAAAAAAACCCTAGTATTATAAGAATTTTTTAAAAGAACCGAACGCAAAATATTTTGCAACCTAAAGTTTTATGAATAGGTGACTAACTAAAGTGCAGTGTTATTTTTTAATACAAAAAGTCTTTTTTTCCATTCTAGTAATTTATGTTATTATTAGAGTTTAGTTTTAGTTTAGTGTATTTATTTTCTAGTTAAATTTAGTTTAATAAATATTTTATGTTTTATTTTTTGAAATTAATTTTATTTTACTATTTTAATTTTTTTTCCCTCTCCCTTCGCCATTTATTGCAGTTAGAGGAACGGGAAAGCAACTTATCGTTTATTATTCGTTGATCAAGCCATGTATGTGTGACTAAAATAGTTTTAATTAATTACTGTTCGATCTAGTTTCAATGAATATTCGTCACCGATTTACGTCAGTTGTTTGAGGAAACTTTTATATGCAGAGGGGAAATACCTTTGAGGAAAAAGTATTGAGAAGTAATGAGGTAAATCTGTGATAATCAGAACTGATTTGCAATAAGTTAACACTTGATATAACAAATTGGCCAAGGTGGTCATTAAAAAAATAAATCTTTACTATATTTTTATGACATTTTAGGTAAAGCGAATATGGCACAATGCAGGCTTTGTAAACGTCTTTAGTCATAGACCACAGTCTATGACTAGACTGACCTAGAGTACTCTACTATGGAGTACTCTACTATGTAGCTCTACTATGGATACAAGGAAAGTGTGTTTTAAATTTCATCACCTATATTTATGAAAATGAATCTCTATTTCCTTGGTCATCGCATCACGCGTGAACGGATGGAACGATTTCGCTAATTATTTTTTTGTTGTATTTATTATTGTCACGAGAAGGTTCTTACTAAAGAAAAAAATTATAAGTTGAGCGTAACCATTCGAATTCAAAATTCAAAGTTAAGACAGGACAACGTCTGTCGGTGCAGCTAGTAAACTTATATCTCTCCATACGAGATTTTCTCGGAACTGAGTTGTCTCTAATACATTTTATAGCGAAATAATTATACTTAGTTATGTCAACATAAACAATTCAGTCAAAGTACTTGCACAATACCATAAAATTAATTAAATTGAACACTAATAATAAAACATAAAGTGGCACATCCCCCCTCATTCTACTCGAACATACAACTACAAACAAATCGTTAATTACTAATTCACACACACTCACAAGATCTGTGTAAAGTGACGTCACAACGTAATTACACTCATTGTCACATAATTACACCCAACACTAGTCGATGCACCCACGCTCGGTCGCACATTGATGCACTTGATATAAACCTAATTACGCACGTCATAGGAATGGGAATCCATTGAATGAACATCGCATCAAATTTGCAGATCGATCGTTTAGACTTAGACAATGATGTAATTGATTTTTAAACTGATGGTTGTGAAAGATAATTCACGACTTTCCTTGGGAGAGGTGTGTTGAGAATTCGAAATGTTGTGACTCAGTTGTGTTGCAATCAGTTGTGTATCTCTAGGTTGAATCTGCTTTAAGTAATATCCAATACACTGAGCATGTTGGAGAAAAACAAATAGGCATTTGCAGTAATAGAAACCGGATTTCAGTTTAAATTCTGACATCATTTACGCACGAATTTATAGTAAAACTAGCTGTTGGCATCGTCTCCACCCGCGTGGTGATTCGTTAAAATAACAGTAGCCTAAATTACTCCTTATAACATCAGCTATCTGGCAGTGAAAGTCTCGTCACAATCGGTCCAGTCGTTTTGGAGTTTCATATAGAAAAAAATTTTTTTTTCTTCGTTCTAAGTATCGTATATACTTTGGTATGCATTTACTAAAAGCTATTTTTACAATAAGACACTTAAATTGTATTTATCTTTAAGTATAAGTAGATGTATAGAATAATCGTTGGTAAAAAAAATCGTTGCTGTCATAACATAATTGTGATAGTTACTCATAAGAAGTAGAGGGAACACTCACCTATTAATGCTATTCATCGCGGCGGATCCAACGTTGTCTCTTTCACTCCTCTCCCTCGACACTCCAGCATACCTCTCATAGTTTTCCCTCTCTTTATAATGCCTCTCAGGTCTCGGAGACGAAGACCGTCTGCCCTGCATCTGCTGCGGCATACTGTTCTGCTGGACCGTTTGCAGCAGATTGTGATTCCCCTGAGGCTGCTGTTGTAACGCTTGGAGGAGCTCCTGCGCATTGGCCGCACCGTTCGACAAAAAGTTTGGCAAACCCGGATTCAGGAGGGCGTTCGATAGTGTCGGATTCAACATGTTTGGCCGAATGTTGGACGATTGTTGGGGGTTGGAGTTTAAGAGCTGGTGGGGTTGGGCCATCGCTTGGAGGTTGGCCAGCGATGTGGAGACGACTTGGCCGTTGTTTAGCGCTAGGTTAACCATTTGGTCGTTGGAGTTCACGTGGTTGACTGGTATCGTGAGGATCGTCTGTGTTGCTATGCCTATGAGAAATTGAGAAAATACTTCTTTATCAAACATGTTAAATAAATACATAATTTACGAGGGCTTTTGTATTCATCGCACATCTTTAAACGCTGTATCAAGCATATATTATGCAATATAGGTCTATAATTGTTGTAACTAAGGTAAACTAGGGTTGGCTATTACATTAGTATTTTGTGATTTTTCTAAGATTATGTGGGCAAGTATGTATTATGTAGCCACTACTTTATCTTCTGACTACTAAAATACTATTACTGTTACTCGATTAAGTCCCACTGAGGGCTGCATTCATAAATCTATCTTAAGGTGAATGAGCCTGTCTGGCCCGCGAAATTCAACATTTCGAGTATTTTTATAGTTTATCCAAAATCTGAAAACATTTAAGACAACATTTTGTGATTTGCGACAAATACAGTATGCAGTGCGTTTATTAATACATTTATTTTACCCTCAAACATTTCAAGAACGACAGATAACCAGAAAAACTGGCAATTTTTGTATATTTTGTGATTAACTAGTATCATATCCACCGTGATAATGTTTAGAGTAAAATAAATGTATTAATAAACGCACTGCATACTGTGTTTGTCGCAAATCACAAAATGTTGTCTTAAATGTTTTCAGATTTTGGATAAACTATAAAAATACTCGAAAATATTGAATTTCGCGGGCTAGACAGGTGCTTTAGCCTTAGTCTGAGAGGGATCTTGGAAATGTCATTCTTATGTCATACTAATACAAAATAACATGTCGAAAGCATACTTAAGATCGCTCCCAGACTTGAGATCGATTTATAAATACGGGTCTACGCAGATTGAGTCTTCGCTATCAGTCATCTCCTGAACTGGGCGTCAACAGTGAAGTTCCTAAATTGGAGTATAACAGCGGCATATTCCTTACCTTGCGAGGTTGGTATGAGCAGCTGGGCACCCTGGATGCCCTGCACCAGTTGTCCTGAGGCTAGTATGAGCTGCGGCATCGGAGACGGCATCGCTGGCGGAAGCATGTTGCTGTTCGTCACGGGGTTCGGTGATCCCATGCCTTGGACAAATACAACACACGTGAAGACACCATCAAGCCTGGCTATTCCCTAAGGGGAAGACAGAAGTACACTGCAGTGCATCAATGTACCACCAAGAGTAATTAAGTCCCAATGTATTAGGGGGCGAGCTCATTGCCATTATACTAGGTCCTTTTAATGCGAGGAAATTTTGGGTCAACCACGCTTCTGGGGTGCTACTCTTACCTAGGATAATCGATATATCATGATATTCGTATGGTCGAATCCTAATCTAAATTCGATCTTTTTTGATGTCATATATCGTCTCAACGAACGTTAATTTTATACTGTTCGTTCAGTGATCGATACGAAGGCTAAAATATGGAAATTAGAGTAGGATATATCGATTATCGTTGCTAAGAGAAGCACCCCTGGCTCAGTACAGGTTGGCAAATGTCACACATTGCTATTAAAGGTTGTGCAGGTTGTCTTTGGATGTTTTTCTTCACTGTACAGGGTATCATTACTTTAGTTGGAAATGAAATCCGAACATGAAATCTGAAGATCTCAGAGGTGCGAACCGGGGTTAATGCAGGCACGTTTTGTTTCTGTAGCTTACGTTAGACCACTTGATTATTATTAGTGTAAAGCTTTATTGTAATAGGAGGGATCTCTGTTATACTATAATAGATCTAAACATAGGTTAATAAAGTGCAATTACATATTATCCAATAAATTAAGTTTGCGATTCAGTTACATATAGAAATAGATATGCATGATTACAATTTTTTTATAAGTTACACATCAAATAATTTTCACATAGCAAAGTGAATTAATTTCACCAAATATGGAGAACTATTGGGCATTATTGGCAACTATAGGGTCAAATTAGTCGACATGACTTTTTTTTGTTATAATAAGTCATCCGTGCATCGTTAGGGGCTTGCAGGACACTTAATCTCTACAAGAATGTGTCGCAATATTTAACAACCAGTTTTTACATAGCTATAGTGCCTACGTAGTGCAGCACATTGAGGAGGATGTACCTATCTATTATTTTACAAATAATCTCACATATAATTTGGTATATGGTTAAGCAAGTTATTAAGTAATTAACAATTAGGTATTGTTTCTGTTCGCAGACTTCTTTAGTCACGTATTTTCGTCTCGTGGAATATTAATAATATTTAATAACGTATTTATACATAAATTATACTGAAAAAACTGACTATAATCCCCGTCAGTAATTAGACACGACTTTTTATAAGCACCAAATAAAACCACGGCAATTCGACACAAAATCGATGAACATTCAAAACTCGTAAAAATGTGTTGTTTTTATAATCTCATATTATAAAAATTAGACTTGGCGTATAAAACACGTGTGTTAATCGATGACTAAATCGCAGTTTAGTTAACTCGGCGGTCATGGCGCTGTCGAAATAACCGCGCAACTTACAACTTTCTACTTAAGTAATTATACAATAAAATCATATTGTAATCACAACAGAATTGTACACCCATCGCCACATAGATCCGAAGATAAAGTAACGATAGGAAATTAAGAAAACAAACCCATACGCAACCGACCGAAACTAATTCGCTGCGAACAAAACGGCCTCAAAAGTCTAAAAGTTTATCTGCATGCCTTACAAGCCCGTTAAACTCTACATTAACATAACGTATTCATTTAAACCATGACATTTCACATTTTGTAATAAATGCTCTTTCCTACGGCGCATCAATTAAGAACCGAAAAAAATGTATAATTAGCTCTATTAAGACAATAAAACTCTTAATGATACCGCAACAGTCGTAATATCCGTGCGTTCGTGAAAAAAATATGTAATTATACTCATTATTTAAATAGGTTTTTTCGTCCATTACGGCATAGCTTTAATGGGCGGGCGAGTGAAGCCGCTATCTTGAATTCATTAAATCGATTGGATTCGGTAATCACCTAATTACGACTCACGTGATTCCAAAGTTAAGAGTTTTAATGCGCGAAGCGTGTATTTCTGATTATCCCAATCTGTCTAATTCCCACTTATTAGTGGTCTACCCTCCGCGTGGTAGGATCAGACGGTTCCAAATGGTAATGCCGTGAAAAACGTTAATTGGCCCGAGGATGCGGAGGTGACGGTATTGCATAAAATTAGCTGAAATAGAAAAACCTTTTCCGGATTCAGCGGCGCGAATTAGCGTCGGATTAAATTATATTCCTGTCAACGTGGTGAAGAGCGGTTTTGAATGCTTATTCTATCTTGATGCTAAAGCAATGTTGTTTTAAATAAAGTGGCAAAAAGTGCAGACTCAAAAATACATATCAACCTATTAAGTGTTTAAAAATGTGAATGTTACTTATGATCTCTTCATTTTTCTATTGTATGTCTTTAAGTGAAAAAAGAAAGGACAATTTGAATTTTATCCTGCTTTTATTTAACTAAAGTAACATTATTGCAATCTGTAACATAAGATGCAACAAAATATTACGGCAGCAAAAATCATTCTTGTAGAAAAACACCAGGTAGTCTCGCAGCAGTAAAAAGTTGGAAGATCTGATGATACCCAGTTCGAATGTAAGTGGGTAAGTTTTCGTAGTTTTTTCTATTATGAGAATATCATTGTATAAGGCTGACAAGTCCTCACCTGGTGCGCTGACGCTCAGATTGAGTGGCGAGTTGATGACAGGATTTGAGGGCATCGACGTGAGGCCCTGGAGGTTCGCCGCGAGCTGCGACATTTGCTGCGACATCTGTTGCTGTAGCTGTTGCGACATGGGCGGCATGTTCTGTTGCATGTTCGCCAGGTTCTGCAGGTTTTGGAACATTGACGCCACTGTGGGTAAAGGAAGCAAGTTAGTTACACGTAGGTGAAGCTAAGGGAACTAGTTCTAATTTAGAGGGTGTAGCTTTCATTACATTAGTAGTTGATCTCTTGAAATTTAGATGGCGTTAAAACTTCATAATATTTTTAAGAACATCTTGATAGTTTATTTCGCGGTATGGAGATACGGTATAAAATTAAATGACAATTGGGTTATTTATGAATGTTCGGAGCGATAGTGGTTTAATTGTACATTAAAGCTATCATACAATTTAAAAGGTAGGTAGATAGGTAGGTAGCAGAATTGTTTACTGGCGCAAACAATATTAAAAGTATAAATAACCAGCTGCATTGAAAAGTAGAAGTGAGTAAAAAAATGCCAAGTTGTTTCTGCCATCGTTAAATCCGGCTTTCCTTAACAATGCTTTATGGAATAAACAAATAAGAACTCTATGTCATAGATCGAAATTTTACTCACATAGTCATGAAGTTTGTCATTAAATATTATGAGAGGCATTCACAATAGATCGGCTGTAGATAGGTGAATGAATTTCGTAAGTTTGGTTGTGGGTGTTTAAATTTGAATGGGAGTTTGACTCTTGCAATGTTGGGTCAATGTGTGGTTTATTGATCTGTGCTTGTAACAGTTAAATAGTGAATTGATTAGGCTAAGTGGTTAAAGAGTGGTCATTACCTTACCTACGTGTAGACTAATGATAATAATGAAATGCTTGATATGAAATTTGTGTTTAAGATTTAACACTGATATAATAAAAAAATATATACTTAAAATAATTTTACAATAATGTTAATAAATCATTGAAATATTTTATACGAATTCATTCAATCGGAATCGCAACTAACGCAAGTACCAATGACAAGTGTTAGAGGTAATTTAGTTATTTTTTCTGAAAGTTGGAAAATCCTTCATAAACTTTCAGGTTTTCAGTAAGTTCTACGTAATACAATTATTCTACATGAGTATAATGAATGAACGTTAGTACGAACTCACTGGAGCCATTCAGGTGCGGGTGCTGGTGCTGCGGGGTGCGCGCGCGCGGGGAGGGGGTGCGCGGCTCGGCTAGCTGCGCGCGGGCAGCCCCGCCCTCCGGCGAGCTCGCGCCGCTTTCCCGGTCCGATTCCGCCTGCTGACAAGTAATTTATTAATTTTATTTATTTAATATTAAGGAAAACCAACAGCTTCTTTAAATACATATACAATAACAGTAAGAAATACGAAATACTTTGAATTTTTGAGGCTCCAACGATCTAATAATAACATTAAAGTAGTAAGAAAAGTTTCCTATTCAGTCTCTACATAGAGTTTTCAACACCTACTTCTACATTAATTGATTGATCGATTGACACACACTCCCACCACTGTCCCTTCGATAAGTTAAGTTCTATGGTGGTGTTTAAGAAGACGCTAAGATTTAAACCCTCGAGTCCAGGAAATGCATTTATACATCACCAATATATAAAAATCAAAATAATGTGTTGCTGTTTCAAACCAACCAAATTTAGTTTCCAATTGGCTGGCAAGTCGAGGTAGGATCTTTGTTCAAAATTAAAAAAAAAAATATAACAAACGTTCGTCATAAAATTAATATCAATAATATGGTTTCATGTGCGTGCGGTAATATTGAATTATGAAAGCTTTTGATTTGCACAAACATTTTCTGTTGCTTCGCTAACAGTCAAAAACCGAAATTAACCAGTTAAGATATTATTACGATCCTATATATTTTTAAGTAGTTAAGTTTATTAAACAGTTTTATATAAAAATAAAACTTATTTCACCGAACGCTGTCGTAAAATAATATTAATTACAGTGTTCTAAATCAGGGACATAATAATTAAACGCACGTCCTTACTCAAGTACTTATTATATAATTATATATAACGAATAAACGTCTTACTTATTCCATATATTATTAAGTATATTTTTAATTACGGAAATCATCTTTTGATATCGGATCCCGAGCCAGTTGCAGTCGTAAACTATTTATATTAAAAATTATTGTAAGTACAGAAGGTCAGTCTACTTGACTTTTAATTATTAAGCCCTATTAAAACATAAGTGTGAGGAAACGCCTTGAATCGTTAATTTGTAATAATTATACTCAGCGGTGGCATGCCACAGTTACTTGCATTGTTATTCGTTAATAATTCACACGATCGGGTTAAAAATGGTTCGGTGGAATTAGTGGGTTAGAAATTTTAATAACAGTCACGTTGGTAAGTGAAAATTATGGTGATTTTTTTTAATAACTTTGTTTTTTTTTTAGTACATTTTCATTTAATACTTTATTATTTTTATTGCAATAATTACCTAAGTATACTTTTTAGTTATATTGGATTTTAATTTTAAATAAAGGTACACATATTTTATTGCACTGCCTAAATTAACAAATAAATATAAATAAAATTATTTTGTATTTTTTTTAATTTAATTACTTACAGCGATACACAAATTGCAATAAACTAGCTGTTTATTCATCGTTTATTTTACACGAATTAATTAATTTTGTAACATTTGTTATCTAGAAACAAATAGCCAACAATAAGGTAAGTTAATGGAAATTAATTAATTAATCGATACCTATAGGTAAGTAATTCATTTGTACTCACAAAGGACAATGTCATTCTCTCCACGTTTAACAGTTTCACAATCACTGTTACCACACTTATAACATAACTTTGACACAACGAGAAAAATCACGAAACGTTCCGAAAGTCTTCCGCGCCGCGAACAAAAGTTTCACAAAGTTCTCGACAAAACTTTGAACGGCCTACGAAAATATGTTACTATCTCGCTGAACTCAAAACGTAACACACATAAGTTTATTACTGCCGCGCAAAAACTTTTTCTCCATATAAAAAAAAGTTGTATTTAGAACAGAATATAGAACATAGATAACGTCCGCGAAAAAGAAACGCCGCGCACTATCGACAAAGCGTTCACGATTTTTTATTCTTTTTTGAAATTTATTTATCAACGGCCGGCAACACATACAGCCGCGCGGCCAAGTTGCACAGCGCGGAATGAAAGCGCGTCATCAGTTTAAAAAATCAACCCCTTCGGTGGTGGGTGGAAAAAATGCGGCCCCGCGGGGTGTCGGGCGGCCCCACCGAAATCCTTTGCCAAAGCGATCGGCATCGGCTCGACTTGTCACTTGTCGAATAAGCATGATAATTAAAGTTTTCGATTAGTTTTTTTTCATTCGCACTCTTTCGTTCAGTATTCTGTGCGCGTCTTGAATTAATTCCCTCTCGTCCAATTAATTAGCTTGCAGTTTTAATCATTGTCTTTATTGATTCGTTGCTACTAGCTCTCGTTTTCGCTTTTAATTATGATTCGAGACGTTTTAATGTTTGTATTTAAATCTACTTGATGAGCTTTAAGATGCTGGATGAGTACTCGTCGGTTACGATTCATGTTAAGCGCTTGTTATTTAAGGTATACGTTTTCCAGTAACGTAAAATAGCATTTTATTGCCGTATATTTTATTAAACAGTTTGTAAATGGCATTATTATTTGTGATTCTTGAGATCTGATTTTGAGATCCTTTTAGTTACCTATTAGATAAATCTACTCTACGTCATCGAATGTATATGCATAATCTAGGTTTAAATATAAAAAATCTCATGATTACAGCTACCTCATTGCTTAAAATAAGAAAATAATGAGAGGACACTTTTTTGCATTGAAAAAAAAACGTAATAAATCGCATAAAATGAGAATGCATAAGCAAACAATGTTTAATCGCATTTGTGTATCGGTTCACATAAACATTTCCAGCAAATTGAATACAAAAAAAGCTTAAAAGCACAATCAAAACTCCGCCGGGCGCTGACTAATGAAAAAAGTTGAAAAAAAAATTATCATCAACAAGTAACATTCGGAATAATCAGCGGTACACGGGAAAAATCAGTAATTATTCAGATGAAGTTGGACGAACGAAGGGGGTAAGGGGGCAAGGGCCGGCCAAAATAAAAACGGCGTTGCGTAGGGGCGACACCGGCCCCCCGGCTCTACAAATGTTATCTAACTGCGTTCGCTTCGCGCCGCGGCGCCGTTTCGCTCTGAATTAGCGCCCGAACCGGCGAAATTTCAATTTGTGCTCCATTTTTTTCTCGAATAGTTGGTCCTAATGGAAAAGGCTAGGCGATCACGAATTCTGTCTGAAGCGGGTGACGGAATCAGGATGCTATGTATCGCCGTGTCCGCGGTTGTGGAAACGCAAAGCCGCGGTCCAGTGATCCACAGAAGACAACGCGTGACGTCCTCATTTGGGCGGCAAAGCGCGGTCATTATCGGGCGTGCGCACACACACGTCGCTTTGTCCGTTCACATGTGTGTGTGGATTTTTACTCATTAATTTTAAAACGCTCCGGATTTTTTTCAGGGCGGGTGCTAGGGGGCCAGTAAGGGGCGAGGGGGGCGAAAATTGGCGATGGCCGCCGGGTGGGGTGTCACCGACGGGGGTTATTAAATAGATTGGTCCGCGGCCGAACGGAGCCGCCGATCTGCACTTGTACCTCGCGTCATTAACGGGTTGAGAACCGATTTTAAATCGTGAAATAACAGCCTGTTACAGGAAAAGTTGAGCGCGGCTTATCGGCCTCTCGGCCCCGTGCTCTTCAAGCTTAATTGCATTCAAAGTGTATTTTTACGACATTTATTCTATTATTTAATGAGCAGACATTTATCCTCTTGTTTGTTAATTTATGTCACAGGGCACACGGATGGATTTTGTAGTGGTCACACTACAAAGCGTTGTCACAATCAGAACACACACGCGTGGAGCGTTTTTTTCCGCGGTCGTTCGGCAGTGGGTGAAAAGGGGTGTCCGGTAGGGGGAGGAAATGTGAAAAATACTCGAAAAAAAGGCGAAATTGTAGCAGATATATAATTAAAGCCCACCGTACAGTAACAGCGTATACCGATGTATTATGCAGACATTCGGGTGTCGCCTGAATCCCGGCGTGGTGTCGAACACAGTGGACATCCCGCAATATTATATGGACTGAGACTGTTATCGAAGCGGACTTTTTAAGTACTTATTATGACATAATATGACTGATGTTGAGGAATATACTGCGAGAAAACTTAACTGAAAGTAATGACAGCAAATGATGTTTGTAAATCCTGATATAGGTTTAACTAAACACTTTAAATAATTACAGCAAAGTTTTATGTCATGTAATGCCCCGCATTTACAAAATGTTTAGTTAGAAATACTAAAAGGAATTACAAAAAAACATTTGTTACGAGTACTTATCATTATTTTTTACAATCGAAATGTATCTAGATAACGATAGATAGAGGTGAGAGCCTGGTGATCTGTTACATCGGGTTTCCCTAGCACAAACTCTAGTCTCCTTGAAAGGTTTTTTTTTCTATGTATCTTCATGTTATACTAATAAAATTAGTTGTACAACTGGGTGAGAGAAATAAATAAAAATATCATTTTTAGTCAAACAATTATGTCTGTGTATAACAATAGTTTGATCACACTTCAAGTAGTGTAGAGACCATAAGTGATAGTGACAAGCAATCGTAATCATATTAGAGATTTGACAGAAAATATACAGGCCCATATTTCCAAACATTACTAAGAGGTCTCACCACAGATATAGATTTCTATATCTGTGGGTCTCACAGTGCGCGCGAACCAAGAAATGTCAAGCTTTCTATAGTGTTGGTCACTTACTTAGACAAGTATTGTTTCGTGAATAAGTCCATAAATGGCCGATGAAAAGTACATACCACATTGATTTATACATACTAAAGGCAACTTCATGACAAAATAATTAAGAAGACTAAATAAATCGTAAAACTCTGTTTAACGGGTCTTAACAAGAGGAGAAAACTCCACCTGTCTTAGTAACAGATGGGAATAGGCCCCTTAAAATAATAGATCCAAAATTATGCCAAGTCATCTATCTCCGCTCTATTATTTAATCAAATTAACAGTCCTTTAAAAAATTCCGCCTTACAAAAGTAGAAGTCTTAACCCTACGTACTTTTGGAACTAGTAATGTAAACCTTTACTAAGAACCTGCAGTTCTGTTAATTTATCACCGCTCTACCGTTCAAATTACTCCGAACTCTTGAATATTCCAATAGACCTACTAACAAAACACAAAAGCACTCGATACAATAATGAAATTCATTGTAACATCGAGAGCACATCTCCAAAATCGTCCGTGCAGTGGGGGGTACACACGCCAGATGGTTAGGAGGGGTCCCTCACGATTAATTTAACATTAAATTCAATAATAACCTCCCATTTATTGCGTAATTTCCTTTCGATTACCTTTCATTTATCGTTCTGTAAGTGGATTACTGATGTGATTGACAAAGCTACGGTGTTTGGGTAGTGTTTTCTTTTTCGTTTAGACTTCGCTTTTTGCATTTAGCCAGTATCAAATAAAAAAATATCGCCAGACTGACACACCAACTGTATGGTCCCAAACTAAGCAGCGCTTGTACTATGGGTACCGTACAATGGACCGGGGGCGATCCCAGTGACACCCAGGCATGAGAAAATTACGAAAAGGTCGTTTCCGAAATTTGCCCCCGCGGCAATCGGACCCGCAACCACCATGCGCAGTGAGCCGAGCGGCCTACGCTCGAACCACTGCGCCAAGCGGTCGTCAGCAATTAAAATGAAAATTTTAAGCAGTGTCAATAATTTTTATGTTTAATTTATGCATTGAGCACAGGTAGGTAGGCCTACGTGTCCTCAGGCCTTATGTATCCCCCAAGCCCTATCAGTAAAGCGGCGAATACTTTAATGACAAATTACCAGATATTTTGGGAACCCGAAAAATTATGTTTCACCTTTATATCAATCGCCCGAACTCACACACATTTAACAACATAGAATGGTTAAAATTTCACTAACATTACACATAATATATGGATACTTTGGATTTTTTTAAAAACGCGGCTTTTCCACAACTACATGATTATGTTAAAAATCCGTCATTCAAAGGAAAATAATCACTACTGTCTCGTTATAAAATATACATCGATTATTTGTTATTCTTATGCTATTGCATATGACACAACCGATAATTGCCTTAAGATAGTTTGCGTGCTAACCACTTCTTTACCTTTTTGCTCCCAGTTAATAGCAATAAGGCACAATTTTAGCATATAACAATGTGATGTACAGGGTGTGCAAATCCCGTCTCTCTTAGCGATTATTAATTTACCACCTATAATTAAGTAATTTCAAATTCGAACTCTACACGACCTTTATAAAGCTTTTGTACTTTTGTTTGTATTTTCCACGCAATATACAGCCCTCGCGATACGTCACGTGGTGACGTCACAGCGACCCCCGCTGAGTGGCGCGTGGGCACTCGACTCGATCCATTCATTCGATTGTTCGATCATAATCGTTACCAATTCGATTTCACCATTGTTGTGCTATATTTTAAATAGTGACCGAGAGCGTAATTAGCGCACACGTACGCGATAATGATTCCTTTTGTGGTTAAGACAAAGGCGATTGTAGGATGCACAATTATTTTTTAAGTACTTATTAACTGCAATTTTAATTTTAATGCAGCTGTATTTTAAGGACACTTTAATGATTATAATGTTTATCCGGATCCATTATTTTATTTTAAAAATGCATAACAGGAAAAATAATAAATAACGATATATTGTGAGGTATAAGTTATCGGGGGTATACTGAGACGGTACTCAAATTAAAGCCCTCTTAGCTGTTGAGATGCGGTTTCATGACATCAAAAAAAGCACGTCAAAATTGAGCAGCACTCAAATTTGTGTTCGAGAATTTGAGGGTAAGACTCGTTAGATTAAAAACTAAATTAATTTAAGACAAAGACAACAATAAATATTATTGTTGATATATTTTTGTAGCTCTTTCATAAACGTTACCTTAACATTCGAATTTCAAATCAAAACACATACAGCCAGTGTCCAAAATTCGTTAAGTACACATTCAGTCGACAACCCCCTGTCGGAGTAGTTTTTCAAATATGCAATTTACTGATTTAAAAAAAGAAGGCCTTTCCGGCCGGGCCGGTCGCTGGGGCCAGGGAAAATGGCGTAAAACGTGACGAAAAAAACTATGAAAATAGGCCCACGTATCGTAAATAGCGTCGAACTCCGACAACCAATCCCCCTACCCACCCTTACTAATTTGTTACTCTAGGTACGGAGCTATTGAATGCGAGTAATAATAATGTTTATGAATTCGGTGGCATAAGGTTTGATACAGGATTTCAATGAGAATGAGATAATTTTATATCACAAAGTTGGCAGACAAGCGTACGACCTATGAAGTTAAGCTGTCACCGTAACCCGTAGGTGCTTGCACTATATTCTGTACAAGTTAGCATGATATTTTTGACAGACGGAAAACTGACATTCATAGGGTCAGGATATAAAAAATTGTCGATAGAAATTATTGAGGTTTCATACTATCATCGATGCTAAAAACGAATATTTTAATATAAAATGACATTTATTCTCTTAAAGGAGTACACCCCAAATACATATCTGGATCAGTTTCTGAATCGCTAGAACAATCTTATAAATGTATTATAAACTCTTGTTCGCAAATATTATCAAATCGGACGTCCCGCTCCCGAAATTGGATTTTATTTACTCACTATTATTTTAGATCGAGTATGTAAATAATGTTATGATATTAAAATAAACAATAAAATTAAAATATAAATTAAGATTTATTTAAAATATCGTCTGTGGTCACGATGATTCATCGCCCATCACTAATTAGGTCGGCATGCCCATAAAGTGTAACATTGACAGGTACTGTCTGTACTATTATATAATTCAGGATTTCATAGGCGTGATTTTAGTGACAGCTGTCGCAGAGATCAAGCTATCTTGTACAGATAATAACAAAGGCATTGCTCGCGCGTTGCCGACCTGAAAACGAGTGGGACAGAGAGAAGGGGAGGCTCGAGCTTCCGACTCTCTCACACATCTTCGAAACGCAGCTATCATATTTACTTTATGCGGATCTTCTGTGAGAGGATGGTACTACCCTGGTGCAGCCAGCTCGTATTCGAGTAGTACTCAAATGGCTACAGATTGGCTCTACCATTGGCTCTACTAGCTCTACGTCCTAGGATGCCTATATCCATCTTATAGTAATATCTACAAACCTAGTACAATCACAGACATAGATTTACATAAATAACGCAAGTATCACGATTTGTAACCAACCGTGCCGAATTTTTAACACCTACTGTGACGTCATTAGTGACGGGAAATCCAAATCGCTTCAAAGACACCGATGCCGCTGATGCCCCTCCGCCCGCTACGATTCTCTCGAGTGATTATCTCGCTCATACTCTTATTTTTTATATCTGTAGTCGCGTGAACTGCAAGTTGACGGTGACCAACCTCGACGCGTGGTCGGGGTTTCGGACAAGCGAAGTACATGCATTTCCGTTATCTATGACGTAAATCTATATCCGTGAGTACAATTAATAGTAGGTAGGTACATGTAATACAATCATGTTCACAAAGTAAGAAGAAAACAAAACCTGAAAAACTAACGTCGAAACAAAGCTCCTGAACATCGTCAGTAATGTTCACGATATGAGGTGCCCACCATCGTAATGGACATAAGTAATAAACCCCGCCATTATCATTAGCCATAATTGCTCAGCTAGTTATACGAACAGACCCGTTGGTAAGCAAATTAAACTCTTTTTAGACTTCAGGGGGTGTGCAATGAACTTTGCTATTCAAGGGAGTGGGACGGCGATATAATTAGGTGCATCTCTTTCTAGTCGATTATAATCGACGGCCCGCTAATCGATGTTCGATTGTGTGAACTATTTGTGGATTAATTGCGTTTATTTTAGACGCGTCTTTGTTGCCTGTTGGTCGTAGCAAATTATAGTGGCCAGTTAATGAAGGGCAGGCTTTTATTCTTAATTTAAATATTTGGTCCCTAATTAGTTTGTAGATTATCAATAATTATTACAATGTAAAGCATCAGTATTAAGCATAATAGTTGGCATCTATTTCTTATGTATTTCACTGCTAGATATATTTGAAATTCAAATTTGAGAACCACTGCACCTAAAACTTTTTTCATAAGTTTAAAAACGTCAGCAAAGAAACACACGCCTGATGTTAAGGAGCAAAAGGGCCACGGTTCCACCAGGGACTATCAACCTACTGAAGCGTTAAAGTAGAATAGACCTTAACCTAGGTTAATAAAGTACAACATCATATTGACCAAACAATCATGAGCGCGGTAGTTAATTACAAAATATAAATTTATGCGGTAGGAAACTTCCCATTTTATTGGCATCACAACCTTTTTCATAAAACCACTCAAGCCTAAATCATTTTTGTACCCTTGGTGGATCAATGGTCTAAGCCATGATATGACTTTCGCTTCGGCTCTACAAACAAAGGAAGCAACATGAATCGAAATAAGCTTAAGGATAAAGCGCCCATCTAGCCCGCGAAGTTCAAATTTATTGAGATTTTTAGAAACTTTTAAAAATCTGACTATAATAAAAGGCACATTTTGTAATTCGCGACAAAGACCGTGTGCAGTGCATTTATTAAAATATCCAACTTACTCTAAAACATTTCAAGAACGATAGCTATCCAGATAATCTGGCAACTTTTGTATATTTAGTGATTAACTCATATCCACCGTGATAATATTTAGAGTAAAATAAATGTATTAATAAACGCACTGCATACTGTGTTTGTCGCAAATCACAAAATGTTGTCTTAAATGTTTTCAGATTTTGGATAAACTATAAAAATACTCGAAAATTTTGAATTTAGCGGGCTAGACAGGCGCCTTCACCTTAATTGCTCTTTGATTAGCATACATTATTAGTACCAGGAGACTGCGTCAAAACGACAGCAATTATGTACCATTACTATGTATTAAGTTTTTTTGATTAGCCATAATTAAGTAGGTATGGCGAGACCGAAACATAGAATTACCTACTATTAATTGTATCATAGGTGTGACAGCCATTATTATAATTGCAAACAGTGGCTTTAATTGTCGCTTAGGTTCGTTTCTTTCTGTAGGTTATTAGGGTTCCGTACTCCAGAAGGAAAAGCCACGGAAATTCTTAACGCGGTGACAAACGGAAACACAAGCGGGTCAATGAATATTCGACAATGTTGCCTGATATTTGAACGGTTTTCAAGATAATTTGTTGTTATTTCTCATGGTTTAACCCTAGTTTGTCCCGCCATTATAAGCTCACTCGTAGGTTTTTTGAAGTTGTAGCTGAAAATAAATAAGAATAGAAGAAAGTCCTTTTCTAGATTTCTTACCCAAAAAAACTAGTTAAAATCGGATAAACTAAATACTGACAAAATATGGGAAAACATCTAAATTTTTCGTTACTCTAATGTTTGTGAAAATTTTAATCATGGTACCCTTATCGCGGGAAGACGATTCGCACTTGACCATTTTTTTTATGATTAAGTATTATGTGGGTAGTTTTGTGTCAGCTATGATTAGAGTGCGGGTAGGAAGAGAAACAGGGAATTAATACTACAGGCGAGGCTTAAATAAACACTAATCTTGGAGGGAAGTTATACTTATAAGTGTTATGACAACCTAATGGCAACACTATCACAAAAAAATGCAAAAATGATAATGACGACAAATCTCTGGCAGGTTTAATCAGATATTTTTTATAATAGCCTATTTTTATATTTAAGTATCCAGTATTGCCATTTATGAATAAACACCAAAATGTACCACAAACATCGTAACCGAGCCCAACGTAATTTTTTTTAATAATCTAAATAGGCAATTTCTTTGGAGCAAAAGTTGTAATGGGGAAATAATTGGGCTTTCCACTTATGTGGGGTATTAGCGGGCTGTATGTAAGGCGCATAATATGCTGCGATTACGTTGTGATAAGTAAAATGTTATCGGGAAGCGTAATTATTGCTGGCAATACTGTTTAGCAATATTTTCTTTAGCAACAGAAAAGAAAATGAAAATTGAGTCATCTTAGTTGGTATAGCAAAAGAGCTCAGTTTTGGACCCTTTAAGTATGGAACCCTGAAAAGCATAGGGACGACTTTTTACTGGGCTGTATTTACGTTACTTGAAATTAGGACGAACTTTTGAAAAGACAGATAGAGATACTTAAGTTTCTTTGCTGCGCAGGATTATAAAAAAAAAAACTTTATTTACAAAATCCCGGTGTGCGTGTGTTCGTAATTCTCCTCCTCCTAAACGGTTTGACCTATTTTAGTGACTTTTTTGTACTTATAGGGTCACTTATAATATCAACATCCTGAAATATAATCTACGTAAGGAAGCTGCGTTCAAAAGCTAGTATAAGTACAAAATTATATTTCATTAAATTTGACTAAAATTAAATGGAACAGCACTATTTTTTCATAAAAAAATGCTACCAAATTTCTAACATGGAACAACATAAAATACATACTCCTTTTAAGGACGTAACATTTCGTACCTAATGTATCAAACAAATTATTCGTACTATATAGTAATACTATTTAGCTTTCCTATTCAACTTTCTCCCTAACCTGGGGCCTCTAACTACGTATTTATACGTAAAACTGTAATTACGGCGTATCGCGTAACGTGAGACGTTTTGACAGCTAGTTCAATACTGCATACCTAGGTACCCACTTATTAATAAATGATACATGAACTTCGTAAGGAACACTGTGAACTTTTTGACGTAAATGACGGCATCTAGCCGTCAATATTGGGTTCCTGACTATTAAAAATATTTGTCAATCAAAATTCGATCCTAATTCCTGTTATATAGAATTATATATTATTTACGTATTTTGAAAGGATTTGGTCCAGTTATCAACAATGGATTATGACGAGAGAAAAGGGTGTTGCTTATTGGCGATGTTTAACATCGTTTAATTTCACCGATAGTCAAGTCAAAAGCAATAGTATTCAAACTTAATGCTAGTGAAATTAGTATCTATTTCAAGACACATATTAAATACTCTGAACTTCTGACAATGCCATTGTGTCATTTAGTCAAATTAGATGGATGTGTAAACGCCAAGTTCATAGAAATATTTAAACATTGCATAAGAATCTCAGACTATAACTTCTGTACTATAAGTATATAGGCGAAAATGCCTGTTACCAATGCCTACCCTATACCAAGTTATTACATTAACTACTAACTTGTCGTGTCGCAATAGTGTCTGAGTAGAGGCCGGCATGCGCTATTAAGGAGGGGAAATTAGTGCATTATTGACTGATTTCCCTTTTCAACTAGCTGATAGACGGCAGCTTTTCGATTTAAAATACTCGCTCGGCGAGTGCTTACTGCATCAGCTTTGATGGAATATGAATTCAGGATGTAGTTTTTTTAGTTTTTAATAAGCGTTGTTAGTTTTTGAATCAGATTTTGAATAATTATTCGTAATTTGCAGTTTTCCTCATTGGTCAATACAAAGCTTGAAATATTTTTAATTAAATATACTTATTGTCTTTATTTTGAAAAATACATATTATATAGGTTTCACTAGCTGAGCCCGCGACTTCGTCCGCGTGGAATTCAACTTAACAAAACTTTAATTTAACAAAAAAGCCCGCTCCCGCGTTCTGAGCCCAAGCGACAGGACCCATTTTCTTTTTTTTTAATAAAAGTAGGTAACTCCTTATAACTTCAGCTATCTGCTAGTGAAAGTCCCGTCAAAATCGGTCTAGACGTTTCGGAGATTACCCGGAACAAACATAGAGACAGACAGACAAAAATATTTTAAATCGCGTTTTTACTATGGGTGTCGTATGTACTTTCATAATGCATTTAGTAAAAAGGTGTTATTTTGATATTACAAACAGACACTCCAGTTTTATTTATTTGTATAGATTAAAATTAAAGAATATACCTCCATTGACGTATTTAATAATGTTACCAACATTTAAAATTACAATTTGTCTGTTACATTATAATGGTCATGTACCTAGTGAAAAGAATAATTTGTGTGATATTTTATTTTGCTTGTTTATTTATGATTATGTAATCAAACATCATGATAGCAGTGATAGCCGATTGGTTAAGCACGCGTCTTGCGGGCTACCAGGTCTCGGGTTCAAACCCCGGCTCGTACCTCTGGATTTTTCGAAATCTATGTGCGAATCATAATTTCTATATGATTATCACTTGCTTACGGTGAAGGAAAACATCGTGAGGAAACCTGCATGTCTTAGAAGATTTAACCAATTTTCGAAAAACATGTGTAATCCGCCAACCCGCACTGGGCCAGCGTGGTGGATTATGGCCTGAATCCCCCTCGTGTTGAGGGGAGGCCCGTGCCCAGGAGTGGGATGTCAAAAAGGGCTAAAATTATTATATATAATTATAATCAAACATCGACATAAGTCAATCGATCGCATCAAAAATCGGAACGAGCCAGTTGTCGGCGCACCCTCGCGACACAACGATCGCGGGGTCTCCAATTAGTTTTTATGGTACGCTTCATTACAGCCAGTGTTAATTATTATTGTGCTGACGAACGCCCTGTTCTCACTCGACGACCTAATTAGAACGGGTGCCGAGTTTTTCATTTTTTTTTTGTTTTCTTGTCAGCAAATTATGAGCATTGGGGTGTGTGCGGGTCTTTGTGCTGGGCCGTGTGTAGGGGCACTTATGAGCGCGCCGTCGCGTCGCGTTCGCGCGCCAACTTTTAAAATTCGAATAGAATTAATTTGGAAAATGAGGGTTTTTTTATAAAATCAGCACTAAACAGGAGCATTTACCCTTAAATAGGTAGGGACTTTTTTAAACAGGAGTACTTAATTATTAAGAGAGTGAGGCATCGCCATTAAATAGTTGATATTGACATAAAAAGAAACAACAATACGCTCTCAAGGATTGGGACTCTTCCATCGATCAGAATGTTATAAATTTCCCAAAGTTTTGATATATCTGTATTTTTGTTCAAACCAACAGATTAGACTTTGGTAGACTGTATCCACGGTAGAAAGAAAGAAATAATGAAAGAAAAAAGTTTATTGCACCAATCACATAGAAGAAGAAAAGAAAAACAAAACATACATCAAACACACAGACTGTGCCCACTGCAAACGGTTCCAACAAAATGCTGGTTGAGAGCGACCAGCGCTGGTCTTCCATTCGAACCGTTTGGCGACATAACAGGCGCGCAAACCGTAAGAAATGTACTACCTGTAAGCTCTCGCTTAGGGTTGCGACATAAATAATCGGAAAACAAGACAAGGATTAAGTTGTCGCCTGACATATGAATCTATCACATTGTGCATACCTAGCAGGTACCTACTAATTGATAACTTCACAGAGTAATGATGCATAATATAGCTCCCTCACGCACAATCAAAACTTGCTCGGTTGTTACAAGCGTAACCATAAATTCACCTAATTGGCACCATTAGAAAATTTTAATCATTTTATAGATTTCTTTTGTAATTTTATCGAGTTCTTTATAGCCGCCCGATTAGTTCTCAACATAATAGTTAGTTAAATTGATTGTTAACATGTTATTTCACTCGATTTCACCAATTAAGAGTTCTTTTTTTATAAACGCTTATCGTGTTCTTTATAATTATGAATTGTTATGAAAAGTAGGTTAGTTCAGGTCACTTACTATTTCACTCCTGATTATAGTTTAGCGGTGTGTTATCAGAGAATAATATTTGTGTGTTACGCTGTAACGTGTAATTAGCCAGCAGCTACTTTGTAAAGCTTTTGTTTTATTGACAAGCCATAGAATTTATGATGATGGCTGCAAATTAAATATCAAACGTTTCATAATTTGAAGGAAAACCTCGTAAGAAACCTTTGAATGATGCTGTTCAAACTTGACAAAATAGCTGTATTTCAGTTTTCACTGTCGTAATACTAATTTTGTGAAACCGACATTTTAGTTGTGTCATGTTTAGTTTAGTTATTTGTTCGAATACCTTCCTTAAATTAGTACTTAATTAATAGCGTTTGGTCATTTTGTGTAGAATATACAAATCATGAAAGGACTTACCTACCTACTTATTTATAACTAGCTGTGCCCGCGACTTCGTCCGCGTGTAATTTAACTTAACAAATTTCGGGATTATTCATCCCCTATTTTATCCCCTTGGGGGTAGAATTAAACAAAATCCTTTCTTAGAGGATGCCTACGTCATAACATCTACCTGCATGCCAAATTTCAGCCCGATCCGTCCAGTGGTTTGGGCTGTGCGTTGATAGATCACTATGTCAGTCAGTTAGTCACCTTTGAGTTATATATATTTAGATATAATGTATACCAAGATTTCAGTTTTTATTCAAAATTTTTATGATATTTTAAAAGTCTAACCTGCTTGCCATAACTTCCTATAGCCCAACGCTACAGTGCTATGTTCCTATTTATGTACCTCTACTTACATAAATAGAGTTGGAATATATTGTTATGTTCATATTTTGTATCTGCAGTTTGGGGCACTATATGCATTATCTACGCGATATTTTTATAACCTTTCAAAAGGTACAAAGAACAGATAATAAAAAAATGTTGACCTTTTGCTAAGTGGTAGCGATTCATCAGTAAATAAACTAGATAAACGGCTAATTACTTGTCTTGCCTTTTATTCAATTTAGTTATTTAATTTGAAAACAGCACACAAGGGCATGCTTTAGTTTCATTTTATATTTAGGTACGTAGGTATATATTTTTATTCCGATATTTAAATTCAAATTAGGAATTAATTCTCGGCATTAAACAATCGGTTATCAGCCAAATCAATGTTTGCTGGACATCTACGCTTAAACTGTATGCGATGCTAGGTCCGTATATTATATTTCCTCTGGGTTTACTTAAAAAAAAACACTTAATTACCGTAACTATTTTAGCGTTTTATAATTGTAGTTAAATAACTAGACTGGCTGAATAAATTAGAGGCAATAAGTGGCCCAAGAGAAAAAATCGGGCATTGTAAATTTAATTATTTACTAGCTGAGCCCCCTGACTTTGTCCGCGTGGAATTTAACTTAACCGCTCCCGCGTTCTGAACCCGCGCGACAGGACACATTTGTTTTTTTTTTCTAAAATAAAATGAAAATCCTTTCTTAGCGGATGCCTACGTCATAACATCTACCTGCATGCCGAATTTCAGCCCGATCCGTCCAGTGGTTTGGGCTGTGCGTTGATAGATCACTATGTCAGTCAGTCACCTTTGAGTTATATATATTTAGATTAAGTCAAAACCAACTTACAAAGGTTGACATATAGATTATTTTCATTTCATAATTGTACGTATTCAGATAATTGCCTAAGTGTATTATCAATAATTTCGCAGCTGAACCAAGAGTAGGTAGAGTCCTTTGGTCTCGCTTGTTAAATAATTCACTATAGTTCGCTACATTCTAGTATTAATACAGTATAAATTGCACGTGTCCGGTTCTGCCTTAGCTGATTAACGATGTATATGCAAAACGTACCGAATTCACGTGAAATGTTTAAATATTATAATCCCATTATAACGATACTATATAACAAACCATTACCTAGTGTAAGTATATGGTCTTCATAACAGTAAAAAATACAATTATAATACCTTAAAAAAATAGAATATAGGTCTGTTACATGGGTATAATTTTTAAGAGATGTAAACTTACACGAGTATGTAAATAAGATAAAAAATACGCAAATCTCTTCAAAAAATCAGTAAAAACTTCAATAAAACAAATTCTTATAGTATGATAAAGTCATTATTTTTTTATTTGTTTCAGTAGGTAGGTACCTACCTAAAGTGCCACTCAGTTTTGCATAAACACTTGCCAGTGAACATCATACAATATTTTATACCTAAGCCCTAAAATATTAATAATGTGATTGAAAAACGTCAGCGGGTTTTACCTGTTGTAAAAATTTACATAAATTATTATGATGAGCCCGCTAACAACGATGTTTAATGGGAAATAAATTAAAAACAAATTATTTTAACGAATAACAAACTAAACGTACCTGGCACAACTATTGTATAAGCATTATTATTAACAGGTTTAATTTTAGTAAAATAGATTAGAACTTGCAATGACCGTTAATTATATTTTTCTTTTAAATTAATTATTTATCTTCCAGCTCTGTCACTTTCTGTGACATGGTGGTACTACTCTGATCGAGCCAGCGTGTATATGAGCAATCGTTTTCATATCTGTACATTAAATTATTAGTCACCTCTTATATATACTGAGATGCATTTATAATAATATAATGCAAGCAAATCCCCATAGGGACATCAATAACACCTACTTATCTACTTATATCAATCACGTATTCTCACAATGTAGCGATTAATGATCTCAAATATAAAGCGTAATGATACCGCCGGCCTTAACTCTGTACCATCATAACTTTACATCATAATCACACGAATATCAACTTTGCCATATCGTTATAAGAATCACTAGGTGTGCAAAGGCTGCGGCTGATGACATCATAGGGGTACTTGATTTATTCCTTTTAACCGTCTTGACCCACATTCGTGTATTGCCTTTAATTGTTAATAAGCATAATTAAAATGCGCGTCAAACATTATCCGTGGACACGTTGCCACTGTTAGGAATGCGCATTTAATTGATAGCTTACTTTAAAATTTACAAAAAAAATATAATTAATAATTAATATAATTATTATACATTTTAGCGTAATGATTTGTTAAGTAGATTTTAATGATAAGAGTTGTATCACTTCATGATGTTACCGCAAATATTTACAGTTAAATTAATGACGACTCGTCATAATTATAACATCCCTATATATGTATGGTAATGATTCATAGAAATGACTGCAGATTTATCTTGTCTTCAAACAATAAGTGATGTCTGTCAAGCAATACTACAATAAATCATTATGCTAAAATGGAAATGACATTCCTGCACTTACATCATTCCCATACATTTTAGGGTAATGATTTGTGGAAATTCTTGTAACATATATCTGTATTTTGGACAAACGCTTACAACTTGTACAAGCCCGACTCGTAATACCTATTAAGATTATCAAATTAGCATAATCAGACATGATAGCAGAGATTATCGCTGGCGATGTTAATTTGATTCCAAATGTCATAACAGTTGATGATATGATTGATATGATGTCAGTCATTTGGTATTTTGTAAGTGATAATTTGATGGCCGATAGATCAGTATCCAATAGCTATACTAGGTGAAACAAAAAAGGTATACTATTTATTTTGCAAATTAACTTTGTAAATCTATTACTATCGGCTTTATGGGACAGTTGAAGTACTAAAGGTTTTGTAGACTTGTGAAATCTGTCAACAGCTGTATTCCTATAACAAATTTTGTTTTTCAAGTTTCCTCTAAAGCTGATAGTTTTAGAATTCAAAGTTAAGTTTTGAAAAAAAAAACCGGTCAAGAGCGAGTAGAACTCGCGCCCTGAGGGTTCCGTACAATGTTTTATTATGATTTTAGATAGTTTTTCCATTCCTGGATTCCAATATCGATACCGGAAAGATATTTTAATAATAAATAGTTCCCAAAAATGCTTTAACAAATTCGGGAACCACACTGCAACCAAACTGAATACAAACCCTTATTTTACACACTTAGGGGTGGAATTTTACAAAACGCTGAAATTAATATTTATTATTTGTAATAAGTAGCCTCAATACTTATTTTCATGTCTCTACGTTCATTTAATTTTTTTACCGCATAAAAACTTTCACCCCCTATTTTATGCACTTAGGGGTGGAATTTTCCAAAATCCTTTCTTAGTGGATACTTGCGGTATATAAGGTACTTACTGTCAAAATTTCATGATTCTAACACCAGCGGTTTGGGCTGTGCGTTGATTCCTTTGTATTGATAAGTGAATTTGCGAAAAGTATCAAAATATGTGACATAAATCACCGTACCTTGTGATTGCGTTGACTTAGAAGCCTAATTTTCTTACACCTGCAAGGGACCATAGCATTTGATATTTGGTATTAATTTCAACTTGATAACTCTACCCGTTTCTGAGAAAAAAGGTCTTGACAGACAGACAGACAGACAGACGGACAACAAAGTGATCCTATAAGGGTTCCGGTTTTTCCTTGTAAGGTCCGGAACCCTAAAAAGTATACCCTTTCTGTTTCAACCTGTATAAAAAATATGTAGAAAATATAAGCTGTAGCCAACTGACTACAGCTCATATACGGGCTGGCTCTACCGGAGTAGTACCACCCTCCCACAGAAAAACGGCCTAAACTAGCTATTAAAGCTGCGTTTCATACGATGAGTAGGAAAACCACCCTTCATCAATCCCACTCACCTTCAAGTCGGCCATTGGTATTGCAAGCATCTATAGGTTATACGGTTACTGCTTACATCAGGCGGGTTGAACGCTTGTTTGCCGACATTGTATACAATTTTTTTAAGGATTTGTGGTAACTATGGCTCCGCTACAGTGTGCCCATAATTCGCGGATAGTATTTTGGTCCTATTACAATATAGGTAGAGTCTATTGCCATTACATCGGAAACATGTCCCCATTTGTGTGAAGTATTCATGGCCCAGTGCTGGTCGGCGAACATCATGTTTTAAAAGACGCGCCGGTATCCTCATAGTGTTATTTCTTTACCGTCCAGTACATAGTAGAGTCATTATTAATTATAGTGTATAAATTGAAAACGTTACCGCAGTTATTGACAACTAATTTAAAGCGAATCCTTTTATATAACATACCGTTTATAAAATTGACACATTGTACGATTATGTTTAAACGATCGCTGACTTAAGGCATCAACCGACACGCGCGGAAAATTCGCGCGTATAATACACAGTAGCTTCTCTGCCAAAGTAAAAACACACTTCTTTCATCTCTGCATTGGGTATATTTAAAAAAAATGCACTAGAATGTCCAACGTATTGCTGCGAAAAAACTTAGATAAGCAGGTTATCTGCCAGAAACACTCGCGGCCGTATTCGCAAACACTACTTGTCTGAGTAACCAACTCTATATAATATTTTACATTACGCAAGGGGCTGTGCGTTCGCGCCCACTGTGAGACCTCATAGTAACGTTTGCGATTACGGGGTCATTACGTTAGTCTCTATTTATTTACTGTACAGAGTGTACCTTCATTAAACGATGTAGGGCGTTGAATGTGTAGAGTTCACGCGTATTTTCCGTATGTGACGGTGGACCTTTAACCCATTTACAGCTACGCCGAAGGAAAACATAATTATCGATAATTATTGAAAATTATACAAGACATTGCAATGTTATAATAAATTATAATCAACATTATGAATATGAAATCAATATATAATTTATTTCACGTCCGACCTTCGTTCGACTATTAATTACTTAACAATTCACGATTATGGCATTCAAATTGCGAATTATGTAGTTTTTTTTTAATAATCGTTATGCTATTATATGTCTAATTATGGAAGTGCGCTAATTAGACTTATAATGAGTATGTGGGAAGTTGTTTGCAATTAAGAGTTTACAATCTCGACGCGCGTAGGTATACGTCATTAACGAAAACGATAGGTAAAAATTATATCTCCTTTAAGGAGCTAAATTGTTTTATTGATATAAATAATTATGTCCGTTGTCTTCAAATAAGTATGACAAGTATGGAAACCGCGTATTTAACAGACAGACAGACGGACAACAAAGTGATCCTATAAGGGTGCCGGTTTTTCCTTTAGAGGTACGGAACCCTAAAACCCAAAACCAACCTAGTAGCAGTTCACTCGTCGACAACATGTCAACCGCCAAGGATTCAATGGACTCCTCGATTTTGGGACAAAGAAATATTAACGACCAATGGTTTGCCAATGGAATCGAAATCTACAGTAGGTGTGTTTGTCTAGAATTATAGTGAGTATTTTAAGTACCTTTTGAAGTAGGTACCTATTCTAAGTATTATTTTTCTCATCTAGAAATTTGGTTTCGTATTTTTGAGATGCAGGGTCAGCGTTTGTCGATGTAACTATTTATGTAGGTACTTTTTAATAATCCCTTTTTCAATAATTCAAACAATAACCGCTTCAAACAAACCCCGTCATTCAAGATTGGTTTTCACGATAAAATAATCATTATTATTTCGCAGCATTAAACCAATTAAGTGGCTATTAAAATGTCAACGGAGATATTTTCCAATAAATATTGTAATGCAGTAGTTTACTAAGAAGCCTATAAATAAGCTTATTAAAAAGTTGATTTGCCGCAAGTTATATGCATAGAGCGCTTTATCTTACAAGCAATGAGTTACTTTGCTCTAACATAATGGCAGTAGAGTCAAGCTCACAGATATAGATTTACATAGATAACGCAAGTATCACGATTTGTATTGAAACCAAGCGTGCCGAATTTATAACATACCGTGACGTCATTATTGACGGGAAATCCAAACCGCTACAAAGACACCGATGCCGCCGATGCCCCTCCCGCTACGATTCTCTCGAGTGTTTATCACGCTCATACTCATATCTGTAGTCGCGAGGACCCCGACCAACCTCGACGCTTGGTCGGGGTTTTCGGACACGCTAAGTACATACATTTGCGTTATCTATGTAAATCTATGTCTGTGGTCAAGCTATAACCAATTGGCTATAGCATATATACGGAGTAGTACCACCCTCTCACAGAAACTTTCCGTAAAGTAGTTGTTATAGAGTTTAGTACGACGAGTGAGAGAGCTCGAAGCCTCACTTCCCCTCCCCTCCCCTCACTCTGTCGCACTCTCCTTCAGGTCGGCAACGTGAGAGCAATGCTTTTGGTGTTATCAGCATCTATAGGCTAAGGTAACTGCTTAATATCATATACCACATCTGGAACCAAAGCAGTGAATTACATTTTACCTTCAAAAAACTTGGGACCGCTCATACAAATTTTCACCTCTTTGTTACACCCATAGGGGTTTCGAGAACGCTGAAATAACGAATACTGCTCTTAGGCTAAGGCGCCCATCTAGCCCGCGAAGTTCAAATTTTTTGAGTTTTTTTAGAAATTTTCCAAAATCTGACAATAATAAAAGGCACATTTTGTAATTCGCGACAAAGACCGTGTGCAGTGCATTTATTAATATATCCAACTTACTCTAAAACATTTCAAGAACGACAGCTATCCAGATAATCTGGCAATTATTGTAAATTTAGTGATTAACTAGTATCATATCCACCGTGATAATATTTAGAGTAAAATAAATGTATTAATAAACGCACTGCATACTGTGTTTGTCGCAAATCACGCCTTCACCTTAAACACTAATTTAAAATTCACCTTTATCTCTTATAGATACGCGAAATTTTATTTTACTTCTTCATTCCGAGAACTATACCTACCTACAGATATTCAATAGTTAGTTTCCTTGAAAATAACCAGCTCACAGAAACAATATAACAACCATTCACCTCACACAGTGTGATCGTACCCACACAGTCACGGCGGCCGGCTAATTACACATCATTATAACTAATTGTACACACTGCTAAGAAGTATTCGCGACTATTAATGACAAAAGCAATTAGGGTGCACGCACACTAGCGGTTCAAGGCGAATGTGTCTGTATGTGTGTGTGTGAGTGATTGTATGATTCGCGGTCTTGTTTAGTTCTTATTGAGTTGAATTGAGATAATGCTTTTAGGTCCAAAACGGCCACTTTCTCCAAATGCTTACTTGATTTTCCCAAAATGATGCTAATACTGTTGACGTCAAACCAAGACGATAATAAACTACAATTTAACACATTTACAAGTTTTTTTTATTGGACGACCGCGTGGCGTTTTGCTGCTATGTTCAGGGTATGCTGTTATGTTCAGTGCTCCGGGGGGTAGCAGGTTCGATGCCGGCTGGCGTAAATTTAAGAATTATCCTTTTGGTAATTTGCCCTGGTCTGGGTGCCACTAGGATCGCTCCCAGTCCATTATAGATAGGGTACTCATAGTACAAGCGTCGCTTAGTTTGGATTATTGCATGATGTTATTTTGGTAAAATTTTCTGTGTTAGCAACACTGACACATAAGTTAAATAACTGTGTAATTAAATAATATTAGTGTAATACCGTTTTGGTATAAATTGCGGACAACACTTAACCCGATCGTCGAGACACCTTGTTACAGTTCCATGTCTGTGTGTGTGTGTGTGTGTGTGTGAGTGTGTGTCCACGTCAGTAGCTCTCATTAGGCGAATGCTTAATGGTCCTAAGTATGCGGGCGAGATCGCCTCGTCAGAACTGGTACTATTGCACCGACTGTGTCCAATATTATGTACGATACGGGACTTTTAAGGTGCGTTACTTCTGTAAGCCATGTCGATACGACAACGGTGTTCAACGAAAACGCCAAAGTTTAGGTACCCTCAACGAGTCCCGGGGTAAACTAAATTGTTTAGGAACCCACAACGAACGTATCAAATGTTGCCAAAAAAATATCCACTTCCCTCCGTTGCAAAGCAGAGACAACGTTCTGTCTAGGCTTATAGCCACAGAAGAAATATTGTTATAAGTTTGTAAGGCACCACGAATCGTAACTAGAATTACGTAACTGGAGCATTATCGCTATTGAGATAGACCACTTCCCACTAACGATCCTGTCTTACAAGAGTAGTGTGTGGCGGGCCTTAGTTTGGACCTCTAGAACGCCCAGTCTTCTTTAGTCTCCGAGAAATCGTGCCGTACAGAGCAGTGAGTACGAACATGAATTCGAAGGTGCCAGGCATCGGCGCTCCTCGGTAGCGGCGTTAATGACAATAACTCGCCATTAACCGGCCAAAGCGACCGCCAGCAGACGCCCCCGGCGCCGCTCGGATCCTATATCGACTCCCAACCGTTCAATTCCGTCGGATTATACCGCTTATTAACAATTTGTAGTTACGTGACATTATGACAAATGTTACACAACCCTATTTCCACTTCGTTTGTTCATATTTTAAATATTTTAAGTGAGCATGTAAGCAAAATTGGATGCATAGAGTTGATGACTTAGGCCTGTATTAATAAATCTATCTCAAGTCTGAGAGCGAACTTAAGAACGCTTATGATATGTTATTTTGTACTGATATGACATAAGAATTATCCTAGATCGCTTTTAAACTTGAGAGACTCATGTCCAGAAGTAGGCAATTGATGCAATTGTTTTTACTTAAAACTACGTAGGTAGCCCAGACATCTGAATTTTAAGATCAATCCCAAGAACAGTTACGCCCAAATGTGCTAATCTAGTAACGTTACAAATAGTAAAGAAGTATCTATATTAAACTTAAGCATAGACAGTCAAAAAATCATCATCATCAGCCTATGCTTGTCCACTGCTGGACATAGGCCTCCTCTAATGAGCGCCATAGCGCCCTGTCTTCAGCTTGCCGCATCCAGCATCTGCCTGCAGTCTTTCGCAGATCGTCATCCCACCTGGTCGGAGGGCGTCCTACACTACGCTTGCCGAGTCGAGGTCTCCACTTAAGAACACGTTTACCCCAGCGGTTATCAAAAAATATTGTTCTCAAGATTGGCACTACCTAGATCCGAATCCGCAATCTATGGCCACCGATTCGTTACTGATATGTTAACTATTACGTCATTTGGTTGTTAAATTATGCTTATTAAGATACATATGTATTGTAATTATTGCAAATAATAATGAGTAGGTAAGCGAATGATTTACGATGCCTTGCAGCACATTCTACGTGGTAGGACCCGATTAATAATCCTACTTCCTACTACTATGATAATAAAATACCAAGGTCTGTCCATCTATGTACAATAATCCTTTCTAATTATTGTAAAGTAATTAGAATTAGCTGTGGCACCGCCAGGGTGGAATTCGCGAATACAAAGTTGCCCATATATTATTCCAGGCGATTACTAGGCATTACCTAGTTCATTGAAATCTCACCAGCCATTTTTGCGTGGAACTTAGTCAAACTAATCCTCCTAATATTATAAATGCGAAAGTTTGTGAGTTTGGATGTATGTTTGTTACTCTTTCACGCAAAAACTACTGAACGGATTTGGATGAAATTAGCAATACAGATAGTTTATAACCTGGATGAACACATAGAATACTTTACTTAAGTCTACGCGGACGGATCGCGGATAGAAAGTAGTAAAACATAATAATAAGGATATGTTAGTACTTCTTCCATTATCTGTGCGTCTTGTGATAAGTTATGCGTCAGATCACTGTCATATTATTAAGTGGCTACGGCGCCTCGATCTCAAGGAAGATGTGGCCCCCAACTTAGACAGTCGCGAGAGTTGAAAACATAGGAGGAATTCACCACACATCTAAGTGTGTCATTCGTCCAAAAAATAATACTGAATCAAGACAGTTTATACCTACTGTAATTACAGTTAAAAGATCTTCAAATAAATATAATAATATTAATGAGTCAGTAATGTCACTGCGGGAATAAAATAAGTCATGATCCTAAGAATTCTAATAAGTATAATGTTTTATTTTTATAGTTCCATAAAGCGTGTTTCAGCTTGTGTTTATCCTACTAATATAATAAATGCGAAAGTTTGTGAGTGTGGATGTTTGTTACTCTTTCAGGCATAAACTACTGAACGGATTTGGATGAAATTTGGAACACAGATAGTTTATAACCGGGATTAACACATAGGATACTTTTTATCCCGATAATCCCAAATTTTTTGCTAAGTTAAATACTACGCGGACGAAGTCGGTGGGCACAGCTAGTATGTTTATAAGCAGGAAAATTATAAAAAAAATAATTATTATGCTCGGTTGTCTCGTTTTTTTTATCTTAATTATCATTGCCATTTATTTGGCTGGTCAAAAGCCAACAATAACAGCATGACAATTAATTACGTACCCTATAAATCCCAGTGAGAACTAGGGTGATGTTCTCACTATTTCCTTTAGGCTCCAGTATAAACAGGCCCATTTACCTTTCATTACCGCACAATGACGTAATAACACACGCGTCACGCCACCCACACGACCAAAGCCTAAAAAGCCTAATCAAAGTCGGATTTTTCGTTTCGCAATCAACTGGACGATTTTTCTGGGACCAATTGGAAAAATATAATTACGCACATAATCCCAACCAAATTGGATTAAAAAATGATGAAAAAAAAGAAAGTGTTTTAGGGGTGCGTCATTATTTTTGCGCGAGGGATCGGTGGGCCTAATTACGACAGATGGATGGTTGTATGTAATAACGCTAATTAATCGATCGCCGGGTGGAGAGGACTTTTTTAGAAATTCGAGAGTCGACAAGGGCTTATCGATATCCGTTAATTATGCTTTTTTAATGTTTTGAATTTGTAATTGTGACGCTTTGCGTAATGTTATATAGTGATATACGATAAGCTTTAAGGATCTAAATACTAAAATTTTATGGCTAATAATAAGATAAGTTTCAAGGTGAATTATGAACTGAATTAATCTAAAGTTTATAATAATAATAATTTACTCCACTATGAGGGGAATTCAGGCCAAAATCCACCACGCTGCTAGCATGGTGGATTATGGCCTGAAACCCAACCCGCACTGGGCCTTTCACATGTCTTTCGATAATTGTTTAGATTTTGTAAGACATGCCGGTTTCCACGCGATGTTTTCCTTCACAGTAAGCAAGTGATAATAATTATTGTAATTATGATCGTAATCTAAGGTTTATAAAAACAAAACACAACCATCGTCCTACTGCGCTTGGTATGGTATTACAAGCATCTATAGGCCATATACCACAACTGCTCTTGTTTGCCGATTTCGTTATAGTAGAACTAAAATAAGCAACACTGACCAATTCTATCCAAACAGACGAATTTTCTTTGGAATAATGTTTTAATCACTTGCGCAAGTGTACACAACAAAACTCTTTTGCATCGACTCCATTAATTTGGTTGTAACACAACTTCACGGACATTTGTCAAATAAAAACAATGCCGTCAAGGGACGCCCGAAAGAAGCGATGCTTTATAGTATAAAGCATAGGAACTGGGCGTTAAAAACAGCTGCGGTATATAGGTATATGTCATGTAACGCTACTGACGTTTAGCACGGATAGTGTCCGGGCGAGGAGTGTCCCGAACGTCCATTTAGAAGCTTCGTCTCAAAAAGCATAAGCAATTTGAAAAATTCAGAATGTCAAGCGACTTTGTATCAACGAATACAAAGTTTAAAAAAAAACTTTATCGGCATTAACGAAGCAAGTGTCGAAAGCATGACTACACAGCAAGCAGCGGCGAGGGGTACACGAATAGAGCCACTTAATATCACCCTTCCACCCTTCATTATAATCACACACACACACGCGCAGTATCGATCTCCGCGCCCTATCCGCACACACTACGTTTATACAAGTGATTAGTGTATTTAATTTGAAAATGCTAAGTAGTTGCCTTGTTTTATCGCTGTGTTAATGTTTAGGTATGAATGTGTGTGTGTAATTATATGCCGCGAGGGTGGGTAACCCTTTCGTATCGGACGCGTCGCGAAGCGATCGCGATCGTAACGCTGCGATTAAACGCTGTGTAGAGCGGGCTTTGTTTTATTGAAGATATGTTGTGATCATTTTACAATGGTAGAGGCAAGTTATTTCCAGCTGACTACAGCTCATAGACCATGCAAGCGTGGGTTCGAATCCCATCCTCGTCGCCAATTTTGTATCTACTCCTTGATTGATATTGGTGATAATTAATTAATAACACACTTTTTATTGTTACACGTTTTATTTTTAATACAGAGAAAAACCAAAGACAAAAACAATACCCAAACTGACACCAAACGTCATAAAAACCATAAACACGTGGAACATCCAAAAATGTGATCAAAAACAATATTGCCAGATATGACAGGGGTAGTACCACCCACTCACAGAAGATAGACGTAAAGTACCTATAATAGCTGCTTTTCGTACTATTAGTGAGAGAGCCGGAAGCTCAACCAGCACCTGCCTCTTCCTCTATCCCAATTCCGACTCTCCTTCAGATGGACAACGTCCGAGCGATGCCATTGGTATTGCAAGCTATATCTGTAGACTACGTTAACTGCTTAACATCAGGCGGTTCGTACGCTTGATTGCCGACATTGTTCAATAAATAAATAAAACTTTTCTATTAAATCGATCTCAAGCCCGCGAGCAATCTTGTAAATATCATTCTTATATCATATCAGTACAAAATCACATGTCAAAAGCCTACTTAAGACCGTCCTCAGACTTGAGATCGATTTATTAATACAGGCCTGATTGTGTTGAGTACAAACTTTTGAAATATACAGGGTGACTAATTTCAGATCGCATGTCTCTACAGATGATGAAGATTGTTTTAGAAAATCCTTCTAATATTATAAATGCGAAAGATTGTGAGTATGGATGTATGTTTATTACTCTTTCACGCGAAAACCACAGAACGGATTTGGATGAAATTTGGAACACAGATAGTTAATAACCTGGATTAACACATAGAATACTTTACTTAAGTCTACGCGGACGAAGTCGCGGGCAGAAACTAGTGTAAAATAAACATGAATATTGTTTACATATGTCGAGTGGAGTGTAATCCTGGAAACCACCAATGGCGAAATGTAGGTGAACTTAGAGGTGGTGTTAACGGTAGCTACAGTGTCCCTCTATCTTCCCCTTTCGTGACTACAGGTATACCGGTGATTAAATTATTGTATACATAGTTATTTTATTCTGCTTATTTGCTGTCCTATGCTATCATTAATATTAATTCTGCATTATTCAGGTAACTTTCGGAGTTATTTTAAATCAATCGATCTGTTGTCTCTTTCTAACGTAATGTTTAAATTTTAATTATGTAGAGTCATAGTTTGAAATATTGACAACGATTATAAGTCACCCTGTATGAGTTACCGTGAACAGAGTAAAGATGTATTTTCTTTATTGTTTTTCTATTGTTGTGTTGTAGTAATGGCAAGCTCTACCTTTGAGTACTGTAGATAATAAAGGTTATTATATTTTTTTTTATGTTTACTTACGTAAAATTATGTAAAAATAGTATCATCAACCTTATTATAATAACAATTGAGTACGAGTGACCTTAATAATAAAAAAAATATTTACGGTTAAAGACATTTATTTCTCAAAAATTTACAAAAAATTACTTGTTGAGAAAATACAATATTATAATAGTTAAATACATTCGATTTGCGCAGGCGCATAAATAAAAAGAAAAAAGGTAAAGTGAGGGTAGTACTAAAATAATTGTCTCGTACATAAAACAATCGTTGTTTACTTAGGCCAGTGACATAGTAGTAGGCTCATATGATAATTTCCTAGTCTAGTAGTGAAAGATGCCTTAAAATATGGTATTTTAGAAGTTTTTTAAAGGTCATGGTAGATTTTGCCTCTTTAATATCTTTTGGTAGCCTATTATACTGCTGGGCCCCGTCATACATAATGCTCTTCTTTCCGTAGTTAGTCCGAGGGGTTCTCAGGTATATATTATTTGCCTGTCTAGTGCTTCGTTTATGGTGTTCTATATTTTTTGTGAACGTTATTTGTGAGTGTATATCTTTTGTTAGGATTTTTCTTATCAGTATACAGGTATTATATGTATATGTTTGAGTAAGGTTCATTAGTTTAGTTTCACTGTAAATTTTGGTAGTTGGAGTCTGATAATCATATTGGAATAGTAACTTAACGATTTTATTTTGTTTTACTTGCAGCTTTTGTAGATTTGTTTTCGCCGCAGATCCCCAGACCTCCACTTGATAGTCGAGATGTGATTTGACTAACGAGTTGTATATAGTGTACCGCACAGGTTTAGGGAGGCATCGGACTATGCCTCGAAGAGACCCTGCCAGTGAGGTAAGTTTCTTGCATATTTTTTCGATATGCGGCTTCCACGTTAGTTGGTTATCGAGCACAAGGCCTAGATATTTTTCGGAGTTAACTCTTTTTATTATTTTGCCGTCAATACTTAG
The DNA here is from genome assembly GCA_918843915.1 of Notodonta ziczac. Taxonomy (NCBI): domain Eukaryota; kingdom Metazoa; phylum Arthropoda; class Insecta; order Lepidoptera; family Notodontidae; genus Notodonta; species Notodonta ziczac. The sequence goes on along the minus strand of OU974050.1, from coordinate 9,545,990 downwards.
AGGAGTATAATTACCAATTTTTTTATTTTTAGCAGAGAAAATTATATAATTCGTTTTTGAGGCATTGATGGTCAGCAAATTTGATTGAAGCCATTTGTGCAAAATATCTAAGTCACGCTGAGCTTGATTAATTACTACATCTATCGAATAGCCATAATAAAACATGCTAGTGTCGTCGGCATATAAGGTAAGGTCGCCCTGAAGTCCTATCTCATGAATATTATTTATATAAATAAGAAAAAGTAGGGGTCCTAAGATGGATCCTTGTGGAACACCACATGTGATTGCCCGAGGTTGGCTTTGGTGTTCATCAATTTTGACTATTTGGCTCCTGTTCGAAAGATATGATTCAAATATTTTGTATGCTGTATCCGTAATACCCATGTCTTTAAGTTTCAAAAGTAGTATTTTGTGGCTAACTGTATCGAAAGCTTTTTTAATGTCAATAAAAACACCTAAGCAGATCTTCTTTTGGTCTATGTGTAGTTTTATGTTTGTTACTAGATCCAGAGTTGCAGTATTTTAACTAAAAAATTATCAAAGAAGCTCTTATCTAGACTAGACAGTCTATTTACTTACAGAATATAAATCTTATACTTAAGTAGATAAATATTTAATTGTTAATTTATGCAATTGCGATGGACAAGGGAGATAAGTAAGGCACATCTTTATATAATAGAAATGAATAATAGTGATAAAACATTTACTTAAGTACGCCAGCGTATTTCAATGTTAATCAGTGCTGTAATTATGATGTAGTTGACCTAGATGCATATTTCACTATACTCGTATTGTACAATCTTCACGCTGTGTTTGATACGGTGTAGACAGAGAATTTGGATATAAGTAATATTGTCGCTAGATCCATTTTGTAAGCGTTCGTAGAAATAACACCATAGAACATCTAATAGGGGCTGTATATTTGGTGTTTTATTTTTCTCCCTATCTGTTCAACCGTTTGGAATATCTCTGGACATCCCGTTGAGAATTAAGTAGGTCTAACCCCGAATTTATAGAAAAATACAACCAGTGTATGTAATACACCACTTTTGTCATGAAAAATGATATGTAAAGTCGTTGTAAATCAATTAAAATATCCATTAATTTGAGGTTAAGACGCAGATCTCTGCTTTCTGCTACTTATGCAGACTATTTTCGTGACACTTCTTATTGATAAAACAAAATGAATACTAACTTTATAAATGAAAACGAAAAATAATTACAGAAAAAAACAGTAACGTCTAGGGACGAGCCGAAAAAAGCAAAGCTTTATAGTATATAGCCGCATCTGCCACTCTGTATACCTATATATATCGTGTAACGCTACTGACGCTAAGCGCTGATAGAGTGGCCGAGCGGCGAGCGCCCACAACGTCTATATAGAAGCTTCGCTTCGCTAGTAGATATTGAAAGAAGCTTCAGAGCCGAAAAGAATATCTACTGTACCGATGTATATGTGATTATGTATACCACCATAAACACATACATAAAGCAGCCATTAGCTGAGCGGCCCAAAACAGTAATTGAAGTTAAAGTAACGATTAATTTGTGTGTGTAAAACTGTGAGAGCACAACATTAGCAATTCGCAACAACACTTACGCGGGAGTAATGACTCGTCTGTCCATATAATCATAGAGCAGGCATTACTCCCTCAGTCTACTGTGACCACGCGGCGCGGTTCTTGGAGGATTGTTACTTTCAAACCACTTGATAACTTTTGAAGCGAAGCTCCTACTTGTATATGGACGTTCTGGGTCCTCACCGCGCGGCCACTCTATCAGTGCTTAGCGTCAGTAGCGTTACACGATATATATTATAGGTATACAGAGTGGCAGCTGCGGCGCCCAACGATTTATACTATAAAGCTTCGCTTCTCGAAAAAAGGGCGTTTCTAGATGGCACTGTTTTTTCTGTAAGTATTTTTCGTTTTCATTTATAATTAGGAAACATAAAGTTCTTCACAAAAATGTCTCATTAAATATGAATATTATATAGTCATTATTTATTGTCAAAAGAAGTGATAGTCGTTTGGGTAAACACGCATCTTGCGTCCACAAGGTCCTGGGTTCAAAACACCGGCTCGGACCTCTGACTTCACAGGTACTGAATAGTACCATACCAACAGTGTATTTATTTTATCTACAGGATAGTGGCGCTTACACACTACATCGAAGAAAAGTTGATTAAGGCCGTCCAAAATCATCTAAATGAAATCTCCCAGACACGTTATTTAGCATGAGGAATATTCAATACAAAGTAGTTACGAGATCTTAAGATTGCGACTTAAACACGATGGAATTAAAACGGCGGTCATAAACACCCATTATACATGACACAATGATAAAACTTAATAAGTTAGCGACCGGGACTGGTCCCGCGAACGGCCGGCGGGATGGCCACCGTACGAAGGGGTGGGGTCTTCACGACATTAATTTCGTGAAATGAACCTAATTTACATTTAAATAAGGACTCGCCTTAGCCGGGATAAGTTGGGAAACTAGCGGCCGGAGGCGGTGTGCCCAAAGCAACCGGAGTATTTCGTTACTATAATTCAATTTTAACGCATAATATTTTCATGTGATAAATGGTACAATTTTGCACATACTTCTAATTATTTCTCAACAAATGTCTTCATAGTAAGATCATGAAGCATATAGAATATTTTGGGTTCATGAAATAAGCCAGTATCCGTCGCGACCTGAGTAATATCATATGACTTGTATCTGTGAAAGTATAAGTTTATGTTCGATATTTTTTGGTCACTATCTTAGAGTAGGGGAGAAAAAGTTTCAGTCAATGTATTGTACTCTTCAAAAAAGAGTTTTCAAGGCCAAGCATTGTAGAGACTTCAATAAAAAGTATCTATTTAATAAGCCTAAGCGTTATTTTCTTGTCGATAGTTGGATTTATGTATTTCTCAAAAGGTTGTTCAAACTTTTCGGTGCATTGGTACAACTGCGGCGGTAACTGAGACATTGACTCGTGATTTTAATAATGTCATTATACTAATTAACATGTACATAGAAAAGTATAATATCCACAATCTCACAAATTTGAAAAATAAACATGCAATTTCCCGTCGATAACCAGAGCTTTCGACTCCGTACCAAAAAACTTTTTAACAACGTACAATTCAATCCATCCGCCAAAGAGGGTCATCAATAACAAAATTAAAAACTCCCCAATTTGAATTTTAATTGCGTGCGATTATAATCAAGTCGAACGCAAATTTCGGGAGCCCTTCGGCTCGCTGGATTTTTTAATTCAAAGAATCATCTCCTAAATAATTCATCCGCCGAACTCGCCCAAACTAGTTGTGTCTGGATCCAACCGGCTCCAAGTGGTAGGGGGTGTAAGTTTAATCCTTATAAATTTTCCTTTTTACACAAAGCAATATAAGTAATTAGCATAATTTCGTTGAGTAAATGAAATATGGTAATGAGGGGGGGTGTTAACCCCTTCTTGGGGGGGTGGAAGTCGTCGCGAGGGGTGTCGGGGTGGTCCCTTCTAGTCGCATCTCGTTGATACTCGTCACAGCCCGATGTAGTGATGATTACAATTAAATTATACGCCATTCAGAGCGCTACGGCCATTTTGTTCTGATTTAATGCTTTTGTAACCCTTTCTGTGCCATATCTATGTTGTTTTGTATGATGCCTCAAGAAGTCACCTATTTAACGCAGATGTAGAACTACGGCATAGATAAACTCTATGCTGTAATGATGAAAGAGAACTTCTAATTTACTCTGGAAATATATATTTCATGTCGATCAGATGACTCCACTAGGTCTTCATCCGGATAGAAAATACCAAATGTAGGAACGAATGTGAAATTAGACTGTGGACAGTTTACCACGACCATTTTTACATCACTTATATTATGTTTCATATGTTATAGATTTCAGATGCCACAACACTTTAATGCAGTGCTATTCTGAAACGACGAAATCATATTGCATGCTTAAATCCGAGGATATAAGGTCAAATTTTACAGAATAGCACAGCTGCTGCATATTTTACAAGAGCATGATCTGATGAGACTGAGCTCAATTCCTTCACCGGTTCTACATTTTTTTTATTATGAGTTTAGTGATGCAGGAGATACGCTAGTCGTCATACTCGTTTGAATATCAATCTCTTTTTAATAAGGAAGATGCCATTATCAAGCCATAAACATTCATGGAAATCATTCACCAATAAGTAGTGTACTTAAAAAATATACAATTAAAAAGGGATGCCAATTAAAATCAGAGTACCAATAAAATCGTATTGGAATCGAACTAACGACTGCTCTGCTTCGTGAAATGCCTCGTGATAAAAGGTCTTCGAAAACACAATACCGCGTCTACCCTCGCCTTAGCGGTGGAAAGGGACGGACGTACGCAAGATTTAGTTAGTTAGAAAGAGATAACGTCCAATTGGAATTAATTAATTATAATTAAGTTTTAAGTTGACGCGCCGGTTACGGGTACGCGTAGACTTTCATTTACTTTGCATTTGTGTGAGTTAATAGTTTGTGTGTGTTTGTAGTTGGTATCGATTGAAACTATGGGCTAGAGATAATGAGCTGGGTAGGGCAGATTGTAATAAGTTTTTGAGGTCGATATAGTTTAGACTATCTGGCTAGATAATGGCGGTGAGCGTTCTATCCTATTGTTCGTAGGTACACGGGTGTATTAAGTTTAGTCGGGTTCTATTTTTTTGCTGTATTGAGAGTTTCGTTTCATATCATTAGTGGCCGTTTGTTATGACTATATACTAATTAATTTTAATACATTATTAGTTTTTTTCGATGTAATGTCGGATGGGATTTGAAAGTTTTGTGACAGCTTTATGGGTCTGGAGCAATACAAGTTATTATAATAATAAGGTATATACAATTTGTAACTCAACAAAATAATCGTTGCTGCTCAATTTAAAACGTTAAATTAATTGGATGAATGATTAATTAAGAAATACTTTTCTGTTATAGATAAAACAATGATTAGATATGGCACTGGTAGACCTCAGTGGTCTCAGTGGCTCAGATTAGGTAATGTTCAACACCAATAACAAGCCAAAATATTTGGTGCCCTTCAGACCATCTGACCACCAGGGGTCAATTGGGGCGATACAATTCCCATTTTTCCAGTGGTGGTAACATTACGAAGTGATTACAATCCTACTAATATTATAAATGTGAAAGTTTGTGAGTGTGGATGTATGTATTTATGTTTGTTACTCCTTCACGCAAAAACTACTGAACGGATTTGAATGAAGTTTTGAACACAGATAGTTTATAACCGGGATTAACATATAGGATTCTTTTTATCCCGATAATCCCGAAATTTTTGTTACCTTAAATACTACGCGGACGAAGTCCGTGGGCACAGCTAGTTTATTATAATTTTATAGCTTCCATAGCATTTCTTAGAAAGTTAAGTATAAAAAATAAAATTAATAGCATATTAATTAGTTCATTTAACATTGTCTTTACTTACTGTACCTAAATCTGAGTGAGACTTAATTAGTTTAGTAATATTGACTAGTGTATAATTTTTGTTGCTGTTTCTGAGAATGTAAAATAACCATTGATCTTCTCAGTGCAAGCAGCATTCCGAACCGATGGTAGATTCTGACTATTACAAAGTGATTTGATAGCCTATTTGACTGAAAAGATTTAGATTTTTATAATGCAAACACGTGTTCCGTGCAAATACAATAGAATAAATAATATGTAACCTTAAAAAAAAAAACACAATCTCAAAGACGCATCACCGATACAAACGCATAGGAGCTTTAAACACCTGGCTAGGCCACATGAGAAAGATCGACATACGTGGTGGTACGAATTAGGACCGGCCGGCCTTCTCCACTACATATAACAACAGGGGGATGCTCCCCACGGGGGTAGCTATCGATTTTGGATGAGAAACTGGACTGGAGACATGCAAGGCTTAATAACAATGCCGGATAACCTTGCGTTGGGGGGTCAAAACGATTTTGATGCATCGTTTTGTTTGTGCACAATTGATTTATGCGCGATGTTTTTTTTTAAAAAAAAGCTTGAGCAATTAGTCTGTGAAATGTTTGTCACTAGCTGCTAATTGGGAAGATTTGGGTTTGAAATGAAGATTGTGAAGATTTGGATTTGGAAGTAAATGGAAATATGTTTCCTACATATTATTATTACAATTACTGAAATATCTAAACCAAAACCTTTCAAACCTTTGATTTAGATATTTAAGTAAGTAGGAACAGTATAATAGGTCTTAAATGTGTTACTACGAATACATTTAAGACCTATAATACTGTTCGTAATGGGTGTTCAACAGACTTGGCTGATTTTTCTACCAGGGCCCGTAAATTTTAATTGCATTTATACATTTATCAAATCATCATTTTATTTAATAAACCATAACAGAAGTCATAACATATTCCAAAAATCGGAGATCCCTTCAAAATCAGGGTAAAAGCAACAAAAACTGACCCACTCGACGTTCGAATAAAGCGTAGCTAAGTGGCGCCCCGGGCGTCTAACGTTCGCGCCAAAAGTAAATAAAATTTAAAAAATAACTCCAAGAGCGGAGGCAAACGCAAAGGATTCTGCTGAAGGGGCTCGACACGGAGAGGCAGGTTGCACGGCGATGTGGTTAACAGAAGATTTGTGAATTATTTATTAAAATGGCGAATTAATTTTGTTTACGGTTTTATAGCGAGTACTTGAGAATTACAATGTATTGAGATGATTTCGATGTTTGATGTCAAGTTTCGTGATTTTCCGACTTATTTAATTTTTCATTGTAATTTGTCATCCTGGTAGATTATTGCTACCCAAGTAGTTTAAGGATTTTTGTGCATTAAACATTGTTATTAAAGAGTATAGATACACAAGCGAATTTTTAAATTAAATATTTTAATAAGTACTAACACATTAAGTACGAGTATAACCATTATACAATACCCAGTATGGGATATTATAAGGTCTAATAACACTAGTCTAGACTAGTATTAAGACTGAATTATTATGTCTGTAGAATAATCAAAACAAAAAATGCCGAAAAATTAAGGTATTAAATTATAAACCGTTGATCACGTTAACCAGAGTTAAGGCTTGATTACTCGGTGCTCCCGACCCGGACCGCCGGCAAAGCACATATTTGTTCGCACCCCGACGTTTTTGACATTCCTGGCTCACCTCCGATCCGACTTTTCTTAGGGCTGTAACACTCGTACTGTACTTCTCAACAAATTAGGGATGGTGCGGTTAGCTTTTATGGAAATTTTGATTTTTTAATGGCATGATGTAATTACCTACTTAAGTAGTTGTTGTGTGTTTAAATTGATACAACATTAAACTCAAAATGGACTTTCACATGTCACTGACATATACTATTAATAAATCGATCTCAAGTCTGAGGGCGGTCTTGGAAATGTCATTCTTATGTCACCAGTACAAAATTATATGTCAAAAGTGTACTCAAGATCGCTCTCACACTTAAGATCGATTTATTACTGCGGGTCATAATACTGAAAAAAGAAAGGTCGACTTAGTTAAAGTAACAAGACACTAGGTATTAACTTTTTGTTAGTAAAAATAAACTTAAAAAAAAGAATACAGTCTGGGTAGCTAAGGTTTAATTATTTTACAATAAAGCCTAACCGTTATTAAATGGTTTTATTACAATATGAAATAAATCCATACCGGCCTTTAAAGCAGCGTTTAAAATAAGAAAACTTCACAAGGAAAATAAAAAGTTAAACCAGGCAACATCCATAAAAAACCAACGGTACCAAAGTGAATTAACTGGCGCGCCAACCCTAGAAGAGGCAATGAAAAGTCGGTTAAGCTAATGTTATCGAGAAATAAAAATGTATAATAAAATACAAACACCGAGCGAGGAAACAATTTGCCGCGGGAGACGCAAGATTTCATGCCTTTCAAGTTTTAATACACGTTCAAAACCATACCTTAATCCATGACAATACGACACAGAATCCGACGACGGTATTGTATAGAAAATTCCTTAAATTTTCCCGGGAGACACTAACGAAATACAACTTTGTTTACGATGTGGTAAGGTATGTTTTCACGCGGTGTGTTTGTGTGGTAATTCAGGAAGAAAAGAGAGTTTTCCGGCTGGTCGGGGCGCGCCGTGACATTTGTGTTAAGCGGGGCCGAGGGAGCCCGCCATTCATAAAGGAAGCAACCTACTTGTTTCAAAGTAAACTTTTTGGATACACGCTTTTTGGCCAAACCAAACTCTACTTTGTTACATTTTTGTTAGGTTCTTTGTGGATTGTGTGGTATTTACTTTCGGGAGAGTTTTATCAAACGCGTTTCTATGGAAATAATGTTTGTAGGCCCATTCTTAATTTTATGATTAATTATGCAAAATTAACTCAGAAGAACATTTATGAATTCATACTGATTTTCGTAAATAATTAGGTAGGTAATTACACTTAATTGGCACGCCAAAGTGCCCAACACCCCACATCAAGGTCACTTGTAATAAACTTGTAGGTAATGTTATTGCTAAAATAGTAGTAAAATAATAGTACATTGTTACACGAGTGGTGAAAGTGACTTATTTTTCCCGAGAAGGGGTTTGGCGCCCGAGCGTAGCGAGGGCGCTAATAGTTCGAGGGAAAAAAGAAGTCTTTCACCCGAGGTAAACACTGTGCTTTTCATTACGAATACAAGGAAAATAAAAATAAAAACAGGAATTGGCCAAAGAAATAATACAAGGAAGTATGAACAATACTCTACAACTTGAAAAAAAAAAAGATCGGATTGCCGCCTATTTTGTTTTTTTTTCGTTGGCTGGCCAGCTTTATTATTTAGCCATTATTTTTCATTTGCATCTTTAAATATTTTGCCCAAATCTATGTTATTTTAAAGAAATTGTTGAAACTAAATTATAATTAAGTCATTTAAAAGTATATATTATTTAATTAATACTTAACTTTATGTTATTTCAATTTTACAAAGTGCTGTAACTGAGTGACTGTAGAAAAAGTTTGATCATGGTTCCATAGAAATGTGAAAATGGAACTAGTTTTTTCTTATAATTTGACAGCTGTCAATTGAAAGCGATTCTCCCGGGCCTGAAAAGTATTACTTTCAACCCGCTTCTCAGGCAACTTCAGACCTACTTTCAGAGTATGAGTAATGAAAAATAAATAAATTTCCCGTGTTAGTTATCTACCAAAAATATTATACAAATAAAATATTAAAAACAACAAAATCAAAATTAGAACACTAACACCCGACTCACACCATAAGATCACAACAAATCAATAAAAAAAACAAAACAAGCAGCCAATCCAATCACATAGAGAAAACGAGCCGAAGAATTTCAATTTCGAACGCATACTTTTTTTCTAATCCGGCGGCAAGGACACACTCACGGCGCCACCTGTTGAACGGGGTCACGTGACTTTTTTGCTCCAAGGACGCAATCCTCCTTCGTTCATTCACGGGCGGCCCGCCCCCCGCTCCTTATGCGGGGGTTAGGGGTTTTTTTGTTCCCCTACGTGAACTCCCGAGGGCTTTCACCTACCTACGTGCATTTTCGAGGTCACGCCGGGAATGTTTTGAGGTTACGTTATGGAATTTTCGCGCGCTTTGAGTGAGAAGTTTGGGGTGTGGTTTTCTTTTCGTTTTGCTTATAAAATATGAGGGGTTTTAGTTGAATGTAAGTACTTGATTGTATAGCAAATTACTCACTTACTTAATTTCTGTGATATCCGCTCTACGTCACTGCATGTACCAAAATCTGGTTTTATATGGAAAAACAATCCGAAAAATAACACACTTAGCAGATTATCACAACAAAAATGGTTAGTAATTTCTGAGATAAACATAAAAAAGACGCCGCACCGCAGACGCGCAAGGTAGATTGCAAGGTAGCTTTTTTATTTTTCAAAAGATATCAATTAATAGTAGGTTCAGAATAAATAACTACGTCATAATTAACGAAATTATCGATAATAATGTTTTTATAAATGGTTTCTGAACGAAATCAGAGTATGCAAATTACTTATTAGCTAAGTACCACAAGACGACGCCATGTTGAATATAATATGTCGATATGTAAAAACTAATATTTTGCTTCAAAGTAATCAGGCGAATATTCCCAAAAAAACATTTTTTCCCAAATTCGTGGTATAAGTATTTCTTCTTTATCGATTGTCGTACGCTATATGGCCAAAAATGAAACTTCTCTACTAACGTAGGGCAAGCGTCCCAAATATCGTCTACACGCGAAAATAATGATTCTAATCAGTTGTTGCCACATTTTTCTAAACTCGACCATTCCTTCATTGCCTTAAGGGCGACTTTGCGAAATACTATAGAATTATTAGACTTAACCGGATTCTAATTAAACCCTGTCCCTGATAGTGCACCGTGGAGCTGTAGACTGCGTAATTTACATTAATCCAATAATTGCATGGAGGTTTCCTAGTTAGAAATTCAAATGAGATGATGTACAGCCAGGGTGTGGCTGGGGGTGGGCAGGTCTTCGGGGAGGAGTGCGAGACGCTAGGAAACGCGGCGACTCGCACGCCGCGATTACTGGCCGCCGATACCTTCAACTGAATATGGTAATTTGAATTTACAAGAATAGAACATTATTTAAGTGTAGTATTGAGTTCGGTTGCTTCTTTCGGGAGTATCTATAAGCAGGAGGTTCAAGTGGCATTACCTGAATGAAATATCAGACTTAGAAACAAGGTTTTCTCACGCTGCAAGTCGCAAAGAATAATAATAATAATGTGTCACAGCTATCATTGTACTGATAGTCGTTTCCGCCCATGGCCTAATTGGCAAGAGCCTCGACAAACACCTTAAGAAGCTCTCGTTAGGTAGCTGGACCAATGGTCAGATCCAGAAGGCTTCTGGAGACGGTTCGGATAGTGAGGAAGTTCCTCTCCCTGGAGCCTTGACCGCCGGTAACTAGGACCCTGTCCCGATGCCGGTGGGGAATTATTTTTTATATTATTAAATTTATTTAAATTATATTTTTTATTTAGATTTCAAAATATAATAAGATATAAAATAAATAAATGGAATAATGTGACAATAAAATGTTTCTTTGGCCTAGACGCAAAATAATAGATGTTTATATAATATAATAATTTCCATCCACAAAGTAGCACGTGTGATTGGGAATCGATTAAATTTCCACAACAGATATCCTCACGCCATATTTCTTGCAGGATCACAAAGAGGAAAAAAGGCAGCTTTATTGCCTGTTCTTGCGTGGCTCGTGCTCCGTTCATTAGACTACTCATGCGTGGTGTTCGATGGCGGCAATTCTTCAACACATGTGATCTGATGCAATCTGGACGACATATTTTAACAGACCTACCTATGTTTATACTTCCCGTAACAATCTATTGAAAAACCACGTACCTAAATATAGGCATACGATTGTAGTTTCCGTTTATGTAGATTTAGGCTAGCGTAACGTGAAAGTGAACGTTTTAGAACAATACAGAAGATTTCTACTCCAGAGTCTAATAAATAGCCTGAAACGGAAACTTTGAAGTTATGGGATGAGCTAAAAAATGAATACTCACCGCCGTTTACAGAGTACTTACGTATCTCAAATTTGATGGCTGCTTAAATTTGACGCACCATACAAAAATTGCAGACAATTTTTTGCACTAAATGAGATCTTTCAACTAAATGAGACTTGAACTTTTTAGCAGATATGTGCGCCGTTAGTAATTTAATAATAAATTGTATTACAAAAAAAATTGTCTCACAAACAGCGACAATAATTCATTGTTATTATTCAATAAAACCAAAAATATACTAACTACAAATATAATGCTATAAAATGGAGCCTTAACTATGATATTTGTAACTAAGCTACGTATCTTAATGTCTGGTGGGACTTGATTAATTAAATTGTTATGCTAATGTTCGGCGGGGATTTTTGGTCGATACGACTATGTTCTACTTACGACCGGCGGTGAAAATTGACGACTTGAGATGTTCTGTATTTATTGTAATTTGAGATTAAATTCCATGTGTTATAATTTGAGTGGAGATAATGTTGGGTTACGCAATAAGTAATCTATTTATTATTCCATATTTATAAAACTGGAAAATGAAAAGGAAAAATGTGGTTTTTACTCATTAATTTAGCAATCATTGCTCAGTTTGTTATTGTACGATTGGTGTAACTGTTTGCTGGCCGTATTAATTTAATTTATTTGCTTTCATACCGAGATAAGCTAGACCCAATCATACATTATGCACTAAAAAGCACCCCCACAAATATCAAGTAAACACTTAAATATATTGAGATTTGCAACTCCATTAAAATTTATAGGATGAGGCACCAGTGAGTGACCGTCTAACCGAAACGCAAGGAACAGGGGCGGCCGGAGTGAGCGGGCGGCGGCGTCGACGCCTTAGTAATTTCCGAAATCGCCTGTCGACAATCAGAATAGTGCTGCGCCAGCTACGAGCCGAATCCGAATAATTAGATCTCGATCTGCATCTAATTGGTATGACTGTAATTTCTTACATAAGTATAGTTATACTAAGTGACTTGTATAGATAAATGTTATACTAGCTGGTGTCATAAAAATAAAACACTTCATATGTAGGTAAGAGTATATCCCAAGAAGGAATTCGTAGACAGATATTATTTAAAATTTTAAATATAGTGAATATAAATGGAAATACAGAGACAATATGCCAATTAATTGAGGCGTACGCAAAGATAACTAATTACCGAAATATTCTTCGTTGTTAGGCATTGAGTTTCATATTCCCGGAACATTACGTTCAATGTGGTAACAAGGTTGTAAATCACAACATCAGACAACCAGACACGCAGTACGTCGTCACTGGCCCAATCAGAAATATAATTAGATTGAGACCGGCGCCTAATTGTGATGGTCTCAAGTTGCGAGCCCCTAGGTGCGGGACGGGCGCACGGTAAAATCAATAGTTGACCCAACGAACAACCCTCAAGGATTTTGCCACACAAATATGATTAATATTTAATTTAGTCGTATAATATATGCGACCGCTAAATAAATAAAAAAAACTTATTTTAAATTGAGAACTCGTGACGTACAGGGTCTCACTTTTTTAAATAATTTATATAAATAAGTAGGTAGCGCTAACAACTGGCGTCTTGACCTTATGATTTGATTTTGATTGTATTTTTTTCTAAGATTTCCGAAGACTATAAATTTAATAACAACATTAATTCTCAGAACAATGAATTAGAGAAATATATTGTGAAAATGCATTGATATAGAACACACCAGTCGATATATTTCCGCTCTACTTACCGCAGTTAGGAGTAATAATACAATGCAATAAGTTCCCATAAACGGCGGGTCGTTAAATAAAACACGCGGGTCGAGGAACCGATAACTGTTCTTTCGACCGCTAATCACCCCATGAATTCCGCAGAAACCTACGGACAGTCCGTCATAATTTCCAACTTCAAAAGTAATACCATCAACTCGGTGTTAACTTAATTTGACTCACTTTAACAAGTCCAATTAAAGGAATTTGTGTTTCTCTTATCTTCAATATAACATTGAGCATAATTTCAAATTATATTTCAAACTTTCCGATAATGAAGGGTGGATAGGAGCGGGTTGGGGCGGGTCGCGGGGCGCGGGGGTGCGGCACTTCGCTTATTTCATTAGTTACATAAATTCTGCTATTGAGGATGGCTGGCAGAAAGGGGACGGTTTACCCTTATTACGAGAGTCTCCTTATCAATACAATTATTAATATAATAATATTATTATTGTAATAATTTCGGTGCGAGTGGAGAGAGGAGTCGTAGCTTAACTTCGCCAGTAATAAAGGGGGCGAGAGATAATGGAATGGAAAACAGTTTGAAGTTTTATTGGAAAATTGGTACCGACTAATTGGCAGCATTATCGATCTGTTGGCGACCAAGGAGCCGAGTAAATAACATTTTTAGCGAAACCGACTCGGTTATTGGCGAACGGTTAACGCCGACATTCGCGCTCTGTCTTCGTTAATGGACTCTAATCAAACAAGTTTTTAACGGAGAGCACTCTTTAAAGTGCTTCAAGATTTGTTTCGCAATATAATTTGAAGCGTAGCGAAAGTTATTCTGTTGCTGGGTTAAGTATTGTAAGTAGATAACTTGTTAAATGTACATACTTTATAATGAGTGTACAAGAAATCTTAAACCAAAATGAAACAGATCATTTTTGAAATCTGTTTTCAGAAAATCTGCAAAACAATACTTATGTGGTTTCCAATTAAAATCGTTGAGACAAGATATCCAACGAAACCTCTCATATATAGAAATTGAAACTAGGTTGGGGTTAATCCCGACCCCAGAGATCCACAAGTATAGCCATAATTCCTTAGGGCCACGTCTCATTATAACACTAATACAAGACTCATCCCGAAGTTACGGTGAATACATTAAAGGGTTCAATCCTTACTGATGAGACATCGGTCGGGGTGGGGGCGCCTCCCACCGCGGGAGGGGTCGCCCCGGGCACTGGCCCGGCGAAGGGGGAAATAAGGCAGGCATTATAGGAGATAGCGTTCATTTACATTGTCCAATAACTCCAAGTAGTGTCCGAGCGAATATTAGTTTATGGCGTGCGGTGTTTCCGACGATACCGATTATAGGTGCGTTCACCCTGCGGTCTTACGATATTTTTCAAAAGGTCGAGGGAAGGGGTGGAATAATTTTCGCTCTGTAATTAATTCGATTTGGTTTTAATTAACGAGACGCCAATTTCAATAAAAAATTGATGTCTCTAAAGGATTTCTGATTACAAAACGTTCGGCCGGCAAAAATTAAAGCGGGTTCGGGAAATTCTTAATATCGCTGTTAATTTGGACGAGACGTCATTATAGGAATCTAAATTGTAAAGAGCTCAGAAACTGTAAGTCGGAACTACTTTGTTTTTTTTTAATGTCATGACATCATCCACAGTAAATAGATAAGTAGGTTTATATTTCAACACATTGAATGTATAATAATTATTTTTATTGTTATTCGCTTTTTAAAATAGGTATTTTTAGCAAGTAATTGTAAAATATAATTTAATATAATATACTTATAGAACATATCAATTCAATTCAAGAAGGGTTTCCGCCCATATTACCCCTCGTACACTGACGCAATACTAGCACTGCTTTATGTAGCTGTCTCAATTTTTTGGGACCACAAAACAAAAGACAAACATAACATAACTCACTACATGTATTGCCTAGTTTGGAAAACCCATAAAATGTATATACATAGTGTGTTTATATATTTCGGGTAGCGAGCTTAGGCGGCAGTCTAGTGCTTCTAGCTAAAACATAATAAGACAGTTAGCGCAGTGCACGCACCGACCGAAATATACGACATTACTATCGGAGAGTGGCATGCGGAGGACGTGCCCCCACGTACTGCGGCCCACGTAGTCACACAGAATCAAGATGCATGCACAAACATACACACACACCCCCACACACACACGCATAAGGGGTCTTCTCTCACACGTACAAAGGGTAGGCTTTATTCTCATTCGGTAAACGGAGATGCACTATCCTAATTATTGAGAGCCCAGAACCAAGCCGGACTACAATGTTGTTGACGTACTATTGGTATAATACCGTTCTGATAATTGGATATGGGATTTGTTACCTTCTATAGCTAATTATATCTGGTTTGGGTTTGTTGAATGTATATACAATGTTCCCAATATTACGTCACCAATGTAGATTTTTGCCGGTCTCTGTGGAAGTAGCGATCCGTACTGGTGGAATATTCTGACTATTCATAAGTGCTTTGTTGGACTATTTTTTGATTGTAACATAAACGTGTAAAATTACCTTTTAAAACGAGAAACTGTGGTGTTTCTAATAATCTTCATAGGAATGGCACACTTAAAACCTTTAAAAATGAATACTTCGCTCTTTACATTAAAAGAAATCGACGTCTACGTTTAAATCGAAACAAATATACTTGAGCACTTATAAAAAAAAGAGTCTAACTTTTTAAAGTTCACTGCCAAAATTCCAAAGATTCTTTAATTCAATTCACCACCTCATAGTGTTGAGACATAATCGATAGTTTTAAGTATATATAAAGTCGATAACATCTAGCGCTTTGAACTTAACGCTTGTGCTAACATAGCTTAGCTAATATGTTTAGGGCATCCGTAGACAGGATTAGGTTGATATAATTTGTTATGCTCACTCTATCGATGTATTGTGTAGATTTAGGTATGTACACATCTATTGAATTGATTGTACTAATAGCACTAACAATAATATCACCCCTTATTATAAATCAAATAATAGATCATCACATATTCATCAAATCCTTGTTAAAGTAATACTTAAATATTTTGTGAGCCTTGTCGTTCGTCTATGTTTTTAACTTAAGACGATTTTTTCACAAAAGTTAGGCACCAACTACCTAATATATCCGAAAAGTGCACGTATTTTTTTCAGTCATCCGCATTTATTCAATTACGGATAATTTAGTTAGACCAACTGCCAAAAAGTAACGTCCTGAAACCAAGTTGCTGTAACTCTACATGTATTAATGACATTAATAATGAATATAAAGCTAGGTACATCGCATATTATCAGGACACGGTGTGTTGATGCGCTGTCATAAAAGAAAAGGCTAGATAGACCGTGGTGCCCTTTGGCCATACATTTTCGATATATATTTTAGAAATAAAGGTTAAGCACAAATCTGGTCATGAAATACAATTGCTTTCTTTAGACTTTCGTCTGCTCTGCCTCATAAGATGTTCCTCTTCTGAGACAATACTAATGAAAACTTGGCTAAGAATCAATCCAAATCTAGATTATCTTAAATAAGTGAGAATATATTGGTAATGTATTTTATTAAGAGTCGATATAGTGCCATAAATTAACCAAGACATATTTCCGATACCTATATCTTCCATTATAATTCGATATTCAGACGTCGCCCAAACATAAATTCATACGTGGCCACACGCACCCATCGTACCGTCAAATAAACTGGCAGTTTAATCAAGCCCATTAGACAAGTGAGCCAAATATCAGGCACCGGCATACTTTGACCCTCCGACGACGTCGGAAAGGACCCTCCTTGGCCGCGACCTGCGAAACTAGGGGGCGGCGTGGGAGGCCTATCGTGAGTGGTGGGTGGTTGTAGCTGATGCCTTTAACGCCTTGCTGGCTGTTGACCAACGCCAGGAGGCGGGTGGCCATGCGTTCTTAACAAAGATGGCGGAGACACGACCGTTTTGGCGATACTAGTTCTCATAAACTAATCGAAACGAATCTGCACACTACAAAAGACGTTGTCGAGTAATTAGTTACGGATCATAATATTCTTTCTTAATCGTGTATCGTGCGGATAAACGTTACAAAAGTTATTTTCACGTTCATCACTTCTGGGGTGTTTAAAACAAATAAAAACTTGATTGTGACGTAATTAGAAAGCCGGTAAGAAATAATTATTAGACCTTGCGTGCAGACGCGATTAGATACGGCTATTGATAGTACCCGTACCTATCTCTATTATCAAACAAGAATTTACGCACAGAGTCACACTGAATTACAGGCGGAGGAGGCAAGCGGGAGCTACACTAGCGAAACTCAGTTGTGCCTCAGTCGCCACGTTGCACGGCCAGCATTTATCAAACACGACACCACATACATTAAAGTGGCCGATATAACTATAGCATAATGAGAGTCCGTCGTATATAACTCATCTCCCGGGCTTCCAGTTAAATTATTCAGGGGAGGGTAATCTTATTACATTTACATATTAATCAACGGATTTTAATTATACCCCTCCCCACTCTCTTCTAGGTTGATAATTTGCTTTCGAAATGCGACTTGCCTTGATTGGAGAGGCGTCTGTGTGGGTGACTGTAATGTAAGTACGATAATAGTTTGTTGGTGTTAGCATAATTTTGTGTGCTAAACAAGTTGTTCAATTGATGTATTGTGTATTTTGTGTTGTGAACTTACTACAGTTTGTGCAAGTCTGTGGGTACGTTACCTGGAAATAAACAAATAATATTAGACAAAGGTACACAGGCATGATATCGTTACGTCAAAAAAAAATAGCAAGTAGGTAATATTAAATGATCACATCTATACGTCTAAACATTTCTTACTTAAAGTTTTGTATACAACAATGAAACTAAGATTATAGATACAATTTAAGAAAACGCAATCCCTGAATGTTCTCAAAAACATTTAATGATTTCAGAACCCGTCGCGAGTTATTTCAAAAGCATTGTTTTATTGCGACCGCTTGGCGCACTGGTTCGAGCGTAGGCCGCTCGGCTCACTGCACATGGTGGTTGCAGGTTCCATTCCAGCCGGGGCAATTTTCGGAAACGGCCTTTTTGTAGTTCGCCCTGGTCTGGGTGTCACTGGGATCGCCCCCAGTCCATTGTATTGTACGGTATCCATAGTACAAGCGTTGCTTAGTTTGGGACCATACAGTTGGTGTGTGGTGACCACACAATGACACATAATTCAAAGCTGTTTCGTGTATCAATCACCAAGTTACAAAGCGAGACTAGAACAAGTAGCCGACACAGAAACAAAAATAAACAGTGAACATGAGTTTAATCAGCATACTCATTTGTCTGACGACGATGGCAACGCATTAATGTCCGCGAGACCGCCGCGCTGGGCGGAGCTATGCACTCGTAAACCATCGGAGAAATATTATAAAGCTACCAGTAGCCCCGAGGCAGCAATTAATAACTATGTTAATACCGACGAGAATGAAGAAAGCAGTATTTATGTACTCGATGTACAAGTACTGAGTACGGACCGCAAGTGTGAACTCGGGTTAATTGCAAGGGTAAAATATAGAATGTTCTCTAATGGTTGACTACATCTGCTTATTTAGATATTTATTTTTATTTTTATTATATTATAAAGTCGACAAACAAGGCTACAACCCGCCTGGGGCCAACCACGTTCGCTACTCAAAACGCAATGGAAACGTAAACGCTCCGCTTTTGACGTTTTTCCGTAACCCACTAACCACAGGCCGACACGAGCTTCACGATTTCCAGCCATTGATTTGGTACTACCAAGTTCAATGGCATAAGCCAGACGCAAATCAGACGCAAGTAGAGTAGCAAATATTTTATCCAAGCGTTTCACAGGAAACGCTCGCGTTTGTTTTTAACCCCCGACGAAAAACGAGGGGTGTTATAAGTTTAACATGTGTATCTGTGTGTCTGTGTATCTGTGTATCTGTGTATCTGTGTATCTGTGTATCTGTGTGTCTGTCTGTGGCAACGTAGCGCCCAAGCTAATGAACCGATTTCAATTTTGTTTCTTTTGTTAGAAAGGTATTCTGATCGAGAGTGTTCTTAGCTATGTTTCATGAAAATCGGTTCAGCCGTTTGAAGATCATCAGCTCTTTTGTAGGTTAAAAAGCCACATTCACGGCCAAAACCAACTTCCCCGGCTCGAATCCAATCGAAATTTGAGATTATTGGATTTAGATTTATTATATTTTTAAATGATCGTAATAGTCTGAACTGGCTTTTTACAATATTATAAATATGAAAAGTTTCCCTGATTCTGGAAAAAATGTATATTTTATCAATTTTTATATGAGATTTTTGTATGAACTAAAGACGTTCCATAAGTCACGTGTCAAATGATGGATACGCGCATGCGTTAAATTTTGTTTGTTTTGTTAATGGTCATGGAATATTACGTTATTATAATTCTAGAGGGCGCTGCTCCGCCATTGAGAAACAATATAAAAAACAAATCTAATTTAAAATAATTTTAGCGTTACTGAAAATTCTTCCCCTGGGCTGCTCCCGTCCACCTCAACCAGAGTTATTACATGAAATTAAATCATAATTGATAATATTTTATACTAGGAATTAAACCTCCGTGGCATCAATATTTAGATTCGTTGTCTATTCTAATGTCAATTATTATAATGTCATAACAAAATAATGTCTCATACTTTTACACAGATTTTCTGTTGATAATTGTATACATTTGATGAAAAGATCGTCGCATCGGGGGTTTTTAAATTTTCAATTTAGAGTTATTCTATTGCGTTTAAGTAGCTAACGTGGTTGGACCCCTGATGTTAAGGCTATAGATGTTTGCAATACCAAGGGTATTGCTCGGAGGTTGTCGAACTGAAGACCAAAGGATGATGATACATATTGTAATTAGCATGTTTATGTCTGTAAGTAATTGTCTAGTCGATATTTCAGCCGAGTTCAGGATTGGTCGAGTGACGCAAATACGCAATGTCAAGTGCCGGTATAATATTTCAGTTGTGTCCGAGTCCCACCCTGGAGTAATGGCAGAAATGATTACCGAAATAATCGGAACTCGGAAATGTCCAGCGAAATACCAAAGAAGTAGTAACACTACGAATTAAGGTAAATAACACCGAGAATATAATCTACCAACATGGCTTGTACTTTCAGTTTTTGAAAAAGAATCAATTTCATTGGTCAATTTCTCCGACATCCTTTTACAAAGCTCTAATGAATAAGTAAAGCAACTAAGGTGTTTACATTACGAGTTGATACGATGTATCTTTCTGTAGTTTCAGTTAATTCTGACTATAAACTTAAAGAAGCAGTGGAAGCAGTGATAGCCGATTGGTTAAGCACGCGTCTTGCGGGCTACCAGGTCTCGGGTTCAAACCCCGGCTCGAACCTCTGGATTTTTCGAAATCTATGTGCGAATCATAATTTCTATATGATTATCACTTGCTTACTTGTAATTTGTACTTGTAATTTGTAAGTGCCCCCGTAGGCCTAAACAAAATAAACGATTTGAATTGAATTGAATTACGGTGAAGGAAAACATCGTGAGGAAACCTGCATGTCTTAGAAGATTTAACCAATTTTCGAAAGACATGTGAAATCGCCAACCCGCACTGGGCCAGCGTGGTGGATTATGGCCTGAATCCCCCTCGTGTTGAGGGGAGGCCCGTGCCCAGGAGTGGGACGTCAAAAAGGGCTAAAATTATATATAAATAGTAAAATAGTAAAATATTTGTTAACATAAATAATTATGTTAACAAATATTTTACTATCCACGCAATAGGTTCTGTCTACTAGATAGTTGATACGAATCCATTTGGATTACGATAAAAATAAGCTATCCATTGATTTCTCCAGACATTTTGATATCGTAAAATATATTGAGTGTGTATTTATCGACGTGTTTTTCATCTTTACGATAACACAGACAAGTTTAATAATTCAAATACGCTTTAACATGTGTTTTAGGTAAGTTTACGTTTGCTGCTCCTTACGGGTCATTACTCTTCTATTGACATACTTTTTCTAATTGAAATAAAACTATTTTTACGGATTATATCGCGTTTATTTACTTTTTTATGTTCCCGACGTTTCGTTTGCTTTACAGCAACCGTGGTCACGGGGGGACTGAGGTGTTAGACGCCCTGATGTCATAGTTTAAAACTGGGTACCCTCAAAATTTAGTTGGTGTTTTCGGTCCAATCCACGCAGAAAGTGCTCACTGTGTCTCGAGGTCTTGCAATGGTACGCTTGGTTTTGGATTTAATTATATTAATTACTGGATCCCAAGTTGGCGGTAGCACTCAAGACATAAACATAAAAAAGTAAATAAACGCGATTTAATCCGTAAAAATAGTTTTATTTAAATGTCTAGTATTCGCGTAAATATAAGAAAACAATATACTTTTTCTAAGTTCCTACCTACTGCTTATTTCAAGCTATATTTGTACAAAACCGTAGCTAATTGACTACACCTAATACATGGACTAGCATGACCGGATTAGTACCACCCTCACACAGAAGATCGACGTTAAGCAGCAATTTTAGCTACGTATAGCTACGTTTAGCTACGAATCCTAAAACCCCCTCCCGCCCCTCTCTCTATCCCACTATCATCATCATCATCATCATCTGCCTTACCTTTTCCCATTATCCGGGGTCGGCGCAGTATATCTTTCCCTTCCATACATCGCGCTTTCCCGTCATACTCACATCCACTCCAACCTCGTTCATATCATTCTTAATACAATCCATCCATATTTTCTTGGGCCTTCCTCTCGCACTGTATCCATCCACATTCATATTCATCACTCGTTTAGTCACATGCTTCTCATCCCTTTTCATCACGTGTCCAAACCATTCCAGCCTCCTACCTCTCACTTTATCTGTTATTGGCGCTACCCTGACACTACCTCTTATATACACATTCTTCATCTTATCCATTCGCGTCACTCCACACATCCATCTCAGCATTCGCATCTCAGCAGAGTGGAGACGTTTCTCTCTCTATCCCACTATGCAAGCATCTATAGGCTACGGTAACATTAACATCAGGTGGGTCGTATGGTCGCTTCTGTGCCAACTTTGTTCTATAAAAATATTAAATAACCCTACAATTTTGTTACAAGTCAATGCATAGTGTGTCCTACACCTAATGACTCACACAAAACGAAGTTCCCTCAGTAAAACGACTTCAAAAAGGTTTTTTCTGATTGCTCCTATTGTCCGAGTTGTTGCTGACTTTATCTTTCAACCCTTTTAAGTTTTTTTTTCTTATACACTTCGTCCAACTTTTCGGGTTAGTTAGTCGACGTTTATTTTAACAAATTCAATTTGTAATAAGAATAACTTGGTATTCTTTCTTCGTTGATTCATTTTTTAAATTGTGTTAATTTTATATAATTGACTGGCAAATTATAAAATACTTTTATAACCAGAGATAAGGAGACATTTGCTGCAGATAAAAAATGGACGTTCACCTGCATATATTTAATTGAAAATTGTAATTTTTGACCTATAGATACAGAACAATGGTAGATATTGAAAATAACGAAGTGTAAGTGAAAGAGTTATAAAATGCATTTGATAAGACTGGATAAGAAATGTTTTGCATAGGTGTAAAAAATATGACTATTTTCTTTATTACTTTATTGAATATATTAATAGCTACCAAACGCGACCACTGAGATGGTTGGTACCTCCTAATTTGTAGAAGAAAATAAAATTAATTTGTGCTATAAACACTAAACGATACCTTATCGTAAATTACTAGAATACGAATACTCATTAAGCATAGATCTAACATACATTTCACAACATAATTACTAGTAGAAATGAGATATACTTCCTCATTCCAGTATCAGTTACCTTAAAGGCGATAATTGCATAATTAACAATTAGTTGCATCAGAATCCGGAGACCAAATAAATGTACTGAGCGCAATCTAAATGAGGTCTTGTTTTAATAATCAAGGAGCAAGGCAAACAGATTGATGGCGAGATTATTATTCAAATTAGGGGAAGCCGGGCCGTGTGGACCGACCTTAAAATCCTAATACAGTTGCAAATGAGTCGCGTCAAATTGATAATATTATTTGTGTGTTACGAAATTGAATATGGTTATTGGAAGCTGCACTTTCATTTTCTTACACACTGGAGCTATTATATATATATTTACTTTAAAATCTACTTATCTTTGTAATTTATTAATTACTTAAGCAACTGGCGATTTAAAATAACAAAAAAATGTAAAAGACAAGCCCGCTGAGTTTCTTGCCGGGTCTTCTCAGTCGAGGTTGTGTTCTGATCCGGTTGCTTACAGATATAAGAAAAATATGTAAATGACAATTTGTAGGACTAAACACAATAAACGCTTTGACTTTGACTTAAATATCATTTTTGTTTCAGCAGTTTGAAATTTCTGCTTTAGAGAGGTCTAATTGACTTTATACTATACATTTTCTTACGGTTTTATCTCCTTGTAAAGTTGTGCCTTACTCGAATTTTACTTATAAAAAAACTAATAAAAAAAGTTGCAAAAAATATAATAATATTCAACTACAAAGCTTTGTTGATTTAATATGTTTTTTGTGTACCATTATCTAATAGTTAGATCTATAAATCACACATCTCCAACATTTGTGACATCGAAAAATCCAACGCTAATTTTCCGGACGATGAATTACCGCGCCGGTCCGAATCTCCCCAACTTCCCTCAAACGCAATCCCCATTATGGCGGCCGCTCCTTATTAAACGCTTGCATCATGCGAGGAAGATAAATGCATCTCGAAATTAATTAATAAAATTGCATCCATAAGTGTTCGCCTGTGATACGGGCCAGTCAAAAAGAATAAACCCCGAGTTTTAGCTCCTTGATTGGGTGTGCGTTTTATTTTGTTTAATCATTAATCTTGGGTGTTTCTTGATGAAGTGAAAAATTCATTTGACTTAAGTTTGTCCTTAAATGTTTCGATTGCATGTTCAAGTTTTTGGTGCAAGATATACAGGTATCGATTTTTTTATATATATAAAAATGTAATCAAACAAGCCTACGAGGCGTGTGATGTTAAGCAGTTACCGAAGGCTATAGATGTTTGCGATACCAAAGGCATTACTCGCACGAGTGGCACAGGAGGTGGGGGGAGGGGGATTGTAGGAAATGCAGCTATAGGAGCTACTCTACGCCGATCTTCTGTGAGAGGGGGGTACTACACCGGTCGAACCAGCCAGTATATGAGCTGTTGTCAATTAGCTACAACTAGGCTCTTAAACCGATAAAATTATTTTGGTAATTCAATTCGATACTTCGGCTATCACAGCCGATTGGTTAAGCACGCGTCTTGCGGGCTACCAGGTCTCGGGTTCAAACCCCGGCTCGAGCTTCTGGATTTTTGGAAATCTATGTGCGAATCATATTTTCTATATGATTATCACTAGCTTACGGTGAAGGAAAAAATCGTGAGGAAACCTGCATGTCTTAGAAGATTTAACCAATTTTCGAAAGACATGTAAAATCCGCCAACCCGCACTGGGCCAGCGTGGTGGATTATGGCCTGAATCCCCCTCGTGTTGAGGGGAGGCCCGTGCCCAGGAGTGGGACGTCAAAAGAGCTAAAATTATTATAATTATTATTTAATTCGAAACTTTGAAAGAAATGGACAAACTGAATTCTGGATTTAATCTTAAAAAAAAACGTTCCCTACCTAAAATATTTATAAAAGGTCCAAGTCACGAAAACTATTCTAATCGACTGTATTTACCACGCTCCCAAACACGTTACACTCATATTTTATTACACCACCAGCTACAGAACTTACAACTGAGCTTACGGAATAAATATCGCTTGTAATGCAACATTAATTGCGCGTTAATTAAACAAAGAGCGAATATTTCGCGGCGCGACGTGCGCGCACGCAAGCCTGTACCCACTCTGCATATTGATTAGGATCGATGATCGACGAGAGATGTTGGCGATGTGAACGAAATATTCCTAAGCACCGTTTTCAGTAAATAAATACATAGTGAAATATACAGGTGTACAGATATTTTTTTTTTTCGCCAGGCGAACACACCAACTGTATTGTCCCAAACTAAGCAACGCTTGTACTATGGGTACCGTACAATGGACTGGGGGCGATCCCAGTGACACCCAGACCGGGGCAAATACGAAAAGGCCATTTCTGAACTTTACCCTGACGGGAATCGAACCTGCAACCACCATGTGCAGTGAACCAAGCGGCCTACGCTGGAACCACTGCGCCAAGCGGCCGGTCACTGCGCCAACTCTACGTATTACTTTCAGGGCGTTATGGAGGAGGTAAAATTCAACAACTTTTACTCAACCACTTTGTTAAACAAAAGGTTTATTTGTGTAAATTGTACAAAAATCACTAAATCAACAATTCGGTACTTTTTTAACAAAATGACCTAATGTTGTTAGCCATTGTGGCCATAACAACTTCACCCGGACAGAGGGCGAGCGCAAGAAAATCTACCACCGGATTGGAACGCGACCTCGACTGAGAAGATCGAATTCGGTAACTTCAAACAAACATTATGTATGAACTGTTGAAGACTAAGTAAATAAATTTCTTTACGTTTAACGCAATTTGCGCGCGCGCATTATTCCCGCTCGCCGCGTAAAGTGGTAGCTGTGTTTTCAAACTATTTATGCAACGCACAATTATCCGCATAAGCGTACCTTTTCTCTTTCGCATGAACGGAATTCACTTCGGAGGAAGAGAGAGGTTAAATCTGATAGTTGTTCCATGAGATTACATTCTAGTGTTTTGGCATAATTAGATTAAATTGCTAATGCCGCGCAACAGTGTCGGTAAACGCAATTATACCTGGTTATGTAATTAAACCGCTTTAGAACTTCGTGTTAGAAAGCCTACTTCCTTTTTTGGTAAGGGTATAAGGCTGCTATTGATTTATTATTTTGCTTGAGATATATATTTTGTTAGCTCTACTTTCTACGTAGAGTAGGTCCATTTGGCAAGCTGGGGGTGGTTTGTCATCTCATCTCACATATAAAATAGTTCTATGGGTTGAGACAGAAAAAAAATCCGGTGGCTTGTATCGGCGAAATTAAATCATAGAAACTTTTCTAGAATGGATATAATCACAAGATTATTTTTTTCCCAACAAGCAACATTAATATATTCTTATTATAAAAAATACTGAAATAAAGCTTAAGGGTACTGCATTTTCAAAGTTATAATCCAATTTGGATGAATCCTGCAATCCATTTCTGAAAAACCTGAAAGTGGGTAGGTACGCAGAAACTCGTCCAATATTAAGGCGAGTATTCACTTGAAGCTCATATGTGTCTACATCATCTCTAGTAGGTACATAGAAGGGAAAGAGAGTGCACATGTGCTCGTGCATATACTTGTCCTACTAATATTATAAATGCGAAAGTTTGTGAGTGTGGATGTATGTTTGTTACTCTTTCAAGCAAAAACTACTGAACGGACTTGGATGAAATTTGGAACACAGATAGTTTATAACCGGGATTAACACATAGGATACTTTTAATTCCGATATTCCCGATTTTTTGTTAAGTTACATATTACGCGGACGAAGTCACGGGCATAAACTAGTTTACAATATTTGATTTTTACCTATTATGTACAATGACGTATTGGGTTTGGGTAATACATTTACTAAAACAACACACGATAACACCTACACAATACATGTATACTTGTAGAAGAACTCTAAATAAATAAATATCGCCAGACTGACACACCAACTGTATGGTCCCAAACTAAGCAACGCTTGTACTATGGGTACTACGGGAATGTGTTTATATGTATGTATTTAAAATGGTCTTAACATATTCTAAGTGACGACTAGCGGTCTCTATACAAATAAATTATGTGAAAATTCAAAAAAACTGCAGCAGAGACATGGAAATGGAACCGTAATTTAGACAGACCCGGAACAGAGTCACAGTGACAAATAAAATAGTTACATTAGTTACCCATCTCCAATCTCCATCGATCGCTTTTCTCATATTTTTTTTATAGTTAGTTTATCAGCCCAGGGTGCAAGTCTTTTTGAGCCTTCATAATTAATCGTTCAAAAGTGTTGCATTACAAATACTGAAAAAGCAATATTTTAGATGCAACTTCAAAAATTATTTAAATTTTAATCAGAGTTTTAATAACTATTGAAAAGTGATAGAGTCAATCAAATACATAGCGTAAGTATTTTTTCGTTGTTAACATCACTACCGCGTTCATTTTTGACATAGCGACATCTATTGAGGTTTATGGAACTAATATTGTTATTGCACTGTCCATCTTCTGTTGTTTTTAACCCCCGACGAAAAAAGAGGGGTGTTATAAGTTTAACATGTGTATCTGTGTGTCTGTCTGTGGCAACGTAGCGCCCAAGCTGATGAACCGATTTCAATTTAGTTTATTTTGTTAGATAGGTATTCTGATCTTGAGTGTTCTTAGCTATGTTTCATGAAAATCGGTTCAGCCGTTTGAAGATCATCAGCTCTTTTGTAGGTAAAAAGCCACATTCACGGCCAAAACCAACTTCCACGGCTCGAATCCATTCAAAATTTGAGATGATTGGATTTAGATTTATTATATTTTTAAATGATCGTAGTAGTCTGAACTGGTTTTTTACAATAGTATAAATTTGAAAATATTCCCTGATTCTGGAAAAAAGTATATTTTATCAATTTTTAATGAGATTTGTGAATGAACTAAAGACGTTCCATAAGTCACGTTTCAAATGATGGATACGCGCATGCGTTAAATTTTGTTAATGGTCATGGAATATTACGCTATAATAATTCTAGAGGGCGCTGCTTCGCCATCGCGAAAAAATATAAAAAAACTAATCTAATTTAAAATAATTTTAGCGTTATTGAAAATTCTTCCCCTTGGCTGCTCCCGTCCACCTCAACCAGAGTTATTACATCAAATTGAATCATAATTGATAATATTTTACGAGGAATTAAACCTCCGTGGCATCAATATTAAGATTCGTTGTCTATTCTAATGTCAATTATTATAATGTCATAACAAAATAATGTCTCATATTTTTACACAGATTTCCTATACATTAGATGAAAAGGTCGTCGCATCGGGGGTTTTAAAATTTTCAATTTAGAGTTATAGATATTTATATGGACCGATCGTTTCCTAATTGTGTCGAACCTCAACTCGTGGTAGATCAAGACAGTCATATCGTTTCAAGGTGTGGCCAATACTGCTGTCACCGTCAGGTCGGGTCCTCCATTCTTCTATACATCCTACATATTATAAATGCGAAAGTTTGTGAGTGTGGATGTATGTTTGTTACTCTTTCAAGCAAATACTACTGAACGGACTTGAATTAAATTTGGAACACAGATAGTTTATAACCAGGATTAACACATAGAATACTTTACTTAAATCTATGTGGACGAAGTCGCGGGCAGAAACTAGTGCACTATAATATCTCCTGCGTAGTTGTCTAGTATCCGTTAAAAGTGACCGCCGTGACCGAAACTCGGTCAGGAGGTAGACTATTTCATAAGACACATTTGATTTGTGAAACGTTATATACAAAAATCAATTTTGTTTCAAGAACTTCATTCTATTCAGGTGATTCTATTGTAAGAAATTTAAACGTGTAAAGAATGAATTTCACCATAGTTTATTCACAGTGTTTTAATAAATACATAAAATGACAACAAACTTAAACAAGAGTTACACAGAATCAGACGATATTTACAAATTACAACAACGAAAACCCGACATAACAATTGAACGCGGCCTCTCGAGACCTCTCTCGATGGTCATGGAGTTCTCGCGCATGCGCAAATAATAGAGGGGAGTCAATGTAGGTTCTAATTAACCAATTTTAAATATTGCCGCGCATCCGTTACAAACGTATATTAATATGAAAATTTTAACCCAAAATCACATCAAAGCCACTTTTTTGAGTGAATGATTTGTCTTACAGAACAAATATCTGATTACATTGCTGAATTTGTTGCATATAGTTCATTGCTCAGTGAACATGCAGCTTTAGGACGTAAACTGGATATTCTCATTTATGCATGCAAAACTACCTAATTGTACATAATATTCACACATTAAGGAAGTAATCGCGGTCGAGTAAATAAAACCATTATGCGCAATAATTGCATGCTTAAGTGTTATTAAGTGTCAATAGCCAAGTTCGTTGAATGCTCT
This sequence comes from Notodonta ziczac, assembly GCA_918843915.1. NCBI lineage: Eukaryota > Metazoa > Arthropoda > Insecta > Lepidoptera > Notodontidae > Notodonta > Notodonta ziczac. Next base: position 9,516,491 of record OU974050.1, on the reverse strand, counting down.
AGCTTGAAAATAAGTCGTGATTTTGAACAGGGGTTTTTGTGATTCATGAAATATATATCAGTATCGATTTCATAATCTTAATGAATCTGATATAAGTGAGGTAAAATCTAAAGAAATCCGTTTCCGAAGTAGCTCTACCATGACATTTACGTTCGCTAGTTGTTACTCTACCAAAGTCTAGCCATCTACTTAAAAAAGGTATTTTGGGTATATTTTAAAATTATTAATGATCACTCGCAGTTTCTGATTAATGTTTCTAGGATTCTAGGAATTTTATTCATATGTAGAGTCTTAGTTTAAAATAATGCCAACAATTTCGAAGTCACCGTATTTAGCGATAATGCAATCGTAAAATATACTTGCTTCATTAGCGGTTCTTATGTTATAGAGTAACATTCACCGCGGCGCATTTAATCTCATTTAGTGACAGGAAACCCAGCAATGCGGCCGCAATCACAAGTAGGGAGCGTGGAACCAGCAACAGCAACAATAATTATTTATTTTATTTATTCATTGAAAATTGTAGCTTAGCCTTATCTTTTGTAAGTAAACAATAGTACTCTGACATATATTATTCAAGGCTTAGTTTGAATATTCACTTTGGAATGGCATAGAGAAAGCCTCTGAGAATATTATGTGATATCTATAAAATAAACATTTATATATCTGATACAATTCGTAAACTCTACCGGTGCCATTTCACTTTTCAAAGGTTTTAAACACTTGAAGACATCAGTCACATAAAAACATTTTGAGATGGTAAGTAAAATCAGACCTTTTTTGTCAAAAGAGCGATAGAGTCTACGGTAATATTTTGTTATTGATTTGATTAGTTTAATTAATAAAATTTGGGTCCATGGAAAATGTACAAACACAATAACAGCAAGTAGAGTCAGAAGGAACCCGGTATTTCGGAACTAGACTCTAATTATATTGATAAAACTAACACTCTATTAAAATAGATATCTTTATTTATTTTTCCATCGTACCCGTTAAAGGCAATAACGACATAATCAAACGCTACCAACTCTCGCTCTACGCTCTACCGTCTGAGCCGGCGCAACAATCTTACTTTAATTGCGTGTAACATAAATTATGGGGACTTATTACAACCCGCTCCCGTTCCGATACCCGCCGGCCCGAGGTGCTATTATTATGTTGATGTAAGGTACTGTATTTTGATGTGGTTGCTTTACAATATCGATTTAGTTATTTAAAACTTAAGATAGCGAGTCTAGAATCAGATATATATATATAGGACGTTCCGCTGAATTTTCGAACGTAACTAAAATTTGAGAACTTTTTAATATTAGCGCGTTATATATAAATGCAGCTGAGTGTTACTTAAACACTTGAGCACTATTTTAGTATTCAGTCAACATAAACACAATATTAGATTCATTGCAATTTAAAGGTTAGCTTAAGTCTACAGGCTCAAGTTTTGTAAAAAAACCTCTGTTGTTTTATATTGTGTGACACCATTTTACAAAATGTGCTAGTTTAGACTTCATTATTTTTTATTACTCTTAAAATAATAATAAATAATAACTGATTTAAAAAAATAATATTATAACATATACGGTCTGTGTAAACTAGGTTATTTCAGAAATCAAAAACTGTATGTTATTTCCGTTACTGTAGGCTAAAGCGCCCATCTAGCCCGCGAAGTTAAATTTTTTTGAGGTTTTTTAGAAAATTTTCAAAATCTGACAATAATAAAAGGCACATTTTGTAATTCGCGACAAAGACCGTGTGCAGTGCATTTATTAATATATCCAACTTACTCTAAAACATTTCAAGAACGACAGCTATCCAGATAATCTGGCAATTTTTGTATCTTTAGTGATTAACTAGTATCATATCCACCGTGATAATATTTAGAGTAAAATAAATGTATTAATAAACGCACTGCATACTGTGTTTGTTGCAAATCACAAAATGTTGTTTAAAATGTTTTCAGATTTTGGTTAAACTAAAAAAATACTCGAAAATTTTGAATTTCGCGGGCTAGACAGGCGCCTTCACCTTAAGCGAAATTTTACCATAAACAAATAATATCTTCAATATATTTAATGCAATGGCAAACACTGTTGACATTATATGTTCGAATAACTTTATGCTTTCACTTCCACCGCGTGTCCCTTGCGGGATAAATGCAAATAACTTATCAAAGCGTCAAGAAGAATTACTTGAATATTCGATATACTTTCTCTTAAATAATAACGTATAAGGAACTGCTACAATTTCATACGCAACATGTTTGCAACATTGATTGCAATAAATAAAACCTTATAGGTTTAAAATCTATTTTATATAGTGTTTTCTCTACAGTAATTCATCTACATTTAATTATTATTTGATTTCCAACAAAATATTTCATGAACATGTCGATAAAGTAAATTTTGGATGTAGTTTTAAGAATGTCGCAATAGAATATATATACTATACCATAATTTCGTAGAAATACCTATCATCATAATAAAATTGAGTGATCTTTAAATCGTGCCCTGACAAGAGGCGGATACGGTAACGACATACAATTATTTATAACCGTGGAGTGAACAACTCGATAAATTATCTACCGACAGGGGAATATGCCCCCTGCGCAGATTATTCATAGGCTCATTATCATAAAATTAACTGATAATAAATCAAAGGTGTTCCAATTATGTTACTCGTTCGAGATCGGATGGTGTGAATTAGTTAGGAAGGCAGAATAAAAAACGCCCGACGTAATTGAACTGGCTTAAACTTACCAGAGTTAATTCGGCTACTTGATTGATCTTAATGTTAAATAGGTTAACGCACTTTATTAGTTTATATCATAACACTATCAAGATCTTTGGTGAATATTAAGGGCAAAGCTTCTGTAACTAATTGATAACGAAAACAACTTAAATTAAACAAATCAACTGTATGATATTTGTATAAAATTGACAATATAGATATTAATGGTAGTAGAGTCAAGCTCCAGCCAATCACTATGTATTTTATACAAGCTGGTTCGACCGGGATAGTACTATCTTCTCACAGAAGATCCGCTTAAAGCAGCTGTTATAGCTGCCTGTCGCACGTATAATGAGAGAGCCGGCGGTCCCACTTCCTTTCAGGTCAACAACGTGCGATAATGCCTTTGGTTTTGCAAACATCTATAGGCTACGTTAACTGCTTAACGTTAAGAGGGTGGTATGCTCGTTTGCCAACTTTGTTATATATATATAAAAAGTGCCTCTCACTCTATCCATACTGTTATGTGGAAACGAAACTTCGGTTAATAAAAAAACCCGGCTCATGAGATAGTTCCCGGTTGCCCGGAGACGGCAACGCGATCCCCGCAATGATCTAATTACGTTGATTAATGATACACATTTATATAACCCGTAAATGTACACTCTATCCCTGATCAGGCTTGAGAGTGTTTCATACAGCCTGATGAGGGGAAATTACTTATCTGCATTATTCCTATTAAGAACAAAAAAATCTGATAACAATAAAAACAACTTTTAAAAGATTGTTTAAGGGTTGGGACTACGGAAGCCTGAAGATAGCCAAGTCTCGTGCTATTCTAGTAGTAAAAACTAATGAAATTCCAGAAAAATTGCGACGCCAAAAACATGTAAGCACTTTTTAAAGCTTCGAGCTACTAAAGTTAATAAGTAGTAAATTTTATATTCATCATTGTTTAGATCAATCCGGTGCTAATACATCAATATGTGTTTGATCCATTTTAAATTACAACCTGTGACAACACGGTTCGCGGACCTATGTTAGATTTAGCCTTTTATTTCGCTATGAAATCGTCGAATTCACGTAAAAATCTAGGCCTTAACCCGCCTCAATATTTTCTTGTTATGAGAATTTAATCTTTATAGCATACCAAATAAAATGTTACACTATTATTAGATCCAAAATGTATAATAACCCATTCTTATTATGCATCACTGTACATTTATTTATGACCCCAAACTACTTCGTTCTAAGTGATATTTATCTATATAGAAACGGACTTCTTTGTACGGAACCCACTAATTATACAAGCGTGCATTATAATTATATGGAAGGGTGCAGAAAAGTGGAATGGCCTGAGGCGATGTGTGCCACCGGTAGGAAAGCTTCGGACTTGCGATCGGGTTAATTTATAATTAAAGTGTTAGATAAATCTTTATGTCGTATTTATAAAGGTTCGAAATTATTGGTCGTTGGAAATTCACTCTTATGCCAAGATAGTTGAGACGAGCGAATGAGCGAAGAACGGCCGTGTTGTATCGCCCACGCGCTACCAAGACTACTTCAGATTCGCCTCCCATGTCTGTATACATCTACAATTAAGCTGACATATTATAGCAGGTGTGACCATAAAAGCAAACAAATACAAAAAAAAAAATATTGAATCAAGAACAGTATAAAATAATTTACGAAAATGAATCCCAAATAAATTGGCTAAAATTAATGAAAACCGCTTCAAAATATTATACTGAGAGCGGATCTAGATAATAAAAAGAATTGCAACATATTGTTAAAAATAATTCAATAATACATCAATTTTAGTACTTTTGTATTGATATGGCTTTTTTGGCTGAAATAAAGATTTATTATTATTATTATAAAGCATAACTATAAAATTTTCTCCTCTATAATTTTGTTCCTCTGTAATAGAACGAGGTCTCTAGTATACAGGGTGTCACTTGAAAACTTCTTGTGATTAGCAGTCGCCGGTTAATAATCGTCGCGGCGATATTTATTGCGTTCTCCGCTAATTATTAGGGAATTTTGATACTTGAGTTATTGGCCTCCAGTGTAGCTTGTTAATTATTTTAATTTTAATACTGTTATTAATTGACCCGCTATTGCAATGCTGTTGTTACATTACTTGAATTTGCATAGAGCGTAATAGGAATCTGTAAATTCAAATATAAAGTTGTTGAATTCGTTTTAGTACTTATCATAAAGTAATAACTTAGTTTTATAAAGTAAAAACTGTGTTGTTAGTTTATGTCATTAGATTTTTTTCCAAAGGGTCATTCTAATATAATGATGTCACGACAAGCTTGCTTCCCTACTTTAATCAACAAATTGAATATGTGGGTTTTTACTTCCTAAATATATTTATTTACGAAAACTTTACTTGGATCCCTATTTTAATAACCACATCTTATATAGTTTCCCATCCACACCTCAATAAACTAGCTTATTTAGTGACAATGGTGTTGCCTGCTCACATTCTGATACTATTCCTGAGAATGTACACCCTCTTTATTCATTGAAAAGAGTAACTATTGAGTTTCTTGCCGGATCTTCTGAGTGGATGCAGCATTCCGAACCGGTGTTAGATTCTCACTATTCATAAATGCTTTGTTGGTTTTATGTAACAAAACAATTTTGAGTTTGAGTTTGAACATTTTAAGAGCTAAACCAATGCAGTATCGATCTGCGATTACGAAATTATTGGTGCCTTACCGTCGCGTAGAGTTGCTCCGTTCGCGGCCAATTCCACACGTAAATCTTTAAATCCCCCAACCTTCCAAGTATTTATTTTAAACAGAAATTTAATTTCCTGCGCTCACGTGTCGCGGGCCTCAAAAACTATTGCGCATCACTCGAGCGGTAATACAAAGCAATCTAAATTGGAAAATAGGCAATGCGCAGTGTGTGCTTACCCAAAACGAGCATAGTGAACGCGACGCGATTAAAAAAAGAAGTCTGATGCCGATCGCGCCGCGGGAGGGTGTGGGAACCCCGCTCGCCCCCGCTTTTTTCCTATTTTTTCCTGTTTTTTCGGGAGGTGGGGAGGCACGGGTGCATGCACCCGGCACCCACCTTTGTTTCGCATAAACAAATTAATTTCGGACGCTGTTTTTGATGGTTAATACGTTCGAAAATTGGGCTTTTTCCACATGCCGCGGCGAAGGTGGGGCTAAGCATTAATTCTGTGTGTAAGATCGAGGGTTTGAACTCTTTGTTCGGTAGTAAGTATTTATTAGTTAACTCCAAATAAAAAAGCTTTCCTAACAAAACAAAACGATTCTTCGTATATTAGTGTCTATATTACGTTAAAATTGGGAAAAATATAACGGTTTTGCGTTAAAAACTAAAACCCGCCCTTCATGACAAAAAATAATAGGCAAAGAATTTGAAACATAGCATAACAAACATTTAGCACAAACAATGATAAAAACACACAAGTTTCTAATATACTGTACGTCAACGAAGACAGCGGAAAATGAACACGATACAGAGCAAACTAGTACTAATTTATTCCGGATCAGTGCATGATCTAATTGCATTAAAACGATCCCGTTTAGCGACATCTCGCGGCAATTCGCTCGCGCAGATGGAATCAGGTGATAATCAGCCACTTCAGACACACGTTGCGCGTACATCGGGGGCCGCTCTCCCGCGCCCACTCATTAAGGGTGCGGGGTGGCGAGGACAATGCATGTTTGTACTGCTTTTTGCCCATTTTTTTCATTATTTCATTTCATTTCGCCCACCGCCCACACGTCCGCGCTCGCGATTGTGCCTCCGCTTTTTTATAATTCGTTACCTTTTTTATCGGTCGCTCCATTTTCAGAGGATGGGCGGAGAGCGCGGGAGCATACGGGCGGAGAAAACGCGCCGTTTTTAAAAAAATTTAAATAAGTTTAAAAACAATTTTCAAAATTGTTATCAATATTAAAATGATACTGTTGGATCTATTATTTAATATTTTAAAAACATTTCACACAATTACGCTTCAAAACAATTTCACAGTCAGTTTTTTTGATTTATTTTATTCAAATTAAACACTTCAAACACAAATTATTAATTAATGATGGCCTGTAAAAATCTAGCCTAATGAACATTTACGATTCACGGTTCCAATTAACTAAATCGGTGATTTGTGTTGTTTTAGTTTTCTGGCAGTGTCCGAAACTCGTTAACTGGGTAGGTATAGAACATCTCCTATCAAGCACAACTGCTGTTTTTAACAGAACTTAATTTGAAACAGCAGATATTTATACCAATACTGCTGTCGTAAAATCACCACTTAACAAAATTTTACACATCTAAAAGTATTGTACTGTTGAGACTAATAAGTAAGGGACTAACTCTACAGAAAGTTTGACATTTCTCATCGGGCTGTGCACGCGCGCACTGTGAGACCTTATAGTAATGTTTGTGAATACGGGCGTCAATGAGTGGAAGAGCATGTGCCTTAAGGCTAAAGCGCCCATCTAGCCCGCGAAGTTCAAATTGATTGAGGTTATTTTAGAAATTTTTCAAAATCTGACAATAATAAACGGCACATTTTGTGATTCACGACAAAGACCGTGTGCAGTGCATTTATTAATATATCCAACTTACTCTAAAACATTTCCAGAACGACAGCTATCCAGATAATCTGGCAATTTTTGTATATTTAGTGATTAACTAGTATCATATCCGCCGTGATAATATTTAGAGTAAAATAAATATATTAATAAACGCACTGCATACTGTGTTTGTCGCAAATCACAAAATGTTGCCTTAAATGTTTTCAGATTTTGGATAAACTATAAAAATACTCGAAAATTTTGAATTTCCCGGGCTAGACAGGCGCCTTCGCCTTAATCATAGGTATAGAAAGGTAACATAATACATTATCGTTACCAATAGATGCTGTCCATACCAAAGGCATCGCTCGCACGATGCCAACCTGAATGGGACCGGAACATAGGAACGGGAAGGGAAGAGGGGTTGGGCTTCCGGCTCTCTCTCTCATCGTACGAAACGCAGCTATAATAGATGTGAGAGGGTGGTACTACTCTGGTCCAGCCAGCCCGCAGTTAAGCTGTAGTCACTTGGCTACAGTTTAGCTCTACTACCGTTTAAACCACAGATATAAATTTACATAGATAACGCAAATGCATGTACTTCGCGTGTACGAAACCCCGACCAAGCGTCAAGGTTGGTCGCCGCTAACTTACAGTCCGCGCGACTGCAGATATAAAAATATGAGTATGAGCGAGATAATCACTTGAGAGAATCGCAGCGGGCAGAGGGGCATCGGCGGCATCGGTGTCTTTGAATCGGTTTGGGTTTCCCTTCACTAATGACGTCACAGTAGGTGTTCAAAATTCGACACGCTTGGTTTCAATACAAATCATGATACTTGCGTTATCTATGTAAATCTATATCTGTGGTTTAAACTCTACATTGACTGCGACAGAATCTACAGAGGGAAGTGGACATATTTTTTTCTTCCAACTCCTGCTATTATTAATTTCGATTAAATTCGTGTGGGTTCCAAGACCATGTAACTTTATTAATTTTAACGTCATTATTGGTCACCATTGTAGATCCTAGTTTACAGGGACTAGTCGCCCCAGAATATCTTCAAACCCGCCCGTCTGTTCCTTCGCTTCCATATATCAGATAGCTACTCAATCTAAGTTGTGCATTACTCAATTGTTAATAGAGTCTTTGTGTGGAGAGATAGGTGTGCATTGTGTGCCTCGCTCGCGATGGGAGATGTCCCAGGCGGGTGCAATGATGTCCAATACGGTTTTTTGTACTGTTTGATTGGCAAATTATATTTCTATTTAAGCGTCAATACGTCAGTGGATAGACGGGCCGGGTACCAAAAAAGGGACTTCGATCCTGGCCTTTACCATATTGACGTGAAGCCACTCCGAGAACATGAAATAAGCTTAGTTGGAGGAGCTAACGAACCCTGAGTATGTTAAGGCTAAAGCGCCTGTCTGGCCCGCGAAATTAAAAATTTTCGAGTATTTTTACAGTTTATCCAAAATTTGAAAACATTTTGTGATTTGCGACAAATACAGTATGCAGTGCGTTTATTAATACATTTATTTTACTCTAAATATTATTACGGTGGATATGATACTAGTAAATCACTAAATATACAAAAAATGCCAGCTTTTCTGGTTATCTGTCGTTCTTTAAATGTTTTAGAGTAAAATAAATGTATTAATAAACGCACTGCATACTGTGTTTGTCGCAAATCACAAAATGTTGTCTTAAATGTTTTCAGATTTTGGATAAACTATAAAAATACTCGAAAATTTTGAATTTCGCGGGTTAGACAGGCGCCTTCACCTTAACATATTGCTAGATAGTAATATACATTTTTTTACAAGATATTTGGGGCTTTGGAATTCTTGTTTTCCACAAAGCGTTTAGTCACTGATATTATTATAGCTAATTATCGATATTCAATCGGATAATGAAACTGAGAGACATAAGTATTATAGATACGTTTCGTACGCTGATTGAGAGAGCCGGAAGCCCATCCCCTATATCTTCCCCCACCTCTATCCCACTCTCCTTCTGCTCAACAACGTGCAAGTAATGCCTTTGGTATTGCAAGCATCTATAGACTACGTTAACTGCTTAACATCACGCAGGTCGTACGCTTGTTTTCCGACTTTTTTAGTAAAAAAGAGTGTGAATGAAACCTAAACGTAATTTTTTCAAGTTGCGATATCGTTTTATTTGTTACATTGAATAAAAATAAAAATTGTAAATAAATACAGGATTAGAACCGACCATTAAGCAGTGTTTCCATTAATTTTAATGTGGCACGCCAACATTAAAGGACATAACGCTGTGGAGTATCCTCAATACTAAAAATATCCAATCAAACGCACGTTCCTCGAAAACAAAAATCTAATATAAAAAAATAATATTAGGTATTCTATAATTTTATGAAACACATATCAGAACCCCGTTTCAAATGTAATAAATAAATAAAAAAACCGATTCTATCGAAATAGCACGATATCGCAAACAGTGACGTCTGCAAACATAATCAAAAAGCAATAAATGTATATACAATCGAATCGAGGCTCCACGGGTTTCGCGGTGCGCATTTATAAGTGTATTGAAAAAAAAAAACATCGAAACGGGTTGTAATGTACGTGATTCCGCATTTTAATTCGCTTGTAATGCGGGGACATCTCGCTTTTTAAATGTTTATTGCGTCTCTTTATATTTTTTTACTTTGCGCAATAAATGTGCCAGATCACAGTCGCGTTCGTCGGCTTGCATACACACACGCGTTTTGCATCGACACTTGCCGATAGACAGGGCATTAAATTAAACTATTCTATTATTTCCTATATTATTTAATCGTCGATACGCAGCGCCCTCTGTCGTAAACTGTTTTGAATATTCATTTTTACTTAATTGGATTTCTGTTGTATTCTTATGATCGTAAACGTGATGTGAAAATTATGTGTTGACAAGTCATTTTCGTTAACACTGTGATAATTAAACTTGAATGGTTTAACATTAAACCAAAACATCGTTTACCAAAGCATATAAATAATACCTCCAATATGTACATCTTGTGAAATAACAAGACTATGGTTAATTTTTAATGTATTATTTTAACATTAATTAATTTATTATAACAATAAATGAAGCACAAATAATAACAAAATTCCATAATAAGAACCAAAATCTGGCGCATTAGACGGCCAGAATCATGTGCTAATTGCGCAGGGCTACCAACAGTCGCGACGCGAGCCTGACAAACGACTTTGATCAATCACGTCCGTCCTCCGCGGGCAGCCCTGGCCGCGGCTGCGACGCCCGAGATTTATATTTGTAGCAACCCTAGCTTCGGAGGCGCCACACCGTATTTGCCACTGTCAATAATAATTGTCGGACAATTTTGAGCTTTACATCGATAGATTTAAAGTTTGTTTATAATTCGAGTCGAAGATTGAGTTATTTTTGCTCGATTCTTGGATAACCATTTGGTCAGAAGCCGGTGGGTTTACGCGTAGGATATTATTTTATGACGTGTTAAGTGGTGCATAATAATCTAATGTTGTTTACTCAGCTCGTAGTCTGAGAGAACACACATAAAAGTTTTTTTTATAAGCTTCGTTTCGTGATGACCGAATTGCCAAATTGCCTACTTAATTTAAATACGTCTGTCTCTCTATAAAATATAACTGAACTAAAAACCTAAAAAACTTTTAGATTTTCTTATAAAGTGTGGAGTTTCGTTGCTGTGACAGACTTCGATGGGACGATGTTACAGGCTCCAAAAAGATAATAATAACGACAACATAGATATAATGGGTAATTGCGGGTGATAAACGTGGTATAAGTACTACCGATAGTTCGAACAATCAATGGCATTCGGTAAATACCTTTTTCGCTAACAATAATGACTAGTTTTATACCGCCAACAGTATATAACATTATAGTGTTAAGGTTATTTTGGTACTTATAACTGCGAGTTATCTACACTTAATAGCCAATCATTAGTTGGGTTCCGCAGGAACAGAAGCGTGCCACGCACTCATTTTATACGATAGAGCATTATCGTTTTATTACGTTAAATAACAAAACTGTTTTCCGTCTATCATGATGTAACCCTAACGAAATTTACTTGTAGGTACATAAGTAAATTCATTATAATATTGGTAGAATAATAAAATCCATTGTTATATGGTTCTGCGGCAGACAGACGGACGGACCGTATTATCTTAAAAAGGTGTCTCGTAGGGGTACTAATTTACTAAGGTACCTTCGGAAATCTTAAGACAGGTCAATCAATCCGTTTTCATTCGGAAGCTTAATAGAAGATGCTATTTTTAATGGTGTTCGAAGAATACTTTGCAGAAATAGTTTCAAAAATAGACTTGACAGACATTTAAAATTATAATTATAATAAAATACAAGTGTCGTGATATACACGCATCAGCTCAAAGCTGCTAGTGTATCAATAAATAAAAATATGAATAACGTCGCGCCATTAAATGTGTTTGATTAATGAAGAATAGTATCCATCCCGCGTATCTTAAGCTTGTTTGCACAGTAACCAGTAACCACGAATAACACAGTTAATCGGGTAGGTGCTACCTAGGTAATACATTCCACCTCGGGCAGGCGACAAAATTTAACACCCGCATAATTACACCGAAAAAAGCGGACGCAACGTTTCACTATAAGTTTTGTAATTTACAAGCCAATTAAAATAAAAAATGGGATGCACCCCCGCCCCACTACACCCCCCCCCCCCCCCTTTCATTATGATTTTTTGCATTTTTTAATGATAATAAATTCCCTTGACTGCAGAGCGTTCGTGCTTGTTATTTACTGTGTGTGAAGATGAAATTATTTGCTTCTTCTTCAATTTTACGATGCTCATTATTTTACTTGAAAACCGCTTTTTTTTTTAGGTAGAGCTAATTAAGTTATACTTTTTTACATATGTTCATCTATAGCCCATTACTTGTCCGTACAACAGTACTTGGTCTACATAGCTACATGACTCTACTTTACGTTTTGAGCCGTGTCTCTATCTAGCTAGCTGCGTCCCGTAAAGTTGCAATTTAAAACTTACTGTTCTATTTTGGTATCTCTGCCAATAAACCACATGTAGTCGAGTGGGCTAGCCTACCATTCATTCAAAGCTGGCAGACTAGAAAAAAAATGTTAATGAAACACTAAAAACATTACACACTCGGCCAACCAGTTCAAAGGAAGTCGATACAAATTGAAAGGCAACCGACAGCGTGCCTCACAAAAAGCCGAATGGTTAATGAAAAAACTACACGCAGTCAATATTTGATGAGAGCCAATTTAAATGTTCGTCCACTTGTAGACATCGCATAGTTCGATCCTGGCGGCGCGGGCCGCGCGTGTGGGGGTGGGCCCACCGATTCCCCAAAAAAGAAAAAAGGAAGAAAATAAAAATGGCGTGCGCGCCTGCCAGTGTGTGCGTGGAAAAAATGCAGATATAATGCAAGTAATAATAATAATAATAGCCGATCGGCGGCCGCGAGGGCCGCACACCCCCGCCCGATTTTCATTCAAATGTACTCGGAGATTTTTTAAACTATTTTTTTTCCTTCGCCAATATTTTTTCGGGATTTTCCATTAGCGATGCGACTGTACGGATAGTTCACGTCGTCCGGTGAGTAAGTACTTTGTCCGGTCTTTTTGTGCGGTGTCCGGTTAGATACTAGATTTAATTAAAAGTTAAACATGACATGTGGTCATAGTTACTTTTTGCACCATCTTACTCCTTGGAAGTACGTTGACAAATTATCTGAGGTGCTCTTCTAACATACACAATAGTTTCACAAATATATAATAATAGTGACAGCATGATTTCTCGGTGGCGATACGAGTACTACTACGTTAGAAGATTCTGCTATAGACCCTGCTCTAAGCAGCTTTACCAGATAATTTACTAAGATTAAAGGTCAAAACTAACAACGCGTATTCAAGATTTACTGAATACAATTCTTAGAATATAGTGCTCGAACTTCGCTAAATGCCTAGCAACTGTGAGTTAACGAAAAATAGTCCAAAGGATCCGCCGGCTCAAGTAACTGGAAAACATAACGAGCAAACACTAACACACTCTCTTCCCGTACTTAGTGAATGAAAATAAGAGTCATTCCAGCTACTGGGGCTTAGCTCAACACGTGAGCAAGTAATAACGACCTTGCTCTCAACATATAAAGCTCAATTTCGTTTCGCAATAGCTTCTAATGCGGTTTCTATAAGCGTGCGTAAGCGGGACAAAAGTTAATAAGTAACTTTTGATCAAATTTCGTCACGTACAAAATGTACTGAATGTCGAAATTTCGACATGTGCGATTATTAATTCCGCACGAACACACACGAAAAATTAAAATTATACACGGAACGGAATAGAACCGAACGCGCGCGTTTCCACGACACGACGCGACAGACGCGTACGACATGACATTCAATTTAAACTCGGACGGAGCCCGCGCTCAATAATTAACATAATGTACTTTTTCTCCGTTTTTTCACTTCCCGTTTGACACTCCATCACTCATGGAAATTCCATTTTCAATGCTGCTATATGAGGGGTGGGGCGGAGGGGTGGTCTTTGCATTCGCGCAATGGACATGGCGGTTTTGGGGGAGAGAGGGGTGGACGAAAAAAAGATTGTTAAAAAGGCTGGCCCCCGGCGTGGCGGTGTGTGAGTGCGTACGGGTAAAAAAGCTCTCGCTAATCGATACTATAGATTCTGAGGCAAGTAGGTTGCGCTGGTACTGGAGCGATCAGTCGCCGGGATCGCGCGATTTTTTCGCGGGTGTACCTACTAACGAAGCGAATGTTTAGTCTTTGCGAGGACCTTTTGAACCGGGCAAGTGTATGTCGTCTTTTTGGGGAGCTCGGGGCGGCGCTCTTGAGGATCGCCGCGTTTATTTCGCACTCAACTTCGTCCACGTTTTTAGACAAAACGCCCACGTGTTAGTTAGGTAGCGCGATGAGGGCTTTGTTACGCTTTTTAGCTGGTTCAATGGGATCAATAGCGTAGGTTTGTAGGTCAAACAGATTTGATGCTGCTATACGGCATCAACATATACCTTCCTAACTAAAATATACAAACTCATGCCTTATGTTCGTAATGGTAACCCTGAGAACAGTGATCTAAATGTATATTTAGATAATGGAACTCCTATTATTTCTGATTTTTTTAGTACTTGAATATTAAAGTCTTCTGAATTTTCTTCCAATATCTTCTGCATAATAAAACACAATAACGTAACCTCTCAAAGCGAGTGGCGAGTATAAAGGCGGCGGTGGTGCTTACCTCATTCTTGAGGTTGATGGGTTCCTGCTGCGGCCGGGGCGGCGAGTGCCGGCCCACCTCCGCGCCTTCCAGCATATCAGCCTCGCATCCCGACTCGTCTGCGACAAGATGATTTTATTAGTACTGCCTTGTTGTTGGACTACAACGTAAGTGTTCGCTAGACGTCCCTAACTAGTGGTGTAACTATCATGCCACTTTTACTGCTTTTAGGAATAAGTGTTGTAAAGATTTTATTAGAGTCTAAATACAACTGACTGTGTGGGAAATTCTATAATATTTATAATAACAATATATAATAACACGATTTAAGGACAGCCTTTATTATTAGCCGTATATCCACGCAGTATATTATTTCAATGATGACCTAGTATACCTTATACAAATCAACGCAAATTGAAAAAAAAACGGTTCTAAAATAACGAAGATTTCGCAGACTTTTCCAAAAGAATAACTACCTGTATAGTATCAAAGCTTCATTATACAATATAACATCTGCTGTCTGTATCAAGTAAACACACGACGACCTACCTCAACGTGACGGCGCAAATAGGTCAAGACGCGCATCTGAATCTGAGGGGGACCGCCCGCCTCCACCGAGGCGCCCTTCTTTCCGCGTAAATACGTGTGTGTTTTTCGAGCCACGAGACCTCCCAAAAAGGGATCTTTATTTGAAGTTAATCTGTTTGAATTGGTTGGTGATATTGTTGAGATTTCTTCACGAATGTTTATAAAAACTTAAGCTTCTATATTGGAATCCTACTAATATTATAAATGCGAAAGTTTGTGAGTGTGGATGTATGTTTGTTACTCCTTCACGCAAAAACTACTGAACGGATTTGGATGGGATTCGGAACACAGATAGTTTATAACCGGGATTAACACATAGGATTCTTTTTATCCCGATAATCCCGAAATTTTTGCTAAGTTAAATACTACGCGGACGAAGTCGTGGGCGGCAACTAGTATATAATAAAACAGTACTAAGGATCATTGTAATACTTATATATAAGCAAGAATGGTAAGCTTGAGACGATATGTATTCAGGAACAAAATGAATGCTTTGATGAATTTAGGATATGGGAGAAAGTACAAGCTCTCGGTTTCTATATAAAAATAATGAAGCAAGAATGAATTAAGATATTGAAACGGCTATAATGGATAAACAACTGCAGGCATAGTAAGATATTGAAACGGCTATAATAAATAAACAACCGTAGGTATAGCAAACATTGCTACTACAATATTCTCAAGCAAGAACCCTAGTTTGCCACCCATCTACTTCCTAGCCTGTGTGCAGTGTCACCGCGTCTCAGCAAATGTGTTATATCAAAGACTGGCCTGGCTCAGTGGCCTCTAAGCATGAAAACCGGGCTTAGTAGGTACACGGCTTGGATGAAGCCTATATTAAGTCTAGATTAGGTAACCATGCCATCTAAACTGATGCGTGTGAACAATACTGACGCGTCTACTTACTTCATTTTAAATTGAAATTGTGTCATTGAATCATAAACCTTATTTTCAAGGCCTCTGATGTCTTTTGATTTTATAACTTATTTTAGAATCAAAAGATGTCCTAATCCAGTATTCAAGAGCCAAATAGTTAATTGAATTATTGAAGACGTTGGTTGTTGAAATAGGCGTTTTCGATACAAAAGTTTGAAGAAAGAAATGAAAAAAAAAACAAAACTACAATAATTTAAAGTGTATTACCATAATTATTGTTTCCATGTTTATCTGGAAACAAAAGAAAACAGATTTAATTCATGACTTTTATCAAACAGTTATAAAGCAATGGAAATAATCAAGAAAATTGAACAGTATGCTTAGTGCGAGTTTCATCGAACAAATCGAATGACTTAACCACAGCGTAAATCGAGTATCCGTTGGTCACGTTGTAAAGTGAGTAGGCCTGAGTGTGAGTAACAAACTAGTTAGTCGATTCAAATAACGTTTGCTCACCAAGTATAGCGTTTTTTTTATTCATTATGTTGGTAGCGCGTGTTTCTATGCGATAAACCGACCAAATTAAATACAATGATTATTAACGCTATTTGTATGGAGGTGTTGTACTATCAAAAATAGCCGTGTTACGCTTGGCGTCACGTGTCGGATTTTGTTGTGTAAACAAACTGTGTCTGTACCTATATCTCTATTATATTCCCTTTGTCAATATCTGTGAATGGTTGTTTAAGAACTCAAGATTTAAAATAAAAGGGTAAATGAAACAGCATCAATTTGACTTGCTAGTAAGATTTATGGAAGAGTAAGTAATCAAGATGCTTACAATATTTCTAGACATGGAGATCTTAGTAAGCCTATAACCAATACAAGAGGTAGGATTGTGACCATCCAGGATTGTGAGCTTACATCACTGCTCAACAGTGATGGTACTGCTCGTCTTGTGCTGTAGACGTCGACAACATCCGCCAAGCGAAAAAATTGCGTGCTGCCATTGTTTTCTTTAATTAAAACACACAAAAAATTGAATTCCGTAAAAAGATGTTCGTATTAGTATCGTTTTCACTACCAAAAGTTCCGTGACAAAGTTAACGCGCTCGGAAGTGAAGAAGTTCACGAACAAACTGTCAAAATAGGCGAATGTTGTAACTCGCACTCGCAAAAACGTAATTGGAGCTCGTTTAAATGCTCACTTCGATAAAGTTAGTCGATGGTCACGATCGTTAAGTTAACAAACAATCTCGCACTCACAAAATATGGTTTACAAACTTCTCGCTAGTTGGCGCTGATCAAACTCCATACAAATTGGAGTTTACTTTAACGCGACCGAGTAGTTAAAAAAACTCACACTAAGCATACTGATCAGAAAGGTACCAATCTTAACGAACTGTTAGCTCTACATGTTTCGGATAGCCAAAAGCTGTTTATTTACATCACTCTACGTATCAAAATTGCGCAAACAAAAATGAGCCTACACAAGTTTACAAACTAAGACACGACCGATCATTGTTCCGCAAATAGCCGGCCGAGGCTAAGCAACACGGGCTGCTGCCAAAACCTACCGCCCGTCGAATATGATTGCTCCTAATGCGCCGGGCCATCGGGGGGGTGAGGCGAGCCTGTAGGGTGTGGCGCGGGGGCGGGGGGATGGGGGTTACTGCGTCGCGCCGTGTTCCTGACCGAGCAGTAAGTCTGGCTTAATCCTATCGGAAACGCGGGCCCCCATTGAAGATCGGCAAGGTTGGCCACGATGTGCGAAGTTGGGGATGCGTCCGAAGATTTTTGGAATGTTTTCTCATGTGGCGTTATAGATGAGAGAATAAAAAGCATGCACTTGTCACCTTTACTTTAGTTGCGAGCTACCTATGTCGAGTCGACTGAAACAAAGTCAGGAGTAGACTGGTAGAAACGAAATGCGCTATTTCTCCTAACACAGTTTTAGCTCTAGTTATTTTATGTTCTTCCATTAAATAACCCGTGTTACGTCTTACTATTGAGTACAGATTGAACCCATAATCAAACACGCCGCTGAAACTTTTTATAAGCAGTCTGCCATTAAAAAAATCACACTCGCAAATATAATTCTGAAACCTTATTCCTAAACAATTTCCATCTTGCGTACACACACGGCTTTATCAAAACACACGACTTATCCTCCATTCCGCACCTCCTGTGCACCCCTCCCATGCATCTAGGCGGCTGGGGGGAGGACATTACAAATTAATAGCACAAAGACCGGCCACAGATCGCCACGGCGAAAATTTACAGACACCAGACACTTATAGCTCTACACACGATAAAGGCACTTGCAACGGCTCTACTTACTGCGTTTTGATATTATAGCGATGTATATATTAATATAACTGCGTTTTAAGGTAGAGTTTTGGATTGTTTAAAGTCGTTTTCTGCAAGTATTATGGCTCTACATAAAATTACGGCTCTTTTAACGACTTTGCTTACTGCGTTCTGATTTTATAGCGATTTTGTTAATATATCCAATAGCCTCGTTGATAGCATCTTCATCCATATACGTGATTTGTTATGGTTGATTTTTGTACTGTTTAAACTGTTTAAAGAAGGTAGATTCGATTTAGATTGTGTAGGGCAAGGCTTAATTTTGAAGACAGTACAGATACATCAGATGGGAACCTACTTTTAAACCCTTTAAAATACTACTAACATTGCGGCAAGTGAATTAAGATTATGCCAATTAATTTACTAGGTTTTTTTGCCCGTCTCATAAAATGATGTTGTTATTTTGTCGATCGAGTTGAGAGAGTATTACGTTCTTTGGGGTTAGTATGTCTGGGATTGACTATTAGAAGGGGTGTCGTTCGTTGGTAACAAAAGGGATTAAGTCAATACATTGAATACAATGTACGGATTTCATTCTTAATGTCTTTCGTAATACCAGTATAATGTAACTTACTATAATATATAAAGTACTAGTTGCTGCCCGCGACTTCGTCCGCGTAGACTTAAGCTAAGTATTCTATGTGTTAATCCAGGTTATAAAGTATCTGTGTTCCAAATTTCATCCAAATGCGTTCAGTAGTTTTTTCGTGAAGGAGTAACAAACATACATCCACACTCACAAACTTTCACATTTATAATATTAGTAGGATAGTAGGATTGACTTCGTGAATTGTGATCCATCCTGTGGTTCTATTAGATTACACACATCGCAAATAGTTTGATTGTGGTAGAGATGAGTTGTAGCCAATTGAATACACGGGCTGGCTCCAAACTGGGTAGTACCACGCTCTCACAGGAAGATGACGTAAAGTAAGTAGCTATTATAGCCGTATTTTAAAACCAACCCTCCCTCTGTTTGTACTATTCTACTTTAGGTGGGTAGCGTGCGAGCCATACCTTTGGCATTGCAAGCGTCTATAGGTTACAACGACAGCTTAACACGCGGCGGGTGTACGCTTGTTAGCCGACTTTGTTGTAGCTACTTATAACAATAAATTTATAAAGTTTCATCAGTGCGAACCAAAGGTTAATTTACACACCTCGCAAAATAAGACGGTGGTTTTGAAAATACCAAAGTGATCTTTAACATTTTGTGATAACGTATAAACTTGATGCACTTCTTGATTCGATATACCTTTATTATCTGTATCAGAATGTCGTTAGAATGGCGTGGCATTTACCAAGATGGTTTTTCCAATATCATTTGTGAAGGTTTTAACGACTGGTCCCCAACAAAAGTAAGCGGACAAATTGCTTCTAAAACAACAAAAGCCGACCGGAAAAATTCACAATCGCACCGAATCATTAATCTCAGAAACAAATGGAAATCGGCCGACATCTGCTATACTCGGCTCGAAAAAAATGGCTGCCATAGTCGACAGTTGTCACGTTATTCTCGACGGGATTAATTAGAAATGCGATTAAAAGCAAACAAAACAGGGAATGGTGAACTTAAATTAATGAAAAATTACCACCCTCGGAGCACTCGTCAACTCTTTTTTCAACGTATTTTTTAACGGGGTCGCTCCCGCGCATTAAGCGGCTTTAATTTGAATTCGGAATTAGAATTACGCGCACTTTATAATTATTGTTTTTTTCGGGGCAGTGACGGTTGATTTCTAATTCTAACGAGGGTTTGGAAAGTCACTTATGATTTGTTTTTGGTGTCATGAATATGTGAAATCTAATTAGGTTATGCCTGTCTGCCTGTACCTAATAAGGGCGTAGAATGCCAACATTATTTTGGGTTGTCCAATTCCTAGAGTAAAAAGTAGGTAACCAAAATGTTAACCCAAGATGACATGTCAACTTTTATCAAAATCTGAAGAGAACTTACTTATCGTTTGGAATAATCCATGTGCAAACAACAATTTCATAATTGCGTTTTGGCCTTTAAATAGGTTGGTAATATTGTTCGCTTTTTAAACTCAGATAATAACAATGCAAATAGTGACACGATGTTTTTGATAAGCAGTTAAGAACTTTTTGATTTTCTAAATTATCTGCTCGATTTCATTATTCTTTTTAAATCAACATTTTCAAAATTAGAACAATAGCTGGGGATGCGGAAATAATAAGTGATCGGCACCTCAAGTCAACGAGTGTCATCGTGCCGTCGAGGACTCGCAAGGGCTTCTCGAGTCTTCTCCTCAGACTACGCACCTGCAGGCGTAAAACCGCTTCAAATTATATAATACTCGTATGTATGATTTAGATTTTATATGAAACCAGTAAGAAAATTATGTTAAAAAATGTGCCAGAACGCCTCTATCCAGTTAATCATTGATTAATAAATCGTGAATTGATAAGTGCTATCGCTGCGGTAGCAAAATACAATTAAAGATCGACAGCAATGACTTAATATACCGAGAAAATCTACAAACAACTGACGAAGCTTGTCGAATGCATGTGACGCGGCTTATCGAGCGACAACCGGGCGTATTTCTGTACTCTCATTATGACAAGACGCTTTAAATTATTCCAATAATATAAATAGATCGTCCACACAAACAAAAATCTGCCATAATCCCTCCCGACCAATATAAACAGCCGTAGACAAAGGTCCTTTGAACTAAAACATTAATAGCGGCACAGAAACATAAGTTTATTGCTAACACATCACACGCGAACAATCGTAATGGCCTAGGAAATGCAGTGAACGCGTAAAATTTCCTCTAATGTGTTATTTAGGGACCGGGCGTAAATAACATTGAGATGTTTGTTATCAAGCTCAGTTGTTATTAGGACAAGTTATATTCTTGTGATAAAGGATTTATGAATAAATTATACATATTGTCCGTCAAAGATTGCTATATATCGCTTTTTATGACGACCTCTTGGCGCAGTGGTTCGTGCGTAGGCCGCTCGGCTCACTACACATGGTGGTTGCGGGTTCGGTTCCCACCGAGGCAAATTTCGGAAATGACTTTTTCGTAATAAGTCCTGGTCTGGATGTCACTGGGATCGCCCGTAGTCCACTACGGTACGGTACGGTACCGTACCCATAGTACAAGCATTTCTTAGTTTGGGACCACACAGTTAGTGTGTCAGTCTGGCGATATTTATTACAACTTGTATAATCTGGGTATCTTATGAGTTTTGATTGGAACTTGCTGCTGGGTGACTTAAACTTGCTGCTGGGTGACTTAAACCTATTTATTCTAGGGACAAATAATCTTATTATGCGTATTTTCCCTTTTGACCATTGCGAGAATATCTGCAAAGTTATTAAGCGATTAACAACAAGAACGTTACAAGATAACTGCATAAGTTGTAAGAGTACAATGGTGACAATAATGTGCGAGTTATTCGGGATAGTCCAGTTATGTTCTAAGCAAGTTCGAAGCATGAAGAACTGAATCGGATAATAGTTAGTTTACTAGTATAGCTATTGTTGGTTTTATGTGGAATAGAAGTGTTGATGCTGTTGATGTGTATATGGAAATATTAGTGTGGAATATGGTAATAATAAAAATAATGTGTTGAATTTAGTTGTAACAAATGGAAATAATTTTATATTAACTTGTAGGTAGTAAATACTTTTTAAGATGTAAGTACCAGCATCTTTTGAATGTGGGATATACCTAGGTAATAGATGTGTAAATGTGGCTTGCTGGAAATGTATTTAAATATTATGACCTCGTCGTATTACTATTTTGTATTGTATTATTTCGTGACTATATCAATATTTGAATTCCTTTGGAATATACCTATACAAGGAGTATGAAAAGTACGAAATAAGGCTTAGCGGATCAAAGCAAAAATTATCGAAATTCAAACACAATTTTTGATATTTTTTCCCACCAATAAAAAAATGGCATAAACCAAATAACACTATGCAAAATTATTACAAACTTTTTTTGATTGTGGCCGGCTGATACTCGTAAATGTATACTGTTGTCTAGGCCATGGGATGTGTTCTAAGGCAGCAACACGAAAGTTGTGACTGTCTTTAATACGCATCTACATATCAGCTATTGTAAATGTACCCAAATATTATTCTAGACCCTTAAAACACCCTATATAGGAAGGGCATAGAGTAAGTGTTCCATCAACAAGTCAACTTAGTAAACCTAACAAGCGACCGGATACAGATACTATAGACAAACTACAGTTCGATATACACCCGGATGTGTATACGACACGTCACGAGTCATGCCGACCAAAAATAATTTCCACAAAATCCATCTCATTTAACGCACCGCATTCCCAACTACACTGAAAACACGAATTAACCGCTAGCCTTTACAAAATATCGGTCAATTAAACGTCGAGAGGGATAACAATTGAAAACGGTTTCGCTTTCGACGAGGCCCGGCATAAACGCATTCGGTAAATATAATAATAGATGAACAGATACATCAATGAATGTCCACCGAGTTTTCGGACAGGCACTTTCAATTTCCACCGTACACACGCCGCGTGGACACCATGCGATCTGATTGGCGGCTATCTGTTTACTGATAAACAGTTTTTGGTGGTTCTTGTATCGTCATCAATTATTAAAGAATTACGGTACATATAATAATTACAATATCATTTGAATAGGTAAGAATAGTAAGTCTCATCCAAAGAAATTGTAATAGATTATAATATATATTGTATATATTATATTATGTATGTCGCTACCCCACTGCCGGCGGAGAACGTGGTTTTTAACCCCCGACGAAAAACGAGGGGTGTTATAAGTTTAACATGTGTATCTGTGTATCTGTGTATCTGTGTGTCTGTCTGTGGCAACGTAGCGCCCAAGCTGATGAACCGATTTCAATGTTGTTTCTTTTGTTAGATAGGTATTCTGATCGAGAGTGTTCTTAGCTATGTTTCATGAAAATCGGTTCAGCCGTTTGAAGATCATCAGCTCTTTTGTAGGTTAAAAAAGCCACATTCATGGCCAAAACCAATTCCCTCGGCTCGAATCCAGTCGAAATTTGAGATGATTGGATTTAGATTTATTATATTTTTAAATGATCGTAATAGTCTGAACTGGCTTTTTACAATATTATAAATTTGAAAAGTTTCCCTGATTCTGAAAAAAATGAATATTTTATCAATTTTATTGAGATTTGTGTATGAACTAAAGACGTTCCATAAGTCACGTTTCAAATGATGGATACGCGCATGCGTTAAATTTTGTTTGGTTTGTTAATGGTCATGGAATATTACGCTATAATA
Organism: Notodonta ziczac; assembly: GCA_918843915.1. NCBI lineage: Eukaryota > Metazoa > Arthropoda > Insecta > Lepidoptera > Notodontidae > Notodonta > Notodonta ziczac. The sequence goes on along the minus strand of OU974050.1, from coordinate 9,492,805 downwards.
ATTCTAGAGGGCGTTGCTCCGCCATTGACAAAGAATATAAAAAAACTAATCTAATTTAAAATAATTTTAGCGTTATTGAAAATTCTTCCCCTAGGCTGCTCCCGTCTACCTCAACCAGAGTTATTACATCAAATTGAATCATAATTGATAATATTTTACTAGGAATAAAACCTCCGTGACATCAATATTTAGATTCGTTGTCTATCCTAATGTCAATTATTATAATGTCATAACAAAATAATGTCTCATACTTTTACACAGATTTTCTGTTGATTATTGTACATCTTAGATTATAAATGAGGAAGCCAAAACAAATGATTTAATGGTGCTTTCATAATCTGGCATCGAAACTAGTTGTACCAGATGAATTTGCGAGATGAGCTATGGATACTGAGCTACGGGAGCTACGCAAATCGCGCTAACATCATTATTTGGAAGAACTAGGTAAATTATACATTTGATGAACAGGTCATCGCATCGGGGGTTTTTAAATTTTCAATTTAGAGTTATTAATACATACTTATGTATAACATACCAACAGATAAGATTTAAAAAATTAAATCAATTAATCTTATAATTAATTAAAATCCCATAAAATTATTCATGTAAGTACCTGCTCATACGTATGTAATATTAGAGAATTAGATATGTTACAAATTTAATGTTAAAAACATATTCTTCCCTACTAGTGTAACTTTACTGCATTTTTTTGGTAAAATCTATCTCATGATACCCATACACGATACATTTTATTAGTCCCATAATCTGTACAGTCTGTCATGGTCACCCTATCTGTGTGCATTTCCTGCCAATCCTGCGTGATCGCGCCGCCCGCCACACGTTTGCAAAATGCGGATAATTATTTCATTTTTGTTTATTTATTTAACGGATAGTAATTTTCGCGCATTAATGTTTTACTCATCGACCGATTTACGAATATCGTTCGACCAAGACGTATTCGAGCATAATTTTTTTTTTTTCATAATATTAATAAGCTCTCTCTTAAAGAAAGAGGTTTGCCTGCGAAGTATGTTAATTTGATTCGTGCCATGTACAGAAACCCGGTTACCAGGGTGAGATCCGCAGCTGAAGTAACGGACGAATTCGGAGTAGCAGTCGGTTTGCATCAGGGATCGGCCTTAAGCCCATACCTCTTCCTGTTAGTTATGGATGCTTTGACATCGGCCCTACAGGAAGAGGCGCGTATTACAGAGCAAACTGCAGGATTGGCGGCACGCACTGGAGACTGTTGGCTTGAAAATCAGCAGAACCAAGACTGAGTACATGTTCTGTGATTTCGGCGGTGTCTCTAGTGCAGTGTCCATTAAAATGGATAATGTTGTAATACCAGTGTGTTCTGATTTTAAATATCTCGGTTCGTTACTCCAGCATGACGGTGAAGATGACCGTGACATGAAACGGCGAATCAATGCAGGATGGCAGAAGTGGAGACAAGTTACCAGCACTACATGCGACCCAAGGATGCCAATTAAAATTAAGGGAAAAATCTACAAATCGATTATAAGACCGGTAATCATGTACGGCTCGGAATGCTGGGCGGCTAAAGTGCGGGAAGAGAAACGTCTCCACTCTGCTGAGATGCGAATGTTGAGATGGATGTGTGGAGTGACGCGAATGGATAAGGTGAATAATGTGTATATAATTGATGAGAAGGGATGAGAAGCATGTGACTATGAACGACGTTGGAGTGGATGTGAGTATGACGGGAAAGTGAGTATGGAAGGAAAAGACATACTGCGCCGACCCCAGATAATGGGAAAAGGTAAGGCAGATGATGAATACTCGTATTAATAGGCTCTTAATCTTAATCATTTTTTAACATTTATCTACATTATATTATAATATTACTATTTTCAAGCGAAGCATGGAATCTTTACCCCACCTAACATTTTTTTATTGTATATTATTACGCGCACGGTAGTGCTCCAGCCAAGTTCAATACAAATGATAAAAAATACCATTATTTTATACGACGGTGACTCTGAAAGTTCTTAGAAAATCAAAAACTGAACAATCTAGGAAGTTATTCGTTTTATTATGTATTTTCAAAATAGTGTCCTTTTACATAAATACATCGCTGCATCCGATGGTTAAGCTTTTTATCCACAACCATAGAGAAAAGCACTTGCTACTACTCGTCCTTAGGGGTCTCTTCGGGCATTTTAAAACGCAGCCACTGATTCCTCGGCGTCCAGAAAACGTTTTCCTCGAAGTTATTCTTTTATTTTCGGAAATAAATAAAAGTCGCAAGGTGCGAGGGCGGGGCTATAGGGCGGGTGACCCAGTAATTCCATCTGACGTCGCGAAGTAGTCGAGTGTTTGCTTGGCGGTGTGCGACGAGGCGTTTTCGTGGTGAAGGAGGATCCTACTGCGAGATCGTTTCTCCCGAACTTTTCCAAGACAAGTGGCAAACAATTGTCAGTATACCACTCTGCAGTAACTGTTTTTGATCCTCTAAAACAATTGTTGCGTAATGACCTATCCTCCCGAAGAACGAGGCCACCATCTTTTTTCCCACGATTCGACCTCTCTTCACTTTAGTTGGCAACTCCTCGGAAGGAAACACCCAGACAGCAGAATGTCTCTTAGTTTCAGGATCATAACAATTAATCCTGCTTTCCTCACCCGTAAATATGTCGAACACAGCATTTAAATCACCTTCGTAAAATCTTTGAACCATTTCACGACATCAATCAAGACGACGGAGTTTTTGGGCCTCTGTCAAATTATGAGGTATCCACCGGGCACAAAGCTTCTTGACCGCTAAATGTTCATGGAGGATTTTGTGCACTTGACTTATACCGATGCATAGGCTTGTCCAAATCTGCTGATAAGTCACTCTTTTGTCAGTCTCTATCATACGCCGCACAACATTGATGTTATCTTCAGTCGTCGCCGTAGAAGGCCGTCCCTCACGCAGATCATCGGTGAGATTAGTGCGACCACGTTTAAACTCATTAAACCAGTTGTAAACAGTGGCACGAGATGGGGCTTCATCGTGAAAGACGAATCGAAGTCTATCATAATTTTCTTGTTGACTAAAATTACACCGAAAGTCATAAAAAAACATTGTACGAAATTTTCTCGCGTTATATTCATGCTGACGTGACACAGACAATTTTCAATTTTCCGCCAAATCGTAAACAAATGACAAATGAATAAAATATATTCACAATAAGCAAAGCAACCAAATTGGCAAAGAGTTACATTTTTAAAAAAATAACTTATTTTTTATTATATTGTTTACACTTGTAAACTGACCACTTGGCCAGTTCTAGAAACTTTCAGTGTTGCCCACGTAATGAAGTGGCTAATAACAATATTGAATAGATGTTAATTAAATATAGCTACTTAATTAATAGGTATGATAAGTCTATGTTATGCGCTATTAACACAATGCTATATCAAGGTTGTACCTATTACTATAACATATTTACATTATATACAAGGAAAACGCATCATTTATATTATATACTGAACTATTAAATGTAACTGAGGTGTATGGTGCTATTTAATCAATAAGTAACTATTTACTAAATTATTTACATTAAGCAAAATATTAAAGCATAAATAAATCAAATGTTTGTGCGCTATCTCTTCATAAAATATTAGCAATACATTTTTGTGTTTTTTGGAATCATGAAAGTTAAGATAAAATTAATATATATTTGTCTAGTTTAATTGTGTAAAAGAAGTCACCTTTGAAGGGTACCTAGTAATAATATTAATGAATAGTAATAGCTCAATCGTGCCATTGGTCGCAGACGTTTAACGACCAACTTAATAAATAAACATCTGTACTGGCCTACCCACTGAACAATACTGGCGCAATCATAAAAATTGCTCATCCATAAAATACTCTTAATAATAATATACATTAACTTATACTTGCACAACGAAAAAGCATTTTACCATACAATTTTTAAAGTTCAAATTCGTTTGATGATGGACTGTATTCATTAGTAGGTAACCCGAATCAAAGGGTTGGCAAATCCAAGTTGTATTGTGAACGGTCACGCGTCGACTTAGTATAAAATATACGTGTTTTTATATTTCCGTTGCTATAGAAATTAACTCTTTATATTTTGTATTAACTTTTATAATAAGGATGATGTTTGATGTTTACGGATATTGTTAATGTTTTGATTTACGCGTTTGTTTAGCCCCAGTATTATCACGTAGGTAATATATGTAATTTTGTCTATTAGGTGGGAAGTCGTCAGTGAATCCATTATTGATTTGCTTAATAATGTTACTGATCAATAATTTTTCTGAAACCATATTTAGAATTTTATTTCTATATCGAAGACTTGGTTATGCACACACATTTAGAAAAATAAATAAGTTCGTCTCATTTCACGCAAAATTAACACACATTTTATTTTTAAAAGAAACAAAAAAAGCGCAAGACGTCCTTGTTCGACACGCAATAAACAGAAACCCAAGCTTTTAAACACTGAACCCTAATAATATTAAAAACACAAACACCAGTGGTGACATCTCGTAATTTCGATTCTAATTACGTTTAATGTCCACTGTTATTTTTTCGAGTTTTAATGCGCGGCGGCCATAAAAAGATAATCACAAAAATAATTGAAACGAAATAATAAAGGCTGTAGGAGAGGGGGCGATTAATGACGGCGTGGGGAGGCGCGGGATAGTCGGCGCATTAAGGCCTAAATAATCAACATAATTACACTTTTTACCTTGGCATCCCCTTTTCACCCTCTAATAAGTGCCGTTGAAAAGATTCTCTATTTATATCGGGCTTTTTAATGAAAATGATAGTTAATGCGCAGTTTCAGTTTTTATAATGACACATTTTAGTTTTAATGATAAACGCTAGTGATGTTCCACGAGTTATATAGGTTTTTTTTCTATAAAGTAAGATGTCGTTAACTTTAGGGGTGAGCGGTGCCATTGAACTTTATTCATTCAATCTCGATTAATTAACGTTATCAAATGAATATTTGAGATAGCTAGGAATTAATAGTGATCGATTCGAATTTCCATGAATAATGATTCGTTATCCGCGACATAAATTTATTTGTAAACAGCTACCTAATAAATTATAGTCTGAGCCGACAACACAAAACTGCTGACTGCTATATGTTTATATTATTATGAAAATAAATGAATAAATATCGCCAGACTGACACACCAACTGCACGGTCCCAAACTAAGCAAAGCCTGTACCATGGGTACCGTACAATGGACTAAGGGCGATCCCAATGACACCCAGACCGGGGCAAATTACGAAAAGGCCATTCCCGAAATTTGCCCCAGCGGGAATTGAACCCGCAACCACTATGTGCAGTGAGCCGAGCGGCCTACGCTCGAACCACTGCGCGAATGAGTCGTCGTATTAAACAGTAAGAATACGTGTTACCAACGACTTTTACTTGGGGTTCCGTATTTTATTATCACCCTACATTTTTTTTTATATCAGGTCCCATGTAGGTACCTACTATAAATTCACTACAATGCTATACTATTATAATTAAACTAAACATGACTCCATGAGTAGGTATAATGCTATACATTTACATTTGCTATAAATTAAATGTATTTTCATTTATAATTGCGTTGCTACAAGTGGAACGGCCACCCTTCCGAGGAATCAGTATATAATTAAAGATAATGAGACGCTATTCAGATGTCCGTCTGGATCTCTTCGACACGTCGAGTGCACAGCGAATGGATGCGGCATTTTTTTTACTTTAAATTTTATACATGTCCAGGTTTAGGACAAGGTATAATTGGTATAATAATGTACTAGTGTTATTTGTAATTTAAGTAAGTACGAACTTTGTTTGGGACTTCAAAAATATTAATATTTATCAGAATTCACAAACTATATTTATCAATCAAATATTATGAGAGTAGGTTACCTACGTAGCTACATCCTACTAATATTATAAATGCGAAAGTTTGTGAGCGTAGATGTGTGTATTTAACTTAAATAAATATTTCATTTTGTATTTATATAAATAACTTATCAAAAGCAGTATTGAGACAGTGTCTCAATTATATTGACATGTAATAAATCAATCAAACAAATTACTTGGTGGTAGAGATCAGCTGTAGTTATTTCACTGAAACTCATATACGGTCTGGCTTGATAAGGGTAGGGTGTGATCTTCTGTGGAAGAGTGGTACCTTTCACAGAAGATCGGCGTAAAGGAGTTATTATAGCTGCGTTACGTAAGATGAGTGAGAGAGCTGGAAGACGAACGCCCCCTCTCTTTCTCTCCGTAGGTCCCACTCCCTTCCAGCAATGTGCGAACAGAGCCTTTGGTATTGCAAGTACCTATAAGCTACGTTAATTGCTTAACATGAGTCAGGTCGTACGCTTGTTTGCTGAATTTGTTATAAAAAAAAACAAATCTGAACGTGACAATAAAATAAAATCTTTCGTAGCTCCTGAACTCATCCTTCGCGAAATCACGACTGACGTAGACAGAGTCTAAATTAAAGGGGGTTTTTAATTCAGTGAAATGGTAATTCTTGGATATAGAAGACTTTGGTTAATCAGTATTGGATTGAGGATCCCACGGTAAAAGTCAGATTTGAGATAATACCTATTGATTTTTTTTATTTACTAGCTGTTGCCCGCGACACCGCCCGTGTGGTAGTTTGATGACATAAAAGTAGCTTAAGTTACTCCTTATAATATTAGCTACCCCCAGACAAAGTCCTGTCTAAATCGGTTCAGCCGTTTCGGAGATAAAACGGAACAAATAAACAGGCAGACAGATAAAAAAGTTTGGCCATATGCATTTAGTAATGGCGGTATTTTTATATTACAAACAGAACTTCAGTCATCAATAACTTTTTTTTTCTACCCATTCTCACTCAGTGTTGACCTCTCGACAGATTATCAGTAGAACATAATGTCAATAATGATATTCAATTAAGTAGCACGTTCATCTGAATGCACAAAAAAGTGATTTTATCACCGCATTAAATGACAAACCCGGTTTCAACTTGTTTGTCTATCTGTTTATGGAATTTGTTAGATTTAAGTGCGAGACATTTGGCTACCGGCTTTATTGATCTGTTTCGTTTTAAGTTGATTTAATTATCACAATTATAATCTCCATATAAATATTAACGGTGAATCGTTATATGTTTGTATAAGTATTATATCTTTCATAAGCGTCAAAGAAAGCAGAACTTCCTTTGCCGTCAAGGAAAAGTGCTACTATTCGGTAACAATAGATTTTTAATGGGTTTTTCCAAAAAAAAAAGGTCTGTTATAGCCGATTGGTTAAAGCATGCGTCTTGCGGGCACCAGGTCTTGGGTTCAAACCCCGGCTTGCACCTCTGGATTTTTCAAAATCCATGTGCGAATCATAATTTCTATATGATTATCAAGGAAACCTGCCTGTCTTAGAATATCTAACCAATTTTCGAAAGACATGTGAAATCCGCCAACCCGCACTGGGCCAGCCTGAATCCCCCTCATGATGAGGGAAGGCCCGTGCCCAGGAGTGGGACGTCAAAAGGGCTAAATTATTATTATTTATTATAACAGCGGGGATGAATGGGCGCTCTTGTATCCCCAAGTCACACTGTATAGGTCACGAAAAAATTGCTCGTTTCGAGTTCCATTTCGTGATAGAATCAGAAATAAGATAATACGTGGACGACTTAGCCACCATTATAGAACATAGAACTTTAAAGATGAAAATCGTTGTTAAATGGTGACCGCAAGGCAGAAGACGAAGTATGGCAAGGCGCTTTACAAATGGACTCAATGACGTCACACGTAATGCAGGAATCTAAGTGAAAGTTATTGAAGGAGGCTATGGTCTATGGCTAACTGTAGACGGCTCCAAGACTATCTATGTCCCTTCTTTGTTATACTTCTAATGAGTTATTATTATAAATCGCGATATAGATATTTACAAAATCATTTTCATTGAGTTAGTAAGAAGTTATTAGTTTATAATATGAGTGTTAGGGACCATGTTTAGTTTAAACTCTTAAATAAGTACCAATGAGTTAACTTCAATTATATACCTCAGTTTTGCATACCTTTCAAATATCATACAATACTTTCAAACCTAATACACGGGTCATAGAGCCGTATTTTTTTTTAATCTAAATATATATACCTAACTCAAAGGTGACTGACTGACTGGCTGACTGACTGACTGACATAGTGATCTATCAACGCACAGCCCCAACCACTGGACGGATCGGGCTGAAATTTGGCATGCAGGTAGATGTTATGACGTAGGCATCCGCTAAGAAAGGATTTGATTAATTCTACCCCCAAGGGGATAAATTAGGGGATGAAAGTCTGTATGAAACTTTGTAAATTTTAAACCGATCGGGCTGAGACTTTGCATGCATAAAGCTACTATGACTTAAACATCCCCAAGAAAGGATCAAAATTCCACGCAGACGAAGTCGCGGGCTCAGCTAGTCAACCATAAATATTATGTTTAACTAAGTATACCTACATTATGAACCGGGCTTGTGTATTTTTTCCGTTTTCCTGTTAGAGTCAATAGGTAGTTCCAATAGAGCAATAGAGCTAGGAAGAGAGCAAGAATTTCTCTACCTAACTTCCCATACAATGTGGTAATAAGACTTTTTTGTATTAAAAAGTCCATCTAAATGTCAGAGCGATTTTACGTACGCTTTTTTTTTTAGTACGCTTTTGGCATGTCATTTTGAACTAGTATGACATAAGAATGACATTACCGTACTATATGCCGTACTACCCTTTATTCCCCTTACAACGAAAAAACAAACGCGAGCGAACACCAAGTTCTAATTAAAATGATTAACTTAATGGTCTTAGTCATTAGCGATTTTAATACTGTATCGTCTATATTTTTTTGTTTCGTTGAAAATATAAGTGGGGCTACCATTTTAACGATTGGCACCACAATGCCGAAGCTTTTACGAGCAATCACAATGCGTTAAATACTACTATTGTTTGTAGGTATTCCCAAATCCAAATGATTTTATTTATCATCATAATATTATAAAGAGGAAAACTTTGTTTGTTTGATTGTAATGAATAGGCTCCGAAACTACTGAACCGATTTGAAAAATTATTTCACTGTTGGGAAGCTACACTATCCCCGGGTGACATAGGAATTAATATATTTTCAAAAAAATTAGGGATCTTTACTAAAACTCGAATAATGTAACCGCAATGTACCCGTGCGAAGCCGGGGCGGGCCGCTAGTTTTGTAATATTTTGAGCGTTAAATTACCTATGATAGGCTTTAGAATTCAGTACCTACCTATGTAAACTACATTATCATTTGTGAACATTTGAAAAACAACGTCCAAAGCTGTGGTCCAAAGTAGTCACATACCTTATTATTATTAACCTAATCAATTACTTCCACGTTCCTCGTGTAAGACCAAAGAATAATTCACGCGATGCAGACGCGACACGCCCACGTCAAAATAATTTATCCTTACCGACTTTTTCAATACAAGGCAAGCATTGAACTCATAAAATATAATTCCTTTTTTATCTCTCATTTCGACGGAGACATAAAACGAGTAGGTACATTATAAAAACAAAACGCAACTTAGTAATTATGTAAATGACTTGATAATTAACACTACAAACCGCACCGCACATCACAACGTCGACTATTATTTAACGCTTTTTGTATCATTTGATCGTCACAAAATGAGCTATTAATTCGGACATAATTAACCCTCTTATCATGAGACATCGCCTAATTATAACGTGCATCAAAGATTGAGAAGTTCAGTATTTCATATAATGACGCAAATTATATTATTTATGTTACTTTTGATTCTTATTCCGCCTTATTTTAGTATTTAAGAGAGTTTTAAAATATCTTACCAATAGCATAATTTGTCACTTGTACCACAGTCTAGTAAACCATACAGTCAGTCATCGTCGTTTGAGTTACCATAATATAATTTAAATTATGATTGTTAGATCATCGGGCGTTCGTCAGACCGGTTTGAGCCGGACCAGTGCACCGGGTGGTTGCGGGTTCGATTCCAGCCAGGGCAAATTTCGAAAATGGCATTTTCGTAATAGGCCCAGGTCTACTAGGATCGCCCCCCATTCTATTGTACGGTACCCATAGTACAACAGCATTGCTTAGTTTGGGACCATACACTCGGTGTGTCAGTCTGGCGAAATTTATTTATTTAACTCCAATGAGTTTTGTTAATAATAACCCAAAATCACTTTCAGGTCACAATTCTGAATTTCAAAGTTCTGTCCGATCTACTCCATTTACGTTCTCCTGTAAATGGCCATGCTCATTAACGGTGCGTAATATAATAATATTATTTACTTAATTAACATACGCACTGGAAAAAACAACGCCGTTAACATTATAGTGTGCGTTGCGGTCGCTTTACGGCCGATAAGCGAAATAATGTTCCATTGATTAAATAGGTGCGTATAGTTTCCTCATATTAATGAGTTCATTATTAGCTCATTAATGTATTATCGTGTGTTAACTAGTCTCGGTTTTGACGGGAAGTGGAATTTACCTATACTTAGCTATGCGGGTTTTTTGTTTTGTGGTTCCTCATGCCTGAGGTTAAAGATTTTTCCACTAGGGGCGCTGGTGTGAAACGTATGGAAAGATTCAACCACTCGATTCATTTTCATCGGGTACGGTCGAGAACATACCAATATTACAAATAAGTAGGTATAGTTCGCTCATTTCATGGACTCTTATGACATTGACATATGGGTCAATTTGCAATAGGTAATTCACGCGTCTTCTTGAAATGAACTGATTATATTAATCAATGACTAGATGAACTATGGCAGACATTATCACCCTTATTAATCAACGCGGATTAGCGGTTGCATAGTTAAACCATGCTTTGTCTTCTTCTTTCGAATGTCAAATTACTGAAGACAGAAAGAGATAGTTCGGTGTGTAACTATTCGCCCGCTTATCCACGCTTATTGATAAGGGGCTATAGCTATAAAGATTGTTAAAGTTTATGTGGCATTACACGGCGTAGATTTTTTAGTACCTATAGTAAAGACAGCAAAAACGTACACACATCAACACGGTATAGGGATATTTTTAATTACAATGACTAACTTAAAAGTACTGGCCACTTTAAAATGTTTTTGATCTCAAATTGTTCGTCATTTATTCCAGATTGATTCTAAATTTAAATAAAAGAAAAAATAAAATGTGTTGGCGGTAAAAATTGAGTTGAGCTAGAGGGAGGGAATTTTGTACTGTGAATAATTGTTATTTTTTTTTTTATAAACCGCTATTTAAACATCTTTTTGATTCCACGTGGGTTGATTAGTGTAATTTGACATTTTATTACAATGTAACGTCGACATTTAACTAGAGACGAGATGTTCAGAGCAGTGGGAATGATGCAGGCTGGTGCTTTTCTACGTGACGTCACTGAGGCAATAGGCACCAGGCAAAGTGTGATTCCGAGGTTGTGGTCACGTTATCGTACCACGGGAGAGGTGGCGGAGAGACTTCCAGGATCAAGCCGCAGTACTACACCCAGACAAGACCATTTTTTGCAAATTGCTGCCAGAAGGCAACCAAATGTTACAGCGTTGCAATTGGTCCAAAGGCTACAGTCTGAACATCAGGTGCTTGTGAGTGACCAAACTGTGAGGAGAAGACGGCACGAAGCCAACCTTCATTCTCGTAGACCACTTCGAGTTCTAGCTCTTAGAAGAAGAAATCGTAGATGAAGACTGCAACAGGTCAGAGAACATGTAAACAGGGAACCTCATCAATGGTCGTTTGTGCTTTTCAGCGATGAATCCCGATTTGTTTTTCATCCTGATTCGAGGAGAGTACGTGTCTGGAGAGTTCCTAGTCGTACAAGCCGGCTTCAAGACCCTCAAGAAGTTCATCCGTACAAAGGTGGTACAAAACTGGTCTGGGCAGAAATTCGTTTTGGTGGAAGAACGGAACTCGTTTGGATACAGGGCACTATGTCGGCTGAAAAATACCGTAATGAGGTTCTAGAACCAATAGTCTTGCCACATCATGCACAAATGGGCCAAAATGTCCTGCTCATGCACGACAATGCCCGTTCACATACGGCCAGGGTGGTAAAAGCCTGGTTGCACGAACATGATGTCACGGCCCTAGAATGGCCAGCGCAATACCCAGATTTAAATCCCATTGAGCATGCATGGGATATGCTCCAAAGAAGAGCTCTGAGGCATTTTCCTTAAAATTTGGTGACAGAAGAACAACTTTTTATGCATCTTAGTAGGACCTGGGACAATATTCCTCAACAGGTTATTGACAACCTCATTCTAAGTATGCCCAACCGGTACAGATGCGTTATGAATGTCATGGGTGCTTTTAGTGATTATTAACTCTCAATTAATAGCCACCTTTAAAATGTTTTTACTTTACTTTATAATTTAATTTAAAATTAAACTTTCGTTATTTACTGTTTTCACACTTGCCTTTCATTTTCTCTGTATAAAAATTTGAAATTTGCTTTAAATTCAATATTTATAAAAAACAATGATAGATTATTAAATAAAGTTTTCTTGGATATATATATATCTTAAGAAAATGTTTCATTTTTTTTGAAATTCATGTGTTTTTAAAATATCCCTATACCGTGTTGATGTGTGTATATGAACAGCTTGAGTGTATTTTAAGAAATTAACGCATACCTATACAGGTTGAAACAGAAAGGGTATACTTTTTTTCAAAACTTAACTTTGTAATTCTTAAACTATCAGCTTTGGAGGAAACTTGAAAAACAAAAGGTGTTACAGGGACACAGCTTTTGAGAGATTTCATAAGTCTAAAAAACCTTTAGTACTTCAACTGTCCCACAAAGCCGATCGTTTTAGATTTACAAAGTAAAGTTGCAAAAATATAGTAAACCCTTTGTTTCACCTTGTATAAGTATGCTTGCAATAACTTAAGGCATTGCTCGCAAAGTCGCAAGTTACCCACCTGAAGCATAGAGAGAGTAGAAAAGGGACGGGGGATTGGATTTCCGGCTCTCTCGCTCTTCTTCCGACTCTTCCACTGTTAAATGAGATAAAGAAGTAGCAATGTTTTGTTTATTTATAGTTTTGGGTACGAGCTCTTTTGGTCTTAATTTAATAATTTTAAAATAATTTTAGCCCCTTTTTTTGACGTCCCACTCCTGGGCACGGGCCTCCCCTCAACACGAGGGGGATTCAGGCCATAATCCACCACGCTGGCCCAGTGCTGGCTGGCGGATTTCACATGTCTTTCGAAAATTGGTTAAGTCTTCTAAGACATGCAGGTTTCATCAGGATGTTTTCCTTCACCGTAAGCAAGTGATAATATATAAATTATGATTCGCACATAGATTTAGAAAAATCCAGAGGTTCGAGCCGGGGTTTGAACCCGAGACCTGGTAGCCCGCAAGACGCGTGCTTAACCAATCGGCTATGCACTTTTGGTCTTAATTTAGTTTTTTTTTTCAGTTGTTTACGCCGGTGAAATCGCCAAACGGGCCCAATGGATCACCAGCGCTGGTTCTTGTCAACCAGCACATGCTAAACTGGGACCGTTTGCGGCGAGCAGAATTTGTTATTATTTTTATTATCTTATATTCTTTTTAACCCCCGACGAAAAAAGAGGGGTGTTATAAGTTTAACATGTGTATCTGTGTGTCTGTGTATCTGTGTATCTGTGTATCTGTGTGTCTGTCTGTGGCAACGTAGCGCCCAAGCTGATGAACCGATTTCAATTGTGTTTCTTTTGTTAGATAGGTATTCTGATCGAGAGTGTTCTTAGCTATGTTTCATGAAAATCGGTTCAGCCGTTTGAAGATCATCAGTTCTTTTGTAGGTAAAAAAGCCACAATCACGGCCAAAACCAACTTCCACGGCTCGAATCCAATCGAAATTTGAGATTATTGGATTTAGATTTATTATACTTTTAAATGATCGTAATAGTCTGAACTGGCTTTTTACAATATTATAAATATGAAAAATTTGCCTGATTCTGGAAAAATTGATATTTTATCAATTTTTATATGAGATTTGTGTATGAACTAAAAACGTTCCATAAGTCATGTGTCAAATGATGGATACGCGCATGCGCTAAATTTTCTATTTGTTAATGGTCATGGAATATTACGTTATAATAATTCTAGAGGGCGCTGCTCCGCCATTGAGAAAAAATATAAAAAAACAAATCCAATTAAAAATAATTTTAGCGTTATTGAAAATTCTTCCCCTGGGCTGCTCCCGTCCACCTCAACCAGAGTTATTACATGAAATTTAATCATAATTGATAATATTTTACTAGGAATTAAACCTCCGTGGCATCAATATTTACATGCGTTGTCTATTCTAATGTCAATTATTATAATGTCATAACAAAATAATGTCTCATACTTTTACACAGATTCTCTGTTGATTATTGTATACATTTGATGAAAAGGTCGTCGCATCGGGGGTTTTTAAATTTTCAATTTAGAGTTATATTTTATCTCTCTGCTAGTCTCAATAAAGTTTTTCTTTCTTCTTGCAATGGCCCTGATAACCAATAAGCACCTCCTTGCTCCTATGCAAAATATTTCCCTGTTTAGTCCCCCTCTCGGAAGACAGCACTTGGTTTAAACAAGCTTATTAGACTAACAATACGACGAGAGACGGTTTAACAACCATTATAAAGTAGCCATATCCCTCTATAACCAATGTTGGTTTAATGTAATTGAGATATTAGGTCGTCTGTGTAGTTTCACTGATTGTTAAATTTGGAAAAGAAATTGTCGAATTAAACGTGCGGTATTTAAACTATGATAGTGGCTTACGGCTGTAGTCGTGAAGAATACTTGTCTATGTAAGGGACTAACTATATAGAAAGTTTTATATTTATCTATGGGATATGCGTACGCGCATACTTTTAAACCTCATGGTAATATTTCTGAATATGGGTTAATGACGACCGCTTGGCGCAGTGGTCCCAGCGTAGGCCGCTCGGCTCACTGCACATGGTGGTTGCGGGTTCCCGCAACCTTCCCGCAACCTTCGCAAATTTCGGAAATGTCCTTTAGTAATTTGCCCTGGTTTGAATGTCACTGGGATCGCCCACAGTCCATTGTACGGTACCGATAGTACAAGCGTTCCTTAATTTGGGACCCTACAGTTGGTTTGTCAGTCTGGCCATATTTATTTATTTATTTCATTTTGTTTGTTCAAAACTAGCGACACACCCTGGACTCGTATTTCCATCTCTACTATTAACACTAATAACATTAATAAAAATATACTACTACTAAAAATGGGCATAAAGAAATATATATTTTTTTTAAAATTTGGATCCACTTTTTTAATATCTACCTCTATGCCCGACTCTCAATCAGACCCCCAATTAGGTATTATGTAAATAGAATGAATTATAAGTACAAAACCTAAAGATTAATTACATAGATTACAGAAGTAAGTAAGAAGCATCTACTCTTGTAATTTGTGACAACGAATTTAGAGATATTTTTAGAACAATCAAAATGATTCATCTGTTTCTTTGCATGAACTACTGTTAACCCGACAAATTCTGGTCATAGAAAAATTTAAAAATAACTTCATTTAATTGGGTCTCAGATATTAATTCATACATATTTATTGCAATTCTTCGTTTCGTTACTTGACATTAATACAATTGAGTATAATGCGGACGTCAGGAAGTTTAACCTACCGAAAGGTTTTTGCATTTAAATGTAGACTTTATGTTTATATGACATTGGGTGTTAAATAGCTATATTAAGGGCGCAGACTGTCCCCAAAGGAACAAAAAACTGTGACGTTCTTTGCCCTAAGTTCGCATTGTTCCAGTTGATTGACTCACGACGTCGCGGACGCTCCATCTAAACGTAGACAAAGAAATTTCCAAACAAAATGCACATTACGAACGGATTAAATCGATCCCATTAATCAACGTCACAACAAAAATGCTATTTCCACACGAAATTAGATGAGCACCTATACTTTAGACGAATTCGCGAACAGTCGTATCCCGAGAACCTAATAACTACCCAAATGAAGGGTTGTAAGCGCTTCGAATTTTAATGAAATATTTGATTTATGCCCACCGTGAGGATCAGGTAGCTTATTATAAGAATATATCATTAAACATTACATATATAATTAAAGCCAAGCTTAGCCTCAAGCTACCCCAATTTGGAGCCGGGCCGCCGCATTATAATTTTAATAAAATTGCCCGTTGTCCGATAAAAAGTACAAAAAATAATGTAATAATAAGAAAATTATAACACATCTGATTGATGTATTATTTGGTAATTTATTGGCTGTAATTACATCGTGTAATAATGGTCGATAATGCCGCGCGCGGCCGGCTGCGGGAACGATTTATTAGTATTTATTAAAGTATGAATTATTGTATAATTACCGGGATGGGTGCTTCCAAACTAAACAGAGCAGTTGTTTTAGGGTTGAATTTATGGGCAGTTCTCGGAGTAGATCTAATCGCGCTTGTTTGCGATGTAATACGGGCGCCGGAGCGGTGAGCGCTATAAAACTACGAGGATAAACGTATCGATATAGATGCCGCTGCAGTGGCAGGGTTAAGCCGGTGCTTGAACAATCCAATGATAACTCAATTATGACGTCATGCTCCGCTCTACGATAAACATTATTGATTGACCGGCAAGACAATGTAATGTAGATGCAATAATGCCAAATCTGTTGTCGATAAAATTCTTGGAGTACTTTAAGAGTAACCACTTTATAGTTATTACGTAACTATTACAAACATAACTATTTATAAGTATTTTAGGAGTAACTACTGTATAGTATAACGGGGCTCGTGCCATTGATTACTTAATTTATCCTAATCAGACATGTGGTCATTTCATTAAAAGCCAATAAAAATGAATCTTTGCACAACTTTCTCGCCTCAGGACATGCGACTTACACCTTACTGTAGGCATGTTTGGTTAAAAACGTCGCGTCATAAAATTGTGTCAATTTAAGATTTATTTCGTGCCCTTTGCCACTTTTTAATAAATATACAAATGTGTTTTAAAAGTTGCGAAATGAGAAAAGCTCTGTACTTTAGGAAGTTCATACATTACAGTCGGTGTCAAAAGTGACTTATCATAATGTAAAAAGTCTTGAAATGAAGTTGGTTGGTTTATTTTTTATTAGGTATGCAATGTTGGTACTTTTTCCTGTGTTCAATGAATCAACCTCCTGGCTGGTTTCCTTTTTTTGGAGTCAGCTTCCAGTTACTTTTAAACCACTTTGATACTTTTCACTATGATGGTGAGTAGAAAATTTTAGAGACACGAAGTTTTCCCTATTTTCCCGAGATCAATCAAGAGAAATGTTTTTAACTTTTTTTTTCTAAATATTAAATTTTTATACTATTTCATATTAATAATATAGTCTTTAAGACAAAAACGAACTACCGTGTGGTCGGCTAGTAATCCCGTAATTGATTTTGACAAACAGCCCATATCGATAACGATAAAATTTAATCGGTTCCATATGTCAAGCACGACTTGAACACATCACTCATCGAGCAACAACTAATTCGCTTCATCCCTACAATCGATTTATTAATCGATAAACAACATAGATGCATCGAGTAAAAAGCTTCTCGATTTTAAAACAAACATTCTTTTGTGTTAATAGTTTTTATCGACCCTCAACGCAGTTACGTAGATTAAACTCAAGATAAAGCTTATGATGTAGTTCACAGATGTGTACACAAAAAGCTGTTATTATCTGCGCATAATTTATGCATTGACAATTATAATTACTTCGGCCGATGCAAGTTGGTTTTGTAATTAAAGTGGATGAGTTAACTTTCACTGCAATCATTATTTTTAATATGACTTTTTATGTCTTATTTTAATTTGGAGCATATTATGTGTACGTTATGTATGTATTCTTTATAAGGATAGACAAAGATGGGTTACTAAAAGGTACTAAAAATACGCACCAAAAAAAAAAATTACACCTTTATATGATGGTATGGCGATATACTTATCCAGTAGAAGATGTAAATCTATTTGTGTTAAGAACAAATCAAGATACCTACTTAGTTGTTTTTTTTTGGTGAAGTTTTTTATCTATTGCCTCGATACTATACTTATGTACATACTTACCTACTTACTAAATTATTATTGCGCGTTTTTACACAAGCAGTTAAATTTGTATAACTAAATGTATTTGATTGTGAATCAAATTGCCACTTACCGGAGCCACTGGCAAATAGGAAGTCCCTTTGTAGGGAAGACGTCTTCAAGTAAGGGTAAAACAGCTTGCCGTCGTCCTTGGAACTGCTGCGGAAACTGTAACAAGGTACTTGTTTTAAAAAAACAACAAGAAACAATCAGAAAAGGGTTCACTATTGAATGGGTCTCGCTACCCCGGCCGCACGCATCTTCCCACTCGGGTGTTTCGTTTAGAAAGGACTCCTCGCCGGGGGTGTCGCGGGGTGGCGGCAGGGGGTGGTATGCAAGGAACGCGCGGGGCCTGCGCGATTTTTCACCCAAGACCACGTGTTAGCCACGTGCATGAAAACTTTTTGGTGAAGTTTTTCTCGCGTGCCCGCGCGAGGCGCTTCTTTTTGCTATCGCTCGACTTCAACCCACCTCTCGTTTCGCGGTCTTATTCCTTAACGCCTTCCATTTTCAAATCGAAACCATACTATTATTGAGATGCAACCTTTTCAGTTAAGACTTACGACCTTACGACTTTATTATTATCGTGAAATGCGAGTAATCGACAAATTTGTTTGAAACCGTTTTGTCGGTTGAAACAAAACTGTTTTGAATATCGAATTGTGGCCGTTTAAGTACCTATTCGAAAAGATTGGAACTTATGGATATTAAAAAATTCAAATACGTCGATTAGTTCCAAATTTCAGAATGATCATTAATATTGATTGATACGAGCCGTGTCTAACACACATAAAATTTATTGATTATCGACATCAGATTTCACCCACAGACAAGGGAATTTGTAATAACGTAATAGTAATAAAAATGCGGCTTTCTCAACACAATGCATCACTAGATCGAACAATTTCGCAATCAACATATCAACCAAACCGTGTCTAGAAAATTCTTAATTGAACTAATGAGAAGTAATTACAATTTTTATTGCGGCCATAATGATTACGATGCCTTAAAATAATAAAAGCAATTAGACATTGATGGGCGTAGCAGAGTAGTTTATATTCGTCTCTGTCTCTCCCGATAGATCGCGGGTGAGCCGCGAGAGGGACAGATCAGATGTACCTAATTGTTTGAACGGTTATAAAAGTTGATGTCAGAGACGGTGTTCTGTTTGTCGTAAAATGGCGAGATGGGAACATTTCCAGTGTTTTAATGTCAAAAAATAAAGAAGTTATGGACGCGCCTACAGCGGGCACCGTGCTCGATTGCGTCCTAACTCGTACCAATTGTACAATCTAAATATTAATCAAAACCACAGAATTTTAATGACCACTCGGTACAATTAAAATGACTGATTCATGGCATAGAAGTTGGGATACAAATGAGTCACGTGGGACGCACTAATTAGGTACAATGGACTAAGAATTCAGATGAATAAAATGATGTGATGTGATCATTTGAAAATAGAACGAAGATTAATCTCTTGTTACCACTTTAACTTATGGCGTTAGGTACCTCAGACATTTAGCAATAGTTGACACTACAAATTATGAAGAATTTATTGTATACCAACCATAATGTTAGATAACCTGCTATGTTTCGCTGATGACATGAAAATCTATTCCGTCATATCATCGGCTAATGATGTAATTGCCCTTCAACATGATCTGTGTCGTTTAGAGGATTACTGTAGCTCCAACAAACTCGATCTTAATCCATCAAAATGTTCTGTCATATCGTTCACTCGTAAACTTAACTCCTTGTCTAGTAGTTATACCCTACAGGGGCAAATACTTCCGAAAAGTAATGTCATCCGTGACCTGGGCGTATATCATGATTCTAAACTGTTGTTTGATGTTCATATTAATAATATTATAAATAAAGCCTCCAAAGCTCTTGGTTTTGTCATGCGCATGTCCAAATTTTTCAACGAGGTTAAGACCATGAAGATATTATACTGCACTTTTGTCAGAAGCCATCTCGAATACGCATCACAGATCTGGAACCCTTGCTACAACAAATATATAGATCGAATTGAAAGTATACAAAAACGATTTATCAAATACCTGTGCTATCGACAAAAAATGGCATATCACTCACTCAATTACTATGATCTCTGCAAGAAGTTCCATCTGCTACCCCTGAAAAATCGACGCGACATCGCTGACTTCCTATTCTTCCTAAAAATACTTCGTAACAAAATTGATTCCCCTGAGCTACTTAGTAAATTCGCTTTTAATGTACCCCTTAAATCTCCTAGATTCAATCCACCTATTCGTATTCCTTACGCATCTACAAACTATAGGCAAAACACTTACATTGTACGAGCAAGCAAGTATGTTAATGAGATATGCAAGCAATGCGATCTGGATCTCTTCACTTGTAGTGTTAACTCGGTTAAGCAGTGCCTAAGCCAACAATTTTTTTTACCTTCCTGTAGGACTTAAGTGGTAACCTAACAACTAATGTAATTATTATTTTATTCCGACTCTTCCTGCAGAGTTTAGTTTGTTATATTTACTTAGATTAATAATAATTATTATTATTTTTTTTGTTTACACCTTTGCTACTTTTTCAACTGCTATTCGTGAAGACCTATAATTGGCTTTTTGAGTTTTTACTTGAATCTATAATTGTTATTTCTAGCTGTTGGTCTTCCTATGAATAAATAAATAAATAAATAAATAAATAACAATTACATAGAAAACTACAATAGTGTCTACCTTAGTGAAGCATTTTTTATGTTCTAAAAAATACAATTAGCATTTATGTGGATGATATTATTGAGTTATAACATTAAAACTTGGTAATTATACAATCAGCCCCTTATGGAACCACAACGTGAACCTAAGAGCGCAAATGTTTAGGATAATTATAAATAATATATTATGCCAATGTAAATAAAATAATGAAAAAATAACTCCCCATTAAATATAAGTAATTAATAAAAATATTATATTATTATATGACCTACCTGATATACTTTTACATTTATTTATATTACTAAGGCATTTATTACTTAGGTATATAAAGAATGCACTATAATAACTTTTTAAAACTTATAAACAGGTTATCTAAATGTTACAACATAGACTATAAATTGGCAATAAGGTCGTAAGTAGGAAAAGTTTTTTATTTTTTTTATTTTGTTTTATTATCATACAGTTGATTATTCTGTATTTCTACAGAACAACACGTTATAATAATTACATAACTATTGTATAGACTACTTAATGTTTTACTAGAAAATACTTACGAAAATCCTTAAGCAAGGTATGCGCAAGAGCACTTATTAGCGCTATCTAGACAAACGTTATCGGGCTATCAATCTATATATGGTAGTTTTATATACTTATGCCATTTTAGCATGATAGAATTGGCCGTGTTCATATAATTTGAACGTCAAACACAATCGTTATTATGATCTTTTTAAACTTTACAAAAAAAATGTTTGAAGTATGAAAAAGTGCTCTTGAAAGATGTGTACCTAGTAATACATTTAATTACCACTTATTTTGCAAATATAAATAAATGTACCCCAATTACTTTTTTAACTATTTATATAATTATAAATTAAGTACATTAAAAACCTATTACATACTAACGACTAAGATGAAATAATGCATTCCATCGACATTCAAAATTATTGTTTCATTGATTTCTTATCAAAATCAAAGTGAGCGTCCACATAAATGATATTTTAAATTACCTACATTAATATATTAATAATGAGAAAATTAATGACATAACAATAATTTTACGGTCTCATAATGATAATGCACTTGTTTTGTCATTTCAAATAAATTACTTTTCGAATTAGGTGACGAAAAATATTAATATGAAATTACTTATTTTCGAAATTTGTTTGTCTTTCGAATTTAATACTATTGGCCCCATTAAACGCGATTAAAAAATAAATGGGGTAGCGCTCGCATTGAAAAAAATATCAAAGTAAAAAAAATACCTACAGAAAAACGCGACACATGTATTCGAACCAATCAGCTGGTTGTTGGCTTCAGTCGCCCCGCCCCGCGTCAACTTTTCCTCTTTGGTACGTCAAAAATAAAACCATTCCATTATTTTCCCAACATACAGCACAAACTATATCAAACTTTTTTTAAATTTTAAGTAAGCAATAAGTAAGAACTTAAATCTAGGTATAAACTAACAAAACTTTTTTGCTCAACTTTTTACTAACAAACACATAAACTTTTTTTAAAGATATAAAATATAACGTAACGGTTTTAGCGTCAAGGAAATATTTATACAACTTAAATTCGTTGACAAATTAGGCGGACATGGGGAATCCGCAGAAAATAAACCAAAATAGGGAAAATGTATGTTTTGTGGCGTATGGTTATTTAAACAATAGCGCATTTAAAACTCTACTCTTTAGAATACATTAATAAACTTTTCAACAAAACTAAATGTTAGAACAGAACAAGTCAACTTACAGTATCCGAGAGGTTAATTTATAGTTCGAGCTTTAGATTTGTTTTCGTAGCAGTGACGTCGTTAATTAGCCGGCGCTCGCTGATTCATCACTTTATAGCGTCTCAGCGGCTAGTCCAAGCTGATAGTTAATTATCACACTGAAAACACGATAACAGTCGCGAACAAAACGTATCAAACCGTACAACAACACTCAGTTCAATATTCAAACGCACTCGAAAGTTTCAAATTCAGAATGACAGAAGACGCGCGAAACGTTTTTTTTTCTCCCAACTGTCAAACGTGACACGAACGAACGCAAAAACGGCCGTCCACGTCAGTACGCTGACGTTCACTAGTCGCGACTCGGCGTAAGTCGAGGAGAAGAAGGCAGCGGTCTCGGCCAACACGCCTTTCGTTCGTCTCTCTCTCGCGCGGCTATGCCCGCCCGACCATTTTTACGGTTTAACCGACTCAATTCAATTCAACTCAACTCAATTGTCGTGGCGCGAATGCCTTCGCACTGGACGCTAGAGTGAGACATATAGCTTTTGCCTTATATTAGAGCCTGCGATTTATTAAAACCGATTTAATTGATGCCATAGACGGAATTTCAAGCAATGCAACTAAGATGGTGTCAAAGCATCAAAATGTTGACGTTAAATGCGTTTGAACTAAGAATCTGCGTTCGGAAAATCAGATAGAGCCTTTATCTTCTGTCGAAGACGTAGCAGTGGCCACGGATATGGCCGTTTCGCTCGCGCCACTATCGTCCGGTGGCATTTCAGCACGCGCGAGAGCGAGAAATCCGAGCTTCAATAGGCGTTACCGATTATGTCGACTCACGCTTTTGGGTGTGTAAAGTTTTAGGCCGAAACATGTAAAAATGCATCTTGAAAAAAAGTTATGTATTAAAAAAAGAAGCTTAGTGCGAGGTGGGGGACATTAATGCTGGCGGGAGGTGGTGAGGATGGCTTTTTTCGCATGCTGTATTTTCGGGGGTGTTCGCGTAACTGGACAATGCATTATCGAGCAGTGCCGGCGATTCGGACGCATCACCTTAGTGGCCCATTTGAACTCGAAAACAACAGGATTTGAATGGGATATGGCAAATTCGTCAATAAAATGGCTTTCACAGTTTGGATAGTATACGTACATTGTTCTGAAATAAGCATTACGTACGAACAATCTATGTAATAATAAAAAGTATCCAAAAACATTAAGCGCAATTAAAAATTTCATGGACTTCAAATTTAAGTATCTCAAATGAGTTACTGTCGATAAATATGCCATAAAATGATTTGAGTGTGTTCAAATTGATTTCTTGGTCTTTAAAGTAAAGGATGAGGAATGTAGATTGTTTAGAAAAATTAGAGGTGCAATGTACTTATTTAAAAAATAGTTTCCTTGGTGTTCATCGTAGATACCTATATGTGTGGTAAAATATTGATTCAAAGAAACCCAAGAACTCACTTCCGAAATTTTCCCTTGTACATATTTAAAAAAAAAAACTTTATTTACTGCCGAAGTCCGAATCAAGACTCCAAGCTTAAAAAATACATGTTACACGTTCATAAAACATATCATATTTCATACTACATGCTGTAGTCTCGTGTATTTAAATAAAACGCGACTTTTCTTTTAAATTCGTTTCTGAATATTTTTTCCAATGATAACCGTTGAACTTTCACCAAAGTGTTGTAACTCAAAATAGTTAACCCTCAAATGACCTGGCGTCTAACGCGCCACTTAGGTAATATATTCTACACACATTATCGATGTAACTCGATCACGATCGACCGCGCCCGGTGCTGTGCTTCCTAATAACATCATATTGAAACTAACTGGCTTCCTCTGGCTTTCAAAGCGCGGAGAGTAAACAGATATTTTTTGAGAAAATTGTCGTAACTACGATAAAGCTCAAACATCGTAACTAATGTTTAAATCACGCAACTGACCTGTACGTTTTTGTAAAAAAAAATCTGTACTCACCAAATGCGCTTTAATGATATAGGTAGGTTTAAATATTGCAACTTGTATACATTTAAAAAGCCAGACAGTAAGCCTAACTAGTACCTACTGATATATTCTTAAGTAACGGTAGTATACTACTTACTTCCTTTAGAAATTAATATTATTTTTTTTTGCAGCACGAAGCATTTTACATCAATTGAGGGCGCAGATTTCAAAGATACATTCCAATAAAATAAGTAACATTTTACTCCACATGAACAAGTATTAAACGTCGTAACTGAGTAGGTATAATTTAACACACATTAAGGACGTAACTCAATAACGATCGATCGTGTCCACGCATTCCTAATAATATCAACTTGATATCGAGTATATTGGATATATTGATATATCGTTGTAAGCACGTGAATGGTAATTGATGAAATAATACTTTAACTTCCATTGTAATCCGTTAAAATAGGTATCTGGGGAATTAATTAAATAAAAAAAAGACACCACATTATTTTCATGTTGTATAATGGCATTGCTTATTATGTCGTCCTACGAAAACAGATTAAGATCAAATTCTGAAATTGTTTTTATAAATTCCCCAAACTTCATATTTGATATCTACTAACTTCTTTATAAGTAGATAGTGCCCAAAATGATACGCTTCAGCGTCACTTATCTTAAAATGTTAATTAATTAAATTCAGATCAAAAACTAGCTTACAAATATATATCAAATCGGATAAAATAAGTAGTTGTTCAAAGACAAATCGTCTCCAATAACCAAGACACGATCAGATCGATGTTAAAGGAAGGTAACACGTCACTTCACGTAAATAGCTAAATGACGTGACAACTTCCGGGCCAAATTGCAGCGGACGAAAGTTGCCGATCCCGTTAATAATTGAAATAGAGACTCTATTACGTGTTTCTACAGGAATTCCTAAATAATAGTTGCTATTGCTATTGCTTTTGATAAATTCCATAATGGAGCCACAGACGTGCCGCCCGAAACGCTATAATTAGATGTTATGTATTTCGAGAATTATTTGAAAAAGTCGTTACTTGCAGCAATCCATTTTAAAATTATTTAAAAGAAGGACCCACCAATCACTTTCACAACTCAGTCAAACAACCTTCTAAATTATAAACCGAATGACATACAGACTCTTGGCTAACCGTATTCGGATTAAGGTGAAGGCGCCTGTCTAGCCCGCGAAATTCAAAATTTTCGAGTATTTTTATAGTTTATCCAAAATCTGAAAACATTTAAGACAACATTTTGTGATTTGCGACAAACACAGTATGCAGTGCGTTTATTAATACATTTATTTTACTCTAAATATTATCACGGTGGATGTGATACAAGTAAATCACTAAATATACAAAAATTGCCAGATTATCTGGATAGCTGTCGTTCTTGAAATGTTTTAGAGTAAGTTGGATATATTAATAAATGCACTGCACACGGTCTTTGTCGCGAATTACAAAATGTGCCTTTTATTATCGTCAGATTTTGAAAAATTCTGAAAAAACCTCAAAAAATTTGAACTTCGCAGGCTAGATGGGCGCTTTGGCCTTAACATAATAACGAATGATTTGCTTTATTCACTACACCAACTTTGTTTAAAAGCATATCAGTAAGCTTTACTCCACTTTTTATGTCCCTATATGAAAATTTTCAAAGAACCTCAACATATTTTTTCCGTATTTCAATTTGGATAAAGGGCAACTGTTAACAAATTTTTGGCAATTAGTTTATATATTGGAATAACCCAACCAACGCAAATAACACTTTTAGTTTACGTAATAGGTCACAGTTTTAGATCAATGTCTAGGTGTATTCCGGTGTCTGGGTCGGATCTAAAAATTAACTAATCCAATATGTAATGGATTGATGTTTGTTCCCTACTTTAGATTTGTTGGGATTGTTCCCATCTCTATTTGTTTGTAACTATTTTAAACTTTGAAATAAAACTATTTTTACGGATTATATTGCGTTTACTTACTTTTTTTTGTTGTTTCTTTTTATGTTTTATTTCAATGTGTAGTATTCGCGTAAATATAAGAAAACAATGTGTTTTAAACTTGCTTACTGGTGTTTCGATTCTTTGACCACTCTTTATCTTGACTTGCTCTTGATGAACAAAACATAGGTATTTGCTACATTGGGCAAATCATAAATGATGATAGATATGATAAAGCTAAGCTATAGCCATTGACAACAGTTAATATACAGTATAGCTCAACCAGGGTAGTACAACCCTGTCACAAAAGATCCGTGTGAAGTAGCTATATTATAGCTAAGTTTCGTTGGATGACTGAGAGAGCTGGAAGCACGCCGTCCATTCCTCTCTCTTTATCCCAACCCCCTTCCATGACGGCAACGTCCGAGTGTGGCGACTTCACATTCACGTCGCCGACAGAAACGGACAGATGGCGCTAAATGCAGCGCCTCAATACAATGTACGGATTCTTCATAGAAAAACTGAATCACGATATTAAGAATCGCAAGCATCGTGACTATATATACAATACCCCGAGAATAACCAGCGGAGCATAGCGGCCGCCCCGCCAGGCATAACACCCGCGTGGCTGGAAGATCTTCCCTTTTCCGTTAAACGAGCAATACCTACCATTGATATAGCTACGGTAACTGCTTAACATCAGACGGGTCGTATTTTGTTTGCCGACTTTGTTATTATACAAAATAGTACATTGTTACATGAGTGTTGAAAGTTACTTATTTTGTCCCGAGACGGGGTTTGGCGCCCGAGCGTAGCGAGGGCGCTAATAGTTCGAGGGACAAAATAAATCTTTCACCCGAGGTAAACACTGTGCTTTTCATTACGAATACAAGGAAAATAAATTAAAAAACAGGAATTGGCTAAAGAAATAATACAAGGAAGTATAAACAATACTCTACAACTCGAAAAAAAAAATCGGATTGTCGCCTATTTTGTTTTTTTTTCGTTGGCCGGCCAACTTCATTATTTAGCCATTATTTTTCATTTTCATCTTTAAATATTTAGCCCAAATCTATGTTATTTTAAAGAAATTGTTGAAACTAAATAATAATTAAGTCATTTAAAAAAATATATTCTTGAATTAATACTTAACTTTATGTTTATTTCAATTTTACATCGTGCTGTAATTGAGTGACTGTAGAAAAAGTTTGAACATGGTTCCATAGAAATGTGAAAATGGAACTAGTTTTTTTTTATAATTTGACAGCTGTGAGTTGAAAGCGAAACTCCCGGGCCTGAAAAGTATTACTTTCAACCCGCTTCTCAGGCAACTTCAGACCTACTTTCAGAGTATGAGTAATGAAAATACAATTTAAATTTTAAAAAGGCAAATACATAAAATATAATGATGATTATAATAATAATAATTTAGCCCTTTTGATGACCCACATCTCCTCACTACGAGGGGGATTCAGGCTGTAACCTACCACGCTGGCGCAGTGCGGGTTGGCGGATTTCATATGTCTTTCGAAAATTGGTGAAGGAAAACATTTAAGGAAACATGCATCACTTAGAAAATCTATTTAAATAGAAATATGAACAAAAAAATCACAACTTTAGGACAAAATTTGGCAACCGAGATCCCCAAACTTGTGAAATGGGGTACCCCGACATGAATAAATTATGAGGGACACCCCAAAGAGAAAAATCTTTAAAACAACTTTGCAATGTAAACTTTTTTGTTCCCAGCGTTTTGTAATATTCAGTTATTGTTTCTAAATTCCATGAAATGGGTTAACTCAATTGGTTTAAATGGCTTTGGTTTGGCTGTATCGGTTAGGGTCGGTACACATAGAGGTCGATTCTAGAGTCGTCAAATCACGACTACATTTGACACATGATTATGTTTCTGTCTTTCTCACACATTACTACAACGTGAAAGATAATAAGATCTTCAGTAATAGACTTATTATTATTTACAGATTGAATTAATGTCCTTTGACTAAGAAGTATAGTAAGTTTTCATTTATTAAATGTGATTGAATACCCAAATATCACTAGTAGGTAGGTACAATCAACAAACTCGACGCTTGATCACCTTAAGGTTGCATTTTGTATGCAGTGACCAGCAGCCACATGCCTAGTCGCATGTCATAAAAACATTTAAAACAAATGGCTTTCTAAAAAAAGGCTTTTGTCTCATCGGACGCTTTTCGTCTCATTGGACAACAACATAATGGGCGAGGCATCCTATGATTACTGCCTGCAAGCGAAAAGTGTTAAAAATTGATCAACCGTCAACTTTGTTGATGGTACGTAAGGATTATTGGAAACATTGTGAGAAAAACATAATTATGAAAGTCTATCAACACTAGGTAGACATTTTTTTTATTTTTTTATTTATTAAATGTCGCTTTTTAACAACAAGGTCATTAGCAACTACATTATAAACTATAATAACATTTTAAATTAGTTTGTAAACATTTATCATTTTCAAATAGCTTAAGGTTCGGTTACATCCATCTTGATTTAGACAATCTTTTAAAGAGTTCGGTACATTACATATTCGTTTTTCATTATTGTATGCCGTGCATTCTACTAGAAGACGTAGGAAGGTCAAGTCTAGTCCACACTTGCATTTGTTTTTGTCAGTTTTTGTTATTAAATGGATATGTGTCATGTGTGTGTGTCCAATATGTAATCTGGTGATTATTACTTGATCCTTTCTGCAGGTGAATAAAAGAGGAGGTTTGTCAAAAGTAGAATTTCTTATGCTAAATAATTTAGTTGTATTTGGTAGACATTTTTATATATAACAAAGTCGTCAAGTAAGCGTAGGCACGACCCGCCTGATGTTACGCAGTTACCGTAGCCTATACAAGCTTGCAATACAAAAAAGGCTTTGCACGCACGTTGCCGAACAAAAGGGGAGTGGGACAGATTAAGGGAAAGGGAGAAGGGGTTCCTCTATCACTAATCGTACGAAACGCAGCTATAATAGCGTCTTAACGCCATCTTCTGTGGGAGGGTGGTACCTTAACAATTGGCTACAGTTTGACTCTACCAATGCTAAAGTAATATCAAAATAGTAAAGCAATATATTAGTACTAGCTGTGCCCGCGACTTCGTCCGCGTGTAATTTAACTTAACAAAAATTTCGGGATTATTCATCCCCTATTTTATCCCCTTGGGGGTAGAATTAATCAAAATCCTTTCTTAGCGGATGCCTACGTCATAACATCTACCTGCATGCCAAATTTCAGCCCGATCCGTCCAGTGGTTTGGGCTGTGCGTTGATAGATCACTATGTCAGTCAGTCAGTCACCTTTGCGTTATATATATTTAGATTCAGTTGTGTCCAATCCTCTAGTCTCAATTTACGTCATCAATATAATTATTTGCAGATACCTAATCCTACTTTAAAACTGAAACCTCACTGGGTAGCAGTGACAGAATACAATTGTTTGTGAAGACCCCCAGTCTAAAAATAATTAAAACTTGATTAAATTCACAAAACATTAAAACAAAATAGAACACTCCGAAACGGCATCAGATAAACCTTGATTAATCAGCCAACAAAGTTTCTGGATTCTTATTATAATAAACTAATTAATGATGGGGCGAACAATTCATTATCGAAGCAAAACTGCCTTCGAACAATAATGATAATGAGTGTAATTAATTATAGGAAGTTGGTTCAAGACGTACGTATCACGGGGGGGCAGTGGTGGGGGAAGCCCGGATCTGCAAAGCTAGTTTGAATGGAATTTGGAGGAGGCAATTGCATTCCTGCCCATTGCAAGCTGTAGTGGCAATGGGCAGGAAACATCGCTCGTAGAACCGACAACCGTTGGGGAAGAAAGGTTCTCGAGTGGCGACCTCGAACCGGAAGACGCAGAGTTGGACGGCCCCCCACTAGATGGACAGACGATCTGGTGAGAGTCACGGGGAGCCGTTGGATGCAGATGGCGAGCAACCGTCCATTGTGTCGTTCTATGGGGGAGGCCTATGTCCAGGAGTGGACGTCTTTCGGCTGATGATGATGCTGATGATGATTCTGATGCTGATGATGATGCTGATGATGATGATGATGAATTGTATTCCCATCATAATGTTTGTATACCCTTAAATGCAGAGTGTACAGGATTCCTTTTGTATTGTCAGCACCTTATTTGTAAATAATACCTAGATTAGGAAAATAAATATCTTAATGAATAGTAAATCGTGTAAATAAAAGTGATGCGATTAATAATAGGTGCTTCAAAATTCTAAATAACGATTGCTCAAATAGGCTAGTGGGACGTATTTTCATTGGAAATTAATAAATATCGCCAGACTAATACACCAACTGTATGGTCTCAAACTAAGCAACGCACGTTTTACTATGGGTACCACACAATGGACTGGGTGTGATCCCAGTGACACCTAGACCAAAGCAAATTATGAAATGGCCATTTCCGACATTTTTCCCGGCGGGCAACAAACCCGGGACCACCCAGGTACACTACGAACCATATCTCACAATATGTCATCGTGTCAAACCGTCATGTACATTATAATAGATATCAAAATGCCACATCAACGATAGCATCTCTTCATACCTTCGCGTGAACAAAAGGGTGTGAGACGGGAGGTCAGGCCGTTGTCGCACCACTGATGGCTTTAATCATTATTACTTATAATTAAAATTTAGATGGAAATATCTATTGTTCTTCGCAGTGAAGCTGCCCTTTGTTGGTATAGAGTGGCAGTTGGTGATTTGTACAAATATTCGCGTAATTGGACCAATCTCTGCACCAAAAAATAGAGACCCCTAGGTTGGCAAGCGTGGGATTTAGGAATTGTCGCGTCCACATGCACTGAACGGCGCTTGCCAGAGAAATCGGTTATGACGTCTGACCACGTAGGTATAATGTTGTTATTGATTGCACGGGGACGGCTGCTCGGCAAATGTGGACGCGTCTAATACCTAGCCCTCATATTTTTTCTGAGGAGATCCTAAACAGCGAATTCTATTCAAATAACCGTTTAATGGTGAGCTCATTTCACAAACTACAGCCCTTTCCAAATCTTTGCGAAACAGTCTCCCTATCTGATGCAAATTGAATGTTTAAGATCTCTTTAACTACTGGTATCTATGACTCTATCGTGTGATTATGGATATTTTCACTATTAATTCACGCTACGTATGTTATTATGTTATCAGTGACGCAAATATGCAATTGATAAGATGGTAAATGTAACCAAGTGAGCAATTTTTAGATTTACTTGCTCCCGCAAAGGTAGCACGCGCGCCAAGACAAGAATGGTCACGGCTTATGTAGCCCCAAGTCTTTCTATGTCTTTCTTTATGCATTGGAGCATTTGAGATGTAATCGATTTATCTCACGTTTGGTCTTGTCATAGCCTTCTGTGCTCTAGACCTGTTGGAGCGCCAGTAGACACATCCAGTCTATTTTTATTCAACCTACAATAATAGTCCAGTCAAATTATTAAGTTATTGAAATATTGCGTTACAGACCGCCCTACCCAAAAACCGCCCTATAACGATACATTATCTAACGTATCCCAACTAAATCTGAGTACAAGGCTCGCGTAAAGAGGCATACGTTCGCTCATTAAGGCCGCGGTATCATCCATAAATACATTATAGAGCAGACAAGGCAAGGGGCATAGGCACCGGCCACGGAGGGGCACCGAGGGGCACGGGGGGGCCATGGGGCGGGGAGGGGGCCGGCGGCCGGTGGGTTATCGAATTAAAACTTCACTAGCAATAGTAGAGTTGAACAGCGTATTAATACACCATGTATAATTCGTGCGCCCGGACAAACTTAGGTGTTCTCCAATGGTTTCGGATCGTTGGATTTTTTATTTCTTTTTTTTTGTTAAATTTAATGAAGTTGTCAAATGACTACATTGGTAGCGAATTTCCGCCATCACTTCAATAATCATTATTATCGCGCATACTTAAAAAAAAAACTTGGTAACGTCCTGAAATGTTTCTTGGAATTGACATCGAAATTTGGAATCTCGAATTAAAGGTCAACTATACACACCTGATATATGACTGAAATACATTTTTTTAGATACTTACTACGAAACTATTTTTATCAACAATAATTATGAACATAATAATTTTGTATCGACAATTATTATAATGTCGGTGTGTTATGGAGCGCGCCCATTTTGGGCGGGCGGCGGCGCTGGGCGGGCGCGAAGGAGCGATCGAGGTAAGGGTACTGGCTACGTAATTAGATTTTCAAAGTCCGAATACACTGCTCGTACTTGTCTTCATAATAATGTTAAAGGATCGAATGATTTTGATACTTGTTCATTTTTATTAATCTACTATAATATAAAAATAAGTCGGGTTTTCCTTCCTGACGCTATAACTCCAGAACGCACGAACCGATTTCCATGGTTTTGCATTCGTTGGAAAGGTCTCGGGCTCCGTGAGGTTTATAGCAAAGAAAATTCAGGAATAATTTTAACAGAAAAGCGCATTCCACGCGGACGGAGTCGCGGGGCACAGCTAGTTTTCAATAAATAAATCGGTATTATACACTTTTTTGTTCCTGAACGTGCTTGCAGAAATATATTTAGGCTTTTATTAAAGTCGGAGAAGGATCATTGAAATTAACTATAACGGTTGAAAGTTAATATTTATTGTATGTACGACTCAAGTTTTAAATAATTATCATTGAGTCAGTAAACTTACTGTTGGTTTACCAACACGTGTCTAAATACGTGTACCAAAAATATCAGTCATATATGTCTAATAGCTTCCGGATAATATACGGACAGACGGACAAACACCGAAATTATAAGACTGATAATAGACTTCCAGTTTTGCTTACGAACGCGACTTACAGTGCCGGACCAGAATTACTCCATATACAAAAAAAACGGACGTTTATTGTCGCGCAACTACGGAACCCGAAATGTATTATGTAATCCAAATAATGTATTATTTTAGACAATTATAAAAGTAAATCAGAAAGTAAGTATCAAGACCAATCGCGCGGCACTCAACATCGAGGTATTGGATATTTAGTTTGCTTTGGGCCGGAGGGGCGCGCGGGGCGAGGTGCTTAAGTCCAACTATAAATTAGGAAGGGTACAGTTTCATTAATCACCCATACGCCGTTATTATTAATTAACCCCCTTCCCAAGTACCGCCGGATTAACTATCGACCGAACCCCCGGCAGATGTCAACCTTAACTTTGAAAAAATATTACATTGCCACACTAATGTTGACTTGCTGGACTTTTATAAGTTTATTTTTTAAGTTTTCAATTAGATTTTGAAAAAGTACATACATACATGATTGATAAGTTTCGATAGTCTAGTGGTCAAAGAGGTTATCCTGCCATGACAAGGTCGCAGACTCATATAAGGCCTTACTTACCAAAAAAAATATTCCAATGGGTTTAATTGGAATAACTAAGCTTTAATAAATTCACTCCAACCAACCATAATATGTACCAAACAACAGAAAATATGTATAATACCATTAGATTATTTGTTCGTATTTGGTACTTATATCATCTTTAGCATTTGCTACGGCGCCATACAAAATATGGTCTCTTAAATAAAATAATAATATAATAATAATTTTAGCCCTTTTGACGTCCCACTCCTGGGCACAGGCCACCCCTCAACAGGGGATTCAGGCCATAATCTACCACGCTGGCCCCGTGCGGGTTGGCGGATTTCACATGTCATTCGAAAATTGGTTAAATCTTCTAAGATATGCAGGTTTCATCACGATGTTTTCCTTCACCGTAAGCAAGTGATAATCATATAGAAATTATGATTCGCACATAGATTTCGAAAAATCCAGAGGTTCGAGCCGGGGTTTGAACCCGAGACCTGGTAGCCCGCAAGACGCGTGCTTAACCAATCGGCTATCACTGCTATGGTCTCTTAAATCAGACTTGAAATTATTAACATCAGGTTTGCTAAACTATGTAAAGTATAAGACGACCACTTGGCGCAGTGGTTCGAGCGTATGCCGCTCGGCTCACTACACATGGTGGTTACGGGTTCGATTCTTTTCTGGGTGACACTGGGATCGCCCCCAGTCCATTTTACGGTACCCATAGTACATACAAGCGTTGCTTAGTTTGGGACCATACAGTCTGGCGATATATATTTATTTCATTTATAAGCATTTTAGCTTATTGAATGTGTTAACATTAAGTAATATAGAGCACTGGTCTCGAAAAAAATGCAGTTACCTTAGCGCTAAGATGCTTGAAATACCAAAGGCAGCGCTCCCACGTTACCGGTCTGTAGGGGAGTGGGAATATTGGAGGGGAAAAGATACTATTGCCTGTCCAGCGCCTATACGGCACAGTTTTTGCGCTCTAAAACTTAACATCGCTTGTATCCGATAAATCGGACGAATCGCAGTCAACACGACGCCTTGCTTCGCTGACGGATGGCGGGCCAGCGTGATTTAAGCACGGACGGAGACAACAAATAGCTTTGGCATACATAACGCCCTATAGAGTCGATGACGAGTGACTTAGCGAGGGCACTCGCTGAGGCGCCTAGATTAATATCGTGTTCTAGTGATGGACTCATTATGAGGTAAGCAACGCCCAGTGGTTGCTAGAGCCTGCTGTTAAATTTACAAACGTGTATCGTTGTCCTTGTACATGGTCTTGTTGAATGAGTAAGATATATATTTATGGCTCTGTCACATTTAGTTTAGTCGTAATTTGTAGATATCAGATTCGGAACCTATGACGTCATGGCTAGTACACCTAACACGAGTTTAGGTTCAATTAGTCTAATTGCGATCCTTGGTGCCTTACAACTGGTCTTCAATCAGCTGTAAAATTCTTGCTTCTACGACAATCAGCCCATACCAGCACTTTTTGTTTCCTGTTTTGCACCGCAGGGAAGTGCAATTTTTTTCTTCAAACTGCTGCTATTATTTCTTTCAATTAAGTCCGTGCGGGTTCCAAGACACTTTAACTTTTTCCCGGGACTCATCGAGAGTCAAACCTTGACGACATTATTAGTCACCATTGTCGATCCTGGTTTACAGGAGTTATAGTGGTGGGAGTGTGTGGCGGGACAAGAAACCATATGTTTCATGGAGTTTTCTTCGTAGGTTTATAACTGAGAGAGCAGACACAGTTATGTGGGTGGTTGCGGGTTCGATTCGTGTCGAGGTAAATTTTGGAAATGGCATTTTCGTAATTTGCGCTACTCTGGGTGTCACTGGGCTGTTAGACTCGTGATATTTATATTAAAACACAACGTCAATTCAAATTTAATCGTCAGGGTTAGTACAATGGAAACGTACATAATTAGACATTAATTTCCGTAATTAGATAGCCGTGAAATTAACAGGTCTTCTGAGCATTAACCTTAACATGAAATCGTTAAAGTTCCGTGGTTAAACCGAATTTAATTATTTTCCTTAACTAACGTATAATTGTACGAAAGTATCGACGCGCCGACAAAAGACCGACGATTATAAAATTATATGGATATTGTTAATTGAATTTTTATGCTTTAATTTAATATTATTTAAGGTAAAGATCGTAATCAAGCTTGCAACACTCATCGAGTGACGTATGGGAAAGCTTCAGTGAGGCAATGGTGACGATATTGTTGGCACACAACTAAACTTCTCCAAACAAACTTTATTAACGTTTTTATTAGTTAGTCCAACAAAAATTAAATTTATTTTAAAAGATATTGATACCAATTATGTTGTCGTCAAATCACGGATGACCTCTTCATGCTCGTAAGGTATGAGCAGGACACATTACCTTTAGATGTGTCAAATTTAGTTTAGTCGTAATTTGACGACAACATAATTGGTATCAATATCTTTTAAAACGAAACTAATTTTTGTTGGACCAACTAATAAAAATCGCAACTGTAACCGCCAGGTGCTCAAACGTAGCTCATATTTGAAAGCTCCTTAATTTTAATAAGACATATGAGGACGTCTCTATTAGCTAAGTGATACTTTTTCAAATAGAGTTTGAGTATTCGTCCATTAGCCCAATTTGGAGAATGGTTTTAGTGTATTCTACGTATGCCTTCGGGAAATACAGCCTAGATGGTTGCTTTGCGCCGATCTTTTGTGAGAGAGTTGTGCTACCCAGGTCGAGCCAATTCGTATATGAGCTGTAGTCAAATGGCTGGACTTAAGAACGCCGACTGTAGATATCTACTTACAAGACCTTAAATTATATTAAAAGGCATCCCCAAGGCGATGTAATAAAATGTATTATTATTTAAGGACGCGTCTTGCGGGCATAAGGTCTTGGGTTCAAACCCCGGCTCGTACCTCTGGGTATTTCAAAATGTATGTGCGAATCATATTTTTTATATCATTACCACTCGTTTACGGTGAAGGAAACCATCGTGAGGAAAACTGCATGTCTTATAAAAAAAATACCGATTTTAAAAGGCATGTGAAATCCGTCAACCCGCACCGGGCCAGCGTGGTGGATTATGGCCTGATTCCTCCTAGTCTTGAGGGGAGACCCAGGAGCGGGACGTTAAAAGGACTAAATTATTATATTAATATTATTTACAACATCTCGGTGCCGTAAACATGGCCACTGCAGTCCTAACTCGTCGACATCAATATTCAGTTGAAGCGTTTATTATCATATCTCATTATACAAGTTAGTGCTTCTGCACTCCCGAGGAGGCATCTTCTTACAACCTGACCTTCCGACTAAACACTTAGTAACACCATCGGTGACAAACGAAACAGAACTTTGGAGGCTAAATTTTAAGGTGTCAATTTCATTGTTTGGAAAAGATAGTAAGGTTGAGATTGGGTTTCGGAATGCAATTTGGAAATGAGATCCGGAGGGTAGTTTACCCTTGAGGGGGTTGGGGGTGCGATGGGCGCCTTGCCACTATTATTTATAAGGGTGGGTCAGTCGAGGATACTCGGCTATGTACGTTTAACTGTTTAGCTGCAACCGCTCACGCTTAAAGCTTATTTCGTGGATTGTGTTGTGAGATAAATTAGCATATCCTGGAGCGTCTGTTGCTAGTTCGTATTTGATGCGGATGCTTGGTTATAATGATTTCATTAAATTGTTACAAGATCTCGTTAGTTATTGGTAGAGCGTGTCATAAAATTCAAGAGTTTATAGAGGTGTCTAGGAAAAAATAAAGAGAGACAGGTTTGTGCGAAAATAAAGGAAAAATTTCAAACAATCATTTGGTTTTTCGCATAGCTCTATCTATCTTTATTTTTATTTTAATTATACCTAATCGCTTGCCTGAGAGTCTCTACATACTACTCGTTTACATAGGAAAATATATATTTGTCATTTCCCGTAAATCATTGCAACCAAAATTAAAGGCTCGGTCAACGGTAGAGTATAAGTATCGAATAAAAACAACCTCAATAGAATTAGTTACAGACCCTGAAAGATTAAGGGTATTCACTTTACTAAAGTTACATAATTCAGTTTACAATATTTTTATAACCGCATAAGTGTGTAACAGACGATGTGTAATCTCCACAATTCTTGAGTCACCTGGTACCTCATCCTAAAGCCAGCAGAACAAGGACGAAGTGAATACTAGATTCAAATAAAGTAGCGCTTAGGCCAACTCAAGACGTCAAAATACTTACAATGCAACAAAGTAACGGCAATGCCTAAGTTTTTTACTGCCACAAAGTGGCCAAACAATATAATAATATCGCCAGAATGATACACCAATTGTATGGGCCCAATCTGAGCAACGCTTATAATATGGGTACCTTACAATAGACTGGGGGCGATCCCAGACCTGGGCAAATTACGAAAAGCAATTTTTCGAAATTTGCCCCACCGGAAATCGAACCCGCAACCACCACGTGCAGTGAGCCGAGCGGCCAACGCTCGAAACACTGCGCCAAGCCGTCGTGTTTTCACATTTGTCTAAGCATTGACACGATATCGTCGCCCACACCGATATTGGCGACGAGACTAAAGCCCAAGTTCACCAACACACTAACGTACCGTTTAGAGCAGTAACTAATTTTTTGATGTACAGATAACAACTGATCACCGCTCTAACTATCCGTTAGTGTGTTGGTGATGACGGTCCTAAGTTCTGTGATCGGTTGTCAACGCTTATGTCAGTGACATTCCTTTTAGTTACGGATGTAGTCATCTACTGCCATTTGAAAAATCACCCTGTACACGAGAAGCAGGTGAGATGACAACTGTGATAAATTAAGGCCTATTGAGAAACACGGAACACTTTTCAACCAAAGACCTAGCTGTACGATGTAGCGGTGTCATTTCCAGCCAGGATGTTCTTTTCCTGCATGCTGTTACGGTCTGCTTCTGATAAGAACTTTATTATTACGGGAACTCTTTATACATTTTTATTTTATGTAATGAAGGCAGCAAACCAACTTACGAGTACGACCCGCGTAATGTTAAGCAGTAACCGCAGTCTATAGATGTTGGCAATACCAATGGCATTGCTCGCAGGTTGTCGACCTGAAGCGGAGTGTGATACAGAGAGGGAAGGATGGCTTGGGCTTCTGATTCTCACTCATCGTGCGAAACGCAGATATAATAGCTTTTTACGCCAATTTTCTGTAAAAGTATGGTACTCGTATTACCACGTCGCACCAGCCCGGTCCTATATGAGTTGGCCCCAGTTGGCCCGAGTTTTGCTCTACCGCCGTAAATACCGCAGTCACCTATCACGTTACAAAGCACCATCGGTTCCCACGTATTATCGTCAACAGTTGGACGTGTCGAGGCATTACGCGATTGGTCACGCCGCCACCACGACACCGACCTTTTACTCGCCGCCATTAACTTTATATACCAACAAATTGATTAAACAAATGACAGGCTACGAATTTCGTCGAAATGTCAAATTAGCTGATCCACCGGGTGCGGTAAAAGTTATGGCGTGTTTCAGATGTAGTGTTTCTTAAGTCATAAGCTGGGTGTTCATACTCACACTATCACACCTTTTTAATAAACGTGGTATAGAAGGCGAATAGTTATGTGTAACACCGAATTATCCCTTTCTGCAATCAGTGATTTGACATTCGAAAGAAGACAAAGCGTGGTGTAACTTTACAGCCACTAGAACACGTTTATTAATAAGGCTGTCAGAAAACACTTAGAATAACTTAGTTTTGGTAGGATGATAAAAATAATTAAATAAATATCGCCAGGCGAACACCAACTGTATGGTCCCAAACTAAGCAGCGCTTGTATTATGGGTACCGTACAATGGACTGGGGGTGATCCCAGTGACACCTAGACCAGGCCTTTTCCAAAATTTACCCTGACGGGAATCGAACCCGCAACCACCTGGTGCAGTGATGCTCGAACCACTGCACCAAGCGGTAGTCGATGATGCGATTATTGGTTTTATTTGTTCGAATGGAGTATGGACCAGTAGCGAACTCTGGTAACGGAGTAAAAAGGCCGCCCGAAAGCGTCCGTCATGCCTAATCAACCGCGACGGGCGGGAGAGACAGCTTAACTTGCCCTCTAAACACGAATAGAAGTGTTGTGGTTTTTAGACACATACCTTCTTATGTCAAAAGACCCATTGGTGCACACCCGCTACCTGAATTTGAATTCACGGCCTCTAGATCGTAAGGCGCTATTCTCATTGGGCCACCACGAACTCTTAGCTTTAACTTGTAATAAGGATAAAAAAATGCGGCACACTTAGATGGTGATTCTAGATCTTAAAAATCATGAAACTCGAATCTTACGCATGACGCGCTCTCCTAATTACTTAGCGACATCAACTGAATTAGACATGACTTACAACAATTAAACTGAAACTGATCCCCTGAAACTTGATACTTGAGACGTTAAAAATGATTTAGTAACAATCTGATTAAATGACAAATATACATGATTATTGCTAGAGTAATATTGCGGAGTTTCTTACATATTATCGACCTTAGGCAGCCATTATTAGTACAAGAGAAATAATATTAAATTATAAATTAAATGCAAATGCTAATAAAGCAAAACGAGATTTGATATTCACATTTCTTTTAACGCATCCCGTTTAGTTAGTCTTAGCATAACATTATTATGTAGCATTTTATACTTAGTAGTAAGTATTATGTAAATAAAAATAAGTTTTAACAAACAATTAGTATAATTTTTATTTATTTAAATAATACTTATATTTTAATGAAAATCACAAACAGATCTCTATTTCCAAGTATAGTTTCAATGACATCATTAATAAAATATGATGGCATAAGGTCGTAAGCGAGATGGATAAGATGACTCACCCGCTGATATTACAGCTCGCAATTATCGGGCCTCGCCTAGTACTTATGCCAATTAATCGTTATGACGGCTTATATCAGAACAAACTGATACAATGGACGACATAGAGTCATAAAACATTGTTTTCTTCATTTTTTAAGAATGATTTTACTAGTTAACATGCTTAGATTTGGCAATCAAATACTTGGAAAATAAACACCCCGCAGAAAAAAATATCCATCTGCGCCTTCAGCCACATTAGGTAGGTTACTCATTGTATTCAATCTCAAATAAGTCGGATGTAGGTTTCAATTAAGTAATTTAGATTCGACAATCGAATTGGAATAAAGACCATTATCCACTTCTCTGCCATTTCTACTTAATCTTAATTAATTTTTTCCCTCATTTCTATTTAAAATAATTTGGATTAGAAGTACTTGACTCCATGACTGTACTGGAGGAACAGCAAATGGCGACATTCATGTGCAATTAATACTTTTATGGCGGCGCCTAAATGCGGCTGTGACTACGAGCTATTATGTGGACTTCTCTTTAAGGATCGACGCGATGTTGGACTGAATCAGAGGTGTCAACGTATGACTCAACTATTGTTACAGATACTATACAGTAAGACATTGGTTTTCTTTCCTGAAATTTATATGTTTTCTGATGAAATTCATCAAATTCCTACATCACTCACGGAGACTGGCTTTTGAAGATTGAGAAATACTAGAAATATCTATTAACTAAGTATTTTTTTAGTAAAATTCACGAGTAAAAATTGTGACCAAAATGTAAAGAACATTTGATTATTAAGCTAAACAAAAGCACAGACAAATGATTTTCATAATTAAACAAAATACCGCTGCGAACGTGGCATATCGCTTTGTTGCCAAAAGCATCGAATACCGTAGTTTTTGTTAGGACTGTCTGATTCGAACAATTAAGCAATTCAAGCGCTGCTTACAGCAATAACCTCTCGTAAAATTTGCATAAGAAGTCAGCCTTAAGGCGGACGGCTTGCGGTCATGTGTTCTACAATGGACGTAATATTTTACGACGGACAAGGGTTTTTTATAAGTTGATACTTCAGCTGACTAATATATAAAATTTAAATTGAATCATTCCAGTTTGTCATGAACTCAAAAAAGTACAACTTTTTTTTTCAATCGTTATTTAAGTCCTCCTAATATTATAAATGTGAAAGTTTGTGAGTGTGGATGTATGTTTGTTACTCCTTCACGCAAAAACTACTAAACGGATTTGGATGAAATTTGGAACACAGACAGTTTATAACCGGGATTAACATATAGGATACTTTTTATCCTGATAATCCCGAAATTTTTGTTACGTTAAATACTACGCGGACGAAGTCGGGGGGCACAGCTAGTATGCTATAATCTTTAATTACCTACCATCCATTTTGTGACGCTACGTAGACTAACCTTCAAATAACACACCTATCCGATGTCTTGAGCGCAAGTTAAATAAAATAAACAAATGTTGTGGTTATTGTAGAGCGCGTCTTGGCTCGTGGACTCATTACTACCGTTCCAGATTATTGTTTCAAGTCCACACAATGGGGAGGGACACAAGTTCGCGCCCCGTCTACGTCGGTTCCAATGGTGTCGACACAGAATATTAACGACATACGCGCTGTAGACAATATATTTTAGACTTTTTGACGTAAAGAGTTGATCTTCAAATTTTATTCAACATTCATCAAACCGCGACCTTTTTGTCGCTCTATAGGTACAGGTGACATCAGCAACTTTCCCATTTTTAACATATCTAATTCAAATTCTAATCGTTTATTTTGTTTAGGCCTACGGGGCACTTACAAATTGTCAATTTTACATAATTATATTTTTTTTTTATATCTACAACCGGATCGGAACGCGATCACGACGTATGTGTACATTTTGTTATATTCCTTTTCTTTCTTTTTTTAATCCCCAGTTGCTTATCTAATTAATAATTACAAAATAGATAAAACAAACGAAATCTAAGGAAACGACTGAATAGTTTCAGCTTTTAGTAGTATATGTATTACAAATAGGGGAAAAACCAGAGAACTTAGTTCAATAGTTTGCCACTGCTTCCTTAGTTCGATTCCAAGATGTTTATCCATGTGCAGTCATTTTGATGTCGATTTAACGGTAACACTTATTAATTGTTAAAAGTCTGGTCTAAGACTTACATAAGTACTGATAATTTTTTATTTTTCAAGAAAACTTAATTATTATTGTTCTATTTGCATTTGACTGCTGACCTGACTTGACTCTGTTTCTTGAACGACCTGAGCCGTTCACATTGTGTAAGCGCCAACTATTCGCTGATGCGGCATTCGGCGACAGTAAGTAATTTACGGCGAGGCGTACATTGTGCCTGTACGAGAGTAATGTGCCGGTTTATTACGCATTTCGCCTGTAATGAGGTCCGCGTTGCTTGCGTTTTGTTGCGATAACTCCAGACACCTTGTTAGAAATTCTTGAATATCTCAAAATGTTGTGTATTTGTGTGCTAAGACCTTAAAATGATATGTATTATGATACAACTGACGCCTTTTAATTAATGTTATAAATTTTCTTAAATTGTAGTATTTTTTTATAT
The DNA here is from genome assembly GCA_918843915.1 of Notodonta ziczac. Taxonomy (NCBI): domain Eukaryota; kingdom Metazoa; phylum Arthropoda; class Insecta; order Lepidoptera; family Notodontidae; genus Notodonta; species Notodonta ziczac. Next base: position 9,449,439 of record OU974050.1, on the reverse strand, counting down.
TTTTCAAAGTCGGCAAATAAGCGTACAATGTGCCTGATGTTAAGCTGTTATTATAGCATATTTACTTGCATTTCAGTGGTTCGAGCGTAGGCCGCTCGGCTCACTGCATCGGGTGGTTGCGGGTTCGATTGCCGTCAGGATAAATTTCGGAACTGGCCTTTTCGTGATTTTCCCTGGTCTGGGTGTCACTGGGGTCGCCCCAGTCCATTGTACGGTACCCATAGTACAAGCGTTGCTTAGTTTGGGACGATACAGTTGCTGTGTTCGTCTGGCGATATTTATTTATTTAATACTGGAGGCATTGCTCGCACTTTGCCGAACTGGAGGGGAGTGCGAAAGAGGGAGGGAGGGAAGCTCTAGTCAATTGGCTGCTGCTTGGCTCTATCACAGTGATCAACACGCCTATTAACTTTTCCTCTCCGTATAACAATGATTCACCTCCTAGACTTTTCCGCCTTGACTTTCGCTAATAATTTACCTAGATTAGGTTGATTCCATTTACCGAGGTTTTACAAGAGTGTTACAAGGAGCAACTGCCATATGGACTATACAGAGTGTCTATGGTACCGGCATACCATTTGATGAGCGCTTCGGAACCAAAAGGAATCTGTTTAATAGAACAGCCACATAGCCAAAAACAGCCAGACAGCCAAAAATCAGGGTATCTTTCACAATGAACTTGACATCATTGGCATTACATAAAGTGGAAATACTGGTCATAATTAAGTAAAATATGAACTATAATTAAAATGTAGCGGCAAATAAACTAGGCAATTAACTAAATCAAGTACTAGGAACCATCAACGCGTCTTGTTTTAAGTTTAAAAGACCGGCGCCTACACCGCCGTGAAATATGGGACCACCGGACTCACGGCGCCCGCCCTACCTCTCTCTTCACATATACAGAGTGGATGAACTGTGACAAACGTCGAAATTGGTGTGACAATATTTTTTGCCACCGAAAGGGCAAACAATATTATAATACATTTATTTTACAATAAAATGGTTGCATGGGTATTGTAATGACCATTTTCTCTCAAATAAGCATTTATAATATTGATTAATATACAATGTAATAATTTATGAATCAAAAATTGCTTAATAAAATTGACTCTACTAGTGCTTCTACCGCTAACGACTGCCCCGGATAGTCAGTTTAACATTCCCCTTACTGCCAAAATAAGTTAGAAGTTATAAATCCAAGTGTATTTTTTATTTTATCTTCAATAAGAGATAGTGTTAGATAATTGTTGGTATAACTTTCTATCTACCTTGTCTTAGAGCAGAATCTTTCATCCGTATACTACCAACCGTCTCCTTTATTTTCCTGATTTCTAACCAAGACTTCCTCAATGTAGATTAGCAACGTGTTTATAACATACTCAAGTTGAATTAAAAAAAACATATAATTATATCAACAGCTCTATAGTATTTCATCTTCACCGAAACACTTTTTGTTTGTTTCGTGTCCGTGTAACCGAGTAGCGGTGTTCGCTGTCTGTCCAGATCTCATTCCTGTGATACCCCGGTCTTTATATCGCGACCTTCACCTCTGCGATTCATTCCTCACCTCGGGGTCAAGGTTGCTTTTAGAATTGAACTGTTGAAGATGTTTACATTGAACTTGCGAACACTTTTTATTGAAGAATTGAAGTGTAACGTTTGAACAAAGAGAAGATAGAGATGGAGAAAGTAGACTTTGGTATAGTACCCATACATGGAGTCCAAAATGTAATTAAAGAAGAAAGCAACTGTACGCTGTAATATTTATGTCGTTTTGCGTCACAACGCGCTTCTAATAACTTCGATTGGACATCAGGTTCTGTAGCTCTACCATAAGTTTTCACTCGCTAGTTACTAGTATCAAGATGTCCGAGGAAATAATAATTTGCCATACATTTGTTTACGTATACGCTAGCGATTAAAAACTTCTGCAAACGTACAAGCTCAAGCTAGAGCTGTCTGTATATTTTTAATCTTTGACATAAATGTCTCCCAAACGTGTATCGGAGATTAATCAATCCCTGATGTCCGTTTTCAGTGTCCGTTCTAGTAACTTTTATTAATCATTATTCTTTGAGTACCTATTGTAGCGTCTAACAATAAAATAACAAAATGCTTCTCCTATATGGAGCCACTAAATCAAAGTGTACAGATAGCATACAAAACAGAACTAACTATAACTCAGAGTCGGTTTCACGTTACAATTTGCACAAAATTTATCACACAATAACGTTTGTATCAGAAAATTATTATTCAAATCAAGCAGCATTAATCAATGCGTCGATAAAAGAAAATGCGGCGGCGATGCTTCTGCGCAGATAAGGGATGGGCATAAGTCGATAAGAAATAGTATCGATATCTAATTTACTCGATGTTGGGTCAAACTAGCATCTCTCCTTGTCTTTCTATAGATGTCGGATAGCGAAAAAAGAGTAATGTACAATTACGTTGAATTAACATCCCCTTATTTAAAACAGTTGTTTTATTTTATTTGTTTGTGTCGGACTATCACTCCACAACTAGTCATCTAGATATGATACGGTTTAACAATTTCAATGCTTATCATTTAGATTTAAAAATAAGGTACAGACTATCATTACGCTGTAACGATTGGGAGTAGAGCTAAATAATTTAAATTGGTACAAAGATAATCTCTACGATCAACAAAGCCACTATCCGCTTCTGTATCAGTGTTTGTTCGCCTAGATCTTCTAAACTATGCATCGCAAAATGATGTGGCTTTCACTATCATTCAAAGATTTTTCCGACAAGTGCATATTTATGATACGTACTAGTTAAATGAAAATAAATAGTAGTAAAAATCCCTGCATAGCCGGGACGGGTCGCTAGTTTTTAATATGCCTAAGATAATATTTGTTTATAATATAATTGTCTTATAATTTGCCCATCACTAAAGTACCCGATCGGTCGTCCGCGTTGCGTGAACGCCCGCCTGTGTGCGTGCGCGCAGCCCGCGAGATAATGAACTATCCGCACTAATATATTATAAAGTTCATTATAAACAATTATTTATTGTTAGCGTATGTTTATTAATAAGGCACTCGGTACGGACGGCTACTGTGCATGTGTTTGTGCCGATCAGGGGTGCCAATATAATGCTGGCATAAATAATGACTTTTACATGAATTGGAAATACTTAGAATAATGTTTAAAGTTAGTAAGTTCATATATAACTGAATTGAAAATTTAAAAACCCCCGATGCGACAACTTTATAAATTTACAAAAGAGCTGATAATTTTTAAACAGCTGAACCGATTTTCATGAAATATAGCTAAGATCAGTTTCGATCAGAATACATTTCTAACAAAAAAACAAAATTAAAATCGGTTCATCCGTTTTGACGCAACGATGCCACAGACAGATACACATGTTAAACCTATAATACACCTCTTTTTCCGTCGGGGGTGTAAAATGATAGATCAAATGATATATGTCACATAAACTATTATATAATATCTATAAAAAAAATTTTTTTTTAATGTTTTTTATTTATGACATTATTTATTCAATAAAATTAACTAACGATGCGAGTAAAATATGTCGAAAGGAGGGTTATCATATAAATGGCCATAGTGTTTTCATTATAGATAACAGTAAATATTCAATAAACATAAATCATTTACAACGAAATATTAGTGTTGTGCCCGACAACCCTAAACAGCTGTTTAACCTGTCAATGAACGGAATATGGAAGTAAGCACAAAAGCCGCTGGGCTGGGATGTATTCGGATTGCGTGTTGTTACTCAGCAAAACGATGGGCTATGCCTACTTTGATTAGCTTCAGATTGGATAGGTAGAAATATTTTAATCATAAAATACTAATATATCAATAATTCTACCAGACTAGTCTTTGGAGTCTTCATTAAGTCCGTTTTTATTAAAAACTTATCCGAGTTCAATAACTCTTGAGACTTAATATAAGGGTCGATATTGGCCGACAAGTCCTAAAACATGAAAGGAAAAATCCCGCGCGTTGTTAGTTTTCGTTGTACCGTCAGTTTAACCCGACATTGGAGTGGTCCATTCGGGGCGTTCGATAAAAAAATAAGGCCGAAAAAAATCGGCGCGCCACCCCTAGGCTTGCCGGGGAAAAAAAGCAGATAAAAATTTGCTCCGCCCGTAATTTAAACGTACCCAGTTGTCGATAACCGATGGCACAAATCTGGAAAATATTCAGAATTCTCATAATTACCGACGTTATTTTTAAGCATGTTTTTAATTGGTACTTGACCGGATGGGTAAATGCGGGATTGATGAGAACATATTTTTTTGTGTGGCAGTTGAAGTTAATAGTGATGTGGAGTAGTCTACGGTATCCAGGGCAGCTGATTAAGTCGTGGGAGCGAAGGTGGAAAGGGGTAGGGCGCTGAAAACATTTGACTGAAATAGTAGTTAACCCCGTTTTCCTCGCCTGAAAATCAGCGACTGACGTTACAGACGTAGTCACTTTAATTGTCTGACTATTGAAGGTTTTAAATTCTTTTAAATAAAGAATCTTCCCCTTTTTTGAAGTCGGTTAAAATATAAACTAAGCGCTATCAAGATGTGGGCGAGTAAAAATATAACGTGAAAATGTGTAAAAATGTTGGCAACACAGCAGATATTCAGTCCACATAATTTGCAGTGCAGTGTTGCCACCCGTACTGCACGCACTAGACGAGGGAATCATTCCGTCGTGTACTTTATACGTGCGGGGGCGATTTCCATCCCACTTTAGTTGAAAACAAACGACTTTGGTAGAGACATAACGATACTCTACACTGAATTCAAATAATGAAACCGGAAGAAGATTATCGTAAGATATTTTCTAAATCTTTCGTCTCAAAAGTCTAACCCATCACTGATTGAGCATTACTTATGCTGGAACAGAAGCGAAATATTCTTTTAACCGCGATAATGCCCAGAAAGCGAGAATTTATGGCAAAATATATGGCTTGTAGAGCCACTGCGTGGTGATTAATACTTTGATAATATCGAAATACTTAGAATCAAACGAGATCCACTTCTCACTCGCGATATCACCGAACCTTGAAGACCTACGGATTTTATTAAATATTCTAAGGATTGCTCTTTGCGCAAGCAATCGAACAACCAATACACACATTACCCATGTATTCCTCGAACGAGTAGGCAGAGCTGCATTGCAGTGTCTCTACCAATATTTTAACAATAGTATTATGTGGAACCATCATAATAGCGGACGAGTCTATTGCCATTAAATAAGACTGACAAACTGCCCCTCGATGCAAAAATAATTCAATTCATATTTCAACATTAGCTGAACTTCAGACGCCTTTTTGAAAGACGTGCCGGATTCTTCGTGATGTCACGGAAAATGCCATGACGCTCCCTAATACCGTCATGCCCCCTCTACGACACCACTCTCGACTACCTTGTGAGTGTGTGCAGGCGCATACTATACACTGCTCATGTTTCATATCTGCCGGGCGTCCAGTAACGGCCAACTTTTATCTTAACCGTTCAGCGAGTGCAAATCCGAGGATCCCTGAGGCGCAAGCCGAGGGAGCAGCAGCTAGTCCATTATAAAAATCTTCCATCGCCTAATAATCCACTTATCATATCAACATTCGCATACGGTGACCCAATAAAGCACTAATGCCGCGATAAGTGGACCAGCCAGAGGTACCGGAGCACCTATCCTTACCCGCAGGAACTCTAAACATAGTCACAATGGATGGCGATCATTCAATTGTGCCGGTGGAAATGGGCCGTTTATCTACAATGGGGCCATTTGATTTCATTGCATTTCTTTAAGTTTCATACATTATGTATAGTTTATAGGTAGGTTACTAGCTCGGGTGTCATTTTCAATGTGCTTTTATATACACCTTCATAAATTATGAATAGTTTTTTTCTCAATAATATAACATACAAATCAAATTAATGCTTATATAGGGAAGAGTTGACTAGGATATTAACATTTGAAGATGGACATAGAATATTATCAGGATGCGCATACCTCCAGCACCTTTCAGGAGGAATGCATGACGACCTTATCAGGTATACCACTGCCTCCCCATGCTGGACAACCTGCCTCAACCTTTAGGGTCGTGGAGGCACGAGGCTCTGAGCGTCAGCAGCGCGGCGTGAAGAGGCCCACGCCGCGTGTTGATTTAAGAGGGAGCAAATGTCCGCTCAGGCGAACAATCTTACGATGGTACAATTTTTCAGTGGTCGAGCGAAGCTATAGCCAACTGACTACAGCTCATATATAGGCTGGCTATACTAGAGTAGTAAGTACGATCCTCTCAGAAGAACACGCGAAGTAGCTATTATACCTGCGTTTCGTACTATGAGTGACAGAGCCGGAAGTCCAACCTTCTTCTTTCCCCACCCTCAATCCTACAACCGTTTAGGTCGGCAACCTGCGAGCAATGCCATTGGTATTGCAAACATCTATAGACTGCGGATACTACTTAAGGTTAAGGCGCCTGTCTAGCCCGCGAAATTCAAAATGTTCGAGTATTTTTATAGTTTATCTAAAATCTGAAAACATTTAAGACAACATTTTGTGATTTGCGACAAACACAGTATGCAGTGCGTTTTTTAATACATTTATTTTACTCTAAATATTATCACGGTGGATATTGCAACATTATCTGGATAGCTGTCGTTCTTGAAATATTTTAGAGTAATTTGGATATATTAATAAATGCACTGTACACGGTCTTAGTCGTGAATTACAAAATGTGCCTATTATTATTGTCAGATTTTGAAAAAATTCTAAAAAACCTCAAAAAATTTGAACTTCGCGGGCTAGGTCGGCGCTTTAGCCTTAACATCACGCGGGTCGTAATTTGGTTTGCCGCCTTCGTTACATAAAAACATCAATTTTATAAAGAGTTCCCGTAATAATAAAGTTCTAATCAGAACCAGACCGTAACAGTATGCAGGAAAAGAACATCCTGGCTGGAAATGACACCGCTACATCGTACAGCTGTTCCGTGTTTCTCAATAGGCCTTAATTTATCACAGTTGTCAACTCACCTGCTTCTCCTTTACAGGGTGACCGTTTCAAATGGCCGTAGATGACTACATCCAGCACCTAAGTTTATGACACTAGCATCTCGGACACTGGCAGAATTGTGGCAAATTGTTACAAATGCCACTAACAAAGAAGAAGAAGACTACATCCGCAACTAAAAGGAATGTCACTGACAGAAGCGTTAACAACCGATCACAGAACTTAGGACCATCATCACCAACACACTAACGGATGGTTAAGAGCGGTGAACGATTGGTATCCTGTACATCAAACAATTGGTTACTGCTCTAAACGGTACGTTAATGTATTGGAGAACTTGGGCTTTAGTCTCGTCGCCAATATCGGTGTGGGCGACGATATCGTGTCAATGCTTAGACAAATGTGAAAACACGGCCGCTTGGCGCAATGGTTCGAGCGTAGGCCGCTCATGGTGGTTGCGGGTTCGATTACCACCAGGGTAAATTTCGGAAATAGCCATTTCGTAATTTGCCCAGGGCTGGGTGTCACTGGGATCGCCCCCAGTGCATTGTACGGTACCCATAGTATAAGCGTTGCTGAGTTTGGGACCGTACAGTTGGTGTGTCAGTCTGGCGATATTTATTATTATTATTTATTATTACATAATAGCAAAAAGGTATCTCGGAGTCTATCTTGACTTAAACTCTTTTCAATGCTTACTCTAGAATAGATTTTCTACTCTAGGGGACGTATTAATAAATCGATCTCAATTCTGAGAGCGATCTTAGAAATTTCATTATTATGTCATATCAGTACAAAAAGACAGACTTGAGATTGATTTATTAATATAGGCCTAATGCTCTATCTTTATACTTATTAGGTACCTTACCTATTATGAAATTAGATCCCTTGATTTTGTTCACCCTGAAAGCACGTGGGGGTGTTAGGCGTGGTGCACACCGGCACAGTTACTCGTTTGATAAATTATACGATCACCAACTCGTTCCATTGCACACACACAACGCGCATAATCGAGTATTTTTATCGCTCCCTATCATTCCGTTTCCAAATAAGCCTCATTTATAACGCTCGGGGATGAACAAAAACAAAAAATTTGAATAAGGAGGGCATTATTTATCGCCGCCCCAATGAAGGCCGTTAATGTGATTTTTTTTTTAATAAAAAAAATGTACACGACCGAGCAAACGAGGATCATGTATCATCGCTTTTTTCGGACAGTCATTGTCCTCGGAAAAAAATTTTTTTTTTATTTATTTACAATTCGCGGGAAGCGTTAAAAGTATATATCAAATTAATTACTCGGTAAATTATTATGGACCAACCAGTCTGGGTCCTGAATAGTTAGACAGAGTGTGTCTCATTTTGCTGGGTAATATGGTGCGAACAGCTCACCTGTCTAGCCTCATCCTAACTATCAAACCTACAAGATGTCATTTAAATTTATGGTGATGTGGCTTGTCAATCAATTGACAATTAATTTATAAGACTAACACTGGCAGTAAAAATTGCATTGAAATTTAATATTAATTAATTAATACAGTTAATCCTCGTTTTTATTTTCACGTCATAACTGTACTCATAACAACAAAATGAAAACAAAACAGCGTACCAACACAACCCTTCGCGTGCCTAATTAAAAAAATTAAAAAAATCGCTCCCTCAGAACGCGCGTTGTCACGTTCCATATTCGCGCGTTAATTACACGTCATTCTTTTTTCAAAAAAGCGCGCCAATGACGCGAGCAATTAAAGCCGTGTACAGACAACGGGAAGACGCAACATAAAGCCGGCACACAATGCGTCCTCGGCGAAATTCGCCGCAGGGCTAGTGAAATTAACAAGGCGATTTACACTTGACACTAGGCGACTGTTTTTAGTACAATCCACGTAGCTGGAGCCGTGCACGTTTACACAATGCCCACCTATTTTCGTAACGGTCATAGATGAATAATTTCACGTTGAAATTATTTTCGCACTGCCTGTATGAGGCTTTTTGTAGAGTGAATATTCTAGGCTGTGACACGGCGGGAGCGAAAGCAACTAATTGTGAATGTTCAACGGCTCGGCTCTTCCACATATCTGTGTAATTGTGTGAAATAAAGAGCTTTGTATCATTATTTTCCTGCTTTTTCTTTTTCGCGCCAAGAGTTGTTGATGGATTATTATTTCTGCACTTCAAGAGGCTGTGTTGTCGGAATTGTTAGTGCATCTTTTATGATTATGTATGTATAATTATAAAATGTACCGTATACATTATACTTATAGCATTAATTTGAATAAATATTCTGCTTATTATAAGGCGACAACGGACAGTAATTACCGAGGCATAATATTGTAAGGCCTATTATACATCAGACCATTAATCCGCGTCACTACTATCGTTCTCTCGGGGCCACGGCCATACCGTAACTGAAATTAGTTTAAAGAAATAATTAAAGACAATATATGAACTCCTTCATTATCAAAACAACCTTTATATTACACAAAAAAAAAATTATACTATATGACAAAGACTGGAAACAAGCGTACGCACAACCCGCCTGATGTTAAGCAGTTACCGTAACCTTACAATACCTTACAATACCAAAGGCATTGCTCGTCTTGAAAGGGAGTGGGACTAAAAGAGGGAAACATAGTACAATCGACGGCAAGTTACTGACAATGCTGGCTGGAAATACAGCAATAAATTTAGAGAAAAAGGATTCCAAATTTCGAATTAACGACATCGTTTTTTTTAAAGATAGTTTGCTTCCCTCGAGGCCGCTGCCTGTTGCTAATATTAGTGCAGCGACAAAGCGAGTGGACTGACTCGCCGGAGGCGTACACCAAACACTGTTACTTTTACTCGCCTTACCGCCAGTCTTAATTATTTATCCGTGTTTTGAAGTAACAACACTATTGCGACAAAACATTTGTGTCAAGATTGCGCTTTGAGGTATGAACAAGCTGTATCTACAACCTCATTCCTCAACAATTTTTTTTAAATCTTAGATATTGTTTATGCACCTTTATTTTAGAATTAGAAATCACTCACACTGTGGTAGAGTTGTCTACAAAATCTAGGTACCTAACACTAGTGTATGTTTATGGCTAGGTTCTTCATTATTTTCGCAAACAAATCTATTATATTGCCTGTTTCTTATTACACCGAGCCTGGTGCGGACAAAATCGTTATTGTCAAAACATAACACCACCGAACTTACACAATTATGTAGATTTTATGTCGCCCCTAATTGCAAACTTATTTAAAGAAGTTACTGTTAATACCCTTAAGGGAGGAGGGGAGGCGACTAAGAAGAAATATTGCTGGATCTCCTAACTAACTACTTAGTAAGACAAATATCGATCAGAGAAAAGTGATGCCGATTGATTCAATGAAACGTCACATCACTAAAACATCTAAACTAAAACAGGTTTTGATGACGATAATATTTAGATCATATCGCCGATACGATCATCGTATCCGTATCGCTGATCATGACGTATTGATCGTTAAAATACCGTGGTCATAATACGCAAAAAGCCGCCTCTCGATGATCCGTTCCATTTTTGTTCAATCATCAAACGAGATACGGAATAAAATAGAAACAGAACTCGATACGGCTATACGATACGGGAAAAGGTAACGACACGATGCTATGTAGACAAGCATTAAACATCGTAAAAAAGCACCAAATTCGAACGTCAAGTTCGTAATTCACAATTTCAAACTATCGAATTAACCGAACGAGGGGGCGCTGTAAGGTCAGGGGTACACCCACCCTTCTCCCCGCTTGATCATTTATAATGCCAAAATGTTTTAATTAAGATGCTGTAAAATGTAATTTACATGCAAATTCGGTTTATGTTAATGTGCCGTATATATATCTGTTTGGGTGCGTGCTTGCTATCTAATTTTGCGACAGTGTGTACCGTCATTATCTTGGCTCTAATGAGAAATCTGGCGACGGCTTGATGTTTGCATAATTAAACTTGCGGCTGGGAACGTGCGTTTTGATTGTCGCTGCGATAAAACACGCGCTTATAATACTTCTAATGTTCACAATTGCACTAAAGATTAACTAAAATCGTGAAATGAATTGAATTTTAGAGGAATGATAATTTTATAGGGCTGTGTTAATGTATTCCTTAATCATATTCACTTATGTTGTTACTGACTAGATTCTAGAGAAGGCTTCCAAGTACATATTTGATCTTTAGCGGAAACGGGAAGATCTTCCAGCCAGGCGGGTGTTATGCCTGGCGGGGCGGCCGCTATGCTCCGCTGATTATTCTCGGGATCTTGTTTATATAGTCACGATGCTTGCGATTCTTAATATCGTGATTCAGTTTTTCTATGAAGAATCCGTACATTGTATTGCGGCGCTGCATTTAGCGCCATCTGTCCGTTTCTGTCGGCGACGTGAATGTGAGGTTGCCACAGATAAAACAAATTGAATGGTGGTAAAGCCCAAATGTAGAAATTGACAGTCCTACTAATATTATAAATGTGAAAGTTTGTGAGTGTGGATGTATGTATGTATGTATGTATGTATGTATGTATGTTTGTTACTCCTTCACGCAAAAACTACTGAACGGATTTGGATGAAATTTGGAACACAGATAGTTTATAACCGGGATTAACATATAGGATACTTTTTCTCCCGATAATCCCGAAATTTTTGTTACGTTAAATACTACGCGGACGAAGTCCGTGGGCACAGCTAGTACCTTATATACGGGCTGGCTCGATCGGGGTTGTACCACCCTCTCACAGAAGGTTGTTTGTTTATGCAGCTATTAAAGTTGCATTTCGTTCGATGATTCAAATGAGAGAACCGGAAGCCCAAAACCCTAGGCCTCCCTCTATCCCATACCCGTTCAGGTAGGCAACCTGCGAACAATGCATTTGGTATTATAAGCATCTATATACTTCGGTAACTGCTTAATATACCAAGCAAGCCGTACGCGTATTTACGGTCTTTTAAAAAAACATACAATCGAATTGAGAGCCTCCTCCTTTTTGAAGTCGGTTGAAAACCTTGACTAGTTAGTTTTCGTTAGTTTATTGTGCAGTCATTGGTATCAGTAGCAATGTATTAGATTAACATTTATTTCTAAGTTCCAATGGGAAATAGAAAAAATAGAAGTTAGTACAAAATTACCATTTCATTCTCAATAAACTGTCGTAACAAAATGGAAATAAAGATAATAAAATCAATGGGTGGATATAAATAACATCCAAATTAACTGAAGAACCAAACCTCAGTGCTACAAATTCGGCGAATTCTCATTGAAATCAATTCATTAGAGGGAAATTCAGACGAGTGACGTCACTGGTCCGTCCACAAGACATTCATTAGCGTGAACAAAAGCAACAATTTTACTAATTTGTACCAAAGATAAATAATAACAACCCTTTCAATCGACCCCTTGGAAAAAAAACTATTAGAATAAACTCAATTTCTGGCAACGCACTGCAGAAAGACGCCGCAACGAAGCATTTTCCGGCATTTTCTTCTTTCAGGCTATATCAACCTAACCTATTTATTTTTACTAGTATTCCTGTTATAATGGTTGAAATTCGACCATAATTCATTTAAATTTAAATTTTAAACGTCATTAACGTTTTATTGTAAAAAATTTGGTGTTGGCACGCAGAATGGACTATGGAAGTCCCACCCTCCAAAAACTGTCACCGTTTGTCAGTCAGACAGTCAGTCGGTGTGGAGGTTACAAATGTGTGTGTCAATTCATGGTAGTGTGTGTAATGTTTTATTTACTGATTTTAATGTATTTCTAAGTGTTATTATATAAAAATATTAGCATTCTGCACTCCTTCTCTATATAAACTATAAGTGTGCCAAATTTCATACTCCTCCGTCCGCGCAATTTTCGTATTAAGCGTTTGAAAGTTTTCTTTCACGTATATAGATTGCATTTTTTCAACCCGTCTCCTTGATTGGATTGGTGTAACTAAATAAACTGAATTATGTGCTACTTAACCGAGTGTCGAGCCGTGGCCGGGCGGCCCCCGCCAAGGGCCACTCACCGCACACCTCGCCCGAGATTCTTCTCAGATTGTTAGCGTTGAGAACAGAGTGGGTAAGTACAGAATTATACTTTTATGACTAAGTATTCTTTTGTATTTTTTTTATAATTTTTTTAAAGCTTGTTATCTTTCGAACGAATGGATCATAGAGTAATCAGCCCCTGTAGCCTAATGGCTTTTATATTTGAATTTACGCTTAAATGTATGGAAATGACATGAGCTATTAATAAGCAGGTCACGTGACTTATATCATTCCCATACATTTGAAGTGCAAATACCTAAGTGCAGAAACGCTTGAAGACAATCCACTTGGTTAGAGGGTCTTGTTGAACGCCATTCGGTAATAGTGCTTCCGTATTTTCCATGTCTATAAGTATGTTTGATATTTTTTGACGACCGCTTGGTGCAGTGGCACGAGCGTAGGCCACTCGGCTCACTGCACATGGTGGTAGCGGGTTCAATTCCCGCCGGGGTAAATTTTGGAAATGGCCTTTTCGTAATTTGCCTTGGTCAGGGTGTCACTGGGATCGCCCCCGGTCCATTGTACGGTACCCATAGTACAAGCGTTGCTTAGTTTGTGACCATACAGTTGGTGTGTCAGTCTGGCGATATTATTATTAATATAATGTCATTGTGTTTGATTATAAGAAAAATATCTGGGCACTCACTCGCTCAGTGTTAACGCATCGTTTCGAGCATCCTTTCCGTCTCTTGGAAGCGGTCCTGGATGTTGTTGCCATTCTTCAGTTTTCTTCCACAAATTACACCCCAAACTCCTATAAAAAATGAACTCAGTAACTAAAAATATAGGTACTATAACAAAAAACATTGTTACTTGATAGTACGATTTTTTTAAAAACATGTTACTCACGCTCAAGCGCAAAATAAGTAAGTAATGAAAATATTGTAAAAAGGAATAAAAATCTGCTGGTTTAAAATTCTAATTCCCTCAGTTACGAGCTTTCGCCGGCGGGTGCAAAGACAGGGTAGGTGCCGCCCTCTTTGAAACGAATAGGCCGGGGCGGCAAGCTTTTCTCACTCTCTTAAACGCTCTCACTCAATCTAGTACGACTATGGGCATTTGATACTTGTTGATATATATTTTAATTAACAAGAATAACTAAAACGTGTCGACTTTTTAAACTATAAAAGAACTGATAAATTCAAACGACTGAACCGATTTTCATGAAACATAGCTAAAACCACGCTCGAACACAATACCATCCTAACAAAAAAACAATATTAAAATCGGATCGTCCACTCGGGGGCTACGATGCCACAGACAGACACACAGATACACATGTTAAACGTATAACACCCCTCTTTTATGTCAGGGGTTAAAACCGTTTAAAATACATCGGAACGCGACTACGGACTTCTGTTCTTTTAGTAACACGAATTATATTCAGAACTGCCGATAGATAGCGCTCACCCTAGTGAGGATAATTGTTTTTCCCAATTGTATAACATATATTTATGCATCTATCTTGTTTTTTTATCTTAGCTCAGTACATTATTTAATACTCCACGAATCCCATTACTTGTTTTGACTGAGAAATGAAGTCACGCTCAGATAGGTAATTAAAAAAAATTATAAGTAGCGTTAGTAATTACATTTCAGCATATGCAACGTTAAAAATGTTTATCCACATTCACTTGTTTAAGCTACGTTTTTTTACTAAAGGCGTTAATTTAATTATGATTTTCAAAAGTATCAAGACTCCTCACTCGCTGTACAAGCGACAAGTGTCTGTGAAGTAGGCACGGTCCGCGGCGGCATTGTTACAGCGCTAATATAATAATGTTATACATATGCATAATCTTCATTATGTAACCTTGTTTGCGGCGTCGAGTGGACAGGTGAGTATCTTAGTGACCTTATTTCGACTCAAATTTGAAAAGAAAACAGTAGATTTAACTACGTGGTAAGTGGCTACGTGGTATTTAGCAAGTATGCAGGTGATCTTTTTCATTTTCTAATGCACAAAAATAAGATTATTGTTGACCTCAACTTCAGATTACATTTAAGAAACGTAATCGGAAATAATAAAAAGGGAATTTAATCATACAGAAACTTCGCTTGCTTGTTTTACTGTGCACTCGTCGATGTCGCAAACATGTAACATAACAGTAGGTACGCAAACCTAATTAAAGTCAAAGATATTCCACCCACCAACTCCCCGCATCGGTAAACACACCCAACCCTTCAATAGGCAAATGATTCAAAATTACAGTTAAAAAAGAGAATAAAAAGCTCCGAACTCCATTAGAAACAAAAATAAATTGAATTACAACTCGATCGACATTTTCGATTTGGAGGCCTAACTCAATTAGACGGGAGCGCTGATGGAAAAATAAAATAAATACGAGGAACAAAAAAAATTAAAACAAAAAGAGTCCAGATATAATTTGAAATATCTCCGTAAATGCAAAGTGCGAGTGCTGTTATTTTATTCAAATGAGGGAGAACTTTTTTTCAACCCTTTCTCGTCGCGCCATCAAAGTGGCCTGATATTCAATTAAAAAAAAGAAGAGCGGGCCCGCGACTGAAAATTAATCAGAAAAAATGCTTTTAACTAGATCTACATTTTAATGAAATTATTATTGACGAGTATAATATAAATGGGAGTACTCTGTGCCCTTTGTACAGATTGTGTTAGCGCCCTGTCTGTCTGTAGGTAGATATTCCGGGACTCATGAATTTATATTTACATTCATTGTGCTAAATATAACATTTTTTCCCCTGACAACTGCTGTAAGTTTGATGTTTATCTTTCTATCCAAAATTAAAAGCAAGTTAATAGATAAGGTAAGCGGCAAGTAAGTTCTATACTATACCAAACATGAATTGTACGACCTGTGCGAGAGCCACCGTTGTAGTTAATTTAGTTCACAAGTACATATTTCAGTGAAAGCCGATTGGTTAAGCACGTGTCTTGCGGGCACCAGGTCCTGTGCTCTAAATTTTTGTGCGAATGATGGAAAATATCGTGAGGAAACCTGCATGTCTTAGAAAATCAAACCAATTTTTGAAAGACATGTGAAATCTGCCATCCCGCACTGGGCCAGGGTGGTGGATTACGGCCTTAACCCGCCTCGTAATGATGGGCCCGTGCCCAGGAGTCGGACGTCAAAAGGTCTAAATTATGTCAACGCCAGGAAGGATGACACGTTTAAACCCTTTTTTAACCATTTGTAGTTATCCTCAATTTAAGCTCAAACATATATAATGTTCTAAATAAAGTAGTTCTGCGGTATGCTTTACGCTGATTCCTCGCTACAGCCCCTTTATAGGTTACCTGAGGAACTAACACTTTACTATAGGTGTAGAAGTATTATCCGTAGACGCTACCAACTAGCGTACGTATGGCGTAATAATAATATAGTATGGTAGAACTATGAATTAGAGTAGTGGGTACAATATAGTGCCTGTCAAGCTGACAGCACGCCGAGTGACGTCAGCCTGCAGCTCCAAATATATTCTAAGCGCAATCATACGGCATAATTTTAGTATGCATATGAGGTCATGAAAAGTGCTTTTCCGGATCGAGAGATGGGAATTAATTGTTGATCTCCATAAATTTGGCTGCACGACACAATGGAGCGCAAGGGGAGGACAGAAATAATAGTAATAAGTATTTATTTATTTATTATTTATTTATTTTGTATGTATATACAGACGGACATAGAACCTCCTATTTGGAAGTCGGGTAAAAATGGCGAATCACCTTTTAAAATGTCGATAAATATCACGTTCTAACATCACAAGAAACTTTAGTTTCAATATTTGCGCGGAATGTAAAACCAAACAAATTTTCAATTAATAAGCCTACTTCCTACTATATATAATTAATATTATAAATGTGAAAGTTTGTGAGTGTGGATGTATGTTTGTTACTCCTTCACGCAAAAACTACTGAACGGATTTGGATGAAATTTGGAACACAGATAGTTTATAACCGGGATTAACATATACGATGCTTTTTATCCCGATAATCCCGAATTTTTTGTTACGTTAAATACTACGCGAACGAAGTCGGTGGGCACTGCTAGTTAATTTATAAAAGTAATCACTCAGAAATATCTTATTCAATCATTTACGTGTTACGTCCACCGTCGTCAGAAAGAGACTGAAGCAATGTCGTGAACTGTCGATGCCTTGGAGCGCGAGCCGTTTTTCCAACTACCCTACATCTTGTATGGTGAATTCATAAAACGGAAAACTATAATATTATTTGAAGTAATATATTGATAAATTAAATGGCGCTTATGATATTTGGGTATTCATTGATTAAAACCACAATGTTAAGTCTAATCACCACAGCACGGTGTGACACGCGGCCGTGTAATTCGAGACCCGCCTCGTCCGAACATTATTATTCACCGACAGCGATGAAATGAATTCGTTTTTATTCAAACGCCAGAATGATATAATTAAAATTTGAATACAAGATTAACTCGAGAAAAATTCGATATCGAATTTGGTTTGTTTCGGGGTTTGCGTTCCCGCGAAGGATTGAGGCGTGACCGATTTATTACATTTAACTTTGTTCCTCATATTTGGTTTCCACGTTAAGCAAAATAGTTACCAAAATAATAATAATTAAACTCCTTTAGACGCCGGTTAGTAGACAACCAAATCGGAGCATTCAAATTCAAATTCAAATATTTTTATTTCAAATAGGCCAGATTAACTGGCACTTTTAAAAAGTCAAGAACTAGGTGCATGTTCCAAAACAAAGTCCTATGGAGAAGAACATGCAAGAAACTCCATGGATACATTTTTTCTTTTGTCTTTTTTAAAATTATGTTTGTTTATTTACAGTAGGTATTAAGAGATGTGAGGACAATGTAGGTTAACGCATAAGGCATCACAAATAAGGAAGTAATAGGCCCAGAATATTGCCATGTCAAAAACTTATATCTACTAGGAAGTTATGCTATAATAATGCATCAGTGCTTACATGGTGCTCACATTTTAACATTTTGTCATTATTGTTACAATATTATTTTGCTGTCTATCATTTGATTAGGTACCTACTTTAAATTTATACAATTCAAGTATACCACAATTGAATATGATTTGATTTGGAATAACATTTGCTAGATATAAATGTCAGCGAAGAATTAAATCATAATCATAAAATTTCAAATTGTAATGCCAGTGGGTTGCTGTGTGCAGAGAGGTATTGTATGCCAAGCGTCTTTATCATCAATATAATCTTTAATGCTATAATATGCTTTGGACATTAACGTGCGTTTAATTACGTCTTTGAATTTTGTATCTGGTAGGTCTGTGACGCTAGATGGGATTGTATTGTAAAACCGAACACTATTGCCCATAAACGTTTTGCTGGTTCTACTAAGCCTGTATCCTGGGACTGCAAGCTTGTGCTTATTTCTAGTGTTAATACTGTGGATGTCACTATTTTTATCATAGAAGGAGATATTTTTACGTGTGTACATGATATTCGTGAGAATATATAACGAGGGTAAAGTAAGTATATTTATCTCCTTGAAAAGCTCACGAAGGGAATCGCGGCTGCCTAGGCAGTAAATAGCGCGAATAGCTCTTTTTTGTAAAATAAAGATAGTATTAACATCAGCAGCAGACCCCCACAGCAATATGCCATAGGCCATGATGCTGTGAAAATATGCAAAATACACTAGCCTAGCTGTAGCTATATCAGTCATATGTCTTATTCTCCTGACGGCATAAGCAGCAGAACTGAGTTTTTTTGCGAGAGTTTCTATATGAGGACCCCATTGCAGTTTAGAGTCTACTGTTATTCCTAGGAAGACAGTTGAGGGTACCGGATCTAGCACTTTTCCGTCGAGTTTTACATTGGAATCAACTTTGTTTACGTTTGGGGTAGAGAATCTAATACATTTTGTTTTGCCAGCATTTAAAAGTAAATTGTTTGCAGAAAACCAATTTGAAATCATAGTTAGTGTTTTATTGGGTTCTACAAGATCCCTATCTTTCCTATTCACTTTAAATATAAGTGATGTGTCATCAGCAAATAGGACTATATTAGCCATTGACTCTTTTATTGTGTGTGGAAGGTCATTTATGTATATTAAAAATAAGAACGGACCCAGAATTGATCCTTGGGGAACTCCCATCTTAACTTGAGAGCCTGAGGAAGTAACATTATCAATTGCAACCTTTTGTTCCCTATTTGATAGGTATGAGTTTACAAGATCTAAGGATTTACCATGAATTCCATAAAATTTTAGTTTTAGTATGAGCGTATGGTGGTCTACGCAATCAAATGCCTTGGAAAGGTCACAAAACACACCTATCGCATCCTTCGCCTCTTCCCAAGCCCCTAAGACTGTTTTAATTAGGGTGGATCCAGCATCTTGTGTAGATCGACCTTTTGTAAACCCGAATTGTTTTCCATGTAGGATACCGTTTTCGTTGAAGTATGTTGACATTTGGTTAAGTATAATTTTTTCAAATATTTTGCTTAATGCTGGTAGCACAGATATCGGCCTATAATTAGATGGATTACTTTGACAGCCCGATTTAAATATGGGTACGACTTTGCTATGTTTCATGAGATCAGGAAAGACACCTTCTGCGATGCAAGAATTAAAAATCGACGCCATAATTGGCGCGATGCTGGTTATTATTGATTGAACGGCATTTACTGACAGTCCCCATAGATCCTCTGTTTTTTTAACGGATAATGTTTTAAAAGCCTTTAATATATCTAGAGGTGTGATGGAATGAAATTCAAACAAATGAGCGTTATTTAAAGGCATAACACTTTTTCTTAAAATATTCTCAGCCGCAGCTGGGGACGATAGAAGATGTTTAGTGGTTTCTACCGGAATATTAGTGAAAAAAATTTCGAGAAACTTAGCGACTTCAGCCTTGTCGGACAGTATTAGATTACTGTCATCTATTTTTAGGTTAATATCGCATTTACTTGATGAACTGATTTTACCCGTTTCGATTCGATATTTAATTTTATAATCTCAGTATCACAAAGCAGTATCGCAAAGTTGTTAGTATTTTCTTATAGATATTAATCAGCTTGGTCGACTTCGTTTTATGGAACCTAAGAGCATTTTATCACATACACACATAGCTAGTATCAATGAATTGTAAACCAATAAAAAATAATATAAAATATAATAATAAAAAATGATTTCATGAAAAACACCTCGACACACAATCAAAACAAAACCCGTTACCTCATAGCGATCGCTAACTAAACGACGGCACCACTCCCGACTCTAACAGCCGCGGTCAAATGGACAGGCACACATAAATCGAGGAGCCTCCCTCCCATAATGGCGGGCTCACTCAAATCTAAGCCCAAGCCCAAAAGCCGGATTTCTCCCAGTAATACACTTAAAACGCCTGAGCTTAAATCATCGTCATCGTTTGTTGAACAAGACTCTCCGGTCACATATCAGGCCGGCGACGGCCCCCCTCCCCAGACCCCACTCCCCCCACCCCCCAATAATTTTCGGGCTAGCCTCTCTGTAGGCATAGATTTCTAGTCTCAACGTACAAGGTGGGTGTTTTGTGTTGGTTATGTAGTACGTAAATACAGGAAGGAGTGTATATTTGATCAGTTATAGCATATAGCTGAAGACTGATCGATAAACTATGTAAGGCTGGAACTCGAGCTGGATAGAGTTAGGTTTCTGCGTCAATTTGGTAGTAACAGGATGTTATTATTTAGAATATGTGGACGTTGAAGTGACTCTCTTGAATACGAAAAAGCGAGAGAAAAGTCAGCCGTAACACGGAACCTGATAAATCGGGAGACTGATTCGCAATTAGGTGGATTATTGTCATAATAAAACATCTGGCCCGCTTTGATGCTTTAGAATGCACGTTGGTTTTGTCCGGTAATGTATTTTTCCTAAAACATCTCGATCACAAACTACCATGTGCTCATAATGGCCAGTACTCAAAATGTCATGGGGCAGAATTTCCCGAGCTGAAAGGGCAGTAAGTAGCTGACCCCCGTGACAAATCGGCAAAAGATTACCTAGGTTTTGGTTGTATTAATCTATGAATACACAAGGCATCTGTATTCTTCAACAAAATAATAAAAACAAGTGCATTTTAACGCAACGTAATAAAGATCAGTATCTGATATGAGATGCAAATTGAATGTTAGGTATCGCTAATAATGTGGATTGTGCAATAATTTCGCGTTGATACATAATAAAGTTGCGCGGGCTGCGTGCGCGCCGCTGGGGAGTCGGGCCGGATTTATGTTAGAAATTCGCGTGCGCTAAGCTCCATTTTTGTGCGTAACTGGATTTTTTAGGGTTGGTACGTCATCAGATCATAATTAATTAACTGAGATAAAACGTGTTGGTGGTCACATGTCAACAATAAGTACTTACTTACCTGTGGCCTATTCAAGCTTCATATACATCACAAAATTCGTAAATAAGAAAAACATTGACAGTGTGCTTTAGCGATGATTGTGGTAGCCAAATAATGTTAGTACATTTAATCATTAAATGCCAGGGCATTATCACAGAAAATATTTTTTTCACAGAAACGAGAACGTATTCCTTTTCCGACAGGCCTGAATAAATTTAGTCAAATAGTAATTATTAAATTTATCTTCAACAGAAATGAGAAGTGGATACATCCTTTAATTAACATAAGGAGCTATATCACATATGAGGTTAACCATAACAATATTTCAGCGATGTAGCAACCCTGCCGGACCAGTGGCCGAGTCCTATCGACGCTAGATTTATTCCCGCTGCGTCGTGATTTGCGAGACATTATGATAAGTGGGCGAACGGCACCCGAGCAATTAGAACACCGCATACACAGCTCGGCTGCAAATTAAATAAATTAAGCAATAGACGACGCGACAAAGTCACTATGTTCGTCTTTGTTTGTTGCACAACATTTAAACCTACGTAGGTATTATTCAGACGTCTGAATAATAGTAAAATATAAATAAACATTTAAATAATATTAAAAAGCTTATTATAATTCTTGAACATAGCTTTCAACATTAGAGGTACATAAGTACCTAAGTATATTTACCAAACTATCAATCATACTAATATTATAAAGAGAAAAACTTAGTTTTTTTTATTGTAATGAATAGGCTCCGAAACTACTGAACCGAATTGAAAAAATATTTCACTGTTGGGAAGCTACGCTATCCCCGGGTGACATAGGCTATAATTATCATATTTTCAAAAAAAAATTGGGATCCTTACTAAAACTCGAATAATGTAACCGCAATGTACCCGTGCGAAGCCGGGGCGGGCCGCTAGTTTTAAATAAACAGATATTTAACACAATGTTTTCATCACCAAATAAACATTAGGTACGCTGAAAATATATAATGTAGCTATCAATTAGGTTGCAGGTACCTCATTAGGAAACCAAAAACCGGTAGTGGTGACAATGTGAATAAAATTAATTAATTAATTATCGGACGAAACAGAGAAGTTGTTGCATTCAGCTTGACTTGAATGACAATGAACACCGTTTGGTTTCCTCAATAACCTAGACTTGCATATTACTTATCCAACTACTTAAATAATTATCCAATTACTCGCGATAAATTAGATACCTACTTCGTGAGTGTAACCCAGTTTAGTGATTCAAAAACAGTAGAGAAGAAGGTTATTTAATGACACTCTCATACACTCCACACCAGGCCCCCTAGCCAAGTGGTCTCGTCTACAAGCGTTTCTACAAAACGCTACGCTTAAATGTATGGAAATGACATTACAAGTCGATAA
This sequence comes from Notodonta ziczac, assembly GCA_918843915.1. Classification (NCBI taxonomy): domain Eukaryota; kingdom Metazoa; phylum Arthropoda; class Insecta; order Lepidoptera; family Notodontidae; genus Notodonta; species Notodonta ziczac. The sequence continues at coordinate 9,426,645 of OU974050.1, read as the reverse complement.
GTAGATCACGTGACTTATGTCATTTCCATACATGAAGCGTAGCGATTTGTAGAAACGCTTCTAGACCAAGCCACTTGGCTAAGGGGGCTGGATCTATAAAGGTTGTTTCGAAATTCAAAAATAATGGTTAAGGAAGCGAGAGGGATAGAAGAGAGAACTTCACATTCACATTCCTTGGTCTATGTCTATAGTAACTCGGTAGTAAATATCTTCAATGTTAGTAGGTCACGCACGACATAACAAGTTACTAGATAGTTCTATAACATATAGGTAGTTCAGTATATTACTGATAAATGGCACATAGAGGCAGGCTTCCCGCTCTAAGTATAATGTAGAGTATACGTCAGTTGATTCATTACATCGCAATTAAGGCCCGATAAGAGTTGTAATTACGTATGCTAATCGCGAATTTAATTCGATGCACTTGTACTAAGATACAGCGGCAGTATGTAGGGTGTCTGTGTATTCGAGATTCTTGGGAATGTCCTGTGTTTTAAGAAAGTGAGTTAGCGACCTGTATGTTTATTTTTAAGCGCAAAAATGCTAGACGAGTAAGTGATTGAATATATGTTCTAGCTTATAACTATTCGTATATAAATTCACCTACTTAGCGGTTTCACCATTATTTTTTTTGTTGTCATGGGATCACCTGGATATTTCTTAGGTATAGTTGGATCTAGTAGGTGGCGTTATTGTCGACATTCAGAAAACAAAATCTAAGCTAGCGAAGCGGCAGATAACAGCTAGAAATACTTTATACTTGCAAAAAATATAGGGACTTGTCCTAAAATTTCGGATTTAAACCATGGAACACCTAATTGGTAGCCCGTCGCTCGAGACCTTGTTTGCATTACTTGATATTTCCAATATATTATAATTAATTAAGTATAATTAAATTAAAACTTTAAATGTAGTCTGTGCGTCTTAAGTTTAACTTACTTTATAGCAACAACTTTGCTAAGTAGACCACTGAAATTATTATATACTAGCTGAGCCCGCGACTTCGTCCGCGTGAAATTTAACTTAACAAAAAAGCCCGCACCCGCGTTCTGAGCCTGCGCTAGAGGACCGATTTTTAAAAATTTTGATTTTCTAAAATAAAAGTAGCCTAAGTTACTGCTTATAACATCAGCTATCTACCAGTGAAAGTCCCGTCAAAATCGGTCCACCCGTTTCGGAAATACTCTTTACTTTCATGTATTTTTTTACGCGTAACCCTAATTGGTTTTCTAAAATTAAAGTAGCCTTAGTTACTCCTTATAACATCAGCTATCTGCCAGTGAAAGTCCCGTCAAAATCGGTCCAGCCGTTTCGAAGATTACCCGGAACAAACACACAGACAGACAGACAGACAGTCAGACAGACAAAAATTTTATAAATCGCGTTTTTGCTATAGGTGTCGTATGTACTTTGATATGCACTTAGTGAAAAGGTGCTATTTTGAAATTACAGACACTCCAATTTTATTTATTTGTATATGTATAGATATTGTATTTATTCTTCAACTTTCCTTTACAAAATTATAAAATAGGTTATTCGTTTTTAAACCATTTTATATTTTTAACAATGATTATCACGCGCGAAGTTTTGGATCAAGCCCTATTTAAAAAGATGTCTCAAATCTGCCCAATCTATCCGAAGTCTCTGATCAACCGTTAGGGAATTGAAGTCGTGATTGATATTGATAGATATATATGACTTCAAAAAATCCTTTGAATCATACAGACAGACAGACAAACAAAAAGGTATTATTAATATAAGTACCTACTTACTTAATTAAACGGACTTGTATTTAACATAATAAAACGTGGGTACCTTGTATACCTTGATAGCGTAATGACGTAATTATAAATTACTAGCTGTGCCCACGGACTTCGTCCGCGTAGTATTTAACGTAACAAAAATTTCGGGATTATCGGGATAAAAAGTATCCTATATGTTAATCCCGGTTATAAACTATCTGTGTTCCAAATTTCATCCAAATCCGTTCAGTAGTTTTTGCGTGAAGGAGTAACAAACATACATACATACATACATACATACATCCACACTCACAAACTTTCACATTTATAATATTAGTAGGATTATTAGTTAAGTGCTCAAGTTTAGTATTATTATCTACTCTGAATTAACGAATGTAATTACTAAGTTAATTTGTTTTTCGTGAAGTACGATCAGTTTAATTAACTTAACAAAATGTGTCAAGTTCATGTGGTTTTATGAATAAAACACCTTAGAGCATCCGGCCAAAGGCTTTCCCGTAAGGAACTGGAAAATAGTTCCCGTCACTAATGACGTCACAATAGGTGTTAAAAATTCTGCACGCTTGGTTTCAATACAAATAGTGATACTTGCGCTATCTATGTAAATCTATTCTAATCTATGTACATATATCTGTGGTAGGTACTTATAAGGTAGCTGATGTAAGTACATAGGTAGATGCCTAGTGAATAAATTCTATATTATCATGTAAATAATTTGTTTTCGAGTTGTGACATATATTCAGGGACCCGTAGACTTTAAATTATGTGTCACAACTCTCGTGTTTCGGGCTTAGAACACATTCAAAGACCTAGAAAACATTGTGCACTGGATTCATGAGAAGCAGCTACCAACAGCCAAGAAAACTTTCATAAAATGTTGCATAGTAAGTACTTGATAAATGACAATAATACCAAATTTTAATAATTGAAAAAAAAAGATTTAATTTTGATATTTTTATTACACTTTTAAAATGGATACCCAATAGTCATCCAAATCCCCAAGTATTCTTTCAGACTTTCATAACAGCCTGTATACAGGTTGAAACAGAAAGGGTGTACTTTTTTTCAAAACTTAACTTTGTCATTCTAAAACTATCAGCTTTGAAGGAAACTTGAAATACAAAAAGTATTATAGGGATACAGCTGTTGACAGATTTCATAATTCTACAAAACCTTCAGTACTTCAACTGTCCCACAAAGCCGATAGTTTTAGATTTACAAAGTAAAGTTGCAAAAAAAGTAGTATACCCTTTCTGTTTCACCTAGTATAATAAGCGACAGCATGCTTTTTCAATGGCGATAAGATAACATACGTTAGAAGATTGTTCTCGAACTAAAGGTCGGATTATTCAGGCCCTCTGACAAACGAATGCTTCATGAAAACAACCACTCAATTCATATTTATCCATTGCCAGTATTGCATAAAGCAATATTTCACTAAATACATCTAACAGCAGACATTCACACGCAATATGAAGACAATTTTACCTGCACACAACCGTTTCTTTATTTTTAAAAGCGCACCATATCATAATTCAATACTGATGTTCCGGCCACACTTATAATTGACAGAACAAAAGTGTTAAAAACTCACTTAAACAGCCCTTCAATGTGTCACCGAAAATTGGCCGCAGGATGGGCCGTGACAAAAACTATTTGATACCTGTTAAAATATTAACAGTTTTCGTATTAATACACCTCAATGCAACGATCAGTCGACGCTGAATAAATTGAACATCGGAATGAAGGCTACGGTATACGGTAGAATTTTTATGGAACAAGGTATGGTACAATATATGTGAGTATAAGTGAACGGTGGTATAGCCACGCTGTAGCCAATTGACTACAGGTCATCAAGATATTGACTACAGGTCATATACATACAAGCTTACTGCCCCTTACAGAAAATAGACGTGGAGTAGCTATTATAGCTGCGATTCGTACGATGTGTGAGAGAGCCGGTAGCCCACCTACATCCCTGCCTTACCCACTCTCTGTCCCACTCGCTTTCAGATCGGCTACGTGCGAGAAATGCCTTTGGTATTGCAAGCATCTACTAGGTAAAACGAAATGGGTATACTATTTTCTTTGCATCTTAACTTTGTAAATCTCAAACTATCGGCTTTGTGGGACAGTTGACGTACTAATAGTTTTGTAGACTTGTGAAATCGGTCAACAGCTGTATTCCTATAACACCTTTTGTTGTTCAAGTTCCCTCCAAAGCTGATGGTTTTAGAACTACAAAGTTAAGTTTTGAAAAAAAAAGTATACCCATTATGTTTCACCTTGTATATGCTACAATATCTACTTAACGTTAAGCGGGCCGTTCGGTTGTTTACCGACATTGTTAAATAGGTATATGAAAAAAACACTTAGCTACTTATTAAAAAATAATATAGTGTTCTCTTGAAGATGTATCCAGATGTGAAATGTAGTAAAATTGGAACGCTGATGTATTTAGTCCATAGAAGATTAGTCTGGTCACATCTACCGCGCACAATCCCCCTTCATACCAGGGGAGCTTTCAGCTATAGTCAACCTGCCGGTCACTTGTATAAATCTATTGCGACGTACCTAGTGCTTAGTTTATAAGTAATTAGCTTTTGCAGCTTTGTTAGCGTCATTTTATTTACTGGGTGGCAACAACAGCACCGTCTGCCAGGTGCAACCACAGCTAAGAACCATCCAGGTGACTCCATAAGTACAACAAACAACATTAAAATCTGTCAAGCCGTTTAGGAGATGAATAACGAACACACGCACACTAGATTTTTATATTAAGTACTTTTATAAAGCTTACAATCTATGTGTTTCGGAAGAAAACAATCATGAAGTAAGCGCGACTTATTATTCAGAGGTACCTATCAGGTATTTAGAGGTACAAACGCCGTTATCACATAGACAACTAAAGCTGGGGTGGCCATTAAAAAGTCCATTGCATTCATAAAAGCGGCAGCGGCCATCGACCGCAAAAAACTATCCAGTGCTGAATAGAAAAAAAATGCAAAAAAACAACATTGTGCACACTCAAAACGAGCGCAGATTGTCGCGGTTCGAACCCTGCGCCGACTGTTATTAATTCTTGGACGGGCCGGGCCGACGAACCGCAACGGACAATCGAAAAATAAAATAACTATCATTCATTTGCGCACAGATCATATTTACCTTTGTAGCTTCACTTGGGATGCGACTGTCATTATTCGGTAGGTAAATCTAGGCAGTCAATTCACTACAGCTCATATTCGGACTGGCTCGCCGGAATTCAAATTCAAATTCAAATCGTTTATTTTGTTTACAATTTATTAAAATAGGACAGCATCATAGTGATCCACTCCCAATAACCTATGGCGTACCTCAAGGGAGTATCCTGGGCCCTGCTCTATTTCTTCTTTATATTAATGACCTTCTCAAAACTAACCTCTTTAAAGCTAAAATCATCTCTTACGCTGACGACACAGCAATACTCTTCCACGGCTCGTCATGGGAGGACACACTTAAAACTACGGAGTCAGGTATATCCAAAATAATAAAGTGGTTAAATTACAATTTATTAACTCTAAATATCAGTAAAACTCAATTTTTAACCTTTTGCAAAACACAAGCTTCAAAACCAACATTCAAACCAATAATTAAAATTCACTCCTGTTCAGATCCTCAGAGCAACAACAACTCCTGTGACTGTGAACACATCAAACACACAACAACAGTAAAATATTTAGGAATAACATTGGATGAAAACCTAAACTATAAGCAGCATTTAACCAACCTCGCCGGTCGCGTAAGAAAGCTTATATACATCATGAAAAACCTTAAAACCTGCGCCCCCCCTCACATTCTTCAACTAGTTTACAAAGCTCTGTGCCAGTCTGTGATGCAATACTGCATCTCTGTCTGGGGAAATGCTGGCAAAAGCTATATGTTAGGCTTAGAAAGAGCCCAGCGAGCTGTAATAAAAGTCCTTCTGAGCAAACCTTTCCGCTTCCCAACTGTTACACTATACCAAGAATTTCCAGTCCTTACTGCTCGTCAATTATTCATTCTCAGTGCTACTCTAAAATCACACCGTATTTCTACTAACAGCTCAGACTATGTATTGCTTTTATCGAGAAGAGTATATAGAATCCCAGTTCCCACTGTAAAATCCCTATTCGCTACTCGTTCACCCATGTACTCACTTCCATACACTTATAATATAGTTTGCAAATTTTGTAATATAAAATCCAGCACCATATTCTCATGTAAAAAAACTGTTACACAGTGGCTTCTCACACTAACTTATAACGACACGGAGGACATGTTAAAACCTCTTCGGTAGTATTTACATTTTCAACATCTGACGTACCTAACACACATACACAAACACACCCTAACATATTCATTACATCTCACACACACTTCACTACACACCCACTCAAACACACAAACACACTACCTATTCTTATAACAACTACTCTTAGACAACACTAAGCGTACTAATTTGTAAACTCATACGTTCCTCACTGAACCTATTCAGCAATTTTAATTATGTTCCTTGGTCTCAAGATACAGGCTGCCCTGCGCGCCTAGTTTGAGTTCCAATGATAATTATATTATGTGATTATAATGGAATAAATTTTATGTCTTTATTTTATGTCTTTATGTCTTTATGTTTAGTCCTACGGGGGCATTTACAAATTGCAATTTTTTCAATTTTTTTTCTTATATCTACAACCGGATCGGAATGCGATCTCGACTGAGAAGATGCGACAAGAAACTCAGCGGGCTTGTCTTTTTACATGTAACGTATACGAGTAGTCATTATAGCTGCGTTTCTTACTATGAGTGATAGAGCCGGAACTCTCTTCCCCTCTCTCTGTCCCACTCCCGTTCAGGTCGGCAATGTGCGAGCAGGACCTTTGGTATTGCAAGCATCTATAAAAAAATATAACTTCTTCGGACATTTTCATGCGCATCGTATACTTTATTGTTTAAAAAACCCTTCTACACAATTTACTGAAATATAAACCTATAATAGGTTCACTTCAAAAACACTTCGACACTGCCTCGACCTATAGCTACCTTTCAGGAAGCCTAAATACCTAAAAAAACGAAACGAATAATTTGTCCTGGATAAAATCAAACTGCGACCACTTCACCCTATAAGCTACTGATGTGCAGGGCATCTGTACTTTTTCACAATTTCGTTAATAATTAAGCACAAAACCAAAAAATGACAAAGCCATTCGGCGCTCCGTTTCGAGTGGGATCCAATTGATTACACTTACCTATATATAAATATGCCTATGTGCTTACGATGATATTATTATAGACGTATTTTACAGCCAAATAGTGACTGCTTCGCTCTTCTTCTTATACAGGTGTCGCTTATAAAGATCATTCCTTCTGCAGCATCTTAAACCACCTTATACGACATAGTATTTGCTCCCTTTCCATACTTTCTGACTACAAAAGGATTTAGATGAGCCTTCTAAATAAGTTGTAGGTAAGTATAGTCTGCCGATAACTTTATTCTGAATACGGCTGAACAGATCTCCATCAAGCTGACCACATAATAATTCGAGTAATCACCAGTCAAATAAAATCCACGTTGATATCAGACTAAGCGCTAAGGAGTTAAGATGTAATACATAGATAAAGGGATGACAGTTATATATTAACTCTCTTTGCGTTAAGGGTTACCCAGAAGGAGCAAGCTCTAACATTAACTAAATTCACAAATCAGTTGTAATTTTTAAGTCTTTGGATGACTGTAGCAACGTAGCTCAAGAAAGAAGGAAACGATTTCAACGCAGTCTTTTTTGGAAATCTATATCTAGCAACAAAGCAATTGAAAATATCAATTCAGGGTTATCATAGCGGGTCCGATAAACTCAAAACTAATAAAATAGCGTCTTTCCTTTGAAAATACACCTATACACAATCAAAAACTTAACTTTCCTAACACAAGTTAACATCCGCAAACTGAATACAATTAAGTTTATTTTCAAAACGGAACCTGTATCTTTAAGTGCACTGATTATAATGAATAATTCAAGCAGCGAGTGTCTCGACCTGCTTATACTGCGTGGGCCTCATTCGAATTCAGACTTATTAAACTTATCTTTGCTTCTGAATATATTAGGCTAACTATTGCTAATTAATCCGTGAATTAAATTTTCGCAAGAAACCCAGTCGAGTTGGTAGCCGCTTGTACTGAAAATAATTCCGCATTGAATCACTTATTTTTCAACCAATCATCGCCCAATGTTGAACTTAGTATATTCCATACAACTCCATTCTTTGCGGTATTTTCCTTTCACGCATCCCTGCGACAGACCAGGGGCCCAAGCAATACGTTAAAACTGACGTTGAATGCCTAATAGGTATACATAAGTAATAATATACGTTCTCAATCAACATTATTAACTCATTAAAACATTGCAAATGCCGCAAGTCCTGTTCTAAGCCATTAATATAAAATATACCTATCTATCACGAAACAAAAAAACGGAATCGTGACTTATTCATACATAGCAACAAACAAGCTTTTGCCTGTCAAGCAAATCTGTCACTTATTGCGAGAGAGACAACCGCTTTCGTTGCATTAACATTTTATTAACATTTCCCGTGCGTCATTAGGGTTGAAATTTGAATATCAGTTGATCGGAAATGCACAAATTAAGCGAGTGATCTGTTGCCAGTAATGAGCTGAAAGGGACGTAATGATGGGGACGGGGTTGGAACAAAACAACACTCTTGCTTACCTCAGCGCGGCGGTCGGGTAACGAACGGCTACCGGTTGTAAGGAGGAGGCTTTATGACGTAGATGATTTCAGTAGGTAGTTCTCAATTTATTTGGAAAAAGCAATCGTAATGATGAGGTCTGATGCAATGACTAGGAAAAGGCAGTTTATGATAAGAACATTTCAAATTTGACAAACCTAGTAATTATCAAACTCATACACAAAATTGTTTTTATTAATGTAATCCAAAAAAGCACTTTATTAATAGTCAGGATCTACAATCTTTGATCAAACTACTAACGACAGCAGTAAACTGAAGCCCTACCTACAGTCCTAAGCAGCTCCAACACCAAGTTGGAAATGACCCAGGAGCTGATTTTTTCAGGTTTACCCATCCATATTAGGTATGTATTCATTAATCCAGAGCGACATTTAATGAGACACTAGTCAGTCAGGGTCAGTTGACTGAAGGATACCCAGTTCCGGCAATCTGATGGAAGTTAGCATTCTGACGTGAGTAGCTATTGTGGCTGAGTTGATTGATGAGTTGACCTATCTCTAATGTCAAGAAAAAGAGAGGGCCGATACTTGATGCAAAAAAGTGCACTCTACATGATGACAGCATCCAATGCTCCTTATTAATAAGGAACGGTAGGTCCCGGCACACACAGACAGACAGACGGACACGGCCACGGCGAGCGACATTTGTAATGATACTAAATAGTTGCGCGCGGTAGGTGCCCCGCAAACGAGTAATGCGTTCACAACTACCTCTGCAACTACTCAGTGGACGGTGTTATGTGAAAAGAAACCATTCACGTAATTCGGTGGAAACGTCATTGATCTGTCAATCACAGTCAAAGAAGAGGCTTTTTAAGAATGAATGTGGGAGTGTGATTGGATTGCACACCTCATTTGCGATTTTGGCATGTTCCAAATGTTGCATTAAAGATTACGTCACTATAAGTTATATTCGTTACATACTCGTATATATCGTTAATCGGAATCGGACTTAGGAGGTGACACAACGGACCGTCTGATAGGAACTATAAGATTGCGGATGTGGTACGAATATTTCTGACCAATCAAATGACTACAAATTTTCGATTCTTCTGTGTACATAATTTCAAATCCATATTCTTCCATCTAGAGGTACCTCAATGCATTGGAGAGACCAAATAAAAACAGTCACCAAGGCTCCACTTAATTAAAGCGTTCGCCAAACGTTGGCTCGAGACCAGTGGCGACAAATTATAGAAGAAAGAAAGAAGAACAAATAAAATATCATTTATTTGGCATAGCTCAAATGAAACCTTACAAAAAGATCTGCCTAGACAGCCTATTGCCAGGCGTAAGCTTGGCAACTGATTCTCATCTGGGACCTGGACAGAGCATAATCAAGAGTATCCGCCAACTTCAAACATGGCCACGACCGCTCTATCAAGAGTACAACAACTGAGAAAAAGAAAATCCACGTTGCCATTTTTTAAATTCCTCACTATAGCATGCCGCGGTCCAGTCAATAAGTCAGAAGCACCTATCTGCGTAATGTCTCGGCGACATTTACATATTTTAATGAGCAGCGCCCGCCTATCTCCCGGCTGGCTAGCGGTAGCGCCGCAAGCGCACCTAGCCTACATCCACACGCTCTCGATACACTGTTCAAAACTAGTTTGGAATTTAGTGTTTATTTTGAGAGTAATCTGATGATGTAAAACCAAATTCGTGTAATAATTGTTATTATTCCATTATACTATCATAATATTAAAACATACGATCATGGTTGGCAAATATACCGGGATTATTTGATCCACCTAAATCGATTAATCCATTATTTCGGGGTCTGACCTAAAAAAAAAGTTATCTTTTATTAAACGACTCACAGTTGCCTCAGCTATGCTAACTTTGAAGCCAAATCTGAAACCTTTCGGCAGTCTAAAGCAGAGACTGTGCGTCTCCCATTCTCTTAGATTAGGAAGATAAATAGGGACCTAAACAAACTATGATATTCCATATGAAAAATGAAAAATTATTGATTTATCTCGAAGTCTACATGTTAACAAGTTATATTTTTAATCCGTTTACAAATGATGTCCGTAGACTGGAGAAACAAAAAAGAATTTTTTTTTTTTTTTTTAAAGATTTCTAGCAATGTGTGTTTATCACATTACTTGCATTCCCTTTAGCCCCTCCAACTAAGCTAATGCTTGTACTAGGAGTGGGCTCACGTCAATAGTTTAATGGCCAGGATCGGGATCGAACCCGGAACCTCTTAGCTACGAGGACGGCCCCTCTAACCACTAGGCTATTGACGCTTAAATAATGGAAGCGTACTTCACTTGTGACCCTTAAACTAGGCATAGCCTGTATCGTAGGGTCCAGATATAGTAGGTATATTTACCTAGTAGGTAATAGGCTGTAGTAGACCTCATTGGCGTTACCTATACCTACAGGAAAACTTATCTCAATCCCAAATACATTGAAAAAGTAGCTGTTAACATACAGTCTAGTGTTCCTTGAGGGTGAATCGTGTCGGTTCCGACTCGTGCATATTCATGGCGGCGTCGTCTGTGAGGACACGCGGGATAATTAGACACCCCTAATTGATGGTAAATCTAGTAGATTCAAAATAGAACCTTATGAAATTATGAAAGTAAGAACATTGTTCCACAATCACCGATTTCTTGTAAGTTTTTATACATCATTGTTGATTTATTGAAAGAAGAATATTCCATATCTGCCTAATTATATTATTATAGATAGAGCTAAAATTTATTGTAGTTATATTAAATATGTTTTTAGGAGGTAATCTGTGGAACTATTGCTCCATTTAAAAAAAAAACAATTTCACTGTTATACCTAAAGCTAAGCTATCTTTGTGTGAAAAAGCAATCTCATGCGGGTGGTGACGCGGGTATGTTCATATACTTAAAAATTATAGTTAGGTAATTCTAATGATGCAGTATCGGTTTCCACCAAAATCGTCCCCGAACCTCCTCTGAGTATTTTCACGATGCCTTACAATTTCGGATTTGGCCCTACACGTACCTTTCAAAAATTCACCGTAAGGCACGTTATTAACCTGTAGGTTAACGCTACAATAATCGTTATCGACTTCAGTAGGCATACGTATAATAATGAAAAAAGCCCCAACCAAACCACAATCAGACATTGCGAATTCAGCGTCACATAACTCATTTATACCTGCCACACTGATGTATATGCTTACCCTACATGAAATTCATTAACAAAGCCGCCTAATAACTTCCCCCTCCGACTGGGGGGAGGTCAACAGGGGGCGTGGGGGGGTTGACAAACAGCACCCTGTAATGTGCTACTGTTGAATTGCAAAAATCTCATTATGCTCTAACTGTCGTTATAGGAGTAATTAACTACCGGCGACAGAGGGCGCGGTGGAGTAGCTTTTATGCAAATTTTTTGTGCTGATTAGATAATCTTAGATCTGGGTGTCACTGGGATCGCCGCCAGTCCATTTTACGGCATCCATTGTACAAATGTTGCTTAGTTTGGGACCATACAGTTGGTGTGTCAGTCTGACGATATAAATTTAAATTTATTTATTATTTAATCCTACCTTTTAGAAAAGGGCCAATTGCCTACGCATCCTACGCTATCTTTGTCTTTTGTTTACTAACCTAGATACTTTTTTCCTAAGATATCAATTGTATTGCTAGGCTTTCAGCACCGTAACTAAGTTGTTAGCGATAATTATTAAGTAGTTATATATTTTTTATTCAAAGGGACCTAAAGAGCATCTCATTTTAGATCGAAACCGGGTTTTACAAACATTGCTTGATCAAGTAGATACACGATTGTGTTTACCTAACATTGGATTCCTAATTTCAATTCAGGGCAAATCCATCAAGCCTTCAACTCTAAATAGTTAAACTGATAATATTGCAATATCGAGTCCGCTCCACAGCATGCCCTGTCCAATGGTAATTGTGTTTCGTTATAACGAGTTTTTTGGCCGGGAGCGGTTCGCGGGCGGCGCGCGACCCGCCGCGAACCTGTGTTCCGCATTTGCTTTGCAATGTTCATTTGACTTCACCACAAGATCATTGTAGCAGTGCAAGAGTACTGCTACTTCTGTCTGCTACTTGTGCATGAGAGGGTTAAATTTGATTGGATCAATGAGCTAAAATATTCAAATTTGAGAGCTGCTTACGTTTTCACCTTTGGCGCGTGATATTTAAAAAACTAATTGATGTCTTAGCACTGCTGCACAGTGGGCCACCAGTGGAAGAAAAGACCACTGACCGCCACAGGTTCCATGCATGGTATATGATACGCACGCTAAGTGTTCTAGTGACGGCTTACGAGCCACCCACAAGGTCCATCGCTCGTGGCTTCATACCACTAGTGGCTGCGTCGTCTGGCTCAGTCTCGGCCTTGGTGGTGACCGTGCGGCAACATACGTGCTGCCGCATAAGGCTATTAAAATAGGAGTCACACGAAATAATTGAACATTCGCCCGGTTGTCAACTTAACTTGCGGGACAGTTAATAGGTAAACAATATCAGGCCATGAATTAAAAAGTATTCTTATTTTGAGCTTAAAACGATCACAGAACAGATAAATAGCTTAGACTAATATGTTTAAACTTTCAATCAAAAGTCAGATCTATAGTGCTATCAACAGCCATGTTGTCCACAGCCTCGGCCATTTGCTTCTCAACGTCATCCACCATCTCATTGGCAGTCACTTCTTCTGGTTCCTTTTGTTTAGAGACCGGTGTCTCCGGTCGATTGATCGGTAGCGCTACGGTTTTACGGCGCTTCTCTTTGGAACCTGAGGAGGCTGGAACTAGGGCGTTTAAGTGGCTTTTCTGAAACAAATTTTCTTCTAAATGTACTTACTTACCTACTTACTCTTAGACGGAGCACTAACCTTGATCCCTTCTTAAGCAATGTAATTTTATCAATTTATATTTAAGGCAGTAGACTCAAAATAATAAATTTAACGTCCCACTCATGGGCACTGGCCTCCTTTCGATACGAGAGGGATGCAGGCCCAAGTCTTAGTACCAATCTGTGCGGGTTGGTGGATTTCGCAAGTCTTTTGAAAATTAGTTAGATTCTCTAAGACATGCACGTTTCCTCACGATGTTCACCTTCACCGTAATCAAGTGATAATCATATAAATTATGATTCGCTCATAGTTTTCGAAAAACTCTAAGGCCCGCCTTGTGCCCGCGAGACACGTGCTAAACCAATCGGCTATCACTGCTATCACTGCTTACTTAAATACTTAAGCTTAATGATGAAGCTCCAGACTAAAAATGACAGATAATATCTCATACAGCTAAGTGGAACTTATACATTTAAATAATGTATGTAATAGGTATCTACATTACATCTGCATTTATTCAACACATTCCAGCGGTCGTGACACACCGCCGATTAGTTCGTCAAACACGTCGCGTGTTGTAATTCGACCAATTAGGCGTACGGCGTATCATTTCGAGTCGAAAATAGCAATTGCATAAATAAACTCGACTCCATCACGCGGCTGTTTAAAGATTCAGTATCGAATTTAAATTTAAAATCGGTGTTAATATCACTGGGATCCGATTCGCGCGGCGTTTTGTGTGTGCAATAACATATGACTTCTGGCGCACTTCTGACGACCGCTTGGCGCAGTGGTTCGAGCGTAGGCCGGTCGGCTCACTGCGCCGGGTGGTTGCGGGTTCGATTCCCGTCGAGGTAAATTTCGGAAATGGCCGTTCGTAATTTGCCCTGGTATGGGCGTCACTGGGATCGCCCCCACTCCATTGTACGGTACTTACCTATAGTACAAGCATTGCTTACTTTGGTACCATACAGTTGGTGTGTTCGTCCGGCGATATTTATCAACCGACTTCAAAACGGAGGAGGTTATCAATTCGTTTGTATTTTTTTATTTATTAACTCGCTGTGCCCCCCGATTTCGTCCGCGTAGTATTTAACGTAACAAAAATTTCGGGATTATCGGGATAAAAAGTATCCTATATGTTAATCCCGGTTATAAACTATCTGTGTTCCAAATTTCATGCAAATCCGTTCAGTAGTTTTTGCGTGAAGGAGTAACAAACATACATACATACATACATGTATACATCCACACTCACAAACTTTCACATTAATAATATTAGTAGGATTTACAAAAAAATTTGACGTGACGATTAAACGAACTGAGATATTGGCACTACTTAAGATCATCCCTTAATTATGTATAACTCTAAATTGAATATTAAAAAATCCCCGATTCGACGAGTTCCTAATCTACAAAATAGCTGATAATTTTCAAACGGCTGATCCGATTTTCATGACGCATAGCTAAGAACACTCGCGACCAGAATACCTTTCTAACAAAAAAAAAAAAACTGTTCCTCCGCTTCGCCGCTACGATGCCACAGACAGATACGCGTATTAAACTTATAACACCCCTCTTTTGTCGTCGGGGGTTTAAAACACATTCATTTAATAAAATACCTACCTACATAAAGCACCTTCATTTAGTAATTTTGACAGTAGTAGAGGCAAGCTATAGCCAGTTGACTATCGGTCCTATGCGGGATGGCTCAACTGGGATAGTACCACCCTCTCACAGGAGAGCGGTGTGAAGAAGCTTATTGAGTGTGAGATCTGGTACCCGCTCCCTTCTGTCCCATCTCCTTCAGGTGGGCAACGACCGAGCAATGACTTTGGTATTGCCATCATCTATAGGCTACGATTACTGCTTAACATCAGGTCGATCGTACCTACGCTTGTTTGACGACCATGTTATACCAATAATGTATACTAGGTGAAACAAAAAGGGTATACTATTTTTTTTGCAACTTAACTTTGTAAATCTCAAACTATCGGCTTTGTGGGAGAGTTGAAGTACTAAAGGTTTTGTAGACTTGTGAAATCGGTCAACAGCTGTATTCCTATAACACCTTTTGTTTTTCAAGTTCCCTCCAAAGCTGATAGTTTTAGAATTACAAAGTAAAGTTTGAAAAAAAAAGTATACCCTTTATGTTTCACCTTGTATAAAGATCTGATAAATCTTACCAATGAAGGATTTCTTCTAACCAGAAGTTTAACATCGTCTGAATTGATCGTTGCTCGTTTGGCGTGCCTGTGAAAAAAAAACTAAATAAACATAGATACTTACATAATAATGATTCTTCCTCGTTTTCGTAAGTAGGTACTTATAAGTTAGTGGTGTCGGAATTTTCAGGGCGGCCGAAAGCTATGGCTTATCGACTGTTATAGCCGGAACTGACAGCTTAAGGTGCCGTCCTAAGCACGAACGGGAGCGCACAGTTGTAAATACTACTAGCGGTCATCCATCTAGGCGTGTATCACCACAAGCGCTTCTGTAGGGAATGATAAGTAAAAACCTACCTACCGACTTTCACATTAAAATTAACTTTTCAATGTCCCGCTGTTTGGCATCGGTCTACTCGGTATCGATATAATCAACCACGCAATCCCATTGCAAAAGCCGCATAAGAAGTCTTAAGCAAATCAAATTATTATTGCAATTGGTATCATAAACGGAAGTTACAGGTGCCTACTTATCTGCGTACTATCAAATACATAAAAAATACGAAACCCTAATAATAACTATTAGTAGGTAACAATTACCCTGGCCTAGTAATGTAAGTAGGTAAGTACGAACTTTGCAAATGCTTCCAAATCGCTCCCGTACACCGAAAGTTTCTTATAAACTAGTTCCGCTATCACTTCCACTGCGGGTTTTGTTATTTCCAATCCGAGAAAATGACATGCTTCCGAGGAAATGGATCGTACGTCCCGATGCAAAGCCGCGCGAATCTTCTGAAAATAAAACATTGATACAGCGCCATCTGATGAAAATAGTTGAAACAAAATTGTAGTATAAAAACCACAATAACTGTGACAATAACCCACGTTCACTTTTGTAATAGTTTCTCTTATTGACGTATAGATG
The DNA here is from genome assembly GCA_918843915.1 of Notodonta ziczac. Lineage (NCBI taxonomy): Eukaryota > Metazoa > Arthropoda > Insecta > Lepidoptera > Notodontidae > Notodonta > Notodonta ziczac. The sequence continues at coordinate 9,410,198 of OU974050.1, read as the reverse complement.
ACAATTTATTACAAAAATAAAAATTATTTTTACAGGTTTTACGGGTAATATACGTAAATCATGATTTAAAATTTTATATGAATTCTTGATACCAGCACTGAGAAAACTAAATTTACCAAGTACAAAGTTACTAATTCGATACCTACTTATTCACTCAAAAAAAACTTACCTGTGCGGAAGATAAATTGTCAAAGCTTGTCATGTTTGTTTTAAAATAAATAATTGAATTTCAGACAGTTTTTTTGTATGTCAATGCTCACGATAGATAAAGTTTTTCTTTTGTGCTGGATTAACAAATTATAACCTCAATCAAAATAGTAAATAAACAAACCATAGACGCATAGACATTTTGGCATAGACTATACATACACTTAATATTTTTTAAATTTGTACCATAAACAGAAATAACAGTCCATTCAAAAAATAGTTAATTTCGGGGGTTTAGAAAATTATAAATATAACACCACTATCAAAAAGCGAAACAATCGAAGTATAGCTGTTTGCTATTTCATGAAGGGGTCAAGATCTTTACCAAAGATAATATTACAATCAAGCTGATTACAATACTACATCTGCACAATAATATTATTTCGAGCTGAGCCCGCGAAGCCCGCTCCCGCGTTCTGAGCCCGCGCGACAGGAAACATTTTTTTAAATTTTGTTTTTCTAAAATAAAAGTAGCCTAAGTTCTTTATAACATCAGCTATCTGCCAGTGAAAATCCCGTCAAAATCGGTCCAACCGTTTTGGAGATTACCCGGAACAAACACACAGACAGACAAAAATTTTTTAAATCGCTTTTTTGCTATAGGTGTCGTATGTACTTTCATATACACTTGGTGAAAAGGTGTTATTTTGATATTACAAACAGACACTCCAACTTTATTTATTTGTATAGATGTATAGATGATACTTTGTAGTGATGTAACGAATATTCGCATTCGCATTCGAATTCGCGAATATTCGCATGTTTTTTGACATTCGCATTCGCATTCGCATTCGCAAGAATCTAGGCGAATGTTTGGCGAATGTTTTTGAAAAACAAAAAGGTAATGATGTATAGATGGAAATGGAATTTTAATACAACTAATAAGAATTATATATCTTTTAAAAAATTGCTCGTAGGTTGGCCCTTATAGTACTGCTTTTAGGTTCATAAGCAGCTTTATAGGCACAAGTGCTTTTGACTTTACATTTTTTAAATCTTAGGAAAGAATCCTTAAATAGTAAATAAATATATCTGGCTTTGCCAGACCCATAGATAAATGTAAGTGGCCAAATGCATGACGGACTAAGCATACTATATGTAAAGGGTTCCGTAGATATTCCGCCACTTTTCGATAATACGGAACCCGAAAAATAAAAGTGATGTATCTTTTATTGATATGAAACATTGAATACGGCTGCTCTCGTAACCTATTCTTTTCTGCGATATGAATAAACTATTGGCTACCGTATAGTAAACAATTATGTTACAAAATTTATTAAACCGGCATTCATAGACACCTTAAGCAAAAGTGACATAAAGTTTTATTTTCTTTTTAGACTGGCGAAAAGTTCTTAATAGGAATTTTAATTCAAATAATTAAGTCGTGATTAGACTGGGTGCATAAGCAGTGGTGCGTGGGTTTGAGACTCAGTCCAAACTTTCGTTTTATTTAAATTAATTATATCCCTTTTTATTTTTTTTATTTACTATCATAAACCATTTATAATGTTTTTCTAAGTCAAAGCATTAATCTTGCTATCCGAGTAAAAACACATTGAAGCTCAATATTTCGTAAAAAAAAAGGTTTCTCCAACAGTTTTTCAATATTCATTCCCGATTAATATTAAAAAAAACTGTCAAATAACCTTAAAATTATTTTAAAATACCTACTGAACAATACCTCACTCGCCTCGCTTAATTACGGGAGATAAAATGGAATAACTTTGCTTTCAAAATATAAATAAAGCAGTAGTTTATCCCTAATAGTCTCTAAATAAAATTACTGTGATGTCAGAGAGACGGACAGACGGAAGTGGCGAAACTATAAGGGTTCCGAGTTTGACTACGAGACCCTAAAAACTTACGGCGCGCTATCTTATTTTATTTTTCATTCATCCTGCAATTCTCTAGGTGTTAAACAAATTCGTGAACTGTGTTTTTTCAATTAAGATTGTAATATTTATAATATTTTTTACTCGCAAGTGTGTTCTAAAATGTCGTATGAAACGCGTGAGCATTGTTCATTACACACCTTGGCTCCATCACAGCCACAGCCCTCGCGTTAGTTTCGGGCTGCAAACCAGTCTCGATCGTAATGTAATGATCAAGTTAGCTTACTTGTACATAATGCACTTATTTACTTATATTTGAATTAAAAAAATATATGGGACTGTCTTGAGTTAGGCAACTAAATTATACATAGGATCTTTCTCTATTGTTCTTGTTAGGCTAATTAAAATTATTATAAACTCAAAATAATTTGAATATGAATTAAAATTGATTAATGCAATAATACTAAACTACCGTCATATCAAAACAAATCTCTTCGAATTAACTTCATGTGACTAACTTCATTCTTTCAACCTGTTTGGGTTCGACTATGTTCGGCTGACACGAAACGTCAAACCAGTCTAACATTTTGCGCGCTCTTTATAAACCGCCGACGAAAAAGAGGGGTGTTATAATATTAACATGTGTATCTGTGTGTCTGTCTGGGGCATCGTAGCGCCAAAGTGAAAGATCCGATATTTTTTGCTCTTTTTTGAGAAAGGTATTCTTATCGAGAGTGTTCTTAGCTATGTTTCATGAAAATCGGTTCAGCTGTTTGAGAATTATCAGCTCTTTTGTAGTTTAAAAAGTAGTCGCATCGGGTTTTTTTTTTAATTTTCACATTAGTTATTTTTTCAGTATAGAAAGTCAACATTCGCATTCGCGAATGTTAGAGCCAAATATTCGCATTCGCATTCGCGAATGTCAAAAATCCAACATTCGTTACATCACTAATACTTTGTAAGGGTTCCGTAGTCAAAATAGGAATAGTTATTACGCCATCCACCGATCTAGGTTTCGATCATGTTTTGCATAGAAATTCAACCATAATATCAAGAACGCTCAACGCGGTAAGACCATGAAAATTATAATAAAACAACATTTATTTTACGTAATCATTGTAATCAGCATTCTGTACAACACAAAAAAAACTGCTTTTTGAAAAGCGCAAAGTTTTAAATAATATTTTATCTGGGAATTGGTCACTTACAATACATATTACCACATAGAAAAAAATATATTTGTTAAATTCTGTACTTATTATACTATCGAAACCTATTCAATGCTAGTACAATGCAAAACTATTTGAAGCACTCCCCAATATCCGTTTTACATCAGTTGAAGCGTAACCATGTTATCTTAATGTGTATCTTCATCTCGCTGTTATTAAGTAGGTTTACAAGATTTAAGTTGACATGTCCTACACTAGTCTACCAATATATTTACGGAAGCGAGCCAAGTTGACTATTGTTAATAATCAAAATTGAATGGCTATACCAGGCATAACATGGAGAAAAGTGGAGCGTAGGTTGGTACACGATACTGCGGCTACTTTTCAGGCAACTTAAAACAGTTATCAATCAAAATCGAGTATAAAACTGAAATAATATAACTCATAAGATGTATTATTTAATAAATGTCATGACAAGTGTTAAAAAAAACGTATATGATCAGCTAGTTATGTTACACAATCATAAAGAATAATTATAATTATATCCGACTCAATGTAAATTAATGGGTAGGGAATATGTTAGTGTAGATGTAGGTAATATTCACAACAGTCCTATAGTATTTACATTTTGTGTCAAATAAAATTTGTATAGATTTTGGCAGCTTTTATAAGCATAAGGTTAGTTCTTACTACGATGGGCTATTGCATCATTTATATTAAAAGTATAGATACCACGCCTCAAGAATGATGCTACCTAGCCCATTGTAACGAAAATTATCTATGGCACGGTCGCTGATCACGAAGAAATTCGTACAATGACCTGTTATTACCTGTATTGACAAAGACAGGTCATTGTACGAATTTCTTCGTGATCAGCGACCGTGCCATACCAGACCTGTGCGATGTTAGAACTTACTTGTAAATGCAACAAAATCATCCTCAAGTACATAATAATTATATTTTAACATAGATTTACGTTCTTTTCAACAAGTGTATTCTACAGATACTCAAAAATATGATGTGTACGGTACTTATAGTCTTGATTCGTCGTATTTTTTTTTTCATATAGGACATCAGCATTAAACCTTCTTGACGATTTGGACGACATCTTCATCGCATAATACGTGATCTATGCCCACTTTCTGAGGCTGGTGCTTCACAGAAGAACCCCACACGAGAGCACTGAAAAATAAATTTGATAAGTAACACAAGTTATTATTCATCGTCTAATTAGGCACACGGCAAGACCATCCACCTCATGGTAAGTGGTAACCGTCACGTTTGCCAGGATGTTTTCCTTACTGCAAGAAACTTCGGTAAGTTTCCGTGTCAGAAACAACAGCTTCCATCCTTCTTCTAATTAATTTGTAAAAGGATGGACGCTGTCATATCTGTCACTTTCCGAAAAGTGTGAATTAGAAAAGGCTATTCACGCATTTTGACCCGAGCTATATTGCTCACCAGTAGAACATTCAGGTTGAAACAAAAAGGGTATACTATTTTTTTCAAACTGAACTTTGTAATTCTAAAACTATCAGCTTTGGAGGAAACTTGAAAAACTAAAGGTGTTACAGGGATACAGCTGTTGACTGATTTCACAGAAGTCTACAAAATCTTTAATACTTCAACTGTCCCACAAAGCTGATAGTTTTAGATTTACAAAGTAAAGTCGCAAAAAAAATGTATACCCTTTTTGTTTCACCTAGTACGCAAGGCACGACATAATAAAAATACTTACATTTTAAATTCTTTCACAATAGATCTATGCAGCTTATTACAGAAGTCTTCGACGCTCGTTCTGTCGATGTGCAACACCACTGGAGAATTGTAATCAGGCAGCTGGCCCTTAGGCTTCGTGTATATCCTCATCAGTTTGAGGTACTCCCACATCTTCTCCAGCAGGTCATCGAAATTCCACTTGTGGTGGGCCGATATGGGGACACAGTGGGGGATCTTGTAGATCACATCCAATTCTTCTATGCTGATTTGATCTGAAATTGAGAAGACAAACACGTCAACTGTACGGTCCAAAACTAGGCAATGCTTGTGCCATGTGGGTGACATACAATTGTCTGGGGGCGGACCCAGTAACACCCAGACCTGGCAAATTTGCAAAATCCAATTAATATTGCCAGATAAAACACAACAGCTCCATTGTCCCTCTTTCGACACTATAATTACATATCTATGTCAGTTTTGTTGCTTTCATCAACATTTAGGGGGTACTTTAACTGGGAGGAAATGCCGTAAAATTAGGCATTTTCTGCAGGTAAGTAAGACTAAAATATGATTTCTCTAGTGAAAAAGGTGGCAGTCCAGGCCAGCTGCAACCAGTACACCAGTTTTAGTTAGAGCCAGTATTAAAAAATCAATCTCAAGTCTGAGAGCGATCTTAAAAATGCCATTCTTATGTCAAAGCAGTACAAAATGACACATCAAAACTACTGTACTCAAGTTCGCTTTAAGTCTTGAAATAGATTTATTAGAAGAGAGGGTAGGAGCCTTCTTAAGCAGCGATCAAGCGACTCCTTAGTGAAAATGGGTCTAAATGAAATATAATATATTTGTCTTCGTTTCAACAGTACCAATCTTGTTCAGCAGGTAGATGCAAGGCATGTACACCCTGTTGCCTTCGATGACGTCGATCAGATCGTCGCTGTTCGCGTCATACCGCAGCGTGATATCGGCGTTATGGATCTTGTACTCCGATAGGATCGTCTTGACTGTCTCGGAGTCCAGTTCCGATTGTGTACACTGGAACATGGAGGATAATTGTAGGACTCACAAATAACAGATTTAAATTAAGGATTTAATTTAATTTATTCAAATTAATTCAGGAAATAATTTAAGGTATCAATAGCCTTGTGGTTAGGGGAGCTGCTCGTGTAGCTCAGAGGTTCCGAGTTCGATTCCCACCATGGCCATTAAACTATTGATGTAAGCCCACTTACACAATCATTAAAGCTAATGCTTGTGTGCCCCTCAAACTAAGCAAGCTTGAGGGGTAACCGGAATACCAGTAATGTGTTAAACATACATTGCTAGAAAAAAAACCAAAAAGCTATCAACTTACAGTCGTATTCAAGTTGATTCCACCCTTATCTTTCTTCCTGAAGTATATGTTAGGTGGTTGCTTGTTTAACCTCAAACCGAAGCCCTCCAACTCATGCTCAATGAGCTTCTTATGCTGCAACGGCTTCAACACGTCCAGGACTATGAATATGAGGCTGCAAGTCCTGGCCACCGCGATGACCTGACGACCTCGACCCTTGCCGTCTTTTGCACCTTCAATAATACCAGGCAGGTCGAGAAGCTGGAAGATGAGGCCTGGATTTAAAATTCCAGATATTTGATTGGTTTAAGAGTCTATTCTTAATTTTTAATAAAAAGTCATTGTGTATGAGTTTTGTTTTATAGTGATGACCATTCAGCCTTACTAATCAATAAATACACAGTCATAATATTTTATCATTCTTCTATACTCGAGTGAATCGACTCTAGATTTTTCATCAATCAGGCTATCAATTTCTACTAACAAACAGACTTATTTACCTCCCTGCCACTGTTTGATATGTAAACAAGTTATAAGATAAAAGGAGTGTTCTACCTGTATTTTAGCACCCTTATATTTAATACAGCCAGGTACGGTGGTCAGGGTTGTGAACTCATACGCTGCCACCTCAGAGTACACCCCTGCTAGGTTGGATAATAGGGTAGACTTGCCCACAGATGGGAACCCCACAAATCCAATGCGAGCGTCACCAGTTTTTGCGACATCGAAACCTGCAAATAATAGTTTTTGAGGATATCGAGATGAATATATAAAAATAAATAATAAATACTGACTGAGACACCAATTGTATGGTCCCAAACTAATCAATGCTTGTACTATGGGTACTGTAAAATGGACTGAGGGGGATCCCAGTGACACCAAGACCAGGGCACACTATGAAGAGGGCATTTCCGAAAAATACCCCAATGGGAATCGAGCCCGCAACCACCAATTGCAGTGAGCCGAGCGGCCTACTCTTGAACTACTGCGCCAAAAGGTCATTGGTATTAATTCAAATTAATTTATCACAGGTAAATAATAATAATTATAAACCAGCATTTACCTGTGAAAATAGAGATGATTTAAAGTAGCCTAGAAATAATCCATAGCATAACATGTACCCAATTTAATTGAAAGCAATTCTTGCATCAACCACAAAGTAAACAAGCACACTTTCACATTTATTTTAAGGAGATGGTATAATTAAGGTATAATTGATTGGTGAGGATTATGTTAGGAACCTAAGTAGTATTCTGTTAGCATTGCTGTCAGAATCAGGTCAGTGTATGGCCTGAATCCCCCTCGTGCTGAGGGGAGGCCCGTGCCCAGGAGTGGGACGTCAAAAGGGCTAAAATTATTATTTTATATATTGCTGTCAGGACAGATAAGAAATTACAAGTATGTACCTTCGCCGGTGGCACTGCCGCCGCCTTTAGGAGTGATGAGTTCTCGCCTCAATTTAGCTAAACGAGCCTTCAGTATACCTAAATGGAGAGCAGTAGCCTTATTTTTTTGAGTACGGGCCATCTGTAATGAAAACCACAACTTAGTAACTGTCAGTGTAACCCAAGAATATGTATTTATTTAAAATAATATCGTCTTTTTACACACAATTATGATGTTGGACAAACAATTTATAAGGATTTTAACACAAATTTATCACTATATTTAATATAACCTCTTACAAACCTCGGCCTCTATACCGGCGATTTTCTCCAATATTGTACTCATTTTCGCAGTTTGCCTTTAGTTTCTTAGCTTATTACACCAGTAGTGACAATTAAGTGATAAAATAAGTTAATTCTTTCAACAGTAATTATAAAAATAGATTGAAAGCGTGTCAATCTCCGTTCGTGTACAATTTTCCAGAACGACAACGAACTAGAAATGAAAAAAAAGAAATGTCAAAGTCAGTCAGCAGCACTGTCAGTTTTTTTTATGGCTTGTCCTTTTGGACAGTTATGCCAATGTCAAGTGAGATAAATACACGGTATGCACTGGAGAGTTTGGCCAGTGTGATGTGAAATAAAAATCAAGATGAAGAATTGAAGTTGAAAAATCACAACAAACACATACTTATACAAGACAATTACACAGCTATCATTTGTAATTCATATTTTTAGCGACGCGATCTACATGTGTCGAAAATTTTCTGATGTCGGAAAAACGTCGGAAAGGATAGCTTCCATCTTTATTTTATTTTAAAATTGAATCAGAATATGTATTAAAAAAAATCTTCTTTTCATTCATTTGTAAAAGATGTATGGAAGCTATGTAATTATAATTCTTGATTATGGAAACCAGCGCCATCTGTGAATCTATTCCAACTTATCATTAAAACAACGTGACATACCGAGTGACAGTGTAAATTTTAAATTACGTTCTCCAACCACCCAATAGAGGACGCTGTCCCGATATACGAAAACCACGTGGATAATGCTTTTCCCGCAGATTTGCGCATCGCTACCGAAGGAAAGGAGCAGTGGGAACATGTTTTCAGGGTATGATGGATACATACCTCAGTGCCTCCTTGGAAGTCGCTACGGTAAGAGCGCTCGGATGCTCTGCGTGCTTATTGCTTCAAGTTTCGAGAGTAAACTCTTGTCGGAAAATTGTTGCTTACAGTTTCGTGATGTTTTAAAAAATAAATAATGTGATGTGTAATAGGGTAGTTAATGTCAGTAAATGTAAATAGCTGTTTAAATCAATAAATAGATTTCGTGTGATAATCTTTAGGAATAAATCTAATTAAACTTTTAATACGCTAAATAAATAAATAATTAGTTAAGTGTAAATAAATGTACCCACATACATAATAATTACCTACTTTTCTGGTAAGTTCCTGCTTATCTACTTACAAAGGAATAAATTTTATGACTGATAAAATATTTATGGGCCTCGAAATTGTTTGTATCTGTTTTTCAAGTAGGTAGGTAGTTCATTATCTTTGATGTGTCGATTAACTGAAGACGATATTTTCCATGGTGCCCTATTAAATGCTATAGATGCTACAAAATAGGATTATTATTTTAGATCATTCCTTTTATTAATTGTCTGTCTGGGTTAGTTACATTTAAAAATATAAAACTTGTTCCCCTCCGGCATCGGGAACAGGATCCATGTTAGCGGAGCCATCAGATTATTTATTAGAATTTTATTTTTGCGAATGGTAGAATATATTAGAATAGAATAACTCTTTATTGTACACCAAAGTTCGGTGTAGATCTAATAACATAAAAATGCAGTAGGTACCTACTGTAAATTGGGCGGTCTTATCGCAGACTGCGATATTTTCCAGGCAACCTTTGAATTCCAGGAAATCCAGGCATGGTTTGAACCAGCACATTTTGTTCCAATCCAGGCGCTCGACCATTATCACTGCTCATGTAAAAGACTGACGACAAAAGTCTATCATTTTATAACTCAACGACACTCTAAGCTTCCGAAACTTACAAGATACGGGGGCTAAATCGCGCCTAAGTATCAACTAAGTTTAAGTAATCTCAAGTTCTGAGCGAGAACATATTAACGCTATCCTATCACTTGGGGGAGTTTTACGAACTATGTCCTAAACTTTTTCGTTTTCCTACAATATTAGTTCGAAACAAGTTTGGAATTGGCAATATCCATTTTATCTTCACTAGATATCACTTTACCTAGTGAAATAGGACGATAAATATCTAAGATTATCTGAATTATTTGGCGGATAAGAGCTTAAGTGGATTCCTGCTTTGAAAATTTTAAACTTTCATTCATTCTTTCCACAGATATAGATTTAAATAGATAACGCAAATGTATGTACTTAGCGTGTCCGAAAACCCCGACCAAGCGTCGAGGTTGGTCACCGATAACTTACAGTCCTCGCGACTACAGATATAAAAATATGAGTATATGAGCGTGATAATCACTCGGAGGAGCATCGGCGGCATCTGTGTCTTTGAAGCGGTTTGGATTTCCGGTCACTTATGACCTCACAGTAGGTGTTAAAAATTCGGCACGCTTGGTTTCAATACAAATCGTGATACTTGCGTTATCTATGTAAATCTATATCTGTGATTCTTTCACTTCCAACGGCCGCATGCCGCTGCCTTCCTCTGGAGAGAGTATAAACGTGATTGTGGTTTGTTTTACAGTCGTGTAGACAACCGCGGATCTTCAAGGTGAAACTGTTCGTGTCAATGCGCTAACGTATAGGTATAAGTTAGTTAGTACTTTTCCGATTCTCATTAATCGGCATAGTGGTCACGGGCCTTCCCTCAATGCAGGGGGATTCAGGCCATAATCCAGCCCAGTGCGGGTAATTATATAAAGTTTCCTTTCGTAAACAAGTGATAAAAATTGTATTGAAATTATGATTCGCAAAAGATTTCTAAACAGCCAGAGGTGAAAGCGAGGTCAATTTTAAACCATAAAGCATGCAAGACGCGTGGTTAACCATTTCGCTATCAACTTTATAGAGAACTAGCTGTGCCCGCGACTTCGTCCGCGTGTACATAATTTAACTTTATCCCCTTGGGGGTAGAATTGATAAAAAATTTCTTTGCGGATGCCTACGTCATAACATCTACCTGCATGCCAAATTTCAGCCCGATCCGTCCAGTGGTTTGGGCTGTGCGTTGATAGATCACTATGTCAGTCAGTCAGTCATTCGGTCACCTTTGAGTTTTATATAATTATATTTAGACTAGCTGTGCCCGCGACTTCGTCCGCGTATAATTTAACTTAACGAAAATTTCGGGAATATTCATCCCCTATTTTATCCCCTTGGGGGTAGAATTAATAAAAATCCTTTCTTAGCGGATGCCTACGTCATAACATCTACCTGCATGCCAAATTTCAGCCCGATCCGTCCAGTGGTTTGGGCTGTGTGTTGATAGATCACTATGTCAGTCAGTCAGTCAGTCAGTCACCTTTGAGTTATATATATTTAGATTGTGTTCTTTACTTGAAGCACTTTATTTAAGTCCGTAAGGTTTTACTCTCGACTCTTGTCTACAAAAAAGAAATCCCCCACCATTAAAACCACACATAATACAAAACATTTCACCGCATCCTAATCCGGGTCCCGCGGGTGGTATCATTCAATTACCAATATTTCGGGTATGTTGGCATCATTAAATTCGATATTCCGCCGTGACACGAATACCAGGAATAGTTTAGTGACGTCTGTCTCTTTGATGTATGGGTTCAGCGGTTTTGGTACCGGGTATCTCCTGGGGTTAGCTATTTTTGTAACATGGTGTGTACCGAACTGTAAAAGTTAGGTTTCCACCTTTATAATGACTGATTCATATTCCAATATTCTGGGGAATTAATAAAACAAATCTCTGGAAAGAACCGAAAATTATAGATAAAAAATTACTTAGCATTAACTATTTATTTTTATTTTTACTAGGCCAATGATGAAACAAGCAATTAGACCTTATACGTAGTATTTATTTATTTATTTATTTAAACTCTATGCACAAGTCAAAATACAATGTACAAAGGCGGACTTAATGCCTTAGGCATTATCTACCAGTCGACCTTAGGGTGGTGCAGAAACAACATGGCGGGTGCAACTTATACGAGAGAAATAGAGAGTGATTTATACCTATATACATATTATTGATAAATACATACATACATAATAAAACAAAATTGTTAACGAATTACCGCTGTGACGATTCTACCAAGTATTCTAGTATTTATAAGTCTGTGAATTAGATGAAGTGTACTGACAGGTGTTAATGTCACAATACCACCAAAATCAGAGATTTGATCGCAATACGCAGTATGTAGGTAGGTAGTCCTCCATTTTGGGTTTCCATAGAGGGCGGTCACGTTTTTGTTTTGTATCATTTTAAAATGTATTTATTATTTGCTACGTGACACTGGCGAAATACCTATCAAACTGGGTAGGTTATATTATTTAAAGAAACAAGATGAATTAGGGACCTATCCCTACTATGGTGTTATTTCTAACGGTCACTGTTATTCGTCATACACAGACTTATCTCATAAAAATCTACTTGGGAAACTCTTTAGGTACTAGGTATGAAGTAACTTTATTCCCATTTATTATAATTATACTTAAATTTTCGGTCCTTTAATTAATCAGATTTATTGTTTGTTTCAGATCATGCATGTCACTAGAATGTAAGATATTAAATTAAGAATATAATAAAACCGAAATCAAAGTTTTGTTTCTAAAAATAACAATGATTAAAAATAAAAGAGTGCCAACGAAAAATGAGAGTGAGAAATTGGATTCTTAATTCGAAAATTTGAATTTGGAAAATGTCGTCCGAAGTGTCATTGGAGGGGCACGAGCGGCCGGGATGCTTTCGGCGAATCGCTGGCGGGTGCGCGCGCGCAGCATTCTCGCAGATCGGATTGGTAATCCTAGTGGTGTTATACGTACTGTTTGGTGCTGTGCTGTTCGAGTATCTGGAGTCAGGACCGGAGGTGCAAAAGAGGTCAGCGATACAGAGGTCGAGAGAGGAGTGCTTGAAGGAACTTTGGGCCATTACAGGTACGTAGAGACCGACAGTTTCTATATTACAATAGTTTTCAATATTCGATTTATGGTATGCATTTTAATAAAGCAACGCAGGATAAATAAAGAAACATGATGACACAACAGTATCGTCTTATATGTACGTATTATATTGTCTTTGTAGTATCCGATTCGGAAATCATGCGTGCGGATCTCGGGATAACTTTCGGGTCAGGTTGTCAAAGGAACAGAAATCATTGACTTATTTGCTCCACTTGTTCCAGCATTGCCGACACCAAAAGGTTTTGATATTCGGGATTCGCATTTATTATTCGAAACGATATGTTTTGGACAGAACTACCAATGGATAGCGCTAGTAGTATTCATAAACCCTTAAACATAGTATGAAAATGAAATGTTAAGTACTACAATCTATACAAATAAATAAAATTGGAGTGTCTGTTTGTAATATCAAAATAACACATTTTCACTAAGTGCATATCAAAAGTACATACGACACCTATAGCAAAAACGCGGTTTAAAAATTTTCAAAAACGCAGGAGCGGGCTATTTTGTTAGGTTAAATTCCACGCGGACGAAGTCGCGGGCTCAGCTAGTTAGTAATATAAGTCTATGATTGTACTAGGCATACCTATTTATATAGAATTTTCTCCTCTTTCATTTGAAATTCCATTAACGAACAGTACCTACACAGAGGAACTCAAAAATACAATACAATTTTTTTTTTGTTGTTCCTTATGTTTTAACTACAGAAGTCAATTGTTGTCGTATTTCTTTTTTCTCATTGTCTTAGGAAGTATATTAGTTTACAAAGGAAAAAGTTGGTATTTTTCGTTTTTTTTTGCCTTTGGCTGCGATTTTTGCGTTGGGCCATTGACAAGTAAAATTGAAATTACAGGTTTTATTTTGTGTCAAGCACCTCGAAGGCTCTTGGCTGGACCTAATATATCTACAAACCCTACCACAAAGTTAAACCCACTTCCACTATGCATCGCTTGTGCGTACCGTACCGATATGAATGGAGTTAATTCCCTCATCTCCATACTACCATCGGACGACAAGACGCACGGATACAATGCATCCATACACCGTGGACATTCCTTCAGTTCGTACCAAGCGTTACGCTTCCACTTTTATTGTGCGAACTGCTAAGGAATGGAACACCTTGCCGGCGTCTTTGTTCTCGGTTGACTATAACCTGGAGGTTTCAAGTCGAGAGTGAACAGGTACCTTCTAGGCAAGTATGCACCACCGTAGACCACATCGTCACTTACCATCAGGTGAGATTGTGGACAAGTACTTGCCTACAACGAAAAAAAAAAAAAAAGAGTAGACCTCAAACTGATTGCGATAAAGGTATCACGGGATAATCCATAATTTACATCAATATTATTAGCAGCAACGCAATACGAGAGTACGTCTAGCCTTTGTGTTGGAAGTGCTCCACGTACAAAGAAAATGGGCGCTTTTCATGGCTTTGTAAAGAAACGTTCTCGTCAGAGCGGTTATAATTTGGTTGGGTTCGTAACATATGGCCTTATGTGCTAAACTACGGGGATATATTAGGACCTGTTCACGATATACTGGCCTTTACCAACAACATCGGCTACGTAACTTCGACGGATAGAACCACGTGTAAAGAAGTCCCTAGAATACATCCTACTAATATTATAAATGTGAAAGTTTGTGAGTGTGGATGTATGTATGTATGTTTGTAAATGTATGTTTGTTACTCCTTCACGCAAAAACTACTGAACGGATTTGGATGAAATTTGGAACACAGATAGTTTATAACCGGGATTAACATATAGGATACTTTTTATCCCGATAATCCCGAAATTTTTGTTACGTTAAATACTACGCGGACGAAGTCGGGGGGCACAACTAGTACAATATAAAAAATAATAATTGTTATCGCCAGATTGACACACGAACTGTATGGTCCAAAAATAAGCAGCGCTTGTACTATGGGTATCGTACAATAGACTGGGAGCGATTCCAGGACACCCAGAATGGGGAAAATTTCGAAAAGTGCACCGACAGGAATCGAACCCACAACTACCAAGTGCAGTGAGCCGGGCGGCCTACGCTCAAACCAATGCGCCAAGCGGTCGTCATAATATTATAGCATTATAATATACTAGCTGTGCCCGCGACTTCGTCCGCGTGTAATTTAACTTAACAATAATTTCGGGATTATTAATCCCCTATTTTATCCCCTTGGGGGTAGAATTAATCAAAATCCTTTCTTAGCGGATGCCTACGTCATAACATCTACCTGCATGCCAAATTTCAGCCCGATCCGTCCAGTGGTTTGGGTTGTGCGTTGATAGATCACTATGTCAGTCAGTCACCTTTGAGTTATATATATTTAGATAAATAGGCACTAGCTGTGCCCCGCGACTCCGTCCGCGTGGAATGTCTACAACCCTGAAAAATTTATAGTAGCCGATTCTCAGACCTACTGAATATGCATATCTTGAGCTGCTGGGTGTTACACTCAGTTCTAAGCTCAATTTCGGTCCCTTTATTGAGTCCAAAGCCAAACTTGCTGCAATGAAGCTGGGCATCCTGGGGAAGGTCAGACGGTACTTTACACCGGGGCAGCTTCTAAATCTATACCAAGCTCAAGTCCGATCGTGTATGGAGTACTGCAGCCATCTTTGGGATGGTTCAGCTAAGTATCAGCTGAAGGCTCTGGACTCAATAAATAAGCGGGCTAGAAGGCTTATTGGCAGCGAATCCCTAGTGCAGGCTAAGTTGCAGAGCCTGGAACACCGACGCAGGGTTGCCAGCCTATCAGTTTTCTACAGAATACATTTCGGGGAGTGTGCGATGGAATTACACGAGTTAATTCCCCCATCTCCATTCTACCATCGGACGACAAGACGCACGCATACAATGCATCGATACACCGTGGACATTCCTTCAGTTCGTACCAAGCGTTTCGCTTCCACTTTTATTGTGCGAACTGCCAAGGAATGGAACACCTTGCCGGCGTCTTTGTTCCCGGTTGACTATAACCTGGATGTTTTCAAGTCGAGAGTGAACAGGTACCTTCTAGGCAAGTATGCACCACCGTAGACCACATCGTCACTTACCATCAGGTGAGATTGTGGTCAAATACTTGCCTATATCTAAATAAAATAAAAAAAAATATTATAAAATTTCATAAAAATCGGTCAAGCCGTTTCGGAAGAGTATGGTAACCAACATTGTGACACGAGAATTTTATATATAAGATGTTATGACGGATATTCAAGACAACCAAAGGCCTGAAAATTTTTAATTGTAAATAGTGCTTAATATGCTACACCAGGTATTTTTACCCACGACATCATCCTAACCCAATTGCGTCGCCACCAGTGATATAATTGATTATATTATACCTATTCAATACAAATATAATCATTAATCGCCCACAGACGTAAACTTAAGTAAAACAAAGATATATTTTGAAATAAAACTATTTTACGGATTTTATCGCGTTTATTAACTTTATGTTCCCGACGTTTCGGTTGCTTTACAGCAGCCATGGTCACGGGGGGACTGAGGTGTTAGACGTCCTGATGTCGTGTAGTATTCGCGTAAATATAAGAAAACAAAGATATATTATTATAATTACTTACTGCTGGCTGGCACCTGAAATACAGGCTGTCCTAGTTTGGGTGCCAGTGAACTGTAATTAGATAAGGAAGTGAAAATAAACTATTATTATTATACTTATTAGGCAGGTGAAAATTTTATTCAAATCCATTCAGCCGTGTGAGATAATGTGGAGTGGAGATAACACCTACGGGTGCCTCCGGTTTTTCACCAATGAATTCTTGGTAAAGTAACTGTAATATGTGTTCCTTGGGTCCTGTAATTACTTGAATATTTAAAATCTCAAAGCCGTTTTCAGATTTTCAGAGCGCACTTGTTGTGCCCAAATGCTTACAAAATTTATGAAGCGTTCCCCACATATTTCCGTTGTAAGTACTTTTCTGAGAATTTCGACGTGCCTCGCATGTTGACAGTCTCCATCGAGAAATGAATATTTGGAATACTTTTCTTGACTTACAGCATTTTCGTGCTGATATTGGTAGATTAGCTTCTTCAACTTAGGTAAATACTTGCAGTAGAAGATACCAAGTTGCCAGGGTGGCGATCGAACCTGGAACTTATCAGTTACTAGGTCGTCCCTTCTAACCAACCAGGCATTTAGATAAGTTTAAAAAAATAACAAATACAGTTTATTTTTAATACGTCGTAAGAAATACAAAAAGGAATACCTACTCGGAATTATACAAATATTTTGCTGTCTTATTTTTTTAATAGAAAGAAAATGGCTGTCGTATTTTTTTTCAGCGCGAACTAGAAAAATCTTTTAGAACAATTTGTCAAATTCTCTCTCAGTGTAGTATTTTTTTATAAAATAAATTTAAATCAAAACTACGCAAAGAAAAATGCTACTACAACAATGATTTTTGAAGTTACAGGCGCTTTATGACCCAATATAGATTGTAATCTAATCGATCAGAATGTCAACCTACCCTACAGGTAGCCCGCCTGCATAATGTTTCATTACACACAGAATGCCCCTACTATGGACGGCAGCGATGACTCAATATCGAGTATGAAGCTGTAATATCCTTTCAGCAGGAATGTTCGGTATTCCGTACATGAAGGTGGGTGTAGCATCCCAAATTGGTTGGGTATCGAACCCTCACGCATTCTGGTTACTTCAATCGAGTAGTACTTTCGTATGGTTATTAAAAAGGGGCAAATATATAAAACATTTCAGAAGGTTCTTAATTTGAACCGTCTTCAATATTTTTCATGATAAAGATTGAAAGACAAGTTGCTCAATTTAATATTCCACTATAAAGCATAATCAATAGTCCAATATTTATTTTATACCCTATAGTTTTTCCAATATCACAAGTAGGTATCCTAAAAAACTCATATTATTACTAAATCAATAACCTTTTACGATAATAACTTATTGATTCCGGATAAAAAACAGCATGCTTAGGATAGTAATAAGCCTCATGGATTAAATTTTATTAGTGTGGGCTGACTGGGCCGGATATTATTAGCTGTGCCCTAAAACATCCTCAGGGAACGCTACCCGCCTTAAAGTGGTTTCTATTGATTCTTCGTTTAGATAGATGATGTTATGTGACGTCATTAGTTTCAAATGTTATTCAATTGTTCACCTCAATGCACTCTTCTACCTACTCCTCTACTCAGCAGACTGATTTCTACCGCATCTAAATTAAAGTATTTATTTTATTTCATTAACGTTTTTAAACCCATTCAATATTAATTAATTTCCAATTAATACTCAATTAACGACACGTGCCTAGTTTAATAATGTAGGATTAACGCCGAAAGTGTTTTAATGAAATACGATTGGTCGCTTATAAGCATATCTATCAAATCAAAACTTCATGAAAATGTTCACTTCGTAATCTATATAAATAAATAAAATTGGAGTGTCTGTTTGTAATATCGAAGTATCACCTTTTCAGTAAATGCATATGAAAGTACATACGACACTTATAACAAAAACGCGATTTAAAAAAAATTGTCTGTCTGTCTGTCTGTGTGTTTGTTCCGGGTAATCTCCGAAACGGCTGGACCAATTTTAACGGGACTGGCACTCACTGGCAGATAGCTGATCTTATAAGGAGTAACTTAGACTACTTTAATTTTAGAAAAAACAATTAGGGTTCCGCGTGAAAAAATAAAAACACATGAAATCTAAGAGTATCTCCGAAACGGCTGGACCGATTTTGACGGGTTTTTGACTGGCAGATAGCTGATGTTATAAACCGTAACTTACGCTACTTTTATTAAAAAAATAAAAAATAAAAAAAACTAATGGGTCCTGTGGCGCGGATTCAGAACGCGGGAGCGGGAGCGGTTAAGTTAAATTCCACGTGGACGAAGTCACGGGCTCAGCTAGTCTTACATAATAAGAAATTTTCAAACAAACAGCCAAATCCCCAAAGAACACGCACTCATTACATTCTTACGAAAACAAGCTATCAATAACAACAAATAAATGCCATCATAAAAGCTTAGCTAATCTAACTAGGGTGTTAACCCAGGTAATAGAGTGGTTACCTATCCCCGCCCACATTCGCCATTACAATAGGTATGAAAAATTGCACGTCAAGCGAATAATAATTCATTGCCTAGAGTGTATTATTGCCTACACACATTAGACCTTCAATGGTTTGCAAATACCTGAATAGACCTAACTGGGCGGGTTGAAAGGTTGCCTGACTAAGCATTTGTGTAGTAAGTACATTGAAACGTTAAATAAGCAACATCTTTTAGTGGGAGATAAGAATTTGATGTAGATTATATTATAATAATATATTTTACACTAGCTGTGCCCGCGACTTCGTCCGCGTGTAATTTAACTTAACAAAAATTTCGGGATTATTCATCCCCTATTTTATCCCCTTGGGGGTAGAATTAATCAAAATCCTTTCTTAGCGGATGCCTACGTCATAACATCTACCTGCATGCCAAATTTCAGCCCGATCCGTCCAGTGGTTTGGGCTGTGCGTTGATAATCACTATGTCAGTCAGTCAGTCAGTCACCTTTGAGTTTTATATATTTAGATTATATTCGGCCCAGTCCTAGGAATCTTTTGTTAGTTTTTTACAATATTTCGATAGTATTGGTCTTGGATTCACAGGGTTTATATAAAGCCTTGTTGGGCCAACGCTGTGAGTTCTTGTCCGTGTGTCCGCTGAGTCAGCGGTTTCTAGCTTGAACTTAAAATTAATACAACATAATTGTTACATAATTGGCTGCAAGACGAAAAATAAATTGGTTTATTCAAAAGTGGCCCTTATAGGTAACTGAAGCGTGTTTTTTAAACTGTCGCAACTTTTGGGTTTCGGCATAAAGTACATTGTGTGTGATTATTGATAAAACACAGCTGGTTTTGAAAAAAACACCGCGATAATAACAAACAGATCAAACACAGTTATATGGAGACAATTATCCGATCCGTGAAGTTCAATTTATCATGTGGATCGCAGGGCCGCGGCGTTCGATGAGAATTTATAATTGAAAACACGTCCAGTTTAATCGTTACACCAATGAATTATTGCTTATTTGAGAGTCTATCCCCAACGCTTTGTGTTACAGTGGAAATGTTAATCATCACGGATTAAATAGTACATTGTTACACGAGTGGTGAAAGTGACTTATTTTTCCCCGAGACGGGGTTTGGCGCCCGAGCGTAGCGAGGGCGCTAATAGTTCGAAGGACAAAATAAGTCTTTCACCCGAGGTAAACACTGTGCTTTTCATTACGAATACAAGGAAAATAAAAATAAAAACAGGAATTGGCCAAAGAAATAATACAAGGAAGTATGAACAATACTCTACAACTCGTAAAAAAAAATAAAGATCGGATTGCCCCCTATTTTGTTTTTTTTTTCGTTGGCCGGCCAGCTTCTTTATTTTTCATTTTCATCTTTAAATATTTTGCCCAAATCTATGTTATTTTCAAGAAATTGTTAAAACTAAATTATAATTAAGTCATTTAAAAATATATATTGTTTAATTAATACTTAACTTTATGTTATTTCAATTTTACATCGTGCTGTAATGGAGTGACTGTAGAAAAAGTTTCCATAGAAATGTGAAAATAAAAATAGTTTTTTTTTATATAATTTGACAGCTGTCTGTTGAAAGCGATTCTCCCGGGCCGGAAAAGTATTACTTTCAACCCGCTCCGCAGGCAACTTCAGACCTACTTTCAGAGAATGAGTAATGAAAAGTCTATTTTGTTGATATGTCCACAAATTTAAACGCGCAAACGGTTGACCAGAGGTATTTCCAAAAATTTACAATGTAACACAGGTTTCGCCAAATAACATAGGTACATAACATAATAATAATTAGTAAGCCTATCGTCAACACAATTATATCTGAGTCATTCTTTCTACTATTTCTGATTTGGATGGCCATTATCTTAATGTCGTATCAGTTATTTTTCCTACGAAGGCTGAGTTAGGAATTGTTTTTTCCCGTGACCATGGTTTGCTGTAAAGCAGCCGAAACGTCGGGAACATAACAAACTAAATAAACGCGATAAAATCCGTAAAATAGTTTTATTTCAATTGTTTTTCTTTATTTTTTTTTCTTATCTCTACAACCAATAGGAACGCGACGTCGTCGAAGATCTGGCAAGAAACTGAGCAAGCTTGTCTTTTCTGTAAATTTTTTCATAACTTAACATATTATTATAATAATGTATAGGATAGGTAAGAAAAATCGATATTCAATATCATAAACTTTAAAAATCCTTTGCTGTTCTCAATATTAGATGTTTAAGATGCGCACGTTTGTTTAAATTTTCTCAGGAAATCCAAACAACTTGTATCATAAAGGAGTTAGTTTATTCGCGCCATGTTTCTGCTCACATTCTAGTCCCATAACTTGTGTAGACTCGCGAATTGATGTTATTTTAAACGAGAATCGGATAATTTAAAACTCAATAGAGTTCCAAGTGAATCTATACAAATAAATAAGATTGGAGGGTCTGTTTGTAATATCAAAATAACACCTTTTCACTAAGTGCATATCAAAGTACATACGACACCTATAGCAAAAACGCGGTTTAATTTTTTTTGTCTGTCTGTTGTATGTTTGTTCCGGGTAATCTCCGAAACGGCTCGACCGATTTTGACGGGATATTCATTGGCAGATAGCTGATGTTATAAGGAGTAACTTAGGCTACTTTAATTTTAGAAAAACAATTAGGGTTCCGTGTAAAAAAATAAAAACACATGAAATCAAAGAGTATCTCCGAAACGGCTGGACCGATTTTGACGCGTCTTTCACTGGTAGATAGCTGACGTTATAAGCAGTTACTTCAGCTACTTTTATTTTAGAAAACAAAAAAGAAATGGGTCCTGTCGGGCGGGCTCAGAACGCGGGAGCGGGATTTTTTGCTAAGATGAATTCCACGCGGACGAAGTCGCGGGCTCAGTTCTCTTCTAAGTCGTTACGCTCTTGACAGAGCGGTCGTGGTCGTCATGTATTGTTTTCCGGGGCAGATGTTGTTCGCCTCACGATGTCTCGCCATCTCTCCCTATTGGACGTCATCCTGGTGCACTCGTGGAAGGGATCGCCAATGGCATATTTAATCCGATAGGTCCATCGCATGGGTGCCCTTCCACCTAGTCTGGTACCCTCCACTCGGTCCTGTACAACTAACCGTTCTATGGAGTCGTTTTCTTGCCTTGAGACGTGTCCAAAGAACTTTAGAATGCGAGCCTGTACTAACGTGGATAAACGCTGCTTGATACCGAGCTCTTCGAGTATGGATATATTGGAAAATTCAAGTTACCATACAATGTCTATTCATTAAAACAGTAAAAAAAATATGTTTTAATTAACATAAATTGCGGAATAAAGGTCGCGGCCATTACTCCGTTGTGATTTGCGAATAAAAACCTTTCCACCTGCCCGCCCCATTTATCTTTGTGTGTGAGGTAGTTATAAATAGGCTGTCCGACTCCACACGAAGTTTTGGACGTGAAATATGAGTGTTATAGCTTTAAAAAATAAAAGCACTGTCAAGTATTATTAAAATACTACAGCCTGTAAAAATGCTGTGGTAGTTTCATTCATCACCATCATCATCATCAGCCTATGCTTGTCCACTGCTGGACATAGGTCTCCTCTAATGAGCGCCATAGCGCCCTGTCTTCAGCTTGCCGCATCCAGCATCTGCCTGCAGTCTTTCGCAGATCGTCATCCCACCTGGTCGGAGGGCGTCCTACACTACGCTTGCCGAGTCGAGGTCTCCACTCAAGAACACGTTTACCCCAGCGGTTGTCGGTTCTTCGTGAGATATGGCCAGCCCACTGCCACTTCAGCTTGCTAATTCTTTGAGCTATGTCGATAACTTTGGTTCTCTGTCGGATGTATTCATTGCGAATCCTATCCTTCAGAGAAACTCCGAGCATAGCTCTCTCCATAGTTTCATTACGATTCATTATTTCTTGCAATAAAGAAAAAATAAATAAAAATAAATAATTAAAGTAATCGCATTAAAGCCAAATCTTCACCAATCCATGAATATAAAAGTAGATTAGAAATAGGAATAGGCGGGCTTTCGACTCTCTCAATCATCGTACGAAACACAGGTATAACATATTATTTACACTGATCTACGGAAGAGGGAATAATACCCCGCTCGAGCCAGTCCGTCTATAAGCTGTAGTCAGGCTACAGTTTGGCTCTACAATCGTCACAACTTAGCTCTACCACCAAGGCTAAAATAAAAACATTACATTTACATTGTTTAAAATTAGTTATTTAAATGTTTTTTCACAGATCGAGTAAGAAACTCGATCCTGCGCTCCAAAACGAAAATTGCAGACGTAGGCCACTCAGCTGCCAAATTAAAGTGGAATTGGGCTGGACACCTCTGCCGCATGCCCGACAATCTACGGGCGAAAGTGACCACAGTGTGGGTCCCACACAACACCAGACCACGCGGCAGACCCAAAAGACGATGCCGGGATGAGCTCGACTCATACGAAGCACATTGGTCTCAGACCGCAACAGACCGAGACAAATGGAAGAAGGGAGGGGAGGCCTTTGCCCAGCAGTGGGACACTACAGGCTCCTAATAATAATAATAATAATAATAATAAAAGGTTTTTTTCTAAACTCAAATCAAAGTTTAGGTGCGTATAAATAAATCGATCTCAAGTCTGAGAGCGATTTTGAGTACACGTAGACATTATATTTTGTACTAGTATGACATAAGAATGACAATATCAAGATCGCTTTCAGACTTAAGATCGATTTATTAATACAATCCTTAGTCCGTAGAGCGATGTCGTCTGATAGGATCACTCCATAACATATAAACACTTGCATTAAAACACTAAATGGATGACATGAAACACTGGCACGAACAGCCCTAACCGAGGGAAAGCAAAATAAAAGGATTCCGCGGTGCACCGACGTTAAAAAATGTAAACCGCCCTTACGTACACAGTCAAAATGTAAATAGGATGAGGGTTACCAAAGGTTTTGTATTTTCAGGACAAGCCGCAGCAAGTATATCTAATGCTAAGTAAAGTAACAATGTAGGTATTTCCAAACCACTAGCTCCTCCTTAAGCTTCTTTTAAATATTGTATTATAATCATAAGTAATATTAACAAGATAGGTATCTACAATAGGTTCATCTTCTAAGTCGTAGCACTCTTGTCAGAGCAGTCGTGGTCATGTTTCGGTCGGTTCTTGTGCCACCGCTGCTCGTACGATATGACGCCATGAGGGTCTATGTTTGGCTAAGTGAGAGCAGTCGTTCACGGTTGAGTGTGTCACGGATTTTACGATATACAATAGGTACTTATTTAATAAGTAAGTAAGTAGATACTTGATAATCAACACACAATATAAATGTATAATATTGCCCCTTTTTAACGTCCCACTGTTCGGCACGGACCTCCACTTAATAAAAGGGGCATTCAAGCCATAATCCAGCCCATAACAGAATGCAGGTTGGCTAATTTCACACGTCTTTCGAAAATTGGTTGGATTTTCATGTATATGTACGATGGTTTCCTTAACTGTAAGCAAGTGATAATCATGCTGAAATTATGATTCAGACATAGATTTCAAAAAACTCATTTAATGCGATTGGTGCGAGCCGGGGTTCGTACCTGAAATCTTGTGCTCACTAACTAATCGGAAAATCAAACAATTCGTGGAACGTGGAGCAGTATGATGCGATAAATAACTTCATTCTATGAAGCAAATTTCTTTTTGAAATAACAAACTTATTTCACTGGCGCTTAACATGCAATATATGAGTTAATTACAATATCCAACGACAAAACCATTGATAATGGCAAACCTACTCAGAGAAACTTTTCAATTACATCCGCCTCGCAGACTCTATGTCGGGTAAGCATTTTAATAATACTGTTATACACCTTTAAGTTTTTTATTTCAAAGATTTGCTTACTTACCTGATGAAAGTGCCTAGCGAAGACTGACGAAACATAATTATATTTTTGGAACGAAGTTCCTTATCGCGCGTTGCGAAAGGGGGCTAGACGGAAAAAAATAAGACCAAAAGTTGTAACGACACTTTTTGCTATAGTTGTAAGCCGTGCGGCGTGCGCGTGTTTCTGTGTCTGTCTCTCTCTCTTATAGAAAGCAAGCCAGTTATTTTCGTTTCGTCTTTCTATTTCGCATTGAACAGTGTGGTGTCGCGACGATTATTTTTGTTGAGTGTATACAGGTTTTTTGTACATAATAAATAATAATAATTAATTACAATAATGAATCCTGACAGTGTTTCTGCACAAGTTCCGGATATTGCAACTTCGTTCCATCCGGGTGTCCCTTGACACCTCTCAAGTTTTTTGTCTGATATACCGGCTTTCGAATATTTGTCACAACTATCGTATTGCGACCTTAGAACACATCCAATGGCGTAGAAAACAGTGTAAGCTGCATTGATTTGACGACCGCTTGGCGCAGTGGTTCGAGCGTAGGCCGCTCGGCTCACTGCACATGGTGGTCGCGGGTTCGATTCCCGCCGGGGCAAATTTCGGAAATGGCCTTTTCGTAATTTACCCTGGTCTGGGTGTCACTGGGATCGCCCCCAGTCCATTGTACGGTACCCATAGCACAAGCTTTGCTTAGTTTGGGACCGTACAGTTGGTGTGTATGTCTGGCGATATTTATTTATTTATTTATTTATTGATGAGGAACTGCCACCTATATTCAAGGAAACGTTCACAAAAAATGTATGTGAGATAAGATCAAAATTTTAAATGCCCGATCGTCATAATAATCACCCTCAAGTATTATTTCGGATGTTTGATACACCTTGTTTTATAATTAAATGATTGAGGTGTCATCGAGATAAAGTTGAGTTATTGATCTATTAAGAGTCAGAATAGACAATTGAGAATGTAAGTAAATGTTTGCCTTTAATACCCTCAATTAAGTTTTAAATAATTTGCAATCTGAAATAAATTCTTCCAAATTTAAAAGATAATATTTTAAATCATCAATTTAGCTTGAAAACTAGATTAAAATTGTTAGCAGAAATTCTGGAATGGATATTCGAGTAGAATCGAGTGAAACTCGCTAGATATTCTCTGAATAATTGGCTCCAGCCCTTTTAAGACTCGATGAAAGGTGCCCCTTGTTAATTTCAGTTAACGAACTGAAATGTTGATACCCACCAACCATTATGTAAAGCTAAGTATCACATAACTTGAATAATTTCCAATTGTTTTTTCCAAATTATAGGTAACTAGCTGTGCCCACGGACTTCGTCCGCGTAGTATTTAACGTAACAAAAATTTCGGGATTATCGGGATAAAAAGTATCCTATATGTTAATCCCGGTTATAAACTATCTGTGTTCCAAATTTCATCCAAATCCGTTCAGTAGTTTTTGCGTGAAGGAGTAAAAAACATACATACATACATCCACACTCACAAACTTTCACATTTATAATATTAGTAGGTTTTGGCAGCGGTTCTCAAAAATACTATAGCTACTCAGGTACTACAGTTATTTTTAGGACCATATAACTTATAGAGATTATGATGTAACTTTACCCAATTAAGCATGTAATATATCATGGTATTTTCGTATGCCATAATTACCCATGTTGTGTAAAGAGTAGCTGAGTACATTTTATGTTATTCCGAAAGGGCTGCGGAAAAAAACATTATTCCAGTAATTACCAAAATATACCTAAAAACTCTACATTCCGTTATTCGGTTGTAAACCACCAGTTTTACGTCTCTTGCCAAAAATCCCTGTTGCCGTAAAACGCGTAAGAGTCCCCCAAAACTTGTTAACGAGGCATTCCGAAAGACATGCGAATAGTCAATGTAAAATTAAACTTAATACGCACGGAAGAGAGTTGACTCTCCTTCGCTGTGGAGGAGGAATAATCCTTTTGCGATTTACAAAGGGACTTTAGGCAGAAGACATTCCTCGTAATACGAGTTGTTTCAAGTGATTTTTTTCTGAGGAAAATGCTCAGTCGTTACTTGCAAACGAGTAGGTAACGAATGGTGAGATACTTTTGAAACTTCAGTTATAGTCCCTACTAGCTGAGCCCGCGACTTCGTCCGCGTGGAATTTAACTTAGCAAAAAAGGCCGCTCCCGCGTTCTGAGCCCGCGCGACAGGACCCAGTTTTTAAATTTTGTTTTTCTAAAATAAAAGTAGTTTAAGTTACTGCTTATCACAATAGCTATCTACCAGTGTAAGTCCCGTCAAAATCGGTGAAGCCGTTTCGGAGATACTCTTTGATTTAATGTGTTTTTGTTTTTTATGCGGAACCCTAATTGTTTTTCTAAAATTAAAGTAGCCTAAGTTACTCCTTAAAACATCAGCTATTTGCCAGTTAAAGTCCCGTCAAAATCGTTCCAGCCGTTTTGGAGATTACCCGGAACAAACACACAGACAGACAGACAAAATTTAAATCGCGTTTTTGTTATAGGTGTCGTATGTACTGTCATATGCATTTAGTGAAAATGTGTTATTTTGATATTACAAACAGACACTCCAATTTTATTTATTTGTATAGATAACTTATCTAATACTTATTTACTTTCTTAAATTAAATTATAACAAAGTTTTTTGTTTAGGACTAGTCCCGCCACCACTCCCACCACTGTTGCTCCTGTAAGCCAAGATCGACAATGGTGACCAATGATCACGTCGAGGTTCGATAACAATAGGTCATTAAAAAATCCTTTTCAATTTGAAGTCGTGATTCGACTCTACCAATTTCCGGTAGAGCAACCGTCTTATGTAATTTGGGCGGGATCTCATAACACGGTGGTATTTTTGCGTCGGCGATGTGAGCTCGAGTTGACCAAGCAGCCAGTTTTAATGTTCCACTTATGGAGCCCATATGATTCATTTAAAATTTATAAAATGAACGGAAACAAAATGCATAACCCTGAGAAGGGTTTTTTATAGTTTGGTTGTGGTATTTCTGGTCTGACCTCTAAGGCAACAGCTCACCCGGGCCGCGACACATTGATTGTCCCGTAGAAAGTCGACACGTCCTGGACTCCGCCGCGAATTTAATCAGACGGATAAATAGGGGGCTTGGGAAACAGTTTCCAATTTTCCAAACGGTGGGTCTGTACGAATTTACATAGTGTGCAGTCACGATACTCGTAGGTTTTGACTTTTGGAGGAATTTCTTTTTAACAATATTAATATTGCCATAATTACACGAAATAACAAGCGCAAATGCCTGATTATTATTTTTGTGCCGTTACAATTTGCATAAAAACAAAACAAAAGCTGTCTAAGGGCAGACCACGAAAATTATTTCTGTCCGTACAAAAAATATAAGCGAGGGATTTTACATAATTCACGGAGTCCGAAATAGGTATCTACTCATTTCAAATTATTTTTCGTACTTTCGAGCGAGGTATTATCCTGGATTGCCTCTCTATTGTGCGGTATCTCCTTTCGAAGTTAGTTTATAAAAAGTAAAAACATTTTATAAGCTGTATTAAATGACTCAGGTTTTATGGCTCTTGGTTAAAATAATATGTATCTTAGTAAGAATAAAACAATATAAATACAATCATACAAGTTTATCTGGCCCCATGAGAGCGGCGCTACTGTCGATATAACCTGTCTTAATATGTTCCGTTTTTGGCCACTGGTACCTTTGATAAAGGAAGAAAAGACTGGTACATTTAAGTTTGGGGCACTGTACTTAGGCCTAACTAAATATGTATTTTTCGTACGTACGTAGGGCAGAGCCTAAATTTTTTGTCGATTCATAGGTAGTGCAGGTAATAGATTACATGAATGGATCAAAAAGATCTGACTCTGAGTCTCAACCTTATAGCGATTTCATTAAATACTATTGTGATATTATTTATTTCATGTTAATAAAATTCAAATAACGAGATACATTTTTCAAACTTTATTTTCATGAGACCTCAAACAGATAAAGTTGTTTGCATTACATCTGCCTGCGAAATAAACGAGGCGATTAATGTTGTCTCGAATACCGAGCAGAGTTGCCAACTAAGAAAATAAACGACAAGTTAATCCTTATTTGACTTGTATAAATTAAAACTGGAAGCAAGGTAGGAAAGTTTGAAGAACCTTTTATTTATTGCGAAAGTTGAGGATGTGATTAGAATGAATTTTAATTCTGACTGTGGCAACACTGGCTGTATTGTAATTAATTAAATATTATATGATAGACGGTAAAAGATCAGTGGAAATTTCCACCTGTGAACACTCTTCACAACAAATAACATACAAGATCTACTTATAAATTAATCCTGTAGCAGATAGGCACAGAAAAACAAAATGTTAGTAAGCATGTTTAAACTGTTTAAAAGTTTTAATTCCATGAATTCCAAGCGAAGATGGTGTGACGATTTGTAGACCTTTGCGGGTAAAACGTGGGCACAACAAGCCCAAGATAGGGACGACAAAAAAGTGGAGGCCTTTGCCCAGCAGTGGGAAATAAAATAGGCTACAAAAAAAGTTTCCATTACTTTTGCATTTGCCTAGATTATGCCTTTAAATGTAAATGTATCATTTTTTTTTAAGAAAGCTATATGTTTGTACCTTTTAGATCACCATAGGCACGCAAATCACAATGAAAAGAACTCGGTCGCACTTCCGACGCCATAAGTAAAGGAAACCACGCAATGTTCTCAAAACTACGGCGTAATGAGAGCCCGTGGAGTACCAAACCTAACGACCTACCTTCAAACAAAAGCCGCCTGCGCATTCCAATTCTAACTTTACCCTTTGAAATTTAAAGTTCGGAATTGCTTGATGAATTCCACCGTCATACATTACCTAAAATCAAAGAAGAAGGTATCTTTAAATTGTAAACCTGCTGAATTCGTCTCCTCTTTGATGCCCGTATTTTAGGCTGTAATGAATTTTTCATTACTCATACTCTGAAAGTAGGTCTGAAGTTGCCTGAGAAGCGGGTTGAAAGTAATACTTTTCAGGCCCGGGAGTTTCGCTTTCAACTGACAGCTGTCAAATTATAAAAAAAAAAATTGTTCCATTTTCACATTTCTATGGAACCATGTTCAAACTTTTTCTACAGTCACTCAATTACAGCACGATGTAAAATTGAAATAACATAAAGTTAAGTATTAATTCAAGAATATATTTTTTTAAATGACTTAATTATAATTTATTTTCAACAATTTCTTTAAAATAACATAGATTTGGGCAAAATAATTAAAGATGAAAATGAAAAATAATGGCTAAATAATGAAGTTGGCCGGCTAACGAAAAAAAAACAAAATAGGCGGCAATCCGATTTTTTTTTTTCGAGTTGTAGAGTATTGTTTATACTTCCTTGTATTATTTCTTTAGCCAATTCCTGTTTTTATTTTTATTTTCCTTGTATTCGTAATGAAAAGCACAGTGTTTACCTCGGGTGAAAGATTTATTTTGTCCCTCGAACTATTAGCGCCCTCGCTACGCTCAGGCGCCAAACCCCGTCTCGGGACAAAATAAGTAACTTTCACCACTCATGTAACAATGTACTATTGTACTTACCTCTTAGCGTAAATAGCGCTATTAAGCATTTTGTGTTATAAACGTTCGCTCGCTTTTATGTGTATGCTTTAGAAAGGATTCATATAAGTACTTAGTTAGTTATATAATTGCGTAGTCTGCTATCATATAACTTTTATATTAGGTACTTACCTACTATGACAACAATAAATTTCAACTTTGATATTTTATTTCATTCAATTCGGTTAGCAAAAATTAAAGTGTTTTTGACGAAAAGTAACAACCTTACAATTGTTCTATTCTTCATTTTTATATGAGTAACAATATCGGCAAACAAGCGACCTGCCTGATGTTAAGCAGTTACCATAAGCTACCGTTCCTTGTAATACCAAAAGCGTTGCTCGCACGATGCTGACCTCAGGGGAATGGGACAGAGCTATAATAATTATAGATTAATCAAAATACATACAATTTATTTATAAAATTGATCCTTAAAACCAATGCCATAAGGTCTTTTCAAACGATAACTTTTGGGCTAACGTTTATGCATAATAATAGATTACAGTGTATAGTTACGATAGCAATCGTTCACCGGCTTTGCCAATCATTATCCAAATGGAAACGGAACTGTGCTCCTTGATACCTGCATTTACATGACAACGGCGAATAAACAAACAATAAACCAGAATTATTAGTGTACCAGGTATGGCACGGTCGCTGATCACGAAGAAACTCGTACAATGTCCTGTTATTACCTGTCTTTGTCACTACCGCGTAAATGTAATACGTCTCGCTCACACAGTTTTCGTGAACTGCGTGTGACCGACGTGTGACCGTGTTGCCGGTCACACGCAGTTCACGGCAACTGTGTGAGCGAGACGTATTACATTTACGCGGTAGTGACAAAGACAGGTAGTAACAGGTCATTGTACGAATTTCTTCGTGATCAGCGACCGTGCCATAGTGATGTGGACGGTAGAGCCATGCTGTAGCCAAGTGACTACAGCTCATAGACGGGCTGGCTCGAGCTGGGTAGTACCAACCTCTCACTGAAAATCGGTGTAAAGTACTTGTTATAGCTTCGTTTAGTACGATGAGTGCAAGAGCCAGGCCAACCCTCCCCCTCCCCCTGCCTCTATCCCACTCCCCTTTCAGGGTGGCAACGTGAGAGCAATGTCATTAGTATTGCCAGCATCTACTTCTACAGGTTGAAACAGAAAGGGTATACTTATTTTTTCAAAACTAAACTTTGTAATTCTTAAACTATCAGCTTCGGAGGAAACTTGAAAAACAAAAGGTCTTATAGGAATACAGCTGTTGACAGATTTCACAAGTCTACAAAACCTTGGGTACTTCAGCTGTCCCACAAAGCCGATTGTTTTAGATGAACAATGTAAAGTTGCAATAAAAATAGTATACCCTTTTTGTTTCACTTAGGCTAGGCTACGGTAACTAATTAATATCAGGCGGGTAGTACGAATGGACAATAAAAAAAAATAAGTTGTAATTTTTCTCCTAAACAATATTGTTCTGTGGTGTATCATGTAATGAATTCTGTATAATTATTTTGAAGACTTTTTATGAATATTAAAGCTTCTATGTAGGATTTAAAGAGCATGTTTTATCAACACTTCAAAACAGAAAATGTAATGTAGAGATTAATATTGCTATCGAATGGAAGAAGCTACGTAAATAAATCGAGCTAATCGATTAAACTTTATAAACAACTTCGCATCACTACTGCGTCGTAATTTTTCAACAATATTAGTGTTGGTAAATCACGAATGGCGGCCGTTTGTTTTCCGTGAAATTATGATAATAAAGCTGTTATGTGCAACGTCATGGCATGACTGGAGGGAATTACGACTCCACGGAACGCGTCGTAATGAAATTAAATATAAACGATGACCATTGGTTTTCTGGGTACGATGAAGACACCCTGTTTACATAGCCAGTCATGGTTGAAGGAATATTAAGTAAAACTGAGTAGCTGTATCAGTTTTTCAAAAGTTATTGAAACCATGGATTCAACTCAAGATTCTGGACCCCCAGAGTTTTTTGAATTATGTTGAATTTTTTAAACTTTTTCATATTGATTTACCATGAAACCATTATAGAAATCTATGTTACGTAATTTAACATAAATAAATAAATACTTATTGTTTAAGACATATAACTGGAATGTTAATTAAAACATGTTTGTTAGCTTGTTTTTCGCTTGATATTTGGTTGTTAATCGTCTATTGCTTTGATAAGTAGATTTTTTGCTACTTATTTAAATAGGTACCTACTCGATATGATTAAAATATATAGGTATAACCATAGATTTAGGAGAGCGAAGCGAAAATTACCTAGGTATTTAGGTATAACAGTATACTTATATAGGCACCAAGAAAAAGGTATTTTACCGTTGAGATACCAATCGTTTCTATATCGCCTTGGAAATAATTCCCTGGTGTCCAATCTACATTGGAAACGTTACAAATGTACTCATAAATCTTGTTTCAAAACCCGGAATCCTATCCACCCCGTTGAGTATAAAGCGTGATTGATACATAAATATCGACCCTTCAGATAGGCTGTACTTAGGAAGTCGAGCCTCTTAGTTAATGGACCACTATCAGTCAGGGGTGGCTGTATTGAGTGCATTAGGGCCAGGGGCCAGTAGAGTTTGTGTTACCGCGCTAATCCGTTTGGTTAATGCTTGCATCTCAATCGGATTATGTAACTTTGTGACTATTGGGTGTCGTTCGTGATTCGAATGCGATAAAACTACTTAGGTCAGATATTCGATAAAACCAGCCATAGTAGACGAGCCCCAGGCTTGCTTGACTACCACACTCACACAGAAGATTGGTGTAAAGTAAAGTAAGTAAGTATGAGTGAGAGAGCCGAAAGCCCAACCCCTCGTATCCCCTCCCTTAATTACAACCCCCTTCTGGTTGGCAACGCACGGACAATGTCATTGGTGCAAGCATGTGTAGGTTGCAGTGATTAACATCAGACGGGATGCACACTTGTTTCAGACTTTATACTACTAGTATCAGAAATTTAGGAGGACAGTAGGAGTAGCAGTGATAGCCGATTGGTTAAGCACGCGTCTTGCGGGCTACCAGGTCTCGGGTTCAAACCCCGGCTCGAACCTCTGGATTTTTCTAAATCTATGTGCGAATCATAATTTCTATAAGATTATCACTGGCTTACGGTGAAGGAAAACATCTTGATGAAACCTGCATGTCTTAGAAGATTTAACATTTAACAATTTTCGAAAGACATGTGAAATCCGCCAACCCGCACTGGGCCAGCGTGGTGGATAATGGCCTGAATCCCCCTCGTGTTGAGGGGAGGCCCGTGCCCAGGAGTGGGACGTCAAAAAAGGGCTAAAATTATTATTTTATTATTATCAGGAATTTGGAAACATCTCATTATTACAAATTCCCTAGTAAACCACGACATAACATAGAAGTTACATAAATGTAGCTACATACATCATTAGAACTTTCTTATAATATTTATATTGTTTTTCCTGTTGCGTTCTGTAGCTCAGCTTCCCAAATGTATTCTTAATTTCTTATGTCAAGGAGAATTACTTATATTTTAATACCCCTCAAAAGAAAACACAAACAAGGTAACAGTATACATTTTCCGCGTCGGAATTTAAAATTACTCTCAAGGATTATGCCGTCGAGTTTAATTTCGAAAAATTCACTCGGCGATTTGAATAAAAAAACACTCAGAATTTTGCAAAAATGCAATTTTATTTTTTTATTTCTATGAGCCAGCACACAATAGGTCAGAACGGTCGGCGGCGTTGCCAGCAGTCATTTTAAAACAAATCCAGTTGAAAATTGGGGAAGTCATTACGGTGGTCGGAGAGGGAGCAATTAGGAATCTGGAACGGGAAATAATTTGCGATATTGCACTCTACCAAGTAAGGAGTATTAGATAATTAAAGAATATATATTTTTAAATGACTTAATTATAATTTAGTTTCAACAATTTCTTTAAAATAACATAGATTTGGGCAAAATATTTAAGGATGAAAATAAAAAATAATGGCTAAATAATGAAGTTGGCCAACCAACGAAAAAAAACAAAATAGGCGGCAATCCAATCTTTATTTTTTTTCGAGTTGTAGAGTATTGTTCATACTTCCTTGTATTATTTCTTTAGCCAATTGCTGTTTTTATTTTTACTTTCCTTGTATTCGTAATGAAAAGCACAGTGTTTACCTCGGGTGAAAGACTTATTTTGTCTCTCGAACTATTAGCGCCCTCGCTACGCTCGGGCTTCAAACCCCGTCTCGGGACAAAATAAATCACTTTCACCACTCGTGTAACAATGTACTATTAAATTCAGTTGCAAGATTCCACCCGGACAAACATACATTGCAAGTTAAAAGCTTGTAAAAACCTATAGATGCTTGCAATACCTGAATAGGAGTGGGATAGAGGGAGGGGTAAGAAGGGGTTGGGTTTTCGGATCTCTCACTCATCGTATGAAACGCAGCTATATCTATAACTAGCTGAGCCCGCGACTTCGTCCGCGTGGAATTTTGATCCTTTGATGATTTGAGTTTGAGTTTCTTAGGGGATGTCTACGTCATAGTAGCTTTATGCATGCAAAGTCTCAGCCCGATCGGTTTAAAATTGACAAAGTTTCATACAAACTTTCATCCCCTATTTTATCTTCATGGGGGTGGAATGAATCAAAATCCTTTCTTAGGGGATGTCTACGTCATAGTAGCTTTATGCATGCAAAGTCTCAGCCCGCTCGGTTTAAAATTGACAAAGTTTCATACAAAATTTCATCCCCTATTTTATCCCCTTGGGGGTAGAATTAATCAAAATCCTTTCTTAACGGATGCCTACGTCATAACACCTACCTGCATGCCAAATTTCAGCTTGATCCGTCCAGTGGTTTGGGCTGTGCGTTGATAGATCACTATGTCAGTCAGTCAGTCAGTCACCTTTGAGTTGTATATATATATAGATAGCTACTTTACGCCGGTCTTCTGTGATAGAGTGGTACTACCGCTGTTGAGCCAGCACATAATATAAATGCTGCAGTCACCTAAAAAGTGTGCAAAAATACTGATTTCCCATTTTTTTTCATTAACAAATTATCATTGAAATTAGTCCGATATCTATCACAAGTTTAAACAACTTTAGTAACATCTTCCATATCCTCCGATCCGATCCTTCTCATAATACTGAAACAGGTTAATACAGTTTATTTAACGTTAATTGCCTTGCGCTATCGGATACCTATCAGTTTCATCGCAACAGATTAGATAATCTTTTCTTATTTAACAATACAAATTGCGCAATGTTGACTTTAAGAGTACTTCTATGGGATGATTTAATGCAAGTGTCAGACGGTGCCATAAGCCAACGCAAAAAAAAGGTGTGATAAAAAATATTTTATATTTTTATATTGCATAAATATTAGGTAACCAATTTCATAATCATCTTCATTGTTTCAGCCCGAATAGGTCCACTACTGGATAAAATCCTCTCCCAAAGTTAAGGGAATTATGACAGAATTTATATTACTTTTAATTTTAAAAGTAATATAAATTCTTAGTCAAATGGTCGAATATTCTTTATATAAAATTCTGGTGTGCGTGTCTAGATATTTATTTTTGTACGAGGCATGCCTTTTAAGTTCTGTCGTTTCCATAATTCCCGGCAATTTTGAATTTGGAACTGTTCTATATTCGAATGTGTTTAAATTTCGAATCTCAAAACAGTTGAATGTATTAGGATTAATGTTATTGTTTAGTCACAGCGTCGATTAGAATCTGTCAGGTTACGTACGAAAATGAATCTTTCTAAGGAAAATGTTCGTGAAATAATTTTCTACAACTTTAGAAGAGGCCTGACACGGCTTCAGTGTTTTGAAGAGCTAATATCTGTGTTCAGGGATGAAGCCCCATGTCTGCGGACTGTCGAACGCTGGTATTTAGAATTCCAGCGTGGACATACTAGTGTTAGTGACAAATCTCGCGAAGGTCGCCCAAAATCTGCATTCACTGAAGATAACATCATTGGAGTGAGACAACTAATTCTCGAAGATCGTCATGTGACGTATCGAGAGATAGAGGCTCTATTAGGCATCTCAGGGACAACCATTCAGAAGATCTTGCATGAAGCGCTTGGTGTAAGAAAGCTAGTTTGCCGTTGGATACCGCATCTGCTTTCCGACGATCACAAGGCGGCCCGCGTCAGATGGTGTAAGAAAACTCTGCAAAGGTTCAACCGAGGAGAGTCAAATCACGTCTACGACATCATCAGTGGTGACGAATCTTGGATCTATGCCTACGATCCTGATTCCAAACAACAATCTACAATCTGGGTCTTTCAAGACGAGCCAAAGCCGACTAAAGTTGTTCGTTCTCGAAGCACTTCAAAGAAGATGGTGGCCACGTTCGTTAGAAAAACCGGCCATGTTGCGACTATTGCACTTGATGATCGTAGAACGGTTAACGCAGAGTGGTATACCACAGTTTGTTTACCACAAGTCATCGCCGAACTTCGAAAATCTAACTCAAAGCGACGCATCATCCTGCACCACGACAATGCAAGTTCACACAGCGCTCGTCAAACGATTGAGTATTTGAAGCAGGAAAAAGTAGAAATTCTTGACCATCCTCCATACAGTCCTGACCTAAGCCCTAACGATTTTTTTACATTTCCTAAAATTAAGAAAGTCTTCGTGGTCAAAGGTTCCAGTCCAGTGAAGAAGCAGTCGACGCTTTCAAGTCAGCCATTTTGAACACCCCCACTTTAGAGTGGAATAAATGTTATAATAACTGGTTTGAGCGAATGGAAAAGTGTATTAAGCTACGTGGTGAATACTTTGAAAAACAATAAAAAGTACTATAAGGTTCTAGTTGTGTTTTTTTCTTCAAACGACAAAACTTAAAAGGCATCCCTCGTACTTATAGGGTCGCCTGGATGGTTCTCTGCTGTAGGTGACGCGGTTGTCGACATTTATAAAACGAAGTCTACGCTGGAGAAGCAGCAGGCAAACGCTAGTCATTTATTTTAATCGTTTTGGAAACAAAATGTACAGGTTGAAACCCTAGCTCGCACTCTGTGATTTCGTATTCAAATATCATTTCAACAAAGATGATCGCTTCCTCAACGGTGAGGAAAAATATGACTATTGACGATCGCTTGGCGCAGTGGTTCACTGCACCGGGTGGTTGCGGATTCGATTCCTGTCAGGCCAAAATTTGGAAATGGCCTTTTCGTAATTCCAGGCCACTGGTTGGGTGTCACTGGGATCGCCCCCAGTCCAATGTACAGTACCCATAGTACAAGCGACCATAGTTTGGGACCATACAGTTGGTGTGGTCGTCTATATGGCTATATTTATTTTTTACTATAATTGAATGAACAAGGATAACTGCACGTCTTTCGAAATAGGTAGCAAATAGAATATTATCATTAAATATAGCGTGACCACTACAATTGCGGCGTTGATTATATCGTTGACAGACTTAGAACATGCCTTTTTGTCACGTGAAAGCGGGCCTCATTTGCCCCTTCGATTACCTCTAGTTATTACATGGAATTATGGTCTCTATTAGAAAGGTTAATCTGACGCTTGGGTGAGATTATAGGCCGATAAATGGAGGTTGTTGACGTGAAAGTAAATATGAGGGGAATAGTTATGCAGGAATATTGCATTTAGAGAATGTCATGAGAAAACGAGAGACCCTTGTAGGTTTATATAATTCATGCATGCAACTATGTGCAACTTGAATTGTACTTTATTTCGTCGTAGCAAGAGCGGCTATTTAATTACTATTTAGGAGTGCGTCATTTGTTTGTAATATGTAATAATATTGTCAAAGATAATAATTATAATAGAACTATTGAAGTTTTGTGCGCAGCAACAGTGTATTCATTAAAATCTAAAAATGATTTCAATAGTAAGTTTCGTTGATTTATTGTACAACTTTGGACATATTTCAATAGTAACATATTTTGGATTTACGCGATTTCTGAATAATAACAAAATGTTTTGCCGAGCGAAAGCCAATTAACTTGTAATTGATAAAGTTGTTGATAATATTGCTTAATATCAAGTGCTAAGCTTTACAAATGGAATTACAAAGGAACGAAATTAATTTTAAATCAAAAGGTATCATATTTTTCATGTTTTCGTCATGCAATATCTGGGGGCACGGCAGTGCCCCCCCAAGTCGAGCACGGCACGTCGAGCGCGGCACGGCCGTACCATCTTTTCTCGAAGCAGTTCAGGCCATTTTCGACCCCCTATAACTTCGTTGTGGATAAAACTAGAACCCTGAATTTTCAGTAACCAAGCAGGCATTGTATAAACACGGTATATTTCAAATTTCATTCAAATTGAACCAGTAGTTTAAGAATTATAACTAGTCAAAATTCTTAATTTTGTCACTCACTCACTGACTGACTGACCGATCATCAAAACTCTAAGGCACTTCTAGCAGACATAGAAGCTTCAAATTTAGAATACAGTTAGTGTTTAGTGTATAAATCAAGGGAAAACTAAAATATTGTATAATTTCTGTCCAGTTTTCTAGTTACACCAACTGCATAAATAACTTTGTAATCCTATATAAATATATAGGATAACAAATTTACATTTGCAGTTAATGTATCGGTGTACCTGTACATATTATGTACCTATATTATAATAATGGAATGCAATAATAGCTACCTAGATATAATTATGTTGAAAAGTAACTTGTAAAATGGTCAACGGAATGAAAAAGCAAGAATGGGACATGACTTACTTATGATATGAATTGTACCAAAATCCCTCAATAAAGTATTAAGTAGACTAAATTGCCCGAAATTTCTATGAAAGAAAGAACAAACTCTACAAAAAGAAATGAGATCCCATAAAAAACAAAACTTGTAAAAAAACCAAGTCTCGCAACTCTGTTCTTCTACCGTAAAAAGTTGTGAGATCTATGTAATACCAAGTCAGTTACTATATTAAGTCCCCAATTAAGGGACCTTCTGTCTTAAGTTATTTTAAGTAGGTAATTAGCTTACCTAACAACATCTTATAGTGACAATATCAATATTAAAAATATTTTATGTTTTAAACTAAACAGATAGACTTGGCCATCGCATGAAAACACAATGTATTTAGTTTAGTTTAATAGTGCGATTGCCAAGTCAATCTATTTTATTTAAAACATAAAAGTTTTTTATTATTGATATTGTCACTATAAGATGTTACTAGGTAAGCTAATTACCTACTTAAAAATAACTTAAGACAGAAGGTCCCTTAATTGGGGACTTAATATAGTAACTGACTTGGAATTACATAGATCTCACAACTTTTTACGGTAGAAGAACAGAGTTGCGAGACTTGGTTTTTTTACAAGTTTTGTTTTTTATGGGATAAATAATAGTAGGTACATATTTTGTTAAATTACAGGGTAATAAAATGGCTTCAATATTATATTGTAAAAATCCAAAACTTCAGTAAGCAACAAGGAAAGCGACCAAATTTCGATTTTGGTTTACAAAATACAGATCCTCGAGTAAGCACTCATGCCACTATTTCATAGCCACTGAAATGGCCTCTTCGCTACAATCTAAGCAAGCATCATTATAAAACTTCACTAAATACACTAATTTTTATCACATTATTTAACTCATTCTTAATGACAGAAAATTAGGTCAGCCCCAAACGAAAGGTCGTCGGGAAATGTTTACTACAAAATTTACATTTACAGTTTGGAATATTTTCATGGAAATACCTTATCATTGCGCGATAGACTCATAAAACGAGTTATTTGAATTTTTGTTTAGAAATATGTAGGTACCTCACGCCCATGTTAGGGAGGCATTATAGAAGAGGGATTTGATATAACCGAGTGAAATAACGGTGTAAAAATAATATAAGAACTTATGATATGAATTAGCAGTGATAGCCGATTGGTTAAGCTCGCGTCTTGCGGGCTACCAGGTCTCGGGTTCAAACCCCGGCTCGAACCTCTGGATTTTTCTAAATCTATGTGCGAATCATAATTTCTATATGATTATCACTGGCTTACGGTGAAGGAAAACATCGTGATGAAACCTGCATGTCTTAGAAGATTTAACTAATTTTCGAAAGACATGTGAAATCCGCCAGCCCGCACTGGGCCAGCGTGGTGGATTATGGCCTGAATCCCCCTCGTGTTGAGGGGAGGCCCGTGCCCAGGAGTGGGACGTCAAAAGGGCTAAAATTATTATTATTATATTATTATATATATTATGATATTAAAGAAGATACGACGGTAGAGCCTAGCTGTAGCCAACTGACCACAGCTCATATATGGACTCGACAGGGGTAGTACCACTCTCTCACAGACAGATATAGATTTACATAGATAACGCAAGTATCACGATTTGTATTGAAACTAAGCGTGCCGAATTTTTAACACCTGCTGTGACGTCATTAGTGACGGGAAATCCAAACCGCTTCAAAGACACCGATGCCGCCGATGCCCCTCCGCCCTCTACGATCTCTACGATCTCCCGAGTGATTATCACGCTCATACTCATATTTTTATATCTGTAGTCGCGAGGACTGTAAGTTATCGGCGACCAACCTCGACGCTTGGTCGGGGTTTTCGGACACGCTAAGTACATACATTTGTGTTATCTATGTAAATCTATATCTGTGTTCTCACAGCATAAAAGCAATCTGACGCATCTATAATATCGACTTTACACTGATAGCTGTGTTTCGTATGGTGAGTGAGCGAGCGGTAACTCCAGAAATACAGACGTTTAAAGTTACCTAAATCATAACCTAGTAGTTAAAATAAAGTCATAACCTAGTAGTTTTAGCAAATTTGAATGGAATATATTTATAATCATTATTTTTGTAAAATTATTTAACAATATATCAATAAGGCATTAGTAGTCAAGAGTTAATATTAAAAAATATATACTTAATTCTTTGTAATTCAAACACCCAATTCGCTTATAAAACCCTTCATAAGGACCTGTCATTTGCAAAGTTTTATGCCGGAATTTAATGCTTATCTGGATTTCTCACCGTACCCTACATAAAGCACTTGAAGGAACCTCGACAGAAACCTAATTTTCACCTCGCTTTCCAACCATTTAAATCCTGAAATCCTCAACGAAACGAGTGCGTGAGGATACGGCAAAAACACTTTAGTCCGACATGACGTCACCCTCCAGACATTTTTGTTTCCGCAGCCACGTCTGCACTTGACATCAATTCTGAAGTGAATAAAGGAGGCTAATTTAAGCCGGTTATTCACTGTCCGGCGCCGGGGTCGTTTCGAGAATCGTTATTCTGGAACTAGTACAATACTTTGTATATTTATTAATTTAAAACGTATCATATAATTTGTTTATCTTTGATTAAAAATTTCGGACTAATAATGACTTTGAAGTAGAAAAAAATTACTGCAGCCTGCTACAGCCTGAATGAACAAACTTTTGTCCAGTCGTTCAGTAGTATTAGTGTTTGAGAACGATATAAATGGTGGTGCAGGATGGATCCGGGTGAGATTAATGGCAGAAAGCTGTTGGCCATTATGAGTCGGCACTGACCAGTAAGGTCTCATTCACACGAAAAATGTGACAACGATGTTCCAACACCTAATCATCATCATCATCATCACCAAATATTTTGTCATTATTCAAGTGTCAAATACGGTCAAAATCTATGTAAATTACTGTCAGTGTACAATTATGTACGGTGTTACGATTCTGCCCCCTGATTTCTATAATTAAAACCAACATGGTTTTCATCATTATTTTTATATTATTGGATTATCAGGAAGAACCTACTGAGAAGAAACTGTTGTCGTAACAGTCTTCGACGATACGAAGGACCTGTGTGTAAATTCCTTTATGATCTCACCCTCATATAAAACGACGTCGGTTTTTTTATTTCATTAGATTTACTTTAACGAGGGTCAAAGTACCCTGAATTTGAGAAAGGTGAAGACGTCGGGGTTATTTCCCGTTGAAGTATATTTTTCATTCATTAGGGAACAAAAAAATACAAGACTTGTTAATTTAATTTATTTACGGAATCAATGAACCAATTAATTTTAATTTGATCGAAGCTCATTTAAAACGGGATCAATTTACCAATTTCCAATTAAACGGTTAAATATTGATTGTCTGATTGATTAACTCGAACGGCGGTCTAAGATAGCACTGATTGTCTGGGATTGGACTTTGATTCAGACACGATAATTCCGTCTATTTTATCATACCTTCAGATAGATTTTCAGAACGAGTGATTACGCCTTCGATTCCCTACAAATTACTGAATAGACTTTTCATAACTTGCTTTTGTCTGGGTGACAAAGATTAGCCGCTAGTCCAAAGTATAATACCCATTACAAACATTGCTTATTTTAGGAGCATACAGTTAGTGTATTAGTCTGATGATTTTGCGACGTTTTACAATAAGTACCCCGCCCTTCACATTACCCAAAGTACTTAGTAAATTGTATAATTTTGTACTTTGAATTTGCAAATTACAGTATACAGAGTATAAATGAGTCCTTAGCTGGCGGACAGGCCGGCTGGCACTCACCACAAGAGGCCACTTCAGGCTATTTCCAACCGGTCAAGGCCTCTATCTCTGTAATAGTGTTGAAGTATTTTATTTATGATTTTTATTTCATGGAGTTGAATTTAAACTTTAAAGTGGAGGTAAATTCCTGTCATATTCAGTTTCTGTGTGTAGCTGAAATAATATACCTTCCCAATCATATAGCCACGAGATTATTGATCGCTTTATTTTGCTCGTTAAGGTATAATGGTGATATTTATTATCCCGGACACGAATAACCGTTCCCCTCATTTCCTTGAGCAGAGGCAACGTTTTCAAATCAACGGCCATTATGCAAAATGTCAAACACAAAATACCCGGAAATTGTTTCTGTTCACAAAGTTATAATGTTACCAAAACAACTATTTAGATTTTTTTATATATTAAAGTCGGTAATCAGCCGTGCGATCCGAATGATGTTAAGCAGTTACCATAAGGTTACCATAGACTGTAGCATAACTATAGATGCTTGCAATACCAAAGGTATAACTCGCACATTCATTTAATTTATAATTATGCGGTATATATCTATACAAATAAATAAAATTGGAGTGTCTGTTTGTACTATCAAAATCACACTTTTTCACTAAATGCATATGAAATAACATATGACAACTATAGCAAAAACCGCGATTTAAAAATTTTTTGTCTGTTTGTCTGTCTGTATGTTTGTTCCGGGTAATCTCCGAAACGGCTGGACCGATTTCGACGGGACTTTCACTGGCAGATAGCTGATCTTATAGCGGGTAACTTAGGCTACTTTAATTTTAGAAAAACAATTAGGGTTCCGCGTAAAAAAATAAAAACACTTTAAATCAAAGAGTAGCTCCGAAACGGCTGGACCGATTTTGACGGGACTTTCACTGGTAGATAGCTGATGTTATAATCAGTAACTTAAGCTAATTTTATTTTAGAAAAACAATAAAAAAATGGGTCCTGTCGCGCGGGTTC
Source organism: Notodonta ziczac (assembly GCA_918843915.1). Taxonomy (NCBI): domain Eukaryota; kingdom Metazoa; phylum Arthropoda; class Insecta; order Lepidoptera; family Notodontidae; genus Notodonta; species Notodonta ziczac. The sequence goes on along the minus strand of OU974050.1, from coordinate 9,366,334 downwards.
AGAACGCGGGAGCGGGCTTTTTTACTAAGTTAAATTCCACGCGGACGAAGTCGCGACGCTAGTTAATTATTATCTTTAATCGGTGGCTGGCTAAACATTAGGTTGCCAAGTCGTTTTGACAATCGGTTACGGTCCCTGAAATTTATACATGAACTATACAAAGTACCATAACGAAATATTATTTACTTCACGAAACACTCATTAGTATTAACCATAGACTTAAAGGCAACCTTTCTCCTCGATTCCGAAATATAAACTTATATAGAATGTGTGTGGAATATTTCAATGTCAGCATCCCAACCCACCGGAACGGACGTCACAAGGCTGATTGCCGTGAACCGGAAATAGATCAAGGGAACATCAATCTCGGCGAACTTAGCCGATGGGTGATAAAAACGGTATGACATTTCATTATAGTTCGTTTTGCTGAGGCATTGTAGGCATACCCAAATCTTACATGCGACCATGAGCATTTCCACACGAGATAAACCTGATACGAATTGATTTATCTATCTTATATATAAAATTCTCGTGTCACAATGTTAGTTACCGTACTCCTCCGAAACGGCTCGACCGATTTTCATGAAATTTTGTGTGCATATCGGCTATGTCTGAGAATTGGCTACCATCTATTTTTCATACCCCTAAATTGAAATAAAACTATTTTTCGGATTTTATCGCGTTTATTAAATTTATGTTCCCGACGTTTCGACTGCTTTACAGCAGCCATGGTCACGGGGGGACTGAGGTGTTAGACGTCCTGATGTCATAGTTAGTAACTGGGTACCCTCATATTAAGTTGTTGTTTGCGGTCCGATCCACGCAGAAAGTGCTCACAGTGTCTCGAGGTCTTGCAATGGTACACTTGGTTTTGGATTTAATTATATTAATTACTGGATCCCAAGTTGGTGGTAGCACCCAGCCATCATGTGAAATCCGCCAACCCGCACTGGGCCAGCGTGGTGGATTATGGCCTGAATCCCCCTCATGTTGAGGGGAGGCCCGTGCCCAGGAGTGGGACGTCAAAAAGGGATAAAATTATTATTATTATTTATTATATTGTCACGAGAAAGTTCTTATGAAAGAAAAAACTAAGATAGTTGAGCGGAACAATTCGAATTCAATATTCAAAGTTAAGACAGGACAACGTCTGTCGGCGGGTCACCTAGTTATATATAAGAAAGTCGGCAAATAAGCGTAAAAAGCATCCCACGTACGTTGCCACCCTGAAGAGGAGTGGGATAGAGGGAAGGGGAGGGAGTGTTAGGTTTCCGTCTCTCTCACTCATCGTACGAAAAGCAGCTATTATAGCTACATTACGCTGATCTTCTGTGAGAGGGCGGTACTGCCCTGGACGAGCCAGCCCATATATAAGCTGTATTCGATTGGCTACAGCTTAACTTAGCAACCGTCAAGTGATACGGTGGTAGAGCCACAGTGTACTGTATGATAACGTTACTAGAATTTTTAAACATTCCCTTCTATCAAAATGTCCAAAATATCTAGATCTCTTTCATTATATTCGATAATCGCTTGGCGCAGTGGTTTGAGCGTAGGCCGCTCGGTCACTGCACATGGTGGTTCCGGTTCGATTCCCACCGGGTAATATTTCGGAAATGGCCTTATAGTAATTTATCCAGGTCTGGATGTCACTGGAGTCACCCCCAGTCCATTGTACGGCACCCATAGCACAAGCGTTGCTTAGTTTGGGATCATACAGTTGGTGTGTCAGTCTGGCGATTGTATATTATTATTTAATATTCTTGAAATGTGTGTAGGTAAGGCCGGTATAAATAAATCGATCTCGAGTCTGAGAAATATCTTGGAAATGTCTCTTCTTCTTCTTCTGTCTGTCGGTTTCCAAAAAGCAACGTCTGTTGCGCCTGTTTTGAGTGTCGGAGGGTGGTGAGCCGGTCATTCCAGCCATCCAAGTTCAGCCAGGAAGTTCCCCAGCTTCTTAATGCTGAAGACTTCCTTGGAAATGTCATTCCTATACTAATTATTATTATGTCAAAAGCGTACTTAAGATCGCTTTCAGACTTGATATCGATATATTCATACGGCTCTAACCCATAAGTAATAAACGTGGATTAACGGTTGTATAGTTACACCATGCTTAGTCTTCTTCTTTCGAATGTCAAATTAGTTATGACAGAAAGATTGTTCCGTATGTAACTATTCGTGTATATCATAGAAGCATTCAACTGTGAACAAAGTACGATCTTCGTATTAAAAAGTTTTATCCGCTTTGTAATTTACTTGCAAAGTACGAGTAGGTAGGAGGTTCAGTAAGTTCGGAACACCCGTGATTACGTGCGTTATTGACGAGATGAGACTTAGCGAGTTGCGTTTATGTTGCCGATTGTTGACTTTTGAACTTCTGTAGTCACAATTTGAATAATTACTGGAGTATATGTAGCGACGTTGCTATATATTCTTGTATATTTAGTGGATTCATCAATCACTTTATCTTTTGTAATTTGGCTAAATTTTCTGCAACCATGGGGATGTCTGGGACCTTCTTTCCAGTTTTTGCCTAATTTCTACTAGATATTTTTTCTTTGAATCTATATACAAATAAATAAAATTGGAGTGTCTGTTTGTAATATCAAAATAACACCTTTTCACTAAATGCATATGAAAGAAAGTACATACGACACCTATAGCAAAAACGCGATTTTATTTTATCTTTCTGTCTGTCTGTATGTTTGTTCCGGCTAATCTCCGAAACGGCTGGATCGATTTTGACGGGAATTTCGCTGACAGATAGCTGATGTTATAAGCAGTAACTTAGGCTACTTTTATTTTAGAAAAACAAGAACGCGGGAGCGGGAGCTATTAAGTTAAATTCCACACGGACGAAGTCGCGGGCTCAGCTAGTTAGTTAATACAATGTTACAGGCAAGAACCACCAAGAACTAAATTAACGGGAGTACCCGTAACCAATGAGCTTAACGAGCTGTCGGAATTCGGTACGAATATCTGTTACGACATTGATATCGACATCGATACGAATGCCAATGATAGGGAGCACTCAACATAAGCAGGCTGTTTTAAAAGTCCGAAACAACTGTTTAGGTGTTACTATCTATACAAATAAGTAAAATTGGAGTGTCTGTTTGTAATATCAAAATGACATATTTTCACTAAATGCATATGAAGTACATACGTAACCTATAACAAAAACGCGATTTAATTTTTTTTTGTCTGTCTGTCTGTGTGTTTGTTCCGGGTAATCTCCGAAACGGCTTGACCGATTTTGACGGGACTTTCACTGGCAGATAGCTGTTGTTTTAATTTGTTTTAAATGGGTCGCGCGGGCTTTTTTGGTAGGTTAAATTCCACGCGGACGAAGTCGCGGGCTCAGCTAGTTAATTATAATATACGCCAGCTGATACTAGTGCAACATGCTTAGTGCAGGTAGACAAAACGTAACTGTCATATTGTTTTCTAAGTTACGGGCATTTGAATATTTGGATCCATGATGGCCTAGAAAACTATGTAACCTGCTTCTCGAGTAGCAAGAAAAAACTGGCAACCTTTTGCACGATACTTGATATATACTTAACAGTTAAAAAAAAATAGCCGGAATAAAATATTTAAAAAAGTGTCTTAATTTCGATTAATAGTACATTGTTACACGAGTGGTGAAAGTGACTCATTTAGTCCCGAGACTACGCTCGGGCGCTAATAGTTCGAAGGACAAAATAAGTCTTTCACCCGAGGTAAACACTGTGCTTTTCATTACGAATACAAGAAAAGTAAAAATAAAAACAGGAATTGGCCAAATAAATAATAAATAAGTTAAGTTAGGGACGGCCTGCCACGTAGTGAGTTAATATAAGCAGGGTGGCGGCAGTATCGTCATGCGTGGATGTTATTGGATCATTTGACGTTTTCCGGCTCATGGATAGATGGATGGTACTTACATTGTATGTCATAGTAATAATACGTAATTTTGGCACACAATGAATTAAGTGGTTACCCCAAAGACGGAGGCGGCGGGTAGACAGTTGTTTGCGCGACCTTCCCAGACAATTTCCGTTGCGGGAACAGTTCCGTAACATAAACTTTGGCGATTATCGAGATGGGTTTAATAAGTTACTTGGTTTTAGTTGAAGTAAATATTGGTTGTTCTTCATTGATAATATTATAATATGAATGAATCAAAATATTTATATGAATAAATACATTTTTAGTAGCTTACCAAATAGTGACGTGGTAATCAAATTCGTATATCGGAAGCACCGCTAGAGTCGTATGTATGGTAGTCTCTATTTAAACTGTAGCGGTGTTTATTAAACACACGGTAGAGCTACAGTTAAAATGGCTCTATTGCATGTATAAACATTGTTAGTACATACATTAGAGCCACTAGCGAATCTCATAGTAGAGTTTCGGGTGACGGAAGAGTGACTCGTTATTTCTACTACTAACAACTCACCGATTTCGATCGTTCTACTAAGATTAATATATTATCAATATTATGTCCTGTTAATGATGTATCGTTTTTTAATCATCATAATCGTTAGATAGCAGTGATAGCCGATTGGTTAAAGCACGCGTCTTGCGGGCACCAGGTCTTGGGTTCAAACCCCGGCTCGCATCTCTGGATTTTTCGAAATCTATGTGCGAATCATAATTTCTATAATGATTATCACTTGCTTACGGTGAAGGAAAACATCGTGAGGAAACCTGCATGTCTTAGAAGATCTAACCAATTTTCGAAAGACATGTGAAATCCGCCAACCCGCACTGGGCCAGCGTGGTGGATTATGGCCTGAATCCCCCTCATGTTGAGGGGAGGCCCGTGCCCAGGATTGGGACGTCAAAAGGGCTAAATTATTATTATAATCGTTAGTATTTTTTTTACTTTTAAAATGAACTGTAGGCACCAAACAATAATACAATAAATGCACGGTTTACCAAATGAAACTTAATGTATAAAGATTTAAATGTTGCGAAATCGGATGTTTGCCAATAGTTGATAACCTTATTTCAAAGCGAATATATTATAGGCTGTGGAAGTATATGTAATATGTGAAACTAGATATCTCCTTTTCAAACCTCCAAAAGCTTATGCCTTCCCGACTCCCAGGCTATGACTTGGTGGGTTTGAAGGCCGCAATTGCCTAATCCCGTGCGGATTTGCGCGGCATCCGCCATTCATCATAGCCGCTGAGAGATAATACGTACACCACGCCACTTAAGTTTCGCTAGTAATCATGTTCTTGGTTATATCATGTTTTGTATGTGTGTAGATATACACACATACATATCCATACTCGAAGAGCTCGGTATCAAGCAGCGTTTATCCACGTTAGTACAGGCTCGCATTCTAAAGTTCTTTCGACACGTCTCACGGCAAGAAAACGACTCCATAGAACGGTTAGTTGTACAGGACCGAGTGGAGGGTACCAGACCACGTGGAAGGGCACCCATGCGATGGACCGATCAGATTAAATCTGCCATTGGCGATCCCTTGCACGAGTGCACCAGGATGACGTCCAGTGGGACAGTTGGCGAGACATCGTGAGGCGAACAACATCTGCCCCGGAAAACAATACATGACGACCACGACCGCTCTGTCAAGAGCGTAACGACTTAGAAGTAGATATACTAACAGTGTGGAGTGTCGATATGTAAGTACAATTTAAGCTCGAAATGGTAATGATATTCCACCTTCTGTGCCTTTTCATAGAACTAAATCAATATGAACCGGCGGTGTAGATTGCACTCGAATAGAAGACATAGATATAACTAACGGATATGATCCTAATAAATTCCCTGAAGCTTTTTCCTTTCAGTCATGGTCGATTTCCCTCCCTTCCTCTAGATAGCATGGGTATCTTATAAGCACCTATAAAATATAAGTTTCAGCGTCGAGCGTGATTGCTTCAGAGTTGATTTACGTTCATACTTACACCTCAGAGATTTGGAAGTGATTGGACTTCATTGGATTTGTTGAAATAAAGATAATACAATTTTTTTATAATAAATAATAATAATACATATTTGTAAGCGAAATAAATGGAATAATAATAAATTATTTCCATAATTAATTTCATAATTTATTGAATTAATTAAGTCGGATACTATTGCGGGTAAAACATTACAGTAAATGGCTCAGGAACAGACAGATATGAAAGTAAGAAGAGGGTAATAGGGGATCTTTTGCCCAGCAGGGGGAAAGTTAATTTATTGAGAGAAACCAGCGGTCCATAACACCTATTACATACAATTTCACCAGACCGTACAAATAGTAGGTACTTACTTCCAAGAAAAATACCCATTTTCTCACATCTGTTTATTTCGTAATACTCTCAGCCAACAATAACATCTTACTAGGATGATTATTTCAGTCCGTTCTCTTTGAAGATTACAGTATTATGAACGCAAACTAAGTGTAATTGAAAACAAACATTCAAGATTTCTCGCACCTACAACGCTTTGTATGCTTAACATTTTCAAGCCGAGCTTACCGTTTTAAATAAGGATGGCAGAACTCCAACACATAATAATAAATAAATAATAAATATCGCCAGACTGACACACTAACTGTATAGTCACAAACTAAGCAGAGCTTGTACTATGGGTACCGTACAATAGACTGGGGGTGATCCCAGTGACACCCAGACCAGGGCAAATTACGAAAAGGCCATTTTCGAAATTTTCCACGGTGGGACTCGAACCCGCACCATGTGCAGTGAGCCGAGCAGCCTACGCTCGAACCACTGCGCCAAGCGGTCGTCGTACATAAAATAAGTACTTGCCGTTGTCTTATTTTATCATTTTGCTCCGTGTCTATCTGTTAGGTGGTTGATATGACTGAATAGAAGAGATATGAAGCCTGGCATCAATAAGGAATTCGTCGAATACAATCGCTATATTTTCTCAGTAGACGCAGTTTTATAAAAAGAACATGCGTTAGCAAATGTTCCTACTTAGCCCGATTCCACTCTACTATATCTCTACTCTAAGCTTGTCCCGTGCACCTTTCACTTGCTGGGTGTGTCTGTGAGCGGAATGAAACACTAGACTTCAGTTAGGGACCGACTGTATTGGGTAAAACAAATGTGTAATGCTAAGGGTGATATGATAGGTGAGCCCGCGCGGGTTTCTTGCTAGCCAAACGTGAACTGATGTGTGCATTGCCAAGAAAACCGCTCGTTGTACGAAAATGCTGGATGGGTGAAATGCTATGTTCGGGTGCGTTGCACCGTACAGTATGTTTCCACTTGAAGGCGTGGTGCAGAAGCTATGCCGTCACTATAATGACAACACAGAATCATGTCTGCGTGTCACGTGCCTATGTCACAGCGTACGCAAGTATGTGCGTGTTCGTGCGTTACAAACGGTCCTCTGCCCTGCGCTGCGTGGCCTGCATTGCTTGCGTCTCAGCATACGCTCATACTTCTGGGTCGTATAACAAGGGTACTGAGCGAAGATGGAGGCTGAGAGCAGCGCAAACGGACAGGCCCAAATCTCATCCCAAGCAAAATCAAAATGTATCGTCTACGTGCGCCCGAATCACTCTCCATAATTTAGGATTAACGAAAATTACTGGAAATAATGAAATTACCGACTTCAAAAAACCTGAGTGTACTAATACTGGTAATCTAGAAATAACTAGGGAATTTCTTTTATTTGGAGTCGGTGTCAAGTCAAGTAAGTAGGTGTAGGTACATACCTCAGAAGTAGTCCATTGGATACTTAAGAAACAAACGTACAGTCGAACATAACCTCCTCCATTTATGGAAGTCGGTTCGTAACTGGAGAATTAAATTAATTACATATAAATTGCAAGGCTTCCGCTGATTCTATTAAATTAAAGAACTAATTAGTTTATCCCATCGTTGGGATTATGTGTTTAACGGATTCACGAGGGTAACTTAATTTTTAGGGTCCGAAATAACTAGGGAATTTCTTTCATTTGGAGTCGGTGTCAAGTCAAGTAAGTAGGTGTAGGTACATACCTCAGAAGTAGTCCATTGGATACTTAAGAAACAAACGTACAGTCGAACATAACCTCCTCCATTTATGGAAGTCGGTTCGTAACTGGAGAATTAAATTATTCACATATAAATTAAAAGGCTTCCACTGATTCTATTAAAATTAAATAACTAATTAGTTTATCCCATCGTTGGGGATTATGTGTTTAACGGATTCACGAGGGTAACTTAATTTTTAGGGTCCGGACCTTAAAAGGAAAAAACGGAACCCTTATAGGATCACTTTGTTGTCCGTCTGTCTGTCTGTCTGTTTGTCAAGTTGTTTTGTGATTGAATCGGGAGAAATATCACTCTTGTTTCTACAAATACAATTAATTCCCTTCATAGCAACAAGATACACGTGTATCTCGTTACATTAATTGTTTTCGGATAATTGATTTAATTAGGCGTTGTTTTGGAGAAGCACTCAATGTTATTAAATTTACGTTTGCTGAAAGACATGAAAACAATGTTTATTATAGATTATAATATTTTTTTGGAATCTTTCTAAAAAAAAAAATATTTAACAAAGTCGGCAAACATACAATCCGGCTCATATTAAGCAGATGCTTGCAAAACCAAATGCATTGCTCGCAACCAACCTACCAACCTGAAGCCTGAAGCCTGAAGGGGAGGGACTGAGAAAGGGGAATGGGTTGGGCTTCCGGCTCTCCCGCTGATCGTACGAAACGCGGCTTTCGATTTTATCACCTTAATTTATTTTAGAACCGGATCTATACGGTTCCCCTGGTCTGGGAGTTACAGGCGACATATTTTAAATTACTGTATCTCGTCTAAAGGCCGTTATCTAGAATTTGAACTGTTATACAATCAGATCACTGTATTCAATTTTTGTGCCATAACCATCACATTCGGATGACACATTTTAAACTCAAAGCTGTTCTACTTACATTCATACAATAATCTTGATGTACGTTTAACCTTCCTTATTTAGTATATATGTAGTTGATAAATAGTAAACAACAAAATTGTGCCAGCTCACTTCTCCGGGACTGAGACAACCGTATTTTATTGTAAGCATGTTTACATTTTACATCACAGCGATTATCTGTTCGCTAGGGTTGCTCCTTATAAGGTGCGTGTTAAAACCCTGTAATTAGTTTACCTTGTTATTATGAGGATTATAAGTAGCAAGATGGCTTAACGTACATCAGAGCTCGTATGCTAATGTAAATAACGGTTACTTAAATAATGCTTGTTTCTTAGTTGATTAAGGTAACTTCGGCTATTTAGACGTAAACATAAACTAACTTTTGGAGAGGTAACCATAAGTGTTATGCGTGCTATTAACTCGCTCGCTAGTCGCTAACGTCTTACGTTACGCCGTTACTTCTCTTTGCATACGAAAATGTACTTTTAAAAGACATAAAAAGGTCGTTTACTAAATATGAGAAATAAACAAAATAAATTGCAAGTTTACAAAATATGGGTAATTGTATAGCGCCCTATAGCGGCCATCTAAGGAACTAACAATTTGCCATACAAAATTTCATTGTTTGCGTATAACTTCTTTCAATTTAATCATTTTATTTTTGTAGAAAAATTGCCGAAATTCAATTATGCATAGTGCCTTTGTGATTGATGGACCTGTCGCTGGCTACCATCAAGTGAAGTTTGTACATCCATCATTGGTTCCTCTATATAAAACAAGCTTTATTATGTCCACACCTTTATTTTATCTTTAACTAACTGAGCCCGCGACGTCGTCCGCGTGGGATTTTGATCCTTTCCTAGGGGATGTCTATGTCAAAGTAGCGTTATGCATGCAAAGTCTCAGCCCGATCGGTTTAAAATTGACAAAGTTTCATACAAACTTTCATCCCCTATTTTATCCCCTTGGGGGTAGAATTAATCAAAATCCTTTCTTAGCCGATGCCTACGTCATAACATCTACCTGCATGCCAAATTTCAGCCCGAGCCGTCCAGTAGTTTGGGCTGTGCGTTGATAGATCACTATGTCAGTCAGTCAGTCAGTCACTCTAAATATAATCACGGTGGATATGATCATAGTAAATCACTAAATATACAAAAATAACCAGTTTTTCGGGTTACCTGTCGTTCTTGAAATGTTTTAGAGTGAAATAAATGTATTAATAAACGCACTGCATACTGTGTTTGTCGCAAATCACAAAATGTTGTCTTAAATGTTTTCAGATTTTGGATAAACTATAAAAATACTCGAAAATTTTGAATTTTGCGGGCTAGACGGGCGCCTTCACCAATATTATAATAAAATAGATAACATTAATAATAATGGTTTAATTATTAATACAATGAACCCTACATATTAAGACCCGGTTGTCACAGTATTAAGTACTTATAGTTGCGTTTCGTACGATGAGTGCGAGAGCCACAAGAACATCCTCCCCCTCCCTTCCCCTCCCTTCCCCTCCCTTCCCCTCCCTTCCCCTCCCTTCCCCTCCCTTCCCCTCCCTTCCCCTCCCTCTGTCCCTTTCCCCTTTAGGGCGGCAACGTGAGAGCAATGCCATTGGTATTGGCAGCAACTAAAGGCTACGGTAACTATAAAAGTGAGCCAAATACTTAAACTCTCTCGTATTTATTATTACAAGCTTGAATAGGATAGCGATATGTTTCGTTTAGTCAAGTTATAAGGGGGAGGAGGGAATAGTTAGTTATTGATCTGATATCCAATTAATATTCATACGGTTTTGGGTCAATCGGGGTAGCTAATGACTGCCAAAGATATTAACAATTACTTACTTGTAACCTGTCTACTATAGATCAATAAAACTGTCGCTTTTTACGGGTTTTCAATGGGAAATATCCGGTTGAAACGTCAAATTTATTTTTGTCTCCCACAGGAAATTTAAAAGAAGGAGTCATTGAAAGTAGAGCAAAATAAAATTTTAAACTATTCTAACTCTTATTCAAAATCTAGACATTTAAACTGGAGCGTTTCAACAGTGTGCCACAGATTAAATATTATTATGTCCCAACTGTTCTCAGTGGAGGTAGAGCAAAGGTTAAAATTTATGTTAGAAAGACTTTCTTATTCAGAAATCAAAAGGCGATTCATAAAAAAATGTCATTTTCAACTACAACAATTTAAGCCCTTTTGACGTCCCACTCCTGGGCACGGGCCTCCCCTCAACACGAGGGGGATTCAGGCCATAATCCACCACGCTGGCCCAGTGCGGGTTGGCGGATTTCACATGTCTTTAGAAAATTGCTTAAATCTTCTAAGACATGCAGGTTCCCTCACGATGTTTTCCTTCACCGTAAGCAAGTGATAATCATATAGAAATTATGATTCGCACATAGATTTCGCAATATCCAGAGGTTCGAGCCGGGGTTTGAACCTGAGACCTGGTAGCCCGCAAGACGCGTGCTTAACCAATCGGCTATCACTGCTATTGCACATTTTCAACGAAGTATGTTTTATTTTCAAGAATTTGGAAACCAATCATTAACTTTGACCTCAATAACACAAGACATATTAGAGTTTCGTTTACGCTAATCCCTTGTGTCATATTATCTAGCATGGCAACACTAGACTGGCAACGCGATGTGCTGTCCACAATCTACAACCAACCCCAGCGTTGGCATTGCGCCAATAAACGAAAGCAGGCTTGTATATAGGCCTTTTTCAAATACCGAATGTGTTCTAAATTTTAAATTTAAACTAACCGCCTTCCAAGTATCATTTATAAATGATCTCATGAATATTATAAATGCGAAACTATGTTTGAATCTCTGACTTTTTAAATATTATTTTTTTATTTGTATATTAGGTAAGTACAGAGGCATTTGTATGCTTTGGAATAAGCTGCTCTTTATCATCAAAGTCTTACGTTTTACGCCAAATATACTGTTAATATTAAACTCCAGTTTAATAGAAAGCCGAAGAGGGCCATTTATTATTTTAGGTACATAGTTATTTAATTTATTAATCAACTGTGTTATACAATGAAAGTTGAATTTTTCCATGTTTTATTATTCTTCACCTGAATAAATAGAACTTTATATTACTCCGCAAAGTTTAGTATGACCTCGTCTAGTTTGTATTGTCTCGTGGCCGGCCGCGAAGCCTTTTAAATGGTTTTTTAATTATGTTTATGGACGGAGTTTGAAAATTATTCTCATTTTCTAAAGTCACAATCTAATTAGGTGTACGAGAAATTTTGCTTAGAGCGAACAAATGTGGAATGATTTCGTCTAAAGTTTTAATGGAAGTGAATAGCTATCGCCTGACGTCATTATCTAAATGATTAAGCACATGAGTATACATATGGTTTAATTGTATCATATGGCAATATGTTTGGATAAATCTGTGTCGCTTTAACTGTATGATCGCCTCGATGCATTCTGAAAGATCATTTCGGTAGCGGTACCTCAGCGGTCGCCTCAGCTTGATCTACGTTAGATCCGACCAATTTAAGGATACAGGGCTATATTGGTAAACACAGTTAGATGACAGTGCATCTTACTTATTCGCATATCTCTGTGCCTTATTACATAAGGCCGTGGGTTACGGTTGTCAGCCTCGTTTTTCGCCACTTCTGATGACATTACACTGTTGACTGAAATGACTTTATCACACTGTGATATTAAGGTTAGTTTTCAGATTAAAATTTATAAATTGAACAAAATCTTCAAACTTAAAAAACAGATTGTTTAAGTAAATACTGAAATAAATTATTATACACTAATGAAGTTTATAATCGATTTACAAAACACTTTTATTATGAAAAAGGCTTTTTAAGCTCTAATAAATGGATTTTGTGTTACATTTATTTCCATTTTCCGCAGTTTCTACATTCAGAATTAGCTCGGTCCAAATCGCGACATGTCGCAAGCTGGAGGGCTCTCCAGCCGGCCTGACGTAGCCTTGGCACGCTTCGCATATGTCCACAATGGAACCTTGACATGACCTTGTCTTCTATTCCTTTTGTTGCATTTCAATTATAACAACAAGATGACTGACTTGTCTTAGTGTAATCTCGTGGCTAGATCGTCATATGAGAAACAAAGATTTAGGTCTTGTTGTATCCAATCTCACAGAATTGTTACAGTCTACTGCCTCCCTTGGGCACAATTTATTTAGCGATCAAGGCAATACTCCGCCCTGAGCTTGTGCGATTCCTTAATTCGTATTTCGTTTCGGAACAAACTGCTCGCGTCTTTAAAAGGTAATCTAGTTTGGTATTCTATCTAATGGGTAGTGCCTTAGCCAATTTTATTGAGTTCGTTCAGGTTCTTAAGCGTCTGAGGGTATTTCAGCGAAGTTTTTTTTGTTGTTTTTTTTTTTAGGTTTTTGGGCAAGAAACATTAATTTCTGACTGATAAGTAGAAATGAGCGCTTAGTTTTACTTTTTTCGTACTAAGTTTTCTCCGCTCTGGCTTTTAAGCTATTGACGTGAGCCCGCTTCTAGCCTAGTTTAGGTCATTTAGCTTAGTTCATCATCATAAACTGCTCGTATCGGTGGAGTTTTTTCCATTCCTGCAATTTTCTCCCAGTTCCTTGACCATTTGATACGACACGACATATTAGTTAGAGGAGCTGAATTCAGTGCATTAGCAAACACTCCAATAACTAATTCATCATAACAAACCTTTCTTCATGAATTTCTGATTCAAATGATCAGCTCTTAAGCCAACCTTAGGATATCCCAAAGTTTCTCATACACTACGTGATGTCACTTACATTTGGGATTCAAATGAGGGCTGGTCACCTTAATCTTTTCATTTAGGGTACGCCTGTGTCCATATGAGTCTTGGGTAAGTAAGCGGAGATAACATTTGTACCTGCCGGCTTAATTTTGACTGGAGATTTAGAGGATCATCAATTCTAGATGGATAGTGTTACAGTTTGATTTCGAATGATATAACTATTGACAAAGCCAATTCGTTAATTCGTTCGTTCGTATGATCTTGGTGACATAGCTTAACCACTGTGGTTATTGACACACTGAAATAAAATCGGAAGCGCTATGTCGTAAATGCCTAGCGGTTACTGAGCCAGGTGTTTACCGAAATAAAGATTACAAAGACAGTGAAAATCAGGAATAATAAAGCATTTATTAGTACGTGGTTTGTCTCCGCGGTGATATACTATATGAAAGCAGGTGGCCATATAAGGGATGAAGGTACTATTTTATTTTAGATGAAGTCTTAAGTAGTTCCACAGTCTAGGAAATTATACAGTCAGTCATCGTCTCTCGAGTGACTATAAAATGTGGATTATGATTGTTAGCCATTCGGGCGTTCGTCGGACTACAGTATGATTAACTAGACTGTGGTATTATTTTAGACTTCATCCTACTAATATTATAAATGTGAAAGTTTGTGAGTGTGGATGTATGTATGTATGTTTGTTACTCCTTCACGCAAAAACTACTATACGGATTTGGATGAAATTTGGAACACAGATAGTTTATAACCGGGATTAACATATAGGATACTTTTTATCCCGATAATCCCGAAATTTTTCTAACGTTAAATACTACGCGGACGAAGTCGGGGGGCACAGCTGGTCTATAATAAAATAGTATCTTCATCCCTAATATGGTTCAGATAACTGTGGCTGTGCTAATACCAGATAAACGTTAGATTTATAAATTAGTCTCCCAGTCTATTAAAACTTTAAGGTGTCACCATAAAGTTCAGAGGTGCAAAACACCAGCGAAACAGGTGAAAAATCCATAAAAAGTAGCTTTGAAGATGAAACTGGTAAACCTATTAATTAATTATGCTATTAATTATGTATGTGGTCATGATGACTTTAAAAAAAAAACCAATAAGTAAATTTTTTTGGGTTTTTTTTCACAGTTCGCACGAATATCAGCTATGTTTCTACTTCGCTCGGATTACGCTTTGACACCGTTTGGCTCGTTTCACATCGGTAATAAATTCGATTTCGTCCCAAATGCGGGACGTTCGCTGCCGTCGCCTTGACCGGTGATGTTGGCCCCTGATTATTGGATTACTGTCGAAATTGTGTGTAAGTGAATATGGGGTTTGAAGGTTTCGTTTGTTCGATTTAGTTGTTAGAGACAGACGGAAATCAATCCAGTTGGATGACTTCAGGTTGAATGATACATTATGAGAAATTATTAGTTTTTTAAACAAAAATATATTTATATTCCGAACCCTACTTAGTCTACAGTTAAGGTTTAGCGGTCTCAGCCACAGCGAAGTCAATCGTCAAAGTGCAGGAAACGGGGTCACCGCGGGGACGCGAGAGCACTTGTGGCGATGACGGTTATGCCGAGATCTGTGCTGCGGTAATGATCGCTATGTTAAATCATCCGGTTTTACATCAAACTAGTATTCCTATTGTAATGTTCGAAATTCGACCATAATTCATTTAAATATTAATTTTAAACGTCATTAAGGTTATATTGTCAAATACTGTTTGATACTGGCACGCAGCATGCACCATGGGAGGCCCGCCCTCCAAAAACTGTCAGCGTTAGTCAGTTAGACAGTGAATAGGTGTGGAAGTTACAAATGTGTTTGTCAATTCATGGTAGTGTGTGTAATGTTTTATTTATTGATATTAATGTATTTCTAACTATTATAATATAAAAATATTTGTAGTCCGCACTCCTTCTATATATATAAAACTCAAAGGTGACTGACTGATCTATCAACGCACAGCCCAAACCACTGGACGGATAAGGCTGAAATTTGGCATGCAGGTAGATGTTATGACGTAGGCGTCCGCTAAGAAAGGATTTTGATTAATTCTACCCCCAAGGGGGTAAAATAGGGGATGAAAGTTTGTTAAGTTAACCTCCACGCGGACAAAGTCGCGGGCTCAGCTAGTCTCTATATAAAGTATAAGTGTTTCAATTTCATACTCCTTCGTCCACGCAATTTTCGTATTAAGCGGTTGAAAGTTTTTGCTTCACGTATTAATATATAGATAACCACAAGTATCTAAACATCAAATCTCATTGTCAATTTAACAATCGCTTGGCGCAGTGGTTCGAGCGTAGGCCGCTCGGCTCACTGTGCATGGTGGTTGCGGGTTCGATTTCGGAAATGTCGGAAATGGCCATATTGTAATTTTCCCAGGTCTGGGTGTCACCGGGTTGGCCCCCGGTCCATTGCACGGTACTCATAGTAGTCCGTAGTACAAGCGTTGCTTAGTTAGGGACCATACAGTTGGTGTGTCAGTCTGGCGATATTTATTTATTTAAGTTTCACGGCGGTGGAGCCAAGCTATAGCCATAAGCCAACTGACTACAGTTCATATACGGGCTGACTCATATAGGGGAAAAATTTATATAATGATTATCACTTGCTTATGGTGAAGGCAAACATCGTGAGGAAACCTGCATGTCGTAGAAAATCTAAACAATTTTCGAAAGACATGTGAAATCTGCTAACCAGCTCTAGCCCAGCGTAGTGGATTATGGCCTGCATCCCCCTCGTGTTGAGGGGAGGCTCGCGCCCAGGAGAAATTATTATTATTATTAACAATTTTGTATCTCTAACTAGCTATTTAGGTTTATAGGTTTGTGTAGGTTATTTCGTATGATAATAAAATTAACTGTAATCTAATTTAGTTATTTTTACACCGAATATAATAAATAACAGCAATGATTGCTGCTAATTACTGTTTCGTGTTAATTAAAGCATACTTTTTACCTGTGAACCTATTATATTGTACTACCGCCTGCTTATTTAACTCTACCGTTTATAACACTACAAATCCTTAAGACCTTAATTCAATAGTAACTTTTAAACCGAAATTAACTGCGAAATTAGTAGGTACTTTAATTATTTGTTGAATAAGTTTGGAAATATTAATAGATTCATTGTGATTCTAGTCAAAGAAATTAATTTAACGAGTTGATTTTAAATACATTCGGAGCCCTTTGAAATGTAAATGACAAGCCGACATTTTGCTTTGAGATTAAATAATTAATTGGTACAATCAATATTTCATAATTAACAGTCTAGGTTATTATGAAAACTCGCTTTCAACTATACCTGTATATAATAGTAATAAAATTAAGGTAATTACGGTGAAGGAATACATCGTGAGGAAACCTGCATGTCTTAGAAGATTGAACCAATTTTCGAAAGACATGTGAAATCCGCCAACCCGCACTGGGCTAGCGTGGTGGATTATGGCCTGAATCCCCCTTGTCTTGAGGGGAGGCCCGTGCCCAGGTACGTCGTGGTACGTGGTACGTCAAAAAGGGCTAAAATTATTATACCTGTATAAGGAGCTAAAATATATTCTAACCAATCTAAACGTCTAAAATATTATTATGATGTAATATCCCAATTATTTGGAATTGAAAAATAAATAACGATAACTTTTTTTTAAAATAAGATTACTTGCATTTTGTGTTTATCACAATACTAATATTCCCGTTAGCCCCTCCAGCTAAGCTAATGCTTGTGCTAGGAGTGGGCTCACGTCAATAGTTTAATGGCCAGGGTGGGAAACTGACAAGTAATATAACTCATTTCGCCTTAGCTGTTACTACATATAGGTACTGTTTCATCATCTCTAAGCCTCCACACAATGACCACTCTTGCGCTACCTGCATCCTTAGGTCTAACAAAACGAAACGATATGACAACGTATTCCAATTTCCATATTGGCACATCTAAGTTTGACGACCGCTTGGCGCAGTGGTTCGAGCTTAGGCCGCTCGGTTCAATGCATCGGGTGGTTGCGGGTTCGATTCCCGTTACGGTACATTACGGAAATTGACTTTTCGTAATTTTCCCTGGTCTGGGTGTCACTGCGATCGCCCTCAGTCCATTTTACGGTACCCATAGTACAAGCGTTGCTTAGTTTGAGACCATACAGTCGGTGTGTTCGTCTGGCGATATTTATTTTTTATTTATTTTATTTTATTTAAGTAAAAAAGTAATAAAAATAATGGTTGCCAGCCAACATTATTTTAAACGAATATTAGAGAACCCTTTTAGATATTGTGGGCGATACAAAAAGTGGCTTTCACGGCCAATAGAAAAAGATTTGCGTTTCGCTTCGGTGCGATATCGAATAGAGGAATGTTAAAGTTTATTGTATTATTATTTTATTTGTAAACTAGTTTCTGCCCGCGACATCGTCCGCGTAGTATTTAACTTAACAAAAATTTCGGGATTATCGGGATAAAAAATATCCTATGTGTGAATCCCGGTTATAAACTATCTGTGTTCTAAATTTCATCCAAATCCGTTCAGGAGTTTTTGCCTGAAAGAGTAACAAACAACCACACTCACAAACTTTCGCGTTTATAATATTAGTAGGATTAAAAGGGTTTTATTTGTAAATACACCTCTATATTTATATTATCCACTGTGAGAAACGAATGCTCAGTTTGAATTTGTAATATTAAGACTCCAGAATCTTTTGGTACACTAATAGTGACTAATAGCTTTTATTTCTCCATTATCTAAAAGTGTATTGATAAACTGAGAGCAATAATTGTCAAAGTTGAACGACGATTTCGGATAATAAAGAAATTTGTACGAATAAAATTATCAAAATATGCTCATACTCGTATATCCTTAATTGTATTGCATTGTTTTTGTAATTATTTAAAGCCATAACAGTACATATGGATAATCAATAATGTTGCATAACAATATTATAAAGACTCTATCATTCAGTCGAAATGCAATTCCTAGGGGGAAATTTCAAACATATTTCAGATTTCAGCATTGTATTTCTAGAACGGCAGATATATTAACAACATGGCAGACGTTTTGTGACACATAAATGCCAGTTTCGCGTGTTCCGATGAGTCGGTACCGACAGACCGGAGATTATCTGTTCACCAGACTACATTGCAATAAAGAGCGTTTAATCGATAACCGGTCGGTCGATTTACCGGTAATAATAATTAAGTATCATAAAGTTTTCAAATAAAACTAAAATTACAAATTTAAAAAAACCCCAACCAAATAAATAGCTCTTTAAAGTAATAATAATATATTTTTTTTTTTCCAGTAAGTACAAAAGTTTACATGAAAAGTTGTTATAAACTAAGTAATGGGAAATTAACAATGCGTAATTATAATTACTTATGGCATCCACACTAGGTAAAAACCTGTCTCGTGGAAGCCAGTTCTAAATAATTGTCATAAAGACACACGTTGTCCGAGATCAAGAAACAATTTGTAAGTAGGTATCAAATAGTAGATAATGTGCGTGCAACAATCAATTAAATAAGATAAAATCAACACTAAACTCTAAAACAACATTGCAAAAATATACGTATAGGTACTTAAAAGGAAAGTAAAAACGTAAGTAAAAAAGTAAAAACAAACATTTCAATGAACCCATCCCCCATTAATAAACGTGAATTCGTGGGCGAATCGTTACACAACGAACTATCTCTTCTCTCTCTGTCATTAGTAATGTGACATTCGAAAGAAGAAGACTAAGCCTGGTTTAACTATTCAACCGCAAATCCGTGTTTATGAATAAGGGATTCAAGTTGAATATAAGTAGAAAGATTTTTATGAAAGCGTTGTCGCGTCGGGAGCCCTAATTAAGATAGGCAACCTGAGATAGTTAATCATTTCTAATTGCATTGATTCTAATTTAATAAATAACTTTGTAAGATGACTTTGACACAAATTTGAGTTGGTACGACACGCAATATAGGACGTTATATTGCACGCACTGTTCAAAGCGAGAAGACAAAAGATAAAAAAAATGATTTTGTTATTTATTTAAAATTTTATTTAATTGTTTACCCTAATTTTGAGGCCTGTCCTTGCTGTAATTCGACTATGCGACCCCCTGAATCGAAGTCCGGATCTACCCTTGATGTTGATGACTGTAATCATTGGTGTTGACCATTTGTCGCCTATCAATAAAACAGCAAATGACCGCACGCCACTCCCATCAACAACACTAATATAACGCAGATTGTCGTGAACATGATTAATGTAGCGTGGCCGAACGTCTCGTGCGAATCAATCAGTGACGTCACACAGCTGGGTCCAACTTAAACTTGCTCACCCAACATTAATAAGAGCATAAATAACGCATTTGTAGAAGCTTGGTTTAGTTTATTTTGACAATACAAAATGTGAAAAATATATTGTGCCTCAATATAACCCAACTCCAATTTGAGAACTGCTTAATTTTAATGTCAGATAATGCCGACTCAAACAGCTAAGAGGAACCTAAATATTTGAGTATTAGGCTCTTTGTATTTGTATTTAAGTCTATGTCGAGTTTTAGCCCCAGTAGCTATTATTATGGCTATAAAACAAAAGAAAATTCCATTGAAGTAAGTTCGATTCCGAAGCTACGACGGCACAATCAGATAGGTAGGTACCTGAGTCTTTAAATACCCCTTAACATAGAGTGGAAAATGATAATCCGATATTAAATGAGACACCTAATTGCTTTCTTGCAAAGTACAGATTACCTATTTTCTATTAAGCTGTCTCAGCATTTAATATTCGGATAATGTTCACGAGAAGTTAGTTAGCACTCAATGGCTTTTGTTTCCAAATAATCTCAGAAGATGACTATGAAATTGATTTCATTAGCGAACGGCTAGCGCACTTAGCGTTTTCGATACAGCGTGTTGCAAAATTTCAATATTGGAACTAATCAATCAAGGCTACCGTGAAAATGAGCAGGCTTGTGGCTCATTTATCAAACAGCCTGTAGATGAAACTTGAGACGTGGGGTGGGGTGTCATGACGAGCGGTGGTAAAGAAAGTTGGGTATAATAAGATGTTTAAAAAAATGTCGTTAAGAACGTAATATAAACATATATAAGTCTTCCTGGTGGACTGAAATTTAACAAGATGCAGGCATTTTTTGGGCTTTTTTCAATAAAGATAGGTACCTAAATACGAGTACTTACAAATTCACTCATAAATTGCAAAGTTATTAGGGTCGCTTTTATAATAAACTAAGTATTGAAGCATTTTAAAAATGGTTTCAGCTTATGACTCGCACCATAGTACCTAATATAAAACATGATTATTTTGAGACATGACGATGTACCTATTACCCACAAATTATACCTACCTGGGATATATCAACACGCTTCAATTTTATCGGAGGGTTGGTATTAAGTATAATTCAAATGTATGTTATTTTAGTGGAATAATTTGATAAAAATAATATGTTTTCAAGATGTTTTACGCGTGTTGGAAAAACGATAGACCCATACCCCCTTCTGGCGGGTGAATAGTTACACACCGAACGATCTCGTTCTGTCATCAGTAATTTGACATTAGAAAGAAGAAGACAACGCATGGTTTAACTATACAACCGCTAAACCAAGTTTATTGATAAGGGAGATAATGTTTATACGAAAATTACGAAAAGGGTTTGTGAAGTGTGGTGAAAGATTAGTAGTGCGTTTATATGAGGATAATGTTTACTAGTGCATAGTAAAAATCTCGTATCGCAATACCATCTCATGGACTCACTAAAACCCTCGAGACCAAACTGGAATCTATTCAGTAAATGTTTTTTCTCCAGTTTAAACGTTTCAAATGTTGACTTTCCCAAACTCAATCCGCCATTTCACAGTAACTGCCTCCGTGGACCAATATTCGGACCTTTCCTCAAATGAAAAGATCTAATCTCAATTCTTTATCCGATTCTTTACAATCCGCCCGGATTGGCGGAGCTTAAAAGGCCAATTGCTCGAAGCTATAACAGAAAATAAATACACAGTTAATTCGACTTAGGGATATTTATGTCGGGCGGGGAGAAAAAATTGTCCAGAACATATTTTTTATTGAGTCTGTTGCGATCTTGTTTTCAAACGGACTTTTCATTATTCAGCTCGGTCTGAGTGTTACTGGGATGACCCGCAGTGTATTTTACACTACTCATAGCACAAGGCATTGTTTAGTTGGGGACCAAACTTGTTTGTCGGTGTGTTAGGCGATATTTTTTTTGTATTATCATAAATAAATATGACATTAAATGAACATATTGCTTTGCAGTACTCGTTCCCTTACAGTTGTATACACCATAGAAATTAATAGTGCGGACTATTTACATAAACCATAATAAAAAAATTATAAATCATAAACATAATAACATAAATCGGACGAATATAACGGCTATAGAAATTATAGTCCTTGAGTAAAAGTTGCAGCATTCTTTCAAGTAATTATGAACTATTTATATTTTGTCTCCCTTGCAGTGGCTAGAAGTGGGACAAATGTACTAATTAGGTATCATAATATTTTTTCAATAGGTTGGTACATATTATTTCGGTTCGAATTAGTTGATTGATGGTATTGTTTGCAGGCAAGCGAGTCCTTTTACAAATATTTGTTTCCTCAAACGAATTAATAAAATAATATTTTAAGGTAAAAATACGAGTTTCATTCGGTACTTACTCGTAAAAGCGATTTTCCCTCACCTTGATATAGTACAGTTTGAGCTGCAATCACTTCTAATAAAACGTCAGAATGTTTTTGCCCTGAGAAAGGTATCGTTAAGTTATTCGGGACGTAATGTATTGTAAAAGCTTTGTTTATTTCCGTACCTATCGTTTAATGTGTTCTGCTTAGATCTCGGTAAGTATCATTTAAGCGTGAAAGTAGTTGTATAACATGTGCTGTTATTTTTCCATGAAACGTAAGTATGATGTGATATTTAGTACACATAGCCACAAAGCAATTTTTTTTTAGAAAGCGTGAAATCTTTTCGAATCTGCGGTGTAACAAGAAATATCTGCCACATCTTACTTCCGTCCTAACGAAGATGTATCTGTGCTATAAATCCGTCGGTACGTGACGTCATACGCTGTGAATCATATCTGGCTGGCGCATGGCGTGACGTCATTAATTCACCACGACACGGTTCACGGCGGATGACTGAACTTTGACAGATTTAGGCTGTCCTTCAAAGGCGGAACGTGAAAAATTGGCGCCATATTTGGGAGTGGAAACTTTGTTGGTTTATAAATAAAAAAACCTAATTTTAAGGAGACAAATCCTTGAGATCTTGCTAATATTTTTCTTTATAAATTAAAATAATTTGATGAAGGAAACAAAATATAAAAATAAAATAAAAACTTCATAAAATTTTAAATTCTTTATTTGAATCCTCAATAACAATCTAACTCATAAAATTACTAAGTATCTACTCCATATCTTATACTAGTAGACCCTTTAGTTCGGTCTGGGAAGGCAACTCAGGGAGGACCTCAAGCCAGCTCCTATATAAATAGTTTGGAAGAAGACTATGTTTTGAAGAAGACTATGTGTTGTGTTTAATGTAGTCCACCATTTTTCAGGGGGATTCAGGCCATAATCGACCACGCTGGCCCAGTGCGGGTTGGCGGATTTTACATGTCTTTCGAAAATTGGTTAAATCTTCTAAGACATGCAGGTTTCCTCACGATGTTTTCCTTCACCGTAAGCAAGTGATAATCATATAGAAATTATGATTCACACATAGATTTCGAAAAATCCAGAGGTTCGAGCCGGGGTTTGAACCCGAGACCTGGTAGCCCGCAAGACGCGTGTGATAGATTATGCGAAAATATATTTGAAGCTTTATATTTTTGCGGTGCTTACTATACATATATAAATATGAATTAATGTATATTTATGTAGTAATAAAATATTTCCGGAATTATTGATAACTCTGGTAGCAATAAAATACAATAATTACGTTAGAATGGGAACACGTGGTCTCTCGGCGTTGCTCGTTCGACAGTATAAAAGAGGCGTAATCAAGCGACAAGGGGCATTCTGTATTCGACCGCCGGACCGAACGGAGCTCCAACAAAGACCAATTGTTACAAGTTAAGTATACAGTTTTCTTATACCAAAAAGTAATTAAATTATGTGTTATGGTGTATAATTATGGGTAATTTATTTGTGATTATGTATATATGTGTACAGGCTTGACAACTAGACAAGGTTGGCTAGTTGGTCATAATCTGATAAATTATTAAAATATATGTAAATAAATGTATGTAAATAAATGTATGTATAAATGAGATTTAAAGTTATATATATAGTTAGCTATTCTTACATCAGAAGTGGGATTCGAATCTTTAAATTTTACGTTATGTTCAAGGGCCTGTGTGGACGTGGTTTCGAAATGGACCCATCGGTGGTGGAAAATCTTCTGAAGGCTATTCAATCGGCGATTGCTGACCGGCGCCGGGGCGATGATGTGGTGTTACCGCCCTTTGATCCGGAGAAAAACGAGAAAGGTGCTGAGAGCTGGTGTGCTTCCATCAACTCCGTCGCCGAAGACCTGGGATGGAGCAGTATTACTACCGTTGTGAAGGTACCCCCCCCCGCAGAAATGGTTAGGTCGAACGATATGTCGGTACGGTTACAAATATCCTTTTTACAACCACAAATAACACATCAGAATGGCCAAACGTTTTGTGGAAAGTCCAACTGTCCCTTAACACAACTGTCCAAAAGTCTACAGGGTTCTCTCCAACGCGATTTTTGATAGGTAGGGAAGGAAATATACCCTTCATACAAGCTCGGATTGATGATGTTGTTGACGACTCAATACAACCAGTTGTAAATGTACAATCCGATCGCGAGTTAGCTCAGCAACGTCTTATAGCTATCGCTAACCAGTTTAAGAAGCGTTTTGATTCAACCAGACGTACCAAGAAAACCTACGACTTAGGAGACATTGTTTATGTAAGTCAAGATCATAGACGTCAAGATAAACTTGACTCAAAATTTAAAAGCCCTTATGAGATAATAGATATATTGCCAAATGATAGATTTTCTTTAAGAGGTCACAATAACTTGCGCAACATTATAGTAGCCAAAGAAAAATTACGAATTTGGCCGGGCGAATGGATTGAGCAAAATGTTTCTTTTGAAGAATTATAGTAACATGTATCGTAACCGTGATAGATTATTAGAAAGGATATTGTATTGTAATTATTATAATATAGGGTGATTTGCAATATGGTTATAATTAGCTATAGAAGTGTTAAGTCATAGAAGTGTTGAACTACCAGAATTGAAAATTGTTGTAAAATTGTTTATCGGTTTATAATTTGATTGTATATTTATATATACTGCTGGTCGGTCTCTGCCCTGATACTTCACTGGAACTCACGGTGCAGCAGGTGATAGGTGTTGTATGTCAAGGCCAGAGATCTAATGTATTCATTATATATCCGCTGGTCGGTCACTGCCCTGATATTAGTCGGGAATACCACTGGCAGCGGGTGGTACAACTAATATGTCAAGGCCAGAGGCTAATGTTATATTTATATATACTGCTGGTCGGTCTCTGCCCTGATACTTCACTGGAACTCACGGTGCAGCAGGTGATAGGTGTTGTATGTCAAGGCCAGAGATCTAATGTTATAATTATATATCCGCTGGTCGGTCACTGCCCTGATATTAGTCGGGAATACCACTGGCAGCGGGTGGTACGACTAATATGTCAAGGCCAGAGGCTAATGTTATATTTATATATACTGCTGGTCGGTCTCTGTCCTGATACTTCACTGGAACTCACGGTGCAGCAGGTGATAGGTGTTGTATGTCAAGGCCAGAGATCTCAAAATAAACTGCTGGTCTAAGGTTGAACTAGATGCAGCAGGTGGGAGGTATTACATATTGAATCAGAAAGTATAGTGGTTGGGTACTTCGAGAGCGAAGTACTGGTCAGTCTGGCCGTGATAGATTATGCGAAAATATATTTGAAGCTTTATATTTTTGCGGTGCTTACTATACATATATAAATATGAATTAATGTATATTTATGTAGTAATAAAATATTTCCGGAATTATTGATAACTCTGGTAGCAATAAAATACAATAATTACGTTAGAATGGGAACACGTGGTCTCTCGGCGTTGCTCGTTCGACAGTATAAAAGAGGCGTAATCAAGCGACAAGGGGCATTCTGTATTCGACCGCCGGACCGAACGGAGCTCCAACAAAGACCAATTGTTACAAGTTAAGTATACAGTTTTCTTATACCAAAAAGTAATTAAATTATGTGTTATGGTGTATAATTATGGGTAATTTATTTGTGATTATGTATATATGTGTACAGGCTTGACAACTAGACAAGGTTGGCTAGTTGGTCATAATCTGATAAATTATTAAAATATATGTAAATAAATGTATGTAAATAAATGTATGTATAAATGAGATTTAAAGTTATATATATAGTTAGCTATTCTTACACGTGCTTAACCAATCGGCTATCACAGCTTGTGTTGACTATTTTCAAGAAACAAGTAAAATTTTAGCAACCGTCTGAACAATCTAAATCTTACCTACTAAAGGCAGGTTTAAACTCCGATTGCCAGTCTCCCAAATATCGAATGAAAAATCGTCACCGGTATTTATTAAAGGGCCTTTCACAATATAACAATAGCGCCATCTGTAAAGGTCCTTTTTTATTTATCACTCCTTTTCATTGTTTACTTCGGAATCGGCAAGATGAATGGACCTCGTAAATTAATGATTCCGTCTGCCCACAGCAGGTCGGCTGACAAATGTTTAGAATTTGTCGTATCTAGTCAGCCCCTTATAAAAGGGGCCGTAACGTCTGGAGATTGCCGGCGAAATTATTGCGCGCAATAAACCATTCGCATGTCGCGAATTGTCATATTTGTTAAAAAAATACAATTTATTTTTGGTCACGAGATTTATGAAAAGATTTATAATACAAACTAGCTGTGCCCCGCGACTCCGTCCGCGTGGAATGCGCTTTTCTGTTGAAATTTTTCCTGAATTTTCTTTGCTATAAACCTCACGGAGCCCGAGACCTTTCCAATGAATGCAAAACCGTGGAAATCGGTTCGTGCGTTCTGGAGTTATAGCGTCAGGAAGGAAAACCCGACTTATTTTTATATAGTAGATTAAACAATTATTTTTTTTATAAAAGATAAAGATATTTTTAAGTAATATTTTAAAATAAGAACAAACATATATTAAAATAACCGCTGCCCGCGTCGGATGAAATATATACGAATTATTTTGTAAGAAAATAAATATTTTGGATTTAATAATGATTTCCCCAAATTTAACTTATAAATCAATTGCAATTTGAATTCTACCCTAAATTCTTCAACGTTTAAAAACCTTTTTTTTTTTTTTTTTTTTTTTTTTTTTTTTTTTTTTTTTTTTGAATTGACTATATGTTGTTGGCCAGAGTGGCCATAACAACTTCACCCGGACAGAGGGCGAGCGCAAGTGCGCTCCAGCCATAGGGGCAGGGGGGCAGCTAGCTCAAGGGCGTCACTAGGGACACGACCTCGGCTTGGGCCGCTGCCAGGAGAGGTGGCGAGGGTAAATCTACCACCGGATCGGAACGCGACCTCGACTGAGAAGATCCGGCAAGAAACTCAGCGGGCTTGTCGGGTGCCAAGGTGCGTCTAGGTAAGTAGACGCACCTTCTAGCGGAAGCGGGGGTTCGTCGACCTCGCCGGCGAGGTCGGTGTCTGGCGGGGAGTGTGCGTGTGTCGTTCTCCTCGACATCTGAGTCTAGGAGAGCGGTGAGTGGGTCGGGGGGGTCCAGCACCACATGCCGCGGCCTGCGGCGGCATGTATCTGGCTCGTGTGCGGGTGCATAATCGGCGGCGGCGACGATTAAGGGATTGGTGTGTTCAGAAGCCTTCATGAAATAGCGTTCAGACGCTATTTTGAAGTGCTTCTGGATAGAATCGAGGCGTAAGTCAGAATGAAGGTCTACGTTCCGTACGAACCACGGGGCTCCGACGGCTTGGCGAAGAAAACGGGACTGTAAGGCCTGGAGGCGACTAATGTGAGAGTTGGCCGCGTGGGCGAACACAACGCTCGCATAGGACATGATGGGGCGAATGCAAGCTTTGTAAAGTGTCACCTTATTTCTAAGGGACATTTTACTCCGCTTGCATAGGAGATAATGAAGGCGACCGAGCACAAAGGCGGCTCGATTGCGGACGTTTCTAATGTGAGGACCGAAGGTCATGGAGCCATCGAGCGTGACCCCGAGATATTTAACTGACTTGGACCAAGGGATAGGCTGCTTGTACAAAGAGACAGTACCTAAGTTGGAGCGAGTGTGGCGTATGGAGGGGCGTCGAGAGGTGGTCCTGGCAAAAAGCACGGCTGCGCTTTTGTCCGGGTTCACCTCTATTCGCCATTTCCTAAACCACTCTCCGAGAGAATTGACAGCGCGTTGGAGAACGCGTGTGATCTGAGCCTT
Source organism: Notodonta ziczac (assembly GCA_918843915.1). NCBI lineage: Eukaryota > Metazoa > Arthropoda > Insecta > Lepidoptera > Notodontidae > Notodonta > Notodonta ziczac. The sequence continues at coordinate 9,338,188 of OU974050.1, read as the reverse complement.
ATTACGATGGGAGAAATAGAGCGCGGTATCATCCGCGTAAAGGGCGAGTTGCACATTGTTCGTGCGGGGGATGTCGTTAGTGTACAGACTGTACAAAAGAGGGGAGAGCACGGAGCCCTGAGGGACTCCTGCCCTGATGGGGTGGGGTGGGGAGAGCGTGCCCTCGACTCGATATCGAAAGGTACGGTTTGACAAGAAGTCTCGTAAGATGAGCACGAGACTGTCCGGCACGCCTAAGAGGTACAGCTTGTAAATCAAGCCGTTGTGCCAGACTTTGTCAAACGCCTTAGCGACGTCAAAGAAGAGAGCTCCCGTGGATAGGGGGCGGCCGGAGGAGGAGTTGAGGCCTTTGAGAATGTATTCCGTGATGCGGTGTACTTGGTGAACACAAGAGTGGCCGGCCCGAAAGCCGAACTGCTCGTCAATGAGAAGATGATTGGAAAAGATATACTCTTTGAGTCTTGCTAAAAGCAGGCGCTCATAGAGTTTGGCAATGGCCTTGAGGAGGCTGATGGGACGGTAGCTCGCAGGGACGTTGCGGGGCTTACCGGGTTTGTGAATGCCAATGACTATTGCCTCCTTCCACGCATTGGGAAAGATGCAGTTCGTCATAGCGGCATTGAAGATAGCTACTAGGAGACAGATAAGCTGGGCGGGTAAGAGTTTGAGAACTCTGTTGCTAATGCCGTCCGAGCCCGGGGCCTTCTTGGAGTTGAGACCTTTAATCAAATCCTTCACCTCGGATTCGGTAACCGGTGTGAGAGTGGTAGTGAGGGGTAAGGAAACCCTGCGCTCGACTTCCCTATCAACGAGTTCCAGGTGGTCGGGATCAGAGGATTGGGTGCTAGGGGAGCACTGGCTCTCGAGAGCGGAGGCTAGAAGCTCGGCCTTTTCGTCGTCATCGAAAGCAGGGGGGTCGCCTGAAGGGCGTAATAGGGGGGGCATTGTGACAGTAGAGTCGGACTTTAAGGCTCTCGCCAGCTTCCAGTAAGCTAGATGCGATGGCGAGATTCCTTCGAGAAGGTTACCCCACCGGGCGTCCCTAAGCTCGGCGATTCGACGCTTTACATCACGCTGTAAAGCGCGCATGCGAACACGGTTAGCTTCGGTGGGGTAAGAATCGTAAGCTCTGATGGAGGCATTCTTAGCTCGGACCAGGGCTTTGATGTCGTCTGGCAGAACGAAGCGGTGAGAGTCACCTACCTCGACCTGCTTAGACGAGTGACTAATGGCCGACTGGAGATGGTTGGAGAAGGCATCTACAGCCTGAGATGTGTCCTGAGGGGACGTAAGGAGATCAGGGATGCTGGCGAGGTGTGGAGAAGAGACATCCGCTAAGGAAGTACTTAGCTTTTGCCAATCCATCACAGAACGCGTGGTCGGTTGAGATGGAGGGGAAGGTCCGAGCTGCATGAGAACGGGACGGTGGTCGGAGTCGAGCTCTTGGAGAACTTCCAACGAGCGCAACCGTAAGGTTATGCCCTTGAGGAGGGCAATGTCTAGGACATCAGGGCGATGTGCTAGGTTGTTCGGAAAGTGAGTGGGGTGCATGGGGGCGATGACGTCAAAGTCGAGCTGGTCGACTAGGGCGTCAAGACGCCTCCCATTTGGGGTGGTGAGGAGACTATTCCACCTGACATGCTTGCAGTTGAAGTCGCCAGCCAGTATGACTGCGCTTCCCAGATCAAGGAGTGCTTCGATGTCACTCCTAAGCAGAAGCTTGCCAGGCGGAAGGTAGATGGAGGCTATGACCACGGCAGGATGGCCAGTGAGGGACAGACGACAGACCGAGGCTTCTATGTTGGTGAGCGCAGGGGGGTCGAGGGGAATGCAGTGGAGGGACCTCCTGTAATAAATGGCAGTCCCACCCCCGCGGGCGGTGAGCCTGTCATTCCTTACAAGATTATAGTTTGCGATTTTGGGATCGCGACGGGACGGCTTAAGCAGGGTCTCCTGCACCAGCAAGAGATCAACATGATGATCCCGAAGGAATTCACCAACCTGATCCCTCTGCTGGGAAAGGCCAAAAGCGTTGAAAAACGCTAGGGATAGGTGATGGGGTTTGGTACGTTGGATGTGTAAATCCATTACGGGTGCACGAGAGAGTCAAAAGATGAGAGGGAATCGTACACATCCATGTACGACTCCATGACAGCAATCCTCTCATAAGGATTGGTTGCTGTGCGGAGGTGGTGCGCGAGTGAGCGAACTCGCTCAACGTTAACAACGTTGAAGAATTCGCTCACCAACGCAAAGTCACTAGCCAAGCTAGTGGCGGTGGTAGGCGCAGAGGGCGCGGGGCGAGGGCGGGGGGCAGCAGGGCGCGCAGGGGCGGTCTGCACCGGGAGGGAGGCGGAGGCCGTGTATGGGAGCGGCTTGCTCCATACATTGGCGCGCGGGGACGGGCGCGCTGGGAGCGCGGGCTTTAGCGCTGAGGGCGCGGGGGCGGGGAGTGCTGAGGGCAGAGAGGGGCGGGGCGCAGAGGGCGCAGCGGGGATCGGTGCAAAAGACACCGGGGGAGGCGCAGAGGGCGCAGAGGGCTGAGAGGCAGCCCGTGCAGGCGCTCTAGGACGTCCGCGCCTCGCCACCCCGCCGTTCCCCTTTGGGGCCTTAGGGCAACCGCGATAATTCGCGGTATGCCCCTGAGTCCCGCAGAGGACACAGCTCGGCGGCTCGGTCGCGGTCTCTTTCGAGCGCGAGCACCCACTAGTGGGATGGTCCCCGATGCATTTGACGCACCGGGGACGGGCGTTGCAATTACGGGCAGAGTGCCCGTAAAGCTGGCAGTTGTGGCACTGCGTGGGAGTGCCACTTTTGTGAGGGGCCTCAATTGAGAGCCCCGAAATAAGGCAGACGGCCTTAAGGTTAAATATTTTCCGACCTTCGTCGGAGCGGTCCAGCACTACCAGGACCATATCATATGGCTCCCGGGTGCGGGCCTTGTACATCCGGTGCACCTCGTGCACCGGGAAGGACTGCGACTTAAGGTCGCTCTTAATGAGCTCGGTGTCGAGCTCTTTTGGGAGGCCGCGGATGACGGCACGAAGTACGCGCTCTTCCTCGAGCGCGTACGTGTGATAGGGGATTTTATTATCCCGCAGAAACTTGGATAGGGCGTTTAAAAACCTCTGTGACAACTGTAAACAGAATAAAGAGTGTATCCAGAAAAACGGAAAAGTAAACATTTTCGCCCTATTTACTTTGCAATTCTTTCGCTGGGTCTTTTTATCTAACTTTGGTGCTCGAGTGTTAGTTTAAGTTCCAATAGCAATAGTGAGTTGTGTAATAAGCCGACGGACTGTGAAAACGAAATTGCTTTACCGTGTTAAGGGCATTCGGCTCAAAAGAAAATATTGTTGCTCTTTCTAAAAAGCACCTTTCAGAGAAACTAGCATTGGCCCTTTTTAAATTGAAAGATTGTAATCTTTGCTCTTGGAGATTTCGTCTGGCAAAGTTGGCTTTGTGATCCAACTTTTTACTTCGTTTGTTCAACCTTTAGGTACTTGGGTTGTATTAAAATAGCCCCAAGTGTTTTAGCTTTTCCATAAATGGATATGTTTATGCAATCTGGAAAGGTTGGTTCTTTAGATTTATATTTTAATTACATGTAATATTCTTTAACTAGTATTCCCGTTATAATGTTCGAAATTGGACCATAATTAAATTAAATTTTAATTTTAAACGTCATGAAATTTATATTGTCAAGGACTATTTGATACTAACACGCAGAATGCACTATGGAGGTCCAAACAAAAACTGTCAGTCAGACAGTCAGTCAGCTATCAAGGGGAAGTTACAAATGTGTGTGTGTCAAACGCATGGTAGTGTGTGTACTGTTTTATTTATTGATCTTAATGTATTTATTATGTACCAAGTATTATAATATAAAAATATTAGCATTCTGCACTCCTTCTCTATAGAAACTATAAGTGTGCCAAATTTCATACTCCTCCGTCCGCGTAATTTTCGTAAAAAGTGGTACAAAGTTTATCCTTTACGTATTAATAATTATATAGATTCCAGTGTGAGCTTTGGTTATTATTATCCATTATTCTCGCACGAAACGACTTGACCGATTTATGTTTTTTTGTACTTATGGGGTCACCTGGATGATAGTTGGCTATAGTTGGAACCGATAGGTGGAGCTGTTGTCGATACCCAGAAAATAAAATCAACGCTAGCGAAGCTGCGGGAAAAAGGTAATTTTAAATCATAATTAAAAGCGTTTCGCTTTGTGTTGTATGAAATACATGAAATGTTTTCTTAAAATCTACCCACTGAATGTATGAAACATTTTAATGATCCGTAGAACGCTTCTTTTTTAATAGTTCCGCGGAAAATTTCACCAAAGTTAAGGCACGATTTCTTCGAAACTTTTTTAGTAACAAGCGAAACTTGTAAAGTGACTTTCTCAACCATTTTTATGCGCTGTGAAAAACGATTAAAGTTCAATAAAGTGAGAGTCAGGAAATTTGGGCAAATTGCTGTTGCCTAATTGAGTTTTTGTAGTATTTTTATTATGATTAATTGCTAACTGAAGATTTAGAATATTATATATCATTATCTTATAGGTAGGTACCCAATGTTTTATGATAAACTTGTTGGTTCCATGTTTTCTAGAGGCTGGTCCCATAGTTTATTGTTTAAAAACCTTAGATTAGTTGAAATTTATATCTCTAAAATGAATACTTTCTATTCAAGTCATAATTAAATACAGACAATAGGTTCTTTTCGTTTTGCAAACACAAACAAAAGATGGAAAACCAGATAGTTGTGGTTTTTGTCGCGGACGTGAGCGTTTTTGTTAACCCTCCGTTTGCTGAGTGCGGTTCGCATAAAAGCGCTCTGTTGATAAAATGCCCGCATGTTCCAATTTTAAATATTAAAACCGCAAAGGCGGAGATGTCATGACGTGACCCGGAAAGATAATGAAATAAAAATAGTTTTACGTAGCGATATTAATGATTTTCTACCAACTACGTAAACTATCTTTAATTAATAAGTTTGTCATGGGTGGTATAGATAAAATATGGATTGTAATTAGAAATTAACAAATAATTAATAAAATAAAACAAAAAACACACGAGGCATTATATCTTTAGATACATACGATAATCTATGATTTTGACTGTGTGGCATTTACAACAAAAAATACGGCCTCTAAAATTAAATAAAAATATCAAACATTTTCCAAAATGTAGCTTCTTAATTTCAAGAGAAATAAAAGGGCGTAAAAACTCAAAGAAAATTAGAACACGCCATGAAGAGATCTGTAAATCGGCGGCCGTTACATCTAAACGAGCGATTTACTCCCAGGAGTGGGCAATAAAGTCACAAGAAAATCCCGCCAGTCTTATTAAGGCGGGCTCTCCTGATCATTACTCTGTTTTGGCGGAAAATTAAATGACTTTGATATCTTTTTGTACACGGCATTGCGACTTGTTTTATGACAACAGCTGCATGATATGATGAAAGCGGGAATGCCTTGCGCTGCCTTTTGATTAAATTCTTTGCGGATCTGAAAAATTCTCGGGTTATTTTTTATCGGTGCAAGTTGGGCCGTTTGTGAAGGGTAACGGTATTTAAGGGTTAATTAAAAAGTTTTCATCATTGAAATGTTACAAGTGGGCATACATTTTGATTTCAATAGGTTCAATGTGAAGGTCTACAGTAAAGTTTATATTGGTATTAAGTGTAAAGTGCCTTGTTATCGACCGTGATGCGTCTAAATCCTACCAATGAGAAAAGGCAGTAGGTATACCTCTGTCTACGACTTTGAAGATTGCAGTCGTCATAGTACTTTCTTCAATAAGACGTTGCTACGAGGTGAATCCAACTTCATTATGTATTCTTAGCGCCAGCTAAAGCAAAATAAAATACTACCCTCCGGATTCGGTGGACTATCTGACAGGATTTTATGAGAACGTTTCAATAAAAGGAAATTCATGGAAGCTGTACCGTTGAATATTGGTACTGAAATGTTTGGTGGAAATAGAATAGTTTTCCGTATTTGATATTCTTTTTTGGGATTTGTCATCATAGACTAAGTTTATACTTTTATTTTATCGCAAGGTAATGGTCTTATAATTTTATAGCTACTTTTTTTTAAAACAAAAAAAGGAATAAAGTCACACCTTCCGTCGCCCCGTCATCTTCCGTCTCTTTACGAGCGTTTTAGTCGGACATTTACTCTGTAACGGCGCTCGGTCCCCGAAATCTCCTCAGACCTTCGTTAGGCGCGTGCAATTTCTGACAATTTAACAAAATAAGCCGGCCCCATTGTCGACTATTGTCCGCGTCAAATTTTCTTCTGGCTGAGATCAAACGGCCTGATGCTGTGATTTCATTACGATTCGGCATTTTATATCGCGCTTAATAAGATCAGCCAGGATCCTTAGTAATGTACTTTTGCTTTTCGATTGCATTGAGGAGAATTTTAAGAAGAAGGGGCATGAACCAACTTCCTTTGATATCGCTTTCATTTCAGGTAGCTTAGGACCGGATTAATAAATCCATCTTAAGCCTGAAAGCGGTCTTGAGTACGCGTTTGACACTTCATTTTGTACTGGAATGACATTTCCAAGATTGGTCTCAGACTTGAGATCGATTTATTAATACGTATAGTACGTAAGTTTTGATAGCCTGAAATACCAATCGAATGAACAAATCTTTTCATAAATTTCACAGCAGCGCTTGAAGCGGAAACGTGCAGCTTGAATGGAGACATTCAATCGCTTGATCAGTCAATTATGAATACGTTCAAAACTCACATTAACCCTTGGTTTTGGCACTCTCGTTCTGGGAAAGTTAAATCTGCTTCTACAAAGATAATAAGAAGGGAATAGGTGTTTTAGGTATTGTTGAGTTTCAGGGGTTGAGTAGGCCAGAAAACACGAAGATACGTGTGGGGAAAATACTATAAAATCTCACAGCAAGAGATTTTGAAAAGGGTAACTTAACAGACATGGTGATGACATGTCATTGTTGCACAAAGTATATTTATGACAGCAAAGATCAATTTTGAACATCACAATAACCAGATGCCATAGGCCATTGTCATACCTTAAGCCTTAGTAACATGTACCACGGTGTATAAATTCCGCACAACGCTATTACTGGGCTGTACATTCATGGAAGATTAATGGTGTAAAACGTTTGTGCAGTGTCCTAAATCACTGAACAGGACGTGTATGGTGGAACAAATGGTGGATCGTTCGATTCAAGCGGCCATTCACTAAAATCAATTGATTTGTTGGCTTTGAAGAACAATAATTGAGTGACAACATTTTAGCATTCGTAATAATCTACACTGCAGCTATATCATCAAGTGAGTGTGTAATAAATACCGTCCGATCTGATCAATAATAATACAGAATGTACTATTTGTATATTATACACTGTTGAAATTCGATTAAGTTAAAAAAGAAAACGTACCTAAACAGGTTTCTATTACTTCAGAAGGCATTCGTTAAATAAGGTCAAGTGTATGTGTGGTGTAAGGTCAAGATGCAGGTGCAAATATGAATAAAATAAATTAAAAAAAAAACAATAAATTAACATCATCATCATCATCACCAGCCTATACTTGTCCACTGCTGGACATAGGCCTCCCCTAATGAGCGCCATAGCGCCCTGTCTTCAGCTTACCGCATCCAGCATCTGCCTGCAGTCTTTCGCAGATCGTCATCCCACCTGGTCGGAGCGCGCCCTACACTACGCTTGCCGAGTCGAGGTCTCCACTCAAGAACACGTTTACCCCAGCGGTTTTCGGTTCTTCGCGAGATATGGCCCGCCCACTTCCACTTCAGCTTGCTAATTCTTTGAGCTATGTCGATAACTTTGGTATAAATAAAATAAATGAAAAAAAAAACAATAAATTTAGTAAATTTAATAAATTCATATAATTTTATATTTAATATATTTCTACGTATAAATGAAGTGCGAACAAGTGAAGTCGCATTCTTCTTTCACACACACCACTAAGGGACAGGTATTAAACAATACATTTTTGCACCAGCACTCTGCAAATTGAATTCGATTAACTCCAATTATGAAAGGCTTCTATGGATTAGCGTTTGATATTGCGCACTTTATTTGGCATAAAAACCATGTAGGTAGATGTACACTGCAATGACCATTTTGCAGATGGCGTTTTAGTCCCAAGGTACCCTCGGAATGTGCACACTTAGACAAGTCAAGTTCAGCAAGTAATATTACTATCAGATACCCACCCAAAACCAGCCAAGTTCATCATCATCATTTTCTTGCCCTTATCCCACACTAGGTGGGGTCGGCGCAGCACGTTCTTTTCTTACATTCTAGCCTATCATCCGTCATCTCTGCACTCACTCCCTTTTCGGTCATACCCTCTTTCACGCAGTTCATCCATGTCTTTTTAGATACCCACCCAAAACCAGCCAAGTTAAAGTAAAATCATCTTTAATTGGACACTGTTAAGTGCCACCCACGTGCGCACCGAACATTCTAGACAGCGATGAAGTGAAAACCCGCTGTAAAAAGGTCAACTTTATAAATGGTGTTCCAACAATAGCGAGAGCGGTCGGTTGTCAGATAAGTGATAACCCGCCGGGTCGGCTTCCTTGAGCCCGGATAGGCTTAAGAAAAAAAAAACCAGTGACACTGAGTGTTTTCAATAGTTTTAGTGTTGGTTCTTTGGTCAAAATATTTCTTTAAATGCCCAATTACTGTGTGTTTTTGTGAGGCATTTTATTTTTATACAACTAAGCAAGCGTACTACCTGTCTGATATTAAGCAGTTACCAAAGGCATTGCTCGCACGTTGCCGGCCTAAACGGAGTGGGATAGAAGGGGTCCATCCACAAATTACGTCAAACGTTAAGGGGTAGGGGGTAGGTTAAGGGGGTAGGTTAAGGGGTACATTTTTTTGACGTTTATTTAATTGAAAAATATTTTACATGGAAATAAAAATAATTTCGAAACCGCTGTTTTAATTTCTAAATGTAAAATTGCAAAATATGTCACGTCACACCAGGTAGGGGGGAGGGGGCAGGTAGGGGGGGGGTCTTAAAAATGTGACCAGCTGTGACAAGGACGGGGGAGGGGCCAAAAAATCATGAAATTTGTGTGACGTAATTTATGGATGGCCCCAAGGGGGAGGGTTGGTCTTCCATTCATCCTACGAAATGCAGCTTAGTTGTTATTTTACGGTACTATGTTGTATTAATTTATCTATTTTCGTTTCAGGTAGTTAATCTATCAATTATTTTGGTAAGTTAAAACAATTTCTTTAGTCAGAACCTTTTAAAAAAATAATCTTAACCCTGAGACTTTTTTTTTTTTTTTTTGAGCTGGAGTATATGTTGTTGGCCAGAGAGGCCATAACAACTTCACCCGGACAGAGGGCGAGCGCAAGTGCGCTCCAGCCATAGGGGCAGGGCATAGCTAGCTCAAGGGCGTCACTAGGGACACGACCTCGGCTTGGGCCGCTGCCAGGAGAGGTGGCGAGGGTAAATCTACCACCGGATCGGAACGCGACCTCGACTGAGAAGATCCGGCAAGAAACTCAGCGGGCTTGTCGGGTGCCAAGGTGCGTCTAGGTAAGTAGACGCACCTTCTAGCGGAAGCGGGGGTTCGTCGACCTCGCCGGCGAGGTCGGTGTGTCGGCGAGGTGTCTGGCGGGGAGTGAGCGTGTGTCGTTCTCCTCGACATCTGAGTCTAGGAGAGCGGTGAGTGGGTCGGGGGGGAACAACCCTGAGACTGCAGGCCAACGTGTGTAGTGATACGAGTACTGGCTGTAACCGGCGACTCCGTCCGCGTGGAATCTGGACCACCCTAAACATTTAAGGGTGTGAAAAATAGATAGTTGCCGATTCTCAGACCTACCGGATATGCACACAAAATTTCATGAAAATCGGTCGAGCCGTTTCGGTGGTGTATGGTAATTAACATTGTGACACGAGAATTTTATATCCAACTAATATTATAAATGTGAAAGTTTGTGAGTGTGGATGTATGTATGTATGTTTGTTACTCCTTCACGCAAAAACTACTGAACGGATTTGAATGAAATTTGGAACACAGATAGTTTATAACCGGGATTAACATATAGGATACTTTTTATCCCGATAATCCCGAAATTTTTGTTACGTTAAATACTACGCGGACGAAGTCCGTGGGCACAGCTAGTATAAGATAAATTCATTTTCGTCTCGCTTCTCGTGGGCTGTGGTATATATACAATTTTGAAGTACGATGAAAACAGTTCCAGTTTTGATTGTGAAAGAAAACACTTCCCATCATGACGCCTATACAAAGAATTCACTCGAAAAGAAGTGAAAAATTTCCCATGCTAAGGTCTCTCTACTGAGACGAATAAACATTTGGACAGTACTCTGAATAAATTGAATTCGAATAGAAAATACTTTGTCACGGTACCGACGGCTCCTAGACCTGTGTTACAATGCTTGAGGGCAGGCTCTTTGTGATCTTGAGAGCGGTTGAAAAAATTGCTGTTACTGAATAAGCATCTTTAATAGGTTGAAATAGCATTGTGTATACTAGGTGAAACAGAATAGGTATACAATTTTTTTTTGCAACTTAACTTTGTAAATCTAAAACTATCAGCTTTGTGGGACAGTTGAAGTACTAAAGGTTTTGTAGACTTATGAAATCTGTCAACAGCTGTATTCCTGTAACACCTTTTGTTCTTCAAGTTTCCTTCAAAGCTGAAAATTTAAAAATGACAAAGTTAAGATTTAAAAAAAAGTATACCCTTTTTGTTTCAACCTGTATAATACAACACATAGGAATGGGTGCTAAACTCTATTTCCTACTAATTTTTAATATGTTTTGTGTTATTAAGATGGCTCAAGCCAAATAACAGTAGATTTCTATTAGGTACAGAACACTCAAACATTTGACGACCCCTTGGCGCAGTGGTTCGAGCGTAGGCTTACTGCACCGGGTGGTTGCGGGTTTGATCCCCGTCGGGAAAAAAATCGGAAATAAATTGCGGTATGGTACCCATAGTAGAAGCGTTGCTTAGTTTGGGACCATAAAGTTAGGGTGGTAGTCTGACGATTAAAAAATAAAATAAAAAATGTTACCACAAAAATAATAAACAGGAGATTGACGCTAAGGAAATTAGACAAGACACGCGCTCAGCACGTGGTTAATTTGTTAATTTACACCGTTAATTTACGTGACACTCGCCGCAGTGGCTTTATATAGCAGACAAAAAATGCCGACATTGTATTATGTAAAAAAACATAATCTTTTTAAATTTAGAACACCAAGAACTCCACTCCAAATGTCACTCTGTCGTCGTTTACGTAAAAATAACAAGATTTAATTTTAGAACCAAGGCTACTCGTACAACGTTAATTGGAACGCAACGGGAACTCTGTTTACAAAGTCATAAACTTAATGTCAGCCTGTCAGCGGCATAATTTGAAATTAGTTATCGTTTGATAAACGGCCGTTAACGGGCTTGTTCAGTATAATGTGTAAAGCTATGTGCCTAAACGTCTTCGGAAAAACTCAATACTGTCACAAGTCTGCGTGTAAGCGTATGTTGAGATGAGACGCAGGGGCCGCGGTTCACGCAGCGCAGGGCAGAGCAGATTTTGTGACGAATGAACAGCCACAGAGCTGCGTACGCTGTGACGCAGTCAGGTGATACGCAGTCATATGCTCTGTGGCTCATCGTAGTGAAGGCACAGATTCTGCGCGATGTATGCACGTGAAGACATTTGCTTATGAAAGACACTGACATTTAAGGAGTTGGTAAAATCGGTTGCAGCATACTCTTGTGACCTATGTCTGCCCTTAATTTATGTGCCACTAGTTTAAGTAGATACACTTTGCATTTACTTAAGAATTATTATTTTGAACTATATATTATTTGTTTATTATAACGTACGCAGATTTATTGCAGGTAACGAAATACCAATATTGCATTAAAATTAAGGAAACCACCAGGTTTTAAAAGTATCTGATCACTCTGAAACCTAATTATTGTAGATATTTCAATTAATATTCCTCTTTTTTGTGGTCGTTAATGTATCACGGTTATTTACGTCCGTAGTTTGTTTACGATGAAATAGCAATAAAATGTTCATAACCATTAGGCCCTTGTAAAACCTACAGCCGTTACTAAATCTATAAAATGGTGTAAGTACAAATAGCTGCTTCCCGGTTCATAATAATATAAGCTGAGTGAAAATATAACATCACCAAATTTATTGTAAGTACACAGGTACCTAATTACGATGGCTATGATCTAGCGTGACAAATCAAATATTTATAACGCCATTAAGAAATCTGTGTCACTCTTGTATAAGGTGACGCTTACGAACGTAACGCTACCTCAAAAGTTTTAATTTGGAAAACTGAAGATCCAATGTGACATTTACAGTTGTAATGCGTTTACGTGGCAACCACTTAAAAGCATACATAAAGTGATTCATTAACTCGCCGCTACGGGCGCTATACGAGTCACCATAGCTACACTTCGCGTTTAAACGTGGTCACGGCAGAACGCGTAAACAACTTGCACTAGCTCACTAATCTTTCAATGAAGCGTGTCCGTCATACAAATAATTTAAAAATTAAATAAAACAATACGTACTGTGTGGCTCAGATAATAATGATTATATTAGCATAAATGAAAACCTTGTATCGTACCGTCTAGCACGTCATGTAAATACGTTTTCGCGCCGTGATGGACGACAAATGCCTCCAGTTTAGTTATAAAAGGCTACGCGAGGGACGTAATGTTGTTTTCAACGTGGATAATGTGTCGTAATGTATTAGGCGGGATATATTTATATGGAAATTTGTTTATTTCGGTAGGTACTTACGGATAAAAATATTTTAGGAATTCTGGGTTGAGTATTTGTTGGTACAATATGATAAGACCTTACAATTCGTCCGCCTGCGAAGTTTTTTTGCTGAAGTGAACCAGGGACGAAGAACATTGTGAAGAAATCCGCATGTCTTAGCAAATCTAAACAATTTTCGAAAGTCATGGGAAATCCTCCAACTCGCACTGGGCCAGCGTCGGCCAGATGATGTGTGTCCAGGAGTGGGACGTTAAAAAGGGCTGAATTTTTTATGTTTTTAGGGTTCCGTTGTCCCAGTGAATTTCACATCTGCGGCGATGATAGGTGAATGCGTAATTTAACTCCATTGTGTACATCAAAATATAAAGAATAAAAATAAATCTATCCCAAAATTCCAAGCCCGCGCGTTATAATACTGCGCTTATGATTCTCATTATGAATTGTCGATTATTCAGGCTTAACTGAAAACATACCCTCCAGCCATTACTCACTGAGCTCGGGGTCTATCTCTATAATTAAATCAACGATTCATACCGGCCGATACTCGTGGGCTCATGAAAAATGCAACGCGGCAATTTGCGGGATACCCTCGTTTAATATAATTTGCGACTTTTTACTCCACATCTCAACGCGACAGAGTTGTAATATCTTAGATTTATTTGGCTAAGGTAACTGGATTTGGTTTGAAGGTAATTTTATGGGTAAGGATACATCAATCAGTTCCGTGTGTAGTGTAGGTGCTGTGTGGAAAGCTTTATTAGCCGCGTCCAAACTTACCGCAGTTAGGTACGCGAGACATTTCTTGGTATGACATTCCTCGCTGAAGCAAATATATGGGCTACTTGTGTGAGCGCTGTCATTTGTGCTGTCAATTGCTCTGTTGTGTGCTCTGCTGTGGCTGTGCGGTCGGTTATGATGCGCCTTATAAAAAAATGCGGTCGTGGACCCCCGTCAGAAACGGAGTTCTCTGTTTAGTGTATTGCATGCGCAACATTTTAAGTTTTTAGATCCCGCACTACCCAGTCACCTGAATAACCCACTTACGCCATCTAGTTGATTTTTTGAGAACTTTTTCGCAGTGGACGTTACAAAGTTAAGTGTAACGCTTTTCAAGCGTGACGATTTCTGCTATTTGACCCCTAGGCATCGCAAGTGGCGTAAAATAACTTCATTTCAAAAAACATTGGAAGATTTGATAGTATCAGATAAATAAATAAGGTGGTGGATTGTTCTGCATTTGATTACATACCATTACTTTACTTTACGGGTAGACATATCCTATATAACAATTTGTCGTCAATGTAACAGAACAACAAGCGTCGTTCTCTTGTCTCACCTGTAAACACTGAAAACCCCCAAAGTCGCAGCTCTAGTGATCGATACAAGAACTTCATGTACCTATTCCTAAAAATACACCAGCATTCAAAGTAACCGTTTCTTCCAGCACATCAAGGGCGATATAAAACATGTCGTTCATGAATGTTTCATACAGTAAGAAGCCATCCCGTTCGCCGGGGCACTGCGGTGCTATTTATGCAATAACCGATACTAAGCTACGGTTTATTCGATGCTCGGGGCGATAGGTTCAGCTCTAGTGGACCGCGTTATGCAAAATAGAAAGCCTTTGTATGGAACGTTGTTTTTAATGATGTAATTATTCAAAGACAAATTACGTAATGTCTCCCTATTTGGGTATTTTAACTCTACATTTTTTATTTTGTTACTGTAATATGTCTAATTTGAATTTACACTTGGATTTAAGTTTTGTAGGTATTTTAAGATTCGAGAAACAAGTTTTTCTTGGTTAAGACGATAAATTTTTATATGTTGAACCGGCAACAAAATAAATTGTTCCCATTTTAATTTACAAGCCCCAAAACTTCTTAGAAAGTATTTTTTAATTTGAATTTCTTTGGACCTTTCTCCAACTTTAAGGATTGTTTGTTATTAAACATGCTTTTGAGTTCATTACACTGTTTAAGGATCAATTATTATAAATACTTGCGTTGATCTTTTCGCGTGACATAATTAAATATAATAATATAATAATAATAATTAAAATAAAACACTATCTCTTGGTTGAGGAAATTAATGATCATGTTTAAACCCTTATATATATGAAAACCAAGAACACAATGCTTGTGAGAACAACAACGTCTTAGCGACATCTATTGAATCAATAATAAATTATAGATTCTGAGTTTAAATATTTGAAACAGAAACCATTCTAAACATATTAAAACCTACGTTGTACAGTTCTTTTATTTTTAAACGGCCAGTCTTGAGTGTACCTACGGTGTATTCGTAACTTTTCGTGAGCAATCATGGCATATTGTATTAATAATGCAATCGACAGTCAAATTTATTTAAAGTCATTTTTTTTATCAGTTATTTTTTATCGTAATTAAAAAGTGCGTGGAAAATAGTAATTATAAATTTTAAGTGGTTATTTAAATATCAGAAATGGCAATATTACCAAGGTAAGGAAAAATACACCTTGAGCATAGGAATTAAAAGCAGAACCTGACGGATAGAGAGCCAGGCTTGTAGCTGAACTAACGAGACAGTCAACCCCTAAAAATATCATTAATTTACCACAAAGGTTGGTGTAGGGATACCCGAGCGGTTTAATTAACTCACCGTTAACTGGGTTTATTTTGCTAAGCCACAAACCAATTAATTATTTTTGGTCTTAAGGAACTTCCCTGGAATTTATGGCGGCTATTTCATTTTATGATTCTTCGGAAATGAGTTTGTCCGGCCTGCCTTTAGCTAATCTTGTTAATTGATTGTAATTAGACAAGTTTTAATTATTAACGAGTAAATATAACAGGCGAATAGGGGAACGTTTTAAGAGAGTGATTAGGGCAAGATGGCTTTATGTTGAGCACTTTCAAAAATGCAGTATCGGAACATTAGTATGTCAAATAGGTAAGTATAGTAAGATTTTGTTGAGAAAGTTATTATACAGGGTGGAGACGACATAACGACATTAAATTAAAACACCATCACTACTAGTCAATCAAAATACTTTATGATAATGAAATTGGTTGTTACATCAACATACAAAAAGCGAAATTTTCAAACAAACTAATTCCGAAAATAATCTAAACGAAACACAACACCCTTAAGTAATATTATCTACTGACCTCAACTGACCTGTAGGCACTACGGGTAAGATCGGCAACATCGCTTTTGTATACACGTGCGCGCGGTATCTTTGTAGGTTTACCTATCTAGTTTCATTCATGTAGGTAGGCATCGAAGTCCGCGCACCGCGCCCCGCGCGCCCTGCGCCCGGGCGCCGGGCGGGCGCCCGTGGATTGGCAAGTGTTTATTTTAAAACATTGTAGGTAGGTAGGTACTCTTTCTTAACACTAGGTACACTTTTCACGGTAATTAATCACTAAATAGTCACATTTTAAACACAATATTTAGGTACGTACCTAACCCTAAGGCGGTATCACACTATTGTTTGTTTACACATTGGGTTGGCACCGTCTTCCCAATAGGTAAGTAGGTAGATAATCTTTCTTAACACTAGGTACACTTTTCACGTTAATTAATCACTAAGTAGTCACATTTTAAACACAATATTTAGGTAGGTACCTAACACTAAGCCGGTATCACACTATTTCTTGTTTACGAGTACACATTTGGTAGGCACCGCACCGCCTTCCCAAATCGCGGCATTTAAAACAACACAATCGTATTATCAATAACATAAGAGTACGTACTAAAACTAGATCTACACTAAATGGACTTACGGCAAAAGAATAGGAATGTCCAATTTTACACAAAAACAATTAACAATGGCCGCGCGCCTAACAACTCTAACACATTGAAATTATTAAAAAAACGAGCTCTCACAAGGACAGCTAGTCACGCACTGGTGATCGGAAATAAAAAACAAACTCCAGCAAAAGCCTAAAACCCCAGACGATTTCTTTCCTTTTCTTGCACACTAATTCTTCCAAATGCGGAAGTGATTATAAACTATTTTTACTTACTCTTACTTTGTTTGTGCAAAGGTGTCGGATTGGCAACGTAGCCATCTTCCTGTCTGTTTACACTATGCCGACTACAAATCGAATAGTACAGCTCATAAATATTCATTTGCTTATAATAATAAGAAGTTTAACTTTATGGTAATAAGGTCGAAATTTAATCAACAATATTGTGATATTTCTAAGTAACCGATGATTTCTGAGCCGCACTTTTTATTTGGTTTTGTTTTACGCATGTAGGTAAATCTAAATGTTTTTGGTCCTTCTAGGTGAATGACCTTATAAACAAGCCCTGCGAAATCGTAATGTATTCACAGCATGTGTTAAAATTCTTAAAGTGAAAACTAATTCCTGGGGCTATACCGTTCAATGCAATTTGATGATAGTTTGTGTACGAACTACTATGGTGATACCCAATATGTGGTTAACATTAATGTTGACATGTCGTCACTACTCTGTATACTTATTGCGGATAAACACATCCCTATTTCGTCTTAAAAGAAAAGTTATGAGAACGCTTTATATAGTGTTTTTATTCATTAAGAAATGGTAATTAAGATGACTAACTATAGAAAAAATTACATACCGTTTTAAAACGTTTGACCAAATTATTGGTTTAAGTTTTTACGACGTAAGTATAGTTATTTTATACAGTCTGTGGCATTTAAGTTCCGTTGAAAACTGATTACATTTATTAAGAACCCATTGTTTCCCGAGCTAGTCAATTAACTTCCATTATTGTTGGACGCCACCCTAATGGGATTCCTTTGCAAATATTCTGAAGTCGTAGGCGATATTGGAATATTATATTCTTCAGTTTCCCTCGCAGGTATTCTTCTTATCAATAACGCTCATAGCCAGCTGTGCCCAACGGTCGGTAATCGATTGGAGGGTACGTAAATATTGGCAAGGTCAGTTAGTGATGGGTGACCGTTTAGTGGCGATTTGAACTGAGAGTATCCATGCCTCGGAGAGCACGTAAAGCTTCGATCCTGCGCCTCACATCTCCCCGGCAGATTGCTGTTCCATCGAACTATGGGAGTGAGAGAAGAGAGAATGAACCTGAGCTTGCGCACATTTGTTTAATATAATATCTCCTGCGTATTTGGCTGGTCTTCGTTGAGATTGGTCGCCGCAACCGAAATTCGGTCAGGACGACTACCATTCATCCTATCAATTACCATGTCATTTTTGTAAATATAGTGATTGCCAAAATCAGTCTTGGTTCAACTTTCCTGACCAAGACCACATAATTATATCAAGATAAAGACAGAACACTTATTATATAAATTTAAACTTCGCCAGAAGCTTCGCTGTCTTAGTTATTATTTGCCAGATGTTGACTACAGCGACACCTACCGAATCCAACTATAATTAAGAACCATTCAGGTGACCAATTAAGTAGAAAAAAGTTTATCAAAATCGTTCAAGTCGTTTAGGAGCAGAAGATATACGAACACACGCACGCCGGAATTTTATGTACAAAGCTTACCTAAATATATTAAATAGCATTAAGTACACAGTGAATAAACCACTAAGCTTATAAACTCGTTAGCTGTAACAGTTGATATTACGATGGTAATGTGATGTTTAATGTAACCGTTCTATCTAAATTGGTACTTTACTGAGTTCAATCGGCCTTTGATAGTAATTGTTAAGGATTAAATGTGCGAGAGTTGCGGCTATCAAAATGGGAGCATGGAGTTAGTATTATCGTTGTAAATAGATACATTACTCCTCAGCTTATAGATGCCTACAGTTTGCAACGGAGGGATATAAATATTTTCTTCCAACTCCTCCTATTGCTTCTTTCGAATAAAATCGAACGTGCGGGTTTCAAGACGATTAACTCGTCCCCAGGACTCGTCGAGGGTAAAACCTCGGCATCATCTTTGGCCACCATTGTCAATCCTGGATTACAGGAGTAACAGTGGTGGGTGTGAGTGGCGAGACTAGTCCCGTTTTAAAGATACATAGGTACTCTTCAAATACGCTTTTATGCCAGTTTCCCCCGAAAGGCTTGGCAGAGGTGCACTGTGTAACCATATTTTGCCGATAGGAAATTTATTTATGTATAATAATGACCATATCAATTGTTTTCAACTCATATTGTCATATATTTAGGAGTTAGATTCCAAAAATCGTAGCTACCAGATATCTTGAAGTCAGAAGATGCTTCCCAAAATTGAATTTAGTAAGATAGGTTCCGAGATTTCGTGATGAGTAAGTTTAATCGACATACTATTTAGATTGTATAATCGAAGTTAATGAAGTGAAATCTCAAGTCACCATTACCGAAATACACTCAGGGGATCGTATTACAAGTGCAGAACTGGCAGCTCAACGTCGCTAACTCGATTTAACTCACTTGCTAAGCGAACAATCTAGTATTTCATGGATGTAAAGATTTGGGCGGAGTGTAGGAAGTTATACCTTAGCTTTGTCCACGTTGACCTATTGGCCCTAATTTAACTATATATACAAATAAATAAAATTGGAGTGTCTGTTTGTAATATGAAAATAACACCTTTTCACAAAGTCCATATGAAAGTACATATGACAAATAGAACAAAAACGCGATTTAATTTTTTTTTGTCTGTCTGTCTGTGTGTTTGTTCCGGGTAATCTCCGAAACGGCTGGACCGATTTTGACGGGACTTTCACTGGCAGATAGCTAATGTTATAAGGAGTAACTTAGGCTTTAATTTTAGATATCATTTTAAATAAAGTGTATTAAATCCACTTCAAGCGTGTCATTGTCGCCATGTTTCGCGCAACAGCGAAACGGCTACTTAACCTTGAATCCAGTCCAGATGTTGATGATGGACTTACTAAATTAACAATTCAAGTAACCAAAACGGAATATTTCGTTGTTATAACAAAACATTCCAAGTTTATAGTAAGAGATACGTAAAGACAATAGTCACGCCATACCTTGGACGCATACCTATTCGAAAGGAAGAATAAATTACAGTATTTATTTATTTATTTAGTTAGTACTCCAGCACTCACAGTTTCCCAAACCGTGCTGAGAGTCATGTTACAAGTAAAATAAAATTATATAATATAAAATTATTAATAGCATTTTAAAATCCATTCAGTATAAATAAAAATTAAATCTAATACATTAATTAAAATTGGCTAAAACATAATAATTATAAAATTTACACGATATTATTTAAATTGGCATAGAATTGTTTAAAACAACGTATGAATTCCCCTAGTCTAGTATGAAATATATCGACACTAGGCAGCAGCCTTCTCTTTGCTCAACACTCTGGTTGCCCTGCTGGGCTTGAAGAAAGAGATGGCTTGTCTTGTAGGAGCATATTGTGCGGTACATGTTCTGACTGTAGGTGCCGCCAACAGACGGCGCGCACGCAGTCGCGTATACTGATTCGGTGCGGACAGGCCACAATGCGACAAAGCCTCTGGATTGTCAATCTTACTATTAAGAAGCCGATAAAAGTGAACTATCAGTGTACACTTGCGCCTTAACTCGAGGGTATCAGCATCCACCATACCCAAGACGAACATAGAAGGATATAAATAAGGATAATACCCATACATTTTTTTATAAAGATACCTTAAAACTTTCGTTGTACCCGTTCAATTAGCAATTTATATTTTGCCTCATGTGGGTCCCAGACTGCAGCGTTATACTCCAGCTTGCTCCGGACAAACGCGTAATATAAAACTAGAATCGCATTTTTGTCTGTAAACCGAGCCGTCTGTCTCATCACAAAGCCAGTAGCAACGCTCAGGTGAACAACAGGTGACGGCAACGTGCGATCAATGCTATTAGTATTGCAAGCTTCTAGTAACCACGGTAACTGCTTAACATTGGATGGGTTGAAGACGTACGCTCGTTTGTCGACATTTTGTTGTTAAAAAAAGGATCCGGAACTATAAAATTTAATACCAAAATTGCACCTTTCCACACAAAACGTCTCAATTATACTTACCTTTTATACCAAGCGTTCCATACACGAGTGGCCAAATTAAGCGTTCAAATTCAGTGAAAAATAACTTACAAAACGCTGAAAAGGCTGTTATTATGTAAATTTCCAACCATCGATTAAGTTATTCGTGTGAATTATACTGGAGCAATTGCCGGTTAATTGATGGCTTTTAACTGCGGTATGGCGTTGCTGAAACATGTTTAGAATATGATTCTAATATATTATGTTTTTTAAACTCCTTATAATATTATACCTATAGTCTAGTATTATAAGAGTGTAGTTTAGCCATGATTCGTAAGCCAATTCGTGTCTATAGCCTGCATTTATCGCAAATAAAAATCTTTTTAAACCGGCCATCAGTTCATTTTGAACTTTTGATAGGTATAAAGGCGACGAGATGCTTAGTCACTTTCTCAATATACAATTCAAATTAAAAAAATGCATAGTAAAGAAAGAAGCTCGTTCGCAGCCGAATCGGGGCTGAGCAATCAGCGTCAATGTTTTCAAATGGCAAAACCACAATTATTAAGCTGCAGTCCCAAAATTATAAATTGACCTAAACCTTAGTGCGAATCCTGTTGGTAAACAAATCTTAACTAAACCTATTGTTTTTTGATGTGTGTTAAAAACGGCTACTGTATTGCCATGCTTATTACAATCATTATATATGAGCAGTACATAAATATTTATATACTAGTGTCTACCCGCGACTTCGTCCGTGTATACTTAAGTAAAGTATTATATATAATTATGTTAATCCAGGTTATTTACTACCTGTGTTCCAAATTTCATCCAAAATCGTTAAGTAGTTTTTGCCTGAAAGAGTAACAAACATACATCCACATTCACAAACTTGCGCATTTACAATATTAGTAGGATTAATAAATTAAAATTCAAGCGTGATTTGATGAAAAGAGACATGCAATTAATATTGAACTTCAGTAATACAGCTGTCTGGAGGGTTCAGTCGACAACAAGTAATTATGCTGAAGCCTGCATACCGACGCAAGCTCCCCGGATAGCTAACGAAACAGTTCCCGGATATTGCACTAATTAATGCAGTTTGCACACACTTTACGTTCTAATTGTATGTAAGTTTGCCAAGTTGAATGGTTTTTGCGCTTACAGCTGTACACAAGTTAACGAGGCGTTGGTTTTGAATGTTGGTGTTTTTTATAATATACTAGCTGTGCCCACGGACTTCGTCCGCGTAGTATTTAACGTAACAAAAATTTCGGGATTATCGGGATAAAAAGTATCCTATATGTTAATCCCGGTTATAAACTATCTGTGTTCCAAATTTCATCTAAATCCGTTCAGTAGTTTTTGCGTGAAGGAGTAACAAACATACATACATAGATACATAACATAAACATACATACACTCACAAACTTTCACATTTATAATATTAGTAGGATAGGTATACCTAGCAAAGTCGGAAAACAAGCGTTCGACCCGCCCGATATTAAGCAGTTACCGTAGCCTATAGATGCATACTATACCAATGGCATTACTAGCGCGTTGCTGATCTGAAGGGGAGGGGGAAGGGGGAAGGGGGAGGGGGACAAAGGGAGAGAAGGGGAGGACATCGGGCCTCTCGCTCATCATATGAAACACAGCTATAATAGGTACTTTATAAAATCTCTACCAAATGAAAAATAACCCAAACTAATATTTAAAAAAAACTATTTTTACGGATTATATCGCGTTTATTTACTTTTTATGTTCCCGACGTTTCGGTTGCTTTACAGCAACCGCAAACACCAACTAAATTTTGAGGGTACCCAGTTTTTAACTATGACATCAGGACGTCTAACACCTCAGTCCCCCCGTGACCACGGTTGCTGTAAGCACGATATAATCCGTAAAAATAGTTTTATTTCAATGTGTAGTATTCGCGTAAATATAAGAAAACAATATCCAAACTAATATATTTATATTTGATATCGTGTCTGATCTCAACCTCTCAGTAACAAGATCAATTAAATACATCTTGTCACGAGTACACGAGGCGTGTGTCGTCACATAGCGTGCTTAATGAAGGCAATTTTACGCATTGTTTGACGTAATTAACTTGTAAATGTGTGTCACGAGCCCACTCTGGGACGTCTTATATCTCTGCCTTTTGCCGTTCAAAGAAGTACTGAGCTTTAAATGAGTAAATGAGAAAAACTGTATAAAAAATATTTCAGTAGGTATGTAGTATAAATAGTATAAATTTCTTATTTATAAATAGAAAATAAGTCCTAAGCTATAAATAACTCTAAATTGAAAATTTAAAAACGTCCGATGCGATGACCTGTTCATCAAATGTATAATAATTTACCTATTGAAATAAAACTATTTTTACGGATTATATCGCGTTTATTTTTACTTTTTATGTTCCCGACGTTTCGGCTGCTTTACAGCAGCCATGGTCACGGGGGGACTGAGGTGTTAGACGTCCTGATGTCATAGTTAGTAACTGGGTACCCTCATATTAAGTTGTTGTTTGCGGTCCGATCCACGCAGAAAGTGCTCACAGTGTCTCGAGGTCTTGCAATGGTACACTTGGTTTTGGATTTAATTATATTAATTACTGGATCCCAAGTTGGTGGTAGCACCCAGCCATCTTCCCTATTGAAATTTGGATGTTTTTTAATTTCAATGGCCTCACGTATCATCCTTGGTCGGAATCGGTGTTCTTTTGCGAGGATCTGTGGTTTATCAAATCTGATATAATGGCGGGTGCGGTCCTGTACATGTTCACAGATTGCAGACTTCGTGGAGCGCCGGTGTTTTACGTCAGCTATGTGTTCTTTTACGCGGGTTTTTACTGATCTTTTAGTTTGCCCTATGTAGGAGAGCCCACATTCACAATCGAGTTTGTATACCCCTGCATCTTGTAGAGGAATGTGACACTTGACAGGTGGTAAGAACTGACTAATCTTCTTAGATGGCTTGAAGTAAGTTTTGATTGAAGCCCGTTTCAAGATGTAGCCAATCTTGTCTGTGACACCTCTTATGTATGGTAGTACAGCAGGTAGACGCTCGACTGTGGCTGGTTTCACTCGGTCACTGTGATGGCGGCGCGGGATCCGAAGCTTGTTGTCATGCAATACTTGCTTGACGTGACGGATCTCGGCAGCCAGGTGTTCCTCATCACAGATCCCTTGTGCTCTCTGAAACAAAGATTTACCCACGGTAGCTAACTGTGTTGGATGGTGGTGAGATTCACCGTTTAAGTACCTATCGGTATGGGTCTTTTTCCTATACACGGTGTGGCCTAAGGTGTTATCAGGATTACGGATCACTAAAACATCTAAGAATGCTAGAGAGTTGTTGGCCTCTAACTCCATTGTAAATTTGATTTTAGAGTGTATGGAGTTAAGATGGTTTAGAAATGCTGTTATTTTGTCAGATGGTAATATTGTGAAAGTATCGTCTACGTACCGCTTGTAGAATCTTGGGGTCACAGGTGAAGTGCGAAGGGCTGTCTCCTCAAAGTCTTCCATGAATATATCGGCGACAACGGGAGAAACAGGGGAGCCCATCGCTACACCATCTACTTGCTTGTAGAACTGTTCATTCCACAACAGATACCCAGATGTAAGGCAATGTCTTAAGAGTTCAGCATATTCCTCCGGCATGTTGTTCTCTGCTAGCTTCTTTGATACTATTGTGATGCAGTCTGCTACAGGTATACAGGTAAACAAAGACTGAACATCAAAACTGACCATAGTTTCATTGTCTGCAAGATGTAGATGTTTAATCTCACTGACAAAATGGTATGAATCCTTTGTATGTGCTCTTGTGTGTCCTCTTAGTAGTGAGAGCACCTTCGCTACGTGCTGGGCCAGACTGTATGTTGGTGTGTCAATCTGGCTTACAATGGGACGCGATATAATCCGTAAAAATAGTTTTATTTCAATGTGTAGTATTCGCGTAAATATAAGAAATCAATATAATTTACCTAGTTCTTCCAAATAATGATGTTAGCGCGATTTGCGTAGCTCCCGTAGCTCAGTATCCATAGCTCATCTCGCAAATTCATCTGGTACAACTAGTTTCGATGCCAGATTATGAAAGCGCCATTAAATCATTTGTTTTGGCTTCCTCATTTATATTCTAAGATGTACAATAATCAACAGAAAATCTGTGTAAAAGTATGAGACATTATTTTGTTATGACAGTATAATAATTGACATTAGAATAGACAACGAATCTAAATATTGATGCCACGGAGGTTTAATTCGTAGTAAAATATTATCAATTATGATTAAATTTCATGTAATAACTCTGGTTGAGGTGGACGGGAGCAGCCCAGGGAAAGAATTTTCAATAACGCTAAAATTATTTTAAATTTGATTTGTTTTTTATATTTTTTCTCAATGGCGGAGCAGCGCCCTCTAGAATTATTATAACGTAATATTCCATGACCATTAACAAAACAAACAAAATTTACGCATGCGCGTATCCATCATTTGACACGTGACTGATGGAACGTCTTTAGTTCATACACAAATCTCTTATAAAAATTGATAAAATATACATTTTTTCCAGAATCAGGGAAACTTTTCATATTTATAATATTGTAAAAAGCCAGTTCAGACTATTACGATCATTTAAAAATATAATAAATCTAAATACAATAATCTCAAATTTCGATCGGATTCGAGCCGTGGAAGTTGGTTTTGGCCGTGAATGTGGCTTTTTAACCTACAAAATAGCTGATGATCTTCAAACGGCTGAACCGATTTTCATGAAACATAGCTAAGAACACTCTCGATCAGAATACCTATCTAACAAAAGAAACACAATTGAAATCGGTTCATCGGCTTGGGCGCTACGTTGCCACAGACAGACACACAGATACACAGATACACAGATACACATGTTAAACTTATAACACCCCTCGTTTTTCGTCGGGGGTTAAAAAGTAGGAAGCCGACCCAAGTTTCGGATAGCGATACATCATAATGCTGAACGATAATTTATCTATACAAATAAATAAAATTGGAGTGTCTGTTTGTAATATCAAAATAAGGCCTTTTCACTGAATGCATAATATGAAAGTACATACGACACCTATAGCGAAAACGTGATTTAATTGTTTTTTGTCTGTCGGTCCGTGTGTTTGTTCCGGGTAATCTCCGAAACACCTGGTCCGATTTTGACGGGACTTTCACTGGCAGATAGCTGATGTTATAAGGAGTAACTTAGGCTACTTTAATTTTAGAAAAACAATTAGGGTTCCGCGTAAAATAATAAAAACACATGATATCAAAGAGTATGTCCGAAACGGCTGGACCGATTTTGACGGGACTTTCACTGGTAGAGAGCTGATGTTATAAGCTATATATATATAAGTAACTTAGGCTACTTTTATTTAAAAAACAAAATATAAAAAATGGGTCCTGTCGCGCGGGCTCACAATGCGGGAGCGGGCTTTTTTGTTAAGTTAAATTCCACGCGGACGAAGTCGCGGGTTTAGCTAGTTAGTACTATTTGTAGGAGTGCGTCTTCTAACCTATACGTAGTAAAGCTTGAAAAATCTACAGGTGGTTTCCGTGTTCTTCTAATCATCCCAATTTCATTGAGTCGCTTCTTACGTGTCTTTACTTTCCCTATTTTTTTATAACAAATATACCCGTTTCGTCAGCCTTTAAATAAATTTGAATAGTATTAGTGTTGACATTACAGATTCCAAAATTGTGCTCATTTCTTCGCAACCTTCCAATCAAAAATAATAAGTGAGCTCACAATACTGTGAAAATTCGATCTAAAATTCAGCAAAGAGATATCTGAGCTCCAAAATCACTTTTATCTCGCGATTCCCGTTTACTATTCGTTTTATCCGATAACTGCGAACTCTACACCGTGGATATCGAAACGGGTGGATGTTTGCTTTCGTCAGCGGCCCTCCCGAAATGTAATGTAACTGAACATCGTAAATCCTTCGCGAAATTTTTATGTACACACACATGCCGCTAGCGAATTTGTTTTGTTATATTTCTGTGTTTAGTTTTGTTTGCGTTTGTTATTTTGCTATTGTATTTTGTTGCAATACTCATACAATAACTTAGGTACATAAGTTGCTAACATAGTGTGACTATAGCCTATATGAATAGATCGATCTCAAATCTAAGAGCGATCTTGGATATGTCATTCTTATGTAATTCCAGTACAAAATGACATTTCAAAAGCATACTCAAGACCGTTCTCAGACTTGAATTCGATTTATAAATACAGGCCTGTGGTTCTGATATTAGAATAAATTATTATAACCTAATATTATACTATATAATGATTTCTTATATTTACGCGAATACTACACATTGAAATAAACGCGATATAATCCGTAAAAATAGTTTTATTTCATTATACTATATGTAAATTAATAGATAAAAAACAGTGCTGTGAATTGACGTTAAAATGTAGACGAAAACAACAACTCCATTCGCGTAATCCCACATTTATACCGAACAAGAAGCTCGTATTAACCTAAACACTCACTTAGAAACCCGTTACGTTTCCGCATTTTTTGTAACATTTGCATTCCGTGAAAACCCGCTACAATCTAAGCGACAATAAACGCCCCAGTTCTGCATTCATTTACAGCAGGGAAGTGTTGACGTTCGCGAAACAATGGCAGGACTCGCTACGTTCCCATCTCGTGCGCACAATACATCGACGGCTATTCACCGTGGCAGGAAGCAGGCTTGTATCTAGACGACAATGGACGTCGTCGTGTTCGATTCGCTCGTGCACAATCGTCGCGCGCCAATCGCTTCGCTGTGTTCTAATTCAATAGTGCCCGCTATAGAATGATAAAATACAGTTGCGCGGTTATAAAAAAGCACCAACGGGTGCGGTGCGTTCGGAAAATAGATGTGCATTTACACTTTGTTGTTCATGTTTCCTAATATTTTAAACTGATATACAAAAATTATTCATGAATTCACAACCACCTACCCATCAAAGGCCACAAATCATATCCTACACCCATATTGTCACAGCAGGGCCTAACAACAAAAAAATATTTTACTGTTAGTAATTCTAAGACATAGTTCGATTACTCTAGTGAAATATTTATCAATATAAAATTAAAAGTGACACAAATTTCCGGCTTTTAAAAGTTTCCGATACCATTTCCAAAATAAATCAGATTGTTTTAAAGTACCGCCAAGTATCCTACTAATATTATAAATGTGAAAGTTTGTGAGTGTGGATGTATGTATGTATGTATGTATGTATGTATGTTTGTTACTCCTTCACGCAAAAAGTACTGAACGGATTTGAAGGAAATTTGGAACACAGATAGTTTATAACTGGGATTAACATATAGGATACTTTTTATCCCGATAATCCCGAAATTTTTGTTACGTTAAATACTACGCGGACGAAGTCCGTGGGCACAGCTAGTTAGTCCATATTTATGTTCCAATTAAAAAAATAGGTATTACATTACATAATAATTTAAATTGAATTGCATATTTCTAGCTAGCGCGATTGTTCAATAGTTATTGCATTATCATCGATGTGAAGGCAGGCAATCTCGCGGACCGCTGCAACCGCGCTGCGCTTGACATCTGCATTAGTGAGCGAATATAACACGCCTGGAGCGGATTTTTAAATAACTAAATTCAATTTCACTGATCACTGAGGAATTGGGTTTTGGGAAATGCTTTAAACATATCCTAGTAGGTTCAGTGATTGTGGCTTGTCAATTATGAGGTTCTGGGTTTGATATCTTGTCTTGCTGAAGGAGACGAAGTCTTTGCCAATATCGGGTATATTGTCAGTCTGCTGATATTTTACCTCGCACTAAAGTAGTGTGTCCGATATAATGATAACAGGCTTACTACATATAAAATTGGGAAAACGGTAAAAGTGAATCATCATCATCATCATCATCATCATCAGCCTATGCTTGTCCACTGCTGGACATAGGCCTCCTCTAATGAGCGCCATAGCGCCCTGTCTTCAGCTTGCCGCATCCAGCATCTGCCTGCAGTCTTTCGCAGATCGTCATCCCACCTGGTCGGAGGGCGTCCTACACTACGCTTGCCGAGTCGAGGTCTCCACTCAAGAACACGTTTACCCCAGCGGTTGTCGGTTCTTCGTGAGATATGGCCAGCCCACTGCCACTTCAGCTTGCTAATTCTTTGAGCTATGTCGATAACTTTGGTTCTCTGTCGGATGTATTCATTGCGAATCCTATCCTTCAGAGAAACTCCGAGCATAGCTCTCTCCATAGCTCGCTGAGCGACCTTAAACTGGTGGACCAACCCTACTGTGAGTGTCCACGTCTCGGCTCCGTAGGTCATGACGGGTAGGACGCACTGATTGAAAACTTTCGTTTTCAAGCATTGCGGTATGGATGATGAGAAGACTCGACGTAGTTTCCCAAACGCTGCCCAGCCCAGCTGGATCCTCCTCTTGGCCTCCTTCTCAAAATTGTTTTTACCTAACTGCAGAATCTGCCCAAGGTATGTGTACTCGGAAGTGGATGCCCAATGAGAATCAGATATTTTTTTAACCCCATTTCTTTACCATAGGTAGTATTAAAAAATAAAATACTCTGGGCAGTTTATACTAATCAACTATTTTAAACTACAAAGTGTTACCTGGGGGGATTGATGGAAGTCGCGAAAAATAGGAATACATTGAGGGAATTGGAGTATCTAAACCTTTGGATAGCAGTGGGCCAACAAAGAAACAAAAATAACAGACTATAGATTAAATATACATCTTACTCACCTATAACTTATTTCATAACCCCCACAGGGAATCTCAAACCGTATTAGAGTCTGCAGCAATTAGCGCTGGCGTTATCACGTAGCCATGTCATATCAAACTTGTAGTTGCACCAAACTTACTCCAATTTACTTCCTAACCGCCGAGCCGTGAACCACAGATAATAAACATTTAAGGGTGTGGTCAGACGACACGAATTTTAAAACCAGATTACTTCGTTGTTTTCCCTTGAGATGATTTATTTGGAAACAAAAATTGTTGCCACAAAAAACGCATGCGCCATTATACAAATTAATGTTTACAACGCACACAGTATCATGCATCATGGCAGCCTCATTACCCTCAGGTTCTTAAGGCCAATTAACGCTAGGACAGATAATGATCCCACGGCCGGTGAGACAAAATAAGCTTAAGGAACCTCTGTCTTAAGGTATACAATCCTTTTCTAAGACAAGGCTTGTATGTACCGCTTTCATTGCTTAAGGTGTCTTTAAACAGTTGCTTCTTGGTAAGGCCTTACGAGGCATTCAATTCAACTCTTCTTATGGGACAAGGCCCGCCACATACTCCCGCCACTGCTAGTGTAGGCGTATGCTTTGAATTGTGATGCAAGCGACACATCACAGTTTAGTACAGAATTGGCAAAGCAGCAATTTTGATGAACATATAGGTCAAGAGCGAATGCCGCAACGCAGCCAAATGATGCAGATATGACCAGATTTTCCTAACTAGTCAAATGTCAGTGTCACTTTTATTAAAAAAAGTGTTTTCTCTTGCACCTGTTGCGCAGAACCTGTGCCGTTGCACCAACGAGCCGCAGAACAGGACAGACATAATTATGTCTGCGTAACACGCGCTTACGTCACAGCGTACGCAGTTTTGTGTTAGTTCATAAGTGCTACAAATTCTTCGCTAGCAAAATTTATTCGTACCTCACTCCTCGCTGTGTCTGTTCGCGCCTTAGCGCAAACAGCAATTGACACCAGCGGTGTAGAAATGAAGCCCTCAGTAATGGTACTGTTTTCATCATCATTATTGTAGATGTTATTGCTTGAGTTTCGCTAGATATTGTCTGGTGCGAAGGTTAGAAGAACTTTATTTAATTAAAATAAATTAGTAAATATCTTTAGGTATTCCATTTCTTTTGCAATCAGTTGTGGATAAAATAATAACTACTGTCGATCCTGGTGTGGATCTACTGACAAGAGTAACAGTGGTAATATAACATTAAAATACAATAATCAATGGTATATTCAAGCTTCCATCTGAGTTTAGTAAATATCTAAGTGTTCTTGAAAAGAAATGATACATTATCTTAGCTCAAGGTGATGCTATTAAAGACTTTGAAATGTTTTCATCCTATTTGCCATCTAATAAACTTAAATGGCCGATGTGGCCTTGGTCTCTTTAGTCACGTATAACGTTTCATCATTTTACATACCATTATTATTGTATTACCTACTAGCCGTGTGCTCGATAAGATACCCATATAATCTTTTTCTCCTGTCATAATTTGGGCTACATCAAAAACTTTTTGGAGTTCGTACCTATAAAACATCTCTTGAGGCTTAGTAAAGTTTGAATAATACTTCTTAATTGCTTTTAGATCCGATAGAAGATAATAAAGTATCAATAGTATTCATTTATTTATGTAATAAAAACCCGTGGCGGATGATACTTGTTATTCCAGAAGATAACTGACCTTACCCAACATTTAATCCTTTTAAATCGTTCTTGTACTAAGCGTACCGGACACTCAGCATGCATCAAAGACAAGCTTTTTCGTACCTTCTCATTCGAGGCTAATTCGCTCGTTGTGCCTGACAGCCACCTCCCGTCTTTTATGGTAAAACTTCGCATTGTAGAGTGCATGCTGTTGTTATTCACCGTAAAACGTCCGAGGTCTGTCGTCACGCTATTGTTCCTATGAAAACTATTTGTATATCTATTCGTCGTCGCATTTTTCTTTTGAGTTGTAGACAATTCTAAAGCTGTGATACACGATACGGCGAACTTTCGCGAGATACGTGCATCCGGCACGTGAAAGCTTTGTTCTAGTTCGATGCGCTATAAATATCTTTACACCTTAAGTTTTATAAGCGTAGAAACAATTCACATTGTTGTTGCATGTTTTTTTCTACTCAGGAGTTCAATACTCCTTAATAATAAATAAATATCGCCAGACTGACACAGCAACTGTCCCAAACAAAGCAACGCTTGTACTATGGGTATCGTACTATGGACTGGGGGCCATCCCAGTGATAGATAAATAACGAAATGGCCATTTCCGAAATTTACCCCGGCGGGACTTGAACCCGCAACCACTATCTGCAGTGAGCCGAGCGGCCTACTTTCGAACCACTGCGCCAAGCGGTCGTCAAACAACGAGTGTGAAGGGATTGTGAACAATATTTCAATTATTGAACTTGACTATGTAACCTTATCTATTATTCGCTTCAAATAATCATTCATTCAAAACAAACCCGTGCTGAACTAATTACAACGGTTGTCTATAACAATTTAGTTCGGGGAGCACAACGCACGTAATTTTCACCAAAATGACAGCCCAAATCTCAGTTTATTGTTTCAAACGCCATTATTTAAGAGATTAGAGCGGGTCTGTGGGGCTTAGTCGCTCGGAGATTTCAATTTGCAGACTATAATACGAGCGGGCGAAGTACCCACGTGGTCTTGAGGCGTCTTAGTTAATGTGATGTTGGATTTCTGTGTGGAAGGTACGATTTCATCTATGTAGTTGGGGTAAGTTATTATAGACCTTATGCGTACCTAAATAATCTATTAATATATAAAAATTAATCTCTATATCCTTGGTCATCTCATCACGCGTGAAAGGATGGAACGATTTCGCTAATTATTTTTTTGTTGTGTTTATTATTGTCAGGTCAAGGTTCTCATGAAAGAAAAAAAACCGGTCAAGTGCGAGTGGAACTCGCGCCCTGAGGGTTCCGTACAATATTTTATTATGATTTTAGATAGTTTTTTCCATTCCTGGATTCCAATATCGATACCGGCAAGATATTTTAATAATAAATAGTTCCCAAAAATGCTTAAACAAATTCGGGAACCGAATACAAACTGCAAGCAAACTGAATACAAACTACAATACAAACCCTTATTTTACACACTTAGGGGTGGAATTTTACAAAACGCTGAAATTAATATTTTTTATTTGTAATAAGTAGCCTCAATACTTATTTTCATGTGTCTAGGTTCATTTAATTTTTTTAGCCCATAAACATAAACTTTCCCCCCTATTTTGTGCACTTAGGGGTCGAATTTTCCAAAATCCTTTCTTAGTGGATACTTGCGGTATATAAGGTACTTACTGTCAAAATTTCATGATTCTAACAACAGCGGTTAGAGCTGTGCGTTGGTAGAGGTCCGGTTCCTTTCCTTAAAGGCTAAAGGATCACCTTTAGCCTTTACTGAGGCGCTATTAAAAATATTGTGCATTAGCTAACCCGACAGACGTCCTGTTAACTTTGAATATTGAATTCGAATCAACTTTCTTATTTTTAGGGTTCCGGACCTTACAAGGAAAAACCGGAACCCTTATAGGATCACTTTGTTGTCCGTCTGTCTGTCTGTCTGTCAAGACCTTTTTTCTCAGAAACGGGTAGAGTTATCAAGTTGAAATTAATACCACATATCAAATGCTATGGTCCCTTGTGGGTGTAAAAAAATTATATGTCTCTCACATTATAATAATCTATACAAATAAATAAAATTGGAGTGTCTGTTTGTAATATCAAAATATCACCTTTTCACTAAATGCATATGAAAGTACACACGACACATATAGCAAAAATGCGGTTAAAAAAATTTTTGTCTGTCTGTATGTTTGTTCCGGCTAATCTCCGAAACGGCTGGACCGATTTTGATGGGACTCTCACTGGCAGATAGCTGATGTTACAAGAAGTAACTGAGGCTACTTTAATGTTAGAAAAACAATTAGGGATCCGCATAAAAAAAATAAAACACATGAAATCAAAGAGTATCTCCGAAACGGCTGGACCGATTTTGTCGGGACTTTCACTGGTAGATGTTATAAGCAGTAACTGAGGCTACTTTTATTTTAGAAAAACAAATTTTAAAAAATGGGTCCTGTCGTGCGGGCTCAGAACGCGGGAGCGTGCTTCTTTGTTAAGTTAAATTCCACGCGGACGAAGTCGCGGGCTCAGCTAGTAATAATATATACTTTGACGTTATATATCCCTAACACATGTTGTGTTCACTCGACGCATTACGTAAGGCCAGCGTATTGGAACATGTTATTTCAAACGAAGTGATTACCTTTTGAAATTCTGACGTCGAATTAAACTTACAAAACCTTTTCATTCAAAGTGAATTCATAATGTGTATAAGTTATATTAACACTGAGATATATAATTTGATTTTCAACGACTGCCTGACATGATTTTATATACCTTTGGTAGAGTTTATGTTAGGTAGGGAGGGACCCTCCCGGGCCTTGAAAATATTTTCTCTACTATTTATTTATACATTTAATTTGAATGTCACAATATACATAGTTTTAACTTTCCAGAAGGAATAACCTAAACGATATTGAATCCGCATTAAAACCCGTTGTGGAGTTAAGAAGAATTAAACAAACAGACAGACGCGGATAGTGACTTTGTTTAGTACAATTTAAGAAACAGATAATGAAGCAGTGATAGCCGATTGGTTAAGCACGCGTCTTGCGGGCTACCAGGTCTCGGGTTCAAACCCCGGCTCGAACCTCTGGATTTTTCGAAATCGATGTGCGAATCATAATTTCTATATGATTATCACTTGCTTATGGTGAAGGAAAACATCGTGATGAAACCTGCATGTCTTAGAAGATTTAACTAATTTTCGAAAGACATGTGAAATCCGCCAACCCGCACTGGGCCAGCGTGGTGGATTATGGCCTGAATCCCCCTCGTGTTGAGGGGAGGCCCGTGCCCAGGAGTGGGACGTCAAAAGGGCTAAAATTAAGAAACAGATGCAAACATAATAATCAATTCAAAAGGAAAAGGAAATGTGGTGGATTATGGCCCACTTGAATTGAAGGCCCGTGCCCAGGAGTGGGGCATTAAAAGGCAAATTATTATTATTATTACTAAGGAATTCAAATGGAATCGTTTTAGAACATGGTTTAACTTACATATATAGTCTCAACTTGTAGCCACCATTAACTTCACTTTCAAATTTAATTTATAGGCAAATAGAAGTTGTCCGTCTGGCCTATACATCAAGTCGAAATTCCAACGAATGTCACGAAGCTCCAGGTTGGGTCGCAAAACAAGGTCACAGTAAAGCAGAGTTCCCACGGCCCGTCATCCGTAACGAACGCGAGGGCGAGACTTCTATCATTGTTTTTTCCGTGATCGAAAGAGGGAGACCACGCATTGAACTAGTCGATAAAAACTATTTCAACAGTCCATCTAGGATGGACTGGCGGATTCAGAAGCCTTCTCCAATGGTGTCACCCTTCTGCTTACTATCGCCCCAGATTTATTAGTTTCGGATGGTGGTATGTGAAATGAAAGTATTTAACCAAATCAAGGTAAACCTATTGTAATATAAATCGAGTGAAGGCCAATCAATAATGAATAAGGATAAGTAATTATTTATTAAAGCCCGACTAACACACTAACTGTATGGTCTCAAACTAAGCATCGTTTTTACTGTTTATGGGTACCGTATAGTGGACTGGGGGCGATCTCGTGACAAGGCAAATTACTAAAAGGCCATTTCTGAAATTTATCTTGATGGGAATGGAACCTGCAACCACTCAGTGCAGTGAGCCTACACTTGATCCACTACACCAAGCGGTCGTCTAAAATAAGAAGTCTGTTTTTGTATGAGTTTTGATAGTTTGAATGTTATATGTCAATGCCGCCCGCCCATGTCGTGAGGAGCCGCCCTAATACCGCATTATAAAAAATATCGAGCAACGCTCAATGGCATTTTTATTACCTCCGCAAAATAATGACGGTCTCTTTCGCGTGGACTTTTGCGATGCGAACCGGAATATTTTACTACAAACGTTTGTTAGGACCGCTCGTGGGTGATGAAATATTAAGATTATTGGAAAATGGGTTAAAATATGGCCGCTTGTCATCGTTGTTGGGTTCAAAAGTGGTAGGAGTGCGATTTTTATATGGAAAATGAGAATTTTGTTTCATAATTCTGAAAGATTTAAGGGTGACTTTATTGTGCTTTTAAATAAAATACCTGTAGCCAGAACTTTTTAAAGGAATACCTAGGTCGTAATAGAAATAGAGCTCTTGAACAACTATGTCTGTTCTAAACGAAGCTTCAGTAAAAATAGTGGGCGCTTTATTGATATTTCTCTACAATACAATCAAGTCTAGACATCTGCGCACTTACTTATGTAAATACTTTTACAGTCACATTGTGTCTGTGGATTTCAAAGATTTCTCACTTTGTAAGGTCGTTCACACGGCTAACCCGGCAATATAATTTCTATACATTTTAACTGCATCTCGATTTTAAATACGCCCATTATCTGTCAATAATAAATAGGCTGAACGATGTTGGTTTATTCGTGTGAATGAACGCTAACGTATAGAATGTGTTATTGCCTTTGATTGTACCATATCGTCGGCAGGTACACCGCAGTATTTTGGTACCTATGTGAATAAGTATGAGGTTGGTATTATTATATATTACAACACCACAAATAAAACAGCTTTGAAATACAGACGGACGGACGGACTGACAGCGCGAAACTATAAGAGTTCCTAGTTAGACTATGGAATACAATAATACAATTTCGACTCGTATCATTTCTCGTTGGCCATGGTAGATATTATAATAGTCTAGCGCTTCAATTGAAGCACTGTGTTTTCACTTTTAGTCATAATTTTTTGGGGAGAGCAAACCTGAGGGCTAAAACCTGTCGCATTATATATCAAAAACATTGTTGAATTATGTTAACATGAAAACCCTAAGCTATCATAATGCGGTCAAAAGGAAAATGTATTCCTCTTGACTCAACCATACATGAGATTAAAATTATGTATAAGCGATATACAGGATGAAGACAAGGGTTTCCCTTTCCCGCGGATTATTAGAAGCCAACTATTCCACACCCGTTTAGTTTACTGATCTTTTATTCAGATGGCGTTACGACTGCCGTGACATCTTGGATGGTAGGTACCTACTTTGGGACTAACAACGTTCGTATTCTACTCGTAATATTTAAAAGGAAAAGATCTTGTGAGACAGATTTGAAGTTTTCCTTAGAATCACAATGGCCTATTGCAAATATAAACTTAAAATACAACACTAGAAGATGGAAGTATGTAAATTTTATTTCGAGATCCACGCGGAAAAAGTCACGAGAGCTTATAAGTAAGCACAGTGAACGCAGCTCATTGTAAAATATTTCCTTTTAAAACACCAAAAACATTATAAAACACGCCACACTGTTCCTCAGTATTGTGTTGAGTCCCATGGGAAAGAAAAACAATGTATTATTATTGACAAAAACAGAGCGGAAGCACAGGTTAACGGAAGCGAAATCAATTATTTAGCAATGGATGAATTGGGGCCGGCGCGTGACGTTTACGCCTTCAGCATTTGTTGGAGCGAATACAGACACGGAGTTTGTATTAATTGGATAATAGTTTTGCAGAATAGGACCAATCCATACGTGCTGCTGCAAATAAAAATTAACCCTAGTCCGAGGTATTGTAGGTTGATTTTATCTCTCATAAGTATGTGTGGATCTGTCCATTCTCAGAAACAATATTCAATTGTGTTACAAACAAGTAAAAACGTTTTAAAACTTGTTATGCTTTGTCGCTTAGTACATTTTAATGGTGTACTATATTTATATTTATCATCTCAGAATTATCGAAATCACTTTTTATCAAATGTTTGTATCATTAGGTACTTATAACCAAATATGTAATAAATTACATTTTTACTAAACTTGCAAATTTTTGCATGCTAATCACTAAACAGGGAATTTAGTATCGGCGACGGTCTCCGACCGCACAATTTTTATTCTAAGGACGATTACGTCAAGTTAATAGCGTGTATAGTAAGCCATGGCAAGCTGTAAGTTTATCTATAAACGTGGAAATATTTATAACATCCGGTACAAAATGAGGTTTACTTTCCCGCCGCCTAGACTTATTTATGGTATGCCTATTTTTATGACTTACGACTGTAAATATGGATTGTAGGTATAATAATAAGAAATTTACAGGCCGTGTACTCACCTAAATGTAAGAAAAGTGATTGGTGTAAGCGGGCATTCACACGAAGAAGCTGACACCGTTTAGATTAGACTAAATAATTCTGACAGTTCAGTTACGGTAGTTTATAGATGCTTGAAATACCATAGGCATTCCTCACACGTTGCTGCTCTGGGTTCTGGAGGGTGTGAGATAGAAAGAGGGGGAGGAAGGGTTAGGCTTCCGGTTCTATCTCACTTATCGCACGGAAATAAGCTAATATACCTAGATACTTTGCAGATTTTTCGCCCCCGACAAAGAAAGTGGGGTGTTATAAGTTTAACATGTGTATTTGTGTCTGTCTGTGGCATCGTAGCGCCCAAGCGGATGAACTGACTTGAATTTTTTTTTTGTTAGATAGGTATTCTGATTGAGAGTGTTCTTAGTTATGTTTCATGAAAATCGGTTTTGCCGTTTGAAAATGATCAGCTCATTTGTAGTTTAAAAAGTCGTCGCATCGGGGTTTTCTTAATTTTCAATTTTATTATCTTTAAAAGGATGGTGCTAGCCCAGTCGATCCAGTCCGTATAAGTGCTGCTGTCAGTTGGCTACGCTTTGCTTGACCACCATATTTGTTATTTTTTATTTTCAAATACGACCCTGGAATTATTTCGTAGATGCATAGGCTCGGTTTATCAATCTCCGCGCTCTTACGTAGTATTGTATTCTCTTTGTTCCGCGCGCCCTAATTGCCGTCCTAATAATTTCCTCATAACTTTTATTTCATAAGTAATTCATCAAAAATCATTGATGATAAATGAATTGTATACTCTTCTCTTTGTACTTTCCCTTCCCTACGGTCTTAAATTCACTGATAAAATAACTTTAAATACCTTTTGAATATCATCTAATATTTTATGCATTGACCAGATTCTGGAATACATCAAAGTCGAGCTGTTGAAACATGTTTAACGTACAAATTTCAGCTTCCCGTGTACACCTATCCCGCCGACCAAACATACGGGCGTAAACGACAAACACAAAATCTAGTTTGCATCGAATCCCAA
Source organism: Notodonta ziczac (assembly GCA_918843915.1). Classification (NCBI taxonomy): domain Eukaryota; kingdom Metazoa; phylum Arthropoda; class Insecta; order Lepidoptera; family Notodontidae; genus Notodonta; species Notodonta ziczac. The sequence goes on along the minus strand of OU974050.1, from coordinate 9,299,374 downwards.
TACTTACGATACAATATTTGCATTTCCACTTTTCGGATACGCCGTTTGGATATTCATGGGAACGGAATATTGGGCAAATAGTGTCGGGTGTTTGATTATTCTTTTGGGGCGATAGTTTGATGTAAGCGGGAATAGGTACAGTACCGAGAAATGGTCGAATACACTTACAAATAAATAAATAAATAAATATCGCCGCCTATGTTTTCCGAAAGCTCTTACAAAGTGGGGTCTTGGTAACCATTTTTTTGGCCAGTCCCAACTGTGCAATATTCAGGTTCAATTCCCGTCCGGGCAAATTTAGGAAATGGCCTTTTCGTAATTTGTTCAAGTCTGGGTGTCACTGAGATCGCCCCCAGTTCATTGTACGATACCCATAATACACGCGTTGATTTCTATGGTACAAAAAATTGGTGTGAATAAATAAAACTACAGGAGTTAGGCTTACAGGAGGTACAATGCTGGGAGTGTGTGGCGGGACTAGTCCCTTTAAAAAAAAACTACAGATTATTCTGTAACAGGTACCTACATACTTGATGACCGCGTAGTCTAGTGGTCTGAGCGTAGGAAGCTCAGCTTACTCGAGTGGTCAAAAAGTGAGTAGGGTCGAGGGTGGTTCAAAATCGGTGCGCTTGTGTCAAAATAAAATACCATTGACACTCAGTTTACATAACATTAGTTACAAGACAATTATTATTAACTCAACGAAATGGTAGTCACGAAAGGTCGACATTTGAGGTGGCTAAATGGATCACCTTTAATGAAAATTGTCCCATTTAAATTAGTCTAATGACAACCTTAAACTTCTCACGTGACAAACTTTTGCCGCAAAGTTTTGTATCAATGGAAACTAAACAAACGCGAACAGGTTTACCCTCGCCCGTCTAATGACTTTATTTTGCGGCGGCGCCATTAATATTTAATCTCAAACTATACCCTAGGCCCCTTTTTAATAAACGTGGCTTAGCGGGCGAATAGTTACACTCCAACCTACTTAGGTATGTCTTTCCAGCATCAGTAATTTGAAAGAAGAAGACAAAGTATGGTGTTCGCTAATCCAAATTTATTAATAAGGAGGTAGTTGGATACGGGCCGTGTGAACTTGGGTACTAGGAACACATAAACTATAAGGCCTTCAACCAACTGCCGCGGGAAATTCTCGCGAATTAGTGTGAGGGTATAGGTTATTGTTCAGTACTGACCGCAAAATAGAACGTGTTATAGCTTTACCGAGAATTTAAACTCGCTTGCGTTTGTGAAAAGTATTTGTATGAAGTTGTTAGTGCTAGCAAACGTGAGCTTGGTGGGCGTGAATATTATGTTTTTTGTTGTTATAATTTTATACTTGGGTACATACATAATGACTAAATTGGTCATAGAAGTTATTTGCACTTTAGAGGTTATGTATTTTGCAATGATGGCCCAAGTAGTTACCAATAGAGCAATATGTTTGTTTCCTTACAAAAGCTTTCAAGTACTAATTATTTGGCGTTGCCACAAATGTATACTACCTTTATTGGCGTCCCCCTTATTGGGTGCCCTGAGGGGTTTGATAAAATACAGTCTCATCGCCCCAGAAAGCTGATAGGAGTTCGAACACCTACATTACATGACTGGCGAATATTGAAGGGACAATGAGGAGGGAGCAGTCCCAGTTTACGTGTGAAAAGGCACTTATTTTGGATCGTTCAATCTTATAGTTCCATTGTGGAATATAACAAAAACTGTTATGGAGTGCCTTAGCTCTGCTATGGGCAGGGTTTTACCTGACTTACTCAATTTATTTTTACGAATATATACACCTAACAACTTCTACTAAACAACTACTGCCGCGGCAGGAAGCATCAGTTGTTTGCTATCCCCGCTTGTCGTACCGCTGCCCGAGCTAAGTCGCCCGTACCACGCACCCTCACCGCACTTAACGAGCTCCTGGATTCCAATGCATGGATTTGTTTGCGGATTAATGGGCGAGGATTTTGTTGTTATGTTTGAGGTTTTGTGAGAAATATGAATGAATTTTATAACTTATAATGTACTAGCTGTGCCCGCGACTTCGTCCGCGTGTAATTTAACTTAACAAAAATGTCGGGGTTATTCATCCCCTATTTTATCCCCTTGGGGGTAGAATTAATCAAAATCCTTTTTTAGCGGATGCCTACGTCATAACATCTACCTGTATGCCAAATTTCAGCCCGATCCGTCCAGTTGTTTGGGCTGTGCGTTGATAGATCACTATGTCAGTCAGTCACCTTTGAGTTATATATATTTAGATGTGGTTCGTTTATTAGTGTGATTGGCCTCCAGCCGGTCTATTTGAAATTTAAATAAATAAATAAATAAAATGGCACGTGGATTCAGATCAATTACTGTCATTTATTGCTGTAAGTTTTATTCCAAACACATTTAATGAGAAGAAGATGTTGGGATGAGAACCGGCTCCGTCAGTTCAACATATCCTCAGATGTATGGACGAGGTCATTTGCTACGATTCGGCACCCCAACCAAATCCATATTGGATTAACATGCCTTAACTTGAAAATCTTTCGGCTTATGTACTACAAATAGTATGCGTTATCAATAAATGGAGAGAGAACTGAAGCCTTACGCAGTATGTTAAGGAAAAATGTTGAAAACCAAAATGAAGATCTGATGTCAAATTGCCACGAAGTGTCCACGAAATCCTTATTTTAAGGCACAGGGATAATAGTTAATGGGAAAAAATATGGTGAGGTGGAACCTGAAACGGACAATTGTCAGAAATTTTGTTAAAGTAGGGTGATAACGCCTGTTGTTAGCCGTGCGTAAGTACTTAATACCGGACGTTGGACCATATGAACGTGGTAAATCGGTAATGTATCACGCATGTGAGTGCGAATCGTATTTGTAACTGAATGTGCAGCGGTGAAATAGATTTCAGTGATTTATTTAGTGAACGTAAATCATTTTGGCGCAAATCGTTGTTTAGTAAATAGGAAGCTTAAACGGTGATAGCACCTATCTACTTACATTAATGTATTATTCTTAACTATTTGTGTCCATTATAAGTAGCATACTCATGGCAGTATGTTATAAAGCGAAAATAACTTTAAAATGTGAACACCTTAGGGTTTTACGCACGCATAATATCTAATATATTAATATTTATTGATATTTATATTAATATCTAAGTACTACCCTTTGTAAGTATTGAAAATAAGCAAATGGCGATAAAAAAAAAAAATGACGTGTAAAAAGACAAGCCCGCTGAGTTTCTTGCCCCGGATCTTCGCAGTCGAGGTCGCGTTCCGATCCGGTTGTAGATATAAGAAAAAAAATATGAATAATTGACAATTTGTAAGTGCTCCCGTAGGCCTAAACAAAATAAATGCTTTGAATTTGAATGTGAATTTAAGTATTTACCTACAAAATAATCAAAAGTACCCTAAAATATTACACGATTCAGTGAACACATGACAGATACCTCTAAAAGCTGTTAAATGACAAAATATAATATACCTACCACAAAACTACAATCCCTCATAATGAAACCTAAAACCGCTAGCTTAAAGTGGGTCAACGAGCTCATAACTGCGTACACTGGCCGCGCGTAAATAGTGTGAAAATAACAATATTTCATAAAAGGCGGTCATGAAGTGTGGCCCTCACCCTGTTACGCGGCAGATTTAGAGAGATAGCCCTGCCGTCGAGATTTTCACCCAACATTGAGCAATGGGGACGTTTATACCCTGTTGTCGAAATAGTTTATGACTAGAAATCTGATCTCACTAGGATTTGTTTTAGGCAGCAGTTCTTTCTTAAATTATGTGGGTTGCCTGCATCAAACAAGGTTCTAATATTTATGAGCCGCTTTTTAGACATAAAAATAATATATTTCCGATCCTGTTAATACATGCAAAATAAACCAACTGCAATGCCATATCTTGATAGTTGAAACAAAAGGAGACTGGAATACTATAGATATGACAAATTTAGTCACGTAGGTAGGTATATGGATTTAAGTCGATGGAAGGACATAAATTATAAACAAGATATCCATCTAAGGAAAAAATTGAAATTACTAATTTGATTTTGAGACTACTAACTCCATCTTTTATGAATAGTGAGTAATGTGTGTGTGTAGTAAGTTAATGTTCATTTATAAGCTAACTTAAACTAAAAGTAAAATATAAATAATAAATAATTTCATATACAAAAATGCTTCCACATCACTGTTGATGCCAAAAGCGCCTAGAAGGTTGGCCGCATTTCCGCGCTGAATAGATTAATAACAATAATAGACAGACTAATTCCATTTAATAGAAGAGCGCATACGTAAAGTATTCACTCCATTGTTGAAAATATTTCAATCTTATCAGATAGACTATCGTGTTAATTCATTTAGTAGCCATTAACGACACTACAGTGACACAAACAGAGCTGCACTAAACAATAATAACAGGAGCTATTTCACAGGTTACAAATAAAATAACGGGTTCATAACCAGATATCGATGCACGTCACTACAATTGTAACAAGGCGTGAAGTGACGTCATTTTGGTCACAAACCATATCCGTTTTCAGAATCCAATTAATGTATGCGCTGATTCGGCGAACGCGGCTGTACAGGAATCGAACACGACGTATCCGGTATCGAATCCAGTACTTAATTGGATATCGATTTGCTGAACGGAATCAACCCACATGCACTGCTGTAGACCAAAACCAACCTTGTGTTAGTGGTTCTAGGTTGGTTTCAGTTTGCAGAAGTGCGTGTGGGTTGGTTCCATTTTGCAACTCTAGGTACGGCTAATTAATCTATTGATATTGACTGGGAACAAGACTTGGGATCGACGTTAATCTAAATACGGCTACGGTGGTTGACCCAAGCTGTAGGCAATTAACTACAGCTCAAATACCGGTGACTTGACCCTTGGGTAGTACCACCTCTCACGTCATATCATTGGCGTATAGTGGCTATTATAGCTGCGTTTCGTACTATAAGTGAGAGAGCTGGAAGCCCCCGCTCCCCACTCTCTATCCCAGTCGTAACTGCTTAACATTCGGCAGATCGTATGCTTATTTGCATCTATACAAATAAATAAAATTGGAGTGTCTGTTTGTAATATCAAAATAACACCTTTTTACTAAATGCATATGAAAATTTTTAAATCGCGTTGTGGCTATAGGTGGCCTATGGCAAAAACGCAATTTTTTTTTGTCTGTCTGTCTTTCTCTCTGTATGTTTGTTCCGGGTAATCTCCGAAACGACTGGACCGATTTTGACGACTTTCACTGGCAGATAGCTGATGTTATAAGGAGTAACTTAGGCTACTTTAATTTTAGAAGACAATTAGGGTCCCGCGTAAAAAATAAAAACACATGAAATCAATAAGTATCTCCGTAACGGCTGGACCGATTTTGACGGGATTTTCATTGGCAGATAGCTGATGCTATAAGCAGTAACAAAGAAAATCACAAATGGTGCCTGTCGAGCGGGCTTTTGCGATAGAAGGTATATAAAACACGAAACATCGACTCGCAAATTTAAATTCAAGTTTTGTTCAGTTAAATTCCACGCGGACGAAGTCGCGGGCACAGCTAGTTTTATAATAAAAAGAAAATATAGTGTTTCTAGAGAAGACGTTAAATGCTGTAAAGCGTTCATTGATTGAGCGTCATGAGGATAAGGGATAAGCAAGGGTAGGCATAACCTTTGTATCGGTTTTTACATCAGGCTGGATCAGAAAATACGCGCTGCTTATAATAATTGCTTTTCCTTAATCGTAATTTTAATAGTTGTGTTCGGTCTTTCAAGTGTCTTTGCGCGCATATATGTGGCAAAAAAGCAAATCGAATTAAATGCGTTTTGGTTAAATAATAGCTTGCAAGACAGTTATTCGTTATGTTTGTAGAAATTAGGTATCTCTTTTTCCATTATGGATGACTCCTGGGTTATGAATGACTCCATTTTATTTCCAACGAGCTAATTAACCCATTTCCATTAAATAATTAACTGCCACTTACTCACACGTTCAACGGTTAATTGACTTTTAAATGAGGAATTAACAAATTATTATTTTATTCACTATTAACAGTTCATCGGTTCTGTGGACAATTTAATTAATGGGAAAACTTATTTTAAATTTTGGTCTCTCAGATAATTATGCAGCCATGTAGATATACTTACTATCTAAGTGTTGTATAGCTATTCAGGTACAGGTATCCGAAAAACTAGTAATAAGAACATGAAGAATGTAGATATTTTTAGGGGTTAGTATAAGTTTTAAAAGCAGTGATAGCCGATTGGTTAAGCACCCGTCTTGAGGGCACCAGGATTGGGTTCAAACTCTGGCTCGCACCTCTGGGTTTTACCAAATTTATGTGCGAATCATAATTTCATAATTATCATTCGCTCACGGTGAAGGAAAACATCGTGAGGAAACCTGCATGTCTTAAAAAATCTAAACATTGTTGGAAATACAATGTATTGATGATTTCACATGTCATTTGAAATCCGCCAACGCGCACTGGGCCAGCGGGGTGGATTACAGCTTGAATCCCCCTCGTAGTGAGGCGAGGTTTGTGCCCAGGAGTGGGACGTTAAAAGGGCTAAATGATGATTATTATTATGTATAAGTTTTTACAGCCTCAAATAGAGCGATGGAATCATCCTATACATACCACAGAAGCGCCGCTACCGGAAACGTGCAGCTTTACTGGTGAATGTATGGAGACATTCGATCAGTCGACCAGCATTTGAATACTAACGTTCAAAACTCATACTTAACCCCCTCCAATAAGGATGCAGGTCAAGTTTACAGGTGGTTAACGCCCGGGGTGACAGAGGTGCCGGCCTGTGTTACCTTTAGCACCCTCTTGGCGATAAGCGTCGCCGTCCACACCTTATAATTTATTGCGGGGCATGGGAGGCTGCGTCGAGATGTCACCCTTCGTTGTCGATGTCGTTCACCTTTCGTTAGGGTAACACCACACCAATCAACACATCAATCCAACATTGATTTATTTGGAAACTATCAATTTACGTGAACTCATATTGTTTTATCGATTGATGTGGTGACCTAAAAGTTTAATGCTTTGATTTTAAAAAATCGATGTAAGTCCGTGAAACAGCGTGAAATAGAGTCAAAACTATTTTGTAAAAAAATCCTAAATGTATTCTGCATATCTGAATCTTTCAGTGAGTACTGCTATAACCACCGATTTTTTTATGCAGAGACTAGAAACCCGATGTACAATCATGCACATAATCCTAACGTTAATTATTTTATTTTCGATGCATTCATTGCTGTAATGGAATATTGTGAAATTACCTTCTGAATTAACATCTCAAAATTAAAACTGCAATTATTTTGCCTTTCAAGAAAGACTATTACTAATGCAACAGAATACAATACAATCGTTTGAGCGTGCTCCACTTACATTTGTTCTCGATTGTACCTGCTTGTGACCTGGATTCGCGGAAACACGGATCTGAAATCGACTGGAAATGATAGCTTTAGATACCAACCGTTTCGAATTTCTTGCCGTAACGATGTTCATTTACTTTATATAAGAGAAGCGCCTGTGACGATCTTTGAACTTAATAATCAATGTACACGCTTACATTTTGGAGTGTCGCAGATATCAGGGGATCAGAAATAATTTGATCTCCCCAACACGATTTAACAAAGTCCACTTTTTAGGTAATTTCTGCCACTCTTCTATAAACATAACCTTAAACTCACATTTTAGTACATGCATATAAATTATAAATGCTGGTTCAGAAGGAGAGAATCATTCAACCAATAGGATAACTTTAAAATCAAAACACTTATATAAGGAATCAGTTATCGTTCCTTCTCTTGCATTTTTTTTTCTTCTTCACATCTCTTAATTTCAAGTAAAGGCAAAAGTAAAGTATTTCTTAACAATTTTAGTTTTTTTAGTAGTTGCTTTTACTTTGGTTATTCCTGAAGAAACTGGCCGTCAGCCTGACCATTTAGGTTGTCCTAGGTGACGTCACTGTACATAATACATCCAACTGACCACACAAAGTAGCGCCGCGCCCACAAGTGGAGTTGCGATAATATTGTATAACTTTTACACGTTGCTAACAAAAGTTGCTGTACAACTTTGATGCATTTGTTTGCAACTGTAGCAGTTAGTTTTGTTCATGATTGTACGTGTATTTTTTCTACTGAAACCATAAAGTGAAAATACATTAAATTAAATTACTAAGTAAAAGTAGATGCCTACTTACATACCTATTTTTATTTGCACTTATTTTTATACAACCATTGGAAACCAGAATTCAGTTTTTATCAAGACACGGTTCGTAATTAAATGCACAATGAGACTAATTTACCAAAAAACAGGAATAAAATTTTAAATATTTCACTAATTCTAGAGCGTGCAGCACAAAAATTTACCCAAAATCCCTTATTAGGCTATAAATAATTCTAATTTTGGCTCATTGCCTTGGACCTCTGTGGCCAATTCAATGGCCTGACCTTCATAGGCCCACGCAAGGGTCTATTTGGGACTGTCCCTTACGAGGGAAAAGTCGGACAATTTTAAACGAAGGAAAATTGGCTCATTTGGGAGCGATTAATTTAGACGCCAAGTTAGGTAGGAGGGTAAAAAATAAGCAGAAATGAATTCTTTACGTAAAATCCTTTAAAAAGGTCACATCTGTTGTGGGCTTCAGAAGACGTGTACATACGAACGATGATGTTAACGATCACTGTACATGACATCAAAATCAGTCTCCTTCAATATCAATAGACGCACTTACCCGGAATACTCGAGCGGAACTCAAATTTGATGGCTGTTTAATATCGACGTGTCATACAAAAATCGTCAGAGTATTAGTCAACCGATCTCAAGTCTGAAAATTATATTGCTAATGTCATTCTTATGTCATACCAGTAAAAAATGACATATCAAAGCGTCAAGATCTATTTGGGAAGCGCTTCAGAAACCGGAACACTAAACTAGTCGCCGCAACAAGATCCCGAGATCAGACCCAATAAGGAATTATGACCACGTTATGCCCCATAAACGTTATTGGTGTAACGTTAACGTTAATAACGTTATGTAACGCATATTAATACGATGCACGCGGTCGTATACCCGCCATGATAGGATCTTCGATATAGTGTAGATAGGATTAATCTGTGCTGTTTGCTTTGATTAGTGGAGCTTGGGAATTATCTGAATTTCTCAATATTGTAGCGAACTGTTAACTTGTTTTAAAAATAACTGGCTACAAAATGGTAGAATGATATAAGTCACCGTCAATCGATATAAAGAGCTCTATATAGAGCAACTAGCTGTGCCCACGGACTTCGTCCGCGTAGTATTTAACGTAACAAAAATTTTGGGATTATCGGGATAAAAAGTATCCTATATGTTAATCCCGGTTATAAACTATCTGTGTTCCAAATTTCATCCAAATCCGTTCAGTAGTTTTTGCGTGACGGAGTAACAAACATACATACATACACACATACATACATCCACACTCACAAACTTTCACATTTATAATATTAGTAGGATATAGGCCCGCTGACACTATCGCTAGTATTGATACACAACTGTCAAAATATGACCATTATTTATTTTCAATTTTAGTGCCTCTTTTGGACACCGGACCAGATAAGTTTGTGGCACTATAATCGGTACTATAGCATTTTTATTTTCTCTTCATACACTAACTAAAATTAAATATTATTTATTTACAAAATACAAATGTACAAAGTTGTACGATCTTAACAATTTTCCCATTATTTGTGGACTTCACACTAGGCTTATCTTGTATAGCGAGGTCTATGTTCTTACCTTTTTGAGTTTGACAGGGATCACCATTCTGTGACAGTCAAATATTAGTGCATCAGCTGTTGATTCATCTTTAAAAAAAATTAAATATATTGTTTGTTCTTATTAATAATTTAGAGATGTATTTAATTTATAACCTCAAACAGAACTCAACAATGTGATGAGTTCTAAAAATAATAATACTTTCGCGGTAACACATCGCCCCTCAATTCCGCCCTTTTCCAATACCTACCAGCTAATAACACCATTACGGTAATGGATTAAGGTAGTCAGCGATATGGAAATGTAATTTATTAAGTCCATCTAATTTCCTTTTCATCCAAAGCGGAATTCTCTTCAAAAATACACCGTGTCAGCGTCTATTGTAAAACGAATAACAATTGTAATTTAAATAAATGTGGCGATTACAAAACGTATTTACATTGACTTGCATTAAGTTGTTGAATGGTGAGGCATTTTTTTTTATTATATTTCAATATATTTTTAATTATTTTCATCATCATCTGCCTTACCTGTTCCCATTATCTGGGGTCGGCGCAGTATGTCTTTTCCTTCCATACATCGCGCCTTCCCTTATACTCACATCCACTCCAACCTCGTTCATATCACTCTACAATCCATCCATCTTTTCTTGGGCCTTCCTCTCGCACTGTATCCATCCACATTCATCACTGTTTTTTCACATGCTTCTCATCTCTTCTCATCACGTGCCCAAACCATTGCAACCTCTTATTTCTTATTTTATATTCTTAATTATTTTAATTCATTATTATTGTAGCAGTGGTAGAGCCAAGCTCTAGCTAATTGACCTAAGCTCTTAACTGTGTGATGTCTTCGGGTATTAAATGCTTCTACAGGCTACAGTAACTGCTTAACATCAGGCTTGTCGAAAACTTGTTTGCCTACTTTGGTGTAAGTATATTATCTATACAAATAAATAAAATTGGAGTGTCTGTTTGTAATATCAAAATAACACCTTTTCACTAAATGCATATGAAAGTACATACGACACCTATAACAAAAACGCGATTAAAATTTTTTTTGTACGTCTGTCTGTGTGTTTGTTCCGGGTATCTCCGAAACGGCTGAACCGATATTGACGGGACTTTCACTGACAGATAGCTGATGTTTTAAGGAGTAACTTAGGCTACTTAAATTTTAGAGGAACAATTATGGTTCCGCGTAAAAAAATAAAAACACATGAAATCAAAGAGTATCTCGGAAACGGCTGGACCGATTTTGACGGGACTTTCACTGGTAGATAACTGTTGTTATAAGCAGTAACTTATGCTACTTTAATTTTAGAAAAACAAAATTAAAAAAAGGGTTCTGTCGCGCGGGCTCAGAACGCGGGAGCGAGCTTTTTTGTTAAGTTAAATTCCACGCGGACGAAGTCGCGGGCTCAGCTAGTATATAAATAATAATATCGCCAGACTGATATACTAACTAAATGGTCCCAAACTAAGCAACCCTTGGTAAGCAACTTTGGGTACCGTACAATGGACTGGGAGCGATCCCAGAGACACCCAGACAAGGGCAAATTACGAAAAGACCCTTTCCGAAATTGGAGTAAATGCGGGAATCGAACCCACAACCACCATTTACAGTGTGCCGACCGGCCTACGCTCGAACCATAGCGCCAAGCGGTCTTCAATATAGCGATTCTAAATATGGCAGTTAAAGGGAAATACAACTATTATTGTTCCTTATTTCTTGGCTCAGTTCTGTGTTCCTCGATTTGGAATCTGATCAAGTCGTGTTCTTTATTTAATTCCCATTGACTGCGAGTGATTATGTAACAAAACTTTCATGGGTGTAATTCCTTCAGCGAGCGTGTGAAATTATTCATTCGCATACATTAAGTAGGTTTAGTACGCAGGGACCTTTGGGGCGCATATCATTATCGCCGGCAAATGGATGGCCCTACAATGCTTATGTCTTGGTCCCTTGATGGTAATGTGTGGATCCGTTATTTCAAACATAGTTACCTGTACCACAGCCACCGATAGATTTTTATATCCATGTAACGTTTCGACTGCATTTGTTTTTAAATAACCTATTTATAAAATTGCCGTCTAAATGTTGGCATTAAGTAGGTTTAGTGCGCAGGGACCTTTGGGGCGCATATCATTATCGCCGGCAAATGGATGGCCCTACAATGCTTATTGCTTGGTCCCTTGATGGTAATGTGTAGATCCGTTAATTCAAACATAGTTACCTGTACCACAGCCACCGATAGATTTTTATATATATGTAACGTTTCGACTGCATTTGTTTTTAAATAACCTATTTATAAAATTGCCGTCTAAATGTTGGCAAGCCCTTATTATAATTTCGCAAGCAATTATTGGGTGGATTTCCCAACAGCAAAATTTACGCGGCACGGATGAAATCGGTAGTGTGGAACGTTACTATACAGTTCTATTATTTTTTTCTAACTTGAAGAGGTTTGTGCCTATGCGAGGCAAAATTATTTCTTCATTAGCTTAGCAATTAATTAGGAAAAAAAAATCCTAAAGCCCTGTTTTTTTCATTTCGGTAGCTGTCCGCATTACATGTTTCAGTGTAATTTCCCTCGTACAACAAAAACTATTGGTTATTCAGATTTATGGTAACTTTTATTTTAATCGTGAATAGTGATAGTATTATCACAAAGTAGTTTTATAATAATATCTCCTCAATTTAATAACTGGTAAGTAAAAATGCATGTGTCCTAGAAAGTCCTTTCATTTCGGTGACCTAAAGTGTGTCACGAATATTTTTGTATAGAACAACTCTAGCTCCCCCCTCATGTCCTTAAAAGTTACGTACTAATGCTGCCTGTGTGCTTATCGTCGGAGGACGTGCGCAGATAGCCTGCGTAGTTCCGAAAAATACGAAAGTATTTCATATCGGTGTGATGGGACAAATTTCTTTTAATTTCCGTTTATAGGTATAACTTGTCATCCAATGATCTAGTACATTTAATTAATTATTCGTGAGCAAGCTTATTGTTCTACGTTTAATTGTGTAGTATTCACTGCATCCTATAATAAATAGTTTTCTTATAATACAATTTTTTGTCCCTGTTTTTAATTTCAGTGTTCTCATTTCGGTTGATTCGGTGGCCTAAACTGTCAATGACAATGATAAAATTCTCACCGTAATGATAAAAATTCTTATCTCGGTGAGTGCTCATGGTTTCGGTGTATAATATTTTCATTTCGGTGAATTGTTTTATCATTTCGGTTTATTACTATTTCATTTCAGTGAAAATTCAGGCCAGCAGGTGAATTATTCAAAATGTTTCACCTATAAGTACTATTTTTAAGTACAAGCAGCAACGCAATTTATAATTTTTTTAGTTTTGTTAAAGTACAAAGTTTCAAATACAGAAGAGATTCCTTTTATTCACAACGTTCGCTGACGTTATTATGCTTAGGATTCTGAGCATTGACCATAACAAAGAATTTGTATAGTTGAATGTAACTTCACGTAATTTGTAATCTCATTTGCACAAAGCCAAAGCTAAAATATCCGTAAATAGTTAAAAAAAAAACATTTTTTAAAATTGTAATTGTAGTTGTAATTGTGTATAAATTTAAAATAAATATTAATTTTATTTTATTTTAAATTTTTGCTTATATGATAATTTTATTGTTAAATATATTTTATTGCTATGTTTTTATTTATGATTTCTTTTTTCCCAAAATGGTTAACATACGCCGTTTTGGTTCTCATATTTTTTTTATGTCGTAAGAGCTTAACTAAAGTATGTTATAATTACGAGTACATTGTTTTGCTCGTATAAAATTAAATTGACTTCAAAATATATTACTACAGCATAATGTAATAATGTATTTAGAACATTTATTCGCTTTCATTTGTGTTAAACTGACTAAAGTTGATTCCGCCAAAGAGTCGTATATGCTTTAACATTGTTTTAGTTCCAAAGTTTTAAAGTAACGGTGTATTTTATAATACTATTACTAGCTGAGCCCGCGACTTCGTCCGCGTGGAATTTAACTTAACAAAAATTTGAATTAACAAAAAACTATCGTTGAATTCGCAGAGTTTACGAAAAGTTAATTCTCATTTTTCTTCTTTGCAAGTTGATGTTTCGTGTTTTATATACCTTCTTATCGTAAAAGCCCTCCCGCGTGTTCAGAGCCCGCGCGACAGGCAGCAAATGATTTTTTTTTTGTTTTTCTAAAATAAATGTAGCCTGAGTTACTGTTTATAACCTCAGCTATCGGCCAGTGAAAATCCCGTACAAATCGGTCCAGCCGTTTCGGAGATACTCTTGGATTTCATGTGATTTTGATTTTATTACGCGGAAACCTAATTGTTTTTTTCTGAAATTAAAGTAGCCTAAGTTACTCCTTATAACATCAACTATCTGCCAGTGAAAGTCCCATCAAAATCGGTCCAGCAGTTTCGGAGTTTACCCGGAACAAACACACAGACAGACAGACAAAACAATTTTAAATCGTGGATTTGTTATAAGTACCGTATATACTTTCATATGCATTTAGTGAATAAGTGTTATTTTGATATTACAAACAGACACTCCAGTTTTATTTATTTGTAAAGATAAGCCTTCTGTATACGTTTTTGGTGGACAGGTTAGGTGAAATGAAATAACTAGTCACCGTAATGAAAGAGAATTTCGGTGACTGGTTATTTCATTTCGGTGAACGGCTGTTTCATTTCGGTGACATCAAAAGTTTAAACACGTATATCTCATAAGTTAATTAAGATATTTTGATGTCATTAAAAATTTGCATTAACTATATCAAGAAGTACAATAAATAACAGTTACAATTTTAAAAAAGTTATAAATAAAAAATTCAACCGAAATGAAAGAAAAAACGACTTTGTTGAAATTCACCCTATTATCATTTCGTATCGGTTATTGTTGGCCGTGGTACACATAGATTGGAATAATAGTCAGATAGAACATTTTTTGAAAATTATATTGAAATGATTTTGTACATTTAGGGCTAAGTAATTTACTGGTCTACAGAATAACTTAGCGTATTCCTTGCAAGACGCGATAGATGAGATAATATGAGGAGTTGATATCTTTACTTAGGTATTGACCATCTTTGGATGACTCAAAATGGTGAACATCACCTTAGTAAAAAATGTTGCCATATTTCTGTGTTGTGGATTAGGTATTTTTGAGCTAAAAATTGGACTGTCAACGGCTCGACATGCTATTCCAAAGCTTTTAGCTGCCGTGTTGCGGATGTAGTTTGAAAATAACATGTGTATGTCCTGCGAGGACTTTTTTTTGGTATACGGACACATATAAAGGTATTAGTTTACTAATTTTAGTTATCCAACTGTAAATATAATCTGGTATGTTATTATGTTATCAAGTTATTTATAAATGTAGATATCGCTGATAGTTTACTTAAAAATCAATGTTGTCAATGTTCGATAACTTTTTCATACTAACTTATGTTATTATCACTTGCTCACGGTGAACGAAAACATCTTGAGGAAACCTGCATGTCTTAGAAGATCTAACCAATTTTCGATAGATAGGTATGTGAAATTCGCCAACCCGAACTGGGTTGCCATGGTGAATTATGGCCTGAATCCCCCTCGAATTGAGGGGACGCCCTTGCCCAGGAGTGGGACGTTAAAAGAGCTAAATTATTCATATTGTTATATTTCAACTTTAGTCCGGCTCGACGGTATGAAAGTTACTCGCGAAAATTTTGAGAATTCAAACAGAGATTAATCCCAGATAAAATATAAAGCGTGGAAAAGTGAAACAGCCAAGTCGAAAGGTGAAAAGCTCGCACCTGCCGCGGCTTAAGGCGGACAGATTTAAAACTAAAACTCCTCAAAACTCCACCTTTATTAACGAAACTGTACAAAGTTTAAATCAAAGGCCAAGTTTTTAATATTATAACACCAAGTTGGAAAAAAGTCATAAGTCTTAACGATACCTCGAGATTCTCGCTAATAAAACTCGAGTTGTTCGCAAAAGATTTTGATTAGGCGGGACGCAATAAAAACTTCTCGGAGTTTCACACAGCCCAATTAAAGTGTCTGTCCGTACTGCGACCGATTGACGAATTCATTATCCGTTTGATTCATTAAAAATGTATTATATTTCGTCGGCGAGAATATTCGCGACGAAATAATTTAATCAGTTGGAGAATTCGTAAACTTTGTTCGCGTTTTGAGGTGAATCACTAAAATGTTTTGTGTATTCCCAAATTAAAATTTTACAACTGTCTTCAAATTTTGAGTTTATGTTACTTTGCAGCTTTTGTGCTCTTGTACTTTGTTTTACTTTTGCGTCTTTACCGATATTTATAATTATCTTTTGCTTCAAGTAACAGTGAACCTTATTTTGCCAGATGTTAAGTTACATCCGTTGAGCATAAGTAAATTTATTAATGGACAAAACAGAATACATTATCATCTAATCGAATAAATTAAACATAATTTTTGTTTATTGTTTTCTTATATTTGCGTTTATTAATTTTTGTTTTCCGTTCACAATTGCAATGCGTAATTATAAAATATGTATACCGACTTATCTTAAATATTAAAAATGTACATAACTTCGTATGCCATTGATTACTACCACTCCAACACGAAAATACGCCAAAATGTAATCACCACAACTCACACATACATAATTATCACTACAATGATAAAAATTACAACATATTTTTATAAGTAATTAATTTTATTAGTATTTTTATTAACCTTTTGTAATTACAGCTAATAATTTAATATTACGAGGCATTAAGTATATAAGTCAATCTTTCCTGTAATACTTTCAGTAAAAAATACTAAAACGAATATAAGTAACTTAAAAAATAATTTGATGTCGTATTTGTTTATTCCGATATCCTTAAAGCGTAAACTCGTCGACATGTGTATATTGCCTGTCCTAACCTATGGTGCACAAACATGGTCATTGACGAAAAAACAAAAGTCCAAACTCATGGTCTGCCAGAGAGCTATGGAACGCAGCATACTAGGTGTGAAACGGACCGATCGGGTAAGAAACACTATTCTGCGCGATAAAACTCGCATCGCGGACGTGGGAAAAAAGGCTGCAAAGCTGAAGTGGGAGTGGGCCGGACACGTCGCGCGCATGGACCCGCGGAGGTGGGCCAATATCAGCACTAGCTGGATACCTGCCAATAGCCGCCGCCGTCGGGGTAGACCAAGAAGACGGTGGCGAGATGACTTAGACACCTTTGCGGGAAAGACGTGGCCGGAAATTGCCCTGGACAGAGCAGCGTGGAAGGTAAAAGGGGAGGCCTTTGCCCAGGAGTGGGACAGCATTACAGGCTAATAAATAAAAAAAAAAAAATTGTTTATTACTAATGGTGTACTTACCTACTTATAAACGTTTTAATGGATTACCTAGGCAGTCATCCCAACAATATCATTGTTTTCTAAGTAAATCCACAAATCCCCAGATTTTCTGTCCACAAGTTTCGTGGTATTTACTTTGAACTCCTTAGGAGGGGTAAGTTCTGTGAACTAATAACGCTCCTAATATGTTTGTCGGCACTTGCTCAACCAGAAATGTGCTGCACGGATTCTGGATCAATCAGTGATTGCAATCCGTGTTAGGGTTCATCGTTGAGATAGATCGACTAGAAGGCGCATACTAACTTCAACATTTTAATGAATGATTAATGTTCATAACGGAACGTATTCATGTTTACTTACTTATTTATACAGCGGCTTTCATTGTTGTTCGTTGTGGGTGGGCATCACGAGGAACTGAGCTTTAATCTCCTTAATCATTCAATAGCGGTCCACACATTATTAACATCAATATTACTGTCATATCTGCATTCGGTAATGACATTAAACAACCTTATACTCCAGCTTTTAAAAAATAATACTTGCAATGTGAGTATTCCTGTTAGCCCCTCCAGCTAAGCTAATTGCTTGTGTTAGGAGAGGGTTCACGTCATTAGTTTAATGGCCAGGATGGGGATCGAACCCGGAACCTCTAAGCTACGAGGGCATCCCCTTTAACCACTGGGCTATTGACGCCTTAAACTGAAACAAATATAATTACTTGTAGGTAATTATTACTGATGTCACAAGGCCAACGAACAAGAAGCTGTGAAATCTGGGATCATCCTCTTAAAAATCGAATCTCTACATCCGTGTAAGTCACTGTCGCCAAACCGTACGTTGTGTGGTTTCTATTTACATGATTAATTAGTTGGCAGGTGGCCAAGGACGGCCTATGTGTCTGTTCCTAGGTGCTACGAGGTAAATACGCATGCGTATTAATTGGCTTTGCTTCAAGCTGTGGATTTATTGAAGGGTTTTGGCAGTACGGCAGTCAGAAGATCAGCGTGAAGCAGGTATTATTGCTGCGTTTCGAACGGTGAGTAAGGGAGATGTAAAACCAACTCTCCCCCTGTCTCACTCCTGTTCAGATCTTTAGCCTGCGGTAACTGCTTGAAATCATGAGGGTCATATCCTTGTTAGCCGATTTTTTTTCAAATAAAAAACTGCGCGATTTTGTAAATTTATCCGTTGGATTTTATAAAAGAAAATCACGATAATGCCATTTCTGAATTTTCCCCGACAGGAATTGAACGCGCAAACGGCCGGTGCAGTCAGCCGAGCGGCCTACGTTCGAAGAATTGCGCCCAGCGGTCTTCAAACCTTATAAATACAAGTCAACAGCCTAAAAAATAACTACATGAAAAATAGACCAATAAATCTCGCTGTTGAACGTCGACTATTTTTAATTAAAAGCTCCAATTTTTATTTTGTTTAGTCAGGTCTCGCACGGTGTTCGTTTGTTTACCAAAAATGTTCGTGAATAATTTTTGTTATGCTTTAATATCACAACGTAACATCTCTACTGGGGCGATGTCGGAACTGATAACGCGGGGTCGTCAACACGAAAGTATTTGGACAAAATTTTAGTTTGCATTCTTAAACGATACCTACTTTTTCCAAGGTTTTTTCCGATATTTTTCATTGTAGTAACAGTGTTGCAGTGCAGGTTCTGGGATCCGCACATCTAGTATTTTTGGAGTCCATATGCGAATCTTATTTCTAACTAAGATAATAACTAGCTGAATCATGGAGGGAAAACATGAAGAAGATAGCACGGGGCCAGCGTGTTGGACTATATGCCCCGAATCCCCCTTGCGTTGAAGAGGGGTCTGTCCGGTGTTATAGCAATAGGATTGGGACCAAAATACTATTGGCGTAACTGTCTACCCCTCTGGGGAATATAAAATAATAAATAAATATCGCCATGCAGACTGACACACCAACTGGTCCCAAGCTCTGCAACGCATGTACTATGGGTACCGTATAATGAACTGGGGGCAATCCCAGTAACACCCAGTCCTGGGAAAATTACTAAAATGCCATTTCCTAAATTTGCGCCAGCGGGAATCGAACCCGCAACCAACATGTGCAGTGAGCCGAGCGGCCTACGCTCGAACCTTGAACGCCAAGCGGT
Source organism: Notodonta ziczac (assembly GCA_918843915.1). NCBI lineage: Eukaryota > Metazoa > Arthropoda > Insecta > Lepidoptera > Notodontidae > Notodonta > Notodonta ziczac. The sequence goes on along the minus strand of OU974050.1, from coordinate 9,280,092 downwards.
CAATCGTCAATATTAATATCGATAATTAATAGCGTGGTAGAGTACTTTTATCATCGATCACTAACTGGGTTCTATGTATATGCTAGCGCGCGCTTCAGTTATCCCTATTAAATATTTTATCTCTGTACTGTGAAATGCGCTTAAAAGCCGTAAATATTTCAGCGCATTAATAAATTCATTTCTAAAAGCCTCTGCGCTGTCTATTTTCGTTCTAGATCAATGAATATAATATGTGGAATATCTTTAACTTTTATGCTGTGGACATATTTGTTAGCCAAAGTATTTTTTATAGGACTAAGCTCAGGATCTAGCCAGGATCAACTTTGGTGTTCGATCTTGACACCGAAGACTGACCCTCGATTAGTTCCAGGAAAAAACCTAATGGATTAATTGGAATAATTCTACTGTTGACAACCGCTTGACGCAGTGGTTCGAGAGTAGGCCGCTCGGCTCACTGCATATGGTGGTTGCGAGTTCAATTCTCGCCGGGGCAAATTTCGAAAATGGCCTTTTCGTAATTTTCCCAGGTCTGGGTGTCAGCGGGATCGCCCCCAGTCCATTGTACGGTACCCATAGTACAAGCTTTGCATAGTTTGGGATCATACAGTTGAAGAGTCAGTGTGGCGATATTTATTATTTATTTATTGTTAAATACTGGCCCGGCTCATGGCTTTATTTCCCAAAGGGGTTAGCAGAGATGCACTGTAATACCCTACAATGTAATATGCGTTGTTTAGTACCAATCAATTCGAAAGTAGTTAATTCTGAATTTAGGCCGATCTGGTGACTAGATTATGTGGTCGCGGGTTCGATTTCCGCGATGGGCGAATTCCGGAAATGGTCTTGCGGTAATTTACTTATCCTGTTTTGGGTGTTACTGGAATTTCAATGCAAAATTTGACATCTCACTCGCGGAATCACGCGTGATATATGAGTTTGTCGTTACAGAATAGCAACGATCATCCAAAGTCCACTAATATTATGTTTGTTATAATGTAGAGCCAATTCGTGTAACAAAGTTATTTAGTTTGGTTAGGATAGCTTATATTAAATATACCTACCGACAAAAGTTGTACAGTAGAAGTGACCCTTGATTTGGCAAGGGTACTTCCAAGTGTGATTTCGTCCAAAAAAGGTTTATCTCACAGGTTTTAAATGTAATTTCAGCGGCTCTACACGAATGTTATTAACAAAATTGTCTCTTTTTTAAAATGTTTCAGTCATCAAAGTATTTTCCCTTTTTAATTCCAGCATGACCCCTAATAAAGTTTTTATAAATGGGCAACAGGCGTCGCCACTGCCAGGATATCCTACACATGCCCAAACCCTTGACGTGTTTACATGAAATATGCTAGTTCTGACCTATGTATCGTACACGAAAATGAACTTAATTTTCGTGAAGTTGAAAGTTTAAATTCGAATGATCACTTTAACATGGTTCGATAATTTAGTAAATAAAATTGTCCTACTCATTAAGTTCGACTTTTGAACGGTTTTCTCATTTTAAATGTGTGTAAGATGTTCTAGCTCTAACTCTATCACGAATTTTCACATTCGCTAGGAGTCATTAGTCAAGCGGTGACGTATTTTTTTTTCCAAATTGTGATTACCTTTATTTTATCTTTTTTTAAACTGTAAAACTACTTGCATAAAAAAATAATATTAGGTACTATCGTATCGTCTACGTCATGTTCTTAGCAAAGTGTTTCTAATACCTATGCATGTAATGTGTTTCTAAAAGTTATGCTACACAAACATTTTAAGGTTGGCAAACAGTACACACAAAACAGCTCGCCTGCCAAAACCGTTTAACCAAAGACATTTGCATAAAAAAATCATAATCCTTCCGCAGCGAGCGCAACCGAAGCTTGCTATTTGCGATATGTCAAACTTTTAATTGGTAGAGCTTGCGGTGCGTTTGAAGTGTTTCAAAAAATTTAATCACAACGTACCTTTGTGGGAGCCGCGCTCGGATACCCAAAAGAAACAAAATTTCCACCCCGCATCCGAACGTAGATTAGATTTTTCATAACATTTCATTAAAACAACACGATTGGGCGGGTACAATATCAAAAGAATTTTTAGGCTTTCGTTTCGCTCTGTACTTAGGTGTTTATAAATAATTTGTGAATGATAAACAATGGCAAGACACCAAATAACTTTTTTGAAATGGAAACAATTATCGCTGAGGCTTTTGTTTGCACAATGTAATTTGTTTTGTGAGTTAAGTAAGGGTATTGGAAATAATTATTAAGTGTATTGTGAGCATAGACCAACTACCTTTTCGACTCCGCACTCTAGGACAAAGGTTTCCGAATCACATACGCTTAATAAGGTGTACAGTATTTACAATCGATCACTAAGAGAGCGTTTTCCCGCTCTCGCTTAACAACTTTTTCCGAATTATTTTGCTGCAAATTACTGCCAGTATGGAGTCCAAAGGGTCCGTTGGTCCATTGACCGCTTGCCACAGTGGTTTGAACGTAGGCCACTCGGCTCACTGCACCGGGTGATTGCGGGTTTGATTCCCGTCGGGGCAAATTTCGGAAAAGGCCTTTTCATAATTTTCCCAGGTCTGAGTGTCACTCGAATCGCTCCCGGTTCATTGTACGGTACAGTACCTATAGTAAAAGTGTAGCTTGGTTTGTGACCATACAGTTGGTATGTCAGCCTGGCCATATTACTCTGAGCGTAACATTTATAATAATATTGTTATTCTTAATGATAAATGTTTGAAACCAAACGCTAAACTGACTAGACTAGTCCGTGCCACGACAGCAAGCAGACAGGCCATGTGGTATGAAGTAATAGTGAATATTATCTTCTAAAAGTAGCTATCCATTTTATTATTTCAGAAGCCACGTTACTTATATCCCCAGAAATATATAGAGTATTTTATGTCAATCGTTCTGAACTTCAATTTCTTGACATTACTGTAGCATTACTAATGCCCTGAGACGTTTGAAATCGGAAAGTGTATACACATTTTTACCTTTGACGTTGCTTAAGTAGGTTTACATGTCAAATATAATAGAATCACTGAAATCACTAAAACAGAACCACGATAATCATTTTGCAAACAATTAATTCAATACTTTACGTTCTGCAACACCGTTTAAAGTAAACTCAATGTAAAATAACAATTAATGTTAGTATTAAAACAGAAAAGTTCCCCCGCCACTGACAGGGACAAAGATCGAACGACGTTTCGCGTGACCGTGAAATTAATAGACCGGCCGAACGAAATGCGAAAATATTATGTTCACGATTAGAAATGTGATCGTGATTAATGCTTGACGATTAGGTAAATAATGCACAGCAATGAGTTTATTTTTTCTTTGTTCTATTTAAAATAATGGAAATACTTAATGGCCGCTCCATTTTTGAACGAATGTTTCCGTATCTATGCAGGGTTCTTGGAAACAAAACAAATTAAAAAAAAACAAAATATTCGTAATTATAGATAGAACTAAAGGTATCTATACAAATAAATAAAATTGGAGTGTCTGTTTGTAATATCAAAATAACACCTTTTCACTAAAAGCATATGAAAGTACATACGATACCTATAGCAAAAACGCGAATTAAAAATTTTTGTCTGTCTGTCTGTCTGTCTGTCTGTCTGTCTGTGTGTTTGTTCCGGGTAATCTCCGAAACGGCTGGACCGATTTCGACGGGACTTTCACTGGCAGATAGCTGATCTTATAGCGGGTAACTTAGGCTACTTTAATTTTAGAAAAGCAATTAGGGTTCCGCGTAAAAAAATAAAAACACTTGAAATCAAAGAGTATCTCCGAAACGGCTGGACCGATTTTGACGGGACTTTCACTGTTAGATAGCTGATGTTATAAGCAGTAACTGAGGCTACTTTTATTTTAGAAAAACAAAATTAAAAAAATGGGTCCCGTCGCGCGGGCTCAGAACGCGGGACAGGGCTTTATTGTTAAGTTAAATTCCACGCGGGCGAAGTCGCGGGCTCAGCTAGTATTAAATAAGTTTCATACTACATATTTTATTGTATTTCAGTTATGTGTTAACAATAATAAGACTCGTAACAAAAAAAATACAATATTATGTGATAGGAAACTCCCAACCTGTTGATCTCAAACCAACATAAATAGGTACCTATAGACAAGAGTTCCAACACGTTCTAGACTTGCAACACTTTAGACCCAACCCACTTCACAGCAATACATCGGTTTTACACAAAATACCTATCTGCACATGTATCGCCAACACGGTCGACTGGTTCAGAAATAAAATTGCACGCGAATAAATCTCGGGACGAGGTGCTGTAAGTTGCGACAATGTATATCGGGATCCCTATCAGGCGGGACGAATATCTGAATTCGAAATACAAATTGGTGAAATGCACTTTTAAATGAAAAAAAAAAACCTTTTTTATAACTGGCCAGTTCTGAATTCTTGGATGGTGTTAGAAGATGGTGTCCAACGTAATGAATTAAACTCAAGATTATTCCCATTTATGGGACCACGAGGGAGAAAGCTCTAACTTTACTTCTACCCTGAGTTTATGTTTGCTAGAGTCGTAAAAAGCTATCGTATTATTAGTTCCTCGGGTGACCGATAGGGATCGCTTTCCAAGTCGATACGGGTACAAATATTTTACATAGACGCTAGCGACTAGCTACCAAAAACAGGTACAAAACTAATGGTAGAGCTAGTGGTAACTGCGCAAATACAGGCACTCTCCTTCGTATATATTTCACTTATGTACAGTAAAATATTGTTTTATCCAAAGAATTTGTAATAAATGTCTTATTATTACAAATTCTTTGGTTTTATCTCTTGCCTTATTTTATGCAAGTTTCAAATATCAGTCGAAATCGTAAAGTTTATAGGCCGTTCCTGCCATTTCAGTTCATGACCGGAATTATGCCGTCGTCTTCAGTTTACGTTTGGATATCGTGAATGTCAAAATATAGGTTACCTACCTCTTCGGTGTTTCTGAATTTAAAATAAATAGTATATCGTGAATTTTGTACTAATAACAATTTATTTAACCTATCAACTGTACAAATACTTAGTTGACATTTGCGAAATGGGGTCAACATTACAGTGCACAGAGGTTCCTACAGAGGCCTACCACTTTGTGTAGCATAGTCATCGTGGTCTTGTTATACGTACTGTGTGTGTGTATGTGGGGTGTGTTGAGTATGTGTGTGTGTATGTTGACTTTTCCTGAAGATAACATCGCGATTCTAATTTACGATCAAAAGCTACACGCTCCCTATAAAAAAAAACAAAATCTAATAATACTTATCCTAAGATCAAGTGCAATATCAATTACCCTTACCTTAATCCCACGTGACACCCCTACGATGCGGGATCACGAACCCAATTCAGATAGGAACCGTAACCAGATCGAGATAGGGCTGCCAGTGTCGAGTTTCCACCTCCCGCGGTAGACGGAACGTTTTTTCCAACAAATTCTCGTGCAGTGTCAACAAGTAAGTTGATTGGATTTTAAGGCGGCTTGACGCGGTATTACTTTAAGAATATTAGGTAAACTCAGCTGAGTTATGAGTATAAACATTGTTGGCTGTCTTGTCTTCATCTTTTAGGTTGAAAAAGTTAATGCTGGTTTAAGAAGTATTTTGTTATAACGCTCACTCAATATTTACCGCAGTTAAATGTCAATTTTAGTATAGAAATTAATAGAATAGTTGATGTTATTAAATTTCTAATTGTGTCATAGCTTTTATTATTCCATTGCATTCATTATCTGTTGCAGAATAGGTACCTATCTAGGTGATCTTCTAAAGTTTAAAACAATACTTAATATCAATAACCTACTCCCTACTAACTATCGATACTGTATATCGATTTAATGAATTAATTAAATAATAATGCAACTCTTATTACCATAACTGTACATACAAGGTACATACCTACTGTATCAGTGCCTGTCAAAAACGTCACTAATGTTTGAAATAAATAATACTTCCTAAAATTAATAAACAATTCAGACATACAAATATTTCAACTAAGAAAAAATATATTCAATTAACACAAAACTTGTCGACGGTTTGTTTACAGATTAATCAGTCGGAATTTTAATTAGGCGCTCCGAGGACCGGTCACGTAGAAAAGATTCAGGGCCTAATGAAAATAACTTTTGGTAATTGTACACGATTCGAGGGAACAAGAATGGAACAGTCGTTGTTAGAAAGTTGTTTGATGTAGAATTTGAATTGAGGACAAAATTTATAATTACTTATAAATATCGCCAGACGAACACACCAACTGTATGGTCCCAAACTAAGCAACGCTTGTACTATGGGTACCGTACAATGGATTGGGGGCAATCCCAGTGACACCCAGTCCATACAAAATTACTAAAAGGCCATTTTCGAAATTTACACTGACGGGAATCGAACCCGCAACCAACCGATGCAGTGAGCCGAGCGGCCTACGCTCGAACCACTGCGCCAAGCGATAAAGCTGCAAATAAAGTAGTTCGGTTATTTTAATTCTAGTTTGCAGTTCGTGAAGTCTAGAGCCGTCAAAAAAATCGTAATAATTCCCCACTTTTTAACGCAAAAATGCATCCATTGATCTGCGAAGTCTGCGAAGTCGCCGGCATCATTTTCAAGATATGCTTCACCGCTTCACCCCTCAGAAGTTAAATGGCACTTCTCACTTTTGATTAAACTAAACAGCGGCCTGATTGCAGCCCTCGTTAATTTGAGTGTCGGCTCATCGAAATCATAATGGTCTCTTCAGAGATGTTATCAAATACTTGCTTACAGCCAATTCTAGCTTCGACATTTAACGCTGTCTTCTGTTCTTGATTGTTATGTAAATTTGTGTATTGTTATTATAAATCATCTAGATATAAGCGCTTCATTCTCTGAATCGAAATGATGTGGCAACAATTGACATTTAATTAAATATATGTAGATTGCATAATTATTATTAATTAATTAAATACTCCTCACCTAGATAATGTTAATTGTAAATAAATAGAAAAGTAAACTAATATAATTTAAACAGGCCAATTTATATAAAGGAGGACTAAGGCAGACACTATAGATAATCAGTAGCTCGGTACTAGGTATACCTACACCTAGCTTACGATGACTCCGACCATCTAAATCTAATTGTTCCTCTCCTTCCAGAACGGCTGAACGTCCTCTACGAGCGGAACTGGACTCGCCTCGTGCATGAACAGCTCAGGAAGTTCGAGTCGTCCATCGTGGCGGCCGCGCGGCAGGCGCCGGAGGCACAGCCTCCCGAGCTGGCGATGGACTCCAAGTGGACGTTCTCAGGCGCACTGATATATTCCATCACTCTTATTACAACTATAGGTATATAAACAGTATGTGGGGAAAAACTCACCACTTCACCCGTATCTTAAAAAAAGTATTTAGGTACTTTTATTCTTAATATATATTCTAAATCAGTAGATATAATTAATTGACAGTTATCGCATAACTATAGGTAAACGGTCTGGATAAATAAATCGTGTTCTATGGACGAGTAACGCAACTGTCTCTACATGACTCAATGGCGATTCGTACTAAGCTGAGGACCCTACTTTTGGTAGTTCTTAATTTGTCATTTTTTTAACTATGTAATAAAATTAGTGACTTAAGTAATATTACAATCTAACTCCTTTTGTTTAGAATTTATTTTGCATTATAACCCGTTATTATATAACTGAGTCGGCAAAAAGCGTACTATTCGCCTTATATTCAGCAGTTACTGTAGCCTATTGATATTTACAATACCAATAGGTCTGCTTGCACATTAACGACCTGATGGCGAGTGGGACAAAGGGATGGGAGGAGAGTGGGATTGGCCTTTTTATTTAACTAGACTATTAAATCGCAAATTGCCATCAGTTACGCCATCCATCCTAATATCAAGCATTAATTTAGACGCCAAAAAGTTATTTGATGGTACCAAATTACACTTGAGTATAGTATAGTTACTACTATACTATACTCAAATTGAAAACCTCGTAAACATGACATTTTAAGATATTAAAACTCTTGAATCGCTCACAATGAACATCTCTCCAGCATACCAGCCTTTCTTTTCTTATTTCGATATTAAAATATTCATTTGTGAGATAAAATTGGTACGATTTCAAACCAATATACGAAGAAAATTTGTAGCAGGAAAAATAGAAAAATAAATATTACGTGAATGATATTTTTGATAAAGATTACCTACTTAATATTTTGTGGTAATACTTGCTTATTTATTATAATTAGACTTTATATCGGTATATTATACAATATTAGAAATCTTTTTTTTTACTTATTTGCTTACCTGAGCAGTCGTTAATGTTCACTTTAATATATTTTTAGTCGATATAATATAAGAAATTAATCAGATATGAGAATATTAACTCGATGATTAGTGTTCCTAAATTAATTAGATCGCCGACTCATAGTTTATAATATTGTCTGGGACTTCGAGGTCATCCCGTAGAAACAAATAATACTTAATATCCGCACCACAGATATAGATTTACATAGATAACGCAAATGTATGTACTTAGCGTCTCCGAAAACCCCGACCAAGCGTCAAGGTCGCGGATAACTTACAGTCCTCGCGACTACAGATATAAAAATATGAATATGAGCGTGATAATCACTCGAGGGAATGGTAGCGGGCGGAGGGGCATCGGCGGCATCGGTGTCTTTGAATCGGTTTGGATTTCCCGTCACTAATGACGTCACAGTAGGTGTTAAAAATTCGTCACGCTTGTTTTCAATACAAATCGTGATACTTGCGTTATCTATGTAAATCTATATCTGTGATCCGCACTATTCATCGCTATTTCTAATTAGGATCTACTACTAAAGCACCAAATTTCATCAAAAACTTAGAAGTTGTGGCCGGACGGACGAATAGACGGATCCATAAGGCTTCTTTGTAGGGACTACGGACCCCTAAAAATTGTAAGCGATTTTCGTACTGATCGCTCATGTTCTGCTCTAAATCCCGCAGGATACGGTAACGTGTCACCCAGGACAGCTGCTGGCAGAGCTGCAACTGTGGCATACGCGGCGGCTGGCGTGCCACTTACGTTGGCATGTTTGGCAGGCCTCGGGGCCTCACTGGCAAGGCTTGCCAGGCTGGCCTGGCTGAGAGCCACCAAGAGAAAAGTGCCGAATACTTGGAGGAAGGACGGAGAGGTCAGTACAGTTTAATCTTAACATTTTAGATAAAAAAAGATTTTTTGTAAGTGATAAGATATCTTTGCATTTCATCTTTATTATTAGGCTTTTTATTGATTGGAATTAATTTGTTTGTCGTAAGTCTTAAATATTCATTTGTATTAATTTACAGCAACGCCTTTTACCAGCTAAGCCTATTGAAAAGACGTTCCTGTATACTACTCATTCATTATTATTTATTTTCTATCTTATTAAGATTACACTTCCATTTCATATAATTCGGAAACCTCTTTGCCTTTTAATCTCAAATACTTACCAAATTTAATTATGCGTTTATTATGGATTATAATGCAAGTGTTTTGAAGCTAATAGTTACCCATGTACCTAATCGTAAGATAAGTATTATTTTGCAAGTAACACGATTAAATTATTGTCCACATATGAAACCTTCATGAAAACGGCATAAAATGCTAATTCAGTTGTAAACGTTCGTTCTCACGCGATATTAACAGCAAATAAAATAGCTTTGCCATTCTTGAAAGCATAGAAACAGCTTATTAAGGTCCCCTACCAAGCAAAGGCCAACCTCGCTGTCATTAACAATGAGAACTGGTTGGCTTAATCACTATACGCTCGCTAGCAGTTTGTAATTATACAGAAAAATGTTGCCTCTGAAATACAAACACGTCGCATATAAACATCTGAATATGGAACAGGTAATTATGCTTGTCGACAATATAATACTCTGAAACTCGCTATCAAAGGGTGAAACTATTATTTTGTTACAAGAAATATACATTATGGAAAGGCAAAGGAAAAAACATGATATTGCGACAAAGGATTTACTTTACTGAATTTCAAGAGTTTATCTTTGTTCGTTTACCTAGAAGCTTGTGGCAGGCGGACGGACGGACGGACGGACAGCTTGGGCAAAACGATAGTATTTAGTTTAAGTACGAAACTCTACACATTTTTTTAAACAATAACTTTACATTTTTGTCGTTTAGCCTGAGAACTACCTACAGCTGCATGAGCAACAGCGGCTGCTGCCACAACCAGCAGAGCACAACCAATACACGTCTTTCCCGCCCAGAACACACAGATCTCCAGGGACGGTGAAGGCCAGGGCTGGGGATAGAGGACAGTACTCGCAGGTGTTTGAAAGAGCACCTTCCAGCCCGAGATCTGCCACTTTAGGTCGAGTGAAACGCAGTGCCTTGGTGGATGGTGAGTCTGCTCCTTGAAAAATAATAATATATTATGAGCTCAGACGACGAGTAAACGTATCGTTGGATGGTTGTTATAGGTATACGGTGAATATAAAATGTGTGGTAGGAAGTCAATATGGAGGTTCATAATGTTCGAATGTCATTTGAAGGCCTATGTGTAGCAGCAGACGTTATGGGGCTGATGGAAAGATGGAGGGAAATATTCAGAGTAATTTGTGAGTTATAAAACTCAATAAGTAGTAGAGCTAAGACTATTTAGTTTTATATCTCCGAAAAGTTTTATTTATTTGTAATCTATCCAAACTTATGATGCAAAATAAACTTATGGACACCTAGAATACCTACAGATTAATTAAAAATAACTATTTTTTTCTCAGAGCCACACACATCATCAGCTCTTCAAACTCAAACCTTAGATCGGAAGAAGACAATAGGCAGCATGAAATGCCTCGCAACAGTTCATGGACCTGGACGAGGCAGAGGGAGGGGGACTTTACAGAGGCCAAGAGGGCCTGCTATAGAACAACTCATTGCTGAAGAGTGCGGGGAGCTGTCAATGAACAGGAGTCAGGATGACTTGGATGATTCAGAGGATCCTGATGAATCGTTAGTACCAAATTTTTTTAGATTTTTAGACTTGCGACATCTTGTAAGGAGTCTTGATCGCTCGCATCACACGCATTCTTGTTACATTTTGCGCATTCAGTACTTTTGAGGTGCATCTATGTAAGGGCTTACCAATAAAATTCTTGTAGTCTGCGAAATTTTTGCCCCAACACTTCAAAATTTTAGATTCTCATTCCAAGGCATTGATTATGGTACTTTACAAGTTGGTTTTCTTTCTAGAATATGTCCTCACGACACGCCATCGAGAGTGCCTTTGATATGGAACGAGGAGAACCACAAAATTAAGAACTGCGCGGTTCCCAGCAGCAGCGCCTCCACCAGCCTGCAGCATCACACGCACCACGGCATCGAGCACTGCCACATCCCCGTCGGCATCATCTTGTTTCTCCTCCTCGCCTACATCTGCGTCGGAGCCGCAATCTTCTCCGCGTGGGAGAACTGGAGCTTCCTCGATGCCGCATACTTTTGCTTCATCGCGTTAGCTACAATAGGCTTCGGGGATTTCGTCCCCACAAGCTTCTTGACATCAAAACAGAGTACAGAGAACTCCAAAAGTGAATATGTCCAAATGATCGCGTGTTGTGCTTACCTCGTCTTTGGACTCATATTGATAGCAATGTCGTTTAGTCTTCTACAAGACGAAGTGGTAGCCCGGTGCTCGCAGTTAGCTAACATCTTGGGCCTCTCGCGTCAATGACAGTACGAGAAGAGCGATTGTAGCTCGACAGACAATCATTTAAGGATGTTATGATCGTTGTTGTAAGAATCTATCATAGGGTCCATTTCATTTAATTTCTTCATTGGATCCGGTTCTGTATTTATTGGAAGTTGTAATTGTCATTGTATCATAAATGAATATATTATTTTCTCATATCTATGAAACGTGTAAGTATTGATAATTTAAAAAATAAAATCAAAATTTGAACAACTTTTTACGCAATTTGTACTCAAAGGTGAAATGAAGTTTGTGATGTAAATAATGTATGATACTATTTATAAAAGCAAGGCTGAAATTGTAATGAAACAATAAAATTGTGTTGAACAGTAAACTGAGTTGTTTCACGCTTGGATGCAATAAACATTGTCAAAATCAATTTAACTGATTGAAATTATACAACTTTTTTGTAAGTTATAGGAAGGAAAACTTATTTTACATAATCAATATATTAGTCCAGGTAAATATGATAATGTACCTTTTCACCATTTCAGCTCAAAGCGGCTTGATACCCCTAACCCAATTGGTCGCAAACTGAGCAAAATCTGGGTGGGTGATAAAATATTTATGATAGCGGCCCGCCCCGGCTTCACACGGGTACATTGCGGTTACATTATTCGAGTTTTAGTAAGTATCCCAATTTTTTTTGAAAATATATTATAGCCTATGTCATCCGGGGATAGTATAGCTTCCCAACAGTGAAAGAATTTTTCAAATCGGTTCAGTAGTTTCGGAGCCTAGTCATTACAATCAAACAAACAAAGTTTTCCTCTTTATAATATTAGTATGATATAGTATTATGATAAAGTGGGTGATAGGATATCCAGTTTGATCAAATCAGTAATTAAGACAGTAATTAAATTAGGATGGCATCTAATCTACCAGCAGAATTCATTCTGTTCCACATTACATCATTCATCTGGCTGAGTGAATCCCCCGGGCCCATCCGCGTAAAATCCCCCCATCTGGGATTACGTGCGGTCTGATAGGCCACTGTCCTTGGATCACAGAGCTACACTCTTGCCCTTTACATGGGCTGCAAACTCGACTCCGATTTGAATAATAATAATAAATGAAATGATGTTTTAGTTATAGGGCTGTAGCCTAGTTTATTGCATGGAAATTCCAAACAAACTTATGAGTCGGCCTATAGATGGACGAGCAAAATTGAAAGCATACAGAATAAAAAAAGGTTTTTTTTTAAATAATGAAGATATACACACAGATTAAACAGCTCATAAATAAATCATACTTATTAGTTGAAGTGGACATTGAGAATTTGAACAATCTCATTCCCTCAACCTAAACAAGATTAGATCACAAAATGCATATGAAAGAACATACGACACCTATAACAAAAACGCGATTTAAATATTTTATGTCTGTCTGTCTGTCTGTGTGTTTGGTCCGGGTATATACACCGATTTGCGGTTTTGTCTCTATTTCGTGCTAGGGTCTCTATTTCTATAAAATAGGGACAGTAATATAAATGTAAATCGTTCGCTAGTGCAGATACTGACGGTCATAAAACTCAAACTCAACATTGATATTATTCATGTAAGCCAAGAAAGCATTTATGAATAGTCAGAATCTACCACCGGTTCGGAATGCTGTTTCCACTGAGAAGATCCGGCAAGCAACTCAATGTTTACTTTTTTCAATTAACAAAAGATGGTGTTCATCCTCAGAAATAACAACATAAGGTAAGCAGGCAACGCCATTGTCACTAAATAAGTTAATAGTGATACCCAACTCATACACTTTCTTCCTGTAGATAAACTGAAATCCATAGTATTAAAAAAAAATCAGTGCCGTCTAGGGACGCCCGAAAGAAGTGAAGCTTTGCAGTAGATATTAGATATATTATATTAACGCGTGACGCGTTACACGTTACGCTTTTCACCGTTTTAGTGCCCGGGTAGCGAGCGCCCCGAACGTCCGTAAAGAAGCTTCGCTTCAAAAACTCATCATGAAATGAAATTCTACTCCAAACAACCACATAATACGGTTAATAGGTATGATTACCTGTTCACGCTAGCACGGTTGCGTTGCGTTTACACGGTACATTACCGAAGTACGTGCCAATGTTTGTTTGCTGGCCGAACCATTAAAAGAATGGTGCTTACGTGTTCATATCGCTTTGTGCCCGCTTTATAAGGTGCCGCTTACGATTATGGTTACAAGGAAATGGAGGGGAAAATTGGATTTCGGATAGCTAGTAGCCTTTTTTTCGGAACTGCCCTAGGTTTGAGGGCTTGGAACTTCTATTGAAAGGTGTGTTCGTCATTGGTCATCAAGCAAACTATATGTTCTCGGTTTACATTAAATTCCCCCTGATTAATTATTATAGTAACAGTATCAGAATACAGCTATTTCAATATCAGCTATCAGTGATAGTATCTGCTTATTTATCCCTTATCAGTTTTCGTAATAAGAACATCCCCGTACATTGTACCTATCTCAGGATTACAAACAGTAAAATGATTAAATAACTCCAAAATAGGAAAAAATACAGAACTTTAATGTTTCGAAAACAGTACTACCAACTTATGTACAACGCATAACATTTGGTTTAGTAAAGAAATAGTGCTTATAAGTTAGTAATATAAATAAACAAAATTTAAATGTGATTATCACTTGCTAACGGTGACGGAAAACATCGTGAGTAAACTAGCAATAATAAGTAAAAATCTAACCAATTTTCGCAAGACATGTGATATCCGCCAACCCGCATTGGGTCAGTATGGTAGAATATGGCCTGGGCCCCTCGTATTGAGGAATGGGATGTCAAAAGGGCTGTAATATTGTAATTATTAATACAAATAATTATACTAATTGTATATACCATAGAGTCATAAACCCGATATCAAAAGAGGGGATGAATTCTATCCAGGGTCGTTGCTTCTATCATTACCGTGAACCAAAATTATTCCCACAAACTAGTCCACGAATTTCTGAATGTAACGACCACCGCAGTCACCTGTTTCCCCTTTCACCAGTAGAGTAAGTTAATAAAACTTCTGAATGCAACCTTTGGCGCCAAGTTCCAGCTGAAGACCGTCTCGGCGAGATTTATGCGCTAACAATGCGACAGTTTGTTCAAATTGAATTGAAATTTTCAGAGGAAGTCGTTTTGGTTATAAATTCGTCGTAGATTCCGGACTTGAAGAAGATAAATTGACTGCCAAAGAAGGTTTTCCATTTTAGTTAAGCTTAAAAATATTTTAAACATTAATATCCTACTAAATTATAAATGCGAAAGTTTGTGAGTGTAGATGTTTGTTACTCTTTCAGGCAAAAACTACTGAACGGATATGGATGAAATTTTGAACACAGATAGTGTATAACCGGGATTAACACATAGGATACTTTTTTATCCCGATAATCCCGAACTTTTTGTTAAGTTAAATACTACGCGGACGAAGTCGCGTAAGTAAAATAATATTGAAATATATTACAGCACTAGCTGTGCCCACGGACTTCGTCCGCGTATTTAACGTAACAAAAATTTCGGGATTATCGGGATAAAAAGTATCCTATATGTTAATCCCGGTTATAAACTATCTGTGTTCCAAATTTCATCCAAATCCGTTCAGTAGTTTTTGCGTGAAGGAGTAACAAACATACATACATACATCCACACTCACAAACTTTCACATTTATAATATTAGTAGGATTAGTAGGATTGCGAGTAACCTACACTCCTGAGCCCAAACAAAACATTTGCTATAAATTATTTTGCGGCTTTGAACTAGTTCAATAGGTACTTATTATTATAAAGGTACGCACTTAGTAGGTACGTTGCTAAGGGCACAGAAAAAAAACAGTAATTTCGTTACAAAGTTTAATGTACCTAAAGTTTCAACCGTGAAGGCAAACAAACAAAATTAACAGAAAAATAACACCCCAGTTGGAGGTCAGAAAAATAACATTAATTATCAAAACAACCTGTCTAGCCGTTTAACATGAAGCAGCCCTTTCGACAGAGTAAATTGTTTCGTAAGAGCTTACCCTAACCATAGATACAAGTGATTTCTACTCTCTTTTAAAAAATAACTAAGTCGGCGATCTAGTTACCGTATCACATACATACTTTCAATACCAATGTCATTTGTAATTATTGAAAATAAGCAACTGGCGATAAAAAAAAATGACATGTAAAAAGACAGGCCCGCTGAGCTTCTTACCGGATCTTCTCAGTCGAGGTCGCGTTCCGATCCGGTTGTAGATATAAGAAAAAAATATGTAAAATTGACAATTTGTAAGTGCCCCCCTAGGCCTAAACAAAATAAACGCTTTGAATTTAAATTTGAATTACTCGCATGCTGCCCACCTGAAGGAGAGTGGGAAAGAGGCTCTCTCACTCATAGTACGAAACAGCTATTGCTACTTCATGCCGATCTTCTGTGAGAACGTGGTACTATCCCGGTCGAATCAGCCGGTATATGAATTGTAGTCAGTTTGGTACAGCTTGGCTTTACTCTACTACTACTCTCTACTTTCTATTATAAGATAACCTTCTCTTGCCTAACTAATATAAGGTATCTTTATTGTTTACCAGCTGTGCCCACCGACTTCGTCAGCGTAGAATTTAACTTAGCAAAAAAATCGGGATTATCGGGATAAAAAGTATCCTATGTGTTAATCCCGGTTATAAACTATCTGTTTTCAAAAATTCATTGAAATCCGTTCAGTAGTTTTTGCCTGAAAGAGTAACAAACATCCACACTCACAAACTTTCGCATTTATAATATTAGTAGGATTGTATTGTTGTCATCTTTCCGTCTACCGTGAAAACAGACTTAAGTATACAATGGAGAGTCTTGTAGTAAATAAAATAACTTAACGAACACAACAGCCCCTCTGAGTCAGATAGAGTCTCATTAAGACAAAATTGATCTTCGAATACACGTTTCAGTAGTATTAGTAGCCACTTATTTACTGTATAAACACAACTGGTCCTCACAGAGATGGATTGGCTCGCCGCAGGTTTCATTTGTCTTACTCCAACAAGACATAGCCGCTGCAAAAACATTGATCGATGTGCTTCCTGTTTTTTTTTTATAAACACCTGTTTTGGTCAGTTTGTTGTACCTATGTCCTACAGGATAGAATATCAATGACGTGCCGGTGTCTCTAAAATTGCCTTACATAATGGTTGTACGGTATTTTGAATGGCGCCTAAGTGGATATTTAAGATAATGTACCTGCCAGAATAAAAAATCGGCTGGACTTTTTTCCAAATTTGGCATTTAATTACCTATATCACTCGCTACCAAGCAGTTGTTATCCTGTGACGCTCAAACAATCCAAGAAATAACCAACAAGAACTCCAATTACACTTAATTTGGAATTAAAACCTTCAAATAGCTTAAGCACCCCTTTTTCTAAAATATCTGCAATGTACAGACAGCTCAGTTGCAGTTTTATAACAGTACTAGCTGTGCCTGTGACTGCGTCCGATCTGTGTTCCAAATTTCATCCAAATCCGTACAGTAGTTTTTGCGTGGAAGAGTAACAAACATTTATGCATACATCCATACTCATAAAATTTCGCATTTAAAATATTAGTAGGATAGACACCTACTGGCGTAGCACTTAAATTATTTATATTATTTCTAGTTGTCTTGTGATTTCTTAACTTTATAGAACAAAATTTGAAATATATTTCGTTACCTAAGTAGTCATAACATACATTCCTGAACAATTACAAAAAGGTAGGTTAACACAAATCCTCTACAATAACCGTGTACAATAGTATAAAAAATAGGCTTGGCACCGCAATCCCCAGCCATTTGTATAGGGAAGGGTTCTACAATGGAACCGCAACATGGACCTCTAATCGGATCCGCCAGATTGATTCGAATATGTCGGGTATAATCCTTGGGAATCCAGCCCCAATGCGTTTGTGAATTACTATCGTTTCGCTGTCTATGGAAACCCGGCAGTTTTATTACGGCGATAATAATTGATTTATTTGATGAAAATTTATGGGAAATGTTGAATAATCTAGTTTGAATAAATACAAATATTAGTAAAAGACACCTTTTCAAGATTTTGAGGTGTGGAACAGATCTATTTAGGCCTAAAAAAAGTTGTTGCTCCTAAAAAGTTTTTGGTAAAGTTAAGAGCTTACTTTTTTAAATAATGACCAAGGTATGAATTATGTTTAAAAAAATAAAAAATCTGTTGGTTAAAAACTGTAATAGGTAGAAAAAGTAATTACTTTGATAATAACGGGTTTGATAAATATCGTTTTGGCCTCGTAAAGAACCTTGACATGATAGTTAAAGAAGAAAGTACCTATATATTATATTGGTATATCGGGTGGCAATCGATTCCTATAAACTACCTAAAGTGATAACCACTATTAGTATGGATAAAATTAATTAGTTACTAGATTACTCAGCCTACAAAACCAGTCTGACTTTGGTTATCTTTATAATATTAATGATTAATTAATTAATATTTTCTAAATATTTTTTTCTGAATGTGACATCAACAAGTCAGAATAGTGGTAGCAAGGTTGCAGCCCGTTCACTCATTAAAACGGAAAATTAAAAAAGTACCCAAGTCATCATTGTCCGCTCGCCCTAAAGGCAGTCCATGCTAATGAATTCCATTGTCAAAGCACAGACAACCTCATTTTCTATTCCCGTTTCGACAACCCTTGCACACCACCATGCCACAGTTGAAAAACTACGCCTCTGATGAATTGACGCACTGAAGCCGCTACTTCATTTTCCACACGATGTATTTTAATCTGTGTAACTTATGCGGGGGTGACACAAACTTTTACAAGACCTGGTTAAAAGCTTGTCTTTTGTGATTTCGCTAAAAGGGGCCGCGCGGAGGTCGAGTGCCGCATCTATATGTTAATTGTGATTTCGTGCACCTCTGGCCGCGGTAATAACGGCACACATGTACAGAATTAACCATGAAGGGACAGAGTAAATACCCTTCGTGTTTTTGCTGGTCCGGTGCTTTTTTGTCGTCGCTGTTTCAAATTCAATTGGCGTCGTCTGGATGTAAGTAGCTTGACTCGGTAAAGAGTTTATATATGGCAATAGGTTTAACAAAGAAAATTTTGTAAATCTATGATATACTTGGCGTATTCCTTTATGACAAGAAAAAGCGTAATGAAAGTTGTTTGATGTTGTTTTTATGTTAATATAGAAAGGTCCATTACGCCTCTGTTCCCAAAATTGATAAAAGTCTGTAGTTTTCCGTTTAATTTCACAGATTGTATAACCGGCCTACCACAGATATAGGTTTACATAGATAACGCAAATGCATGTACTTCGCTTGTACGAAGCCCCGACCAAGCGTCAAGGTTGGTCGCCGCTAATTTACAGTCCGCGCGACTACAGATATAAAAATATGAGTATGAGAGAGATAATCACTCGAGAGAATCGTAGCGGGCGGAGGGGCATCGGTGGCATCGGTGTCTTTGAATCGGTTTGGATTTCCCGTCACTAATGACGTCAAAGTAGGTGTTAAGAATTCGACACGCTTGGTTTCAATACAAATCGTGATACTTGCGTTATCTATGTTAATTTACATCCGTGCGGCCTACCCTTATTGAAATTACAGGTTTGATATTATTTTTTAAAAACTAATCATCATTAAGGTTTAAAATCCCGTACACAACGCATTACATTTTCTTTGCTGAACGCAGTAAATGGTCAAAAAGCCCATAAAAGCGATATCAATACCTGCGTATTTCACTCGCTCTGAATAGACCTGCCTCGAATGAGGTCGCGCTGGCTTTAATGAGGACCAAACGTAAGTATTAATACTAATGGTCTTTGCTTTGGCACGGTCCAGATATGGCTAAGGGCTTTCGGACACGAGGCAATGCAAGTATTCGATACTGGATGACTTGAGTCTCTTCGCGGCAATCGCAGTTAATGCAGTGGAAGCTTACACAAATACAGGTTGTCAACGCAGGCAACGTCAGTAATCAGACGGGTAAGATTTTTGCGACGTGAGTCGCTAGGATAATTACTACGTATAATAAGGATAATAGATATTGAGATGTATTCGACGGTTCAACTGGTGGTTGTCAGGCAACACAAGTCTCGAGATGTCTCGGACCTATACGGAGTACGTGTAGCGACCTCACATTTACGACGCCGACACAACGGATAGATGGCGCTGAATGCGACGCCTCAATACAATGTACGGATTTTTCATAGTAAAACTGAATCACGATATTAAGATTCGCAAGCATCGCGACTATCCGACAACACCCAGCGGGCATAGCCGCCGCTTTACCGGGCTAACACTATTTATATATTTTGATCAATTATTTGTGACGCGAGTACACAAAGATGTCATTGTGTCGTAACTGGGTTGCTATGGCAAGAAAACATATATTATTCAGCTTTAAGTTGGGAAGATTTCTTTTGCATTTAGTCTGGGATCCCAACGCTGCCTTGTGTAGAGTGCCTAATCGTAAGTTCACTGGGACCGCGGAAACTCTGCGATAATAATGTTGAATCTTTTATAAAGTTCGGTGTTAAATGGCGTCGCTAATCTATTTTGCAAATGGCGTTGTTAGTTCAATGAATGACGTTGATGTTGTTATTTATTTAATTTGTTCAGAGAGATTGGACTTTATAAACAAAAATATAGAGTTTACAATGAGATTATAAATAAAGTTGTTATTAAAAAAAAAAACTTAGTCGGTGTGGGGTTTCATTACTAATGGTCAATTTACTAAGGCCTCCAAATAACAACATTTTTTGGCACAAAATTGGCTCACGTATTGACGTGAGTTTATTTTCTTGCGTCCCTATCACTTAGATCTACAGTCAATATTATAGAGCGAAGTGGTAGGATAGATTTAACCATAAGCTATTAACAGTTATATTATTATAGTAAACAATGAATAAATTAACAATTTTAACAACGAATGTTGGTGTGCTAATAAATTTCCCAATAAATTAATATCGTTGCCTGAAATATGCCAATATTTATTATATCATTATAATATTATTATATTTTCCCTGTAAGAAAAATTAACACAAAATAAATATTCAGCTAACGATATTTGAGGAAGCGTCGTCGTTACGACGACAAAGTGTGTATTCACACCTAACGTCGCTTGTGTGACGAATAATGGCAGATTGACGGCTCAAATGTTTTCTAATACATTAACTTTCCTTCACTTTTATGGACATCATATTTATATCTACATAAATGTATGTAGGTTAGGCGAAATATATATATTATTACCCTACGCGTGTGTGTTCTACATATTTATGATTTTAATATCAATACTGTAATGTTTTACTACACCTATCAATGTTTTATTTCTTCCGCTCCTGTTTACGTACCTATGTTAAGACGTAGGTATGAAACCCTTTAGCAATGAATGTATTCTTCTTATTTAACGAAATATAATTATTATTAGATAATGAATATGGTTTACTGCCAGGGATTATATGCTACGCCGTAGCAGACTACGGTGATGCTAACTACGGCGTAGCTTTCTACAGCGAATCTTGCTACAGCGTAGCGTACTTTTGCGTAACCCTATTATGTGTGTAACTATGTGCGTCATTTGGTAGATGAAAAGGATTACATTTATTTTAGGTATCGACATAGCTCAAAGAATTAGCAAGCTGAAGTGGCTGTGGGCTGGCCATATCTCGCGAAGAACCGACAACCGCTGGGGTAAACGTGTTCTTGAGTGGAGACCTCGACTCGGCAAGCGTAGTGTAGGACGCCCTCCGACCAGGTGGGATGACGATCTGCGAAAGACTGCAGGCAGATGCTGGATGCGGCAAGCTGAAGACAGGGTGCTATGGCGCTCATTAGGGGAGGCCTATGTCCAGCAGTGGACAAGTATAGGCTGATGATGATGATGATGAATTTAAGTGAACCACCTCTCGTGTCAGGGTTAATTTTGAAAATAGCCCTTTCGTAATTTGCCCTGGTCTGGGTGACATTGGGATCGCCCCTAGTCCATTGCACGTTATGCATTGTACATGTATAAGCTTTACTTAGTTTGGGACCATACAGTTATTTGGTTAGACTGGTGACATAATTATTTATAACGATTCCCATTTACAGCGACCTTCGAGGTTAAGTAGGCAGGTACAAACATATATGCTAATAAGCAAGTTCTCGAGCCCCGAATTTGGATCAAATTTTCCTTCCACTGGGATTGATCATTAACCTTTTTACGAATTCAACAGTAAATAACGTAACAATGTCGGTAGGTACCTATTTAGGGTTCCCTAAGGATCCCAGTCCAGAACCTCGTGCCTCGATTTACTGACATAAGCGGATCAAAGTAATTGCCCTTTTGCTTTCTGCTGATCGAAAACTGGAACTTACAGATTTATGTTAAACCCAAAATGGATGGAAGCAGAAATAATCTCAACCAGCCTACTTACCGAAATTACGCTGCGGCTTATGATCTAGAAAAAAATATATTATTTAAAATTATGTGCCATATAGTAGGTAAGTGATAGCCGATTGGTTAAGCACGCGTCTTGCGGGCTACCAGGGCCCTAACCACGCTAGCAACTCAAATCGTAATAGAAAGGCAAAAGCTAGCGATTACGTTTCAAACGGTTGGCAAATATTTGGTACCACGCTAGCGTCTCATTTGCGAGTGGCTTATGTCATCGAACGCTTTGTAGTTTTTTTTTATTTGGATCTGCGTTGGTAACTAAGTTTGGCTTTATGCCAATGTTCATAAAAAAATATCTGTGAGTGGGGGCAATTGGACGAATAGTAGTGAAACATGATTATTCGAGTTCCCCCAATAAGTCTGGTAATATTAGGCCTAGACAAAAACCTTCATATAAAATTTGAAAATTATATTTACTCGACATTGGCTAAATGCGTAAAGCAAATCATCGCAAATAAACTCTAAAAGTTTAAAAACTTAACTTAACTTTAAAAAACGAAGTCAGTCGCAACCTCAATGTCAAACGCTAAGAATCGTGAGTGTGGTACCAAATCAATGTCAGTAGAAATCGTGAAGCGTGTGTCAGCAAAACGTCAAAAGCGGAGCGTTTAAAACGTAACCGCTAGCTTTTGCCTTTCTATTACGATTTGAGTAGCTAGCGTGGTACGGGCCCAGGTCTCGAGTTCAAACCCCGGCTCGAACCTCTGGATTTTTCGAACTCTATGTGCGAATCATAATTTCTATATGAGTATCACTTGCTTACGGTGAAGGAAAACATCGTGAGGAAACCTGCATGTCTTAGAAGATTTAACCGATTTTCGAAAGACATGTGAAATCCGTCAACCCGCACTGGGCCAGCGTGGTGGCCTGTATTCCCCTCGTGTTGAGGGGAGGCCCGTGCCCAGGAGTGGGACGTCAAAAAGGGCTAAAATTATATAGTAGGTAAGTATTCAATGAATACTTTTGTTTCGTTCGATTTTCTTTTATTTATATTTTACACTTTCTGTGTAGGTACTTATATTATTGTAAATAAGTAGTTATTTTATGATGAATTAAGAAACGTATTTTTGTTTAATAGCTCTAGAAATAGGTGACGATGATGCTTATTCTAAGCACACAAACTAAATTAAAATAAACGTAAGTACCTACTCCTCCCTATGTCCCACTATTTAAGTCGGCAACGTGCGATCAATGCCTCTCGTATTCAAGTATCTATAGGCTACGGTAACTGCAAAACAGCAGGCGAAACGACGACTTTGTTATGTTAAAAAACTTCAGTCATTAATGTCGTTATAAAGTATCCACATCATATAAATAAAGACATAAATAAATAAATAAAAAATCATCAGACTAACATACTATCTCGACGGGAATCGAACCCACAACAACCCGGTGCAGTGAGCCGTGGGGCGTACACTCAAACCACTGCGCCAAGCGGCCGTCAATAGATAGTTGGAACGAGATTAACAGAACCATACAATTAAAGTAACCTCTTTTCTCCTAGTTTTACTGACATTATATCTTGTCCTCTTCACACAGTCACCTTGATTATATAATAATCACATCATCAAGGTGAACTTAGCCAAGCCGATAACACCTTTTCACACGTGGTACAGATAATTACTAATACACCAACAAAATACAGAGACAGGTAACATAGTGAGTCGACAACATTAATCACCTATTCACTCACTAACTAAATAGACACGTCAGTGCTTTTGGGGGGCTAACAACATTAACTTACACTCACAAAAACTATGGCACCAGAATTGTAAACCTTTTGTGGTAAGCATAAGGTTTGTGTTATGGCATATGAGTTTTTCATGTATTCATAAGTTGGTCAAAATAAAAGAGAGAAAAGGTGAAGAAAAGGGACTTAAAAATATTGCCTTAGTGTAAATATGGGGACATTGGTTGTTTAAGCATAATACCGACCTAACTCTTTGTTTACCTTTAATTAAAGTTATGTGTGGGTTTTTAATATAAAATCTAAATCTTTATCTTGTCGTGAAAGTATGTAGCATTGCCAACGCAACGTTGATTCCAAAACAAAAAGGAATATCTATCGTGAACCGGATTGATAATGTAATTCACAGGTCAGCAGCTGACGCGACACAACGCGTTTTAACAGCATAAGGTAGCCGAAAACCGTTTAATTTTTTCAAAAATTGTTAGCGGATAGAGCGCCATGTACCCACTATATAAAGCGTTTATAGAGTCTATTGTCATGTTTTTGAATAGAACCGATGTACACGGCACTCTGTTGTATGCTTATATCAAACTTGTTACTTGAAACTGGCGAAATTGGGCCGCATTTTTAAAGAAATAAGAAGACCGTTTGCACCGTTCATTAATCTCTGATTATTAATTCCATCCTACAGGAAAATACAATTATAAAAGGTAACAAAGATGTACCTTACCTACAGAGAAAAATGTTAAGTAAATACCCGAGAGTCTCTTAAGACCTTTAATAATTCCGTTATCAGAGCTTAAAACAGTCTACAAGAGCACAAAAATAGAAATAACAAAAATCAAACTGAATTCATACGAAAGAATTCCAGTAAAAAATATTATCGATATCTAATCGAATAGCGGAGGCTCGCAGTATTATCTCTGCGGTTTGAGAACAAATATTTTCAGAAACATTGTTGCATTATACGTGAGTCTGTTGTGGACATTAAATATGCGAGCCACGTTTCTCTAGTTGCTCGTTTCTGATTTTATTCCTCGGAATAGCGAGTTGAATCATCAAATATTAATTTATGCTCGAGTTTCTTAACATATTTTTTGGTTGGGTGGATAGCATTCAAAAAGTGGTGAGTATTCACTAAGATTGCGTGGAAAAATTACGATGCAAATGTGCATGAAATACTTTACTCTATACTTAAGTTGGAAGAGTGATGAGGCAAGCTGGTTAACCGCTTGCCTTTCAAAAAATAACGTAAGCTCAATTCCTACCTCAAATCTCTGGGATTATTTGGAATTTTGAATCTAATAGGGCTATGAGTGGAATCTTTATCGTGTTGAGGGGATGACGAACTGTGAGAAAAAATAGGTAACTATTTATTGATGAACATCATGTAACAATTTGCAGTAGGCACATTCTAAAAAATACAATATTGTTCAGCTTATTGAAAGAACGTCGTCGTCAAGAACGCATTTTTTTACGTATAACTGTTTAATTGCTACCCGGAAAACCCGCTTTAGTGGCTATTAATACCCCTTTCACATGCACCATAGACCTATTTATACCGATAATGAGTTATTTTTCTCACTAATTGGGGTCAGTAAACGCGTGCTACACAATAATAAGGTATTTTTTATTATTTTATTATTTTTTTAAAAAAACCTGTATATTTGTAAATAAAGCAGTGATAGCCGATTGGGTAAGCACTCGTCTTGTGAGCTACCAGGTCTCGGGTTCAAACCCCAGCTCGGACCTCTGGATTTTTTATTTATTTGTTTAGTATTGTATTGTATTTTATTTATTTGATTATTTATTTATTTGTAAATAAATAAATATCGCCAGACTAGCACACAAATGGGAATATATGATCGCAAACTAAGCAACTCTTATATAAAGGACACTGTAAATTAGACTGAGGAAGCCCAGTGACACACCAACCAGGATAAATCACAAAAATAAAATCGATTCTAACAGCAAAAGACAAGCAAGAATTATTCCGTACATATCCTGTTGACCCATTACAGGTAAAGGTGTCACAATAAGTACTTATTCTAGGGCTAGTTTTCAGTACGAAATATAGCTATCAAACATGATAAAAGTTAACCACGTGTTCTGTTCAAAGTTTTGTATAGAAATACGCAAGAATTCTGTCCTCGATCAAACTCCCATTAGTATTCTGTTCGTGTATGTTGGGCTTCAGATAGGAAACACTCTAAATCTATTTCTGAGCGTGAAAATGTCATTGTATAATTTATATTTCTGTGAAGATATCTACGCGTTAACTTGGCTAGAGAGGCATGCAATTAGGGGACATCGTTGTAAACCCATATTAAGTGGAGTCTATTTCAAAGATTAGAAAAAAAACAATGGCTAAAGATGCAGTAAGAAGAATTGTTAAATTAAAATGGAAATGGGCTGGTCACATCCAGAGAACAACAGATGAAAGATGGTCAAAAATTGTAACAGACTGGTGGCCAAGAGATGGAAAGCGTAAGCCAGGCAGACCACGAAATAGATGGGATGACGACATAGTAGAGGCAGTAGGTAAATTGTGGAGTGGAACGTTAAGAGATAGATACAGATGGCAGCAATTAGAGGAGGCTTTCACCGCTATAAGCGGTCCCTACACTAATAACTAATACTATTAACAAACACTATATTTAAGAAAAATACTAACAATACTAATCAATTCAATACAGTATTAAATTACATTCAAAAACTCTGTACTTTTTTAACTACAAACAGTGTAAGGGAAATAAAAAGCTTATTATTATTATTTCAAAGATTGGTAGCTTGTAGTAGTTTAGTGATAGTTCGTATAGGGCAAGAAGCTGTGATTATTTTGCCAGAAGATGCGTTTAGCCACCCTTGCTCGCTGTCATTAATGCAATATAATTGCTTAACATTCTAGTCGCAGACAAAGCAGTGTCACGGCCAAGAATTTCATATATTATATATCAGCTTCTCGGTCGTGGCGGTCAGTATGTACTCTGCATAAGTCAAAATGTTTGCATAGGATGTTGTTTATTTTAACAAGTTATTGGCCCGAAATTATTTTGTCATATTTTTACCCGGTTTTAAATTCGCTTCAATATACCTAGTATTATTATTATGTACCCTTGCGTTCGAGACCACTTAGTTAGCGTAGCGTTTGTCTTTCGATTGCTGTTTATTTAACACCGTCCAATTCATTCTTTATTTTATTTAAAATTTGAACAATAATTTAGATGGCTCGGAAATAAAACAACTCTAAGGTCGATGAGAGATGAGAGACGTGCATTTTTACGCACAAATTAATTTATTAAATATTAGCAACAAATGAATCATCTATTTTTTTATTTAGGTACTGTGGTAGGTATCGGCCTATCCCACCGTGCGCTCCATTTCATCTGGCCGGTTCGCACGGGCGCACGGAATATCTTTCAGAACACGTTCGGAGCCCGCCAACTGAATTCGTGATGCTACATTTTACACGATCAAATAGAAGAGTGGTGGTGGATGTTTCATAAAATGTTACTTTTTTATGTGTACCTACCTAGTGCAACAATGTGGGCCTTGAAAGTAAAAAATAGCGCCATAGATTATTTTTAAAGTATACAAATATTATTAATATAATAAAGTTGGCCTAAAAGCGTATGATGCGCCTGGTGTTAAGCAGTTACCGTAACCCACAGATGTCGACCTTAAGGGGAGTTGGTCAGAGGGAAAGGTATGACGATACGATGAGAGCCGGAAGTCTCTCACTCTTCGTACAAAACGCGCTCGTACTAGCTAATAGCCGATATTTTATGAGAAGGCGGACCTCCTACCCTGGATGTATATGGGCGGTAGTCAATTATCGACAGCTCTACCACCGTGAACGTAAATTAGTTCTTATATAATGAACCTATTAATGTTAATTATAATAATGTAGCCTTTTTTAAAATCATAATTGATTGACTCAGGCGTTACTTTGCGGAAATCCATTGTAAAACAATTTAGGAGAAGGACCCACCACTCACCCTTGGCTTGTTAACCTCCAAAATTATAAATCAAATAGGTTTTGTTAACCTCTTCCATTATCGATCAACCTATGATCGATAATGGAAGAGGTTAACAAAACCTATTTGATTTATAATTTTGGAGGTTAACAAGCCAAGGGTGAGTGGTAGGTCATTCTCCTTATTTGTTTTTTTTTAAAGTCCCATATCTGGGCACGGCCCTCCTCTCAACACAGGGAGGAGTCAGGCCATTATCCACCATGCTGGCCCAGCTGGCGCTGTGGGTTAGCAGTGATACTTAATAGTGTTCAAGCCAAAAGGGGTCCGAGATTAATCCAGGAAGCAGTCTTATATCACTTTTTATATTTTATATTACATTTTCACACTATTGTTTTGCTTTCATTCGGTAATTACGTTATGATGCTATGATAAAACCGTACAACTTCTTAAGAGGAAAATATCCATGATTTTTTCACGTTCCGTAAATATCCTCCGTCTTAAAAGTTCGTCATTATAATTTTATTGTTAGGTATTCTTTGTCAAAGTTCGCCGGAGTTTCGGGGAATAAAGTTATTTATTAATATTTTATGAGATCCTATCTCACGGTATACCGTTCCACTAA
Source organism: Notodonta ziczac (assembly GCA_918843915.1). Taxonomy (NCBI): domain Eukaryota; kingdom Metazoa; phylum Arthropoda; class Insecta; order Lepidoptera; family Notodontidae; genus Notodonta; species Notodonta ziczac. Next base: position 9,251,651 of record OU974050.1, on the reverse strand, counting down.
GTTATGCTGGGTTCAGACGAGCCCAGTGATCTTGCAAGCCATTTAGTAAGAGATGACGATGAAGCGGCGTGATATATTTATTGTCTCATTCTTTTTAGATATTATTTTTCATCACATTTAGACACATGTATTCATTCACACCACTTTCTGATGATGGGTAAATTAATTGGGAAATTATATGTTTCTCCAAGGCTTTGCTTTATTTTTCCACTTCAGTAACATAAATATATTAATGAAGATAATAAAAAGTACTACGAAGCGGCCAAGCTGTATCTCTGGTTAATTCCACTGGAATTAGATTAAATGTGGTTTAGATTTTAAGTTGGACTCCAAGACACTAAACGATGAAAATCACATGGTAATCTGTTCAGTATTTTTTTGCGTGATGTGCGAACTAACAGCCACAAATTGTTTTGTGTATGATTAGGTACCCTATCCCAACTATTTTCCTAGAATACCTTAAATGTACAGTCACACCTTTTTACAATTTTATAATACCTAGTATAGATTAGTAACACACGCTAAAGAGGACCCCCTGTTATCATTTTACAGAAATGATATACCTTACCTACTAATGTCATGTAAACCCACCTATATGATATACCTATAAAAATAGCGAGATAGCTGGAAAGTTTGATAGTTTGAGGATGAAACAGTTTGTTTGGGAGAATGACGGATTATCGACTTTCTGGAAAGTTAATAGTGTCGTTTTTATTATAGTCAGGTTTTGACGGTAGATTGGTTGGTAGGCACAAGTAAGGCAACACACTGAAGCTATTATAATATTTATGTTAATATCTACTACCCTTTGTAATTATTGAATATAAGCAACTGGCGATTTTAAAAAAAATATGACATGTAAAAAGACAAGCCCGCTGAGTTTCTTGCCGGATCTTCTCAGTCGAGGTCGCGTTCCGATCCGGTTGTAGATATAAGGAAAAAAATATATGTAAAATTGACAATTTGTAAGTGCCCAAGTAGGCCTAAACAAAATAAACGATTTGAATTGAATTGAAGTAAGTATGTTTATTAAAGTTCAAGGTGAGTCAACTTCTGTACCTATACTACCTACTATGATCCGTACATTCAACGCAATAGTAGAATAGAATAAAATAACTCCTTATTGCACACTAAAGCTCGGAATATATCTAATAACATAAAAAACAATAGTGTACATTGGGCGGTCTTATCACAGATTGCGATCTCTTACAGCCAACCAACAGAATTATGTCATGTTGTCAAGGTACCTAGTAGTCAACAGTGTATTGATTATTCAAAAATTAACTTATATCATATATACTATACAAATATATGTATTTGTATAGTATATATGATATAAGTTAATTTTATACAGTGTATAGTTTGTATGTTATGTATGCATAACATAAAAACTATACACTGTCATAAATAAATACCAATGATTTAAACAAAGAGCCGGACATTATATATAATAATACATAATAAAGTGAAAACTATGAAGCCAAATCACGATTTGGCTTCACAGTTTTCACTTTATTATTTTTTCATAGTTTTTTAGTAGTACCTACATTTTAAAAACCAATATTAGTCGCGTTTTATGTATCGCGCGTCAGAGCAATTAGCTTCGAAACGTCTCTGACTACGCAGACATAACTCAATACCTGAATACTCGAGCGCGGCTGCTCGGTGCATGTGGGCGCGCCTAATAGCGTGTTCAACTTGCTACATCTTAATATTATCTTGTAAAATAGTTGCACGATCTTGATTAAAGGCTCCGCTCAACACCATCCCGTCTACATTTCATGCTGTTACATACTAGAAAACTTGCCTTAACTAAGCGAGGCTAGGAAAAACGCGGAATACATAAACAAACATAGTGAAAGCTCGGAATTTCGCGAGGCGAGTTTTGTTGTGAAATCTTCAATATCAAATCACAGCTCTCACTTATACGCAAAATTGTTATTGAACGAATATGAATAACGATAATATGTATAGAAAAAGAGGAGTAATTTGGCGTATGAATACTGAATACTTTTAACAAGCTTTCATAAACATAATCGAATCGAAACTGAATCAATGGATGGATTTAATATTTTGTTCTACAAATAATGAATAATAATAATAAATATCGCCAGAACGACACACCAACTGTATGGTCCCTAACAAAGCAACGTTTTTATTATGGGTATCGCACCATTGACTGGGGGCGACTGGGGGCCTACGCTCAACCCACTGCGTCAAGCGGTCGTCAAATGGTATATACCTAACTAGCGACCCACCCCGGCTTCGCACGGCTTTCTCTTCTATTTGCAAGCTTAATTAGAATGTATTATACATATAAACCTTCCTCTTGAATCACTCTACCTATTAAAAAAACCGCATCAAAATCCGTTGCATAGTTTTAAAGATCTAAGCATACATAGGGACATACAGACAGCGGGAAGCGACTTTGTTTTATACTATGTATTGATTATTATGTGATCTAGGATAAGTATCAATGCATATTTATTATTATTTATTTAAATATTAACAATAAAATTTTCATATTTCATAGCTCCAACGTGTGAGTGTCGTCGCTCAGTACTCACTAAATCCGTGCTTCAGCCGATTACGGAAATACTGCTTATTTAAAACATAGAGTCACAGCTTAGCATCAGGTGGATCGTACGATAATTTGCCGACTTGAGTAGGTAGTATTCTCTTTCATTCGCTGACCCCATAATCTCAATGTATAGTCTATGGAAATTGAATTTGAGAGGTAAAGTCTACTATAATCAGAACTCAGCCTTCAAATGTCAGAAATTGAGATTTACATTTTTTTTTTGGTTTATACGTTAGTAGTCGTTTGTAATGAGCGGTGTCTATCCCTGTCTCTCTTGTAGAGCGTGCCTAGAATAAATAAGAGCGAAACAGGACAGCCACATTATAAGTTAAGCAATACATTAGTAATGGCCTCTGCCGGGTCCATTAATATTTCATTTCCACCAGTGAAGGTATTTTATGGAGCCCCGTGGGTTTGGTAACCGTTAACATGATTATGTTAAAATAATACTACGTTGTTCCTTTTCTTGTTCATATTAAATTTAGTTTATGTTGAAAAAATAAAAGCTATGCCCGAATACTGTTGAGTACTGTTTGAGACAACTTTATCTGTCATTTTTTTATAGCGCCCAAAGATTTTAATTTGAGTATTAATAACTAAACAAATACATAATCCTTAACCGTTAGTTAATTAAACTGGAACACCCTATCAATTGGTTCAAGCTTTTGATTATGACTGTGTTCATGAAAGGCGTTACACAAAAAGGAACCAAATCAGGCATTCAAAAACCATCCGTTTGTCAAAATACTCCTCAAATAATATAAAATAATTTAATTTAAATCCTCTTAATTACATAAAGCGGCCCGCCCTCGCCATTAATCAGTCGTACGGACTCGTACGAGGCGCGGTATTCCCAAAACAATGATGGCATCCACCTCTTAAATGCCAGCACAATAGCCCGCGGCTTTATATTAAATCCTTTCGTTATAAGGGTCTGAAAGATAATACCGCAGGTGGGATCTTATTACCCGGGCCAGTTGGAACGATCAATTATTGAAGTGAACAGGAATGGTGGGCAGGAAACGACGAAACGTATGAATGAAATAAAATGATAATATAATTACGACTGTGTTACTTGAGGGGAGGTTATGTTACGATATTGAAATGCTTCTGCTGTACTAACGGAAAATATTTATATACCATCAGAATATATTTTTTTGTGGTAGGTACATAATGTTTAGCATTTGCTAAATATCATGCCTTGTGTTTGAATGTAGACCCTGTATACCTACCGTATTCGAGTGTACCCCTCCTTGTCAATCGGTAGGTGATAGGCTTAAACCTAGGCTTAAACGAATGGGTGATAGGTAATCCATATTGTTGTCTTAGTATTTGTAGTATCACAGAAGTTGTAACCATCCATAACAGCATTTTATGAAAAAATAAAACATGACTAACTTTTTAACCAACAAAACATAATTGTTATATACGGCAAAGATGTAAGAAAGCTGTAGGTACGTAGAAAATATTACCATATTTGTACCTTCCTGCCCTGTATGTGAACTTATATAATACAACTACTTCCATCCACAATACAGTCAAGTTACCAAGTAACGGCTAAGTTACCCGCGCTGACGAGCCGTGTTGTTCCCCAATTTCGTTATGAACTTACTTCATCGCGTCTGTTGCTAGTTTTCTCATAACTGTACCTACCTACGTTTGTTGTGGAAAAAATACAACTGTTCTTTTGTTTTCGAGTTATTCAAGAGACAGCCACCTAATTGAAAACAGCTTACATCAATCAGCTATTTACAAATAAGAACTTAAGTGTTAAATCCTCCATAATTGTTTAGTTTGTCCGTATTTGTGATTGTGTTTTGCCCCAATAGGAAACAAACCCGAAACCACCAGGTGCAGGAGTCGAGCGTTATAAGTAGGTACTTGTCCATATATTTGCTTTCGTTCTCTATATTTTATAAAAAAAAACAATTAAATTAGCCCGTCGTTCCCCTTCATTCGCACACGAGAAAAGAAAATAACAAGACGAAATAATCACAAAGAAGTTCCAATACTCATTAACCCCAGTGAACAAGGAAAGCGGTGGTGCGCTAGTGAACGCTAGCGGGCGCTAGACAGCCACAATCGAAGCGCAATCATGCGTAGCGCCGTAAACGCGCAAACAAATCGACCAATATATTCTGACGTACAACTCGTTAATACCGGGTCAATGGTCCTATTTCATTGTTACGATAAACGGAATAGGTGCTTTCTCGTGTTTCCTACACACCTACTATTATATTATAACTTACACAAATACCCTCGACATATACAAATAACTATCTTATTATATTAGCTTCTAGCTGAGCCCGCGACTTCATCCGCGTGGAATTTAACTTGACAAAAATTGAATTTAACATTTGCGAGTCGATGTTTCGAGTTTTATATACCTACTATCGTAAAAGCCCGCTCTCGCGTTTTGAACCCGCGTGACAGGCAGCATTTGTAATCTTTGTAAAGAATGAATCACAGTGTTTATTCACAGTGTTTTAATAATTCACCACATAAATTAAAGTAAACTACTACAAGAGTTACACAGAATCAGACAATATTTACAAATTACAACAACGAAATCCCGACATAACAATTGAACGCGGCGCGCGCGGGAAGACCTCTCTCGATGGTCATGGAGTTCTCGCGCATGCGCAAATAATCAAAGAAACTCCTAGAGGGGAGTCAATGTAGGATCTAATTAACTAATTTTAAATATTGCCGCGCATCCGTTACATCTTTTTTTTAACAATATGTATTAAGGCTAAAGCGCCCATCTAGCCCTATGCAAATTTTTTGAGGTTTTTTAGATTTTTTTCAAAATCTGACAATAATAAAAGGCATATTTTGTAATTCGCGACAAATACCGTGTACAGTGCATTTATTAATATATCCAACTTACTCTAAAACATTTCAAGAACGACAGCTATCCAGATAATCTGGCAATTTTTGTATATTTAGTGATTAACTAGTATCATATCCACCGCGATAATATTTAGAGTAAAATAAATGTATTAATAAACGCACTGCATACTGTGTTTGTCGCAAATCACAAAATGTTGTCTTAAATGTTTTAAAATTTTGGATAAACTATAAAAATACTCGAAAATTTTGAATTTCGCGGGCTAGACAGGCGCCTTCACCTTAAGTTACTTCTTATAACATCAGCTATCTGCCAGTGAAAATCCCATCAAAATCGTTCCAGCCCTTTCAGAGATTACCCGGAACAAACATACAGACAGAAAGACATACAGACAAAACTATTTTAAACCGCGTTTTTGTTATAGGTACCGTATGTACTTTCATTATGCATTTAGTGAGAAGGTGTTATTTGATATTACAAACAGACACTCCAATTTTATTTATTTGTATAGATGTATAGATACACAAATACCCCCGGCATATACAATTAGCTATCTTATTATAATTATTATTTTTATTCCGGTATGCGTATGATCGTAATTATAATAGCGCAGAACATGAAACGCAGTTATAAGTTAATAAGTTACTTTACGCTTATTTTTGGTGAGAAGGTGGTGCTACCCCAATCGAGTAGATATGTGTCGTTCGCGATTGACCGAATCAAAAGACCCGGGTCGCAAGAACTGAACGACTGATCGGGTCGTTACGAAAATAATAATCCGTTCATTCGATCCTTCCATCTTTGTTTAAAGAACGGCGCATAATTTGAATTTGAATTGCGACTGGCGCCAAGAAACAATTTTATGGAAAATATGACTTATTAAGAAGACATTTAGATGTATATTTGCAAAATGTTACGCATTTGTTTAGGCGTGCACCTGCAATATTCCAATGTTGACTATTTTATTTTAAAGCATATTGTCTAAACATTAACGTTCTTTTTCGTCTGTAATAAGTTTGACTATTTGATTTCTTTAAATTTAAAATTTTCAATAATAATACTTTTTGTCAAAGCAATGAGTGATCATATGACCCGCATGCAAACAGGTGAAAGTCGACCTCTGCCAGAAATAAATGAACTTATTCAATCGCTAAACCACGGCATAAACGAGCGATTTAAGGATGTGAATTACATGGATCTGACTACGCAAGCCACATTCTTAGATCCTTGTTTCAAAAAATTTGGGTTTCCGAACGATACTCGTTTTGAATCCACTTTAAAAATCATTCGGCAGAAGATTTCCAATACGAACGAGCGATCTACTCATTGATTGACCTACCCAGGTGAGTGCATCTGCATAGGTCGTGCTTGAATTTGAACCAAGTAGTTAGATTGACGCCAACGGCTCGCCTTGAAAACTATCAATCGATTGAACGGGTCGAATGAACCGGGTCATTTACTAAACAGATCAGTACTGATCTGGATCTCCAAAATTGAACGAACGACACATGCCTACAATCGAGCTAACTCGTATATGAGGCGTAGTCAATCGACTCTACCACTGTTAATGTCGCAATGACACCTAAAGTAAAATTGTTTAGCTCAGTAGCTATATCCTAAAGAATGAGTGCGAGCAGGAAGTGGATAATGGGGTATTACTCAAAGTCGTATTTCGCTCATCCGCCGTCGATTAAAGGATTACAATATCGTTCGCGATGAGCTCCCGAATACGGACGCCGGGAACGAAATTAATGTTTTTGTTTTATGTACCCAATTTGGAGGGTTATTTTGCGATTGTATTTGGAGTATTGTTTTTAGAACTTCCGTTACGTTGATGTTCCACTGCATCATAATAATTATTGCTTGTATTATTATACAAAAAAATATTTTAGGTAGACAGTTTTAATTAAAATTTTATTTTTATTGTATTTGCTTTCAGGGTACTTTATTTAAACGAAAGCTACTGTAAAATTTGTTAATTAGTATAAAAATTATTCCGTAGAATATGTACCTTCTTCAACCAAAAGGGATTATTTACAACTTAGGTACCTACGCACTTCAGAGTTATAATTAATTTGAAAATGTCCGAATCCATCAGGCCCCTCCGTTTTCCCTTGAAAACATGGTCCCTCAAAATGTCCACCAAAAAAACATTTAAAGGGTTGCTAATTACATATGAATGTTGTAACAAAATGTTAGAGTCCTAAAACAACTGTGTATAAAGTTAAACCGAATGGAGAGCCATTTAACCTGTCGAATTAGGAAGTTCAAAGTGACTCTATATTAATTAAGCACAACATGTACTGTGTCTGCACACGTAAAGACAGTAGTAACTGGCAATATTCACTACTCGTAAATTACTGCATTTATTATAATATTCTAAGCTATTAGGTACGATGTATCTAGACTGTGCTCTTCGGCAAACTAAAACAACTTACACACTTACACAAAATATCCTTATCCTACAATAATTAAGCCTGTAGTATATACAATGCAGAGCCAATAAAAATAAAACTGTTTACGTACATACACTGTTGAGTGTTACATTAAATAGCGCTTGCTCTCCTAGTTTGTTGGACTGGTTATATAATAAACAACTTTTGTTACGATAGCTCAGGTGAATGCGATTGCAAAGATGTGGCTATTTTGTTTGTTTCTATAATAACTGTTTGGTCACTCAATTTTGAAACTCGAAGCTACCTTGGAGACTAACAATAGGGTACTGCACAAAAGTAGGTATGATACAATTATTGCAAACACATTTTATGAAACTACAATTTATTTATTTTTATTACTATTTTGTTCAAAATATAAAAAATAAGCTACTAACCTACTAATTACATAATAGTATAAAACTCAAATTTTAACTTAGGAGTATTTTAATAAAACATCTAATTTTCACTCAAGCTCGAAATTCAAATCGCTTATGAACATATTTCGCCAATAATTTGGAATTGCTCTGGGACTAGGTGATTTATCGCCGCATCACAAATTCCGATACCCTGGAAACGTAACTGACCAATGAAATCCCGCACCGTGAGTGACGCAAACTGCGTTTCACTGGCGGCCAGTCAATCGCGTCATTCCAACCTGCCAATTACAGCGCTGACAGATTGGAGGCGACAAATTGAGGAGACGCATTCAGAAGCGGCAAATTCAGTAGGCATTCATTATTAAAGATGAAATTCTTGCAAGTTACGTGTAATGGCATCTTTTGACGATTATTAGAACTACCTCTCTTTATTATGATAAGTTTAGTTATGTACTTATATCATGGACTAGCGGCCCGCCCCGGCTTCGCACGGGTACATTGCGGTTACATTATTCGAGTTTTAGTAAGGATCCCTAATTTTTTTGAAAATATATTATAGCCTATGTCACCCTGGGATAGTGTAGCTACCCAAGAGTGAAAGAAGTTTTCAAATCGGTTCAGTAGTTTCGGAGCCTATTCATTACAATCAAACAAACAAAGTTTTCCTCTTTATAATATTAGTATGATTAGTATGATAACGAATTATTATATTTGTTAAGTCATGTAATAGTAATTATATTCAGAGAACATTTCGCCTCAACACTATGTTTTGTTTCCATGCAGGAAGTCAAAAACTACATTTTATGAACAAACCCTTGATTGAATTCGAAACAAAATTATACCAGCCCAGAAAACTATGTGTTATTGTGGAGCATCCCATACAAACTCAAGCAAACTCGTCGCTGTGTTAATAAACAAAGTTGACCAACAGTTGTATTACAAATAAGACCGCCGGCATAATTCCAGGACAGTAGGTACACAGACCACGATAGCGTAATAAAGTCCAACGAGATATTCTAATTAATTATAAATATGTTATTTTGGTTCTTGCAACATATTTTCCAACTGCTTGGCGCAGTGGTTCGAGCGTAGGCCGCCCGGCTCACTGCACATGGTGGTTGCGGGTTCGATTCCGTCCGGGGTAAATTTCGGAAATGGCCTTTACGTAATTTGCCCAGGTCTGGGTGTCTCTGGGATCGCCCCCAGTCCATTGTACCCATAGTACAAGGGTTGCTTAGTTTGGGACCATACAGTTGGTGTGTCAGACTAGCGAAAAAAAAAACCTTAAAGTATAGAATTCTACTGGTCATAAACGTCCTTATTATCTGTGCTGTACCCATTATTTATTACACATCCTTAGCGTCTACTATGTTTGTCTGTCAAGAGTAAATTTAATTTCGACTTTAAATAAACAACAAAAAAATAAGACTCCGATAAAAAAATGAAAACAGTACAAAGTTACAATTTGTGAATTCACCGCCATACGTCATGTAAGTGCAACTGAGACAGAACGCTCTCACTTTTATATTCATCTTTGTCATAATAGTATTTAAGTAATTGAATGTAAAAGGTATTCTAAATTCAATATTAAGCCAAGCACCCAATTCTTTAAGGTCAGTCCATCTAAACCGGACTCTGTGGCTACCCTGGACACAGCACTAACAAACTGTGGACCAGTTCGTTATCTGTACAACAAGTTGTCTCGCCATTCCTGTTCCGACTCGGATAATAGAACAGGTTGCTGTTGTGTTTCGCCTTTCAAAGTTTTCTATTATGATGCGCTAATCTGTTTCAAATCAAGCAACTCTTGTATATGTATTATTTCCTTTTTTCCGGCCATTGTACGGTACCTACCGTGCAATGGACGCTCAGAAAAGGAAAAAATACAGAACGGCCCTTTTGGTAATTTTCCCAGACGGGAATCGAACCCGCATTCACACTGTGCTTCGAACCGAAACCAGTTGACAGTTTTTATAAAGGAAGGTCTACAGACGTTAAAAACACGAAATAGTAAATGAGTATAAAAGTAACTAATTTTTATATTACATCGTGAGCTTTTTGAGGCTACGTTTTACTCCCAAATGTGTTCAAATAGTTGCACCATCTTCGCCTCAGCCCGCCACGATGTCGGTAACTATTTTGAGTGTTCAGGTATTGATACGAATGCCCACCTTCAGCTCCCTTCTGCTTTCCGGTATTCTCGCCCAAAGCAGTAATCCGAATAATGGAGCGCAAGGTGAGTTTCTGACGAGTTCCGTCCTATCTAACATGTAATATGTGATTAGAGTTTATTACTAGGCATACGAGTATAAAATACGAACGAGTAAATTAAATAACTAATTACGTATGTTTAGCCTAATCACAACAAATTTACGGTTTGTTTACTAACTCATATGATTAGTTATAATGCAATAAACATATTTTATTATGCTCATTAGAACGTTTAACGTTTCGGGGTAAACGGAACGGAAAGATGGTAATCATGGTAAATAGCTTCCGCTTACCTAAAAAGGTTAACAAGTTGGATAAAAAAAATGTACGGACTGTGGACCAAGCCAATAACAATAACATACTTCCGCCATCTAGTTGATTTTTAAGATAACTTTTTCGCAGTGTTACAAAATTACTAATAGATGCTTCGAGAAGGCGTAACTCTTTTCAAGCGTGATTTCTACTGTTTAACTCATCGCAAAATAGCTTTATTCTCGGTGAAATTAAGGGTCATATGCGTTCTAAGGCATACAAATTTAATAATACTAGAAAGAGGAATCTTGCAAGGTAACAGGACTTTTCAAAAATGATAAATACTCAGTTCTAAAGGAAAACAGTGATCGTGTCGCTTTGGCAATTTCACACATAGATACTTTATGATTTCAAAGCTATATGATATGATGAAAGCAATGAATTTACCGAACTTGACTTTACGGCAATAAAGAATGTTACGAACACGTATAATGTGAACTTGACACATTTAGAGAAGTTTATTTTCTCTTGGATCCTGCATAACACTGTTCACTTCACTTCACTTTTTTTTAATCTGGCTTTCATCGTTAGGTAGTTGATGATTTTGCCAACAACAGAGTTTTATGAGACTGATAGTCGGTAGGTGAGGCTATTTTGAAAATGATAATCAAAAAATTTTGAAACTGGATTGTACGGTTGAATATAGTTACATTATATAATTTGATAGACAGGAAAAAAATATGATATATGATAATAATATGTATCGTACTAAAACAAATAATTACTATAATAGCACAAACGAAAATGGAACGTAAAGCAAGATAAGTACAAAGTGTAGCGCTACGTCATCATTGACGTGTTCTAATCTCGTGTCCTGCTCACTTGACAGTTTTTTACATAAAAATGACAGTGACATCATGTTTTCTTGCTGGAGCGAGGGGCAGATATAGAACCAAGTGTACCCGGGTCATTCCGTAGTTTCGCACCAAAAGCAATTCCAGGCTAATTTACCCATGAAAAAATACTTAATTTAAAATATTATTTGCGTAATAGGTTAAAACCTAATAATTCTAAAAGGAGTATTTCTAATATTACAGTTTAATTGGTTAATTTTCAAAATAAATAAATAAAACTGCCTGAAAAATCATTCCCCTCTGCGTCCAGCGGGGTACCTCGGTTGGTTTTTTAATGTTCATTTCTTCAAACTTAAATTGCTGGCTGTAATTAATACGTAATATTAAAGCCTATATCATCAGGTATTGATTGCGGATTTTGAATAAATTTTAAACACAATTATAATTACAGAAATTTTTTTTTTTCTTTTTGTCACGACAAAAACGTCATTACCATCCGCACTCAGAAACTCGATAATTTTATATAAAATTTATACGTGCCCGACTATAGTTCAGGTCACAATCTGTTTATACTTATTAGCTTGGCATGGCAACGGGGAGAGGTGGATGTTATATCAATCCCTGTTGAAATTATTTACAATCTTCGGATTGTTTTTAGTGTTTCGTCCATAAATCGTCTCATTGCATTCCTTCGATTTTACAAGCTACTGTAATAAATAAAAAATATATATATCAAAAAATGTTTCCCTTATTAATTTATTTAGAAAGTGTTTTCTTAAATATTTGCTAATATATGCGATTATGGAGTTATCAAGGAAAAGGTTAAATTTTCTCATTCATCGCTCCTTCATTACCATCCTTCCCATCCATTTTTTTACGGGAAGGTAATGAACTGCTTTGGAGAAAAATGAAGTTTTATTTGATTTAGAACGATTTTGTTATAGTCTATGTGAGATTTATAATTTTGGGTGGACTGAATATGTTGAAATAAGTAGTCTTTAGTTAATATTTTAATGGATTTGTTTTTATTTTTATCAGTAAGTATTCAAATGGCGAAAAGACGTAACATTTTCGTAACAAAAGAAGAAACATTGGTAAAAGATTGGCTGCGTAAAATAAGCTCATATAAAAATAATCTGGATTATAATATGCTCTAGAAAACCATGAATAAAGAAAAATATACTTATCTGGAAGGGAGAAGATGTGTAGAATTAAATAAATTATGCCTAGGGAACAGTGAAAACGATGAAGACGTAGGCAAAATTACTCTTAAACTACTTAAAATGGAAGGGAGAACAAAAAATAGAGAACATATTAATGGAAAACTCACCTACGTGAAAAACCTGCAAATCTAGAGCATTGTCAACCAGATTCCTTTATGCTTCCTTAAACATGACCAGGTCCAAGCAATCTGAATGTATGTATACGATTACCTTAGTCCAATGTAATAAAAAAGTTAAGGAAGTATTGAAGATATACGAGCATAAAATAAAATAAAGGAAAAAGTAAAAAATCTGCTGCTGTTTAGCGAAACCATTTCGTTATGGGACTAATCCCACAACACACTCCCGCCACTATTACTCCTGCAAGCTAGAATCAGCAATGGTGTCAAATGACGTCGAGGTTTGGGCCATCGACGAGTCCAGGGGGAAAATAAAATTGTCTTAAAACCCGCACCAATTGTATTAAAGGAAACACTTTAAATTTAAAAAAAACCCTAAAGCAACAACTTTTTAAACTACAAAAGAGCAGATAATTTTAAAACAGCTGAATCGATTTTCATGAAACATAGCTAAGAACACTCGATCAGAATACCTTTCTAACAAAAAAAAAACAAATAAAAATCGGTTCATCCGCTTGGGCGCTACGATGCCACAGACAGACACACGGATACGCATGTTAAACTTAGAGGACCCCTCTTTTTTCGCTGGGGTTAAAAATAGGAGGAATTGAAAGCAAATATCAATTTCACATATGGACAGAAATAACTTTATGGGCTGATTGCCACAGAAGCGAGACTGTAACAGTTGATTGATGACCGAAAACCAGTTGTAATTGGACCTGAGCTGATTATACTTGATCCAATAATAGTGTTTCCGCAAGGTCTGTGAAATGAATAAATAAATAATGCGACCTAATTTAAATATGGCACCTTCTATATTTAATTTTCATAGCCTTATAATATAGTATTTTTTTTATAATCCGCCTTCCAGTCTTATCAAAATAAAAATCTGATCAATAAATAAATAAAATAAATGATTAATTATAATTCCTTCCTATTTCATAACTTGTTTGGTGTATTAATCCCGTCCTAAATCATTACCATCCATTACACTTTTCATCACCATCCATACGTAAAATACGTAAAATTTCAAGTGCAAATATCTCAGTAATTAAATAACTTACAAAACTGCCTCCCAGTTTTTATGACTCAGGTGACGAATTAAATTCGATTATGAGCAAAAAAAACATGAAAACTTATTTTTTTTTTTATTCCGCGGAACGTTCGAATTTGCACGAAACGGCGGAACGACCCACCCCGTTATTTTTGTATGGAGTATGTGATCGGCAATGGCTGGCGATTGGTAGACAATGATGTCAATTCATTGGTGGTAAAATGACAAATAAACTAATTACAACCTCTTTAAAATATAAAGGCAATTCTTTTTATAATGTAAAATATTTTGCATGGCGCCTTAGTAATTTTTAAATATGATGCTACTACACGTTGACAAAAAATACTGCAACATCGCGACGCCACTGTTAAGAACTTTGCGACGCAACTTTGAATTAATAGAAGCGTCGTGACGCCATTGTTAAGAACGTCACAAAACTATAAAATCAGGAGCTTCACTATACTACGGCCTCATTCTTAATATCATCTGTTATTTGAATAAGACGCTAAAGCCATGAAGGAGACGATAGTGTAATCAGTTTAATCAAGTTAATTTTATTCTCCGAGTTCACATACTACAAATTTTTCTCATCATAACGGCCCTCGAGCTTTCCGAGCCCGATTAGTCGCGCGTTCCAAGTTCACGGATCATTAAGCCCATCGGACCGCCTCGCAGGGCCACTTTGTAAGGGCCGACATATATAATTTATATTTTTGTACCTTATGTGTAGTGACCTGGGGCACACTGCTTCCTGGGACTAATCTATGTAGAGGTACGGAAAGATGAAATGCGAAATCGTTAAACTTGAACAGGACGGTGGGACGTTTTAATAAGTTCGATATAAATGTGCCGCAGGTTTTTTGATATCATAATATGTTATTTTATGGATATGAGCTTGTAAGGTAGGTATCTTATAAATGTTAAATGTTTTTCCGTATTGAAATTTTATGAGAGCATATAACAACAATTTGACAGAGCTAAAATTTCTTAAATTTATGTTCTTTATTGAATATTTTGTATTTTGAAAGGTCCTAAACGCTTTACGAGGTTGAATAACATTTTAAACGGTAAGATGTATCATAAAGATGTTCTACAAAAACTATTCTAAGCAGTAATTAACGAGATTCACTGCACTCCTCATAAATAAGTGTATGTTGTGCACGCAAGTCAAAACTGCAGCCGCCCGTCGGCAAAAACGCTGAACGTGAGTTACACGGCTGATTAAGTTTTAATCAGAGTTTATTGGCGCGTCCAGAGCTCATGTATAAACCATGTTTTACTCTTGTAACAAGCTTGTGGCTCGCTACAATCTTGCTAAAACGTTCTCATAGTAGTTGCTTTTTGTGAAGCGACAGAGTCTGTGAATTGTTGCATTTTGTAGAGATTAACATACTTACCCCTATATTTTTTTCTTAACGCGTGTAACTGTTTACACATAAACTTTTACTTCATTTTAAATGCGAAAGTAATATAGGGTATGCCCTTAAAAATATCACATGGTAAACAAAATGGATCACATTTTAATAGAGTTAGTCTGCTATTCGAGCAAAATTTGTTCAAGCTTTTTTTATGAATTTGCATTCGTTGCCTATTTGAAGACAGCTTAACCATCAATTTTCACGGCTGATTGAGTTTTTATAAGAGTTTATTGGTGTAACGTCAGCAGCGACGGAGTTCATACTTCACTTACTATAACCCTTCTATGTACTATAGACTCTAGTAGGTAGGCACCTAAATTGTAGATACCGCTGTAATGGTTGTAATTCCCTGTCGGTTATTTTATATTTTTCATTACTCATACTCTGAAAGTAGGTCTGAAGTTGCCTGAGAAGCGGGTTGAAAGTAATACTTTTCAGGCCCGGGAGTTTCGCTTTCAACTGACAGCTGTCAAATTATAAAAAAAAAAACTAGTTCCATTTTCACATTTCTATGGAACCATGTTCAAACTTTTTCTACAGTCACTCAATTACAGCACGATGTAAAATTGAAATAACATAAAGTTAATGCAAGAATAATTTTTTTTAAATGACTTAATTATGATTTAGTTTCAACAATTTCTTTAAAATAACATAGATTTGGGCAAAATATTTAAAGATGAAAATGAAAAATAATGGCTAAATAATGAAGTTAGCCAGCCAACGAAAAAAAAAAACAAAATAAGCGGCAATCCGATTTTTTTTTTTCGAGTTGTAGAGTATTGTTTATACTTCCTTGTATTATTTCTTTAGCTAATTCCTGTTTTTATTTTTATTTTCCTTGTATTCGTAATGAAAAGCACAGTGTTTACCTCGGGTGAAAGACTTATTTTGTCCCTCGAACTATTAGCGCCCTCGCTACGCTCGGGCGCCAAACCCCGTCTCGGGACAAAATAAGTAACTTTCACCACTCATGTAACAATGTACTATTATTCCATCTCATATCTTAAATTCCAATGTTAGCTACCCAGAAATTCGACTTTTCAATGCAAAAGTTATTTGGAAACTTTACAACGGTTATCAAAGGCATCAAATGTGGCTCTTTACGCGGAGTTAGCCCCTTAATTAATTTTTAATCAGAATCTATAGCCTCCGCCCAAAGGAGAGGGGTGAGAGGCGCGGGGTAGCGGGTTGGGGGGATGGAGATTGAGTTCGTTCCACGGAATTTTATGAAACTTCATCCCGTCGGTAATGCTTTTATGTTTAACGCGAAAATCGCTCCTGTATATTGCACTTTAAACATTATTATCGTGCAACCGCGTTTCATTATAAAATACCTACTGCGCTCACGTCGAAGCTCGCATCCTATAAACTGAAGCTTAATTGTTTTTGCTTAAGCAAATACCGTCTTAAGACAGTTATCTAAGTAGTGATTGTGTCCCACGTAAAAAGGAAATTTTGATACCTGTATTTTCAATATACTACAATTATTTAACTTAATAAATGACTATTTGACAGTAGATGTCATAAACGTAGTTTATTTAAATTTAATACACCTCATCAGTGCAATCTTAAATGCCTTACTTAACTAGCAGCCGCTACAGGCCTCGGCAATGCAATTTGGCTTAATTAACTCATTAGGCCAAAAATTGTAGCCCTCCTTACCTCGCTCCGCAGAATCCTTTGTTAGTGAATGGGAAGTTAATTGTGTGCTTAAATTAAATATTCATTTAGTTTAAAAGCTTGTTTCGAATCACGTAGTAACAAGTGGTTTGTACTGGCTATGACGCCATCACTTCATTTCGACATTGCACAACTGGTCTTCCATCTATCGAGAAAAGAATTAAGACTAATTATTTGATTTATCACCCTATAAAACTTTTATACAACCTTGTGTATTCAAAGTTTGTGAGTCTGCTTTGTTAGTCTATGTCTTAGGTTTCAAGCTTAAAGTCTGCTGAATATAAGGTTCCGGGTGTGATTAAATTTTCTGTTGGTGAATTATAAGTAAAAATAATCCTACTAATATTATAAATGTGAAAGTTTGTGAGTGTGGATGTATGTATGTATGTATGTTTGTTACTCCTACACGCAAAACTACTGAACGGATTTGAATGAAATTTGGAACACAGATAGTTTATAACCGGGATTAACATATAGGATACTTTTTATCCCGATAATCCCGAATTTTTTGTTACGTTAAATACTACGCGGACGAAGTCGGGGGGCACAGCTAGTAATATAATAATTTAGCCCTTTTTTGACGTCCCAATCCTGGGCACGGGCCTCCCCTCAACATGAGGGGGATTCAGGCCATAATCCACCACGCTGGCCCAGTGCCGGTTGGCAGATTTCACATGTCTTTCGAAAATTGGTAAGATCTTCTAAGACATGCAGGTTTCCTCACGATGTTTTCCTTCACCGTATTATAAGTAGAGATCACTATACATTTCTGATATAAAATAAGTAGGTGCTCAGGTTAATAGATAAAGTATGTATTGCTGAATAGATATATATATACGAGTACTAGCTGTGCCCCGCGACTCCGTCCGCGTGGAATGCGCTTTTCTGTTGAAATTTTTCCTGAATTTTCTTTGCTATAAACCTCACGAAGCCCGAGACCTTTCTAACGAATGCAAAACCGTGGAAATCGGTTCGTGCGTTCTGGAGTTATAGCGTCAGGAAGGAAAACCCGACTTATTTTTATATAGTAGAATATAGATACGAGTGTTTACGAGTGTTTACTATTCAGAATTGAATAGGTACAAAATACCACCTTATTACAATAGCGCTTACTATCTATTTTTCAATATCGTGTAATGTGTCGAAGACGCTAGCTTGATTAAACGTTAATCAACGCGGCGGCAGCTGCCAAATGCATGGAGGCGAGAATGAGCCATGTAACACTGTAAAATGAATTCACTTAGGAAAAGTCAAATGTGTTTTAATCTTCTTACATAGCATCTAGCAAGCGAGCAGCGAGACAATTTACAATGCAAGCTGACACAATCAGCTTGATTGCTTTTGTGCTCGCTTGCAAAGCTCTTTCGAGCTCGCTCGGACCGCTTTTTACCCGACTACGGTGAAGTGAAAAGGAAGGGTTGTGTTTTTAGCAGTCCATGTATGTACGTAGGTATCATTTTTATGTTCCAACGTAACGCCTAAAATACCCATCCGATACTGATGAAAGAGGTAAGCATCTATCCATTTGTAGATACAGAGAGAAATATCTCATCTATGTTTTATGCTGTCGTATCGAGTGAGCTTTCTAATGAGACTTGAGGAAATTCGGAGTTTATAAATATAAACATAATATAAAATAAAATATACCAAGTGGCAGAAAAAAATTATATAGGTACTATAATATTTCAGCGTTTACTAGCGCTATCTATCGGCAGTTCTGCATATAATTCATGAGAATTCTAGTGAGAAATCCGTGAGTTCAATCCTCAAGTGTTCTTTCGAGACACACCTATGGCATCGTAAAACGGTCCCTAATCCAACTGAAAGCTTGAATGTGACTTTGACATTCGTGTCGAACAATTTCCCCGCATTTCAACTGTTCCCCACTGATGTTATATTATTCACAGAATTCCTGGGAACAACTAATAAACTTTCAATTGGACCTTCATCAAATGGTACATATTTAATACATTGGTTCATTGACTGCGTAGGTATCTATGGACTAACTTGTTAATTGAATATTTGACTTATATTGATTTTTTTACGCGTTCTAACTAATGGCGATGACGTCAGCCCCTAGCGCTATATTGTTTTCGTTTTACCCGATCGGAAATTTTAACGTTAGTATTTTTGCATTTTTTTACAATTTTGTTGGCATTATTTCACTTTTCGTAATCGTATAAAATAATGTACATATTTTGCTCTAACTATATTAATCTAATACCCTGTTTCATCCTTGACTGCTCTGCTCAGTAACGTCAAATGGTATGTTATATAAGGAATTGGAATACCCACGGAATTGCAAATTCGATTCCTCTATATATTCCGCTGAAATATCTAGTTTCTGGAAAAACGGGTATTTAATAAATTAAATTAATATAAGTCTAAAATAAGATCTTATTTTAGACTTTCAAGATTTAAAAAACACTAAAGAGTTAGCTATTATTTTTCTGTATGATGTGCTACGATCTTTGTCATTTACTTGCTACGGCGTACTACGCTCGTAGACAGACAATGGCAACGATCAAGTGCCTACGAAAACAAATTCGAATCATTAGGTAGTCGAACACAAAGTGTGCTATCTAGAATGATTTGCTTAAGGTGAAGGCGCCTGTCTAGCCCGCGAAATTCAAATTTTTCGAGTATTTTTATAGTTTATCCAAAATCTGAAAATATTTAAGACAACATTTTGTGATTTGCGACAAACACAGTATGCGGTGCGTTTATTAATACATTAATTTTACTCTAAATACTATCACGGTAGATATGATACTAGATAATCACTAAATATACAAAAATTGCCAGATTATCTGGATAGCTGTCGTTCTTGAAATGTTTTAGAGTAAGTTGGATATATTAATAAATGCACTGCAAACGGTCTTTGTCGCGAATTACAAAATTTGCCTTTTATTATTATCAGATTTTGAAAAAAAAACAAAAAAACCTCAAAAAATTTGAACTTCGCGGGCTAGATGGGCGCTTTAGCCTTAAATCGTTCTAGTGTGCGTGTAAATACACAGTCACTATACAAACATACACGCATAAAATCTCATTACGTATTGAAAGACCCCACTTTCTAATGAGATTTTATGCGAACAACAATGAGTTTTAACATAATTAAAGTTGGCGACTAGCGAACACTCGGCGCTGCCATTGTGCGGAGCGTATTGTTGATTTATAATTGTTACCGTAGCTTTTTATCCCTTATTGTGTTCAGGGAAATTGCGTTCACCTAGTTTTTTGACGACCGCTTGGCGCAGTGGTTTAAGGGTAGGCCGGTTGCGAAATCGATTCCCCAGTTACAATACTAACACCTCTCAGAACTATATTCCTGCGAAGTTCTTAGTTTACCAATAACCCTGTATGAGGTCTTATTTTAATAATCCTCGATATTTTGCATAGCTCCTTAGTAGATGCTAAAGATGGTGTACCTGCCATAAAAACCAATTCGATGAGTTTCTTTTTAACAGCTAACCATTGATCACTTTTTTGTATCGCTTCTATATTCAGTCGTTAGATTAGTACTAAAAGTTTTTTTTTGCTATAGATTAATCTTGGTAGATGTGACAGACAATTATAATGGGAAGGAAATTAAAATCAGATTGTCCATTGCCCACCGCAGTGCAGATATTATATAAAATGATTCTTTATATTCTAACAGAAATATTTTTTTAAAAGCCCCGAGATTCACTTACTACCTCAGAAACAAATTAATCGGCTTTGACTTGGAACTCCGCTAATTAAGATTAATATCAGTATTCTATTTTGTCTTTGTTCGTTGATATAAGAAAGCAAGATAAAAACGACGGACGATTTTAATTAAATATTATGATGAACTAGTTTTGTAAAAATATTTATTTCATTACTCATACTCTGAAACTAGGTCTGAAGTTGCCTGAGGAGCGGGTTGAAAGTAATACTTTTCCGGCCCGGGAGAATCGCTTTCAACTGACAGCTGTCAAATTATAAAAACAAAACTAGTTCCATTTTCACTTTTCTATGGAACCATGTTCAAACTTTTTCTACAGTCACTCAATTACAGCACGATGTAAAATTGAAATAACATAAAGTTAAGTATTAATTAAAGAATATATAGATAAGACTTAATTATAATTTAGTTTCAACAATTTCTTTAAAATAACATAGATTTGGGCAAAATATTTAATGACAATGAAAGATAATGGCTAAATAATGAAGTTGGCCGGCCAACGAAAAAAAAAACAAAATAGGCGGCAAACCGATCTTTTATTTTTCGAGTTGTAGAGTATTGTTCATACTTCCTTATATTATTTCTTTAGCGAATTCGTGTTTTTATTTTTACTTTCCTTGTATTCGTAATGAAAAGCACAGTGTTTACCTCGGGTGAAAGACTTATTTTGTCCCTCGAGCTGTTAGCGCCCTCGCTACGCTCGGGCGCCATACCCCGTCTCGGGACTAAATAAGTCACTTTCACCACTCGTGTAACAATGTACTATTTAAAGTATAGTTACGTTATTAAAACATTACAGTTTCTTTTATGCAAAAATTAGTAAAATTGCGTATAAATATAGTAAAAATAATGACTATAAGTCATTTTCGTACTACGCCCTAGTATTTTTTTTTACTAAAAGTTTTGTAAATAATGCAAGTATTTATGTAATGCCACATACGTTATTCACAAAACGTTTGGTAAAAAATACTCTAAGGAATTTTATTATGAAAATAATTTGCTTTACTTGTTACAATTCTTTGGTTATACCTACCTAGATATTTTTGGTAAAGTTTTCTCTTAGTGTATATATAAGCCAGAGTTGGGCGTTGGGAGTTGGGCACTTACTTCTGAAGACCAAAACCAACCCTAGTGCAAGTAGTTGTAGGTTGGTTGTATCTTGCAGAATCATATGGGTCATTTGATCCATCCTACATAATACCTATCTGAATATATTTATATTCAGGTGAGCATCTATAGCAGAGCAAAAAATCTAGTTCTATGATTTATATCTGTTATTTTTAATATTTATCTAGTATCTGCCCACGGATGTAGAAGAGTTAAATAAGGTACCAATTCCGATCACAAATAGAAGTAAGATATCTAAAAGTACTCGAACACCCAACTTTCAAAGTACAATCGGTGAAATTCGTCTATCGGAATGAAGTATAAACCGTTTCCTCTAACAGGTTCCTGGGATTCAATTTAAAGTTGTCGGTACCAGCTTTCACGTTGCCACGCGTACTCACACCCGCCGTACAATACAAGTGTTATTGTTAACCGACCTCGTTTACGGCAAACAATTATCGTTTAAAATTCGCGGTCGCTGATTGGTGGTTTGTTAAACTTTAACAATAATTGACGAGTGTTTCCGCATTGTTCGCGTTTGTAATTTGGGTAGTTAATGTTATGTTCTGTTTCATTTCCTGTATATTTGAAACAGAACAATTCTGGTCTAAGTTACATGAAGCTAGTGATTTAAATAAAAATGTTAGTTTACAGCTTTTAAGATTTGATTTACTAAGTAATTTCTAATTACAGCAATTATTTATCTAGTGTTTTGTATTTACATAATATATTTTGCTGCAATATAATAATAAAACATTAACCAAAAAATACGATAAAGAATTACAAAAATACGTTTGCTTTCGTTATTTTTAATAGGTATTTATTTTCTCTCAGTGTAAAAGTTCTGTCAGGGACTATCATAATATTATTATGTTCGGATATTATGTCGTCTATTAATACACTATGTCTAGTCACGGTTTCGGGAATGTCCAAAGCCCCGCGAACCCAGGGGAGCCAGTAATCCCAATAGAACCGCGTCAAGCACGAACTGGAGATTTACAATAGATTAGTGTAATGATTAATTAATAAATTCCTAATTTCTATTGTAATACCACATGGGTGTGTAAATTAGCGTGATATAGGTGGGTTAATTTCGATGGGTCGCCGATGTTATTTAGGGCCCAATTTAATGGGTAAATCCCCCTCAATTGAAGGGGGATTTGAATAATAGGCCAAACCACCAAACTTGTCTGGTGTGGGTTGACGAACTTCCCACGTCTTTCGAAACATGTAGTAGACTCCCTTACAATGTGTTTCTTTAGCCTTTAGCAAGTATCCTTACAGTTGTTCCTTAAGTTGGAACTATAGTCTAGTCTAATCTCTAGACTCCAGTAATATTTGAAAAGTCTAGGTAATCGGGAGCTCTGAAAGAAAATGTGTAATTCCGACAGCGCACGCTCAAAACATTTATCCCCAAGAAGAATTTAAAGAGATCTTCAAATACACTTCGCATCGTGCCATAACATTAATAAATCATCAGAATATCCAGCGCGGTACATTAGAAGGAGTCGTAACACAAAGAATTACTTACCGCGCGTCCCATGGGCGAAGAGGAATGAACTCCAAATTGAACGTAAACCTAGAACAAAGAGTGTTGAGAGGAAATAAAACAATTTTTGATGGACCGAATCGATCAACTTAAGAAAACTTCGTCAGGTAATTCGAGAACCGTATCTTATCTCACCGTATCATTATGAATGAAAAGTATAAGACGTGGATTACAATGAATATCAAAATAAACATTTCCACGAAAAAAAATTCAGAGTTTTCATAATTTATGATACAAAATTGTGAAATTGTAACCTTATTGTGAAATGGAAACACCCTTGTATCTATGGTAAAAATAAACAGAGGTGCACTGCAATGCACATACATTTATTTGATAGTATTATGGTCCTTTTGTAATAGGGGGTAAAGGTCTAGGACGATTTAACCTTGCTCTTTCACGCATACTCCGCTAGCCACGCAACAAGATACTTTGTCCTTATTATTCGCTGCATACTCTGGTATGAAGCGCTGTCACTGTTTAATAGTATAACAATAATAATTCTTCTTCGCGAAAGTTGGTTGAACATGTTTTCAAACTTTGTCCAGTACATCTCGCGTCCAGTGATTATATCGACCAATTGCCATTATCAGAGTACATTTCCTCCTAAATGCTAGGGGGATTCAGACCTGAGCTAGCAAAGCAAGGGATGAATATTTCACACGACTTTATCTCTCTAATGTAGTTTTATCCCTTATAATATAACATAGTAACGCTTGTACTTGTACCTTACAATGGACTGGGGGCGATCCCAGTGACACCCAGTTCGGGGCAAATTACGAAAAGGCTATTTCCCAAATGTATCCCGACGGGAATCGAACCCGCAACAACCCGGTGCAGTGAACCGAGCGGCCTACGCTTGAACCACTGCGCCGAGTGGCCTACGCTCAAACCACTGCGCCAAGTGGTCGTCAAATGATAAAAGATGAATCCATCCCTCAATCGATTAATCAAGTTAATTTTATAAATGGTAAGATAGATGGCGCGTCATCCATGCAAACTTGTACAGCAACCACAATAAAACGAAAAATCTAAACACACCAACAAGATCTATTGCATGATAATCATGTACTGTCCGACGACATGTTTATGCAAATAATAACAAATTACTTAAAGTAATGTAGCTATTAAAACCATACATATGACAGTCTATCCACACACCTGAAAATAGTACATAATTATGGAATGCAATAATGTATTAAAAATATCGTGAGTGCCTAAAGTTTTCTAAAATCCATTATAAAAATAACTTTCCCATACAATAATCTCAACAATAAATAAAAATAACATAATTTCAGCCACCCTTGAGGAGCGTGCGTCGTTCACAAAAGCCTTGTCACTTATTCAGTGATAATTTCTGCCGACAAATTGAACCGTGTATTGGTTCCTTCGGGGCCCGCTCCAACGCAAAGGATTGGCGCGTAAAATACAAGCGTATAATACGCGCTCAACGAACTGCCGCGTATAATACATAATGTTGAGTTGAGTGTAGTACCTACATGGGATTAGATATTTCTGGCAAAAAATCTACGTATGCATTATTAAGCGACATTTAATTCCAATGAATGATTTGACGACCGTTTGGCGCAGTGGTTCAAGTGTAGGCCGCTCGGTTCACTGCACATGGTGATTGCGGGTTCGATTCCCGCTGGGGCAAATTTCGGAAATGGCCTTTTCGTAATTTGCTCAGTTCTGGGTGTTAATGGGACCGCCCCAGTCCATTATACGGTACCCATAGTACAGGCTTTGCTTAGTTTGGGACCGTACAGTTGGTGTGTCTGTCTGGCGATATTTATTATTATTTATTTATTAAATGAACTTCCAAGTGCTTGTGTATTATTTGTAGCCAAATGTGCGGACTAAATGTAGTAAAGAGAACATCGCGTATTATACGCGGTAGTCAGTTGGACCCTTTATACCTGCACCGAATCTATCTTTGCCTTGTAAAGCAAATACTCCAACCGCTGCAGTAGTTAATGGAATTTGTAACTGCTTCTGTTACATACAAAGGGATCTACACATATATTTCAATTATAAGGAATTCACAAACTTACAGAATATTTATATTATGCAAAATTAAAACAAACGTATGATATGAAATAATGTATACCAATCAACCAACTTATATTTGACATCCAATATACATCTGGTGAGGAAACGAATAATTTCTTGAGTTCTGAAATGCTTTTAAAATATTTTTTTGAAATCCTTTTCGCATTCTGGAAAACTAACTGACACGAGATTAGCGTAATATTATAGAAATATAAACTGTGCATATTATAAAAATGGACACCAAAAACAAGGTTCGGATGACTTCCTTACCACCGAAAATTTTTCGAGGTCTGTGTTCGTGACAAAAAAGTTCCGTTTTCTTTATGATACAGCGCCTGACGACTGCCAACAAAACAAAAGAATACCTACTCACGTAAGGCCAAATATTACAATAAATAATATCACATTATCTCGTTTCGGTCTAACAAAACTAGACTCCATTTGCGTGAGAGCGAGATCCATTTACGCAAAAGTGGATTTATCGAGCGGGTGCCAAATTTCAATACAGATTCTTTGTGTGCTGTTTATTGGATTATTGGTGTCAAGTTGTGTAAAACTATCTGCGCAAAGTACATCACAAGTCATGTAAGTATTTTGGCTTAATTTTTGATAACTGAGATTCGAGTGTAGGCCGCTCCGCTCACTGCCCATGGTGGTTGCGGGTTCGATTCCCGCCGGGGAAAATTTCGGAAATGTCTTTTCGTAATTTTCCGTTACTTTTCATAAAGTATATATTTTCATACCTAGAAATTAGTTATATAGCAGAAGCTAGTAGAAGTTTTTTGTTGTTGTTTGTTCTAACGTTGTTCTCAACGTTTATGTAACTCTGTGATTTAACTAAACCTGCAGCAATCCTGAAATTCAGAACTTCAACAACTCTACGAACTGTAGAACACAATAGTCATCGGCATACAAAAATCCCAATCAATTGCGAAAGTTTGTTAATTAAAAACGATATTGATAGCGGCGCGGCGTGTTGAGGGGCGATGTTAATTGGTGTTCAGAGTGTTCCGTCAGCGGTTCCCAACTGACCAACGCGATCGTCTTCGTAAGTCTTGCATTGCTCCAGTTATAAAGATATAAGGATGCAAGAAACGAAGTCCAACAAAGACTATTCTTGCATCTACAATTGAATATGTTTTTATAAGTATTGTTAGAACATATAAGATATCTTTATAAGCTTTGAGGTGAAGGCGCCTATCGAGCCCGCGAAATTCAAAATTTTCGAGTATTTTTATAGTTTATCCAAAATCTGAAAACATTTAAGACAACATTTTGTGATTTGCGACAAACACAGTATGCAGTGCGTTTATTAATACATTTATTTTACTCTTAATATTATCACGGTGGATATAATACTAGTGAATCACTAAATATTCAAAAATTGCCAGATTATCTGGATAGCTGTCGTTCTCGAAATGTTTTAGAGTAAGTTGGATATATTAATAAATGCACTGCACACGGTCTTTGTCGCAAATCCAAACCAAATTTTCAAAACAGTACCTATCTAGTAGAAAGGATTTAAATACTAATATTCCAGTCAAACTCTAAATCTTGGTTCTTCAACTTGTAAGCTTTGAATAATTATAATCGTCGGTCGAGGCATTCGCTGGACGAAGCTTCGCAGATAATGCCGACGCTTCACTAATTTGCAAGAATTTCAACTCCCGATTTTCTTGCAACTATCATTAGTCTACAGTTTAATTACGTTCTATTCATTGAGAAGATCCCTGTAATACTGCACACAAGTAATTAATATTCGCATAGATGTTCATCTTGGTCTGGAATAACGAAAGGCCAAGACTGATTTTTTGTCACTTCATGTAAAATTGTAAAACAAAAGTGTAAAATTGTTGTACAAAATATGCCATGAATAGGGAATTCGGGCAAAAAGTGCGGAAGCCAGAAACACTAAGACATTTTTAACACTCGCGCTAATCCCCCGACTCACATTCATCATTCCCAAAATTTCTCTCTTTGTGCAGACTTTAGTACGAGTTTGAGCAAAAAAAGTTAAACATGGCCGCTGGGTACCAATTCTAAAACTCCTCGTTATTTACGAGGAAATAATTAAAAAATGTGTTCTTTTAAAATAGCAAATCTTTGTTATTTTAGTAGAATGACATGAAGTATACTTTTATATTTGCTGCCTTGAACAATATCGTGTGTTCACTTAATACAACCCTTCTCTTCTGCTCATTAGATGAACAGTACCAGGGCCAGTTACCCACAAAGGTTACAGCTCTAGCGGATACTTTGTTTCACATTTTCAGTTATTGTCTCCAACAATTTTCCCTGTTATTCATATTGACGAATGTTAGACAATGTTGGGAAAACGTGGTATGATATTACAAAAGTTTCAGGAAGGTTTTCTTTGAAGCTCCAAGATTTATGGCAGTGTTTTATTTTCTCGTTGAAATGTAAGATCGTCTTTTATTTTGTCCCTTGAATATATTTTCTTTCGAACAAAGAAAATAATTGTTGGTCAAGTTACGAGTCGAGTCGTATTTTGTCAGCTGCGGAAACCAGATATCATGTTCGAGAAGTTAACACGGCCATTTTAATTTTGAAAAAATTGGAACCGACTTGATAAAAACCACTAAAAAGTTAGAAATAACTAAGGAATAAAATAACCTTATAATTTATTTCATTTAGAGTCGGTGCTACTGTCGTTACACTACGTTAGGTTACAACAACTTCTTAGGCACCTACCTACTTGCTTGAATGGACACTAGGAATGGAATATTTCACAGGTAGCGTGTGAAAAATCATATTATATAGGTTTTCATAAGTAGCACTTGCTACCGATTTAGGTAGAGACAGTTAAAAATCATTGTTATTAAATCGCAAAGCGTTCGGTACTGTCACGGGTTTTATGATAAATCATCAACCAGTGACTTCATAGGATTGCGTGTCATAGTGAAAATTCACTATGAATAAAATCATTGACTGTGAAAAATCACAGGTGAAATAACAGTGAAAGAATTAATTAATTACACGTAATGATAATGAATTGAAAATAGCAATCATTTCCATGCCTAATGGACACGGACTCCAAATTAAATCCTACTAATATTACAAATGTGAAAGTTTGTGAGTGTGGATGTATGTATGTCTATGTATGTATGTATGTATGTTTGTTACTCCTTCACGTAAAAACTGCTGAACGGATTTGAATGAAATTTGGAACACAGGTAGTTTATAACCGGGATTAACATATAGGATTATTTTTATCCCGATAATCCCGAAATTTTTGTTACGTTAAATACTACGCGGACGAAGTCCGTGGTCACAGCTAGTAAATTATAAAGTTAATTATAAGGCTAGGCTTGTGCTGCGTTGTGCCGCAAATCGCAACTCTCGTAGTTGTGTCGCGACGCTTGCCTAGTGGCGTCCCATGTCTCCATAGTGGCGTCGCGAGGCTTCCATAGTGGCGTCGTGACGCTTCCATAGTAGCATTGCGACGCTTCCATATTGGTGTCGCGGCGCTCCCATAGTGGCGTCGCCATGTTACCATAGTGGCGTCGCGACGCTTCCATAGTGGTGTCGGTACGCTTCCATAGTGGCGTCGCCATGTTACCATATTGGCGTCGCGACGCTTCCATAGTGGTGTCGGAACGCTTCCATAGTGGCGTCGCAATGGTACCATAGTGGCGTCGCGACGCTTTCATAGTGGGGTCACGACGCTTCTATAATGACGTCGCCATGTATCAATAGTGGCGTCGAAACGCTTCTATAGTGGCGTCGCTACGCTTTCATAGTGGTGTCGGAACGCTTCCAAAGTGGCGTCGCGACGCTTCCATAATGGGGTCACGACGCTTCCAAAGTGGCGTCACCATGTTTCCATAGTGGCGTCGGAACGCTTGTATAGTGTCGTCGCGACGAAAAGAGAACTCTCGTTTGTTCCCTAAAATCTAATTTCAGGTAAATACTTAAAACGATTTAGAATAGAAATATCATGTATTATAGAACTAATAAAATTCTTAATAAATATGCAGCGAGATGGCACTTTTAAATGGTTTTTGGAACGAAGTTCCTTATCGCGCGTTGCGAAAGGGGGCTAAACGGAAAAAAATAAGTTATAAGCCGTGCGGCGTGCGCGTGTTTCTCTATCTGTCTCTCTCTCTCTCTCTTATAGAAAGCAAGCCAGTTATTTTCGTTTCGTCTTTCTATTTCGCATTGAACAGTGTGGTGTCGCGACGATTATTTTTAACCTCCGTCGAAAAAAGAGGGGTGTTATAAGTTTAACATGTGTATCTGTGTATCTGTGTGTCTGTCTGTGGCAACGTAGCGCTCAAGCTGATGAACCGATTTCAATTGTGTTTCTTTTGTTAGATAGGTATTCTGATCGAGAGTGTTCTTAGCTATGTTTCATGAAAATCGGTTCAGCCGTTTGAAGATCATCAGCTCTTTTGTAGGTTAAAAAGCCACATTCACGGCCAAAACCAACTTCCACGGCTCGAATCCAATCGAAATTTGAGATTATTGGATTTAGATGTATTATATTTTTAAATGATCGTAATAGTCTGAACTGGCTTTTTACAATATTATAAATATGAAAAGTTTCCCTGATTCTGGAAAAAATATATATTTTATCAAAGACGTTCCATAATTCACGTGTCAAATGATGGATACGCGCAAGCGTTAAATTTTGTTTGTTTTGTTAATGGTCATGGAATATTACGTTATAATAATTCTAGAGGGCGCTGCTCCGCCATTGTGAAAAAATATAAATAAACAAATCTAATTTAAAATAATATAAGCGTTATTGAAAATTCTTCCCCTGGGTTGCTCCCGTCCACCTCAACCAGAGTTATTACATGAAATTGAATCATAATTGATAATATTTTACTAGGAATTAAACCTCCGTGGCATCAATATTTGGATTCGTTGTCTATTCTAATGTCAATTATTATAATGTCATAACAAAATAATGTCTCATACTTTTACACAGATTTTCTGTTGATTATTGTATACATTTGATGAAAAGGTCGTCGCATCGGGGGTTTTTAAATTTTCAATTTAGAGTTATTGTTGAGTGTATACAGGTTTTTTGTACATAATAAATAATAATAATAAATTACAATAATTAATCCTGACAGTGTTTCTGCACAAGTTCCGGATATTGCAACTTCGTTCCATCCGGGTGTCCCTTGACACCTCTCAATTATTTTTTTACTATGATTTGAGCCATTATTCATGTTGCTACAAGCACTTTAATTTAATAATGCAAGCCCATACCATTTGATTTGAGTTCATAAAACATAATCCCAGTAATAAACCGAAAGATATATGGCGTCTATTAACATCCCTCAAATGAAGAGTAACACTCGTTTCATAATGCGTTTTGTTGTAGCCTAGGAGCCAGACCGAATTTGTATTCATTGGAAATTTAATATACTTTCACTTGATAGCGGTAAAAGTTGTTAATAAATTGATATTTAATAGGAACATAAACTATAGTTATATATTCCTTACTCAAGATGTGCTTTCACCCGAAGATAATAAAGCAATCTTGGAACAATTTCGCTACCTAAGATTGATATTAAAATCCCTATTTTGGGTGAAACTCGCCAATAACCAATCGCAGATTGCGTTTGCGTTTGACACGGGTAGTTGATCGATCAAAAGATAATGCATATCTCAGAGATTGATTTAAAATTTAGTATACGAGAAAAAAAATACGGATAACGACTCCTCAAACAGCTAAGAACTTAAATATTTTAGAAAGTATAAGTATTTTACAATTACGTACATACATAGATTATTCTTTTACGAAAAAGCTTGTTTTACTTACATGCATAATTTTAAAAAACAATAATAATACTTATAAGGAACTTCACTGATAAAACACCGATACAGAAACCGGTGTGTATATAGTTACGTTACTGAAACTTGTTATTTACCTTGGCTTCGTTTATTTGTTCGTTTGTAATTTTTGACTTAAAAGCGACCTCCTGAGCTATTGTTGTATACACATGCGCCTACGTGCTTACCTATGATATTTGTCATTGTTACGGGGCATACCGTGAGGAATTTATGAAACGGTTACGCGATATTCTACGTTGCAGTCGCCCAAGCGCTTGTTCTCGTAAAACGTGCTCTGTTTCGTTTGCCGCGAGAGGGCGCCGTATGTTTGAAACATCGGGCCGTGAGCTAAATGTACTACAGTCTCGGTGCTATGGTTGTTGTTAATTATTTTGTTGAGTCTGATGAAATAAGGTTGCTCTGTTTGTTACTATTTTATAAACATTGCAATTTATATTTCTGTGAACGCCATTGAGTTTCTGGTGCCCTTATCTCGCTATCCGCTTTTCTGTTAAACGATTTTGTACTCTATTTCATTAATGAGGATGATAGCCACCGACCGTCCATAACTGACGAATATAAGCCATATGTAGCAGTAGTTTCGGGAAGTGTACTAACACAACGTTTGCACTAGACGTAACATGTTTACAAAATATGTCGGTGTCTCTATTTGGTGACAATAAAAAATAGAGACATAATTCGTGTACATGTTTTGTCCAGTGTGAACGTAGGTTAATCTATGCTCGTTAAAACTACACATCTGTCAAGTGAACTTGTATTTCACATTTAATGGTGGTATTTCACATGGTATATTCGCACCAATATTTGCGTAATTCGGCCAAAACAAAACAAACCTACTTGCATGCCTGTTAAAGGGTTATTTGATTTGAAATGATAACACAAATATGTGTGCAAACACGCCATGTGAAGTACCACCATAAAACATTAGCATTTTTTGTTTGTGATGGTAACACAACAGACAAGGTCCTCGATATGAAAATGGAGTAGCAAGCACCACCTAGTATTTCATCCCATATTGAAAGTCGAACGCAATTAGGTACCACGCTCCGGTTTTTGAACGAAAATGATACATGTCTCGCCTTTGAATCGTTTTAAAACTGTTAGTCTGCAATCACGCTTGGATTGAAATCCGATATGAGCAAAAATAAACCGGCGAGTCTCGCAAATTGCAGGCCTTGTGCAAAAGCAATATCGTACAACGCAGTTTTTTCTAATTCTGAATTTCTGGATGGATATTTGATATTCTATTACTGGAGTCCCTTTAGCTGGGAAGGACACGTTAAGCTGGAGGCCGCGGGTTTCATTCAAAAATCTTTGACGGTCGTTACAGGCAGGCAAAACCCGGGAAAAATGTATATCTTCTAAAAACGGTCATGCCTTAGGTTGCTATTAGCCTTACTAGACTAGATCTCGCATTGTATAGGGTTTTTTAAAATTAAGAGGTCAGGAGATACTGGAAATGAAGGTATAGCTTTCTTCATCAGACCAATTAGATAGACTGAAAGCCGATATTCCACCCAATTGAGTAAGTATATAGAAATAAAATGATCGCTTGTCTCTCTTGGACGTATGATTATAAAATCTATGGAGATTGCAAATCGTATGAGTACTTATTAAGAGTATTGTAAGTTTTTGGATCACAGATTATTGGAGCATCAGAGCGGAAAGATATAAGTGCATTTGCAAGCGTTTAATAACGTGGTTAAAGATTGCAATTTTTAAATGAAAATACATACACACTATAATTATTCCTGTTAAAATCAAAGTTTTATTACTTATTACGGGTAAGTATATTTGTTTCAGGCTTAGTTATAACATAGAGGATCTGAGTTGCACGATCACTGATGGTTTAACTTTTTTGGGCAACGAAAAGCTCTATTTGAAATGTTTTCCGTACCATAGGCATATAATTAGGCGCATTATAGAATGGCAACGGTAGAAGACACGAGAATAACTCATTAAGACAACAAAAAGAAACAGAATTTTAACTTCTCTCTAAGATATATACTTACATCCCTACGAGAAATTACATAATTTAGCAAAACACAAACTTTTTAATTCAAAAGCCGCTACGCATGAAACTTATCCATAATCTAAGAAAACTTCTAATATGTAAACTTCACGGAATATTTAAAAGTAGCAGTTTGTTCTGTGTTGCGGTTCCAGTATCAAATAACATTATAGCGACTAATCAAGACATGCTCCGTATGTAGAAGGTAATACGGACTACTTTAGAATATTAACATCGGGAACGACGTAGATATAAAGCGATATACTCATGAGGTAAATAAAATTCAGTAATACAAGGCAAAATATTATTATTCAACCAAATTTAATTAATACATTAAAATAAAAACTAAACCTATTAACAAATAATATAATAAAGCTAAAGTTTAAAACTATTTACATTAAAATTACCTACTTACGTAATATAAATAAAAAATGATTATAATAATAATTCAACAGTAGCAATCAAACTTTAGTAAGTACTTACTCACCGTACATTGGAATAAAAAAAATATAAAACGAATATAATTATAATTAATTGAATAAGCGTGATCTTCGCTCATGATTGCGAGCATTATACCTACTGCCTGTTCAGACTGCCATCGAAAACACATTGGGGATAGCGTCTATTGTCTGAATAGAGCTGCTTTACACCGCCCACAGCTAACGCACACTTTGTCCAAATCACGCCTTTATTTTAGTACCAATAAAGTATTAAATAGCACAACTACATAAAATCGTGTTTGTGTCTCATTATGAAGCGTAGTATGCCTCACTGAATGAGTGGGTGTGGGTCCTTAAAAGCGCTGTGGCTTCTTCCATAGTGTCGCTCCGAGAATGCATCTGGATCCCTGGCTCCTTGGGTGGAGAAACTTTTGCCGTACCTAAGCAAAAATATGAATGGTTATATAGCAAATCCCTTGGCTCAGTGGCCGAGCGATATAGCATACGCTTTCTTTAAACTCCGTCTATTCTTTCTTCCGATTAAATTCGTGCGGGTTCCAAGACAATTCAACTTTTCCACAGGAATCGTCGAGGTCAAATAAAACTCCGCGTCATTATTTGACACGGGACTAGTTCCATTTAAAAAGTAACATACCCTGTTCAATTACTTTACTCTTTTATTCAATTCTATACATTAGTTAGACGACCACTTGGTGCAGTGGTTCGAACGTAGGCCGCTCGGCTCACTGCACATGGTGGTTGCGGATTCGATTCCCGCCGTGGCAAATTTTGGAAAAAGCCTGTTCATAATTTGTCTTGGTCTGGGTGTTACTGGGATCGCACCCAGTCCATTGTACGGTACCCATAGTACAAGCGTTGCTTAGTTTGGGACCATACTGTTGGTGTATAAGTCTGGCTATATTTATTTATTTATTTATTTAATTAAATTGAACTATAACTTGAATGATTGATTTGATATTCAATTTTGAAATAAACTTAAAACGTTTCGTAGAGTGGCAATGGTTGATTTTTATTTTTCTACTATTTTAATTAGCTAGACGCATAAATGAATAATACTAACTTTTGCCTCATCAATGCCCTATTGAATTCATTTGCAGCATGTTGCAGTTCCTGTTTGATGTCGGGGTAACTGTCCATCAAACCCTGCCAGTCTTCTAATTTCAAATACACCAAGTCCACGACCTAAAAAATATAGTAATAATAATAAAATATGTAAAAAGACCAGCCCGCTGAGTTTCTTGCCGGATCGTCTCAGTCGAGGTCGCGTTCCGATCCGGTTGTAGAAATAAGAAAATTATGTAAAAATTACAATTTCTAAGCGCTCATAAGCCCAAACAAAATAAACTATTTCACTGTGACTAGGGTTTTTAAGGGTATAGCAGCTACTACTATTCATGAAAATTTTGTGTATAGGTACGAATGTTGCATAGATATATTAATAATTATAATTAATTAATTATAATAATATAATTAATAATTTTAGCCCTTTTTTGACGTCCCACTCCTGGGCACGGACCTCCCCTCAACACGAGGGGGATTCAGGCCATAATTCACCACGCTGGCCCAGTGCGGGTTGGCGGATTACACATGTGTTTCAAAAAGTGGTTAAATCTTCTAAGACATGCAGGTTTCATCACGATGTTTTCCTTCACCGGATAGATATATTACATACATTATTTTTAAATATTTGAAATTAGCTTTTCAATAGGGTTCCGCGTAGACCCTTCAGGGTTCAGAACCCTAAACAGTGATCGAATTTCGATCACACCATGTTATTATACGCCCGATAGGCACCCAAAAAGCCTGTATAAGATAACAGATACAATCATAACTAACCGTTCTTGTATAGTAGGAAAACTCGTAAGGCTCTCGAATTAATCCTGGAACAACTCCAAAACACCCGTTGGTGTATAACAATGACTGGAATTTATTTTCACCGCTGAAAAATAAAACTAAGTGTCGATACCTGTCACCTGATTTAAGGAGCTACAGTGGTAGAGTCACAGATATAGATTTACATAGATAACGCGAATGCATGTACTTCGCGTGTACGAAACCCCGACCAAGCGTCAGGGTTGGTCGCCGCTAACTTACAGTCCGCGCGACTACAGATATAAAAAATATGAGTATGAGCGAGATATCACTCGAGAGAATCGTAGCGGACGGAGAGGCATCGGCGGCATTGGTGTCTTGGAATCGATTTGGATTTCCCGCCACTAATGACGTCACAGTAGGTGATAAATATTCGGCACGCTTGGTTTCAATACAAATCGTGATACTTGCGTTATCTATGTAAATCTATATCTGTGGGTAAAGCCAAGTGGAAGCCAATTGACTACAACTCATTACGCTGGCTTCACCGAGGTAGTGCCACCCACTCACAGAAGATTGGCGTAAAATAGCTAAAATAGCTGCACGCATTGGAATTACATTTTGGAGATAATAAATATTCATTTGTATTGAATACTATTCCCAAAGCTTATAGAAAGTTATGGGTAACAATTTACCGTAGTGTTGTAATGCACTTTTGTTCTAAGATATGATTTGCAAAGCAATGGTACAGAAATTCGAATTAGAATGTATGTAATACTAGCTGTACCCGCGACTTCGTCCGCGTGTAATTTAATTTAACAAAAATTTCGGGATTATTCATCCCCTTTTTAATCCCCTTGGGGGTAGAATTAATCAAAATCCTTTCTTAGCGGATGCCTACGTCATAACATCTACCTGCATGCCAAATTTCAGCCCGATCCGTCCAGTGGTTTGGGCTGTGCGTTGATAGATCACTATGTCAGTCAGTCAGTCAGTCAGTCACCTTTGAGTTATATATAGATACTAAAAGTAAAGCTGTGTTCACACTCGGGCGAAGGCCGGAGCGCTGCGATCGCTACGTTTGCAATTCCGCGTTGTTATTGGTTCGCGACACGAGTCATGACATAACGGCGCGGCATGGGTAGCGGCTGCTGCCCGCATACTTAACCAAACTCCACGAAGTTTTGAATGCGGCCTCTGATTGGTTGATAAACTCACGTACTGGCTTTTGTGTGCATTTATCTACCAATTGAGATCGAGGTTGTTCGCCCGAGTAGGATTTTTGGGAAGTCAAAAACAAACTCCTTGGTAAATCTGTAAGGCGCTCCCTCATCAGGAGCATTAATTTTTTGTTTTTAATAATATTATTGACAAATTTTGGTGCACTGATAATCATGAGTTCTCTGACTCCTGCGCAAGTATTCACTTTATTTCCTTTTAACAACAAAAAACACTTATGTCAAAAAAAGATAAACAATTAGGATGAATCTACAGATGAAAAAAAGAAAATTCGCATATAAATCCACGATTCGATTTTGACCATTATGTAACTAAACCGTCTCATAAAATGCTTGGTACTCCTTATTCAATTATGTTTCGCTTGAATCTAAGCTGTTACATTACAGGTGAATACTCCCGGTGTGGGGGCGCCTTTAGCTTGTCCAACCCTAATAGAACAAACTCGATAGTTTGTTTAAGGTTATTTTTAACGACCACACACAATTTCTACTTCTACAGCGCACTTATTATTCATCCCATCAGTCAACACTGCGAAAAAGAAACGTCGAAATAAATACGAAGCATTACATAAATATTTGCCGTAATAACAAAACGCAAGTCGTACTGAGTAACACTAAAAAAAATATTAGAAGCTGCAAAGATCTTGTGATTCGTATTTTTTTTTCTCAGTGAATGTGACCAATCAGGTGTCCCATTCTAAACTCAGTTGATGGTCTTTGCTTATTAGCATCCCGCCCGAATGTGGACCACTTCTGGTTTATTTACGTGTTATCTATAAACCACTTCTCAACTTCACCCTCGTGTACGAAGTAAGTACAAGAATATCTGTCGCCTTCCCGCACGATGCACTTTCCTGTAATAATATAATAATAATTTTAGCCCTTTTGACGTCCCACTCCTGGGCACGGGCATCCCCTCAACACGAGGGGGATTCAGGCCATAATCCACCACGCTGGCACAGTGCGGGTTGGCGGATTTCACATGTCTTTCGAATATTGGTTAAATCTTCTAAGATATGCAGGTTTCATATCGATGTTTTCCTTCACCGTAAGCAAGCATATAGAAATTATGATTCGCACATAGATTTCGAAAAATCCGAAGGTTCGAGCCGGGGTTTGAACCCGAGACCTGGGGCCCAATTACGCTAGCAACTTAAGTTGCAATTGGAAATCAAACGCGAGTGTTTGATTTCCAATTGGCTTTCAAACGCTTGGGCAAATAATTGGTATTCTACAAGCGACTGAATTGCGATTGGCTGCTGATATGCATATAGGCTGATATGATTGGCTGCATATATGCGTTCGAACGCTTGGTAGTTTTTTTTAATATTTGGATTATTGCATATGGCTATTAGGCCAAAACTCATAAAAAAATCTCCGTGAGTAGGGGCAATTAGATTAATAGTAATGAAACATGATTTTTCGAGTTCCCCCAATAAGTCTGGTAGCATCAGGCCTAGACAAAACCTTCATATAAAAATTTAAAATCTTATTTTACTCGACAATGGCTAAATGCGAAAAGCAAATCAACGCAAATAAAAAAGTAATATGTCAATACATGCTCAAAATATTTACATTACAAGTATCCTATTAATTTACTCGGTATAATGTGTTTAAAGATTTAAACACAATACTATTTTATCGTTTGTTGTTGTTGTCAATGTGCAGTCAATGTGCAGTAAATGTTGCAGTCCACGCAAATGCCGTAACCGGTAGTTTTGACTCATACCTATATTATGTGTATTGTGGCCGACGTGGCGTAGCCTGTGTCGTAAAAGCAGTCAGCAAACAAATGGTATGATTGCTGTAAGGATTAATAAAGTATTTTCATTTTGAAATTCCAAGTGATATACTGGGCTTCATCATGATAATTGGTTTGTTTTAGTTTCTCCTGCGTACTGTATACTGCGTACTGTATACTACCAATAAATTTGAATATTTGCACCATGTCGAGCTACAGTCGTCGCAACAGAGATTCGAGCGAGGAGGGAAGATAACACTGAGGGTTTATTTGGGCACTCTCATCCCCTACGTTATAATCCAATAAATATTGCATCTTTAGTACATAACTGTTTTTTTTCATTTCTATTTACTCAATTATCCTCAAACAAAAATTAAGTTACGCCTGTACTAATAATACGATAGACAAATAATAAGATAGGTACCTACGTACCTAGGTACTTAGTACTAGGTGTTACTATAGGTATAACAAGTGTAAAAAAGAGCTAGTTATTATACTTATTTTAAAATATTATAGAAAAAAAGTTCCAATATTTTTAAATGTTGCTTCTTGAGTAGAATAGAATAGAGTACCTACTTGTAAAGTTTTATTTCTATTTAAAAACAATTATCAGCAATCATAAAGTAAGTTACACCTATATTAGTACTGTGATAAATAAATATAAAATACTGTACTAGCTATAGGTTGTGCACAAAATTTAAGTAAAGAGCTTTTACTTTATAATATAATAAATAATTGTACACTTTTTTATGAATTACTTACCAAGTTATCTCCAAATTAAAGGCGATAAGTACCTCCATAACTAAGTACCTACTTCACTACTCAATATTGTATAGTAGGTATGTTTAAAATATTTACCTATATACGGTAAGCAAGTAGGTATAATTTTAAGGTAATGTTTATTTCAAAAGTTAAACAGTTCAAAATGTGTAAAGAATGTTGTGATTATTCAAATACTTAATAAGTACTATATATTTGTTTGTATTGTGGTTTCTTAAGCAGGTAGGTACTAATGTTAGGGATTAAATCAAACAAGTGTATGTACCTACATTACATTTGAATATAATTCATTCGTAAATTCTAGCTAGTAAATTATGGTGCAGTCTACACAAGTAGAAGCACCGCTTGATTTCTTGGAGCAGCATCCATCGGCATCAACAAATTCTCGGGGTTATTGGTGAGGTTCAATGTTTTCAAGAACACAACTTGCATTTATAATTACACCTTGCCATGTGCTGCCAATATGCTGCTAGTGAACACCTAAAACAAATGTTTTACAAAATATAATTATATGCATTTTAGCCCATTGGTAGTGGGCTACATACAGGAAAATACCCACTTCTCTGAAGCGAGCATTCCAATGCAGCATTCTACTGTAATGCAGGCAGTCAAACGGTTTTTCAAAGGGGATGACAATTATCACATCTGAAATAAGAACATTAATTAGGTATGTTTCTGTAAATTCATTACCAAACCAACTATAAGTAGCTAGTCATTATACTAACAAACTTATACAACAAAAACACTTTTTGCCACTCTTTGATAAGTAATTCAAATTGTGATTCAAGGTATGACTCGGCCACACACTGGAGTCATAGCAGAGCCAAGGCTGCTGGCATCCACATTCAAAATGGCAAATCTGTAGATTGTTGTGTTATTACAAAAAAATATCAAATTATGTATTAAGGATAATTGTTAGAACTTACTGTCATAACATTTAAAGAATGGAATTCTTCTCGGTTATAATATTGCTTCTCATACACATGTGACCTTAGAGATGCCACATGGATACTGTCAATGCAGCCTATAACTCCACGGAACCCAACTTTTTGGTTGAATCTAAAACAATATAGTTTGTAGTCAACACCTGCAAACAAATTAATGTAAACTGTATTGGCAGTAGCTGTGTATTTCTTTTTTTTTTCAATTACACGTCATATACATAAATTATAGTGCAAAGTAAGTTAAGCTAACCCAGGGCTTGTTTTTCTGACGTAAAATATTTCTTTTTATCAATAATTATAAGTACAAAAAACTAATGGTTGAGTGATTTAGAGAAAAAAAACTAGGTTATTGTCTTACCCTTGCCTTCGTCTTCAAAATTAAGATGCTGCAACTTTTACCTCATAATCAGCTTATTTGAGAGGGAGAGATTATTTGTTTTTAAACACACAATATATTATTTAATCAAATTCCTACACTATATACGTTTCTCGTCACCCAAGTAAAAACACCAACCACAGATAGCTACGTGACCATTGGTCTTATCTCCTTTTTTCTTTTTGCGTTCCGTTTCAGTCTGCTTTTAATTAAATATATAATTGCTAATTTTTAGAAATTATTATGACAATTCGTTGTTTTGCATAATTATTGGTTTGATTTTATATGATTAATATTTTAGAGGTAGAGCAGAATGTAATTTACGTATCGTTCAGTGGCGACCTATCAACCACGAATTAATCACAATTAATTTAAAAGTTAAAAATGTGTGGTGTTTTTGCTCAAAATTATAATACATTTCAAAAAAAATTATATCCGCTATAGTGCATCGTATCAAATCCATGGAACTGCAAAAATAATTTTATACGAAATGACTCCAATTGCATTATGCGCAGGGCCGCAATAACTTTAAAAAAAAACGATGTCAGTCGCAAGCTCAAGGTCAAAATCTGAAACGCCAGTCGCCAACATAATACCAAAACAAGCTCAGTTGCAAAAGTGAATCTGTTGTTTGTGGAATACGGAAATTCGTCAAAAGCTGAGCATTTGACAAGCTTTTGCTTTCCAATTGCAACTTAAGTTGCTAGCGTAATTGAGCCCCTGATAGCCCGCAAGACGCGTGCTAAACCAATCGGCTATCACTGCTTTTTGCACTTTCCTGTAACAGTTGTTAAAATAAATAAGGATTTTCATAAATTGACATAAGGAAAACAAACAGAAAGGAAGAATTTACGAAATAATGTATATTTTATTGACTGAAACGTCAAAGAAATTAGCAAGTTTGGCCCCCAGGTGCAAGGCAGTGGCAAGCTGTGGTGATTTTGCTATGCGAAAGTAGCCTTTAAGTTTCCACATCAGAATGTCCTCAATAGTAGCTACCAGTTGATTTCATTACATCGAGTATATTTTTTCGAGCCTAAAGAAAGTAATATACGAACCGGGGAAAATGACAACTCTTTTTAATCTAGCCGCCATTTGTCTTTTGAAATATGTGGGTAGCGTGCGGTACATTGGTGGCACATCTAAGTGGTACATATAGAGAGAGCCGAACAGGTCCTCCCGGAGACAGTCCGGCGCGAGATTCACCAGTTCAGGGAGCCAGTCACCTGTGCCAAATAAACATACAGATAACAACCATTTTTTAATGACACTTAACCACAGATATAGATTTACATAGATAACGCAAATGTATGTACTTAGCGTGTCCGAAAACCCCGACCAAGCGTCAAGGTTGGTCACCGATAACTTACAGTCCTCGCGACTACAGATAAAAAATATGAGTATTTGCGAGATAATCACTCGAGAGAATCGTAGCGGGCGGAGGGGCATCGGCGGCATCGGTGTCTTTGAATCGGTTTGGATTTCCAGCCATCTGTGACGTCACAGTAGGTGTTAAAAATTTGACACGCTTGGTTTCAATACAAATCGTGATACTTGCGTTATCTATGT
This sequence comes from Notodonta ziczac, assembly GCA_918843915.1. Taxonomy (NCBI): domain Eukaryota; kingdom Metazoa; phylum Arthropoda; class Insecta; order Lepidoptera; family Notodontidae; genus Notodonta; species Notodonta ziczac. The sequence continues at coordinate 9,209,421 of OU974050.1, read as the reverse complement.
AAATCTATATCTGTGCACTTAACACTACTATTATAACCACCAATATACAGAAGAAATTGAATTAATTGGCCAGACCTCGATGAGTGATCCTACGTGTACCTACCAAAGAAGATTTAGAGCGCATGTTTAACAGTTTCTCCATTACAAGTAACAGCCAAAGTAGGCAATATCTTAAGGTAACTATTTAATTGACTTCTCCTCTTCACAATTGTAGCTGTGTTTAGTTGTTTATGAAGAAACTAGTCGTCAGCAATTTAAATTAAACCCTGCGCTATTTTTAGATATATAAGTATGACATATTTATTTCCAAGTACCTAAGTATGTTGATTTATCAGTCCTACAATTTTATAAATGAACTAGCGGCCCGCCCCGGCTTCGCACGGGTACATTGCCGTTACATTATTCGAGTTTTCGTAAGGATCCCTATTTTTTTAATATATTATAGCCTATGTCACCCGGGGATAGTGTACCTTCCCGACAGTGAAATGATTTTTCAAATCGGTTCAGTAGTTTCGGAGCCTATTCATTAGAATCAAACAAAGTTTTCCTCTTTATAATATTAGTATGATAACAAAAGATAATAAAATATGTTTGTAAGTCATAAGTAGGTACTTATTACGATTATGTTGCATTACTGAACACCTCATGTCAATTTTGCCGTTGAATTCAATTTCACCATCTATTTTCGACAATAAAGATTCTGTGAATGAGAACAATTAAATACCTCTTTGCCTCCTCCAAAGCTGTTTAGTATATGTTATGGCCGCTTGAGTCAATACAGGCGAGAGTCCGTTATGATTCAAATACGTGATCAAGTTGATCACGTTATAGTCATAATAGTACAGCTCACGGAATTTGGCGTACATTGTGTTGATGGCGATACTCAGTAACCAGATATCAATCAGGAACAAAAAGAAAGTCATTATCACTTTGTAGTAGACCTCGCTGGTGGTCAGACATATCACCTGGAAGGCACAATCAAACGTTATAGCTACAGATTTCGTAATGTGATAATTGTATAGAAAAATCTTCACTAACAGGTTAACTATTAAACAAAGCAGCCTCTATAATTGTATTCCAATTTTGTTGGTTCAAACGCATGAATCTTTATATAGACGGTGGTAAAGAGTACTTTGAATATATTTAATAAAAAAATTGTACCCAATAGAACCCTTTTTATAGTTTCTAGAAATATTCTGAGTGCCCCACGTACATAAGTATATTATACTTATGTACGTGGGGCACTCATCGACTCAGACTGACTGACTGACATAGAGATCTATCAACGCACAGCCCAAACCACTGGACGGAGATGTTATGACGTAGGCATCCGCTAAGAAAGGATTTTGATTAATTCTACCCCCAAGGGGATCAAATAGGGGACGAAAGTTTGTATAAAAACTTTGTCAATTTTAAACCGATCGGGCTGAGACTTGCATGCATAAAGCTACCATGCCGTAGACACCCCCTATGAAAGGATCAAAATTTCACGCGGACGAAGTCGCGGGCTCAGCTAGTTAATAATATAATAATAATATTATTAATATTAAGCCTTTACAAACCATACGTATTTGTATATACATTATAATCGCGTTAACAGCATATTTTGCTAGGAAACGCAAGCCAACTTTAGATACATTATCATCAAAAACCAATCAGTATTTTCATCAGTGTAATAACTTTGACACTACACTCACAGATTCCAAGGGTATTTGTCTGTGGAGTAGCAACACGTAGGTCAAAGCGACTATGTAATCATACTTCCAGTGTTTCGGCACAACGAAGGTCGGTATGGCGGTCCCATCCTCCTTGAGAATATACGTTCCCAAACGGGGACAACCTGGTGGAAAACACCTTTATTGATAAACTTCTCTCTACACACTAATCTCATGTCTTTATGACCCGTATAAATAATCGCTGAGATCGATCTTGGACATGTCATGCTAAGCCTTACCACTACTAAATGTCGAAGCAACCTCAAGGTGGCTCTCAGACTTAAGAGAGATTTAATAACACCGGCCTAAGAATAAAAATAACGACAACAAATTATTTATTTAGTTTATAGTTGTATTTTTGGTGTTGCCAATTAAACGTTTGGTAATTTATTTGCTCTTATTACAAATAGTTTAGCAAAACAATACTAGTAGTTTGTAGTTCCAAGTATTCCTTGATACTTCATCATCAATTCGTCATCATCATCATCATCATCAGCCTATGCTTGTCCACTGCTGGACATAGGCCTCCTCTAATGAGCGCCATAGCGCCCTGTCTTCAGCTTGACGCATCCAGCATCTGCCTGCAAGCATCTTGATACTTGGAACTACAAAAATAATTTCTTTAAAAAATTACCTATTTTTATTATTTACCTCCTTTCCTCATGGATGGCCGGACCCACTGCTCATAATAAATCGTTGCATTGACCTCTTCAGTGATCTCTTGAATTGGTAATGGAAACTCCTCATCTGAGATGATTAAGACTTTTTATTCATCACGCAATTTAAACTGAGTATTACTTAGGCACGTAATACATGGATCTCAATTCTAAGAGTGATCTCAGAAATGTCTTATGTCATACCAGTACAAAATGACTTGTCAGAAGCGCACTTAAGATCGCTCTCGGACTTGAGATCAATTTATTAATACGCGCCTTTTTCCTCAGATTGTGAAAGGGCTTATGGAAGACTAGCTGAGCCCGCGACTTCGTCTGCGTGGAATTTTGATCCTTTCTTAGGGGATGTCTACGTCATAGTAGCTCTATGCATGCAAAGTCTCAGCCCGATCGGTTTAAAATTGACAAAGTTTCATACAAACTTTCATCCCCTATTTTATCCTCTTGGGGGTAGAATTAATCAAAATCCTTTCTTAGCGGATGCCTACGTCATAACATCTAACTGCATGCCAAATTTCAGCCCGATCCGTCCAGTGGTTTGGGCTGTGCGTTGATAGATCACTATGTCAGTCAGTCACCTTTGAGTTATATATATTTAGATATTCAAAAACTAAACTTCACGCTATTTTATTTGTGAATGGCACTCACTTCTGCACGCGACATAAATCCATCCGCAAGTGAATACGTGAAATATTAGGCACAATGTCATAATCTTCAATAGTGCCGGTGCCATATTGCTCTGTGGATACAAACAACAAGTTACCCTTTGTTGATAAAAGGTTGAATGAAAATAACATATTTAGCTATTTTTTCATAATATTAGCATATAAATTATTGTTGTTACGGGTTACATAAATAATATTCTTTTCAAAAAATATTATCATGAGTCAGTTGGAATATTACTTATTATAGGTAATATTAAAAATATTGAATATTTATTTTCCTGAATCTGCTCAATATTGCATTGTGTACTTCATTGTTTGTCTTAATATTGTAATTTGTTAGTACCCATACCTAGTATTTAGTTACTTTCATTTGTCTATGTGCACATTAAATTGTAAATCGTGGATAACTGTTATTAGCTCTGTTTATTATATTAAACTTAATTATTAAAGTTATTGCTAAATATTAAAGCTGTTGTTATCACAATAAATAAATAAAAAAAAAACGAAAAAAATGTCAAGTCTCATTCTATTTCAAATGTGATGCGATCTCACCTTGAAACTTCGACAGAAATGCACGTGATAATCGTACAGCAGCCTGAGCCTGAGCATCCGCGCGAGCTGCCACTGCCAGTCGCCAGTGACGATGGTCAGCAGCGGCAGGACCAGGGAGGCTGCGTCCACGTACAGCCCCCAGTGCTTGAACTGGCGCACCCCAGCTATACGCTTCACACACTTATTTCCCTCGACTACGACGGTAATCTGACAAAAATTGCGCTTATCTAAAATCTGGATGCAGATCTCTTTATATTTCGTATTAAATATAGGTAGATCAAAGTTGTGATTGAATAAAAAATACCAAGTATCGTAATAAGAGTAAATAAAAGAAGCGTCTATAGCCTAGTGGTTAAAGGGGCCGTCCTCGTAGCTGAGACGTTCCGGGTTCGATCCCCATCCTTGCCATTAAACTATTGACGTGAGCCCACTCCTAGCACAAGCATTAGCTTAGTTGGAGGGGCTAAAGGGAATACTAGTAATATGATAAACACACATTGCATTGCAATTTAACACGTTAAGTGCGAAGCGAGGCCTAAATCACCCCTGATGCAACTTCCCTGTGGTGCGGCAAGCAAAAAAGTGAATTTCTCTGTCGTGCGAATGGCATAGCTTTGGTTTGGTCCAGTGTAGGAAAGAGATAAATATATATTTGAGATCACTAATGGTTCCGGACTCGGTGGTGTACCTACCTTTGTACCGGATGTCTTAGGCCTCGTGCCGCACTGAATTAATATAATTTTAATGCAGTGCGGAACGAGACTAAAACGTCCCATATTCCCCCTGACCTCGTACCGCACTCAACGCGAGCTTCCCGCGACCAGTGTTGTGCATCACATCGATTGGAGAGCACGTCCTTTTACAGCGCCGAACATGTCTAAACGATGTCGGAAGAAGTTAATTTTAAAAAACCCAGAAACAGAGCCAAAACAGGTAAGTTTTTAATGAAAAAATCTTTAGTAAGTACCTAGTTTTTTCTTATCTTGGTAGCTATGTACCTAAAGTAAGTGTAAGATATTATTACTTAAGTATATTATACCTAAAGATATTATTGGTAATAACGATTATTGACGTACCTAATACTTTGCAACATATCTAGAATTACCTATTATTCTATATCGTGATAATAATGTTATTATTATTAGGACTTAACACTTAATTATTCTGAATTTAAGCTACCTTACCTACCTACTCTTTCAACATTTTAAGTATAAAACAAACACATTCATTTGATGCAGTTATACCTACATTATCATTGTTATTCTCATCTACGATCTAACCTAAGTAACAATGTCAGTTTTATTACGTTATCTTTACATTTTTGTTACCTATTTTTCAGCACCTGAAAGCGCACGCCATTGCCTCGAAAAGGGTGAAAAAAGGAGAAGATGTGTTGGTTGTTACCAAAAACTACGCACATTTTTACCATCTCGTGAAGCTGATAAAAAATCCAAAAAGATTTTGACTAAGTGCACTCAGTGCAAAAAATCTTATTGTCTACCCTGTTTCAATGAAAAACACTCATAAATAAGTACAACATATATATTGAGATTTTTATAAAAAAAGTATATTGATACTGATTGTTTAATGTTAATTCAAGTTCTAATAATTGTATTTTTAAAGCCCGGGGCAGAATAAATAGGACAGTTTCTTTACTACTTCTGGTTGCCTTTTTCTTCTATTCTGTGAACCGCATTAAGATTTTCATATACAAATAGAAAGATAAACTTTATGCATAAACCGTAATCCATTATTTTCCAATAATAAGTCTGTAATAGGTGCCTCTTAATGGTATAGAATGGAACGCTTCGTGCGCGAGTCCGACTCGCACTTGGCCGGTTTTGTTTTCTTTATGGCGCCTTCAAGCACAATTTAGATTATTTAAAAAAAAATGTATCCTTTGATAGCATTGTGTTGTTTTGCCAGGTTTTGCCCTTAAAACGATCTAATGAGATATAATTGATCAAAATCGGTCAAGTCGTTGCGTAGTTAAGACAGTTTAAAAACGTCGATATTATTTTTCCCATCACTAATCGCAGCGAAAATTTGCCCTATTTCAGTGCGTTACGAGGTGTATAAGATCCCATATTTTGTTTTGCTAATAATTCCTAAACTAGCCATCAGATCCCGGGGCGACGGTGGATTAGGGTTCATCAATTCACTGTCTATATCAATAAGGACCAAAATTCTCATTTATCTTTGATTTCGCGCCAGAAAATGGATTTTAGTCTGTAAAAGGAGGTGGGGTCTAATAGACCGCGTGTCGCCCTAACGTCTGGTCACGGTACGGGCCGATTATACCTCGTGCCGCAGGAACGGAAAGTATGCAAAAATTGGTGCCGCAGCTAACGTGTTAAATCTAATAAAATCAAAGTATTTCTATTGAAGTAGGCCAACAAAGCACTTATTAATAGTCAAAATACCGATTGGGTATGCCGCTTCCACTGAGAAGATCCGGCAAGAAACTCAATGGTTACCCTTTTCAATGATATTTATACTTTTTTATATTACATCAGTAAATTATCTCATTCATAAACTTACCGTATAAAACTCTGACACCAAATTGCAAAAATGTATGATATCAAAAAATCCTAGAAACCAGTAAAATCGATGAATGTAATAAGACGGCAGGGTTCCTAAAAGAATGACCATGATGCTGGCACCGAACGGTTCCACAAACCAGGCCAGGACCAGCCACTTTATGTACCATGTATTGTGACGAGCTTCCACTGGTTTACGCATCCTCTGGAAACAAATGTATTCACAATCATTACTATGAGGTGAGGCCTTCTCACAGTGCGCGCGAACGCACAGCGCATTGAGAAATGCCATACTTTCAATAGAATGGCCTTCTCACAGTGCGCGCAAACGCACAGCGCATTGAGAAATGCCATACTTTCAATAGAATGGCCTTCTCACAATGCGCGCAAATGCACAGCGTATTGAGAAATGCCATACTTTCAATAGAATTGGTCTCTTACTTAGACAGATATTGTGGCACACAGTCAGCTACTAACAGTGCGCGCAAACGCACAGCGCATTGGGAAATGCCATATTTTCAATAGAGTTGGTCTCTTACATAGACAGTTACTGTGGCACACAGTCAGCTACTCAATAACGTCCCCCAAAAATGATCACCAGAACTGCCAGTAATGGTCTTCCTGAAGGGATATTGTAGTACTTTTAAGGACTCCAAATAAAACAATGATTACTTTAACATATTGACCCATTTTCATGCTCACACTGATGAATGTGATTTAAATTAAACTCTCAATCAGGAATTCTTAATATTATAATGAAATAGTCAATACTTACGGGCAGTTGAATGGTTTTGCGTCCTCGAAGAATGTATTGAACGGTGTCATAAGGATTCTCAGGGAAAACTTTCCTCACAGCCATGAAGTCGTACTTGGCTTGGATACTGTTTGCTATGGTTAGTCTAACCTGTATGAGAACACGAAAAATTCAGTGTAAATCGTTAGGTCACAGCAAGGCTATGCTAATTTTTAACCCCCGACGAAAAACGAGGCGTGTTATAAGTTTAACATGTGTATCTGTGTATCTGTGTATCTGTGTGTCTGTCTGTGGCAACGTAGCGCCCAAGCCGATGAACCGATTTCAATTGTGTTTCTTTTGTTAGATAGGTATTCTGATCGAGAGTGTTCTTAGCTATGTTTCATGAAAATCGGTTCAGCCGTTTGAAGATCATCAGCTATTTTGTAGGTTAAAAAGCCACATTCACGGCCAAAACCAACTTCCACGGCTCGAATCCGATCGAAATTTGAGATTATTGGATTTAGATTTATTATATTTTTAAATGATCGTAATACTCTGAACTGGCTTTTTACAATATTATAAATATGAAAAGTTTCCCTGATTCTGGAAAAAATGTATATTTTATCAATTTTTATAAGAGATTTGTGTATGAACTAAAGACGTTCCATCAGTCACGTGTCAAATGATGGATACGCGCATGCGTAAATTTTGTTTGTTTTGTTAATGGTCATGGAATATTACGTTATAATAATTCTAGAGGGCGCTGCTCCGCCATTGAGAAAAAATATAAAAAACAAATCAAATTTAAAATAATTTTAGCGTTATTGAAAATTCTTTCCCTGGGCTGCTCCCGTCCACCTCTACCAGAGTTATTACATGAAATTGAATCATAATTGATAATATTTTACTACGAATTAAACCTCCGTGGCATCAATATTTAGATTCGTTGTCTATTCTAATGTATTGCTTAGACCATTTATCTATGGACTCGACTTACATGATCATTCCCCTCTGCCAAGGTATAAGAACAATAAGGTCTAACACGTTTATAAAAAGTGTTTATGGAATCGATTTAATCAAAGTCAGTATCGTTTTCGATGTGAAAGGTGCTCCATAAAAAATGCCGACCTGCGCTATAAACCATTGCAAGAAGAGGTCAACCACCTCTAATCTACAAAAAAACGGTGTAACGTTTCATATGTAAGTGTTTTTGGTGTAAATAATCCCTTATTTCTAACTAAAATAAATAAAATATAAAATGTCATAAAATCGAAAACATTATCGATTAAACAATCGAGTACGAAATAATTGAAAAGTGTAGTATGGTATCTCGAGTTCGCCATTTTGAATAGTGTTGCGGCAGTGATAAATTTATGATTGTGGATGTGTATCGATAAAATTATATTTTTTGGAGTTTTTATTATATTTTACTTTAAATTATATATAGTAAAAATATAATTACTTATTGTTATTTTTTTACTTTGAGAAATCTGGAAAAATAGTGGACTATTTTTCCAGATTTCCCAAAGACCCTCAATTAAAACCAAATGGGAAAAATCTTGCAATAGAAAGTGGGGTTGGGAACCTACTCGCACAAGTATTATTTGTTCAGTACACTTTGATTCATCGCAATTCCAATGTTCATCTAATAAACGACGAAAAAATAGTAGATAATGTCGTACCAATATTATTTTTTAGCTGATGCCGTAAGTATTTTATTTATACTTCTGCTGACATGATTCTAAAAAAATATTTCACTGATATACACACGTGAAGTATATATATTAGTGATGCAGTAGAAGTTCCACCTTGTATATTGTCGTAAAATATTATTTATTTTAAATGCTTCATTACCACATCGAGGGATTTTTTCAAAGTAATGCATAAACGATAAATCATCGTACTGTCTAGGATACCATAATATACAAAATAATTCATATTTTGTATTAGATGAAGAAATGCACACGTCTATGCAATATTTTTGTGATAATGAGCAAGTAAAACTATCGATATATCTAATTAGAAATATCGATATTGGTTTCTCCCTATTGCACTTAGTGTCTTACACTCGTAAATTCTTGCATGTTGACGTATTTGACCGATTAGTGTGCGTAAAAGTTACTAGTGTTGAATATTTATTTAAGTGTGCATTCATAATGACACAAATTTTTTTTAGTAATTGTGCATCATTTCTTTGTAGTGGTTACCTCGTCCCCCCCAAAATTTGACAGAATTTTTTATTAGTAAAATGAAGCACGTTACGCCTCCTTTAGTTAACACCTCTCTGAATGTATTGACATTAGAATAGACAACGAATCTAAATATTGATGCCACGGAGGTTTAATTCGTAGTAAAATAATTGTATTATACTGTCATAACAAAATAATGTCTCATACTTTTACACAGATTTTCTGTTGATTATTGTACATCTTAGAATATAAATGAGGAAGCCAAAACAAATGATTTAATGGCGCTTTCATAATCTGGCATCGAAACTAGTTGTACCAGATGAATTTGCGAGATGAGCTATGGATACTGAGCTACGGGAGCTACGCAAATCGCGCTAACATCATTATTTGGAAGAACTAGGTAAATTATACATTTGATGAACAGGTCATCGCATCGGGGGTTTTTAAATTTTCAATTTAGAGTTATTACTTTAAACTTTTAGCAAGATACAAATACTATTTAGAGTTGCACAATGTAAGCTAATGTATTTTGCTGATTACGCATATTTCTTGTTTTATGTTATTTTTTTCCCAGTGATTTGGTGTAAATTTCGCATACGCTGACGCAATAATAAAAAAATAATAATAAAATCATTTATTTCTCACCACAAACCAAAATACATTGATGTAAATATATGTAGATATAAGTAAAGTCATTGGAGCTAGTTGACAATTTTTTGGTTGTGGATCGCTGGTGCCTGTGGTAGGTGTAAAAACCTGTATTACAGGTCACCAGGTCCCCGAAAACCTCGGAAGCTGTTTATTTGTTTACAGTTATTTGAGCTTGATTCATTTAGATACATACAGTAAGTGGTAATAATAAAAAATAAAAATTAAATTATGTATAATAATAAAAAAAAAAAACTAGATAATTCAAAACAAAAACTAAGTGAACATGTGTGTCGGTGTTTGTGTGTGTGTTGTGAACGTGAAGGAGTATGAGGGAGGGTGTGTGGTTAGGGGAGTTGATTGGGTTATTCGAGTTGTGGATGTGTGAACATATTTAATTAGTTAAACATAAGTATGTATTAGGTACTCTACTATTTTACAACTATCAATAGACTCTCAGTGGATAGGTAGGATTGTTTCAGGAGCCATTTTTTCAAAGAAACTTTAAAGTTGAAACTATTTAAAGAGTGGAGGGACAAAGTTTTATGTAATTTATTATAGATATAGGGACCAAGGAAGACAAAGAACCTGTGGCTAAAGATAGTATGCACCATAATCGAAGAAGCAGCAAGATGGTTGCGACGACTGGATTCTCGACTGTAAGATGTTAGGGAATGCTGTTTGAGAGCGGTGGAGAAAATAAATAGTTGCCTGACTGTAAGCACTTGGCAGTACTCATAGAGCTTGACAGTAGGATACAAACGCGGCTTAAAGCAGCATACCTTTAGTACCGCTCTCTGCGCTCGCTCAATCTGTAGATAGTGGGTTTTAGCGGCACCCCCCCAGGTCAATATGCAATAGTTAAGGATGGATTGGCAGAGTGCTTCATATACCATTTTCATGATGTCTGCATTTGCAGATTGACGTAGTTGCTTAAAAATATAGATAAGCTTACGTACTCTTTTGGATAGTTGAACAATGTGTTCTTTAAAGTTAAGGTTACAGTCGATAATTATGCCTAGATATCGTATGTATTTAACAGTTTCGATACAATCAAGGCTATTTTCGGGTGCGTCGGACGGTTGGTTCGAGTGATTACTTATATGGGGTGGATTTACATCTATTTTTAAGGAGGTAGGGAAAGACATGTCAGAATTTTGTATTGCGAAATTTAATAGTTTAGTTTTAGATAAGTTAAGAGTAAGTAAATTGCTGTTTAACCAATCTCTAACGGTGTTAAACCCTGATTGAGCATATCGGTAGGTTTCGGGCCAGGAATTTGATGTAAAAACTAGAGCTGTATCATCAGCATAGGAGAAGATTCTACCATATTTAAGATTAAGGTTACACAGGTCATTTATATAGACTAAAAATAAGCTCGGACCAAGTATACTACATTGTGGTACACCGTAAGTTATAGGAAGTTCGAAGCTTGTCTGGGGTCCAATCTTGACTCTTTGAGTTCTGTCAGTCAGGTAGCTCTGAAAGAGGGACAACTGTTTTCCTCTTATTCCCAGGGATTCGAGCTTGGATATTAGGCTAGATACAGGGACAGTGTCAAACGCTTTGGCGAGATCCAAGAAGAGTGCAACACATTTTTGTTTTTTATCAAGTTTCTTAACTATGGTATCAACCAGACCATGGACAGCGTCAGCAGTGGAGAGATTCTTTCTGAAGCCGAATTGGTTTGGGGATAGCAGATTACGAGTTTCCAGGTACGTGACTAGCCTCGAGTTTATGACTTTTTCAAGCACCTTGGACATTACAGGTAGAACTGAGATGGGTCTGTAATTTTCGACGCAAGTACGATCCCCAGATTTGTAAATAGGATGCAGAAGCGCCTTTTTAAACAAATTGGGAAAGATACCAGTGTTGAGGCTCAGATTACAGATATGAGTGAGGGGGGGTACTAAAATATTCCTGTGTTTCTTAAGTAAACCTGAGGAGATGCCGTCCCATCCGGTAGCACAGTTGTTTTTTAGGTCCATTATCAAGTGATCTACTTCAGATTTGCCAGTATCTAGGATAACGAAAGATTCCGTTTGGGAACAAAGCGAAGGGGAAGTTGGGGAGTTTCTTGAAATTTTTTCAGCTAGTTGTCTTCCTATGTTTGCGAAGTAGGAGTTAATTTGGTTAATAGAATTAGTTTCTGCATGTAAAAGATCATATGCAGAGGACTGAGATTTGGTTAAGTTAGTGACGGTATGAATAACATTCCACAACTGTTTGGGATTCTTGCCAGCTTTATTAAATTCAAGTTTTTCGTAATCTCTTTTGGCTTTTCGTAGCAAAGTGGTACAATAGTTTCTATATCTTTTGTAGGAGGCTATTAGTATCTCATTCAAAGGGTCTTTTTTAAGTTTTTTATGAAGATTATCTCTATGGCGCATGCATTTTAATAGACCAGGAGTAATCCAGGGTTTTATTGGTCTACGTCTACGAGATAGCGATATGGCTTTAGTGTTTTTTTGTATAGCTGCGATGATAGGCTCAACTAGGTATTTCGTAGCCAGATTAGGGTCATTTGTCGTATAGACAGAACTGAAATCTATATTCGACATGTCAACTGTAAGCATGTCTTCGTCTATTTTAGTTATAGTGCAGGGAGTACTGATGCTAGTTTTTCTACTAGAGAGGACAAGCATAACCGAGAAATGGTCCGTAATAGTAGTTTCAAATACGAGAATCTTACTTGGAATTGAGGTTTTCAGGTTTACGTGGTCAAGGCATGTCGAGCCGTGGGTCGGGATAGTATGCCCTGGGAAAAGACCATGGTGAGCCAGTAGATCAAGATAGTCCAGTGAGAAAGTAGTTTGATTGCCGTGAGATATGTCGATATTAATGTCTCCGACGAGAATAATGCTCTTGTATGATTTTAGATCTGTGAGGAGGGATTCCATAGCCTGAATAAATATTGTGGGGTCAGAAAATACGTATGGCCTGTAAACCGCAACAATGGCTATATCAGTATTTTTTGTTATTAGCAGACAGTTTGATTCGGAGATACGGGGTTCAGTTACCTTTATACTGGACAAAGTGTTTTTAATATATACTATGACACCATCGTTTTGGTTGTAATTATATGTGGTTTGGTAGGAGTTATATCCGTCCAGAATCGGAATAATAGGATTTCGGGAAAGCCAGCATTCGGATAAAGCAATAACATCGCAAGATGTTTTTATTCTCTCTAGCAGAGTAAGAAGGCCTGAAAAATTTGCTTTAATGCTCCGAATATTCTGAGATAGGACGGTGAAATATGCTTTAGAATTAAGTAATAATGTGGGGCATTCGTCAGGGGTACAAGATACCGCATCGCACAGGGATAGATTATCAAGATTAGACAATAAATCATTTATTGCTGTCAGATTTACTTGGGTTAATAATCAGGGGGTAACCTAGGGCTCGACAGAAAGCAAGGTAGGTATATTCTATTCTCGGGCCGAAAGAAAATGCGGCACATATATATATGCAGTTTTTTATGACGTCTAAAGTTAAAATTTTTACGTTTGTTTTGTTGTACAAAAAATTAAGTGTGAGGGCAATATTAATTAGGCTACGATGTGCTGGGAGCGATGTCATACATATTAAGAGATTATTTAGGTAGTTCTGGGTAAGAATGTTGTAAATATTGTAAAGGTGTGGGATCAATGTTGTATTTGTAAATGTTCGGGTACAATAATAATTATATTTTATAATGTGGGTATGTTCACAATTATTAATGTAAGGAGATTGTAAGATTAAAACTAAGTTAGTGATACACAGAGAGCAACATGCATTTTTTTCATGACAACTGTTAGTATAAAGGGTAATACAAAAAAATAAAAATAAATTAATTAGTAATATGTTTAGTCAGGCGTTCTTGAGGGCTACCAGGTCCTCTCCTTTTTTTATTTCAAATCGGGAACCGCCATCGGTTTTTCTCATATAAATACGGCCCCTGTTGGTCCAGCAGTATTTGTATGCCAGCTCCTTGGCCACCTCACGTGACATTGCAAAGAGTTTACGATCTTTATTTGTCAAGCTCTCGGTTACATATATCGGTGTGGGTGGTCCAGAGAAGCCAATGGTTGCTGACGAGAGTTTGTTATTAGAGTTGATCTTATTATGTGATTTCACGCCGTTAAAAATCTTGTTTTTTGACATAACTGATGTAAACTCTGCTATGACCGAGGAGACTCCTGTTTTATGTTTTATGCGATAAATATCTCTTATCTCGGATGGTTGGATATGGATTTTAAGAGATTCGCATGTCTTGTGGACGACATCACATAGGTCTTGCTGTGTCTCCGGCTTAGGATGAATTGCTGTGGATGGTAAATTACGAAACTCTAAAACTGTGAACTTGGACCTTTTTAATATGTCATCAATTTTATTTTCTAAAGTTTCAATGTAAGTTGTATACTGCTTACGTTCACGTTCCATGTCAAGAAGTTTCACTTTCATATCTTCATATTGCGTGGACAAGAATTGCATAGACTTTTCCAATTCGGAACTAGTGGACTGGATATTAGAGTTTTGTTTCTTCAGTTCCGCGATGTCTGTACACAGTTTATTTAGTACTTGATCTTGGTCTTTCTTCCAGCTTGTTAACATGGCAAATAATTCGTCCTTAAGAGATAACTCTTCGTATTTGCTCTGTTCATCCTTTCGAGGTCTCTTTGGTCTTCTGCCAACAAAGTCCAATGCATTTTCAGGATCCAAGCTGGAGATGTCACTTTCAGAGGAAACATGTGGGACATTGCTTCCCGGAGGTGTCCTGTGTGTCGCCATTTTTTACAGTAAATAGGATTCGCAGTTTATGTGGTTTCACTAATAAACCACACGGTAACAATATGGGCGACCGCCGGTTATATTTCTCAAAGTTGTGGGTACGAGTGAAAGTGTAGTAGTTATTACGAAGAACTATTTACCGGCTTGGTATCACAAACAAGTCGCACTATCACACAAACAATGGATTTATGCACTCAGACGTAAGTACTTTTTACCGAATATATTTTTAATTTTTAATTTTAGACAGAACACAAAAACACGTCTGTTCACTAGCGGGGTCCGAGGGGGGGGGGGGATATACTCATATCCCTTTATTAATAAACGTGATTTAGCGGTTCTATAGTTAAGTACACCATGATTTGTATTCTTCCATCAAATTTCAAATGCCTGATGACAAAAAGAGATAATTCGGAGTGTAACTATTCCCCCGCTATACCACTTTATGTAGTAAGCTCTATTTTACAGGAAAAAATATGAGACAACACGAAATAAACATAGATAGTTACGACAGTGCAACTTGAAGGGTGCACAGTAAAGAAAACGACGTACAAACTGGCTATATTGAAACTCAATAATTGTAAGTATAAAATATAGAAGATTGATTGAACCTGATCAGTAATGACTTCCTGGAACTGCTTAATGGGGACTGTCAGCAGATCAACATACTCATCGGCCGTGACGGTGACTCGTATCGGCCTTGTTTGAGTACCTTCTAATTGTCCGAATATGCAACCCTAGAAACACATTATTAAGCTTCGAAAAATCTAAACTAAAATACTAACACAATAATCACTTAATCCTATTTACGCCTGAGTTATTTTATATTGAATGCTTTTTTTAACCTTTCCAATAATCCCCACCTCCGAGCGCCCTCTGCCCCAAACATCGTAATATATCGGAAGTATGAAAATTATTTGTTTTTTTTTTCTGTTTCGATCAGTAATGTTTTTTACAAGAACCGATACTAAAAACAAATAAGCTTTGACATAATCGATCTATGAAACCCTATCGTTGTTGTGATACTAAACGTAGCAAATAAACAACCAATGGCCGCGCGCGTCTTATACTCACTCGTAGGGGAACGCGACACTTGGAGCATTTTAATATTATACACTAACGTAGGTGCTCGTAACACTCTAAGGGTTAACATTATTCTCACCTTCATAAGATTGACGACCCTGTCACCTTCCTTGGTGATGATGACCTTGCCCCGGTGCACTATGAACACTACTGGGGACACGTCCATCTCCCGGACGATCTCTTGTCCAGGCATGAAGTGGATCTGAGTGCTGACGCTCGCCAGCTGCCTCACGAGGGCTTCCCCGCCGCCCAGTATCGTGTCTAGCGCCATGAAAGTTCTGCAACGACACATCCAGATTAGTTTGTTCTATTGTCAATTAGTCTGCAGACATATTCCCAATTTTGTTTTAAAGATACGACGTAAATATCCATTGCGTACCTTCTGTAGAAGTAAAAACTCAAGTCTTGTCTAAACACGACGCCGATTCGTTCGTATGTCAGCGGATGTATCTGGACACCTTTGGTCCTGCCAGAGAAAATAATTTTATATCATTTAATCTGTTATTTGTTTTGCAAATTAACATGGTTATAAACCGACAAAGTTATACCTCATCGAGCTATAACTGAAATATGACACAGCTTTTTCAATTAACTTCTTATCAACTCTCTCGCCTTCCAGAAACCTCTGCAGTCGTAGGACGCTGTATTGGAACAGTGTGTTCCCGCGGGTAGTCAATACCATCAATATTAGTGTGTAACACATAATATACCTGTAAGTGAAAAAATTGGCTACGATATAAGTTGACAACTGCTTGACGTAGTGCCTCGAGGGAAGGCCGCCATTTGGAACTGGCCTTTACATAATTTCCCCTATTCTGGGTGTCACTGGGATCGTCCCCGGTACATTCTACGGTATCCATAGTAGGTATAACCGTTGTTTGGTTTGGGAGCGTACAGTTGGGGTGTAAGTCTGGTCGTCAACTCTGTCAGAGCTGCACTGACGGTAATCACAGAAACGAATCAATCCAGGATGCTCCATTAAAAAGTCATCAGTTGGCTAAATTACCGTAGAACACCATTGACCCCATAACCACCGCGTCAGATCGGTTACACAAAAATGATCGCGTTCAAAAAGTAATATATACTTATACGAAAAGTAATACGTGTATAGCATAATCAGGTGTTTCAAAAGTCCCCCATAATAATGTACATACTCACATGGTAGCCAGACAAATTGTAATAATAAGAGACGGTGCTGATAATAATATGTTGACGACTAGAAAGGACGGGACTTCTACGGGACTTCTTTCTTTTGCTATCGCGTGTCGGGCCATAGAACATAATATCCAATGGCTTAGAAAACTGCTTTCACGTGTAGCAACCATAAATATTCAAGAAAAAGTTTGTATTCTGCATGGTACTTGAGATATCATTTAAGTTTTTGAATTGCGTTAAAAAATTTAAACCATTTAATTCTACGCCAGTTACTTCTCTTATCTTATATTATTTAGGACTTTTGAATCATGCTGTAGATTTACAGTGATTTACATAGAATTACAGTGCGTGTCATAAAACTTCTGCGGAATATTGGTATCACTGTTTATTTGCGACTTGCGACACATATGCAATTAGGTTGATTGTGCAATATCCTAGTCATTTGTTGTACGTATACCAAGATAGGTCAAGGATGCGCGCAGACTGCTATGCAGATTTACATTTCAGGGGTGCTAGTCTTAGCAATGATAATCGATATATCGTGACTTCTGTAGTGTCGAATCCTACTCTTAATTTGAACGATCATTTATATCGTTCGTTCAGTAATCGATACAACGGCAAAAAATATGGAATTTAGAGTATGATTCGACACTACCTACAAATGTCACGATATACTTATCGATTATCGTTACTAAGAGTAGCACCCTAGCTGAAACTGGATTCCACTTACCACCACACAAGACCGAGCGACAGCAAAACAATACCTATTGCGAATTCACCGCTATCAAAGTGAAACCTTCCAATATTTGTCATCATCAAGCCAGATTGCAAAAGGTTGAAAGATTCAATGTAAATCTAAAAATATATTAGCAATTATTTTTTAGTAAGGCTAAAGCGCCCATCTAGCCCGCAAAGTTCAAATTTATTGTGGTTTTTTAGATTTTTTTCAAAATCTTACAATAATAAAAGGCACATTTTGTAATTCGCGACAAAGACCGTGTGCTGTGCATTTATTAATATATCCAACTTACTTTAAAACATTTCAAGAACGACAGCTATCCAGATAATCTGGAAATTATTGTTTATTAACTGATTTACTAGTATCATATCCACCGTGATAATATTAAGAGTAAAATAAATGTATGAATAAACGCACTGCATACTGTGTTTGTCGCAAATCACAAAATTTTGTCTTAAATGTTTTCAGATTTTGGATAAACTATAAAAATACTCGAAAATTTTGAATTTCGCGGGCTAGACAGGCGCCTTCACCTTAATCAATTGCGTGCTGCGTTTTGTTAGATGAATAAAGCATCTTGCGGATTTACGGTGACAGAGCCATTTGTTTGACAACAGCTTATATAATACGAGTTGGTTGAACCAAGGTGGTCTCTTCTCACAGAAGATCAGCGTAAACTAACTACCTAGCTATAGCTGCGTTTCATACAATGTTTAGCTGTTTAGCTACCTAGCTATAGCTGCGTTTCACACAGTTTGAGAGTCGGAAGTCCGTTGGCCGGCTAGGTATTCTGGGTTATTATAAACAACCCACGTAACTAAATTGAAAATTTAAAAACCCCCGATTAGACTTCTTTACAAACTACATAACAAGAACAGCAAAAGCGAGCGTTTGCTTTTCTATTGCGTTCTAAGTAGTAAACGTGGTCTGGGCCCTGATTTTCAAACAGCTTTACCGATTTTCAAGAAACTTAGCTAGGAATACTATAGATCAGAATAGCTTTAAAAAAAAATTAATATCAGTTCATCCGCTTGGGCGCTACGATGCCACAGACAGACACGCAGATACACATGTTAAATTTATAACATCCCTCTTTATTCGTCGGGGGTTAAAAAAGCTACTTTGGAGCTTAATATTTTGTAAACGTGAATTAATTTAGAAAAACTGTCAACAAAACCTTAAAATTATTTTCAAGTACCGTTTCAACGATACCTCACTCGAGGGGATTAGTAAACATTTTTTTTCACTCCCCCTTCCCAAATACGAAAGGTGCCTTAGAATAATACCTATAGTTTAGTGTTATATATAGTGAAAGTATTATTATAAATATGTATAATAGTATCCCTACTCAGGCCCATAGATATATACCTTATAGGTATATAAGGTGGTGGTATATAAGGTATATAAGGTGTATATGAGATGCCTGATTATAATAAACAAAAATAAAGGAAATAAATAATTCTGTGTGTAGCGTGTATGTAGCCGTACCAAAAATCGATTTTTGTGGCAATTTTCATGCAGCCGTAATAATCTCTAAATAAAATGACTGTGACGTCGGACAGGCGGACGTGGCGAAATGAAAAAAGGTTGACTACGTAACCCTAAAAAAGGCATAAAATCCTACTAATATTATAAATGCGAAAATTTGTGAGTGTAGATGTATATTGTTTTCTTATATTTACGCGAATACTACACATTGAAATAAAACTATTTTATGGATTATATCGCGTTTGTCCCCCCGTGACCATAGCTGCTGTAAAGCAACCGAAACGTCGGGATCATAAAGTTAATAAACGCGATAAAATCCGCAAAATAGTTTTATGTCAAAGTGTAGATGTATGTTTGTTACTCTTTCACGCAAAAAATACTGAACGGATTTGGATGAAATTTGGAATACAGATAGTTTATAACCTGGATTAACACAGAATACTTTACTTAAGTCTACGCGGACGAAGTCGCGGTCAGAAACTAGTAGATCATAATTGTCATATCGTATTATGATTAAATATCTATTTAAAAGAGGCACATTCATAAACACACAACAAAATAAAGTAAATTAACGCTAGAAATACTTACTAAATGCATCTGTTCATATGTAGGTACTCGATCAATTTTTATGAATTGCGGCATCCAACATGCGTTCACTCGCTCCACAGTGACGACATTCCACCTTTTGTCATACGTGAATTCGAGGCAATAAACTAATAGGTACTGGCTTGCAAGAAACATGAGCATTATATTGAGAACTTGCCACTTTATAATCTGTACAAAGAATGAATTACAGTGGTGATGACTGACGAGAGCGAAGTTATTAGAGACATATTCAAGCGTCAATAGCCTAGTGGTTAGAGGGGCCGTCCTCGTAGCTGAGAGGTTCCGGGTTCGATCCCCATCCTGGCCATTAAACTATTGACGTGAGCCCACTCCTAGCACAAGCATTAGCTTAGTTGGAGGGGCTAAAGGGATTACTAGTAATGTGATAAAATTATTAAAAAAAAAAAATATATTGGTGCCAATTCTGTGGGCGTCAAATCACGACTAAACTAAACTTAAGACATGTAAAAGTATATCCGTCTTGCCGATATAAGTATGCGGTAGTTAGGGCCATATTTTTAAATCGATCTTAACTCTAAGAGCAACCTTGAATACGCTTTTGACAAGTCGATTTGTACTGGTGTGACATAAGAATGACGTTTCCACGATCGCTCATCGATCGATGGACTTGAGATCGATTTATTGTAACGAGCCTTAAGTTTATTGAAGTTATAACCCCTTGTTTGCAGAGATGAAACATTCACACCGAAATGAGGTTTCTATTTTGTTGTGGAAAAAAGAAGCGTAAAACTCGGTGTTAATGTTCGCTAGTGTAAACTGTCGGTTCTCGTGAATCACTAGAAACAGCACCGATAACCTGCGTGAGAGTGCACCTACCATTATCAGAGACTTGTTGATGGCCGGCGTGTCGCTGATATAGTTGAAATATTCAGACACTATGTACAAATGGGCGAATTTGCAAACCGTTCCGAACACCATGGCTTGGTTAATGTCGATCTTGCTAGTGATGCCACTTGCCACCATTTGGCGCAAAGGCACCGCCCCAATCACGTCAAGGACGAACCCTCGGGTCAGGTAGTGCATCAAACACATCCTTTTGCTTGTTATTAGTAAGCCTTTATCGTTATAATATCCCAACTGAAATATAATTTATTGTTATGGTGGCCAACCCACAGATATAGATTTACATAGATAACGCAAGTATAACGATTTGTATTAAAACCAAGCGTGCCGAATTTTTAACACCTACTGTGACGTCATTAGAGACGGGAAATCCAAAACTATTCAAAGACACCGATGCCGCTGACGCCGCCCCTCCACCCGCTACGATTCTCTCGAGTGATTATGTCGCTCATACTCATACATACATCTTTCATATCTGAAGTCGCGTGCACTGAAGTTAGCGGCGACCTACCTTGACGCTTGGTCGGGGTTTCGTACACGCGAAGTACATGCATTTGCGTTACCTATGTAAATCTATATCTGTGGGCCAACCCCTCCCTATGGCGAGAAATTCCATTTCCGTTACCGTACCTTATATATGTTTATTGATATTGATTGTAAATATCTTTTGGCTACGGTAACGGTTTAATACGAGGCATGCCTTTTAAGTTCTGTCGTTTCCATAATTCCCGGCAATTTTGAATTTGGAACTGTTCTATATTCGAATGTGTTTAAATTTCGAATCTCAAAACAGTTGAATGTATTAGGATTAATGTTATTGTTTAGTCACAGCGTCGATTAGAATCTGTCAGGTTACGTACGAAAATGAATCTTTCTAAGGAAAATGTTCGTGCAATAATTTTCTACAACTTTAGAAGAGGCCTGACACGGCTTCAGTGTTTTGAAGAGCTAATATCTGTGTTCAGGGATGAAGCCCCATGTCTGGGGACTGTCGAACGCTGGTATTTAGAATTCCAGCGTGGACATACTAGTGTTAGTGACAAATCTCGCAAAGGTCGCCCAAAATCTGCATTCACTGAAGATAACATCATTGGAGTGAGACAACTAATTCTCGAAGATCGTCATGTGACGTATCGAGAGATAGAGGCTCTATTAGGCATCTCAGGGACAACCATTCAGAAGATCTTGCATGAAGCGCTTGGTGTAAGAAAGCTAGTTTGCCGTTGGATACCGCATCTGCTTTCCGACGATCACAAGGCGGCCCGCGTCAGATGGTGTAAGAAAACTCTGCAAAGGTTCAACCGAGGAGAGTCAAATCACGTCTACGACATCATCAGTGGTGACGAATCTTGGATCTATGCCTACGATCCTGATTCCAAACAACAATCTACAATCTGGGTCTTTCAAGACGAGCCAAAGCCGACTAAAGTTGTTCGTTCTCGAAGCACTTCAAAGAAGATGGTGGCCACGTTCGTTAGAAAAACCGGCCATGTTGCGACTATTGCACTTGATGATCGTAGAACGGTTAACGCAGAGTGGTATACCACAGTTTGTTTACCACAAGTCATCGCCGAACTTCGAAAATCTAACTCAAAGCGACGCATCATCCTGCACCACGACAATGCAAGTTCACACAGCGCTCGTCAAACGATTGAGTATTTGAAGCAGGAAAAAGTAGAAATTCTTGACCATCCTCCATACAGTCCTGACCTAAGCCCTAAAGATTTTTTTACATTTCCTAAAATTAAGAAAAGTCTTCGTGGTTAAAGGTTCCAGTCCAGTGAAGAAGCAGTCGACGCTTTCAAGTCAGCCATTTTGAACACCCCCACTTTAGAGTGGAATAAATGTTATAATAACTGGTTTGAGCGAATGGAAAAGTGTATTAAGCTACGTGGTGAATACTTTGAAAAACAATAAAAAGTACTATAAGGTTCTAGTTGTGTTTTTTTCTTCAAACGACAAAACTTAAAAGGCATCCCTCGTATCAGTCGGGTCGTAAGCAATTTTTGGCGTTAAATGTGTAAATTTGTGAGGGGTAGCCATAATCATAATATAATAATTTAGCCCTTTTGACGTCCCACTCCTGGGCACGGGCCTCCCCTCAACATGAGGGGGATTCAGGCCATAATCCACCACGCTGGCATAGTGCGCGTTGGCGGATTTCACATGTCTTTCGAAAATTGGTTAAATCTTCTAAGACATGCAGGTTTCCTCACGATGTTTTCCTTCACCGTGAGCAAGTGATAATCATATAGAAATTATGATTCTCACGTAGATTTCGAAAAATCCAGAGGTTCGAGCCGGGGTTTGAACCCGAGACCTGGTAGCCCGCAAGACGCGTACTTAACCAATCGGCTATCACTGTTCTATAGCAGTGACAGCAGTGATAGTCCTCCTTTGGCTATCCATAACCATATATTGAAAAAAATATCTTACGAATAGTTTCATCGTGATGTCTATATAAGCAACGCAATTGCAAAATGCACCCAGCATGACAAAAGGCCATCTATTTGTTGCACCGAGGGTTCCTAAAAAAAAAGATCAGAAGATATTAAAAAAGGTATTCGAAATACAAATTTAAACGGACTTTTTAAAAACCTAGCAAGCCACCACCTAAGCAAGTAGGGGTTACCTAAGAAGTTGTCCTAAGGAACAGTACTGTAAAGAGTGGCACCGAGTCTTAATGAAAGAAATTATGAGGTCTGTAGTTATTCCTAGATTTTTAGTGCACCCAGGTTTTATTTAAGTTACCCGACGTTTTTAAATATATTTTATTACTAGCTGTGCCCCCCGACTTCGTCCGCGTAGTATTTAACGTAACAAAAATTTTGGGATTATCGGGATAAAAAGTATCCTATATGTTAATCCCGGTTATAAACTATCTGTGTTCCAAATTTCATCCAAATCCGTTCAGTAGTTTTTGCGTGAAGGAGTAACAAACATACATACGTACATCCACACTCACAAACTTTCACATTTATAATATTAGTAGGATTGTGGAAAACTACTTAGTTATTGAATTTGCTGGTCCGGTTCCGAATCGATTTTGATGAAATTTAAACAGGATCACCTGGAGAGTATGACCTTTCAAACAAAAGTAATTTTCAAAATCGGTTCACAATTAACCGAGAAATCGGTGAACATTAAAAAACACACACACAGACACGCACATGGAACCTCCTTCTTATTTGGAAGTCGGTTAAAAAATATAATAAAAAACAAGTAAATACCTTCCATTGCTGACACTATGATGGAAACAATTACTATTATGGCTCTGAAAAGTAACCACCATTGCATAAACCTGAAATCAAGAGTTAGTGGCAACCAATAATTATGTAATTAGCAGCTGTAATGCATAGAATAACATAGAGTAAACCGAGGTGTTATTTATTTTACAAATGTGAAAGTGCCGTCTGACGCTGACACCCTTTATAAATTAACTCGATGAAATAACAATAATGATAGTTAATTTAGCATAACACTAAATTAAAGCATGTGTTTTATAGACAACGAATAGCGCATGCTGTGTCGGGTCTCACTTGATGCTATAATATTATAATGCACCGCGCTAAAATGTTGCACACACAGCATCTAGCCGTGGGTGGCAGCAGCTAGTCAGCTAGTCTGCTAGTCTGCCAGTAGCATGCTAGACGCGAGTCAGACCGCACGTGCTACGATACCGATAAACGCGTCACTCTCGTTCCGCGTTTACATGGTAGTGCGCGTGCTCATTATGTTATAACATAGCCTATAACGTAGCGTGGTATCACATACTCATAAATACTACGTATAAGCGTGGTATAAATACTATGGGTTATGGTTTGTTTGACTACGGAACCCTAAAACCAACCTCAATACAGTTCTGGCATTTCACTAGCGCAACGTCACCTTAAGTCTGGTTCAAACAATCGTGAAATGAAGCTATGGAGATAGGTGTCTGTGTTCTAAATATATACAGGACTATTGTACACATATACTGTGATACTATACTAGGTGTAAAAATTGAAAATTAAAAAAATAAAAATAACAGCAAGGAGTGAACCAAAAGCACTGTCAGGTCCAGCCGTTCCCAACAGGAAGAGTATCCTTTTTCTTTAATTATTTTATTTGATACTTTGTTTTTTTTGTTTATGTGTTGACTCTGTCTTAAAGTGATAATTTATGGATTACTAGCTGTGCCCCCCGACTTCGTCCGCGTAGTATTTAACGTAAGAAAAATTTCGGGATTATCGGGATAAAAAGTATCCTATATGTCAATCCCGGTTATAAACTATCTGTGTTCCAAATTTCATCCAAATCCGTTCAGTAGTTTTTTCGTGAAGGAGTAACAAACATACATACATCCACACTCACAAACTTTCACATTTATAATATTAGTAGGATACTAGCTGTGCCCGCGACTTCGTCCGCGTGGAATTTAATTGACAAAGTTTCATACAAACTTTCATCCCCTATTTTATCCCCTTGGGGGTAGAATTAATCAAAATCCTTTCTTAGCGGATGCCGAAGTTATAACATCTACCTGCATGCCAAATTTCAGCCCGATCCGTCCAGTGGTTTGGGCTGTGCATTGATAGCTCACTATGTCAGTCAGTCACCTTTGAGTTATATATATTTAGATTTCTACTGCACCAATTTTACATACTTAGTATTTGGATCTCCCCAGAATTCACCCTCAAGAGGAGACGAGCGATATTCGTCCTCAATCATGTCAGATATCACCCGCGTCCCCGGCGCGATCATCGTCGACATTCTAGTGCTGTACAATCTGGTCCGTAATTTTTGTTGATACTGGAAGAAAAAACTTGAGGACTTTATAAGCTGTTAGGATTTAGCAAATAGGCATAAATGATCCAAGCTCATTGTGTAAGATTAATTTGGTAAATAGATTATTCATTAAAAATGATCAAAAGAGCGTTTCAGCATTTTCTGATATTTTGACCCCGCTCTCGGTCAAGGATTGTTTTAATAAACTCGTTTATATTATTATACACTAGCTGTGCCCCCCGACTTCGTCCGCGTAGTATTTAACGTAACAAAAATTTCGGGATTATCGGGATAAAAAGTATCCTATATGTTAATCCCGGTTATAAACTATCTGTGTTCCAAATTTCATCCAAATCCGTTCAGTAGTTTTTGCGTGAAGGAGTAACAAACATACATACATACATACATCCACACCCACAAACTTTCACATTTATAATATTAGTAGGATACTATGGTGTTCGTGTATAGATTTGTTCTAGATTTTCTGTTGTTCTTTATAATACTTGATAGGCATAGCTTTGCTCCATACTTACACTTGTTTTTAAGTAATTTCTTTACAGAATGCTAACTTTTGTAGTTCTTTATTTTGACCTTTTCTAAAGTATGCAATAATAATCTAAATCACATTCATCAGTGTGAGCATAAAAATAGGTCAATATGTTAACGTAATCATTGTTTTACTAGCTGTGCGCCCCGACTTCGTCCGCGTAGTATTTAACATAACAAAAATTTCGGGATTATCGGGATGAAAAGTATGCTATATGTTAATCCCGGTTACAAACTATCTGTGTTCCAAATTTCATGCAAATCCGTTCAGTAGTTTTTGCGTGAAGGAGTAACAAACATACATACATACATACATCCACACTCACAAACTTTCACATTTATAATATTAGTAGGAAGTAGGATAGGGAGATGACATTGAGTTTGACGCCCTAAGCTGAGATAATTATTTTCGAGATATCCTCTTAAGATTTTTAGACAATACTCACATCTCTATGCTGCAGAACATATTCATGAAACACTTTATCAAATTTAGGTATCAGCTCATCCATGGTGGTGTCAAAAAAAGACCACTCAGAGACGTGGCGTTTGATAATATTGAAGAAATCTTTTATCCCTATGTACAGGATCTGAAATGTAAACTGGGTGTAAGGGAAACGCCACTGAAGCTGAAACGCTATTATTATACTATCTAAATTCAAATTCAAATATTTTTATTTCAAACTAGCTGTGCCCACGGACTTCGTTCGCGTAGTATTTAACGTAACAAAAATTTCGGGATTATCGGGATTAAAAGTATCCTATATGTTAATCCCGGTTATAAACTATCTGTGTTCCAAATTTCATCCAAATCCGTTCAGTAGTTTTTGCGTGAAGGAGTAACAAACATACATACATACATCCACACTCACAAACTTTCACATTTATAATATTAGTAGGATAGGCCAGAGTAACTGGCACTTTTAAAAAGTCAAGAACTAGGTGCATATTCCAAAACAAAATCCTATGGAGAAGAACATGCAAGAAACTCCATGGATACATTTTTTCTTTTCTCTTTTTTAAATCATGTTTGTTTATTTACAGTAGGTATTTAGAGATGTGAGGACAATGCAGGTTAACGCATAAGGCACAATCGAATACCAATAACTATTACTATGCGATTCAAATGAGAATAGGATCGACTTTGCGCCATATTGTGACGTCATAGCTGTCAAATCTAACCAGTTAGGTAGGGTGAGCAAAACAAGATATTTATACACACACACATACATACACATATATTCGAATGGTTTTTAAAAACTAATTATGACTTGAAATAATTAAATATTATACTAAGACAATTTACTACTAATTTAACCTTTTTATTTTAATTTGAGGTAAGACTATTGTTATTGATATGCAAATATTTTTTTTGCAAACCATACTTTCCAAGTGACATTTGACAGATCGAGGTTATTGACATTCCTATTCTTATTTGAATCGCATTATACTGTCATTGTATGTTAATTGTCCCTTTTCTTGGTAAATTAAACAACTATATATCAGTGTTAAAATTATAATAATAAAAATGTAAAGTATAAAAGTTTGTGTCGTTCGTAAGTGTCAGTGGCGTGCAGTCGGCAGCGCCACCCGGCATCACTATTATTATAATAATATATTATTATAATTTAGCCCTTTTGACATCTCACTCCTGGGCACGGGCCTCCCTTCACTACGAGAGGGATTCAGCCGTAATCCACCACGCTGGCCCAGAGCGGGTTGGCGGAATTCACATGTCTTTGGAAAATTGTTTAGATTTTCTAAGACTTGCAGGTTTCCTCACGATGTTTTCCTTCACCGTTATTAGTCATTGGCAAATGCTACGCGTCACGTGCCGCCGACGATAGATGGCGCTTACTAAACAAACAATTTGTCTTAAACTTATTTGGTGTTATTATAAAACAAAATTTAGCACGCTAAACCCCAGTTCTGTCAAATTTTACAAGCAAAATGTGACATTACTCGGGTTTATCACACGTTCAACTTTTTTGTAATAACACTTATTGCGTTTGTGATTTTGGTAGAATTCAAACCCGCAACGTAAAGCGTCTACTCGCAATGCCGCTCGTAGGTACCTACAAAAGCGCGTGACCAGAGCTGACTGCATGCGATCCTGATGATTTCCTGATCCTTCGCGATTTTATTTGAATTAAATTGCAGGCTTTAAACATAAAGATAAGTAATATGTATTTTTTATTAGGTACAGATTTTAAACTTAAAAAAATAATTTAAAAAAAGGCAAACAAATTTTGCAGTGTTTTTGTGGTATCATCACCTGTCTTCGTTTTAGAGAACGTTTCCATTACACCCTGCATATTCTACACTATTATAAAACAGCTACTGAGCTGTGTTAGTGCATTAATTATATTTTTGTTACAAGGTTGCAATAAGTTTTTGAAGGGCTTTGTGACCAAATCGAGTGTATTTGGAATTCTTGTTTGTTTATCGGTATTTTCCAGCATTAAGATAAAGCGGCTGAACTGAATTCAACGATGTTTCTTCCACAATCAGAAAGCCAATGGCCGGACTAAAATATAGGTTCTGCAACAACTACTTACTTATAGAAAAGCTGAAGCTGCAGAAACTATACCTTAAATATTTTAGGGGGTCAAACATCTGCGCTAGCAAAGCGTGGATTGAGTGGTAAAGCTAGCTTAAGTACGTCAAGTACTCAACGTGGTCCCCATTGTCAACCCTGGCTTACAGGATTAACAGTGGTGGGAGTGTGTGGCGGGGTCATTTTATTCCTTGTGCCCGGTGTGGGTGCTGTAGCCAACCGTTGGCATCAGATGACATCATGCGATTGATAACCGACCGCCAGTGAGCTCCGCAGAGTACAGTGTTTTAAGCAAATTAATAAGTCTTATAACTTTGTTAATAAGTATCGTTTCGAATTAAAATATAAACAATTGTTTTCACAGTAATAAAATTGTGTTTTTTCATGTTTACCAGCTACTTGCGTAACCTACGTAATGCATAGGGACTCACCTCACAATCGGTTTCAGACGTGTAGTTTCTCAATGCCGCTTTGCCAAGAAAAATTGAGGTCACAGACAACATTTTGCCAGGACTGAACATAATGTTTTGCAATACACCCTTTTCGTCGTGATAATCGACTTTTATACAACCCTGAAATTCATTATTTTTCTTGAGAAAATGCTTCACTTGTGTATAATATCTATGGACCTTAATTTAAATTCTACTGTCATACCTCCATTGGTAGTAGTAATATAGGCGACATTATGATGATGGTACCTGTATAAGCCACATGACATTTTTGGACGGAGCTCCGAACGTTAGTATAGAGGAATTACTGGGCAGTATCATGACCTGCGCGGCGTGAGCCAACTCTCGGACGAGCTCAGGATCGGCGCCGATGAAAGCACTCGATCCACCGATTATCTTCTCAGCCACTTCTCCCTGAACATTCCAATACACGTCGTGTGGTTCTCCCTTAATCATGTTTGGGTGTATAACATCTACCCCTTTATAGTACTTCCACTGGCATTCTAGGTATTTCTCCAGTCTCATCAGAAGATCACGATGGATTTTGTGATACAAATAATAATTTTTAAGATTTTTCACAAAATTGTGGTAGGTGATAACAGGTTTATATTTCAAATACAAACAAGCAATGTAGTTCGTTTTGCAATATAAGTATATAAGGTAAGCTATGTACGTGTTCAAAGCAGCGATACAAATATCACCTAAATAACGTGGTAAATACTCCAAAACAATCATTTCAAATATCCACGATACAAACGGTCCAAATATGTTATCTCGTCCTGGGTCACACTTCAGTTGGTCTGCTTGAGTCGCGTCCTCGGGGTCGCAGTTCATTGCGCCAAAAAAGTATATTGTGGTTAAATCCGGAAAACGTTTATTTATTTCGTATAAGATAAAACTAGAAAGGTATAGAAGAGTGAACACAATGGTAAAAATTTTGTAGATAACCGTTACTATGGGATTTTGGTTAATGTTCATTTGTAATTTGTCTCCAAAAAATATAACATATGATTTCAGTAGACGATTAAATTGAACGGTGTAGTAATAATCTGGCAACCCTACAATAAGAGCTATGTTTTCCGTCCATATCGCTGAGAGTACATCCAGAATGAACTCGTAACTCTTGAACCGCGCGAACATTACTGTTGAAAAATTTACGGCCTCATGTTCTTGTCCGGGTGGACACATTAAAAGATCTACACATACATCAGAAGCGTAGATAAAATCAGTCCAATATTGGATAAATCCAAACCATTGTGGGATTTCATTTTTGGTCAAGTTCGGGGGATACGCAATCAAAACCATGTATATGGTTGCAAAGACGATGTGATGCCAGACGTCAACAAATAAAGAGTCCGAGGTGATTATCCATGGGAACTTCACGTTCACAAACATAGATTGTGTCTGCAACTGTTCCTCAGTGCTCAGGACCAACTGCCCTATGTACTTGGCACAGTGGTATATGGTATCTTCGGGTGGTATGTCACATCTTATGTAAGACATAGATTTGCGAGATTGTTTCTTCCAACTATGAACAAATTCGGATATTTCCCACCAGCGCTTTATAATCCATGATATTCCCTGGTCTTCAGCTCGCTCTAGGCCCCTTATATGCTGTTTGCAGGCATATAACGTTTTAGCGTGATGTATCCTTTCCTTTGTCAGTTTCATGATGAGGGCTCGATCATTTGGATATTCATATAAAGCTTTCAATAGGTCCTTTCTTTCCAAGTATACTATTTCGCAGTATGTGAGACAACGCATCCTATTATTCTTCCGACCCGGTGGGACCAAGAAATTCACATCTCCGAGTATGGTACCGCCAGTGAGAGAGAGTATAGGAGTAATGCCGTCGTCGGTAGAAATGAGCTGAACCACACCATGCTTTATATAATACAGATTCGTCAGGGATTGCGGTCCAGAATAGAATTTCTCGCCGGGCAGTTTGTACTGCAACTTTATGTATTCACAAAGCCACCGTTTAAACGAATTTGAGGTTTTTCTCAGAGTAGGACTGTGGTAGTAAAATTGCCACACTATATCCTGCCTTATCTCCAGCCTCAAATATCTGGGTAAATCCTTCATCACTACCGGCATACTAGTAATCCCGCTACGATTTTGCCACATTAACTCATAAAAGTGTTCGACATTCTTGCAAGCTTTTGGTGACGGGTTCCGTCTACGGGCCTCCTCGATATATTTCTTCACACATGGGTAATGCTCGCAAATCATACGAAATCTCAATACGGCTTCGACAAATGCTTTTGGGAAAACAATGAACAAGAACACCACGTAGCTAAAGACTAATAAAAAGCAGGTCATTTGAAACTCCATAACCGTGTTCGGTTTTATAGCATCATAAGATTTATTAATTCCGTAAGTAATTACATATGCGTAGCCATACATGTATGTTGTCAAGTTAACGTTGCTTTCATTGAGCTGTAACAAGTTTATAACTTTAATACCGGGCCGGTGTAACGAATATAACGAACGGTGGCAGAGCTAAGCTGTAGCCAACTGCGTACAGCTCATAGGTATACGGGCTGGCACGACCGGGTTAGAATCATCCTCTCACAGAAGATCGGCATTAAGTAGCTATTACAGTTTCGTTTCGTACAGTGGGTGAGCCGAAAGCCCAACTCCTTTTCCCTTCCTCTCCCTCCTCTTCCCCTTTCTACTCCCTTTCTATCCCACTCACCTTGAGGTTGGCAACGTGCGATCAATGCCATTGGTATTGCAAACTTTTGAAGACTACGGTAACTACTTAAGATCCGGCCAGTCGCAAGCTTGTTTACCTTATGTAGTACATGACTTCGCCAATCATATATGCGCTCTCCACAGTTATCGCAGAGCCCCTGATAGGTGAGCAACAACCAGAAACAGTTCACGCAGTTGAGGCAAGTCAACAAAAGTATGGTATAACCAACGCACATGTTCCAGTAGGAATGAGTTCTGCTCAACGAGAAGTATTCCACGACTCGGTACATGCTGTAATTGGTAACAAAAAT
Source organism: Notodonta ziczac (assembly GCA_918843915.1). Classification (NCBI taxonomy): domain Eukaryota; kingdom Metazoa; phylum Arthropoda; class Insecta; order Lepidoptera; family Notodontidae; genus Notodonta; species Notodonta ziczac. The sequence goes on along the minus strand of OU974050.1, from coordinate 9,177,676 downwards.
GTAATTGCAATTTTTTTTTCGAAAAAAAATCTGTGACGCGGCTTCCGCTAGGATTTGGCTGGAAAAAGCGTTATGCCCCTGGGCATATGTTAGTAGTTTTGTACATCAACAAACTACGCGCTCTATAGTAGAAACTTAGCAACACCTTGGGCTGGGGGCAATCTCAGTGACACCCAAACGAGAGCAAATTATGGAAAGGCAAATTCCAAAATTGCACCGACGAGCATCAAAATCGCATAGAGCAGTGACTTATTTATTAACATCAATAAACTGGCAAAACTATTGCTGCAATACCTTCATTATAGCCATTATATAGTATAGTTTAGAAACACATTATTGCCATCTAGTTCATGCTACGAATTTACAATAGGTTCTATACTTCTTTTGCGACCATTTAAGCGATGTTTTAAGAATGTTTTGTGTAAACTGAGTGATTGTTATCGGACTTTATGTAGAGTGGGGAATAAACTATAAGTTTTTAAATTTGTTTTTGGCACTTACATCATAAATTCATTGAAAGCCAATACATTAGGCCACACTTTAGGAGCCGGACAAACATTATCATCCATCAGTCGAAATAATGGTATTAACGACAGCAAATCGAGAAGGATTAAGAGCGCCGACTTCGGTAGATACTCTCTCCGCATCGCTTTGTCTGTTACTTGCCTGTAATAACATATTATAATAAGTGTAGCTGTACTGAAAAATGCGGGCCGAAATTAATCGGCCGCGGACTGCAAGCTGCGCCGCTGTCAGATACCAACCTGCCCGCTGCTATTAGAAAATAGTCGAGCTGCTATGATTGTGATTTAATAAGTTTAACAGTGAATACATTATGATTACACAAGTGGTTCAAATTGTTTCAAACCGTGGTACCATCACCTGTGTACTATGTGAAGGAACGTGTCAGCGCCGTAGACTGTGTCGCAGCCGTACCAGTAGTAATACTTTATCAACGTCAATATCGGATGCATGTCCATCACGTCGGAGCAGTAAATTATCGGATGCACAGCTTGGATGGGACCCTGGCAATAATTAGCTCTATTAACAGGTACCTTGGAAACCTACTTAGGCAATCGAATCAGTCAATTCCCCAGCGGGATTGATCCCGCAACCTCCATGTGCAGTGAGCCGAGCGGCCTACGCTCGAACTACTATGCCAAGCGGTCGTCAAAATGGAAACGGAGTTGATTTATAACTTTAGGCGTCTTCGAGCTTCGAAGGGCATGTTCAGGTGTGGGGCCCAGCAATAAGAGTTGCTTTACATACAAGAACGGTTAAAAATTCTGGTGGTTTACCAAAACACTTTTGATGATGACGCTAATTAGAACAAAGAATTTGAAAACCGGATGGAACGGCACAAATATCACGCTGCTCCATTCTATGTAAGCTTGATCCTCCAGCTGTTGCGCTTCTCTTTCATATTCATTGTAAAACGTGTAATCGTCATACATGGTTGGTACATGCAATTCGAAAAATTCATATAGATATTACAAAAACCTCTGATATGGATTGATTAACAGATTTTTGTTTAATGTATTATTTTTGGATTGAATAATGTGGATATCGTTGTATATATTTTAAATATTATTATAGTGATTATTTTCTCTTTGGAGGAGAGCTGTTGACATTTGTTTTATTTCTACGTTCTATTTTCGACCATTCCAAGTCAACCACAGTAGAGTTCTCTAAACATAGAGAATTTATACTTGTGGTCAGACTGCTTTATGGTTTTCTTTTCAGAAATCATTTATCCTTCTAATATTATAAATGTGAAAGTTTGTGAGTGTGGATGCATGTATGTATGTTTGTTACTCCTTCACGCAAAAACTATTGAACGGATTTTGATGAAATTTGGAACATAGATAGTTTATAACCGGGATGAACATATAGTATACTCTTTATCCCGATAATCCCGATTTTTTTTTACGTTAAATACTACGCGGACGAAGTCGGGGGGCACAGCTAGTGTTAAATAATTGTGTCTGATTTTCATGACCCATTTGCAACAGAAGAAAGTGATAATGATAATCTTCTTCCAACTTTACTATTCTTTATTTTGGTAAATTTATGTAGATTCCAAGAATTATAAGTTTTCCACGGGACTCGTGAAGGGTCTTACATGGGCCTTATTGTTGGACACGATTGTCTATCCTGGCTTACAGGAACAGGAGGAACAGTGGTGGAAGTGTGTGATGGGCCTAGTCCCATAAATATACTCGCAGTAGACCAATTTTAAGTAGGTTTATACAAATTTATACATGCTGTAGCTAACTTACTGCAGTTTATATATGGGATATCTCGGGTATACCGGGGTAGTACCACTCTCTCACAGAAAATCGACATAAACTAGCAATTATAGCTGTCTTTCGTTCGCAGAGCGAGCGAGCCAGAAGCCCAACCTACTCCCTTCCCCACTCTGTGTCCCATTCACCTTCAGGTCGGCAAGGTGCGACCAATTCTATTAATAATAATTATAGTCTTAGCCCTTTTGACGTCCCACTCCTGGGCACGGGCCTCCCCTCAACACGAGGGAGATCCAGGCCATAATCCACCACGCTGGCCCAGTGCGGGTTGGCGGATTTCACATGTCTTTCGAAAATTGTTCAAATCTTCTAAGACATGCCGTTTTCCTCACGATGTTTTCCTTCACCGTTAGCAAGTGATAATCATATGGAAATTATGATTCGCACATAGATTTCGAAAAATCCAGAGGTTCGAGCCGGGGTTTGAACCTGAGACCTGGTAGCCCGCAAGACGCGTGCTTAACCAATCGGCTATCACTGCTTATTGCCAATTCTATTGGTAACTGCTTAATATCAGGCGGGTCGTACGGTTGTTTTGACAACTTTGTCGCATATGCATAAAAAAATAAAAGTAAAAACTCCGTATTATGAGTGGTGTTCAATGACGCTAACTCTCAACGCTTAGACAAACACCGCTCGTCCGTGGCGCCATTGAGTTTAATTTGAACCTCATAGCTGGAGGATTAAAAGGAAAATTGCACCAACGAACCGCCGTTTCAGACTTATTTATAGGAATATTCCAACTTGATTAGGTTTATATAGGAGACGAACAAATTGATCTTGTCAGAATTAATAAGCTCTTGTGATCTTGAGATTAGTTCATAATGAGTTCACAGCTATCTACCCCTATGGGTCAGTCACTACTCACCAGACACCATCTCGGTAGCAAGAAGGTTTGTTACTCTTCCACGCAAAAACTACTGAACGGATTTGGATGAAATTTGGAAGGGAGGAGAGGCCTTTGCCCAGAAGTGGGACACTACAGGCTCCTAATAATAAAAATAAAAAATCCCATGGTCTTAAATTTTATTGGTCTTAATACCTATAAGCTATTACGTAATCTCTCTGAACTTATCTCGGTAAAAAATAAGATCACATAATATTAAAGCAATTAAGAAGAGATGCAAATGATGCCGGTAGTCTGATAGAGATTTAAACAGAAAAGAAATTAATTAAGCCCCTCTCAGTGTTTAATAAAAAGCACTGTTTTCGCCTTTTGTTCGTCGAGTCAATTCAGGGGGCCAAGTCTGTTAACCGTTCCAATAATCTATACAAATAAATAAAATTGGAGTGTCTGTTTGTAATATCAAAATACCACCTTTTCACTAAGTGCATATCAAAGTACATACGACACTTAAAGCAAAAACGCGATTTAAACCATTTTTGTCTGTCTGTCTGTCTGTCTGTGTGTTTGTTCCGGGTAATCTCCGAAACGGCTGGACCGATTTTGACGGGACTTTCACTGGCAGATAGCTAATGTTATAAGGAGTAACTTAGGCTACTTTTATTTTATATAAAAACAAAATTAAAAAAATGGGTCCCGTCGCGCGGGCTCAGAACGCGGGAGCTCGCTTTTTTGTTAAGTTAAATTCCACGCGGACGAAGTTGCGGGCTCATATAAAATAAATAAATAAAGCTCGACTTTCACTCGACTCGTTATACGTCCTACGTATTGATATGTAAGTATAATTTGAGGATGGGAAAAAATTGCATCATGTTAATTATATCTTCATTAGCGCACACATGTAGGTTAACAACAGATTAGGCACATTAAGATCTCGCAGTATCCGAAACAATGCCGCGTATCACGAGATGAAAGGTACAGGCCGCGTTGCGGAGGATGATTTGCAAATGTTCCACCGGGGTTGTCAGCACCAGGCGTAGAGCAAATATTGTAGTAGGCATGTTTGTGGACACAAGGCGTGAAGGAATCAACCATCCTACTAATATTATAAATCCGAAAGTTTGTGACTGTGGATGTATGTTTGTTACTCTTTCACGCAAAAACTACTGAACGGATTTGGATGAAATTTGGACCACAGATAGTTTATTACCTGGATTAACATATAGAAAACTCTACTTAAGTCAACGCGGACGAAGTCGCGGGCAGCAACTAGTAATATATAAAAACTCCATCATCCTTTGTCCCTAAGTACTGTATTAATGAATCGATCTGAAGTCGAGAGCGAACTTGGAAATGTCAATCTTATGTCATATCAGTACAAAACGACCTGTCTAAAGTGTAGGTACTTAAGACCGCTGTCAGACTTGAGATCGCTTTATTAATTCGGTTCTAGAAGTTTATGAAGTAGCTGATATAGACCATAAATAACATGAGTATTTTATTTATTTCATCTGACAGCGAGAATATGTTATAAATAACACATCACAGCTGTAAGTAAGATAAACGCATACACCTTTGCGTAAGTCTGAGCGAGATACATAGAGAATTATAGATTTGCTGTGTGTAAAAATATTTTAGATCAGTTTCAGTCAAATATTTTTTAATACATTTTTTTTTGTTTAAGTCGTGAAGGAATATTTACATTATAATAACCAGCATAAAGTGTGTGTAACATCGATATTTGACTATGTGATTTTAAAGTCTTAGAAAATAATTAGGTTTGCTTTAATTGGTCTTTCCGATGTTTTTTGTTTGTATCCGCAATATTATGTTTTCATGTCTCACTATGTCTACGATAAGCGACATTTTGCTGTTTCTCAACATAACGAATTTAGTACATCTGCACGATAAACTTGGCAAAGATCACTGACTAACGTAGTCACTTAAATACAGCCAATATTTCTATAGCACGCGAGAAGGTATACTGTAAATGTATGGGCGGGTATTTTTGCATTGAGCGCAGCCACACTGACTCCAGCAGCTCTACAGTAATGAGCACTAATGTTCCATCCATTTAATTAAGATAATGCGCGCTTGCCGGCTTTTGACGAAGTCTAACACGCTGCGGGGTATTTCTTTTTGAATCCGGCATACGTTTCAAACATCCCGAGTGAACTTGTTAAATGAGAATGGTAACAAACATTAATTTCGTAATACAACAGTTTTTTTCTTAAATTCTCAAATTTCCTATAGATATATACATGATTCCCTACGCCAATATTTTTTATTTTATAATATTTCAAATTACCCGTATTAATATTAATTATTATACTAATCGTATTTATATTTTTTTTAATAAATTTCATATCTCAAGTAGTTACGCAAATGTTATACAATCATTTTCTAGAATATTAGTGGCAGTCATGAAATACAGATTACACTGTGTTCTAATGCCACAACATGGGAGTTGTGTCAAAGCGGGCCTTTGAAACTCAGAAAATAAGATTGCTATGTATAGTCTTTCTTCGTAAGGATTCTACATATCACCTACCGTATAATTACCTCAATTATTATTTCGGACGTTTGATACTAGTATTAGTCCTACCCAAAGAATTTGTAATAATAAGACATTATTACAAATTCTTTGGTCCTACCTTATTTGCTCAGAACAACAATAATCTTTGGGTGCTCTTTGTTTCACAAAAGTAATTCTAAATAAAGGGTCGAAGGTTTATATGACTCTTTATATTATAAAGCATAAGTTTCCGCTGCACCGTGCGCGCGAACTTTATATTCTGTTATCTGGTTTGTGGGTTACTCTCATTATTCAGACTGTTGGTTCAGATAACTTAACGAGAATTTAATGGATGCCATATTGCGAAAAGAATTTAGGGAACTCGCGTGTATATATGTGATTAATTATATTATGTTATTGTTTTTATTTTACAATAAACATAAGCCTATTGAATTATTTCTGAATAATTGGATATACTTAACGAATGACACAGTTATTTTTTAAAAAAATGTGCCTTTTAATATACTAACCTCATGAATGAAAAATAACCTCTTTAACTTGTATTCTGTATGGTACAGCTAAAATCAAAAGGAAAACATTTTGAATATATATTAAAAAAAAATTATATAAATATTTAGATCCATGTAGTTCAAGTGCGGATTATCATCGAATAGTGGTAAAAGAGAATCTTGATTCAGGTTTTCTTGAATATTTCCCTATGAAGGAATCCCGGAGACACACCGTTAGGTACTTTGATTTTATTGATTAAAAATTTCATTATTGAATGGTGATAGTGATTTTTAAAGTCCAATCACTGCAAATCCTACGTCTATTTGTGTACTTATACCATGACTAGCGTGTTAAATGTAGGAACTTTCTTTTTACAATAACTCATGACGTTTTTTTTGGATTTGTCCTACCAGACCCTCGCATCTCTGTTACTCATTTTACGAAAGGATTGACAATGATATTTATACCTGACGCCGAGGTTTGATGCTCAACGAGTCCCGGCGAAGAAAAGCTAAACCGTCTTGAAAGCCGCACGAATTTCATCTAAAGAAATAAGTTGGCATAATATGATTAATTTTTTTAGTAGTATTTAACTTAAAATAATAGGAGCGCAGCATGCTATTTATAGTTGATAGTACTTTGGAGGATTGTTGCCATTACTTCAAGTTATGATATCATGGTTTTGCGGAATCATTGCAGTAAAGTTTTTCTATCTAATGATATATTACTTACAATATTAAATTTCTATATTTTTTACATCATAGCAGTGATAGCCGATTGGTTAAGCACGCGTCTTGCGGGCACCAGGGCTCGGGTTCAAACCCCGGCTCGAACCTCTGGATTTTTCGAAATCTATGTGCGAATCATAATTTCTATATGATTATCACTTGCTTACGGTGAAGGAAAACATCGTGAGGAAACCTGCATGTCTTAGAAGATTTAACCAATTTTCGAAAGACATGTGAAATCCGCCAACCCGCACTGGGCCAGCGTGGTGGATTATGGCCTGAATCCCCCTCGTGTTAAGGGGAGGCCCGTGCCCAGGAGTGGGACGTCAAAAAGGGCTAAAATAATAATAATATAAATAACTTACATCACTTTTGGAATGGCTTGCCGCATTTAGGAAAACCACCGGTTTTCATATAGGTAAGTACACTTACACAAAGTAAAGAATAATTAAATATCGTCGTAACACTTGTACTATGGGTACCATAAAATGGACTGCGGCCAATTTCAGTGACACCCAGCCAATTACGAAAAGGCCATGTCAGTAATTTACCACTACGAGAATCGAACCCGCAACCAATCGGTGCAGTGAACCAAGAGGCCTTTGCTCGACCCGCAACGCCAAGCTGTCATCACACTAGACCTTTTTCTAGATTTTTAATACATTATTTTGTACTTATTCAAATTAAATCTTCAATAATTTTGAACAGGCCTATCTCGCGAGAAACGGTTACGCTTCGCGGACTCTTTCCAATTTCGTGGAATTTAATTCACCACTCCCTCTTCGGGGTAGCTAAAACAATTTGAGATAATTTCGCCTTTGAATATCTTATCCGAATAATATTGTGCTATTATCGCCTTTTTATTAACGCTGCAAGGAGGAGCGGGGTATTTTACAGCCACACTTACATCGGCCATTTGCGTATAAATAATATTTTTTGCTTCCAAAATTTACGCACGATAGGCTGGAACGGGATTAATAAGCATTTATTGTGTTGTTGTTGCTCATTTTCACAAAGCCAAGCACCGGTTTTAATCTCGAGCAAATGATTTTGTAGGCACGCTGTTTTAACTTGGATTTTAGAGTTACCAACTTAAAGACTGTTTATTATTATAAGTTATATAATTAAGTACCTAGCTTATATTTCGGTTTAGTTCGGTTGAGTTTTCTATTGCACCTTAGTTGATGGTAAAATATATTATGTAACTACTGTAAAAATAATCTGGTGGGTTTAGCTGAGCTTTAAAATCACTCGCCATCAGAGATTGAGCGCAGCGAGGGAAATTGACAAGGTTCCTCACCAACCGCTCCACAACAGCTTGTACTATCCAACAAAAAAACTGATAATTAGAAGAGGTCATGTATAAGATTCAGCTCACAGAATCAGCAAGCTGAAGTGGCAATGGGCAGGCCACATCGCTCGTAGAACCGACAACCGTTGGAGAAGAAAGGTTCTCGAGTGGCGACCTCGAACCGGAAGACGCAGAGTTGGACGGCCCCCACTAGATGGACCGACGATCTGGTGAGAGTCGGGGAGCCGTTGGATGCGGATAGCGGGCAACCGTCCATTGTGGCGTTCCATGGGGGAGGCCTATGTCCAGCAGTGCACGTCTTCCGGCTGATGATGAATGTATAAGATTGTAAAAACTGTAGTGTCTAGGTTTTTAGGTCGCTGGGATTTCAATTAAAAGACAGAGCGTGGTGGTTACGATGGCGGTCCGAGACGGAAGAGAGTTTATTTTGTAAGACAATGCAAGTTACAACATAAAAACATGCACATAAAAAAGTAATGTTGGGATTGCCAACAGGTCAACAAAACCAAACTTCGTTAGGTAGTTATTCATAGTTATACTGTTTAGTATTCATCCGTTCGTGGTTTATAAATATATATTTTTTCATACTCTATTAAAATTGAGGCAATCAGTCGAGGGCTCCATTATGTGATGGGGCGCGAAACGTATTACTCCGCTCAATGGATGCACTCGGAGGAAATAGCGCGATCTCTCACGGCTGATTGGTTTGACTCCGCGACGATCCTGTTATATAACGCGCTCAGACTTTATGAATACCTCCACGTGAGATTGGGAGGAAATTTCAAGTTACTGAACGGTATCAAGTACCTACATCATGATCATTGTCTGCGTTATAAAGTCTGGTCCTTCAAATACACTATCACGCTTGTACCTCTGGAGGGGGTATGCATAGCGCACCCACAATTTGTGTTTATCAAAACCGCTAAATTGCATCAGCATGCTACTTTTAATGCTATATATTAACCGCCATTGCTCACTATTCGCGGATGGTATTTTGAATGCCAATGTAATAGAGGTGAGCCTTTTGCCATAATACCAGATGGCACAGTTTCTCTTAGCGCGAGGGAAATTTGGGCCATAGTCGACCGCGCTGTGCTTATAAGAGCTTATAAGCGTTTCAACGCTCGTAGGACTTACGCGTGTGGCAAAAGGCGCGCCTATACGTGCCCGTGCTTCGAACAAAGAAACGCTAATCTGTAACCGCCCTTAGTATCTCTGCGTGTATTTAGGTATACAAGGTTACCATATACAGATGTTTTATCTACGCTAAACAAGACCAAGAATATTGGAAGTCGGATAGAGTGCATTAATATTTTTTGCTACAGATGCCCTTGTAGAAAAAGCGTACTACCTACAGATTTATTGGGAGCACGCCCTCTCCCACTAAGGACCTTCCACAGAAGGGATATAAGAATATACCAAGAAGTTCGATCGGGTTATAAACCTACGTTAGAAAATAATATAAAAAAAAACATCTGGGAAAAAATCCTATACGTCAAATTTGTTACAGAATTTCGAATAAATGGAAATTATGAGGAATTTGAGTTTTTAATTGTAACAACGTTGCCATCAAACTAAAGCGTTTATTGAGTGCTATGAATTCTAAAATATTTTTGCAATCCTAATAATGCATGTTTATGACGTGAAGTCTATTATCGAGTATGAGAAGGAGGCGCATCAGCTGGAGGATCAAGCCCAAGTAGAATGGAGCAGCGTGATATTTTTGCCGTTCCACCCGATTTTCAAATTCTTTGTTCTAGTTAGCGTCATCGTCAAAGGCGTTTTGGTAAGGTACCAGGTAGCAGTCTAAGTAGTTTTTAAGTAGAGGGTGTCCAAGGTCCACCTATTAATAGAGCTCATTATTGCCAGGGTCCTATCCAAGCTGTGCACCCGATAATTTACTGCTCCGACGTGATGGACACGCATCCGATATTGACGTTGATAAAGTATTACTACTGGTACGGCTGCGACACGGTCTACGGCGCTGACACGTTTCTTCACATAGTACACAGGTGACGTTACCACGGTTTGAGCTAATTAGGGAACCCCAGTATACACGTACCATGCCAAATTGAATTCACTGTCAAACTGAATAGATCATAAATTTGAATAATGGTAGATGTCAAGGGCATAGATGCTCAGATATGTTTACAGCAACCGCAGGTTCATACTGCGACATCAGCGCAATCGGTTCAGCAGAGACAATGGTATTTCTGCTTACTCGAATGTGCCGCTGTCAGTAGCTGCATTTTTCTGAAAGTGCAAACAGCAACTCTTTATTCTCCTCCGTCATCATCATCTGCCTTACCTTTTTCCATATTCCTTTCGGTCGGTTGGTCGGTTGGGTCGGCACAGCATGTCCTTTTCTTCCACTGATTGTGCTTTCCCGTCATACTTACATACACTCCAACCTCGTTCATATCACAATTAATACAAACTATACATATTTTATTGGGCTTTCATCTCGCACTGTATCCATCTACATTCATGTTCATTACTATTTTAGTCACATGCTTTTCATCGCTTGTCATCACGTGCTCAAACCATTCTAACCTCCTACTTCTTACTTTCTCTGTTATAGGCACTATACCTTTACACTACCCCTTATATGCTTCCTTCTCCTTCATAAAAACGCTTATATAACACGTTATTTCAGGCAAGTAACAGACAAAGCGATGCGGAGAGAGTATCTACCGAAGTCGGCGTTCTTAATTCTTCTCGATTTGCTGTCGTTAGTACCATTATTTCGACTGATGGAAGATAATATGTGTCCGGACCCAAAACTGTGGCCCAATTTATTGGCATTCAATGAATTTTTAATGTAAGTGTCTTATTTTATGCTCCCAAGCTGAAATTGAAAATTTAACAAGTTACATAGGAAAATCCAATCCAAAAGAGATACAATTTGCAACCAAATCATTTCAAAATATACTCTTCTTATCATAATATTAGGTAGGTACTACATGTTATGAAAAACAGTATGATAACGTTTAATCGGTTTAATTAATAATTACAGCATCTACAGAGGTGTTCAATATTTCTCATTAGTGACGACTCATTCGTTTTGGATAATGAGTGTTGGTTACACTATCATTTTGGCCACTTGCCTCAACTGCATTACCTGTTTCTGGTTGCTCCTTACCTACCAGGGACTTTGCAACCATTGTGATACCGGCATGTTTGATTGGCGCAGTGATATAATTCACAAGGTAAAACAAATATTCAGCTAAATGTAATCTCGTTTGTTGTGGTATTTATAAACTGTTCTGATGAAAGACCAGAGCTGGGTGTCTTCAACCAGATTTGGCTGATGAAGGATATATATTTGTAGCCAGCATAGTCTTATAATGGTAAATTGTATTATTATACAGGTTGAAACAGAAAGAATATACTTTTTTTTCATACTTAATTTTGTAATTCTAAATCTCAGCTTCAGCTTTGGAGGAAACTTGAAAACAAAAGGTGTTAAAGGAATACAGCTGTTGACTGATTTGACAAGTCTACAAAACCTTTAGTACATCATTTGTCACAAAAAGCCGATAGTTTTAGATTTACAATGTAAAGATGCAAAAAAGCAGTATACCCTTTCTGTGTCACCTAGTATTTGATTTTGCTCCCCCTTCTCGTTATTTATTGGAATAAAGTTTGTCTATCTTTATTTTATTTGTTAACTTTGGCTAGTTCCATCTTTTACACTTTGTTGTGTGTATAAGTAATATAATCAGTAAAATTTTCTGTTTTTAGCTCAATGAAACCAATGTAAATTACACCACGTACGTTTATGGATTTACTTATATGATTGGTTTTGTAATTAACCAATCGTATGATGAAATAAAACCTTACTCAATTTTGGAGTTTCAAATGTCCTGCTTATTTATAATATGTGGGTATCTGTTAAGTTTGTTCATTATTATCCCAAAAGTTTTCTCCGAAGCCATGTTGAGACTTCGCAAAATTTGTGAACGATATCCAGATGTGAAGAAACATATCGAGGAGACCCGCAGGCGGAACCCTTCGGTTACAGCTTATAAGCAGGTAGAACATTTCTACGTTTTGATGTTGACAATGCGGAGCGGAATAGCTAGTATGCCCGAAAATATGGCTACTTTACCCAGATATATGAGGCTGGAGATAAGGCAAGATCTAGTGTGGCAATTATATTACCATAGCCCTACTCTGAGAAAAACATCAAATGCATTCAAACGGTGGCTTTCTCAAAGCATAAAGTTGGATTACAAGCTGCCCGGCGAGAAATTCTATACTCGACCGCAATGCCTGACCAACCTATATTATATCAAGCATGGTGTGGTTCAGCTCATTTCTGCCGACGACGGAATTACTCCTATACTCTCTCTCACTGGCGGTACCATACTCGGAGATGTGAGCTTTTTTGTCCCGCCGATGCAAAAAAATATCAGGATGCGCTGTCTCACATACTGCGAAATAGTATATTTGGAACGAAAGGACTTTTTAAGAGCTTTATGTAAATATCCAAATGATCGAGCTCTCATCATGAAACTGACGAAGTCAAGACTTCATCACGCTAAAACGCTTTTCGGTTGCAAACAGCACATAAGGGGCCTAGAGCGAGCTGAGGACCAGGGAATATCATGGATTATAAAGCGCTGGTGGGAAATATCTGAATTTGTTCACAGTTGGAAGAAACAATCTCGCAAATCTATGTCTCACATAAGGTGTGACATACCACCCGAAGATACCATATACCACTGTGCCAAGTACATAGGGCAGTTGGTCCTAAGTACTGAGGAACAGTTGCTGACACAATCTATGTTTGTGAATGTGAAGTTCCCGTGGATACTCACTGCAGAGTCTACATTTGGCAACGTCTGGCATCGCGTCGTCTTTGCAACTGTATTCATTGTTATGATAACGTACCCTCCGAACTTAACCAGAAATGAAATTCCACAATGGTTTGGATTTATCCAATACTGGACTGATTTTATCTATGCTTCTGATATATGCGTAGCTCTGTTAACGTGCCCGCCTGGTACAGAACATGGTACAGTTAACTTTACTACAGTGATGTTTGCGCGGTTCAAGAGTTACGAATTCATTCTAGATGTACTCTCAGCGATATGGACGGAAAACATAGCTGATTTTATTGGATTGTCAGAATATTATTACACTGTTCAATTGAATCGGCTACTGAAGACATATGTAATTATTTTTGGAAACTTTTTGCAATTGGATATAAGAAAGAAACCTATTGTCAATCTTGTCTATAAGTTGATTCTCATAACTTTTATCGTTTTATATTTCTCCAGTTATACTATCTACGAAATTGACAGACGGTCTCCTCAACTAACCACAATCTACTTTTTCGGTTCAAGAAATTGTGGAAATGATACCGTTCATATTGATTGTGATGCAGGACGCGGAAATGAATTTGGGGTGTTTTTTTCGTGGGTGTTTGAATTACTATTCGTTGAAAACCATCCACAAATATTACTTGATATTTACATAGCTCTACCTGTCGATTACTTCGGATATTTCATCTACACATATTTTGAAGCGAAAGTTATAGTTTGTTTGTATTTAAAGTACAGGGATATAGTCGGCTATCAAAGTTTTGTTTCAAAGCTTAAAACATATTATGAGTATCATAAGATCCATCGCGATCTTCTGACAAGACTGGAAAGATACTTGATATGCCACTGGAAATACTACTATGGGAAAGATGTTATGTATCCAAACATGATTAAGGAGGAGCCTTACGACGTGTATTGGAGTAATCAAGTAGAAGTGGCCCAAAATATAATCGGCGGATCGAGAGCTTTCATCGGCGCCGATCCTCAGCTCGTCCGAGAGTTGGCTCACGCCGCGCAGCTCATGATACTGCCCAGTAATTCCTCTATACTAACGTTCGGAGCTCAGTCGAAAAATGCCACGTGGATTGTACAGGTATTTCATGCGTAATGTCACCTAAGTACAATATCATTATCAGTGAATCCCATCAAGTCTTTTTTGAATATCTAATCATTTTTTAATAAAATTCGTTGAACACAACTGTATTTCAGGGTAGCATAAAATGCGAATATCATGACGAGAACGGTGATTTATTGAGTATATTTTATCATCAGGGCCAAATGTTGTCTGTAAGCTCAATTTTTCTTGGCAAGGCGTCATTGAGAACCTATACTTCTGAAACCGATTGTGAGGTAAGTATCTAATGTAGCTACTTACCCATGGTGTGGGTAAGCTACTTACTCAATGGCATTGCAAGCAAATTAATGGTTTCATCAGCCGTCAGCCTGATTAGCAGCCAAGTGTCGGATACATAACTAATACTAGATTTAGGACTTAGGACTAATAGATAATCTTTGTTTTATAGATCCTATACATTAAGGTCAAAGATTTCTTCAATATTATTAAACGCTACCCCACTGAGTGGTCTTATTATGAAACATGCATGGAGGAGTTGGGACCTCAATTTGAGGAAATGTTTCATGCCTACATTCTTAAACATAAAGATGTAAGTACTTATGGATTATTCATATTATTTTTTAATTCTACGGGCGTCTCTCTTTGTCCGTCGCAAACATGTCTGAGACATGATATCACAGAAATGGTGATATCGCGGGATTTCGAGCCAGTTCACACTAGCAATAGAAATATCACTAGCAATACTTATTTTTGTTGACTAAGCACTAAGCGCTAAGACTAAGCACTAATGCCTCCCAGTGGCCATCATCAGCACGTCAAAAGGCCTCCGGGGTCTGCAAACGCACCACCCGCGGCCCTCATGCGCCACGCTCCCAACGGGAGCTTGACCCAGGGAGAGCAAGCAGATGGACGCTGCTCATCATAACTGCTTTTAAACATCCACGTTTACATCTTCCAGTATCAACAAAAATTACGAACCAGATTGTACAGCACTAGAATGTCGACGATGATCGCGCCGGGGACGCGGATGATATCTGACTTGATTGAGGACGAATATCGCTCGTCTCCGTTTGAGGGTGAATTCTGGGGTGACCCAAACTCTACGTAAGTTGGTACCTACCTACAGTGATCAGGTCAATGATCCATATGGCTTGTTTTTAGAAATTATGAAATTTCAAGTAATTTTACTTGCTAAAAACCTGAATCAATTGACACGAAATTACATTCAAACCGATAATAGTTAAGGGTTAACTAAATCACGAGATACAGCCGACCAAGCTACAGCTTTCCGAACTAGCCCAATTGGAAAAGTCAAAAATCAACCGCAAATACATTGTTTTTTTATATCGCCAGACTGACACCTACTGTATGGTCCCAAACTAAGCAACGCTTGTACTATGGGTACGTACAATAGACTGGGGGCGATCCCAGTGACACCCAGACCAATGCAAATTTAGAAAAGGCCATTTTCGAAATTTGCTCCAGCGGGAATCGAACCCACAACCACCATGTGTAGTGAACCGAGCGGCCTGCGCTCGAACCACTGCGCCAAGCGGTCGTCAAATATGCCGCTATACTTTAGTTATACTTAGATGCGATCAATGTATGCTATTGAAATGGCTATAGAACCCTTCATTGTGCATGATGCAACATTCACTTGGCCAGTTATCGTTTAGAGTACGTAGGTACGGTCTACGTACATCTCAGGGAACAAATCCAGCATAACCTGAGCTCCCTTTGTTATTTAGACCCGTGATAAACAGAGCTCAACTTTAGCCCGAAGTGTTCACTTAGAGTTGTAGGTGAATTTACTTCTTCTTATGGCGCCTCTCTGACTAGTGAAGGTTTGCCCAATTTTTTTTGAATTCGTCCTTGCTTTGGGCGATCTGAAGCAATAGGCAAGAACTAGAACTACTAAACATAAATACTAAAAATGATACCACTAATTGTTTATCATTTCACCTGCAAACCAAACCGATGTTGCAATGAAATCTCTAGTGAACAGTAATTGAAATAATACTAGGTTTTTGAAATTTATAAGATAAATATCGCCAGACTGACATACCAACTGTATGGTCCCAATACTAAGCAACGCTTGTACTATGTGTACCGTACAATATACCAGGGTCGATCCTAGTGACGCTCAGATGTGGCAAAATTACGAAAACGCCATTTCTGAAATTTGTCCCGGCGGAAATCGAACCCGCAACCACCCGGTGCAGTGAACCGAGCGGCCTAAATGCAAACCACTGCACCAATCGGTAGTTTAAAATTCAAAGCATATACACTGAACTCTTTATTTCAGCTTTATGAAAAGGTGGTTATTGTTCAGAGCCATTACCGTAATTATATCTATTACAACTTCAGCGATGCAAGGTTATTTAAGTTTTTGTTATTTTATTCATGCATTTTGTTAATCTCAGTCGTAATTTTCTTGACAGCAGTTGAGGCTATTTTAACCACGCGTTTGGTCCAGTTTTTCGAGCCGCCACAAAAGATGCAGACACAAACATATTGTGAGAACAGCTGTAGAATTATAATTTTGAGGGTTCCGTAGTCCCTATGAGGAACTCTTATAATATCCTCCAGTCCGTCCGTCCGTCTGTCCCAGTCTATCAGTACCATAAGAGCGTTTCACATTATCCGATCCGATATCGGTGTCGGACGACGATAGCCGACATCCGATAGCCATGTGCTATTTTCACATTTTTCCGATAAAATCTTTCCGATACAGCCATTTCCTCGATAGCTTAGTGCGGGCAGGTCATCATGGCAGACTATAATAGAAAACTTTATTTGCTGTATCTATTATTTTTGAGACGCAAAAACGATCTGCCAGCATATCGTTGTCGGCTCCGATATCCGATATCGGGCCGGACAATATGAAAGACAGGTACATATTTCATACATTTTACTTACCCCGATATCGGATCGGCGTCCGACACCGATATCGGATCGGATAATGTGAAAACGCTCTTACTTCTACGGTTTTAATCGGAAGTTAACGAAATTTGGTATGTATATACCTTAAGAATAGTTCCCACTTTCAAAAGTAAAAACGTAACAAAATTCCTTTTTTAGAGGTACCACCGCGAACATGGAAATGGTATTTCCAAACAATATTTTATTTTAAAAAAATCCTTTCCAAAATTATCACCTTTTAAAGATTAAATCAAAATTTGCGTAATTAATTCTCCGACACTTCTTACCTTTTTATGATAATCGCCATAACTAGTTAGCCAATAATATAATTTCGTTATTGAAATGGCTACGGAACCCTACATTGAGCGTGGCACGATACGGACTTGACCAGTTTTATTACAATTTGTCTCCACTGTGAGTCCAGTATATAATAGACAGCTGCATTTCTCCGGGAACATTTCCAGCATAAGCTGAGCTTTCTTTATCACGGGTACGAATAGTAAAGGGGGATCAGCTGATGCTGGCAATGTTCCACAAGATGTGCAGCCACCTACGTCGTCCTCTTAATATATTCCCATTGACTCAACCCTGGAAAACAAGTCCTTCAATGGAATCATTTTATGATATTTACTATTTGCTTTTCGATAATGTTATTTTATTACAGAGCTTTCAAGTTTGTTGTATAAAATAATCTATCAGGATATAATAATAAATTAAATATTTATTTAAGCGACCATCGGCTGCACCAATCGCTGGCCTTTCATCGCGCTGAGTCTTTCTTGCGATGCCATTGCATTTGTAGACATCACGTTGAAGCTATTCGTAAGCATTATGTTAATAATATTATAGGTATAACCCTTAAGTAATTGCTAGTTTCTAGTATAATCTCGGAGGGCTCCCGGCCATCGCATCCTCGTAAGGCTAAAGCGCCCATCTAGCCCGCGAAATTCATAATTTTCGAGTGTTTTTATAGTTTATCCAAAATCTAAAAACATTTAAGAAAAAAAATTGTGCTTGGCGACAAAGACCGTATGCAATGCATTTATTAATATATCCAACTTACTCTAAACATTTCAAGAACGACAGATAACCAGAAAAACTGGCATTTTTTGTATATTTAGTGATTTACTAGTATCATATCCACCGTGATACTATTTAGAGTAAAATAAATGTATTAATAAACGCACTGCATACAGTGTTTGTCGCAAATCACAAAATGTTGTCTTAAATGTATTCAAATTTTGGATAAACTATAAAAATACTCGAAGATTTTGAATTTCGCGGGCTAAACAGGCGCCATCACCATAATATAGATCATCATATAGCCAGCTATATCATGGTCAACTAGAAGTCGACGCTAGGATAAAGTGGAAAAAATCCAAAATAATATTGCTGTTTAAACCTCAATTTATTTTCTTATATTTTATCATTTGTCTTATTTTTGTTATTACAGTTGGGATATTATAACCAGCAAGGCTTACTAGTAACAGATAAACGGTTGTGTTTAAAGCACTACCTGACCGGAGGGTTCGTCGCTGACGTGATCGGGGCGGTGCCGATGAAACAAATGGTCACGACCTCGCTAGCAGTGACGATCCTGGACGATGACGTGGGCATGTTTTTCACAACAGTCTGCAAATTCGCCCATTTTTATATAGTGTCTGAATATTTCAACTACATCAGCGATACGCCGATCGTCAACAAGTCCTTGATAATGGTAAGTACCTACAGTAATGAATACAAAAGTTAATAGGTATTTGGATTACCTACATTTATTTTTGTCATAAACCGCCAATCCGCACTGGGCCAGCGTGGATTACGGCCTGAATCCCCCTCGTAGTGAGGGGAGGCCCGTGCCCAGGAGTGGGACGTCAAAATTTATTGTCTTAAGTATTAAACCATCAATATTGCCACATAATGTTCAGTGGGTACATTTTAATGATATTTCCTATAAATAAATGAATTAAAGACTGCTAAAAATTATATTGGAAAGAGAGTGAGGTCGCGCTCTAACTCTGTCGCACCCGCGATGACTTGTGTCGATAACATTAAATGTCTGTACTGTTTTCGTTTTCTTATCGGACATTTTGTACGTCTGTATTTTTTCCAATTTTAAAGTTGTTTTACATTTGTCGATTAATCTTATATATAAAACTAGCTGTGCCCGCGACTTCGTCCGCGTGTAATTTAACTTAACAAAAATTTCGGGATTATTCATCCCCTATTTTATCCCCTTGGGGATAGAATTAATCAAAATCCTTTCTTAGCGGATGCCTACGTCATAACATCTACCTGCATGCCAAATTTCAGCCCGATCCGTCCAGTGGTTTGGGCTGTGCGTTGATAGATCACTATGTCAGTCAGTCAGTCAGTCAGTCACCTTTGAGTTATATATTATGTATATGAAATTCTCGTGTCACGATGTTAGTTACCATACACCTCCGAAACGGCTCGACTGATTTTCATGTAATTTTGTGTGCATATCGGGTAGGTCTGAGAATCGGCTACTATCTATTTTTCATACCCCTAAATGTTAAGGGTGGTCCACATTCCACCCAGAAGGTGTCGCGAGGCACAGCTAGTCGTTCTATAAAAATAAAATATGTTATATTTAAATACCCTATGTTTATCCTGTCGTAAGGCCTCGCTGAAATGTTTGTTTCTCTTTGCAGATTGTGAAATGGCAATTGATCAATATAATGATAATGATGGCCTCGTGTCAGTTCCTTTTGATTCATTGCGTTGATTTCACATATGACAATAGCTGGAATGTGATGAGCATGGAGCGATTGAACACATGTTGGGTGCCAAAATTCCTGAAAGTTGACACCAACATTAGTTTTGATCAGTTCCATTTAGTAAGTGTTTTTGTGACGCGCATTTGACGACATTGGCGCATCGTTTAATAGTAAAAGATTGATTGTAGCATTTACCGTGGTCTATTAAATGCTGTCAATACCAAAGGTATAGCTCGCACGATACCTGGGCCCTAACCACGCTAGCTACTCAAATCGTATTAGAAAAGCAAACGCTCGCGATTACGTTTCAAACGCTCCGTTTTTGACGTTTTGCTGACACCATACCATATCAATGTCAGTAGAAATCGTGAAGCTCGTGTCAGCAAAACGTCAAAAGCGGAGCGTTTGAAACGTAATCGCGAGCGTTTGCTTTTCTATTACGATTTGAGTAGCTAGCGTGGTTAGGGCCCTGAAGGGGAGTAGGACAAAGGGATGGGAGGGGAGAGGGCTTGGGCTTCCGGCTCACTCACAAATCGTACAAAACGCAGCTATAACGTCTACTTTACGCCGATCTTCTGTGAGAGGGTGGTACTAACCCAGTGGATCCAGCCCGTATATGAGCTGTTACAGCTATGACTATATAGTAGTCAATTGGCTACAACTTGGCTATAATAACTTAAGACAGTTTAACTCACTCCAAGTCTAAGCATTTAGCCTTATTAGAGGGGCTATAGGTAAGTACACATAGGTACTTGTCGTTAGTTGACCTTGACCTTTAAGGCTTTCAACAACACGCGCGTAAATTACGGATGTCTAAAATACGCGGTGTTTTTTTTTATTATACGCGGCAGTGCATTGAGAACTTATTATACGTGCATGTTTAACGCGCCAGTTTGGTGGAGCGTTCAATAAAAACCATTGTTTTCAGTTGTTTATTGAATCGTTTAATCTGGTTCAGTCCGGTTACATGATCACGAATATTGGAAAATTTTACATCGACCGCGAGGATGTCGCAGTCGGGTGCTATTTGCTATGTCTTGGCGTTTTCTGGTGGTAAGTGGAATAAGTTATTTTCTCATTATCAAAGCACTTACCAAACGTTTCTTAGTTTTTATGTTGGAACCAGTCCAATTTGTCACAATTATAACCCGTTTATTTCGTTTAGGTTTGTTACATGCTATACAGTGACATTACTGGTGTTGAGTACCCGCGGGAACACAATGTTCCAACACGATATCGATCAACTGAAAAGCTTTCTTAAAGGCGAGAGAGTTGATAAGGCGTTAATTCAGAAAGCTGTACAATATTTTAGATATACTTGGATGAGGTATGACAGCGATTATTCAATTTTATTCGTAAAATCAAATTCATTCAATCATTTTAAATAAACAGTAAATATCGTCCGATTAACACACTAACTGGATCCCGAGTCTGCTAATTTAAGACCAATTTAAAAACATTATTTATGGTGAAGATTTACGATGAGGAATTCATAAAGATAAAATTAATATCCAATACTCGCCACTCAGGGCCAAAATTCGGCTCATTTCCCCATTGGGGACATCACACTTACTTTTAAAAAGTAAGTGTGTATGAATACATAAAATAATTGGGTGCTTACATTAAGTATAGTTATATTATGGGCTTGTCTCTGAGACCCCGTGTTTCACGTCAAACTTGAGAACCTCAGACTAAAAGGATAAGGTAGACGGAGCGCGCAGAACTAGTGGACAAAAAGCAAAATGTTCACGATACGCGGTCGTGAGCGTATCTATAATGACATAAAAATAAATAGTATTTATGCCTTCGTAAAATATATTTAAAAAAATAAACTAATCTTAAGAATAATGTGGATTGATGCTACTTGGTATTACTTTTCCTGGCTTTACTTACTAGGACGCGCTAGGAACTATCGACGCGCTCCATCTACGTTATTCTTTTCGTCTGAGTTCAAAACCGAATGATCAAAGTGACATCCGAATTGACTGATATAACTTACGTCTGATTTTCACCAACACACAATAATATAAAATATGGTCACAGCAGGATAGTTTAAGCTGATATTCTTACTTAAAATGAGGATAAGTACAGCACGACATTAATTTTTTCCTTCACAGGACCAAGGGTGTTCAGATACATCCGCTGACATACGAACGAATCGGCGTCGTGTTTAGACAAGACTTGAGTTTTTACTTCTACAGAAGGTTTGCAAAAGATACAAGCGATGAATTATTTTAATAATAATTTAGCCCGTTTGACGCCCCACTCTTGGGCACGGAGGCCCGTCTCACTATGAGAGGGATTAGGTTAGTTAGGATTCAGGCCGGAATCCACCACGCTGGCCCAGTGCCAGTGTCAGTGGCAGCGATGAATTATGAACCAAAAAAAGGAATTTGTCTGCAGATAAATGACAATAAAACAAACTAATCTGAATATGTTGTTACAGAACTTTCATGGCGCTAGACACGATACTGGGCGGCGGGGAAGCCCTCGTGAGGCAGCTGGCGAGCGTCAGCACTCAGATCCACTTCATGCCTGGACAAGAGATCGTCCGGGAGATGGACGTGTCCCCAGTAGTGTTCATAGTGCACCGGGGCAAGGTCATCATCACCAAGGAAGGTGACAGGGTCGTCAATCTTGTGAAAGTGAGAATATATTTCATAAAAAAATCTTTACTTTGTTATAGGTACAATTTCTTTCTTCGAATTTGTGGTTGTAACTTGAAGCCTGAATCTGTGTTGATAGGGCTGCATATTTGGGCAGTTAGAAGGCACACAAACAAGGCCTATACGAGTCACCGTCACTGCTGATGAGTACGTCGATTTGCTCCAGATTCCCATCAAGCACTTCCAAGAAATAATCAACGATAAGGTAGCAATCTTCCAATTTAATTAGTTTTAGTGCTTAAGTGGCAGTCAATTAAATTTCTCGAACTCCCGTATAATTATTTTCTTTCGTAGTCATTCTAAGGAGCAACAGTAACAATTTGACAACCAAAACGTCTTATGTTAACAACATCCATTGGTTTGTTACGTCTAGTTAAAGTTCCTAAACGTAATAGAAATAGTGAAGGCGTCTAAATCTCTCTGAGAAAATAAATAAAAAATTCTAATATAAATAAGTAGCATGTTTTAACTGACTTAGGTCCGTATTAATAAATTAATCTCAAATCTGAGAGCGGTCTTGGATATGTCATTCTTATCTATTCTTCATACCAGTACAAAATGACCTGTCAAAAGCGTACTCAAGTTCACTCTCAGACTTGACATCGACCTATTAATACGGGTCTAATACTCTTTTATCGTGTTCTCATACAGGTTAGAAATGCCATAGCAAACAGTAGCCAAGCCAAGTACGACTTCATGGCTGCGAGGAAAGTTTTCCCTGAGAATCCTTACGACACCGTTGAATACATTCTTCGTGGACGCAAAACCATTCAACTGCCCGTACGTATCTCGTCGTTACTAGGTTCATACTAATAATACCTACTATCACTACTTAGTATAAAACAAAGTCGCTTCCCGCAGTCTGTCCTAATGTATGCTTGGATCTTTAAAAATACGCAATTTTAATGCGGTTTTAATAGTATGTGTATGTATAACTAGCTATGCTCGCGACTTCGTCCGCGTGTAATTTAACTTAACAAAAATTTCGGGATTATTCATCCCCTATTTTATCCCCTTGGGGGTAGAATTAATCAAAATCCTTTCTTAGCGGATGCTAAGAATTTTGATTAATTCAATTTCAGCCCGATCCGTCCAGTGGTTTGGGCTGTGCGTTTGGCATGCAGGTAGATGCTATGACGTAGGCATCCGCTAAGAAAGGATTTTGATTAATTCTACCCCCAAGGGGAAATAGGGGACGAAAGTTTGTATGAAACTTTGTCAATTAATTTCCATGCGGACGAAGTCGCGGGCACAGCTAGTTATTAATAAGGAGTGTTCTATAAAAGTAAATAGTTCGACAATACTTACTAGATGGCGCCATAAACAATTTAAGATAGTAGAGCCAAACTGTAATCAATGAGCTGCAGTTGCTCATATACAGGCTGGCTCGAACAGGATAGTACCACCCTCCGACAGAAGATCAGCTTAAGTAGCTGTTATAGCTGCTTAATTTGAGTGGGAGAGCCGGAAACCAATCCCTATCTGTTCCACTTCCGTTCAGGTCGGAAACGTGTGAGCAACGCCTTTAGTGGCAAGCATCTATAAGCTACAACCTGCTTAATATCGCGGATAGTTCGCTTGTTTGCCGACTTATTATCTAAAAATCTATCATGTACATGAATAAGTATTAGGTACTAAGAAGTAGCTGTTGTCCTTCCATAGCTCGATTGGCAATGACAACGCGATTCATATTTCATATACGTCATCTACGTATTAAGTATTGTGGTTACTAAGGATTTTAGTATTTATTCAATATGGGATTCCTAAATCTCGATTGGTTTATCCGTTACCAAGGCCCATGTCAATAAATCGATCACAAGTCTGAGAGGGATCTCTAAAATATCATTCTTATGTCGTACTAGTAAAAAATTACATGTCAAAAGCGTACTCAAGCCCATTCTCAGATTTAAGAGCGGTTTATGAATGCGGGCCTAAGAGGTATATAGGCATCTATAGCATAAGCTATACAACATTTTTCAGAGGATGCGTAAGCCAGTGGAAGCTCGCAGCAAGACGTGGTACATCAGGTGGCTGTCGCTGGCCTGGTTTGTGGAGCCTTGCAGCTCCAGCATCATCGTTTTTCTTCTCGGCACCCTACCTCCTGACTACATGTATCGATTTTATTGGGTCTTGGGTGTATTAGACCTTATACATCTTTGCAATCTGGTGTCGGAGTTTTATACGGTAACTTTTTTAAGGCTTATTAGATCAAGCTTATCCCTTTACGACTTATGCGTTTTTTTAATAAATTTAATGTTTATCCAGATAGCGTCCTTATCAAAATCAAGTGATGACTTTGTATGCCTATGTGCCTTTGTATGCCTATTTTACTCCCAAAACTGATTATAAAATATCCCAGACTAGCAACTCCTCTGGTGTTACAGATAAATGTCATCGTTGAAGGGAATAAGTGTATAAAGCGTAGAGAAGGCTTAAGCCATTTCAAACGCTGGCAGCTGTACGTGGACGCCGTCTCTCTGCTTCTCCCGCTGATGACCATCATCACTAGTGATTGGCAGTGGCAGCTCGCGCGGGTTCTCAGGCTCAGGCTGTTGTACGACTTTCAATTCCATTTCTGTAGGAATTTCAAGGTGAAGCTTAAAACAATCTGAATCAGACCAACTTAATACTTGTCATCCTTTTTTTTCGTTGGAAAACCCTGTATGTGTCCCCTCCCGCCGCGGGGGAGACGAGAGGGGTATGTGGGAGTCCCTGCGCCAAAAGGGCGCAGTATACCCACAAAAATCCAATGGTGTACCACCCTCCGCCATGCAGTGGGGCGCCACGGGTCCATTGAAATGCTCCGTGTCGCCCCGGTGGAATACTTGTCATCCTACGATAACATAAACTTAGTGAAAATTATGTAACAGGTATTTTACTTATAGTCAAATACTTGTACTTTGTCTTCACAGAGCAACCTGGCACCAATATTATTAAAGATTATGATAATATGCTTGTTGTTTCACGGATTCACTTGTGGATGGATTTATGTAGCGTGCAGAAGTAAGTACTGTCAAATTGTCATATCGCTATTAGACAAAAAACATTTTTTTATCACACCTTGGCAGCTGATAGTAGGCAAGTTTCTACAATAGAACTATCTAGATCGGTTGGTTGCTGCTATTCCATCACTTGCAGCGTTGTGATAATTGTACAAGTATTAGTTTTTTAGTATTTTTATTATTTCAGATGAGGAATTTCCAATTGAAATTCCGGATATCAGTGATGCGGTCAATGCAACGATTGACTATGACCAATGGGTGCGACCGACAATGAGGAAAGGAGGTAGGCTCCAATAATATTGACAGCAATATGAAAACAAAAACGTAGAAGATCTATTCATTGATCCACTTATATCGATATTTTCAAAACTATAACACTTACGGGCTTGAGATTTGATCCGCGAGTTACTTTTGTCCTTCAAGTACCCGCTAAAAAGAGTCTTAGGCTGCGCACACGCAGTGGCTTGTAACACCAGCCCTTGAAAAGAGTTTCTTTAATATTAATAATTTTCAATTGCCAGGCTGCCCTCGATTAGCACAGCACATTCCGAGTGAGGATGGAATCTTAATACCGACCTTCGTAGTGGCAAAAGACTGGCGGAATGATTACACAGTCGCTTTGAGCTACGTTTTAATGATCCATAGACGTATAGCATTGGAGTCGGTAAGTGTGTATTTACATAAATTTGATGCAAATTCATGTCCGTTTTTACTCAGTACCCTTAATCAGTCAAGTCAGGGTGACCTATAGCTGACCCCAATAAGAAAAAGGCTAGAAATAAATTATATCCATACTAACATTTCAATACCCTTCATCATCATATTCAACACACTCTTCCAGGTTGTGTGTCTCTCCACCAAGGAGGTCTACTACAAAGTAATAATGACATTCTTCAGCCACCTGATTGATATTTGGATAATAAGTATCGCCATCAATACAATGTATGCCAAGCTTCGTGAGCTGTACCATTATGACTATACCGTCATTAACTTGATCACGTATTTGAAACAAAACGGGCTGTCGCCTGTATTGACTAAAGCGACTATCACATATACTAAACAGCTTTGGAGGAGGGAAAAAGGTATTTTATTGTACGCATTACTTCTTACCCCAGTAATTGTTGCATAAGCTCAAGCAATGCCCTGGATTTTGACGATAAACGTTATAAAATTTGAAATTGAAAAAACCTTGGGTATTAGATTACCTACCAATTAGCTCTAAGAATTGCAAAGCTTGTGGGACACAGTGCTCGCAGAGTTGATGGCCATGGAGGCTGAAAGTTTGAGAAAGCCAGGCATCAGCTGGAACTCGGAACGGTCTGGCACACGAGATGGCGGAGGCCGATGAATACGAGTAGTCGAAGACAGCAGTAGCTATCTTCCAGTTGATTAATTGATAGAATTGTTGGCAATAGTTGGGATTTGAAGGTTTTCTTTATAGTTCAAGGGATTTATCATCGAAGGCATGATACAGTGAGTGAGTGAGTCGGTTTTGGATTTCCTAGTTGAACCGCACGTCTCCAAAAATGGGTTTGCGTTGAGACTAGGCAAATTTGACCAGTCGTGTTCTCTGGCACAGGTAACTGGCTCCCTGAACTGGTGAATCTCGCGCCGGACTGTCTGCGGGAGGACCTGTTCGACTCTCTCTATATGTACCATTTGGATGCGCCATCAATGTACCGCAGCATACCCCCATACTTTAAAAGGCAAATGGCTGCTAGAATGAAGAGAGTTGTTATTTTCCCTGGTTGGTATAATGCTCTGAAAATATTATTAGATGGTTACAGCAACCAGAAAACATTTGGCCAAATGTTATGCCATGACGTTTTCGTTTTGATAAATCAAAATCAAAAATAGTGTATCCTTTACCCACAATCATTACATTGCAGTCAATATTGAACTAACCGGCCGTTGTTACCGTGTTATTTTTGTCTCAGTTTAAGACTACTGTATTGTTTCAGGGAAGTGCATCGTGCGCGAAGGCGATATATTTAATTGCAGTTATTTCATACACGAGGGTGAAGTAGAGAAGTGGTTTACTGACTCCACGTAATGTGACCTTTGAGCTGTCTTCACTATCAGTAGTGTACCGAGATGTTGGCGATCAAATTATAGTCCAAACTTAGTTGTACTTTTTTATTTTTGAGATTCGGTTGAGTTGAATAGGGTCCCAATTTTGCTAACCGCTGGTATATCGCTCGCCTCGCAGTCAATTCGCAATTCGTCAAAACTGACGTATCGTGTTTCTAAATACGTCACTTTTGATAGATTTATATGGGAAAATTGACAAAATTCATTCTATTTCAGCGGTGATAGCAGACTGCAGTCATTAATATTTACCAATGGTTATTTTGGAATTCTCCCAGGACTAAACTATATACCTTTCCAGTTTTCTTATTACACACGAACGGTTAGTTTCATTGCAATAAATATGGACAGACTAACTCAGCAACTGTATGGTCCCAAACTAAGCAAAGCTTGTACTATGGGTGCCGAATAATAAACTGGATGTTATCCACGTGACACCCAGACCAGGGCAAACTATGTAAAGGCCATTTCCAAAATTAGCCCCGTCGGGAATCAGACAAGCAATCACCTTGTGCACTAAAATAATTACAACCAACATTCGCAGAGATTCTGTTGAATGCCTGGGTATGCACATGTTTCGTAGTGTAAAGTAGGTGGGGGATATCAGCGGTATTTTATACCGCGGACTTAGCATTAGCAAATCGCGATATTTAAAAATGCGGTGAACGCGGTTCTGTAGTTTTCGCATTAGCGAACTATGCCCCTGAATCGCTGGGTCCTGAAAACAGTTTGTAGTTATCTAGTTGGAATCCTGGCTGATCATAAAAGTACATACCGCTTGCGTTTAACAGATACAGGGGATACAATCTAAAATAACCCTTAATGCAGGTCGTGGACTTGGTGTATCTGAATCTATGCGATTGGCAGGATTTGCTCGACAGTTACCCGGATGTCAAGCATAACTTGGACATAGCTGCAATAGAACACAAGAGACAATTGGGAAGACAAAGGTGAGCTAAAATACCTACACCGAGAAAAAACATGCGTCAATAAATGATTTTTGTGGTATCTAGTATCCCTTATAGCAATTTTTTACTAAAAGTTTTATTATTATAGCAAGTAGCTTATGACTACGAGTTATTCTAGGTATATTTACTGTGAATACGAAATGTTTAGTAAAATAATAAAAGCAGAATCATATTGCTCTGCCGTATTTTCTTTCCTCAGTGTACCAACACATGTGGTCCATAATCATTTGCCCTTAACATAAATGTTCCAAATAGCCATCTCTTTAATGTGTCATTTAAGATTTATTGTTAGAGTAAAGAAAACATTTGTGTTTTGTAATTTAGTGGTTTGATCGTAGACAACTTGATCCAATTTGTTACGAAATTATGGGTCCGATTTTAGTGCAGGACAAGTTTTTGCAATAATATTTTCGCAATTTTCCCTTTCCTGGTTGTTACTGGGATCGTCCTTAGTATTTTACTCTATAAGGGTGCCCGTCCACTTGAGCCGGGTGGGCTGGCCGCGCTTGCGTACGACCAATAGGATCGCTTCATTCTCCACAGCTCATTAAAATGAAGCGATCCTGTTGGTCGAAAGCCAGCCCATCCAGCACGTCTGGCTCGAAAGGACGGCCACCCTAATACACGCGTTGCTTAGCTTAGAGCCAAAATGTTAGTAGGTATAGTTTATTGGTTGTTAGTTATTTAATCAAAACTTTTTATTACTCGTAGGTACGGTAAAAGCTTCTCGAAAAAAGGAACCATGGAACCAGATCCATTCTTTGAGCCCCCGATACGAGACCCATCCAGAATTAGTATTTGAACCAAATCGCCATTCAGATTACAGATAGATTATGGTATCACTTCTCCGTGTATAGAGAAGACCTAATATGTAGGTTTTTATTTCAATAATGCGCGAATTTTTTTGCATGGTGCCTCAGAAACCTCTAAAGTTAAGGACCCACCGAAAAAAAACTGTATGATTTATATCCACCTTTAATTAAACCACTCGTAAACAACCAACGGAAAAGATTTATATCATCAGATTTGTGGTAGGTGCATCATTTTTAGAATTTACTAGGACGCTCCATGTAAAATATTGTGCATTATTAAAATAATAACTTATTAGCGAAAAACTCGCACAAGGAATCCCACAAGAATGATTTTTGTTAGTTTTTTTATGTTTTGTATTTAAGCTATTAAAGCTCCAACCGACTACCGCGTATAAACGCGCGTAAAATACGCTGTGGCCTCTTGGCCCAAGTGAAAATAAATCTTATTTGCTTCTACATTGGGAAAAATAGCAGTGATAGCCGCGTGGTTAAGCATGTGTCTTGCGTGCACAAGGCTCTGGGCTCTGGGTTTTTGGAAATATATGTACGAATCATAATTTCTATATAATTATTACTGAGTTCTTGCTTACGATGAAGGCGTGAGACAACATCCAAAAAAATCTTACAAATTTTTAAAGACAGGGCTTAGAAGATACATTTTCTAATAATACGCAAGAATATCTAACTTTGCCGCGTAAAACGATACACAGGTGTTTTTAAGTTAGATTTTTGATTTTTCTCATGATATCCTTGTATTTAAATTGCATTTACCTACAGACAATTTTTTCTCATTTTACACACATTTTATACAAGGCACCTATTGCGTTAAGCACGTATTATACGTGCGTAATTACGCTGCAGTCGGTGGCAGTATTTGGGTAATAAATCAATCTACACTCTGAGAACGAACTTGGAAATGGCATTCTTACATCAAAAGGCAACACACGGGAGCTATTTTAATATTTATATTAATATCTAAGTACTACCCTTTGTAATTATTGAAAATAAGCAACTGGCGATAAAAAAAAAAAAATATATCATGTAAAAAGACAAGCCCGCTGAGTTTCTTGCCGGATCTTCTCAGTCGAGGTCGCGTTCCGATCCGGTTGTAGATAAGGAAAAAAATATGTAAATTGTCAATTTGTAAGTGCCCCCGTAGGCCTAAACAAAATAAATGATTTGAATTTGAACATACCAGTACAGAATGACATTTCAGAAGCATACTCAAGATCGCTGTCAGAGTTCAGATCATCTTATTACTGCCAACCGTTGTTTGCTTGTTCAGATAAGTGTGCAAATTCTGTAGGTACACAAATAAACTTAACTAAACTAACTATATTACCATTCTTAATTTCGTCCTAAAAATGAGCAAGTTAAAAATGCAGAGAACATCAAAAGTAGCTTGGTATTTGAAATGTCCAAAAGAATCACAAAGTGAAACACTTGATTGTAATATGATAGCTGAAGATCACTAAGGCCCATATTAATAAATCGATCTCAAGTCTGAGAGCGATTTTGAGTAGGCTTTTGACATGATATTTTGTACTGGTATGACATAGAAT
Source organism: Notodonta ziczac (assembly GCA_918843915.1). Lineage (NCBI taxonomy): Eukaryota > Metazoa > Arthropoda > Insecta > Lepidoptera > Notodontidae > Notodonta > Notodonta ziczac. Next base: position 9,146,799 of record OU974050.1, on the reverse strand, counting down.
TACATTTTCAAGACCATTCTCCGGCTTGAGATCGGTTTATTATTAATACGGGCCTAAAGTACTCGTATACGATCACTATCCTACTTAATATTATAAATGTGAAAGTTTGTGAGTGCGGATGTATGTATGTATGTATGTATGTTTGTTACTCCTTCACGCAAAAACTACTGAACGGATTTGGATGAAATTTGGAACACAGATAGTTTATAACCGGGATTAACATATAGGATACTTTTTATCCCGATAATCCCGAAATTTTTGTTACGTTAAATACTACGCGGACGAAGTCGGGGTGCACAGCTAGTATGACATATTGTGTGATTGTTAATACTATTATGTTTTTTTTAACAACGCGAGTCTTTTAAACGTTTAAAATACGAAGCTACTTTTGATGTTGACTGCATTAGTTGCTTTATCAAATTTAGTTAAGTCGTTATTTGTAGCCAACATAATTAGCACCATTGATGCTTGCAGTATTTTAGTTTGACATGAGTGGAGTTCCGCTAACGTGCGGTTCAACAACATTATCGTGCGATTATTATTATTATTACGATACCGTGGTCCCGTTTAAGTAATACATATTGGTGCTAATTTCGCTGGTTGTAAACTAAGTGTTGCAGTCCTTCTCAGTTTTGTAATGCAAGACAAATATTTTAAGTTAAGTAATTCGTAATTTGTAGCGAACAGAATTAGCACCATTACCTAGCTTTAATTTTAATTTGTTAGTAGATTAGTGTTAGTTTTTATTCTGAAATTAGATTTAAATAGCATTTAATAAAAACTTTGAAAGTACTCTTTGTGTGTTATTAAATTATTAGCCGTACGCTCGACCGAACTTACCTACAAACTTTTATCCTCTATTTAACCCAGTGTAGTTGTCTATCAGTCAGTCGCGCATCGTTACAATTGTATAGGTAGAAGAAGATAGTATATAATTAGGCAATTTTAATGGTTTTTTTTTCAATTTAATGTTTATATTATTTAATACAAGGCAATACTACAAGGTTTCTATTATTTAATTTAAAACATCTCACTGGTAGAGCAATATGCCAGATGTCTTATAACACCGAGACAGTGAAGATAATTTCCTAAAAGCAATTCCGTTTTGTGAATCTTTCATCGTATTATGGTGGCAGTAAAAGTCTTAGATATTTTATTATACTCGTTTTATGGCCGAAGAGTTAATAAAATGAAATTATTTCAATTACAACTTCATGTTTCTTTTAAATTTATATGACGTTATTCTGTAGCGTTGTGGACTACCTATTTATTTTACCTGCTTAGTTTTTTTATTATTTTAAGTTGTTTTTGTACATTCAGTACAGTATACATACATTAAAATACACTGATTTTCGCTTTGCTCATCATTAACTCAATGACCCATTACAAGGAAGCCTCCATGAAATACCTCTATAACTTTAATACACCCAATGATAATTACGCTAGCCAAATAATGATCCACTGCAAGCTACTACATCGTTAAAGTAATAACAGTTGCAGAGTGACCGCAGACAATAATGAACTGACCGCAATAAGTGAGAGTGGCTGACCCTTGTTTAATTGAACCGACGTTGTCAGCGCAGACTGGCTGAGATTTAATTTATTGTTATTGAGATCATGGCCATAGAAAAGAGGGATTACAATGATGACGAGTTTAGAAAACACCAGATTTTTTCATGTATTCAGATCCAAGCTGACGACCGCTTGGCGAAGTGGTTCGAGAGTAGGCCGCTCGGCTCACTGCAAATGGTGGTTGCGGGTTCGATTCCCGCCGGGGCAAATTTCGGAAATGGCAAAGGCCATTTCCGAAATTTGCCCAGATTTGAGTGTCACTGGGATCGCTCCCAGTCCATACGATACCCATAGTACAAGCTTCGCTTAGTATGGGACCATACAGTTGGTGTGTCTGTCTGGCGATATTATTTTTTTAATTATTTTAAGCAACACTATCCAAACAAATACCTATTTATAGTTCCACCAAAACATACATCTCAGAATGGATTTTTTGGAGTGGAAGAACGGAATAACTAGAATTTTCCAGAACATATTCCCTGAGAAATACGACTCGCCTCTGTTCGTTCACATCCTTCGTCGCGCACATTAGAATAATCCGGGCGGGACAACACACGATGTTCCAGTTCGAATATATGCAATCATAAATCAGAAGCGAGCCCGCTATACGCTCTACCGGGCCCTGGCACCCGTCGATATTGTATAAACAGTGTGCAACTTAAAATACTCTAGATTTATAACGTAAGGGTCCTTTTTATGTGCGCAATCGTTTGGGCGGCTTCGAAGTTATTATTTACAGTTTAATGTGATTATTATTTTGTTGAGTTTTGGATGTTACTTTCGTTTTTTTTTTAACTTATTCAAGGCGACAACTTAGCGTTTTCATGCACATAAGGTTTTATTTCAATAAAACACGATATATTTTACCCACGATATTATTAGTGTGGGTTGGTGCATCCATATTTTGCATTTACTAAGGTGCCATGCAAAATATGGTGCATTATTATAATAAGACCTTGCAAGTGCTCGAGATGGATTCCCTAGAAGGACCTCTGTTTCAGATGCACGATTTAGAACTTGAAGACATAAATACGTCGGTCGAAGCGCTCTTAACATAGTGATGGCTTCAACGGACTTAAGCGTAAAATATTTAAGTATGTATAGTATACTATGTATAATATACTTAAACAGCAATAAAATTAAGTATTTCTGACAAAAAATGCGTGTTTGCGTTTTTTACGCGGCAGTGCGTTGGACATTTTTGCACATTATTTAGAAAAAGTTCCCAATGCTGGACTTTTATTTTTTTTTGGCTAGGGGCCACGTTATATTGGTACCAATAGGTATAGGTAGAAATAGGTACCTATATTCCTGTGCGACAATTACCCTGTCGTTATAAAGCTCAATAATCCAGACACCCAGGTGTCACAACTTTAAACATGCCATTTGCTCGAGTCCCATGTCCATAGTGGAACTGCCCAACTTAAATCTGTCCGTGAATTTCCACAATTCATGTAGTTCACCGTTAATTAGAGTCGCTGAGACAAGTTGAGGTTACCTCCAATGCTGCCAACCTGTGTGAAAAATGTTTCCCACCAACATTTGTTTTCATCCCAAGCAATTGAACCAATTTTAACTCAATCTCTATATAGAGGCGTAACGTATATCATACGTATATCTTTTCCTCTCTCATTACTTTTGTAACTTAAGTTCCTAAGTAATAAATCGATCTCAAGTCTGGGAAATGTCATTATTATGTCATACCAGTGCAAAATGTCATGTCAAAAGCGCACTCAAGACCGCTCTCAGATTTGATATATATTTTTTAATACGGTCCTTACCCTTACTAAATGATGTCTAGGGAAATGATACTCAAGCAGGGTCGCTGAGCACGAAGTATTTCGTACAGTGACTTGTTATTACCTTTCTCTGTCATTCCCACGTAAATCTAATACGTCTCGGTCACACAGTTGCCGTGAACTGCACGAAATTCTTCGTGCTCAGCGACCCCGCTTTAGCTACAATGGTAGCCAAATAACTACCTATATATACCCATGTTTTTGATGGGCACCCTTTTTTCACCCTAATCGTAGGTTTTCTTCAGAATTTGGTAACCCCTAGCTATATCCAGACATAGTTACACTGATTATCCGGCACGAGGGACCACCGCAAGGGTCAAAACTTGTCTGTAGCTGTTTAATTGCGTTCTCCGCGTCAGTTCTCATTACGACAGTTGTATTAGTGGACCTCTTTGTAGTTTTAAACGAGATTGTTTAACGATAATTACCGGTGCTTTGAAGAGTAATTTGGACATTCAAAGTTGTTAATAAACTCACTTAGGGTACCTATACTCCACTCTAAATGTTATGGAGGCAGGCTGCCGATTATTATTTAGCCTGAAAACCAAACTTGTTCAACTAAGCTAATCAAAAGGAACATCGCTCGTGTTTTTATTATTAAACTAGCTGTGCCCGCGACTTCGTCCGCGTGGAATTTAATGGACAAAGTTTTATACAAACTTTCATTCCCTATTTTATCCCCTTGGGGGTAGAATTAATCAAAATCCTTTTTTAGCGGATGCCTACGTCATAACATCTACCTGCATGCCGAATTTCAGCCCGATCCGTCCAGTGGTTTGGGCTGTGCGTTGATAGATCACTATCAGTCAGGCAGTCAGTCACCTTTGAGCTATATATATTTAGATGGCAATAAAATAGTTGATCTGTGATGTTCTTCATGTCACAATATCGCCAGAACATAGGGCATGATAACAAAAAAAACACAGACAAACATAGAACCTCTTCCTTATTGGAAGTCTGTTAAAAATGGGTCCATTATAAAACATTACTACCGGTACTGCTGTAAATAACTTAATACATATAACCAACTAAATTCCGCTGTTTGCGCCTTCCCTACCTTTAATACTTTCCTTCTGTAAACTTAAGCAGTGTCATAGCGGAGCAGCGGCGCGCACCAAGCATCGCATCAACAGTTAATGCTCTGTTTACATGTGGTTGTTATGATAAGCGACAGCGGACACGGCAAACAACCTGCTGGTACTCACCACAAACACGTGTGAGTATACAGAATAGATCAATAGTATACTCAACGAAGTTACCATAGGTTCATGAGTATACTACACACCTAGGTACAATTCTGTTTTAAGATTTTGGTGGACAACAAAAGTGATCAATAAATAATTAGTAGCGTGGCGAAAAGCCTTTGGATAACGATAACAATATCGTGGACCGGTGTCAATGTATTTCACGCCAATTAATAAATGTTTCAATATGTAGAAAATCATGTCAAGTATAAATACCTAACCCTCGACGTCTATTATCTACCATAAAAACTTAGTTAAAGAGCACTGAAATAGATTGATCACTTCATATTAATCATAATTATACCTGGTACACCTATATCCCCTTCCTGCTTAAAATCAAACCCAGTCTCTGAAACAGGATTAATAGAAAACATAACCAGCTCTCTTTATATAAAAATCCGGCGATCTTGACTGATATTATTTAGTATTTTTTTTACTTTTGGAGTCATCTGGATGGTTCTTAGCTTTAGTTGAACCCTTGTGGTGCTGTTGGAATCCAGAAAATACACTAACGAAACAGCGGGAAAATTCTAGTGTTCTTTAAATTTGCAATCGAAGCAGAAAATTAAACAAGCACACACTATTGCACAAACATTTAATTTCAAAAGGATTAAAATCACCGTGAAGAGGTATTACTGCACTCCAAACGTAGAGTATTATGTTGTCAGCGTCTGTGTGGGACAAACAAACACCAAAACTAACGCAGGTACCTAAGTAGGTACTTAGTTCTGCATTCCTAGTGCGCAAAGGCTTAAATTGCAATTCTGTGTATGCAATAATTATTCTGCAAATTTTTAGATATTAAATTCCTGTGTACGTGTGCTTGTAATTCTTCTCCTACTAAACAGTAAGGAGGTGAAATTCGCCCTCTGTGACACGTAATTGAAATTAAGTGGCCAGTTTTGTGGATCCAATCTTCTGAGCCCTGGATAATTGTTAAGCTGTTTGGCTGCGCATCACTCTATATAATAATCCGTATTACGTACCTACTGATGCTCTGGTTTGAGCATCTGTTCTATCTTCTTAGTTGAATTTTATGATCGAAAATGGCCCTTACTTATAACATTTTATTGCACAATATTGTTTGCGATGGAATCTACGAATAGTGCACAATTTACTTGCATTCTATCTTACTTCCAGATCTCACCTAGCGTCGGAATTTCCAGTATTTCAAAAAGCTTACCATCTTCGGGCGCTCCAACTTGTCTTGTTAGTATGAGACTACGAAGCTAAGACGTCTGTTTATTTCCTTGATATTATCTTAGGAAAAGTTCCTTGAGAATAAACTGAACTGGTATGTGGTAGTAAGTCAATAATTATTAGCTTGTAACGAAACACTATAACAACTATTTGAGTAGCGTTTTCCACTTAACTGCGACTGTTGAGACGTCGTGACCGCTCGGCTCACTACACATAGTGGTTGCAGGTTCGATTCCCGCTGGGGTAAATTTCTGAAATGGCCTTTTCGTAATTTACCCTGTTCTGGGTGTCACTGGAATCGCCCCCAGTCCATTGTACAGTACCCATAGCACAAGCGTTGCTTAGTTTGGTTCCATACAGTTGGTTTGTCAGTCTGGCTATACTTATTATTATTAAATTAATCAAAGATTACAAATTTAAATTCACAAGTTCTGAGACGGGTAGGCTTACTTATGTAAGGCTACGTTTTACTAAGAATGAATATCCTTAAGCCTTAGTTAATCACTCGTAAGGCCTATTATTTCCTAAGGAACGATCCTTTGATCCTTTATATTAACCCTAAACGATGGTCCGTTTCTCTCAAATTAATATGCAATTTGCATGTTAATCGACCGTTAAAAGGAAAATCTTAATTTTCGTCAAGATGAAGTTTCTTAGAAGCATAATTTTCCACTTGTAGGTACAAGTACTTGTAGGTAGGACTTACTTTGTGTCTCATTGTGAGATAGTCGATAAATTAGCTCTAACCTTATGTTCTACTCTGACTTGTTGTTTGGGTATGGAAGGGAAAATATACATAGTAAACTTATCCTGTTTAATTAATTGACATTGAAATTAACAATAGTACAAAAAATTGTATACTCGTAGTAGGTAATTATATTGATCGTAATTATGATCTGGTACAAAACTCAGACATGGTTACCTATTGTTACCTACAGATGTTATAAAACCAGTACACGACTACGCGGGCGCTACAAAATTATCACTTTTACCAAGTCCGTAACTTAGATTGACTTCTTGTAAGAGTTCTTGTAACTTGAGAATTAATCCTGGAGAATATTCTGTCGCCTCTATTCAGCAATCTGAGCGATATGAATGTACTTAACGAATGTAAGAATATTCATTTAATCGTACCTATATTGAACTTTTGGATTCATAAATAATTAGGCTATCGATACAATCAAATAAAACCAAGCGCTTTTATTGATACTAAATTCGTTATTTATTTAACAAAAAGGCTGAAAATTTAATACAACAAAGCAGTTGTAGCTCATCCCTTTAAATTTTGTTGAACTATACGATTCAAACTGCCAATAAAATGCCGAATCCAAGCAATAAGAACCTAATTCAGAACACGATTGGATCTCGCCAACTGACTGGGGAAATCAAATACATTGTTTTATTCAAAATCGAAATATTTCATTCCGCTGCAGAGCCATTCAAATGTTGTCAGGATTTCAACATCTGCCCACAATTGGCGGGGCTTCTTAACGTCATTTAGAAATGTTTTGCTGTACTTTTAGCCTATATTTTGCATTGGCATTTTGGAATAAGATTCGTAAAAAGCGATATGTTAGTATTAAAATTTGCACTGTGGAAAATGGAGATGTTAATTATATTTTGACTAAGATTAATTAAAAAAGCTTGGTACTGACCACTGAAAGTCCAAACCATATAATAATCAAAGCTGCCTTTTCCTTTTCATATTTGTATTGTTTTACCATACCTACCTATAGATATAATGATGTCATACAATAACTATAAATACGAGGGATGCCTTTTAAGTTTTGTCGTTTGAAGAAAAAAACACAACTAGAACCTTATAGTACTTTTTATTGTTTTTCAAAGTATTCACCACGTAGCTTAATACACTTTTCCATTCGCTCAAACCAGTTATTATAACATTTATTCCACTCTAAAGTGGGGGTGTTCAAAATGGCTGACTTGAAAGCGTCGACTGCTCCTTCACTGGACTGGAACCTTTGACCACGAAGACTTTTCTTAATTTTAGGAAATGTAAAAAAATCGTTAGGGCTTAGGTCAGGACTGTATGGAGGATGGTCAAGAATTTCTACTTTTTCCTGCTTCAAATACTCAATCGTTTGACGAGCGCTGTGTGAACTTGCATTGTCGTGGTGCAGGATGATGCGTCGCTTTGAGTTAGATTTTCGAAGTTCGGCGATGACTTGTGGTAAACAAACTGTGGTATACCACTCTGCGTTAACCGTTCTACGATCATCAAGTGCAATAGTCGCAACATGGCCGGTTTTTCTAACGAACGTGGCCACCATCTTCTTTGAAGTGCTTCGAGAACGAACAACTTTAGTCGGCTTTGGCTCGTCTTGAAAGACCCAGATTGTAGATTGTTGTTTGGAATCAGGATCGTAGGCATAGATCCAAGATTCGTCACCACTGATGATGTCGTAGACGTGATTTGACTCTCCTCGGTTGAACCTTTGCAGAGTTTTCTTACACCATCTGACGCGGGCCGCCTTGTGATCGTCGGAAAGCAGATGCGGTATCCAACGGCAAACTAGCTTTCTTACACCAAGCGCTTCATGCAAGATCTTCTGAATGGTTGTCCCTGAGATGCCTAATAGAGCCTCTATCTCTCGATACGTCACATGACGATCTTCGAGAATTAGTTGTCTCACTCCAATGATGTTATCTTCAGTGAATGCAGATTTTGGGCGACCTTCGCGAGATTTGTCACTAACACTAGTATGTCCACGCTGGAATTCTAAATACCAGCGTTCGACAGTCCGCAGACATGGGGCTTCATCCCTGAACACAGATATTAGCTCTTCAAAACACTGAAGCCGTGTCAGGCCTCTTCTAAAGTTGTAGAAAATTATTGCACGAACATTTTCCTTAGAAAGATTCATTTTCGTACGTAACCTGACAGATTCTAATCGACGCTGTGACTAAACAATAACATTAATCCTAATACATTCAACTATTTTGAGATTCGAAATTTAAACACATTCGAATATAGAACAGTTCCAAATTCAAAATTGCCGGGAATTATGGAAACGACAGAACTTAAAAGGCATGCCTCGTATAAGAATCATGTTTTTTAGTACGTTTGAAAGTTTTGATAGCATAATAACTAACGGAAGTCTAACAAGACGCAGGTGCCGATGTAGGATTTGAACTACCCTCTTTACATTCGTGAATGTCGTAAATTGTCAAGTTTTATTGCAATGTGTATTTTTAGAAAGCTCTGAGCATACATTGTTCTTTTAATATTTTATTAGACTACCTATTACTGTAACGGAGTAATAAACAGAGGTAAATTTCAAAATAAATAAATTTAAGTTTTGATAATAAAGTCGGCAAGTACAACTACAAGTTTTACGAGCCTAATAACTCTTTTAGAACTTCCAAACGTTTATATTCTACCGCCATTAAACAAAGAAACCAGATTAATCACTTCTTTGGTGACAAATGGGTAAATAAACTTTAAACTTTAGTGATAGAATTCACGAAATTTATCAAGAAATCCAAAGAGGACCACAAAATACTAAATCTGTAACAAAATTTTGAAATTCTGAAGTAATTTGTTATAATATTTTATAGCACCCAGTTGAGCTTTCGTGTAGGCAAGTTCCCATCACTGCACCATAAAAAAGGAGCTGTGGGATTAACTTCAAATTCATGGAATCTATGTTTTACGACACAACGAAGACTGGTAACGTAGTAAACCCGCCGTAACTTCGCAGGTGCAAACTTTCCACAGAATTGGATTTATGTGCTGATTTCGTATTTGGATTATTCAGAATTCTGCCAAAAAGCGACACATTGTCATACTTAGTAGTACTTACGTATCCTCTTGCCCCATCCCGGATCACAACTCATATACTTGACACGATGTCTGCCCATCATACATATTACCGGAACTTTTCAAATTGACATTGTTCCTACTTGTCTGACATACTCACGTAGACGTGACGTAGACGCCCAACTTATTTAATATAGGTAACTTTTAATACAATTCACCTATCATTTTATTTTACTCCCTGAATTAATTTACATTAATAGATCATCAAATACCTCCATTGTAACCTACTTAGGTCCGTATTAACAAATAATAAAAAAATAGCCAGACTGACACACCAACTGTATGGCCCCAAACTAAGCAAAGCTTGTAAGTACTATGGGTACCGTACAATGGACTAGGGGAGATCCCAGTGACACCCAGACCAGGGCAAATTACGCAAAGGCCATTTCCGAAATTTACCCCAGCGACAATCGAACCCGCAACCACCATGTGTAGTGAACCGAGCGGCCTACGCTCAAACCACTGCGCCAAGCGGTCGATAAATCTCAAGTTTGAGAACGGTCTTGAGTAAGCTTTTGACGTGTACTGGAATAATATAAGAATGACATATCCGTGATCCCTCTCAGACTTGAGATCGATTTAATACGGGCCTTACTTTCTCTATTGCGTAAGTGATATTTAGATTAAGCTAATACAAAATTATCAATCAATAAACGCAAAGTATCATAACAAATTTTATTCTTAAAGTAAAAAGTTACATCTTAAATGGAAATCCCGTATTCTTTGCAAAGGCGTGCAACGTGGTGCGAGGCGACAGCGGCGCGGCGCGGCAACGTCGCGACGTCGTCGCTCATCGCCGGACGTACGCTGAAAGCCTGCAGTCTGCACGTCCCGGCAATCATCCTACCTATTACCCTGAAACGTAACCCTTTGACTAATAGTGAAACATAAGTAAGAACAGGAGTGTTTTCAAGACGTTGTGTTTATTAAAGTTGAAAAGATTATTAGAAAATATAAATTGAAGATGTCGATTTTAGTGGCATACAACTAAACTTGAACAAACTAACTGTGTTGTCATCCTTTTCATGCTCGTAACGTATGAGCAGGACGCAATTACTTTAAGATGTGTCAAATTTAGTTTAGTCGTGATTTGGCGACAACATAATTTGGTATCAGTATGTTTATATTACGTTCTAGGTTTGGAGGCATTGATGCCTATTCTCGACTAAAATAAATTATATAAAAGTATTTCTGACTTGATTTGTTTTACGAAAGAAGATACAGTTCAGTCAAGATTAGTTTGTGTTCCTACAGAATCAGCACTATTACATACACCTATATTGATTGGCACTGCTATAAGAATCTGAGACTGGGATCTATGATGAGGAAAATGGACCATAAAGTGTATCCTTGGTGATGTTTTTCTTTCAACATAAAGAAAATCATTAATGGAGAATAATGAAAATAAAATATATCGGTTTGAAACTTACCTTACTGTACAAGGTGGCTTTAACTCTGGCAGTAGAAAGTCAATCTCATAGTACACCACCTGCATTGCTGGACCATTATCGTCTCGTACTACTAGATTCTTGGCGCAAGATTCCCCTGATCTTACGCTCACACATTTACCTAGAAGTGGTAGAGATTACTTTACTATGTCTCAACAGTATCAGTAAACTGTAGAGCTTTGATTTCAAATCGATTTATTCGACCTTTAGCTCAAGCAAATCAATCTCATTTCAGAGAGCAAATCTGAGTACCTACGTTTCTAAAGATAATTTCTTACTGGCGTGATATTAGAATGTAATTTCCTAGGTAATTCTCAAAGTTGAAATAGATTTATTTAAGTCAGACATAGACTGATGATGAAATGAATCCTAACCTTGCCATATGTCACTATGTTGTTTGTATGATCTCGAAATCTCATGTAATTATAATAATGATTCTAGGCGTAAAGTAACGAACAGAAATCTACAGAAGTACTATGGTATAACGTTCTACATTTGCAGTGGGTACAGTTACCGCAAAATTACTAACACACTTTTCATGATACCAAAATTGCATTATCTCCATCGATCTTTCATAAAATACATCCCCCATCAATCATACTCACCGACGATTTCGTAAAATACAAAAACTCCTATGTCCTGCAAAGCTTTGTGCCATTTAAGTACCTTCTCCACGGGACCGGAAAACGCCCTCGGCCCGCTCTTGTGTAGCGCCTGAATGGGAACGTTTATTATTACAACATAGCCACATTTTATAGATATGTGAGCGATCAAGAGCCATTACGTGTTTTTGAAAAGATCGTGTGCAGGTGGCTTTATGTTGATATTTTATTTGATCATATAATCGAGGGTGTAATATACTCGTATATAATGTGATGCACTTCGATATTTAAACGTTAATGAGTTATTGTAAAAGCTACATCAAATTGGATGACTAATTAAAATATGTAGTGTGTGTACTTAATACACATAGTTATGGTACCCCTTACTCTAGGGGCGATAAGTATGTTTTTTTTTTACTGATCATAAACTCGGCGACCCAGGCTACAGTGGCAACAGCCGCGCTAAAAAAATCACCGGCGTACTTACAATTTTTTTTATTTCATTAACTGACTCGAATATTTTCAGAGATTGTTTAAAATTCAATTCCTTTAAAGCTACCTACCTATTTCCTAAACCATTTGGTACCGATTGATAAATCGAAGTTTAAGAAAATAGCGCACACTGCAAATTGTGCACGCCTATGGGAATCTTTGCAAAATTACTTTTTTCAAAGACAAAGTCACGGATATTGCATCGGCTGGGCGCGCCGGCACACTTCCCGCAATGAACTCCGCTTTTATTTACTTGGTTGAGACCAACGGCGGGCACGGCTTCATAAAATGGGGTTTAAAACTGCAATAAACCTTCATATGGGATTGAAATGTACGTATCAATCTTGACACATCGACCATCCATCCGTTTGAATATTTAAATGAACAATGGCTTTGAGTTCCATTGGTTCTACACTCGTCTACGTACCATACCTACCTTTTATTTTAATGGCAAATTATCCGCGCTTTTATCGGTATCTTTAGGATCAATTATTTCACGTACACACAAATTTTACGTAGATGCAAGCGACTATTCGCTCTAGCGATTGTTAAAATCTGGGTAGGTAGGCACATAAGTGGTTGGAGTGTAGCCTTAGGGGCGCTATGACTTAGGTTTAGGTTTAGGCTAGGTTAGGTTAGAACAGTGACCAAAACGCGCGAGCCGAGCGAGCGAAGCGAGCGTGCCGCGGCAGCGGCCGGCGAAGCGCCAGAATCCGAATGTGTCATTAGTTCCCAGTTAGGGGGCTATGGAGCCAGGACTTAGACGAATTTTCGAGAAAAAATATTTTTTCGTTTTGATCACTGTTCTAATCTAACCTAACCTAAACCTAAACCTAAGTCATAGCGCCCCTAAGGCTACACAATGACCACATAAGTACCTATATATACTTTAGATATCAGGGTTAATTATCGGAAGCTAAGTAATACGCGCTGGTGCAAGTTTGCATACATTTTCATATGACTTCATATGACTTTCATATTTTCTTGTGAATTGATTGATAATGTATGAATTTAAGAAATATCCTAAATATCTAATCATATCACAGAAGATACACAGGCCTTGTTACTATTACGAAATTTTTCCCACAAGTTTCCATTTTATGAATGAAATCGTATGGTTTTTGACGGAGGACGTCCGTCAGACCGACGTTTTTGATGTGGGTGTGTTTGATTGAGAACGGTTGGTGGTGTAATTAAATTAATTGTACGGATCTTTCCAGGTACGAGACGGGTTGGAATGTTTTCCTTTCAAATGTGAAGGTAGTAATGTAATAACGCATAGAACTTGGGGGAAACGTACCGAAACGAAATGTCCCTCGATTTTTGTAAATGTATTGCTTTTAGTCCGAGATCTATCCTACCTAGATTTTAAGAAGTATTAAATAATTTAGTTTCTATGTGGCCAACAATGAATAATCATACGCTTAAATTATGAGAAGAGAACAGAATATGTAATTCTGAAAACATTGTCGGTTATTTTATGTACGCTACATAAATCTCATGTTACATGATTATAGATAGGTACTCCATTTTATTTCCTCTACAACCCTTGTTTTCTCTGTAAACCAACGTCCCCTTACCCGTCATGGTAAGGATTTATGATGTAAAAAAGCGTTAACACAGTTTTCATACTTTATTGGATATCGCATTGCACTTTGATGCCCTCACCAGACACATGTGCGTATGATAAATTAACTTCCGTTTTTTGGGACCCCATAATATCGCCTTGGATTTTTTATATTATTCTGATCTAAATGTTATAGAAATGATTCCTACCAATCGGTTCGCGATTTGGAATGACGCAAAATAAGTAGGAAATAAGTTGTTTTTCATACTAATATTATAAAGAGGAAAACTTTGTTTGTTTGATTGTAATGAATAGGCTCCGAAACTACTGAACCGATTTGAAAAATTATTTCACTGTTGGGAAGCTACACTATCCCCGGGTGACATAGGCTATAATATATTTTCAAAAAAATTAGGGATCCTTACTAAAACTCGAATAATATAACCGCAATGTAGCCGTGCGAAGCCGGGGCGGGCCGCTAGTTAGAATATAAAGTCATCATAATCTCTATCCTCCATTTAAATAACCGTAGATATACGAGGGCGGGATGATAAGTAACTAGCCTTTGCTATTTAAAAAGTTAAAATTAAAAAAATATATATGTCATTTTTAAATTCGTATCTCTGGCCACCTGTGTTCTAAATTTGAATTTGGTGGCGTGAAAATTTATTAGATTTTTTGTCATTTGAAAATAAATTTCGTCAACTGTTTTCAAAATGGATAGAATTGAACAAAGAGCGGTGATAAAGTTTCTTCATATGAAGGGCATGAAGGGGAAAGATATCTATAACGGGTTAAATAATGTTTTCAGTCAATGTGCTCCTTCCTATGACACAGTAAAAAACTGGGTGGCTGAGTTTAAACGCGGTCGTACATGTGTCCAAGAGGAAGCCCGCCCCGGACGTCCAAAAAGCGTCACGACTCCGGAAATGGTCGTGAAAGTACATGATATGGTTTTAGCAGATCGACGATTGAAGTTATCTGAAATAGCTGACAGTACAGGTATCTCAAAAGAATGGGTACATCATATCCTAAGTGAGGAATTAAATATGAAAAAGTTATCGGCCCGTTGGGTGCCGCGATTGCTTACGCACGATCAAAAAAGCTATGGCATAAATCAACGAATTGAAGTATGATTTGCTGTCCCACCCACCTTATTCGCCTGATCTAGCTCCATCAGACTTCCACTTATTTCCTAAGCCCAAAACTTTTTTGGGGGGACAGTAATTTGCCACAAATGATGAAGTCATAGCCGCTGTAGAGGAGTATTTTGCAGGCCTCGAAAGAAATCAATTTCTGGAAGGCATTACTGCTTTAGAACGAAGATGGAATAAGTGCGTAGAGGTTCATGGAGACTATGTCGAAAAATAAAATTAATTTTATTACGGAACGTTAAGTGTTTTCTTATTAGGCTAGTTACTTATCATCCCGCCCTCGTATGTACCGATACCTACATTTTATTTAAGGTAATTGATAAAGTAACAATAACATTTAGTTACGCAACGGTGTAACAGTTACTCATATCAAAATAGAGGCTCTTATGCTCATTCATGAGATTGGTGTTTGAGTTTTGGTGAAATAAGGAGTATTTGGGTCACGGTTATCAACTAGAGTGGAGTGATACGATGTATGATGGATGAGTTCTAGATGAGAATTTAATTTGGTAGTAATTATTTGTTATTTAATAAGTGGTTGAGCTTACACTATCAAACAAACACCTCAACACGATCTAGGCTTTAATAAAACAGACTTAAATAGGCAAAATATGATCAAAGATGAGATAGGTAGATAAACTCATAAATTAATGCAAAAAATTACCTTTAACTTGTCGGAACGCGACATCATTAGAATCGGTGCCTCTTTTTTTGGTTCACCACTTTCAATGGGGGTTTTAACAGGCACTAAAACAAAACTATAGGTAAACACCTGCTTTCTTATTTATAGTCGTATGGGCGTAGGCCTTCGCCGAACGTAGGTCTCTACAGAAATACCGAGGTCGCTCTACATAATTCAATTTGTAAGTCAATCAGAATCACCCAACTTACTGATCAATATGGATCGCTAGACGTAAATTTGTTACCTAGGTATTTATCAATGATAAGTGCAAGAAATTAGTAAGACGTAGTTGGTACAGTTAGTTAAATACCATCTGTATCTACTAACCCATCAACCAACGAGTTGGGACTTAAGTTGGTTTAAATTTGTTTCAACTTGTAAAGATAAAGGGTATTATGACGTCATTGGTTATATGTATAACTAATGTATACAACATAATAATTATGATTTGGTGAGAGAAGCGAATAATTATTCTGAGGTTGTTACACGGTAAATCGAGGTCGTAACAAATGTGTACATGTTTTAAATTAAATCACGTTCTTACACGGCGATAGACTTTTTGAACTCAAAAGCCATCGGGGCCGCAACTTGAGGCCGTAACCTGGCAAGTATCGCGAAGTTTCCTTTTGGAACTTGCGCCTCTCGGAAATTCAGGGTAATGAGCTTGTTAGACTGAGTTACATGCTTTAGTAGCGAATAGGTACTTATCCGTTTGACTGCACGGAAAATTCGTCAGTCAAGGTTTTTTTAATATCGGGGGCTAATTCTGCTGGTGCCCGAATCAAAATAGCGTAAATCAATTAATGAAGTTGTTTAAATTGAATTAATTAAATTGATACTATTCTTTATATTATGATTAATGTTTTTTCAATGACTTAACTGTTATATTTGCTTAGAAAATAAAATATTGTTATCACAGATAATTGTTATTTTATTAATTTGTTTTTAAATGTATTCCCGTTGCTTTCTTGATCGTAGATTATGTGGAAAACAGAAATATTTTAAATTATTTGGCATAGACCTTTAT
Organism: Notodonta ziczac; assembly: GCA_918843915.1. Taxonomy (NCBI): domain Eukaryota; kingdom Metazoa; phylum Arthropoda; class Insecta; order Lepidoptera; family Notodontidae; genus Notodonta; species Notodonta ziczac. Next base: position 9,130,171 of record OU974050.1, on the reverse strand, counting down.
TAAAAGAAACAATAATTAAAGGTATAAAACCTTATAAAGATTAAAAGCTTTTAAGATGTGGTGCTGGAGGAGGATGGAAAGAATAAGCTGGACGGAAAAGATAACGAACCAAGAAGTACTAGAAAGAGTAGATGAAAGGAGAAGCCTGTTGACCAGCATTGGAAATAGAAGAGGAAAGATGATCGGGCATTTGATACGACATGACGATGAAAACAATCATAAAAGGGAAGATAGAAGGCCAGAGGGAAGAGGAAGGCCTAGGACAAGCTATTTCGACCAAGTGAAAGAACTGGAAGAAAATCTCAGTGAATGGAAAAAAACTCCACCGATAAGAGCATCGCTCTTAAGTTGATGATGATGATAGACCCTTATTAATCTCATAGATTACAAAAATAATTACTGCGTTCTCTATCGGCGAAACATTCAAGAGTATGCCTACCCCTACTTGCGATAAGTAGTACTTATATACATACATTTGGTTAGTATACGCATGTATTTTTGTATCTTTAAAGCCAATTATAAAATCATCTTACCATTATTAAGTGGAGTTTCATTCTGAATTCGGTGTTCTCTTTGAACCATCATTTTCGTCGGGTCATCATATGGAATTAAATTGGTCCTCGCTGTTACCCCGGGTCGTTGTGTTTCTGGTACTATAAACATTGTGATCCACACCAAAAATCGGATTCATATAATAATTAAATAAATTTTCAATTATAATATCTGGTATTCATAGGTAGGTATAACAAAAATGATAACTTATGATATCAGAGAGCTGATTTCTAGGAATGCCAGTTTTTAGTATTAGTCAGTGTAGTCATCATACAATACAATCCGCTTTAAAATCTGTTCATTGCTTTGGGAGCTACGATGCCACAAACAGGCAGACACACAGACAAAATGTTGCAACTTTGAGTTGAAGCCCGCAGAAAAACAATGTCTCTTGTAAATAATAATGGACACAGTATTTCAAACCTTAAATATACATATTATTATTGTAAAAGTTCAATTACCACCAGTAATTACAGCTTGTGGACTGTACATTTTCATATTGCTTTTATCCGGTCCAGTGAAATCACGATTCTGATAACCGTTCCCGAATCTCGTGTTCAACGGCGCGGGGTTAATTTCCCTTTGAATGGATTGACCTACAGTATAGATTAAAATCATATTAAGTAATGGATTCTGTTCGCATATATTGTAAAATAGTCATATAACGCGTGTATTTCTGAAAAGGTTGACGACATAAGTGCACAGTAGTGATATTGATATTCAAGCTCTATATACATGACTACAGGGTCGGTATTTTAATAGATAGAGTGATTCAACAGTAAGTTTTATAATGTACTAGCTGTGCCCACGGACTTCGTCCGCGTAGTATTTAACGTAACAAAAATTTCGGGATTATCGGGATAAAAAGTATCCTATATGTTAATCCCGGTTATAAACTATCTGTGTTCCAAATTTCATCCAAATCCGTTCAGTAGTTTTTGCGTGAAGGAGTAACAAACATACATACATACATACATACATACATCCACACTCACAAACTTTCACATTTATAATATTAAGTAGGATAATACATGCATAATATAGAAGAGAAACACTGTCAAAAAATACCCGTGCGAAGCCGGGGCGGGTCGCTAGTACATTATAAAGCTTACCTGTATTACCTGAAGCGATAAAATGCGCAGTGTTGTCCGTATAGCCTGATAAATACCTAGGATCGATGCCAGACATGACTTGCCCCTGAGGGACCAACTGAAAAAAAATAGCCCTTTTGACGTCCCACTCCTGGACACCAGCCTCCCCTCACTACGAGGGGGATACAGGCCGTAATCCACCACGCTGGCCCAGTGCGGGTTGGCGCATTTCACATATATTTCAAAAATTGTGTAGATTTGCTAAGACCAGGTTTCCTCACCATGTTTTCCTTCACCGTAAACGAGTGATAATCATAATTGTAATTATGATTCGCACATAGATTTCGAAAATCCCAGAGGTGCGAGCCGGGGTTTGAACCCAGGACCTGGTGCCAGCAAGACGCGTGCTGAACTAATCGGCTATCACTGCTTTTTTCCAACCAACCAACTGAATGGCATCAACATAATATAACACACCAATGACGGTCTGTATTTCCCGTAGGTACCTAATTCTCGCAATTTTATGGGGATTGATGGTAGATAAAACCTTCTTACAATGTTGACCTAAGTATCTAAGTGATAATCATTAGATTCACACATAAAATCTGAAAATCATGGACGTGTGAATGTGAAAGAGGGTTTGATCTGCGCATCTTTTTTTTACTGAGTAGGTAGGTACTAATACAGGGTGTTTTTAATTACCAAACGGACATGCCCTATAATTTCTTATTTGGTCATCTCTTGAAGCTTCATGACTAGGGGCGATCCTGGTAACACTCAGATTAGAAATATTACGAAAAGGCCATTTTCGAAATTTTCCCGCAACCTGGTGCAGTGCAGTGAACCTTGCGGCCTACATTCGAACCAATACGCCAAACATTCGTCAATAAGGCCCATATTAATAAACTAGCTGTGCCCCCCGACTTCGTCCGCGTAGTATTTAACGTAACAAAAATTTCGGGATTATCGGGATAAAAAATATCCTATATGTAAATTCCCGGTTATAAACTATCTGTGTTCCAAATTTCATCCAAATCCGTTCAGTAGTTTTTGCGTGAAGGAGTAACAAACATACATACATACATCCACACTCACAAACTTTCACATTTATAATATTAGTAGGATCGATCCCAAGTCTAAGAGCGATGTTGATAATGTCATTATTATGTCGTATTAGTTCAAAATGTCACGTCAAACTGGTACTTACTCGAGATCGCTCTCAGACTAACACTTGTGATCGATTTATTCATACGAGCTTTAGTACCTACCTACTTAAGTATTTAGATAAAGTCTGCAAGTACTAGTTATGAAAAAATAGCTAATAGGTAGTCACTAACATTATGTGCATAAGGTGATTGGTTTATTTGTGGACCACCCATATAGATGGAGCTGGGTACTCGTCCCATAGCCGGTGCGTGCGAAAACTCATTTGGATAGCCTTCATAGTAAACATTTTCGTGTGGCCTGAAATAAGGGTAGCACTTTTATACCTAAGTACCTAATATGAAAAAAAATGAAACTGGGTAGTTAGGTACCTAACTTGTGGTGCCCGCGCTTTGAACCCTTTAAAAATACCACCACACAATTCACACCTGTATTCGTAGGAGGGTAAGACATATTTCACCGATGAATCCCTTATTTTCAATTTAATACTACCTACGTAGTACGTATCGATAATGACCACTAAATAATTAAGTGCCTACTTACCTGGTGGTGCTGTAATTTCAAATTATAGATTACTAAGGTACATATACTTAGGTACCTATCTACTTAAGTAGGTAGTTAGTTTATCTACTATCTTAGGCATTTCAAGGACTGATTGGGATATGTGAACAAAGTCACGTTGGAGTATGTAGGTACTTAGTTTTTAATAATAGACATAAAATAAGTACCAAATACTTTGAACTTACATCATGTTATTTCCTCCTGCGTTCGTGGTGAAAGCCATCATTTGATTTCCCTGAGGATAATCTGAAAAATATTTTATTTATTCTCTGAACGAACATCCTTGTCACATATTGTGATACAGGATTATTATCATTATTGCAAAATATATTATTATTATCTCACTCGCTCCCGCTCTTGGCTCTCTTATTATATATCTATCCATTTTTTGTTGAACGAACTAAACTTTATTATTTTTCTAACAACGCCAACTTTATTTTCTAATATTTTTCAAAGTGAGCGCCAAAAACTTGTCCCGCCAAATTTATTACTTTCTTTAGGGGTCTTTGCGAGACAATGAAGGATATATCTATATTTCCTATATTGCTGGTTGATTTCAACAAAAACCTTTTTTATTTTTAAAAAGTAAATATTTTTGTTTTCTTTTTTAGATAATGGCTTTCAAAACTTTTTTCCGATTAAAATAGCCAGTAAGTACGTTATAATAACTTTTTCTGTCACATATTATGTGACAGAAAAAGTTTGCAATTCAATGTTTTCCCATCTAAAGCAAAAACAAAACGTTGCAAAGTGCGTAAGAAATTTTGTTTGGACAACCTTATTTTAATTTTATATACCCGTAGACGAATTTTCGAATTTTATAAGATGTTAGGTTTTATTCTGGATTGGAATATATTATTATTTGTTTTATGTAGCTGGACCTTAAGTGTGATAATTAACAATTACGAAACGCAGCAGACCATAGATGACTATTATACTTGCAGCAGACTTACTGACGTTGACAGCTAAAATCAAGTTGACATCACGAATGATTCACTTCTCCTGTTTTGTAAATATAAATTGCATGCAATTTATATATTAATACTGGAGTAATTTATAAATCAACAAACATGGAGCTTCAAGACACATATTATAACAAATCAGAATACGTAGAAACTGTATGTAGCACGTCTAAAATGTCTTTGTAGTGTTGAACATGTAGGTCTGTAACATTGATTTTTATTTTAGGCTTCAGGCAATAAAGTTAGCAGACAAACGGTACTTTGCGGGTCTCAGAACATCGTGCTGCACGGCAAAGTAATCGTCCAAAGCGATGCTATAATACGAGGGGATTTAGCTAGTGTTAAAACAGGAAGGTTCTGCATCATAAGCAAGGGCTCTGTTATACGGCCACCCTTCAAGAAATTTAGCAAAGGGTAAGAATTTATAACCATTTAGACATTTTTAAGTAAACCTGTGAGGTATGTAGGTATGTACCTAGTGTCAAATGACATCCAACTTAAAATGTTTCACAGAAACTTCTACCCATTTCATTTCACCTTCTAGGAAAAGAGCAGCTGGGTACCTACAATATTAATGTGCAGAAGTGTGTTTCGACCGAATAAACAAAGAGATAGAGAGCTCTTTTCTGTAGTTTTTCTCTATGATAAATGAAAATAATACCTCTAATATCAAAAGAACTAATTTACCTTAAAATATCCAACTTGTATCTTAAGTAACCAGAGTTTAACTTGGTTTTCAGTGTTGCATTCTTCCCTCTACAAATGGGTGACCATGTATTTATCGGTGAGAACACAGTTGTGACTGCGGCAGTTATTGGCTCTTATGTGTATATTGGAAAGAATGTGGTTATTGTAAGTATTCATTGTAAAACATACTAAATCTTGCAAGTTTTGATAAGTAAATAAATTTGACCCAATATAAAGAAAGTTTAAAAAAAAATAGGTGATATGTATAATCTGAAATTTCTGGATTCCACAATTTTTTCTTGGTCCTACTGAACATTATGTATATATTCTCGATACTAGTATGGTCATAGCTTCAATTCCTGGTCAAATTTTGAGAAATCTTATTCCAAAAAGTTCACACCAACAAAGTTATGAGTTGTGACCAAAGCTAAAAGCGTTCAATTGTATACTGTACCATTTGTAAGAGAATATAAATTCAGTGCATTTTTTTATTCCAGGGACGAAGGTGTGTCCTCAAAGACTGCTGTATGATTGAAGATAACTCTGTACTCCCAGCAGAGACAGTTGTGCCGTCGTTCGCCAGATATGCCGGCAGTCCGGGTCGCCTCATCACAACATTACCAGAAGCGATGCCAGATCTCATGACAGAATTCACTAAAAGCTACTACCAACACTTCTTACCGACATCTGCTGTAAATTGAAATTATGATATGGTCTTACACATGCTAGTCCAGTCTTGGCAAGCATTCAAACAACCAGCATGTGGATGCCTCGCTCATCTCAGCTAATCTAAGCTGCAGTTATTCCAATTTTCTTGTTTAACAAAAACTTATGCTAGAAATAAGCTTACTTATTATAATTATGTATTATAAAAATAAATTATATACTTTCACGAATATAATAATGGTTTTACTTGGTTAGGGTGTAAAGTGTGTGGTCTTCTATTTCTTCCTACATAAAGAAAAGCTCTCTGTACCACAAGACTTATCTTTTTCCATCATGCTTGCATTTCCTGAGAGGAAGAATTTTATTACTTTGTTCTACAAATACAATATCGTTCAGGGTTTCTTTTACGAAGACATAAGAAGGTAAGTAAGGACCAATATTTTAATCTATCAGGCACATTCCCCATCGATGCGGGATTCAGGTACTTATCTCGTAAGACGTGCAGGTTTCTTCCATAGAATTTGAAGAGTTGTAATAATAATCTATAATTATATCCTCATCCACCGCCCACAAAAAGATAGTAGTATTTCTTTTCCTTTTACGACTTAGAAAAACCGCTTGGTTGTATTTGTTTTCATGTTTATACAAAGCGTAAAACGAAACGCATGTACAGTTTGATGACAAGACGCGAGAAAGATTGGTTTTCCAACAAAAAAGTGTAATGTCACAGTGACCTGTATATCTTTGTAAGAAGGGTGAAATTTGCATAGACACTAATCACAGTGTCTCAAAATTTGACTTGTTGATAAACTTGAAATTTACGTGGTTGCCATCGTCGTCGAAGTCAGGATTTTTACAAATTATTTTAAAATAAAATTGGATTTATCTCGCGTGTTATTTAAAAACAGTAAATGTAGATGCTGTGAATTGTTCTGGTTGCTTTATTTATAATATGGAATATCATTATTCCGATCTTTGTATACCGAGCGAGCATCATCTCCCCGGTGGGTATATTTTGCTTATATAAATCGATATAAAAATGTTATTTGTACATTTATTAGACAATGATGTATTAAATTTCAATAACATTTACAGAGATGCAACATTTGTGTGGCAAAAATGCTATTTTGATACAAAAAATGAAATGTTTTTGTCAACTCATGAATAACAGTTTTTTGGAGTCTCATCTGTGTTTTTGTTAATAAAACAATGGTATTTCACGTCTAATAACACTGTGCTATTGTATAATTGTTTAAAATCGTGTATAATGTTAAGATTTATTAGTATTCCCATTTATATTCTTTGTTGTGTATGCAAGAAGGTAGTAAGTAATGGGCAAATTGAAGGCAGAGGCGCCAGAGCGGGCAGATAGGCCCAAACAGGATGGCCCGATACCATAAAAGCTGTAGGGGGCAGTTTTACATGGTGGTATAGCATATCTATATGAACATTACATTTGAGAGGGCATTTACAATAGTTGTGACCCTCAGAATTGAGGAAAAAAGGCAGAAGATGTTGAGTATACTTACATCTTCATAAACAAATCTGATGTTGGCAAGCTGAAAGTGTTGTCTGAGGATATTTCCACTCCTTGGATTGATTCATTGAGACGAGCTGATGTTGATTGACATTTTATACATAGAGTAATGTTTAATCAACCAAAGTATACTATAAGTGATATTGTTTCAGACCCCTATGCACCGGAATTTGCACCCCAGTACCTCATGCCTAGCCAGGAAGCCGAATATGAAGTCCGTAGCAATGTGCTGATTGATGATGGAGATCGATTTGGTGTTTCCGCTGTTGCATTTGATAAACACGAGGAGTTAATATGGATGGGAGATCAAGGAGTTAGTATTAATTGATTGTTGATTTAAAAATATTATCAGACATCACAGACTAACCTAGACACCTAATGTTGTGGCAAATTTTTCCAAAATACATGTGTAACATGGTTTATAAGGTTTATAATAGATCAATCACAATAATGTTGCCTCTGCTCCCAACCAATCACAACAGTGTTGATGTCACCTGTATTCATTTTCTAAAAATAGGTTGAAGGCAGAGGTGGCATCAAAATTTTCCTCCAATTTATACTCAGTACTCACCCACAACATTGCAGTGTTTGAAGTGTGGGGGGGGGGGGATGAAATTAGATTTGCAACTTATGGTGCTGAATCAAGAAGACAAAATAAACCTTATTATATTTATTTAGAAATTAGAGTTGTTTTTCTCTATTTAAACATATTTTGGCATTCTTTATTTCCCCAAGGAGCTTTCAAGTAGGCTATGATACTGTATGGTTAACATAATATAATAATAATTTAGTCCTTTTGACGTCCCACTCCTGGAAAAAGCCTCCGTCACTACGAGGGGGATTCAGGCCGTAATCCACCACGCTGGCCCAGTGCGGGTTGACGGTTTTCACATGTCTTTCGAAAATTGGTTAGATTTTCTAAGACATTCATTTCTAAGACAGGATTCCCTTCACTGTAAGCAAGTGATAATCATATAGAAGTTATGATTTGCACATACTTAGATTTTAAAAAGCCCAGAGGTGTATGGTTGTGGTACAATTTTTTTTCCAGGGCCATGTGACCTCGTATTATGGTCCCAACATGCAAAAATATACCTCGTTCCAAGTGCATGCATCAGATGAAGTGAGAGACATTATCACTTTTGATGAAGGCATTTATGTACTGACCAAGACGACGCTGCGCCATCAGATACGAAGAGGACTGCCGAAGCACACGCACAGGTCAGTTAAAGGGTATACACAAATTAATAAATCTTTCTCAAGTCTGGAAGTGGTTTTGAGTGCGCGTTTGACATGTCATTTTGGACTGTGATGACATTAGGATGACATTTCCAAGATCACTCTCAGACTTGACCCATGTTAATAAATCTAGCTCAAGTCTAAGAGTGATCTTCAGTAGGTACACTTTTGACATGTCATTTTGGACTGTGATGACATTAGGATGACATTTCCAAGATCACTCTCAGACTTGGCCCATATGAATAAATCTAGCTCAAGTCTGAGAGTGATCTTGAGTAGGTACACTTTTGACATGTCATTTTGGACTGTAATGACATTAGGATGACATTTCCAAGATCACTCTCAGACTTGAGATCGACTTATTTATATGGGCTTAAGTCTTACAAATTATCATTTTTACATATTTGTACACATTCTCTATTGGTGACAGTAAGTAATAATGACTAGAAAAAGGGATATCCATACTTCACAGAGTGTTGCTTACAGTTGGGAGCTCTATAGATTTTGTTTTCTATTTCAGCTCAAGCAATATGGTAGACATGCAGTGCCTGTTGCAAGTGAGCCCGACCAAACTGCTGATGGGCGGACATCAGGACAAACTTATTGAATTGGATCTAACCAAAATGGTTGAAACTGTTATTGTGAGTTCAGACAATGTTTTTCCCATATTTTTCCAGTTTATCAAATGTAGATTTACAGTTTTTAAATAACAATTTAAGTCAGAAAATAGACAATTTACACGTAAACTTTTTTCGCTCCTATTAGTTGTAGGGATTGATAAAGTGTATTGGACCAATGAGGTCACAGAAACTTACTTACTAGAAATGTCGGAAATATCTGAAGTTTTCATAAAACATGCGAGCAATGCCTTTAGTATTGCAAACATCTACGATTAGGAGGGTCGTACGTAAGCTTGTTCGTCGACTTGGTTATAAATAGGGTTGTTGGTAGAACACTAACAACCTTGAAGGACTGTATTACTAACATCACGAACAGAAACTGTCCTATGACTTTTTACAAAACAAAATACATTTACCAAAAACATTATCGTTGTTGCCGCACGCACTATCGAATATTGTTACAGGGACATGTATAACGCAACGCGGGCGTACAGTTCGTAACATTAAGTTTGTTCGAATTTTACCAATATTCCTGCTTATGTACAAAAATATATAAATTCTGATGTTTCCTGGCGCGTATTAATAATTCAATCTCCTATTTTGTTATACGCGAAGCGAAACTTTCTAAACGTTATTTGGTCATACCAATACAAAAAGCATAGGTACTCTAGACCGTTCGCAGAATTGAGATCGATTTATTAAGACGGACCTAATGGACGTGGTGTGTGGGTGGCAAGCCGATCCAGGAGGAGGGGTGCGCGGTGGTGCGCAGCGGCGGCGGCTCCGTGGTGGCGTGCGGCGGCGCGGGCGGCGGCGTGGCGCTGCGGGACGCGCGCTGCCCCGCCGCCGCGCTGCACGCCTTCCGCGCGCACTCCGCCGCGCTCTCCGACCTCGACATGCAGGGCGACCTGCTCATCACCTGCGGCTTCACGCACAAGTCAGTACTGACACATGCCCCAAGTATAGGCTCGGCTCCCCTGCTTCCCCCGCCGCCGCGCTGCACGCCTTCCGCGCGCACTCCGCCGCGCTCTCCGACCTCGACATGCAGGGCGACCTGCTCATCACCTGCGGCTTCACGCACAAGTCAGTACTGACACATGCCCCAAGTATAGGCTCGGCTCCCCTGCTTCCCCCGCCGCCGCGCTGCACGCCTTCCGCGCGCACTCCGCCGCGCTCTCCGACCTCGACATGCAGGGCGACCTGCTCATCACCTGCGGCTTCACGCACAAGTCAGTACTGACACATGCCCCAAGTATAGGCTCGGCTCCCCTGCTTCCCCCGCCGCCGCGCTGCACGCCTTCCGCGCGCACTCCGCCGCGCTCTCCGACCTCGACATGCAGGGCGACCTGCTCATCACCTGCGGCTTCACGCACAAGTCAGTACTGACACATGCCCCAAGTATAGGCTCGGCTCCCCTGCTTCCCCCGCCGCCGCGCTGCACGCCTTCCGCGCGCACTCCGCCGCGCTCTCCGACCTCGACATGCAGGGCGACCTGCTCATCACCTGCGGCTTCACGCACAAGTCAGTACTGACACATGCCCCAAGTATAGGCTCGGCTCCCCTGCTTCCCCCGCCGCCGCGCTGCACGCCTTCCGCGCGCACTCCGCCGCGCTCTCCGACCTCGACATGCAGGGCGACCTGCTCATCACCTGCGGCTTCACGCACAAGTCAGTACTGACACATGCCCCAAGTATAGGCTTGGCTCCCCTGCTCTGGCGATAGAGTCAAGCTGTAGCTATTCACTACAGCTCGTTAGGGGCTGGCTCGACTGGGGTAGTACCGCCATCTCACAGATGAGCGGAGTTAAGTAGCAATTTCAGCTGCCTATTGTACGATGTGTGAGAGAGCCTGCTGTTAAATTCGCCACTAGAAGCACCAAATACTACTAATATTATAAACGAGAAAGTTTGTATGTTTGGATGTTTGTTTTGGCTGAACGGGTTTGGAAGGAATTTGGCACATAGTCAATAACGTGGGTTAACACAGCATACACTACTTAAGTCTACGCGGACGAAGTCACAGACAGAAGCTAGTTTAATAATTATTTCTATTAACGCATGACACTCTCCGAAATGACAATTAAATAAATAGCCAATTCCTGTCTACATACAAGGGTATCTCTCATGAATATAGAAAACACTATATTAACTATATAGATACAAACAACTTATTATAGCTACATACCGAATAACTAATACATATCTCGTGATATATCTCTTTCCGTAAGAGGGAAAATGTCTGAACTGTCAAGTGCTTGTCAATATCAGTCCACAGCAACGTGGCGCCGCCTTAGTGACAAACAAAAATAACCCTAATGCCCGCTATAGCATGGTCGTTTCTACTTTGTTTCTTCTCTCAGTACCACCGTAGCTGTAGCGGAGCCGTACGTTGTGATCTGGGACGTGCGCTGCCTCCGCAACAAAATACATAGTATAAAACAAAGTCGCTTCCCACTGTCTGTATGTCCATATGTATGCTTAGATCTTTAAAACTACGCAATGGATTTTGATGCGATTTTTTTTAATAGATAGAGTGTTTCAAGATGAAGGTTTATATATGTAATACATGCATCATATAGTAGAGAAACACTGATAATTTTAGAGGTTTCTTGCACCCGTGCGAAGCCGGTGCGGGTCGCTAGTTATTAATACATATCTCTCTTTCCGTAAGAGAGAAAATGTCAGAACTGTCACGTGCGTGCCAATGTCAGTCCACAGCAACGTGGCGCCGCCTTAGTGACAAACAAAAATGACCCTTAATGCCCGCTATAGCATGGTCGTTTCTACTTTGTTTCTTCTCCCAGTACCACAGTCGCTGTAGCGGAGCCCTACGTAGTGATATGGGACGTGCGCTGCCTCCGCAACAACAAGCCGCCCAAGGACGGCGCGTGGTCGATACCTACTGCCTCCCCGCCATTGCTGCTGCACTTCCTGCCGGCGTTTTCCGGCAGGGCGGTGGCAGTGTCAGGCGACGGTCACGTGGCGTTACTGCACGTTAATGCCAGTACAAGTGAGAAGCAGTCGGTGTTTCAGGTAAGCTTATTGACAACATTTAAGCCGTCAATAGACAAGTGGTTAGAGGGGCCGATCTCGTAGCTAAGAGGTTCCGGGTTCGATTCCCATCCTGGCTATTAGCCTATTGACGTGAGCCCACTCCTATCACAAGCATTAGATTAGCTGGAAGGGCTAACGGGAATACTAGTAATGTGATTAACTCACATTGCTAGTAATCTTTAAAAAAAACATTATACGACCAGGAAAAGAATCCATAATAGCTTGCGGTTTGTTCGTGTTACGTTTATTAGTTACTAGCTGAGCCCGCGACTTCGCCCGCGTGGAATTTAACTTAACAATAAAGCCCGCTCCCGCGTTCTGAGCCCGCGCAACAGGACCCATTTTTTTAATGTTGTTTTTCTAAAATAAAAGTAGCCTCAGTTACTGCTTATAACATCAGCTATCTAACAGTGAAAGTCCCGTCAAAATCGGTCCAGCCGTTTCGGAGATACTCTTTGATTTCAAGTGTTTTTATTTTTTTACGCCGAACCCTAATTGTTTTTCTAAAATCAAAGTAGCCTAAGTTACCCGCTATAAGATCAGCTATCTGCCAGTGAAAGTCCCGTCGAAATCGGTCCAGCCGTTTCGGAGATTACCCGGAACAAACACACAGACAGACAGACAGACAGACAGACAAAAATTTTTTAATTCGCGTTTTTGCTATAGGTATCGTATGTACTTTCATATGCATTTAGTGAAAAGGTGTTATTTTGATATTACAAACAGACACTCCAATTTTATTTATTTGTATAGATTGTATAGAAGATAAATATAAATAAATATACAACATGCTTGACAACATGATCTTCACCACCAAGTCAGTCGAAAACCAATAGGGGTGGGCTCATAATACCCTGGTCAATCCAGCTCGTATATTAGCGTGTGTAGCGTGTGAGCGTGTGTATTAGTGTATTGGCTACAGCTTGTCTCTACCGTCTATAAAGCCACGATATCCGTTCAGGTGGACACTCAGAGCTCGCTGTGCAGTGTGATGGACGTGTCGGCCACGAGCCAGGCGCTCGTGTTCGGCGACCAGGCGGGCCACATGCATCTGTTCTCCCCGCGACATAACCGCGAACCTGTGTTCAATAACTTTTCACGGTAAATCACAGACTAAGGCCCAGCGCACACCGCCGGAGGCGCGGCGGAACGCAATTGAAGACAACAATCTATATATATATATATAACTCAAAGGTGACTGACTGACTGACTGACATAGTGATCTATCAACGCACAGCCCAAACCACTGGACGGATCGGGCTGAAATTTGGCATGCAGGTAGATGTTATGACGTAGGCATCCGCTAAGAAAGGATTTTGATTAGTTCTACCCCCAAGGGGATAAAATAGGGGATGAAAGTTTGTATGAAACTTTGTCCATTTTAAACCGATCGGGCTGAGACTTTGCATGTGCATAAAGCTACTATGACGTAGACATCCCCTAAGAAAGGATCAAAATATATACAACTGCATACGCACGACTGCTCATACATACCGTATGTCAAGGTAGTTAAGGTTTATATTAACTTGTTGTCTTCAATTGCTCCCCGCCGCGCCTCCAGCGGTGTGCGCTGAGCCTAAGTCCCGTTTTAATACATCAATCTCAAGTCTGAGATCGATCTTGAGTACGCTTATGACGTATCTTTTTGTCAAAAGTCATATTTGACACATTGTTCTCGGACTTGATATCGATTTATGAATACAGGACTAAGAAGCCACAGACGCTGCATAGCCGGGCATCCTAGCTCGCCTTCCATATTTTTTGTTTCACATTTCCACCACTGTAACTCCTGTAAACGGGGATCGACAATGGTGACCAATAATGAAGTCGAGCTTTGACCCTCGACGAGTCCGGGGAATAGTTAAATTGTCTTGGAACCCGCACAAATTTATATAAATAAATAATAGGAGAAGTTGGAAGAAAAAAAAACCACTTCCTCCGGTGCTGCGGACAAAAATATCTGGTATGGGCTGATTCCATAATATGCGATATCACTGCATGGTGTGCACCGCACCTGACATTCTGATTGGGCCCTTCTAGGTCAAAGGCCTTGGGCGGACAAATTTAAATTCCCCGCCGACTTTGTAGATTGCATTCTCATATAATAGTGGACGTAAATAACGTGTTATCGTATTAAATGTGTGCGTTTAATACATTGTTTTTGTATACTTTGCATTGTATTAGTTGTCGCACTTTGATAGGCAAGTGTTAGACGGTCAATTAGTATTGCAATACAATATCAATACTTAAATCGTAAAACGTTAAACCGTCAATTCACAAGGGATTGATCACAAAAAATCCAGATTTTTTCCAGCGTAATACGCATTAAAATTATTTAAAATCATTGGATATTGCATGCTAAAATCAATTTTAAAACACTTAATAATTTGCCCATCATTCATGAAAATATTCAAAATCTGGGGGCTCCAGAATCATGAGCTGAATCCATGGTATCAGTCGTCGTCACGATACCTTTAAACTCTCTATACTAAGAGAAGCCATCACTTACGAAATTCGTTTAAAACTATATCTTCTGTTGTAGGGAGACATTGTTCGCGGACCCAGTCCCGAGCCTGCCGTTCGCCAGCTTCACGGACACGTCGTTCAAATCGTCGAGCGTGCCGCTGCCGCCGCTCGCTACCGGCAGCCGGTGGTTCAACTACCTCCCCGATGAGTTGTATAAGAAAGTATACAGGTAACGTTTCTTTTTTTTGTTGTATTTTGGTGTCGCTTCTCGCATTTAGCCAGTATCTAAAAGAGTAATATTTTCAAGTTTTATTATGTGTCGAGCACATGAAGGACTTTGGTTAGGCCTTATATCCCCCCTCTGAAACCTTATCAGTACTTAAAGTGGCGGATAATTTACGAACAAATTGCCAGACTCACTAACTTGGGGAGCTCGATAATTAATGTTTCACCACTTTTGTTCACCACTGGCACACATTTATGAACATATATAGTCCTGTGTTTCTATGTTACTGATCTAAAGGGTTTGTCATGATGATTGACTGCATCTAAATAACATAGTATTTTAAATTAATGAAACACCGTGCTAGGCTGTTGAGGTCAACAGACTCACAAGTCTGCTACATTTTCAGAAAACCAAAACCGATCGATCCGGAAATATTGAAAACAATGAAAATGCAAGGACCCATCGGCTACGCACCGAATCCGAAAACGTTCAAAAGGAATCAGGTACTTTTGTTCATAGTAATTATTGAGATAACCATTTATAAGAGTATTCAATACACTATCACACCACATGTATTCTCCGATGGGTACAGACCAATAAGCCATAGACGCTGCATAGCCCGCTCGCCTGTTACAGGATGAAACAGAAAGGGTAAACTATTTTTTTTTCCTCTTTACTTTGTTATTCTAAAACTATCAGCTTTGGAGGAAACTTGAAAAACAAAAGGTGTTATAGGAATACAGCTGTTGACAGATTTCATAAGTCTACGAAACCTACTTCAACTGTCCCACAAAGCCGATAGCTTTAGATCTACTAAGTAAAGTTGCAAAAAAATTAGTATACCCTTTCTGTTAGTCTTCACGTCATCACGTCGGGGTCACCAGTTTAGCGGAAAAGGGAAAGATCATCCGGCCAGGCGGGTGTTATGCCTGGCAGGGCGGCCGCTATGCCCCGCTGGTTATTCTCGGGGTCTTGTATATATAGTCACGATGCTTGCGATTCTTAATATCGTGATTCACTTTTTCTATGAAGAATCCGTACATTGTATTGGGGCGCTGCATTTAGCGCCATCTGTCCATTTCTGTCGGCGACGTGAATGTGAGGTCGCCACAGTCTAATATATACATTGCCCCTCAATGCAAGGGGTAGTTGAGTCATAGTACAAGTTGGCAAAGATCTCACAGCTTTCGATAGATTTGCAGGATTGCATAAAACTTTCCTGCACCATTTAACCAGTAACCTGCTTTTGACATGTCATTTTGACATGTCATTTTGACATGTCATTTTGACATGTCATTTTGTACTGGTATGACATAAGAATGACATTTCCAAGATAGCTCTCTAACTTAAGATCGATTTCTTAATACGAGCCTTAGAGTTTTGAATCATAATAATAATAATGACGACCGCTTGGCGCAGTGGTTCGAGCGTAGGCCGCTCGGCTCACTGCACGGTGGTTGCGGGTTCGATTCCCGCCGGGGCAAATTTCGGAAATGGCCTTTGCGTTATTTACCCAGGTCTGGGTGTCATTCGGATCGCCCCCAGTCCATTGTACGGTACCCATAGTACAAGCTTTGCTTAGTTTGGGACCATGCAGTTGGTGTGTCAGTCGGGCGATATTTATCATTATTATTATTTATTATAACAACAGATGCCGTATATGGAGGATACGTTTGAAGATTTGCACGCAGCGAAACAGAGCGATAGCAAATTGACACCACAACCAATACCCAAGCATTATCAAAAGGTATGTTGATTCATAATTACAAGTGAACGAGAAAACAACAAAATGTCAACGAAAATAGATTAACGAAGACATACCTGAAGTGTGCGCGCAGAAAGGTAATAACCATATTTATTAATATATATAACACAGACATTAATTAGAATTTAATTACTAATCCGTATCAGTATCTATATATTTATAACTTAAAGGTGACTGACTGACTGACATAGTGATCTATCAACGCACAGCCCAAACCACTGGACGGAATGGGCTGAAATTTGGCATGCAGGTAGATGTTATGACGTAGGCATCCGCTAAGAAAGGATTTTATTATATCTACCCCCAAGGGGATAAAATAGGGGAAGAAAGTTTGTATGATACTTTGTCAATTAAATTTAAATTCCACGCGGACGAAGTCGCGGCCACAGCTAGTATTACAATAAATTACGCAAAGAAACTGAATGTAGCTTGGAAAAAAATACAGCTGCCCATCGATAGTACACGAGTGGCTAATAAATAGTAATCGACTGTCTCATTCTGTCCTATGAATTAAGATAGAGAGAGTGCGATTTAGTGAAATAACGTTCATCCACAGAATATAATTTCAGCTGCACGGCTATGTTTGCTAACGAATTTACACACTATTGTAATATTTATATGTACAGCAGTGATAGCCGATTGGTTAAGCACGCGTCTTGCTGAAACCCCGGTTCGCACCTCAGGGTATTTCGAAATCTATGTGCGAATCCATTTCTATAGTATTGCACACTTGCTTACGGTGAAGGAAAACATCGTTAGGATACCTTAGAAAATCTAACCAACCTTCGAAAGACATGATGAAATCCGCCAACCGGCACTGGGCCAGTATGGTGAAATACGGCCTGAATCCCCCTCGAAGTGAGGGGAGGTCCGTGCTCAGGAGTGAGACGTCAAAAGGGCTAAATTATAATTATAATGTAATATTTACTACTGTACTTACTGTGTATAAAGTTCACATTCTGGTGTAATGCATATCATATAAAAATTGAAATAATGCTGTTTAAGTCTATTACAGATGGATATAAGGTTCAACAAACACGGTCCAAACGACGTGGATCTAGAGAACTGTAATAAAACAGGGCTGCCGGGACTAGAGGCGGTGTTGCCTAACTCTTATTGCAACTCCATGTTACAGGTAAAGTTTACAAATAAATAACACTTATTATACTATTCTGATTGTGTATACTTATTACTATACTTATTATACTAAATAACACTTTTATACATTGGATGTGTGGAGTGAACCGAATGGATAAGGTGAATAATGTGTATATAAGGGGCAGTGTCAGGGTAGCGCCAATAATAGATAAAGTAAGAGGTGGTTTGGGCACGTGATAAGAAGGGATGAGAAGCATGTGACTAAAAGAGTGATGAATATGAATGTGGATGGATACAGTGCGAGAGGAAGGCCCAAGAAAAGATATATGGATTGTATCAAGAGTGATATGAACGAGGTTGGAGTGGATGTGAGTATGACGGGAAAGCGCGACGAATGAAAGGAAAATACATACTGCGCCACCCCAGATAAGGGGATAATGGTTAGGCAGATGATGATGATACTATTCTGATTCTGAATAGCAGTGATAGCCGATTGGTTACGCACGCGTCTTGCGGGCACTGAATCCCCCTCGTAGTGAGGGGAGGCCCGTGCCCGGGAGTGGGACGTCAAAAAGGCTAAATTATTAATATTATTTTATACTATTCTGGGTACATATATTTGATGTTGTTTATTGGGCCCGGTCATATGGGGTTCGAGGATAAAAGTCGCCTATTAGTAAGCTATTTCAGAGCATAAAAGTGCCAACCGACTGATGCGAAAAAGTCGCGTGAATTACACGCAAACAAAACACAATTAATTTAATAACATTATATAATATATTTTCATTAAGTGTCTCTGGTAATATAACTGCGGGTTTTCCGCGGCATTTCCTTGGTATTTCTCTATTTAAAAAAAAAATATAGCTGTGACAATGTGAATGTTTTTATTTTGGCGAAATAAACACTACGGATAAGCCGCGCGAATTTTACGCGGCATTCGGTTGCAGCTTTAACTGACTTTATAATTCATGGTTTACCCGAATTTTATCCGTCTAGGTGCCTTATAGATGGTGATTAACTATCTTTTTATAGTAAAAAGGCAGAACTTACATAGTAATCGTTTCCAGGTCCTATATTACACATTGCCGGTAAAGACGACACTGTTAGCGCACACCTGTGCTAAAGAATTCTGTCTCAGCTGTGAATTGGGTATGTCGCTTTCGTATTTCACTAGAATAGGTTGATGGGTTTAATTAAATAAATATATATATATATATATATATAAACTAGCTGGCAGACGTTGTCCTGCCTTTTATGGGTATGCAAAATAGATAGTAGCCGAATCTCAGACCTACTGAATGTGCATATAAAATTTCATAAAAATCGGTCTAGCCGTTTCGGAGGAGTATGGTAACTAACATTGTGACACGAGAATTTTATATATGAGATGAATCTCTATTTCCTTGGTCATCGCATCACGCGTGAACGGATGGAACGATTTCGCTAATTCATTTTTGTTGTGTTTATTATTGTCAGGGGAAGGTTTTTATGACAGAAAAAAATCTGAAAGTTGAGCGGAACAATTTGAATTCAATATTCAAAGGGAAAACAGGACAACGTCTGTCGGGACGGCTAGTAAATAAATAAATATCGCCAGACGAACACACCACCTGTATGGTCCCAAACTAAGCAACGCTTCTACTATGGGAACCGTACAATAGACTGGGGGCGATCCCAGTGACCCCCGGACTTGGGCAAAACACGAAAAGGCCATTTCCGAAATTTGTCCCGGCGGGATTCGAACCCGCTACCACCATGTGCAGTGAGCCGAGCGGCTTACGCTCGAACCTCTGCGCCAAGCGGTCGTCAAATTGCTTGTTTGCTTACGTCAATTCACAAAGACGCGTTCCACCATTTGTCACAGTGCGAGTGTGCAAGGTTCTACTAAAGCGTTAGTTCTATCACAGCGATGTCGTCACGATTACAACATTACGTTTCAAAACCCCCACTCACCCCGAGACGTCCCTACGTTAAATAGTGGGGCGCGTCTTCGTGGATTGATGTACCTGTACTGATGTTCAATACCTTCGAGATATGATGTAAAAATTCTAGTAGCGGACGTGTTCGAATAGGTTTTGCATTCGAACAAAATGTGTACGCGTGCTATAGAAACAGGGACACAAATAGGAGAGCTCGTATGGGTGACCGCTACTGACATTGACAACTGAGCGCTTTCAAAGGTTGTCTGGAAGAGATCGCAATCTGCGATAAGACCGCCTAATTGTTTTTTTATGTTATTTGATTCCAAACATCAGTGTGCAATAAAGAGTTATTCTATTCTATTTTATTCGTGCTTCTGAGAATACTTTAAGATTTTGTTGGGCCTTCGTGCGGCGTGGAAACTCCTAAATTCAAGTTGCCCTAAAGCCCAAAAAAAACCGGAGAAATATGTTCGACGATGCGCCTATATTAAACATAGTTCCAATTATTTCAGGGTTCCTTTTCAGAATGCTAGACACATCGGGGGGTGCCCCCTGCCAGCCTAATAATTTTCTCCGCGCTTTCCGCACAGTGCCGGAAGCAGCAGCCCTAAGCTTAATACTGCCGGATCGCAGCATCGATTCTAGAGTCGATTTGGTTGCTTTGATACAGGTAGGCCTTTATATTTTGATGAATTAAGTACATTTTGGAATTTAAAATTTTTCCTTGGCTATGTACGCGTGTATACAATTTTGACCATCTTCAAAGAATCCTTTATTTTACTTGTAAATTTTATATTATATACCACAATTTACACAATAATCCAGTCCATTCTGTGATTTATGCGTACCTTATTATTTCTGTTATTGAGCTGTGAAAATTATGCCACTCTATGGCTTCCTCTTAAATCTTCATTAATCCATGTCCGGGGCTATTTCTTGCCAATTTCATCCTTATATAACTATAAATTAAATTCATAACATAACAAAAAATCCATTAGCAATCTCCAGGATTTCTTTCCAGAGTTGGAATCGCTTCATACTCCACCAAATGCACTACGAAATCCTTGAAACGCGAAAGAAGGAGAAGGAACTTGCTCTATTAGCGAACAGCCCGCCGAAACCTGTGCGAATGGTCAACAACAATGGCAAAGTGTCGACCCTGAGTACACAGGGCATGAACGGGCAGTATACTGAGGAGTATCAGTATACTGAGTTGGAGTTCTTGGGGCCGGCGACGGAGTTCGAATGTCAAGAGGAGGTGGGGGGAAAAGAAGATGGGTGGCAAGTGGGGAGAGATGAAGGTGGGTTTGATTCGACGCTAACCGGGAGTAGCCCACTGCTGCACATACAGGTTGAAACAGAAAGGGTATACTTTTTTCAAAACTCCACTTTGTAATTCAAAAACTATCAGCTTTGGAGGAAACTCGAAAAACAAAAGGTGTTATAGGGATAAAGCCACAGATATAGATTTACATAGATAACGCAAGTATCACGATTTGCGAATACGTGCCGAATTTTTAACACCTACTGTGACGTCATTAGTGACGGGAAATCCAAACCGCTTCAAAGACACCGAAGCCGCCGATGCCCCTCCATCCGCTACGATTCTCTCGAGTGATTATCTGCCTCATAATCATATTTTTTATATCTGTAGTCGCGTGGACTGCAAGTCAACGGCGACCAACCTTGACGGTTGGTCGGGGTTTCGTACACGCAAAGTACATGTATTTGCGTTATCTATGTAAATCTATATCTGTGGATACAGCTGTTGACAGATTTCACAAGTCTACAAAACCTTTAGTACTTCGTCTGTCCCACGAAGCCGATAGTTTTGGATTGTCAAAGTAAAGTTACAAAAAAATACTATACCCTTTCTGTTTCGCCTAGTATATGTGTAGTTTTTTTAAAAAAGTCTATAAACAAATGTTTGTCCCGCCTAAGATAAAGTAGTTACAGTAGCTGTAGCTTATAGATGTTTGTGATACCAAAGGCATTGCTACGCGTTGCTTACCTGAACGGGAGTGGGACCGTGGTTGGTGGGGAGACTTACGGCCCTCTCACTCATGGTACGAAAAGCAGCTATAATAGTAACTTAGCGCTGATCTTCTGTGGGTACTATAGAACCTAGAGTCCTAAACAGAGTAGCAGATTAAATAAAAACATACGGAGACCAGACAAGCTGTTTTATGTACAGCGTATTTGACAGAACAGAACAGAATTCTATGTAAAAACAATTGCCATTATAAATTACACGGAATTTAAATACTAACTACAATAACTCTAAATTGAAAATTTAAGAACCCCCGATTCGATGACCTGTTCATCAAATGTAAAATTTACCTAGTTCTTCCAAATAATGATGTTAGCGCGATTTGCGTAGCTCCCGTAGCTCAGTATCCATAGCTCATCTCGCAAATTCATTTGGTACAACTAGTTTCGATGCCAGATTATGAAAGCACCATTAAATCATTTGTTTTGGCTTCCTCATTTATAATCTAAGATGTACAATAATCAACAGAAAATCTGTGTAAAAGTATGAGACATTATTTTGTTATGACATTATAATAATTGACATTAGAATAGACAACGAATCTAAATATTGATGTCACGGAGGTTTTATTCCTAGTAAAATATTATCAATTATTATTCAATTTGATGTAATAACTCTGGTTGAGGTAGACGGGAGCTGCCTGGGGGAAGAATTTTCAATAACGCTAAAATTATTTTAAATTAGATTAGTTTTTTTATATTCTTTGTCAATGGCGGAGCAGCGCCCTCTAGAATTATTATAGCGTAATATTCCATGACCATTAACAGAACAAACAAAATTTTACGCATGCGCGTATCCATCATTTGAAACGTGACTTATGGAACGTCTTTAGTTCATACACAAATCTCAATAAAATTGATAAAATATTCATTTTTTTCAGAATCAGGGAAACTTTTCAAATTTATAATATTGTAAAAAGCCAGTTCAGACTATTACGATCATTTAAAAATATAATAAATCTAAATCCAATCATCTCAAATTTCGACTGGATTCGAGCCGAGGGAATTGGTTTTTGGCCGTGAATGTGGCTTTTTTAACCTACAAAAGCGCTGATGATCTTCAAACGGCTGAACCGATTTTCATGACACATAGCTAAGAACACTCTCGATCAGAATACCTATCTAACAAAAGAAACAAAATTGAAATCGGTTCATCAGCTTGGGCGCTACGTTGCCACAGACAGACACACAGATCCACAGATACACAGATACACAGATACACAGATACACAGATACACAGATACACAGACACACAGATACACAGATACACATGTTAAACTTATAACACCCCTCGTTTTTCGTCGGGGGTTAAAAACAGGCCGGTGCTTTGATGATTTCCATCACATAGGTTTCAACAGGTACTGATTGAGTCGGAGTGTGATGAAATGTTGGGAAATGTTTTTCAATTAAATTTTTATCATGTTTCTCTTATATAACTGTAATGAAGATTTCATTGTTTTTACATGCAGTCTTATACGGCACATTTGAATATGGAGGTAATTTAAAACAAGATTTTAGTACCAACATAACACAATCTAATGTATTTATTTATGAACGTTGCCATGTTGTATTTATAAAACTTATGTTCTGTTCCAAAAAAATACCCTTAAACATTGATGTATTACATTGCAAAAGTCACTTACTTACTTACCTACTTATCCTTACTTTCAAGCTTATTCTTAAATAATGAAATAAAAAATGACTTTATTTAGATCTTGCCCAAAAAAAAAGTCACTCGTAGTAATCAACATGACTTAATCGTATAAGTTCACTAGTTAAGCTGACAATATTTTTGGAAAGCATTCATGTCAATAGTCAGTTAAAACAATACTGATATGAAATACCTACCACTGTTTTTTTTTTTTATATACTTTAACGATTAAGTATTAAGGTATACACTTACTTGCAGGTGCCGGCGACTCGGACACATGTCCCATAGACAACCACGAGTTGTCGAACAGCCAGCAAGCGGACAGGGAGGAGTCCGAGATATCGCAACTCTTTGCGATCGGCAGACACCAGTTGAACAGGTGTCTCAAATGTAACAAGGAGGTCAGTATTGTGTTTTTATATGTTTATTATTCGATGATATTTAATTAATCGTTTGATACATAGAGAGCTCTGTGCTGTTTCCGTTTTTTTTTATGATTTGGAACTTTGGAAACTTTATTTTTGTCTGTTTTATTTCATACTTACCTGAAATTAGTTTTGGTTTTATTTAATAATCCTACAAATATTATAAATGTGAAAGTTGGTGAGTGTGGATGTATGTATGTATGTTTGTTTGTTACTCCTTCACGCAAAAACTACTGAACGGATTTGAATGAAATTTGGAACACAGATAGTTTATAACCGGGATTAACATATAGGATACTTTTTATCCCGATAATCCCGAAATTTTTGTTACGTTAAATACGACGCGGACGAAGTCACAGCTAGTAGTATAATAAAGTTATATTTACAAAATTGCTTGTATTCGGTTTCTGTAGTACCTACTACAAATACCATGATTACAATGTGGTCTACCTGTCATCCACCAATTTTATATGGAATTTTGATTAGCAAGTTTATTACTGTATGTTCAATAAAAAAAGATTTGTCAAATAGCCTATCAAAACGCCCTTATGTAGTCCAATTTACGACACTTAAGACTATAAGATGCTATTCTAATCCAGCCTCACTGATAGAAAAAGGGTTGCAAACCAAGTTGCATAATCCATACTCATTTGATTCTTGGTTATCACGAAAGGCAACTCACTGGAGCTATTTAACAAAATGCCTGCTCTTTATACCTATTAATAATAATTAAAGACAAGTGGCGATATACAAAAACAAATCTCAAAAGACAAGCCCGCTGAGTTTCTTGTAGAAATGTAGACTTAAGGTGAAGGCGCCTGTCTAGCCCGCGAAATTCAAAATTTTCAAGTATTTTTATATTTTATCCAAAATCTGAAAATATTTAAGACAACATTTTATGATTTGCGACAAACAGTATGCAGTGCGTTTATTAATACATTTATTTTAATCTAAATATTATCACGGTGGATATGATACTAGTTAATCATTAAATATACAAAAATTGCCACATTATCTGGATAGCTGTCGTTCTTGAAATGTTCTAGAGTAAGTTGTATATATTAATAAATGCACTGCACACGGTCTTTGTCGCGAATTACAAAAGGTGCCTTTTATTATTGTCAGATTAAAAAAAAATATCTAAAAAATCTCAAAAAATTTGAACTTCGCGGGCTTGATGGGCGCTTTAGCCTTAAGCAAACTTATGTAAAAAGTGCCCGTGTAAGCTTAAACAACATAAACCATTTGACTTGGAGTTTGACATAAAATACCAGTTGTCATCGTCAGGAGGGCCGCGAGTCGGTGGTGCTGGCGTGCGCGCTGCAGTACCCGGGGGGCGCGGGCGGCGGCGGGGGTGCAGGCGGGGGCGGGGGCGGCGCGGGGCGGGAGGAGGCGCGCGGCGGGTTCGTGGAGCTGGTGCGCGCGTCGCTGGCCGCGCGCCGCAGCACGCCCGCCTGGTGCGAGCACTGCGCGCGCTTCACGCCCACGTTGCAACGCGGCCGCATCCTCCGGTACACGCACACACACACACACATACACACAACAAAAACACACGCACATATACACACACATATATACACACACGCACAGAAGCACACATACACACACACGCACAGACACACACGCACACATACACACACACGCCCAGACACATATACACACACGCACAGACACGTACAGACACACACGCACAGGCACACACGCACAGACACACACACACACATACACGCACACATACACACACACACGTTCATACACACACGCACATACACATACACACACGCACATACACATACACATACACACACACACACACACACACACACACACACACACACCATTCACTAATCTTGAAACACGTTGAGGGTCAAACCTCGACGTGACGGTACTAAATGCGTATATTTTATCATTTTAAAAGCGCTATCTGACTCCCACGGAAAATACGCGCGAATTATGCGTATTTGAAACACAATAAATGAAATTGTACCCTGTGCCTTATTGTTATAAAGATTAAGTTTCTCTCGCAATCAATTGTTAAGTTAAATAAACCCTATGATAGTACAGTGCTTACATCGTCCAAGTCCTATCTCAGTAGTATTACTTTAATTAATTAATCATACTAATATTATAAACAGGAAAACTTTGTTGATTGTAATGAATAGGCTCCGAAACTACTGAACCGATTTGAAAAATTATTTCACTGTTGGGAAGCTACACTATCCCCGGGTGACATAGACTATAATATATTTTCAAAAATATTAGGGATCCTTACTAAAACTCGAATAATGTAACCGCAATGTACCCGTGCGAAGCCGGGGCGGGCCGCAATTAATAATAAATTACGGTAAAAATTTTAATTTCTAAATTATTTCAAATCAAATTTTCAATCAACTGTCTATTTAATGTTATTCCTTGTGATATTCCTAAAATGAACTGAATTATAAGGAGAGTCATACTTTTAAATATTGCCAAGATGTCAAAGTCACTCTGTACACTACTGATTGTTTCAGATTACCACCGATCCTAGCGATAAACTGCGGCGGGGCGACCGTCCGGGAGAAGGCGTACTGGGCAAAAGGAACTCAAAAAGACGTGGTTAACATATATATTATGCGGTATTAGAGCGTATTACTGTGTAAATATAGTATGTGTGTATGTTATATGTCTGTTAATTTCAGCTGGAATCCAAGCGGGCTAGCGGGAAGCCGTGCCGGTACGGCTTGCACTGTGCGAGGCCAGGATGCCACTTTAAACATCCAGACAGGTAAGAGGTTTTCAACTTCAGACCCTTGAGAAATCGTTCTATCGCCAATATAATAAATATTTTAATAAAACAGCGTACAATCTGCCTAGGGTGCTACTCTTAGCAACGATAATCGTGACATTCGATTACAGAACGAACAATACAAAATTATCGTTCGTTCAGACGATATACGACGGCAAAAAAGATGGAATTTAGAGTCGGATTCGACAATACGAATGTCACGCAATATATTGATTATCGTTGCTAAGACTAGCAGCCCTGATGTTAAGCGGTAATCAGCAGCCTATAGATGTTTGCAATACCAAAGGCATTGCTCACACGCTGCCCACCTAAAGGGGAGTGAGAAAAGGGAGGGGGTATTGGCTTCCGGTTGTCTCACTCGAGCAAGCAAGTCTATGAGCTGTAGTCAGTTGGCTATAGCTTGCCTTTACCACCGTCAAAATAATCAACTTGTTTTAATTGAAATAGTACATTGTTACATGAGTGGTGAAAGTTACTTATTTTGTCACGAGACTGGGTTTGGCGCCCGAGCGTAGTGAGGGCGCTAATAGTTCGAGGGACAAAATAAGTCTTTCACCCGAGGTAAACACTGTGCTTTTCATTACGAATACAAGGAAAATAAAAATAAAAACAGGACTTGGCTAAAGAAATAATACAAGGAAGTATAAACAATACTCTACAACTCGAAAAAAAAAATCGGATTGCCTTCTATTTTGTTTTTTTTTTCGTTGACCGGCCAACTTCATTATTTAGCCATTATTTTTCATTTTCATCTTTAAATATTTTGCCCAAATCTTATGTTATTTTAAAGAAATTGTTGAAACTAAATTATAATTAAGTCATTTAAAAAAAAATATTCTTTAATTAATACTTAACTTTATGTTATTTCAATTTTACATCGTGCTGTAATTGAGTGACTGTAGAAAAAGTTTGAACATGGTTCCATAGAAATGTGAAAATGGAACTAGTTTTTTTTTTTATAATTTGACAGCTGTCAGTTGAAAGCGAAACTCCCGGGCCTGAAAAGTATTACTTTCAACCCGCTTCTCAGGCAACTTCAGACCTACTTTCAGAGTATGAGTAATGAAATATTTACTTACACGCAGGTAAGAAGAATTAGTGTTTCAATGAAGTTCTCCTCTTCAGGTTCTAAAGCGCTCGGTCACGCTTCTTTCTATTCTTTCGTAATTTTACTTTTATTTTGTCCGCGGACTCTTTAAGTTGGGGAAAAAAACACTAGCATAGAATATTCGTTTCAGATGCTTTGACTGCGGTTTGTTTTGCCACATTTTGTTAAAAGAAAAAGGGGGATTAGACCATACACCACCACGCTGGTCTAGTGCGGGTTGGTGGAGGGTTCGTCAGAGCCTCGTTAGCTAGTCGGCAGGGTGTATCACGTGCAGGTCAGGTTGACTTGGGTATCATGATGATGTTGGTAGGACCCCTTACAAAAAAAATGCTTCGACTGCAATTAAACCAAATGTTTATTGTATTTGCAGGCCTAACTCCTCCCAAGCGGGTTCATCGAAAAGTCAAACAGCCGAGTCGCACTGTGTACTGCCGCATCAGTTGCTTATTAGACTGCAATCGGACGGTGACGTCATGATAAACGAAAAGGTAAGTCTTATTAAGTTGATTATAGATTTAGGTACCTAGTTTTATGTAATCCAAGTTCCATGGTAATTATTTAAAAAAAGTATTTGTGATTATCGGAATTTCCGCTTGTCGGACAAGTAACAATAATAGGCCTTTTAGAAGAGCAGATAAATGAATAAATATCGCTAGATTGACGCGTTAACTGTATGGTCCCAAACTAAACAACGCCAATAGCCTAGTGGTTAGAGGGGCCGCCCTCGTAGCTGAAAGGTTCTGGGTTCGATCCCCAACCTGGCCATTAAACTATTGACGTGAGCCCACTCCGAACACAAGCATTAGCTTAACTGGAGGGGCTAACGAGAACAGTAGTAATGTGATCAACAAACATAGCTAGATGGTTTTTTTATTAAAACCATCCACGCGACAGTTTGACGACCGCTTGGAGCAGTGGTTCGAGCGTAGGCCGCACGGCTCACTGCACATGGTAGTTGCGGGTTCGATTCCCGCCGGGGCAAATTTCGGAAATGGCCTTTTCGTAATTTGCCCAGGTCTGGGTGTCACTGGGATCGCCCCCAGTCCATTGTACGGTACCCATAGTACAAGTGTTGCTTAGTTTGGGACCATACAGTTGGTGTGTCAGTCTGGCGATATTAATTATTATTATTATAGTTGTTTGTTTCACTTATACCTAGATCAGTTGAATATTACTTTTTCTACCAACTAGGCAGAACAATCGCCCGCGGAGCCGCACATGCCCAATAGCAAACACAGTAAGAAGAAAAGCGTGACGACACAAGCCGAAGAGGAATACGTTCTCTCTGCGGCGGTCATATGCGTGGAGGACAACCCTAAGAATCTGGTCGCGTATATACAGACGCAGATAGGGAAGGAGGTGGAACCCCATTGGTACTTGTTCAACGACTTAAGGTGAGTCACCCTTGGTATGTACAGGACGATACGTTCACACAGAACATTTTGTTGTCTCTACAGGTTGAAACAGAAAGGGTATACTTTTTTTTCAAAACTTAACTTTTTATTTCTAAAACTATCAGCTTTGGAGGAAACATGAATAACAAAAGGTGTTACAGGGATACAGCTGTTGACAGATTTTATAAGTCTGCCAAACCTTTAGTACCTACTTCAACTGTCTCACAAAGCCGATAGTTTTAGATTTACACAGTAAAGTTGCAAAGAAAATTGTATATTCTTTCTGTTTCACCTACATATTTTGTTGTCATAAAATGAATACAACAAAATGTGTTGCGTAAATGTTTCGTCCAGTGTAAACGTGGGGTAAGAAAGATTTTTTTGTCCATTCAGCTTAACCTATTGTTTACACTGACGTAATAATAGAATTGATTTACGTCCAAACTGGAGACAGCTATAATCTAGGTATAGCTAAATCAACGCATTATTGCGTCTGTGTAAACGAGGGGTAACAAACCACTAATTAATAGTCAAAACATACCGCCGGTGTGGAATACTGCTTCCCTACAGAAGAGTGTAAGAAAAAAATGAGCAGGCTACATCAATGTCACAATCACTAATAAGTAATACTTAAGGGCTTAAGCTTAGAGCCTGTTCCATAATCCCCGGATAAAGTTTATTCTACAAATGTTGGCAGTTTTCCCGTAGAATACCTGTCTAAGCATACAATTATTTAGAGAATAAACTTTAAGGCTAAAGCGCCCATCTAGCCCGCGAAGTTCAAATTTTTTGAGGTTTTTTAGAATTTTTTCAAAATCTGACAATAATAAAAGGCATATTTTGTAATTCGCGACAAAGCCCGTGTGCAGTGCATTTATTATAATATCCAACTTACTCTAAAACATTTCCAGAACGACAGCTATCCAGATAATCTGGCAATTTTTGTATATTTAGTGATTAACTAGTATCATAATATTTAGAGTAAAATATTTAGAGTGTTTGTCGCAAATCGCAAAATGTTGTCTTAAATGTTTTCAGATTTTGGATAAACTATAAAAATACTCGAAAATTTTGAATTTTGCGGGCTAGATAGGCGCCTTCAACTTAAATCAGAATTCTGAAACTGGCCTCTAGTCTCCATCATCTATATTTAAAAATGAATCTCTATTTTCTTGGTCATTGCATCACGCGTGAACGGATGGAACGATTTCGCTATTTTTTTGTTATTATTATTACCTACTCTTAGGTGCTTATGAAAGAAACAATTTAGAAAGTTGAGCGGAACAATTCTAATTCGATATTCAAAGTTAAGACAGTATAACGTGTGT
Source organism: Notodonta ziczac (assembly GCA_918843915.1). NCBI lineage: Eukaryota > Metazoa > Arthropoda > Insecta > Lepidoptera > Notodontidae > Notodonta > Notodonta ziczac. Next base: position 9,099,822 of record OU974050.1, on the reverse strand, counting down.
CGGGTCAGCTAGTTATATTATAATATTATAGTCTGTATCACTATCTAGTGTTGTGCCAGTGAGCCCCGAAGAGGTTGTCCAATTCGGCGCGTGGTGGAAGTCCCCTTGCGTTCTGTTCTACACGTCGAGCAGCGCGCGGCAACCGACGCCAGAGGACGGCGTGCAGTCATAGCCGACGCTTATGTATGGGCCCTATAGCCACGGGTAAGATGTCAATAAATTATGGACCTTGTCTAGGGGGGCGTAACGTGGATTAGCGGTTGTATAATTCTATCCATCCAGAGGTTGTCTGAAAGAGATCGCAATCTGCGATAAGTATTAATGTATACTAGTGTTTTTTATTTGATATATTCCGAACTTTAGTGTGCAATAACGAGTTATTCTTTTCTATTCTATAGTTTTTTTTTTATATGGTCCCAAACTAAGCAACTGGTTTTATGGGTACCGCACAATGGACTGGGGGCGATCCCATTGACACCCAAACCTGGGCAAATTACGAAAAGGCCATTTTAGAAATTTGCCTCGGCGATAATCGAACCCACAACCACCATGTGCAGTGAGCCGAGCGGCCTACGGTCGAACCACTGCGCCAAGCGGTTGTCAAACCATGTTAAACCATGCTTAGTCTTCTTCTTTTGAATGTCAAATTACAGATGACAGGAAGAGATATTTCGGTGGTAATAAGGGGGACGGTGTTTTCAACTAGTATTACCGTTTTTCAAATTCCCATCGTTGAGCAGAACTCTCTTCTTAAGCAAATAAAAGTGTAACCCCTGGTTTACACTGACGTAAAAGGGACAACATCAGAAATCGAAGCCATGATTGCGTTAGTGTAAACGAGGGGTTATGAGAAATTTAATGATATGTTTTTTAAATATGTGTATTTTAATTCCCTAATCTTCACAATTATAATCATTCTTAACTCTCAATAACTGGGTTGATTTGTGTGCTACTATTGAACATTGTTCTGTTTTATTACAGAGTTGTGGGCCCATACGAAATGTACTGTCAAGTACTGAGAGAAGCGCACTACAACTACGTTCAATGATTCCATTATTTATAGCTCAATAGGTGATGTTCCATGCTAATATGGCACAAAATTGCGTGAACAAATGCATATTAATGTGTAAATTATGTGATGCGATAGTTAAGTCTGAGATGTATTTTTGAAATTCGTGAGAATGTGCTGTGTAGAGATTTGAAACCTATTTTTGTAATGTAAATGGTTGTTTCTTTACTGGATAATATCTGCTTTTCATAGAGTGTTTACAGCCGGGTAATAATATTTTCATTTGGCTCTGTCTTTTTGGACAATGCTAATACTAATACAATTGTTTGAATATTTTCGACAGCCTCGGACGCGGCTTGCGCACTGCGTTTAACACTTACATTTGTGATAGACTGATTAATCTTTACATCAATTTCGGTAGGGGCAATGACGTAGATCCAAAAGCCATGGGTCCAAAATACTCATTAACTAAAAACAGTGCCATCTAGGGACGCCCGAAAGAAGCGAAGGTTTATAGTATAAAGCGTAGGGCGCCGCAGCTTCCTCTCTGTATACCTGTATGTATGTATCGTGTAACGCTACTGACGCTTAGCACAGATAGAGCGGCCGCGCGGCGAGCGCCCCGAAACGTCCGTATAGAAGCTTCGCTTTAAGACATAGAATTTCAACGGGATATTCCAAAACCACATATAAAGTTCGTACACAGCTATGTTCTATAATAAAAGAGTATGATGCAATTTTTTTGCTGTTTGGTAATATAATGTCATTCTATGAAAATCGTAGCACATTATCGATCAGTGAAGTAACAACCAAATCATGTTTTACAGTCGTATCTACAGTGTCCACTTTCTTGTTTTGTCAACTGTGGTCGTATGGTCTGTATTAATTAATAAATCTATCTCAAGCACAGATATAGATTTACATAGATAACGCAAATGTATGTACTTAGCGTGTTCGAAAACCCCGACAAAGCGTCAAGGTTGGTCGCTGATACCTTACAGTCCTCGCGACTACAGATATAAAAATATGAGTATGAGCGAGATAATCACTCGGGAGAATCGTAGCGGGCGGAGGGGCATCGGCGGCATCGGTGTCTTTGAATCGGTTTGGATTTCCCGCCATCTGTGACGTCACAGTAGGTGTTAAAAATTCGGCACGCTTGGTTTAATACAAATCGTGATACTTGCGTTATCTATGTAAATCTAGATCTGTGATCTCAAGTCTGAGAGCGGTCTTCAGTACGCTCTTGACAAGTAATTCTGCACTTGTGTGACGTAAGAACGATAATTGCAAAATCGCTCTCATATTTGAGACCGATTTATTACCGGCCTAGATCATCTGAGTGTAGTTTATCAAACAGTATTGTAATACGCCATTAGCTTATTCACTCCAGTGGCGGCGCCACCTGTCCTTGTAGAGCTATTTAAGGACAAGGCGCCTGTCTTGCCCGCGAAATTCAAAATTTTCGAGTACTTTTATAGTTTATCCAAAATCTGAAAATATTTAAGACAACATTCTGTGATTTGCGACAAACACAGTATGCAGTGCGTTTATTAATACATTTATTTTACTCTAAATATTATCACGGAGGATATGATACTAGTAAATCCCTAAATATACAAAAATTGCCAGATTATCTGCATAGCTGTCGTTCTGTTCGTTGAAATGTTTTAGAGTAAGTTGGATATATTAATAAATGCACTGCACACGGTCTTTGTCGCGAATTACAAAATGTGCCTTTTATTATTGTCAGATTTTGAAAAAATTATAAAAAACCTCAAAAAATTTGAACTTCGCGGGCTAGATGGGCGCTTTAGCCTTAAAAGAAGATATTTTCATAATAATCATGTATCATGTATCCTGCCAAAGCAATCGGTCGACCATCGACGATGATAGATGTAACTTTGATCTATGCAGTAATTCTCGATCGACGTCGACTTACCGCATTGTACCACTGATCCATGTATGATAACAGGCTAAGACCTAATCTTGACCACCTGATTAAATTTTGTGGAACTGTGGTTTGCGATATATTGCATAGTGTTTAGTGGCAAAACTTGTTGGGCAAACTGTATAGATGTATTGGAAAGTCCATTCTAAGGGTGATATCTCACTGGCGGCTTGCGAGCGTGTACATGATAAAAAAGTTAAATTTTCTCTTTAAGGTATCTGTACCAAATTTTGCTAACTTCTGTCAAAAACTGTAGTATTTATAGCACTGTCTGTCACAGTGACAGCAGGACGGACGGACGGACGGACTTATAAGGGTTCCTCGTAGCTACGGAACCCTAAAATCGATAACTATATAAATAATTTTTCTAGTTCCCTATTTTTTACTAAACGCTTTGTAATAACGGCAAATAAATAAGAACGGAACAACTATCGTGACGAAAGGATGCTCGCGACGAAAACTATACCATACGACACGCTGTCAAACAGCCAGTGAGATATCATCATATTCCTTTTTAATGGTAAACGATGCCATAATAAGACATCTTGTTTAGAGTCTAGCCTTTATAAGGCGAAATTAACATGAAATTCCAAATCGTGACGAGAGAATTTAGATCGGTTGTTTTAATAAAAGTTTTATACGGAAATTGGTTAAAATCATTCCCCTTTCAGTGCGTTTGTTCACAACTGTATTTTTTTAAACTCAACGCGAAATTATATTAGATGTAAGAATTTATTTATTTTGGTTGTGATCTGTGCGTATAAAATTCTGTGGTCGCCAAATTGTTTGTGACCAAACCACATTTTATACCAATATGTACAAGAACTGCAATGATTACAGCCAATGTTTGCAATGTACAATAAATTGTCGTTAAGTACCAAGGAAACCCCTTCCCGCTTGTTGCGCTACTGATTTTTTTCTGCTGGTAAGTACTCTGACAATACCAACAAATTATATTTATTGTTCCCAGTGTTTCTTTAAGTATTTTAGGTAAATCCTAAAGGGAAATACTTGGAATTACATAAATAATTTGTCATATTTTTTTCAGTGTATCTTGCTCTTTCATACCGTTTACTAATGAACGAAAGCGAGAGGCACAAATTCCGCAGTTGCAGTCGCCTAGAAACATTGGCTCTAGTTATTGCGGTCCAGAATTATTTTACAGAAGTTCGAATTTACCAACCTTTTTTATAATATTGTTTTCGTATAGATTATCTGGTCATCATGTTAATGCCACTGCGACACCCTTAAAATTGGCTTCCATTCATATTATTATAATTGTGGGGTATCTTATTGCCTCGTCGTATCGGGTCACGTGGGTGCACTTACACTATTTTCATCCAGATATTCAGTAATGGCGTATCTTGACATTTTATAAGTGTAAACTATTCAAACTCAAAAGCCACTTACAAATTATATTTTTTACTTTACCTCCTTAAGTCTATACGACCGGATCAGAACGTGACCTTGACTGAGAAGATCCGGCAATCAACTCGGCGGGCTTGACTTTTATGTAACACTTTCTTTATCGATAGTGCTTGATGGTGGTTACAAAAACTGTATCTATGTATGTAGGTATATTGATGTTGATATGACTTGTGTATAAACGCCATTACTTGATGAGATTCGTGTAAAGGGGCTGTTGCAGCGACATTTCTCAGTAGACGACGAACAGATGTAACAAGTTTTCTACGAAACGGTACCAATGTTTGGTTACCAAAATATCCGCTTATGGTGGCTGGTTTATTGAATAAAGATGAATGTTTTATTTACTATATTTCTTTTATTTCACATATTCGGCATACTGAAAAACACGAAAACACTGAACTTGTTGCAAAACTGTTAAGTACTTATAGGTACGAGTTATGTAAAGTTTTAGTTGGAAAATTTGAATATTCGTTTAACTTTTGTTTTGTAATAACACCGTAACTGTAAGTACTTTGGACTTGAGCAAACAAACAATGAATCTTCAGAATTAGGTAAATATTGCTTTAAAAAAATGAAGTAAGTACCTACTTCCCTAATTGTACTATCTAGTCTGTGTTTCTTCTTTAGAGACACGCATACTTCTTAGTGTGCGTATTAATTATTTCGTACAACGACTCGCCCCGGTTTTGCGCTGCTTTTATTTATTACCTATTTATCATACATGCTTAGATAAATATAAATCATAAAATAAACCTTCCAGAACAAAATTTATGAATGACAAAAACACTTAATTCATTTCAGCGCCTAGGCGTTTAGGTGCGTAGTGAAATAGGTAACTATAGGTAAGTATGAAATTAAACCTTAAAAACAAAACTAAATTACTACCTACCTGGGAAGTATTCTTAGGATTCTTATAACAAACACCTAATAGGTTTCGATCAAACGAGCAAATGCAACAGAGACAAAACGTTTTTCTGTTGTTCTATCTTTGTTCACGGAGGTAAAAAGAAAAGAGGAAAACAACCCTCATGACCAGCTTTTGGTATTTGTTCGTGTGGTCTACTGACCATACTAAAATTAGATGTAGAAAGGAGTGCGGCCATACCACAGTCTGAAAAACACTCCCACCACTGTTACTTCAGCACGCGAGGATCGACAATGGTGTCTAACAGACGCTGAGGTTCGCGTGATAAAAGTGCAAATGCCAAATTGTCTTGAGACTTGAACATTACAGGATCGTTGGTTTGAAGATAATGAGGGCATAAAAAGACGGCTCACCAGATGGCGTTTGATTGGACTGGGTGTAACCTATGTCTAATGACTTCTACAGAATCACTACAAATTCAAATTAATGCGACACGCAGACAAACCCCGATAAGTGGCATAAAAGCTTGGATGCCGCTCAATTAATTCCTTTTCATTGTTCGCATACGTCACTGTGATCCACTAGCCATTTTAATCACAGTCTTATGATGTTCATCCAGCACACAAGTTCTTTCGAACCTGCTCGCAGCTAGTTTCTTTATATCCTCATAAACCGTTGGGTAGTAAGCTATGGTGGTGTCAAAGTCCTCCTTATCGAGTCTGAAGAGTTCGCAATTGGTCACCGCGACCGCCGATGCGGTCCTGAAGCGATGTTTCATGACTAAGGCTATTTCCCCGAAAAAATCCCCGTCTTCAAGATGGCATATCTCCTTGCCGGACTCCGAGTAGATAGCAACTGTGCCTTTGTTTATGAAGTACATGCAGTCACCTGCGGAATTAATATACGATTGAAAACTCCGTATAAGCCTCGTATTAATAAATAAAATATCTGAAGTCTGAGAGCGATCTCAAGAATAAATAAATAAATAAATATCGCCAGACGCACACACCTACTGTATGGTCCAACCAAACTAAGCAACGCTTGTACTATGGATACCGTGCAAAGGACTGGGGGCGATCCCAATGGCACCCAGACCTGGGCAAATTACGTAAAGGCCATTTCCGAAATTTGCCCCGGCGGGAATCGAACCCGCAACCACCATGTGCAGTGAGCCGAGCGGCCTACGCTCGAACCACTGCGCCAAGCGGTCGTCAAAGAAGGATTTTGAGAAGTCATTTTGTAGTGTATAACATAAGAATGACATTTCCGAGATCGGTCTCAGACTTGAGATCGATTTATTAATGCGACCATTGGTCGTCCGACGTCGGTCACGTAGTATGTCATTTTGCATAAATCACAATTTAAATAAATTTAATTTAATAATAATTTAACGCTTAAAATTAAGCGGCTCCCTAATTTGGGTTGCGTTCAAAAACTAAGTCGTAATATCCTCTGATATACTTACATAATATACATCTTACCTGTAATAGGTACCTACTGTTAAACTCATAGGTACCTACTTATTGCTTTGAAAAATCCTATCAACCGAACTTACCCACACTATTAATCTTGATGATAATATCACCAGCAATGTAGATAACGACACTGAGTTTAAATGCGATCTGCATGAGCAAGGGTCTGGGCAACTGTTTCAGGAACTCCAACTCTCGCACGAGCTGCCTGCCCGTGTGCATGAGGATATCCTCGCGAAGCTGGCCCGTCAAGCATGCGTGGAGACGATTCTCCTAGAGGATGAAAATGTTCCGGATCAAACCTAACAGTTCTTAGAGGCTTCTAGGTTAACAGTAAGATTTGACTCATGCATCAGAAATTTAACCTCTATGTTAGAATAACAATAAGTACTTAACGACCACGTCCGCTCCGGCAAAGAGCGCAAAGACAAAGAAGAATTACATAGCTCCATAATAACTTCCTACTAATATTATAAATGTGAAAGTTTGTGAGTGTGGATGTATGTTTGTTACTCCTTCACGCAAAAACTACTGAAGGGATTTGGATGAAATTTGGAACACGGATAGTTTATAACCGGGATTAACATTTGGGATACTTTTGTCCCGATAATTTTTGTTACGTTAAATTCTACGCGGACGAAGTCGGGGGGCACAGCTAGTACTTAATATTAGTTCTTAAATGTATTTAAACCTCAAACCCCTTTATTAATAAAAGTGCATTAACGGTTGTGTAGTTACACCAAACTTCCTCTTTCTTTAAAAATAACCCACATAGTTTAATAGGTATTTCGCCAGAGTCAAGTAACAAATACCAATATCAAACGCATTTAACAATACAATACAAAAATGTGACCTTCCACTTTGGAAAACCAAAATGGAGGCCCCTACACCACACTTAGTCTTCTTCTTTCGAACTTCAAATTACTGATGACAGAACGATATAGTTCGGTGTGTAAATAAGTTCCTATTCGCCCGCTATTCCAGTGATTTAAAAGATTGAAACCCATTTCAACCCTCATAAACGTTATTGTAAGGATGAATTGAGTTATCACATTTCCTCATTTTGCAAGTATCCACTTAATAAATGTTAGTAGGTAAATCACACCGCAAAATAATGTGACTGGAATCGTATGGCATAAAACTTGAGAATCTTCGTCTTGATCCTCGGCGGGAACTTCCTCTGCCTCATGTATATTTCCACTTGTTGGATCATGTTATAGTACTTCGGCCGAGCTGTGTCCGCGCCGAATGATGCAATTATGTACTTTAGTAGACAGTGAAATACTAAAAGCTGAAGTAGATAATTACCAAAATGTATAATTAGGTAAACGTTATTTTAATTACGTAAAATAAATAATAAATATCGCCAGACTGACACACCAACTGTATTGTCCCAAACTAAGCAACGCTTGTACTATGAGTACCGTGCAATGGACTGGGGGCGATCCCAGTGACACCCAGACATGGGTAAATTACGAAAACGCCATTTCCGAAATTTTTCCCCGGTGGCAATCGAGCCCGCAACCTCCCGGTGCAGAGAACCGAGCGGTCTATGATTTAACGACTGCGCCAAGCGGTCGTTATGACAAAATCCTTAGGATAGAGTAACGATATAACCATACCTATTCCTTGTTGTATTGTATAAAGTAATTTGCAATATAAGAAGATAATTTATACCTTCGAAATAGTCCAGAATACAACATAGAAGTGTTTGCAACATTCGCGCTTTTCAACCAGATTAACATTTGTATTTGTTCTTAGCATTGCAACTGAAAATTATTGTTATGGTTATTGAATTAGAAGCGAGTAACCGCAGACAGACACGTACATCTTATAAAATTCTCGTGTCACATTGTTAGTTAGCATACTCCTCCGAAACGGCTCGACCGATTTTCATGAAATTTTGTGTGCATATCGGGTAGGTCTGAGAATCGGCTACTATCTATTTTTCATACCCCTAAGTGATAAGGGTTTTCCACATTCCACGCGGACGGAGTCACGTGGCAACGCTAGTTGTTTTATACATATAAAGTGTTGAAAGCAATCATCAGCGGCAATTTTGGACTGAAACTGTCGCTTGCTCGCGACGAGCACCTTGCGTAAAGCGCCGCGAGGACAAACTGAAGGCGGTGGATCTGTAGCAGCCAACTAGCTTAATTCGCCTTTCAATCAACAGCCTAGCAACTTTACTAAACAGCGCCGTTAAACAATTTCGAAAAATACTTAAGTACCTAATAAAATTATTCCATCAAAGTTGTTTGTTGCCGACGCCTATTGACAGTTTGGTGAGTTTCGGCGCTAGGTGGCGGAAAGTGAAACTAAATTGAAATGAACAGGCTAGGCAAGTAATTAAACTGCTAGGTAAGTAATTAAACGTCATCGATCCAAGTCATTCGCCTAGCTGTTTGATCAAATGGCTGAATATCATTCAGGCCACTAGTTGAACGGCGCTGTTTAGTAAAGTGGCTAGGCTGTTGATTGAACGGTGAATTAAGCTAGTTGGCTGCGTCAGATCGATCACCCCGCTGGGAATGCGAGGGATATGACCCTAAGCAGATGACAAGATAATTATGGCTTGCTCATAAAGATAAGGATTGCTCCTCTCACCGGCTCTATCGAACGAATAAATCAATCGTGTGCTTGATTCCGCCTCCCAAAGGTTGCCTAAAGATAGCCAAGAGCAGTTCTTTGGGTTCGTTGGCAAGTAGGTACCCTCAACGACGTATTCCACGCTGAATTGAAAGTAAATATTCCAGGCTAGGTACGATGTTATTAGCATGAATATTTCCATTCCAATCTTCACGTATATCTAGTGGTCAAAGAAAAAGTTTATTATGTAGGTACGTATTTATATACTTTTAGTTTTCTAGTCAAATCAAATGAACATAGCTTTGCATAATGGAACCAACCCACATGTAGTTTTCCAATGTGTAACCGACCTACTTGCTCTTTCACTAGGGTTGGTTTTGGTCTGCAGACGTATTATGGCTTGGTTTGTTTTTGCAAAACGATGTCCAATTATCGAAAGCGTCTCCGAGAAGTAAAAATGTAAAGTAGATCATTTTAAACAGGGAAGTAGTAATAGTTATTTATGGAACAACGTGACACTCACCGACGCTCCGAGGCCAGTTAAAATACTGTTCATGTAAATAAACAGAATCGGCAATCTCAATATTTTAAACGAAGCCAAAATGAGGTTAGGAGTAATGTCATTAAAAAATTGTAAGACATCTATAACGAATCTCATTGAAGCCAACACGTCTATCAACAACCAAGTTGTTGCGTATCTATAAGCGATTTTGTTCAAGTCGAGAACAACGAATTTCTCCGATTGGCCGACGATGTATCCGGTGAAGAAGTTTGTAATAATATTGGCGGTTTGTACCAGGTCACATACAGTCATCAGGTACTTGTGCACCTTCTAGAAATTAAAAAGAAATCATTGGAATCTAAATATATATAACTCAAAGGTGGCTGACTGACTGACTGACTGACATAGTGATCTATCAACGCACAGCCCAAACCACCGGACGGATCGGACTGAGATTTGGCATGCAGGTAGATGTTATGACGTAGGCATCCGCTAAGAAAGGATCTTGATTAATTCTACCCCCAAGGGGATAAAATAGGGGATGAAAGTTTGTATGAAACTTTGTCAACTTTAAACCGATCGAGCTGAGACTTTGCATGCATAAAGCTACTATGACGTAGACATCCCCTAAGGATCAAAATCCCACGCGCACGAAGTCGAAGCCTCAGCTAGTTTTAAATAAAGAATAAATGTCTCAAAGATTGGAATTGTCAGCAGAACAGCCAAGCTCACAGACTACAGCTCAGATTATGACAATTGACAATTGACTACAGGGTATCGCTGGACTGGAGTGGTAGGTAGGTACCACGCTCTCACGGACGATCGGCCTAACGTAGCTATACTAGCTGCGTTTAGTACGAAGAGTGAGAGAGCCGAAAGCTCAACCACCTGCCCTCTCCTCCCTTTGTCCCTTCTCCTCTGCAGGTTGGCAGCGTGCGATCAATGCCTTTGGTATTGCAAGACTCTATAGGCTACGGTAACTGCCATAAATCAGGCTTGTAAACTGTTTACCAACTTTATTCTACACTAGCGGCCCGCCCCGGCTTCGCACGGGTACATTGCGGTTATAATATTCGAGTTTTAGTAAGGATCCCTAATTTTTTTGAAAATATATTATAGTCTATGTCACCCGGGGATAGTGTAGCTTCCCGACAGTGAAAGAATTTTTCAAATCGGTTCAGTAGTTTCGGAACCTATTCATTACAATCAAAAAAAGTTTTCCTCTTTATAATATTAGTATGATTAGTATGAAAAATGGCTTGCCATAGAAAGTAGGTACCAGCTTTCATACCTATTACGTACCTATCTGAGTCCTTACTTGAGTTTGTTTACGCAGTTATGTATAGAGTAGGTATATAAGTTATGTTAGCATGCAGAAAGATGGAACAGTCTATGAAATAGGTACATAAGTATAATCGATACGACATTTAAAACTTTGAATTTCTGCGTTCTTATACTATAACGCCATTTTGATTCCCATCTAGCGTTGTCTTGAATTTTTTGCATAACGACTAGTAATTTAGAGCCCTCAAATTTAAGTTCCGTTTAAGTATCCGGCAGTAGGTAAGGAGGTTACGGTAGGGATACGTACACAAAGACCTGGATTCTTCTCCGCGTAATGGCACGCCAAAAAAATGCCAGGGAAGAATATACCTGCACTGAATATGACTTCCAAGGCGAATCTCAACTTGCTAAATGGATGTATGGATGCTGAGTACATCTTGTAGTGACGGTACTTTTCGGCACATAGAGCTGCGTATGACCTATTAGATATAGGCAACATGTTAATAAATCCTACCAATGTTTTAAACTATATTTAATGAAACAGTTTGTATGTTTGTTTGTTACTCAATCGCGCGAAAACGGCTGAACAGGTTTTTAACAGGTTGTTACTTTACTTAAGTCCACGAGCAATCTCAGTGAAGTCGCGGCCAGAGGCTGGTTGTTAATAAACTTTTAAGAACTTGGTCTTAATAGATTTCATAGATAAATTAATTCTTATTTGCCTTGGTTATAATAAATCTTAGGTAAACAGTGTTCTTCGGATTTGTCTCAGTAGGTAATCTAATTCACTTTTAACGTGTCTTAGCACTATACAACGCACGAATTACCTACTGCTCAATTCAATACATATAGCCAGTTTTAGCTAAGTTGAATCGCGAGTAAACAAAGTATTTAGGATTCTGGTGTTTATTTATTTTGAAAGATACTTGCCTGTACATATTAAGGGCCCTGATATCCCCAGAGTGTACAGCAGCCAAATCAAAGAGGATCTTCCTAAACTTTCCAACTTTGATTTGATAAGAGGATAGCTTTTCGGCGGGTATATGGCATTCGTGGCCGTGGAAGTAGTCATGAGATGTAGAGGCGTCTGGATTCTTCCCTTTCTTAGGTTTCATCTTATAGTGTTGCAAATAATTTAACATGTGGCTTATACCTTAGGTGTGATATTACAATGAGAAATACTGCTATTATTGCAAATTGACACAATTTTATCGATGTGCACGTACTATTTTCCAAAGAGAATAGACTATTTTCTATTACTTAGTTTTCTATTTATGACAAATGGCCTAGACCTCGATATCACCAAAGAGTTGGCCGCAGGTTTTATATTCTCTTTGCTATCACGTGGTAGTTAGTTCCATGCCTGGTAGGTACTTATCACATAACAATAATTCCCTTATCGAAATAATAAGTCAGAATACTACGTATAAATTCGCTTCTATCATTCTCCTGAGGTACCTACCTACCTACCTACCAACTTATATAAACCATGGTAGCAGTACATCAAGAGTTTGATAAATAGTTTTTCTGTGGCATCTTTTAGGTTTTACGAGTATATGTAAAAGATTTCAACTCTCTTCGTCAATCGATTTTCTCAACAAAACAGAATCCATATTACGCTTCTACAAAAATATAGTAGGCACTACCATTACATAAATTAATTGAATTACATAAATTAAATGAATCCATAATTCTATTTTTATTTACAAAAATAGTACATATATATTATAGGTATCTTACATAGTTCTCTGCTCTCAAACAATAAGTACTATATTAGGGTCCAAGGTATGGTGGTTTTGCCTCTCTTCCATTTATCAGCACAGGCCTTTGAACATAATACCACATGCAGCAGAACTTCTTCAATTTTATCAATAAGAATGATGTCTCTGAAAACAGTAAATTTCATTTTTAATCTGCTAATCTTAACAGTTATTTTTGTCTCCCGCTGTGCATTGGAAAAAAGTGGTAAACTTTCTTTCAACTCCTTCTATTCTTTCTTTCGATTCCTCACGCGGGTTCGAAAACGATTTAGTTATCCCCGGGACTCATCGAGGGTAAAACCTCGGCGACATCATTGGACACTATTTTCGATCCTTCCTACTCTTGTAAGCCATGTTCGAAAATGATGTCCAATCCAGCCACACACTACCACCACTGTTACGTCTGTAATACAAATAATAAGTCAGTCTCATACAAAAATACGAGGCATTGGTTTATCTCTGTTTCCTTAACATTGTTCGGACTATGCACAAGTGAAATTACTTTTGGCAATCCTCTTTATTTTGTGAATTCTTGCGGTATACCAACGAAAGAAATAAATATCGCCAGGCGAACTCACCAACTGTATGGTCCCAAACTAAGCAACGCTTGTAATATGGGTACCGTACAATGGACTGGGGGCGATCCCAGTGACACCCAGAATAGAGCAAATTAGAAAAAGGCCATTTTTAAATTTGCCCTGACGGGAATCGAACCCGTAACCACCCGGTATAGTGATCCAAGCGGCCTACACTCGAACCACTGCGCCAAGCGGTCGTCAAAACACCTGCATGGTCTCACTTTATGGTGATATACAATTTGTTCACTAACCTTACAATACTTGATCAATAATATAGTTACCCTACCATTATTTGCATCTAAAGATACTTTTGACTAGTTTTCTCATTCTCAAACCAAAACTGAGAACATATATTAACTCACCCAAAACAAAATTCATAATAAACTTCATCAAATAAAGGCTTCTTGCAGCTAACATTCTCACATCGTGAAACTGGTCCATTGCATAATCCCGACTTCAGGAAACTTGGCAGAAAGTAAAAATAATCATTAATTACGTCTGCTGGCACAAAGTGACTTTTCGCCGGTCTCCTAAATGTCTCTTTGGTTATTGGCACGTCGTATTTATTGCCATTTTCATCGTAGTTTATTTCTGTACTAATGTTAAATCCTTCGAAATTCTCTTCGAGGTTTATAACATTGTTTTCATAATAGTTATGTTCTGTTATATCAGAGTGGTAGTTGTAATTGTATATTTTTGTGTTCAGACTATTTACTGTGTCGCTTATCATTTGGTAAAAGAGCCGCTTGGAAATCTCAAAGAGACTAGGCGGAGTATATGTAGTAGGTTCTAGTATGGTATTGTATTGTGATGGATTATCGACGATGAATTCTTTGGCGGCGTGGCTTAATTTTAATCTGCATCCTCTTTTGTTAGTGCTACGTGTGTTGTTTACGTTTAAACATCTGAAATCATAAAATCGTCACTTTAAAAAAATACCCTTTTCATTACTCATACTCTGAAGTAGGTCTGAAGTTGCCTGAGGAGCGGCTTGAAAGTAATAGTTTTCCGGCCCGGGAGAATCGCTTTCAACTGACAGCTGTCAAATTATAAAAAAAAAACTAGTTCCATTTTCACATTTCTATGGAACCATGTTCAAACTTTTTCTACAGTCACTCAATAAAATTACAGCACGATGTAAAATTGAAATAACATGAAGTTAAGTATTAATTAAACAATATATATTTTTAAATGATTTCATTATAATTTAGTTTCAACAATTTATTTAAAATAACATAGATTTGGGCAAAATATTTAAAGATGAAAATTTAAAATAATGGCTAAATAATTTAATTTTTTTTCGAGTTGTAGAGTATTGTTCATACTTCCTTGTATTATTTCTTTAGCCAATTCCTGTTTTTATTTTTACTTTCCTTGACCTTTACCTCGAGTGAAAGACTTATTTTGTTCCTCGAACTATTAGCGCCCTCGCTACGCTCGGGCGCCATACCCCGTCTCGGGACTAGATAAGTCACTTTCACCACTCGTGTAACAATGTACTATTACAAATGAGATTGATAATAAAGAAGTCATAGAATTAAAATGTGATTCTAATAGTACATTGTTATATGAGTGGTGAAAGTTACTTATTTTGTCCCGAGACGGGGTTTGGCGCCCGAGCGTAGCGAGGGCGCTAATAGTTCGAGGGACAAAATAAGTCTTTCACCCGAGGTAAACACTGTGCTTTTCATTACGAATACAAGGAAAATAAAAATTTAAACAGGAATTGGCTAAAGAAATAATACAAGGAAGTATAAACAATACTCTACAACTCGTAAAAAAAAATCGGATTGCCGCCTATTTTGTTTTTTTTTTCGTTGACCGGCCGACTTCATTATTTAGCCATTAATTTTCATTTTCATCTTTAAATATTTTGCCCAAATCTATGTTATTTTAAAGAAATTGTTGAAACTAAATTATAATTAAGCAGAGAGGTGTTAACTAAAGGAGGCGTGACGTGCTTCATTTTAGTAACAAAAAATTCTGTCAGATTTCGGGGGGGACGAGGTAACCACTACAAAGAAATGATGCACAATTACTAAGAAAAAAATTGTGTCAGTATGAATGCACACTTAAATAAATATTCAACACTAGTAACTTTTACGCACACTAATCGGTCAAATACGTCAACATGCAAGAATTTACGAGTGTAAGACACTAAGTGCAATAGGGAGAAACCAATATCGATATTTCTAATTAGATATATCGATAGTTTTACTTGCTCATCATCACAAAAATATTCTGACCTTCTTGGTCTTATACCTTGGCAGTGGGGAACGATCATGTAAGTCTTGTCCATAGATAAAAGGTCTAAGTAATTAAGTCATTTAAAAAAAATATTCTTGCATTAACTTTATGTTATTTCAATTTTACATCGTGCTGTAATTGAGTGACTGTAGAAAAAGTTTAAACATGGTTCCATAGAAATGTGAAAATGGAACTAGTTTTTTTTTTTATAATTTGACAGCTGTCAGTTGAAAGCGAAACTCCCGGGCCTGAAAAGTATTACTTTCAACCCGCTTCTCAGGCAACTTCAGACCTACTTTCAGAGTATGAGTAATGAAAATAAATTTACCTGGAGCTCAAATAAAAATAAGAAGCTTTCAAAGATTCAAATACCTTGAAAACATTTCATTGTCTGAAGCATAGCATTATTAGTTTTTTCATTACAAGTTGTTGCACTAATTTGTTTTTCTTTCAACTTGAATTGCGTTGTCGTTTTTAATATAACTTTCTTAATTCTACTCTTATCTTTACTAACTCGAGTAGTTTCTAGTTCTCAAAGGTTCTCGTCTAAAAAGGTCTAATCTTATAGTACCAGTGATTATTAGTGCTTACGTTAGTAAAACTTTGGGCAGAGATTCCTCCATGAGTTTATTGAAAATAGTTCGCAAATACAAGCATCATCAAAACTTACCCAATATTGAGGCTTCTAGTTTGCTGCTCCCGAAACATATGGTACCATAGCGAGTAGGGCAAACTCTTTAGATTCGGGTTCCTCCAGAATCTGAATTCGCAGTGGTGGTAATTGTACACCGGTCTTTGTGGGATCCATTTTAATTTGTTGTCTAAAACAAATAGCTTAGTTATGAATACGTTTTTTTGCAAAAGAACAAACAAATTAGGCCTGTAAGTGTTTTGTGTTAAGAATAAACGCTTTGTTCAGCAGGATCAACATTAATATCAAGCCTACGCGATGTGAAGTGAGAAATGGTCTATCCACTGTGTTTACTGTTAGCGGTCTAACATAATTAATATTAACTTACTTTACAAAGGAATTTCTCTATTTCACTGTTATGATGCTTATTTTTTTCTAATTTTTAATAGCGGGCTTTTTATACGAGGTATAAACTCGCAGCTATAAGTATTAACTATATTTTTCAATGTCCCACTCTTGGGCAAGGACCTTCCATCAATGCGAATGAGGGTCAGGCCATTAACCATAAGCAGTGGTAGCCGATTGATTAACCACCGTTTTGCGTGCACTTGTGCCTGGGTTCAAAGAACCCCTGGTTCGCACCCCTGGGTTTTTCAAAAACCATCAGCTAACCATAATTCAATTAAAATTATCACTTGCTTACGGTGATGGAAAAAATCGTGAGGAAAACTGTATTTCTTTAAAATTTCTAATCCATTTTAGAGAGAAATGTGTTTTTACTGTAACATATTTTTAAACAGGTCGTTGTTCTATGTTCAATTTGCCTCATTTGAATGATAGCCATCATAGACTAGCACTTACGGAGTATCTTGCTCCCATTTTAACCCTCAACGATAGTAACATTACGCCATGCACGTTGTAAACGGGTCAGCATAATCAATGAGGAAACGTTAAACTTGATTTATAGCTGCTAGTTTGTTATCTGTGGCGCTAAACGGGGCTGTCTTCCGAAACTTTACGACGAACAGTAAACCTGTTACTGGAGCGTATTAGTAAACCGCTGTTGTGGTTGTTTCAGCCGCAATTTCAGTTCCACGTACCTAGTAAGTATGTAAAATTTTACGTTCCGGCATAATGATTTATGAGTTAGCGTTACTAATTCAGTATGTAAGTACAAGATTATTTTTACAACAGTTACACATACTTTGTAATTTCTAAAAGATTACACTAGTGCTTTTTCATTGGTTAATTTATATTTTTTGCCTAGGTTGTATTGATTGAAAGTCCACCTAATGATAATTGGTTATCGTTGCTCAGAATACCTGCAACTTAAGGGGAGCAGACGCGGTACTGGCCTTATTGGAACCTATAAACATGCCTTTAGAGAATCCGATGTTCGATTGGAAAGCAAAGAGTTTAGGAGTCTGTTCCTAATCCTACCTATAGCTTCTTTTAATATAACCTAATTACACCTGTTACAAAAATAATGAATGAAATTACCACAAACCGATAGATACCGTAGGCACCTTAGCTCCGCGATCCTCAGAGGCAGCTCCGTAAGTTCATTCTCGTCCAATATCAGGAACTTCAAACACCTCGCCTCACCTATCTCTTCCGGAACACCCCGCAGTCTGTTCCCACTCACATCCAAGCACTTTAAGCACCGCAACTTCGATATCTGCTTCGGTAACTCTGTTATATCATTGCCGCTTAAATACAGACTCTCCAAATGCTCTAAAACACCAATGTTGTTTGGCAAACGCGTTATAAGATTCTCTTTCAAATATATATCCGTTATTTCTGATTCTTCGCCTTGCAGTTCGTGTAATGGGAATTCTGTGAACCCTCTGTAGTTCCAATGCACAACTGTTGCTGGTATTATTTCTTTATTACAATCCATGTTTGTTTGTTTTATATCAGCGGTATTTGGCTTTGTTATATCATTTATTATATCATGATTCACTTCACTTTTAATAGTATCGTTATGTTGAAGTTTTCAACTAGTAAATGTGATGTTTGGTTGTTGTTACGATTCGAATTTAAAAACTTTGCGAGGTGTACGCGGATCTCAACGTAAACGCGCTCTCCTTAATCCCGTTTGAAGAAGACTGCATCCCACGCTGTGCGGGCTGAACGTGAATTATTTTTAAAACTAAAACAAGGTCTTTGCTAAACTTTCGAGTTAAAATTAGCACGATGGCTCGTAAAATTTTTGCGTTATTGCTCAAATTATGTGAAGACAATGGTGTGAGTATGTAACTACCTACATACCAAAATTACGTTTATACACTTTATACTATTGGAATGGGACACAATTGGTGGATTAGTGGCTCAACAAAATAATAAATTAATAATTTAGTCCTTTTTAATGTTCCACTCCTGGGCACGGGCTTCCCCGGGGGGCTTCAGGCTATAATCTATCACGGTGGCCAAGTCCAGATTGGCGCATTTCACACGTCTTTCGAACATTGTTTAGATTTTCTACGACATGCAGGCTTCCTCACGATACTACCACGTAGCGTTTAATTTGCACAACAATACTACCAAGATCAATCTTTATTAATGCTTTCGTGCGATCCAGAAAAACTCAGAACCATTTCTTCCAATAATGTAAGTAGGTAGTTGTTTACCAACCGCTCTTTAGTATCGTATTTGTTTTCCTATTTTCATTATAAACACGGTACAGCCAGAACCCGATGATATGATGTGAAGTGATAAGTTCAATATTGTTCGAGAGTTTGGCTCGGGTCCAATACACGCCGCGTAGCAGTGTTAGGTCGAGGACATTCGGCTAGGCCGCAATAACAAATAACGCGAGTACGCACGACTGTATGATATTAATAGATGTTTGTTTAGCTATCAGCTGCTGAGGAAAATGAAGTGTATTCAAAGCCTTATTTATTAACAATCTGGATCGAATAGCCTTTGGTAATCTTTCTAAAATGTTTCTTGCGTAATTTGCTTTCGGTCTGGGTGTTAATAATACTGCATTGTATGACTACCCTAAGGGGTAGGCCTACAAAGATACTGTACCTACCAACGTATCTCATTATGTTCCCTTTGATAAATATATATCGCCAGACTGACACACCACCTGTATGGTCCTAAACTAAGCAACTCTTGTACTATCGGTACCGTACAATGAACTGGGTACGAACCTAGTGACACCCAGACCACGGCAAATTACGAAAAAGCCATTTCATAAATTTACCCCAGCGGGAATCGAACCCGCAACCATCATGTGCAGTGAGACGAGAGGCCTACGCTCGAACCACTGCACTAAGTGGTCGTTAAAAGGTTGGAAATAACATAGGTATATTTACGAAATATTGGTAAGAAGCTTTAATGCAAACAAACATTTTGTGTTCCATAAATATAAATCATGTAGACTTTGAAATCAAAGCGAAAAACGATGCATCTATTTAAACATGCCTGTTCTACTTCAGAGACTGCTTTTCGGTCAGCAATTTCGGTCACTCAAAATAAACGCTCCATCAGCTAATTGGAATAATTGATGAAACTAGACTTTCTGATTATTCAAACGTGAGCTAAGTGGTTTTTTAGATTTTAGGACGCCGCGGTCTTCGTCGAAATATGTATAGGGTAAAAGCCGGATAGTTGCCTCGGACGGATACATGCCCCGGTTTTTAATACACTATGTTAGGAACATAAGTTGTGATTGCGCTTTACTACAATAAGTAGTGACCCCCCGCAGGCCTCAGTGCTGTCTAAGCCATCAGAATAGGTGCAAGTGTTTTGTCCATGTGAGCAAAAACCTTCCGCTGCGAAACTTTGACGGGCGTTATAATTATATTGGTAAGTAATTACTATTGAATATTTTTATTACTGATCGTGGTTTCACTCAACTTTTTGTTTCTTTGCATGCATTAGAGTTTAAATTACATTGTTTATTATGTTTTATAGCTAAATATTTTTTATTTACTTCGTAAATAAAAAGAGCAAGTATCCGCATCAAAAAGGATAGTCGCCCTACTTACTTTCGCGGATAGTTGCCCCTAGAGTGACTAAATATTGTTTAACAATCAAAGACGGATTTTATTTTTTGTTGTTTTTTCCAATTTACTGTGAATCTAACTTGTTGTAAATAAAATAAATATCTACTTAACTGTTTTATATATTTATTCCAGATAAGCAAAATGCCTCCCAAATATAAGCGAAAACTAGGCGTGGTGCCACGCAACATCAACTGGACAGAAGATAGCTCAGCACTTGTCTTGGAAGAATTGAGACAGAAAAAAATATCAATGAAATTTTTCGAACATGCATAATATCCTCTCGAACCTTAAGAAGACGCTACGAAAAAAGTAACCAGCAACTGCTAAATCAAGGAAAATATCATGTTCTTGCCTTCGAGAATGGAAAAAGACTGGTAGCTCATATATTGAAGCTCGGAGACGCCGGTTTTCCTCCTGACAGAAGTAAATTATAAAGACTGTTAAATAAATATTACTTTAATTGATATAAATTTCTTTCAATCCAAAATAAAAATCATACTGAGGTTACTATCCCCGCACGAGGCAAGTATCCCGCGAAGCATTTTCCACGCTAGGCTACTATCCGCCATAGTAGGCAACTATCCCTTTTCTGAGAGGTGTAATAAAACAGTATTTATTCAAAACCATTGTTAATTATGTATACAAAAAAGGGTATTATGGAAGATAAAAGACCTATGTTTTGAGATGTATACTAATTAATTTTCAGCAAGTTCATATTTTTTTTAAATAAAGCTTTTTCGAAAAGTGGGGCAACTATCCGGCTTTTACCCTATTATGAATGATTTATTTGTTTTACGTTTTAAAACAAGGATTTTGTGGGTTTGATAATCTTAGTTTATATTAGTGTTCTCATACTAAGTACTAACTACACTATAAATCGACAAATAATTCATACTTAATCGATATACTAGGTGAAACAGAAAGAGTAGGTATACCTACTTTTTCTGCAACTTTACTTTGTAAATCTAAAACTATCGGCTTTGTAGGACAGTTGAAGTACTAAAGGTTATTAGTAACACATTTTTGGCAGAGCCGCGCTGTAGCCAACTGACTACAGCTCATATACGGGCTGGGTCGACCGGGGTAGTACCACTCTCTCACAGAAAACCATCGTTAAGAAGCTATTAGGTATAGCAGCGTGATGTACGATGAGTGAGAAATCCGGAAGCCAAACCCTCCCCATCTCCTCCCACTATTCCAATCCCATTTGGGTCAGCACCGTGCGAGCAATGCCATTAGTGTTGCAAGAATGTACAGGTAACTGCCTAAGGCTAAAGCGCCCATCTAGCCCGCGAAGTTCAAATTTTTTGAGGTTTTTTAGAAATTTTTCAAAATCTGACCATAATAAAAGGCACATGTTGTAATTCGCGACAAAGACCGTGTGCAGTGCATTTATTAATATATCCAACTTACTCTAAACATTTCAAGAACGACAGCTATCCAGATAATCTGGAATCTGGCAATTTTTGTATATTTAGTGATTAACTAGTATCATATCCACCGTGATAATATTTAGAGTAAAATAAATGTATTAATAAATGCACTGCATACTGTGTTGGTCGCAAATCACAAAATGTTGTCTTTAATGTTTTCAGATTTTGTATAAACTATAAAAATACTCGAAAATTTTGAATTTCGCGTTCTAGACAGGCGCCTTCACCTTAACACTAGGCGGGTAGAACAATTGTTCGCCGACTTTGTTACAAAAAAAGATAAATCAAACACGTTCCAAATTATCGTATTTTATATTATGTAATACAAAGAATCTACATCCAATTAAATATTTTTGGTTTTATTACAATTCAATGATGCTTTACAAACATCTATTCTAATAAGTATAATAAATATAATCTTATATACCTACCATTGGTATCATCACACTCAGTACAAATAGACTTTAGGTCAGACTTTAAAGTAGACACAGGCTTCATAAACATCATCACATCGAAAACATAGCATGCACTATATATACATTTTCAGTATAAGCTTACCTCTCGACCAATGCGAGAACAGCTTATACTGGAAACGTAGGTTTAGCTTGATAAGTAGCTCGAGAGGCTTCATTTAGTTCTAGAGTAAAGCCAAAATCGATATGGATTGTTTATTAAAAAAATAATTTAGTTAAGTTTTTTATTAAGATTTTCGTTGTAAGCTATTATGAAATTTTTGGTGTTTGGCAATGTTGAACACCTGCCCGTCAATGGTTGAGGCAACGGTTTGTTAGTAAACGTTCCATATCGAGATTTTTAAGATGGTAGACGCTGAAACAGATAGCGGATTCCTCCCACGAGTGTTCCATCTCCAGGGGTGCCACTCTTAGCAACGTTCATCGATATATCGTAACATTCGTATCATAGAATTCTACTCAAAATTCCATGATTTTTGCCGTCTTATCGATTTACTGAACGAATAATACAAAATTATTTTTCGTTCAGACGATATACGACGGCAAAAATGATGTAATTTGGAGTAGGATTCGATAGTACGAATGTCACGATATATCGATTGTCGTTGCTAAGAGTAGCACACATGATTCGTATCAGTTAGATTAACAAAGTATATAATTTAAAGTAAGTACCAAACTTTATTTTGTTTTTCTTTGTAACAAGTAGATATTTTTTATCTTCATGACTATGTTTTCTTCACTTACTTCATACTTTAGTTAGACAAATTCTTTCACATTCAAGGCGCATCATTCCTTTGGTCATCTTAAATCTCCATTATATTTTAAAACTAGCGACCCGCCCCGGCTTCGCACTGGTACAATTAGAACCCTCGAAAATTATCAATGTTTCTCTACTATATTATGCATGTATTATATTATATACACCTTCCTTTTGAATCACTCTAACTATTAAAAAACCGCATCAAAATCCGTTGCGTAGTTTTAAAGATCTAAGCATACATATAGGGATAAACAAACAGCGGGAAGCGACTTTATTTTATACTATGTAGTGATGATATCTATTATCTATATGTAGAACTAGCTGTGCCCCCCGACTACGTCCGCGTAGTATTTAACGTAACAAAAATTTCGGGATTATCGGGATAAAAAGTATCCTATATGTTAATCCCGGTTATAAACTATCTGTGTTCCAAATTTCATCCAAATCCGTTCAGTAGTTTTTGCGTGAAGGAGTAACAAACATACATATATCCACACTCACAAACTTTCACATTTATAATATTAGTAGGATACATTATTTAAATAGCGTACTCATATTGGGTTCATTATTTATAGGGTAGCTAGTTAAGTGTGTAGGTACTTAAGTACTTTAAAAGTTGGAAGTTCTTACATCAAGCTAGGTATTACACTCGTTTATACGCACATTAATCGTGATTTAATAATAATATATTTGACTAGACCCAATGACCCATTAAACACTAGATACTTGCATATAAATAATCATTTTTATTGTTAAATTCTTTAGCGTTTTTTTTATAAAATTTTCATTATAATTATTTCGAAGTAAATTTTCATTGTGTTGCCAAAATCGAAATTGTATAATTTACTTATCATAAAAATATGGCTTATAAAATGATTATATCAAGGGCATAGAAGGAGATCACCAACATTTTATACCTAACTAGGTACTAATTTTAATATTCTAAGTGAATATTGACTCAAAATATTAAAGGTACTTCTTACCACGGTCAACGAGCAGAATCATTAGCATTACGGTTTCCGGCACGAAATAAACCAAGATATATAAAAGGGCCGCCCAAATGTTGTCGAGCCCGGCGGTGTTTTCGTACCATTTCTCGTTGGCCGATATACAATACAAACACACCAACACAATAATAACAATAAATAAACAATAATAACTATTAAAACTCCAAACTTGATAATGCAGTTACAATATTTTTAAATAAAATAAAATTTGAATCTAGAAACTACTAGGGCTTCTATTAATAAATAGATCTCAATTCTGAGAGCGGTCTTAAGCACGCTTTTAACATGTCATTTTGTACTGGTATGACATAATAATGACATTTCAAGATTGCTCTCAGACTTGGTATCGATTGATTAATACAGGCCCTAGAGATGTATTTCGTTATTCAAAATCTGCGTATGATTCTGACTCGACGTCCTTTACCATCGCCTTCGTCATCACTGTCGACCGACGTCTGTCGGTGCCCTAACATTAGGGCCTGGACTTCAGGGTTCAGAGGCAACGCCGGGAACGATGACCGACGCACCATCGGAACTGGTCGAGCACCTGAGACACAAAAATATACTGTAGTATTTAGGTACCTTATCAAATAGTCAAAGAACTGGGAGAAAATCGCAGTAAATGGAAAAAAAAACTCCACCGACAAGAGCATCGCTCTTAAGTTAATGATGATGATGATCAAAGGGTCATAAGCAGACAGAACGATCATCTATTGACCGATATACACTCAGGTGTATATAAGGTCTTGTGTTAATAATACAGAATATTTCGTATGACGGTTTGGTAAATGCTAAAGATGAAATCTCAAAAATGCGGTACCGTTTTTGATGTGAAACATATTTTGGTACACTTTGGCAGTAAAAGCGAACAGTTTGCCGTCACGGCAAATGGCGTGATGCTCTCTCGCGCCGTCATGCCACCTCTACGCCACTACATGTGTTTCACGTCTGCCGGGCGTCCAGGGACGGACTACTTTTTTTTGTTGATAGATAGGAAGTCTTTCAAAGATGCCCAGACTTCTTGTAGGAGAGGCCTAGGGTATGTGGTATTCTTACTCACTAGAACCTCCCCAGTGACCGCCTTCAGCTCGTCAGAGGGGCTCCGGGAACTCCGAACGAGACTCACAGGTGCAAAATAACAGGACCTAGCTAACTATTGTTTAGTAAACGTGGTGAAACGTAGGCTTAGTAGTATTATGATGATAAATTAATAGGATATATGCGAAAATATGCGAATGTGTTGAACAATAGGAAAGAACTACAGACTCAAATACAATGCTGAAATTATATATTTCCATTAAGACATTTAAACAAACACATTTATCAATTAACTGTTATTGCTACAATCGATTCTACTGTCAAGGGGACTCAATCTTGTTGTTTGTACAGGTAATTATAAATTGGATGAAAGGGTATCTAGAAGGTAAACCGATTTGCTACAGCTAAAAGCCAATTAACTGGCAACTAAATCTGCCACAAGCCTCTGAGGTACTGTCGGTTACATACAATCCCGCAACGACAGAATGTTGTAGTTAAATTTGAATATGAAACCTTTGATTAACCATTTGGAATGTAATCGGTTCAATAGTCTGTGAATTGGATTGATTACAAGCGAACTCGGAAATGTTGTTTATCGGTCATTACATATCTACTGTATAGATAATTATTGTCGTAATCAAATCTGTGAAGGAATCTATTGAATTCACTAAGGTATCGTACAATGAAATAGGAATAATTGGGAAATGTGCGAGTAAAGATATTGCAGTAACAAATCAAACTACTGAAAATGAAAATAGTAAAAATACCACTTAGCGGCAATCCACACGGTTGACCCGACACCGATAATTTATATACATTTTGCTGAATAAAAATGACAAAAATGTTTAAAAAAGACGGTGTCGGCTTCATGGTGTGAATGACCGCTGACTCATGCCAATCATCTAACTACAAGTGATAGTAACATCAATTACCTGAAAATCTTTTTCAGTCGTCAGACAGACCTTGTTATGAAACAGAGAATTGAAACAGTGACAGGAGAGATAGAACATTGAGAAATTATAAAACACTTAAGATAATCATTCACTTTTCAACATTAATAATATTTATCAATGAAAGACCGGACTTACGTTACTCATAATTCACAAATTATTTTACAGACTTAACACTTTTGTTAAGAATACATTTGGAAATAAATTGAATGCATACCAAAAAGCTTTGCAACAGATTGCCTCTTTACAAGTCTCGGTTGTGACTCCGCCGATGGTGTTTCACTAATTGAAGCTGGGGCTGATCCTTCCTGAGATTTTCTATGAGGCTCGCTCAAATAGGAGTTGATAGATTCTCCTCGGGTATACGGCTTGGTTTGACGACGCTGATTTTTCTCTTCATCGGGACTCACAAACGATTCAGCAATCTGAAACAGCTGGAGACCGAACTTGCTTGAACCTCTTCTTAATGTCTTTTTGTTAGCAAACTCTGCTAATGATTGTCTTCTCTCCCCGTCTGGGTTCAGTTTCGTTCTAGCTCTCTCTTCTTCTTTAACTTTGAGCACATCTATCACTGCGTTGAACAGCATAATCATGAGAAACACTGTTATGCCTATCATTGTTATCATATTGTCGTCAATTTTGACTGGTTCCCTATGCTTGCGCCTGACTGGTGGTTTCCCAGTGAATACTTCTAAAACACTGCATGCGTCTTTCATAAACAATGGAATGGCTTTTGTTTTTGTGTTACGTTTAATCACTTGCGTCGTATTCTTTGGCATTTCTGGTGGGATCAAAGTTTTCTTCGCGGGTTGTTCAGCATTTTCTTGGCTATTTTTCGTGAACCACACGTTAATACTGTACACGCTGTAGACAACAACAAACAGAATCAAAAGATCGAGGATTTTGCGTTCGTTCATGTTTACATCGCAGAATCACTGGTTTGTTTTGACATGGACCGGCGCGAGCGTGTTTCTATTCGCGTACAACCCGATATTGTGAGCTTGCGATTTTGCGAATGATAAATGTGCTTATTTTTTCACTTTTGCGGGTTTGTTATAAATATTTGAGGGGTGTTTTGTGACGTTGCGCTCACCGGCGGCGTCGTTTTGTGAAGCGTTGTGGGTAGCGGCAGTGCGCATGTGCGGCCGCCCCGGCCCGACGACCTCGTTACTGTAGCTAGGTACTCCAACATTCAGTACCGCCTATCTACTGATAGGTATGAGAATATTGAAAACTTCAACTGTAATCCAGCTGTTGTTATTGTATCTTAACACGCATATCAATTTCATTATTTGTATTTACTTAGCTCTTTTTTGTTTCCTACCGTCCAACTATCTGTGTGCCAAATTTCATCCAAATCCATTCAGTCGTTTTTGCGTGAAAAATAAATAAAAACTTTCCCATTTATTATATTTTTCCCATTTATTATTTAGTACCTAGGTAGGAACATTAAATAGGTGACTACTATATTAGGTAAGGTATCTAGTGGGTACTTACTATGACAATTTGAAAGTGCTTCGTAACGAAAGAAACTATTTGAGTTGGACTTGGCCGTAATCCGTTTCATTTTATTGGGCCACGGTTTCATTAATAAAAGTACTTCAGCTATAAGATAACACATGCTGTAATTCAATAAGTTTTATCTGTATCGATCGGTTATTTTATTGATATTGCGTCATGTGCAGTGATATTATCGATAGATAACTTGTTATCGGGTACATACCAACCATCCTACCACTAGCCTAGATGAAATACTTACAGTACCTACACCAACATTTTTTCGAGGGTATTATGACCTCTATATAGCTTAGTAATAGGGGTCAAAATTAATACCAAAAATTGGGAGACTTGCGAGTCTTTGAAAGCGTTGGTTCTCACTCAACTGGGTCTGGCCAAATCTCAAACGCATGTCGGTATTCTCAAATACTGTTCGTAATTTTCTGGTGAATTATATGTCCAAATGTTTTTTTGTGCATTAATAGTGTTTTAATCGCTGAGGCACGAAAATACGGTTTATTTTCCACTCGTAACTAACGCAAGAAGTGACAAACTATAAGAAACTAGCGGCCCGCCCCGGCTTCGCACGGGTACATGGCGGTTACATTACTCGAGTTTTAGTAAGGATCCCTATTTTTTTTGAAAATATATTATAGCCTATGTCACCCGGGGATAGTGTAGCTTCCCAAAAGTGATAGAATTTTTCAAATCGGTTCAGTAGTTTCGGAGCCTATACATTACAATCAAACAAACATGGTTTTCCTCTTTATAATATTATATTAGTATGATAAATAAATATCGCCAGACTGACACACCAACTGTATAGTCCCAAACTAAGCAACTAAGCAAAGCTTGTACTATGGGTACCGTACAATGGGCTGGGGGCTATCCCAATGACACCCAGACCAGGGCAAATTACGAAAAGGCTATTTCCGAAATTTGCCCCCGGCGGGACTCGAACCGTGCAGTGAGCCGAGCAGCCTACGATCAAACCACTGCGCCAAGCGGTCAAAATAATTGTTAAGACTGGGAGAGCATAAATCAATTAGAGGCTGATAATAAATCAAAATAGATCCGAGCGAGACGATACAATGCGGTACACAGAGGGTGTCGCACCGGCTGGAAGCCATCGCTGTCTCATTCGCACAGGTGTTTCGGCGCCTCTCTGTATCCTACAGAAAATAACGGCTTGCAAATGCGATAAAAGTAAGTATCTAAGTTAGAACTTAGAACGTCATTCATCTTGTAAAATAATAAATCAATGGGGCTAGTACAGGGGTCGGCAACCTGCGACTCGCGAGCCACATGCGGCTCTTTAGTGCTACCTCTTTAGTAGTATTTATTTTATAAAAAAAAACTATAAAAATCAATCACATTTCAATGGCTGCCTTCCAACCTTCCTTATTTGAAAATTTATCAGGTAGCACCTTATTCAGGTTACAGGTGATTTGATATATTCCCTGCACTCTGCGGTACGTTAAAGCGGAACTGTAAAGGAAAAACTTTTACTCCACCACATTGTTTTAAATACGAAATTAAATATTTCTGTGATCCAACTGATGACCAAAAAAAATCTGATTTTAGCCATAAAGTACTTACCTTAAACTACTACTAGGGATAAACTACTAGGGTTTTTTATATTGAATACTTACCGCTTTATTATGGTGTCACACTTGCAAGGAAGACGTTGAATTACAACTAATCCTTTACATATAGCTGAACTAGCAGTTTTTACTCACGTGTCTGTGGGTTTTGTATGCTATCTTTCTTCGTGCTATATCAGAATGGATTTAAATAATTCATCCGCGATCGATCCCCGACCCGTTTCTACTCCATCACAAGTCCATAAGGAAGTAGAAGAGCATCTTAGTGCAATGATAGATTGATGCGATCACTACGAACTGTTACATTCTAAGCGATAGCTAAATATAGGCGCACTTTGCTTGCTGGAATAATACAATTTATAATGGCTTGGTGATAGATAACGATAACAAACAGTAAATGAAATATCGTGTGGAATGAACGGTGGATGAAATTGGATGTAAGTGTTATCTTTTAACTAGTTCCGTATGTTTTTAATAAAGAGTATCGATCTGTAATGAAATGAAAAATGAAATGAAAAATATTTAATCAGCACAGGGAACACATAAGGAAATATCAGCACATAATTATAAAATAAGTGAAATATATACACCTAAGGTCAGTAAGCTGCATTTCCTACGGTGTGAGCTGTACCGACAGGCATTTGGCTCAGCATGTGCTGGAGGGGAACGAAATCTCCTCCAGCGCTGATTTTCAGCCAAAGCCTCCTCATACCTTGTCTTGCAAACCTACACCGTTTGCTACCCAAATCACTAAGCTATTACAACAATATAAGTAATTATACGTAATAATAAATATAATACATATTTAAATAAAATTAAAAGTATTGTAAAATATACAGGGTGGAAACGATAATAGGTACGTTTTTGGGCAATTATTTCGTTAGTATCAGCAGTAATTCAGACAGTTACCCAGGCACCAATAATTTGCATGTACTTTACTGTATCCAGATGTCAATTACAGCCATTATCTGTCAAAATGTAGGTATAGACAAAACATCAGAGTTAAAATATAATAAAATGTTGACAGTAACTGTTTCTTGCACTGGAATGCTGGCATTACTTTTTTTGCACTTGTGCAAGCAAACGTTGACTCTAAGATGGTGAACTTTTTAAGCGAAGCTTCTATACGGAAGTTCAGGCTCTCTATCCATGCTAAGCGTCAGTAGCGTTACACGATGACGTCATACACGATTTATATAGGTATACAAGGTGGCAGCTGCGGCGCCCTACGCTTTATACTATAAAGCTTCGTTTCTTTCGGACGTACCGAGAAGGCACTGTTTTTTTACTCTCCAACTGTGCATTAGTGCTTCTCTGCTTGCTCCTTGGAGAAATAAACGCATAACGGTAGTAGGTAATTCGTATGAACAAACTTACCACGAATTTCTATCTCTCATCCGCAATAACTATTACCGCAGCATCCTCAACATCTGCTGGAAATGTCTAACTCAGTGCATGCGCCACTAATTGTGTTTACGTGCTGCGATTCGATAGTACCACGAATACGGTAATTGGTTTTCCTTGTTCATTCCTGAAAACTGCACGTTTCATTTTTCAGAATGGATTGTTTACTTTGAGAAGCTTTCTGCCGTGAACACTTGCTTTGAACTAGCCTTAGTCTAGTGGTAACGGCCTGCCGATGATAATGTTCTGGCTTAAATTCCTAGACGTCTAGTAGATACTTCAATCCAATTTAACTTTTTCCATTCTCCACAAATAAGTAATATTAAAATTTTAGCCCTTTTGACGTCCCACTCCTGGGCCCGGGCCTCCCCTCAAAAGGAGGGGGATTCAGGCCATAATCCACCACGCTGGCCCAGTGCGGGTTGGCGGATATCACATGTCTTTCGAAAATTGGTTATACAAATCTTCTAAGACATGCAGTTTTCATCACGATGTTTTCCTTCACCGTAAGCAAGTGATAATCATATATAGAAATTATGATTCGCACATAGATTTCGAAAAATCCAGAGGTTCGAGCCGGGGTTTTAACCCGAGACCTGGTAGCCCGCAAGACGCGTGCTTAACCAATCGGCTATCACTGCTATAAGTAATACTAATTATATTTTTTTATAATTTCCAAGTTGTAGCCAATTAACTTCACTTCACATATACCGGCTGGCTTGACTAAGGTAGTACCGCCCTCTCACAGAAGATCGGCATTAAGTAAAGCAGGGTAGCTGACCACGGAGAAATTCCTACAATGACCGTTATTACCTGTCTCTGTCACTCCCGCGTAAATCTAATACGTCTCGCTCACACAGTTGCCGGTCACACGCAGTTCACGGCAACTGTGTGAGCGAGACGTATTAGATTTACGCAGGAGTGACAGAGACAGGTAATAACAGGTCATTGTAGGAATTTGTATTAGGCTTTGTAATAAGGGAATGTAAAAACTTTAAAAACGCTGCAACTAAAATTACCATGTTTAACACACTCGTTAGGAGCCACCTTGAATACTGCAGTGTTGTTTGGTCCCCTCACTATAAAGTACATATAGCAAGAATGGAACGTCTACAGAAACGTTGGCTTTGGCATTTATCATACAGTCATGGAATCGCAAACAAATATAAATCTTATCGAGAACGTCTTTTGCATTTTCGAATATACTCACTTGAGGACCGTAGAAAATATTTAGATTTACTATTTCTAAAAAAACTATGCACAGGCTTAATTAACTGCCCCAATCTGCTCAGCAAGGTTAGATTCAATATACCCACTAAAACTCCGAGATCGTGTAGGAAAAAGTTGTTCTCTCATCCGGTTTCACGCACTAATTTGAGGAAATTTTGTCCGTTACCTCGTATGTACTCATTGTATGAAGACTGTCAAAATGAATGTGACCTGTTTTTCACAGCAAATCTTAAACGTATTTTCCTTAGATAAAACAAAAAACGAAAAAAATCGCCACTTACTGTTTGTTACTTTTGCTTGGTTTTTGTGTTCCTTTATGTTAAGGAAATATTGTGTTAATATAATTTAGCCTTAAGTAGTTTACCTATTGTTATTTATGCATGCTGTGATTTCCTATAATTGACAGGACGCTTAGCTTAAAACCTATGCATGTTACCTTGTTATTTCACACGGTGTACTTGTTGTTGGAAATCCTAAATAAATAAAATAAAAAATGTACGAAATTCTTCGTGCTCAGCGACCCTGCTTTAGCTATTATATTATAGCTGCGTTTCATACGATGAGTGAGAGAGACTAAAGCCGAACCCCTCCCTACCCCCCTCACCATCTTATTCCCTACTAGCTGAGCCCGCGACTTCGCCCGCGTGGAATTTAACTTAACAATAAAGCCCGGTTCCGCGTTCTGAGCCCGCGCGTCAGGACCCATTTTTTTTTATTTTGTTTTTCTAAAATAAAAGTAGCCTCAGTTACTGCTCATAACATCAGCTATCTAACAGTGAAAGTCCCGTCAAAATCGGTCCAGCCGTTTCGGAGATACTCTTTGATTTCAAGTGTTTTTATTTTTTACGCGGAACCCTAATTGTTTTTCTAAAATCAAAGTAGCCTAAGTTACCCGCTATAAGATCAGCTATCTGCCAGTGAAAGTCCCGTCGAAATCGGTCCAGCCGTTTCGGAGATTACCCGGTACAAACACACAGACAGACAGACAGACAGACAAACAAAAAATTTTTAATTCGCGTTTTTGCTATAGGTATCGTATGTACTTTGATATGCACTTAGTGAAAAGGTGTTATTTTGATATTACAAACACACTCCAATTTTATTTATTTGTATAGAAGATGTATAGATCAGCTCGGCAACGTGCAAGCTACGGTACTTAACTACTTATCGTTATGAAGAGTCGTCCGCGGGCTTACCGACTATGTTACATCAAAATAACCATAGTGGTATTTGACGACCGCTTGGCACAGTGGTTCGAGCGTAGGCCGCTCGGCTCACTGCTTCGGGTGGTTGTGGGTTCGATTCCCGTCAGGGTAAATTTCGGAAATGGCCTTTTCGTAATTTTCCCTGGTCTGGGAGTCACTGGGACCGCCCCCAGTCCATTGTACGGTACCCATAGTACTAGCGTTGCTTAGTTTGGGACCATACAGTTGGTGTGTTCGTGTAGCGATATTTATTTATAATTTTTATTATTTATTCACTTTTATTTTCTTACAGACACCTAAGCTACATATGAATCAAGAAACGTTCAATTCTCACAACCAAGCAATTCATCTGATCTCGGCAGCCGTACAAGTTTCAGCGCTGAATGTAATTTTAAAATCCCCTATAAGCCAGTTCTAAAAGCTCTGTAATAACGTTGACGGCGCATTTTTTTTCTTCCAAAACAGTATTTCGATATAGCGCCGCAGTTAAGGCAGTTACGATGCAGAAAGATTTCCATTTCGCGCTTCGTCGCATTCGGCTGCGCATTAAAATATGCAGCCGGGCCGCTATTCTGTGGTGTTCAAGCTTTTTATGTGACTTTTATAAGATTTAAACGAGCCTTTTAAGTTAATCAATAAATAAACATCGGCATATACCATCTACCACTCAAACCAACCTGTAAACGCTAATTGTTAGCAACGGGCGAGCAATGCCTTTCGTATAACAAGGTTTTATAGGCTAGAGTGACTCCTTAACATCAGGCGGGTTGTACGTTTGTTTACCGCCGTTGTTTTATATATATGTATATACCAGCTGACCCGGTAAACAGTCCTTTGACATATAAAAAAAACAAAAAAAAATGTTGATCGATTCTCAGTCCTACCCGATATACACACAAAATTTCATGAAAATCGGTCGAGCCATTTTATAATATAAGATTATAATAATAAACATAGATTACACCACCAGGACTGCCATCAAATCACAAAAGGTAACAAACTTTGATCAAAAAAAAGGACCTATAAGCTACAGCAACTACTTAACATCAGGCAAGTTTGTTTGCCGCCTTTGTTTCATATAAGTACCTATATATTAAAAAATAATCAGATTGCACTACCAAGACCGCCATCAAGGTAATAAACTTTTTTAAATCAAAAAGTTAAGATGTTATACCGCAGCGGAATTGCAGAATAGGCGTTCGAAACAGCGCCGTTTGCACCTGTCGCACTAATGTATGTAGGTATTACGATACATGAAATTACAGGGATTTTATTATCTCGCATACCTTGCTGCCGAACAGCATTGGGAGAAATTGAATCGAGACCGAATAAATTTGAAAATATTTGAACTTAGAAGTAGGCAGCAGCAAGAGGTATTTATACCTACACCATACAAATCTGAAGGACAGATTCAGGAGTTCCTTATTGCAACTGTGCAACCTACTTTTCATTGTATATTTTTTTTAAGATTACTACAATGAGTTCCCGTTAGCCCCTCAAGCCAACCTCATACTTATGTTACATCTGGGCTCACGTCAATAGTTTCATGGCAGGATGGGGATCGAACCCGGAACCTCTCAGCAATGAGGGCAGCCCCTCTAACCACTAGGCTATTGACGGCTTAAATAAAGTAAATCATAATAAAGTTAATCATAGTATGTATTAAAAATATTTTTTTTGTGGATCCAACATCTGTAGTACCTACTAAAAAAACACAATCAACTATGTGGACTACCTAATACCTAACAATTGACAGGGAAAGCTGCGCGGGGTTTGGTCTGTTTTGACTACTTATTGTGCCTATATGAATATTTTATCTACATATTCTTCTTTACAAAATTCCGGTGTGTTCGTAATCCTTCTCCTAAACGGCTTAGGTAACCGATTTGATGATTGTTCGTGCTTACGGTCACCTGTGTGATTCTTAGCTGTAATAAGATCCTGTAGATGGCGCTGTTACAAAAGTTATCTTACAACTATACATTCGAACAAATAAAATTGTAGTGTCTGTTTGAAATATCAAAATGATCACGTACGATTTTTTAATTAAATATTTAATTTTGTTTTCCTGTCTGTTTGTTCTGGCTCATGTCCGAAACAATTGGAACAGTTTTGACGGGACAGGACAATGTTCACTAGCAGATGCCGATGTTATAAGGAGTAACATAGGCAGCGTTCCCACTACGCCGGACCGGCAGATCTGCCAGACACCGGACAGAGTGTTCACATTACATCGGATCCGGACCGGACTTGACTGTCGGAAGAAATTCAGACAGTCAAGTACTTTAAGTTTTTGTCTTTATAGACGTCTTCGGTCTTATCCCACAGAACAGGTCTCTCTTAGACAAGCGTAATTAAAGATTCTGCTTGAATATCCATGCTAAACGTCTACTTTTACCAGAAAATGCGAGCCGAATGACGTGAGTGGAACACGGGCGGGGCGAGGGGAGCACGAGCGGGGCGAGCGGGGGACAGATCAGAACAGAAACTC
The DNA here is from genome assembly GCA_918843915.1 of Notodonta ziczac. Classification (NCBI taxonomy): domain Eukaryota; kingdom Metazoa; phylum Arthropoda; class Insecta; order Lepidoptera; family Notodontidae; genus Notodonta; species Notodonta ziczac. The sequence continues at coordinate 9,064,398 of OU974050.1, read as the reverse complement.
GTTCACATTACTCCGGGCCCGGTCGTTCTACCGGCAATTCGTAGTGACAAAACGCTCGGTAAAAATGCCGGGCTCGGCAAAAATGCCCTTCCGGCAGATTTACCGGCGCGGCAGATCTGCCGGTCCGGCGTAGTGGGAACCCTGCCTTAGGCTATAAGTTTCAGGTGGGCGGAGCCGCAGACAACACCTAGCTTATATATATATATATATATATTATCTAAAAATGAATATATATTTAGGTACTTGGTCATTGCATCACACGTGAACGGATGGAGCGTATTCGCAAATTATTATTTTTTGTGTTTATTATTGGCAGGCGAAGGTTCTTATGGAAGAAAAATTAAGAAAGTTGAGCGGAACAATTCGAATTCAATATTCAAAGATAAGACAGGACAACATCTGTCGGGTCAGCTAGCGATATAGTAAACACAAATATTAACCTCAAAATTATCAAAAGGACTTCACCCTCGCAAAATGAAATGAGATAAAGAGCCCATTGAAATATTTCTTTAGCTGTATATAATTACCTGAGATACCGGATCATGATAAGAGAGGCGTAGCCGTTACCTAATTAGCGTGTTTTCAACGCTAACTAATGAAGGCACACAATTATGCTCGCTCCGGCAGGAAATCTTAAGCTTCAGGGCAAATGTTTATTTCTAAGAAAGTATACTAATTAGGGATCAAAGTTAGGGTTATTTTTTGTTATTTACACTGAGAAAGAAAAACAACTCATTATGTTGCAGTATTTGTGTATTTGTACTTCCTTGTATCCCTTTTTGTATTTTTTTACTAAATATTTAAGATTTAAGGGTTGCTTAATTTATGCTGTGCTTACAAAAATATAAAAACAAATAGGTACCTTCTAGTAAGTACAAAAATAATTTGTTGTCGTAATTTTTGTTCTAAGAACAAACCTTGTAGGTACCTTATAAAAAATACCACTGACTGACAGACAGACTAAAACTAAACTAAGTACTTGGTTAAAAAATCAAAATCCTTTGCCATATTGTATGCTTTTAGAAGCATGTGTGAGACGCATTATAGACGGCTATAGTGAATTATAAAAATACCGCTCAGAATTAGATATCGGTAGATACCTGTACTTGGAGGATTTGAATATTTTGCAAGTTCCTACCTAGGTACTAGTCAAAGCTCGTGGTTGGAATGTTTGGCTGATTAACCATGAAGTAATAGTAGGCAGATGCTGGATGCGGCAAGCTGAAGACAGGGCGCTATGGCGCTCATTAGAGGAGGCCTTTGTCCAGCAGTGGACAAGCATAGGCTGATGATGATGATGATGATGATGATGAAAATCACCCTGCAAGGAATACGTCTCATTACTAGTAGCCCCGTATACCTTGTGTCTACCTGCTTCGACCAATGGGATCGCCTCATTCCCTCAGCTTCAACCAGCTTAGCTCAAGTTGACAGGCAATGAAACAGTTATATTGGTTGAAGCGGGCACGCCCAATACAAAGCGAAGCCAAGCAGTCCCTAAATGTTCGTTATTTAAATGGCTACGGAACCCTACATTGTACAGGGCCCGATACTCTCTTGACCGATTTTTTAATCAATTTTCGTACTCTCTGTGTGTGTATTAGGACCATTTTCATTAATCGCCAATCATTTTATATTCAAGAATCCGGTCATGGGTGGGATAATTTAGCAAAATTTATGCACTCAACTCAAAGGTTAGTGCGCGCATAAATAATTTGGTTGATTGTTCTCATAGGTCTGTAATAATCTTATTGCAAAGATTTTAATAATCACTTATAGTTAAAGAGTCAATAGCAAGAGAGTGCCTTTCCAAACAGTTTGTATCAATTATATTTATTATACTAGCTGTGCCCGCGACTTCGTCCGCGTGGAATTTAATTGACAAAGTTTCATACAAACTTTCATCCCCTGTTTTATCCCCTTGGGGGTAGAATTAATCAAAATCCTTTCTTAGCGGATGCCTACGTCATAACATCTAACTGCATGCCAAATTTCAGCCCGATCCGTCCAGTGGTTTGGGCTGTGCGTTGATAGATCACTATCTCAGTCAGTCAGTCAGTCAGTCACCTTTGAGTTATATATATTTAGATAGATTAAGGATTTAATTCTAAAACTATTAGCTTTGGAGGAAACTTGAAAAACAATAGGTGTTATAGGGATACAGCTGTTGACAGATTTCATAAGTCTACAAAACCTTCAGTACTCCAACTGTCCCACACGGCCGATAGTTTTATATATACAAAGTTAAGTTGCAAAAAAAATAGTTTCCCTAGTATAATATGTATGTCTCAAAAAACAGAGTTTAATCTGCAAAACGCAATTTCATGTAATTTCGGACTCTTGGACTTAAAGCACGTCATATATATTATTTGACGGCCGCTTGGCGCAGTGGTTCGAGCGTATGCCACTCGGCTCACAACACCAGGTGGTTGCGGGTTCTATTCCCGTCCTTTTTTATTTTGCCCTGATCTGGGTGTCACTTGGATCGCCCCAAGTCCATTGTATGGTACCCATAGTACAAGCGTTGCTTAGTTTGGGACCATGCGGTGTGTTCATCCATATTTATTTATATTTTGGAGATTTGTATTAACAAAGTTAAGGTGCGTTCGAGACCCATTAACAAAATGAAAAAATAATTTGTGATTAGCGAATCATTAAATCAAAATACACACTGCTTTAAAATGCTTATTAAAACACGACATTTCAAGAAGCAGGCTTATATTTAAAACTATTCATCAATAAACATCGCAAAAGGTCAAACGTTATTATTATTAAAGTTTTATGAATAATGAGTAAGATGATTCTGCAATTTGCATTGACGCTATATGAATATGTATGTGAAATTATTGGCGAAATAAAAGGATATGTGGAGGTCGAATGTAAGTAACAGTTTGTACCGCAAGGTTACAACACGGTGTAGAGTAGGTAGGTGTTATACTTGTATACAACGTATACAAACGGTGTAGAGAATGTACAGAGGATAGTTTTATCTACGAATTTCTAATTAATAATATTAATAATTGAAATTATGTGTAGGTAAATCTGACAAGTCTCTGGTAGCTTCCTATCTAATAATTATCTACATCACTAGCTGTGCCCCGCGACTCCGTCCACGTGGAATGTGGACCACCCTTAACATTTAGGGGTATGAAAAATAGATAGTAGCCGATTCTCAGACCTACCCGATATGCTCACAAAATTTCATGCAAATCGGTCGAGGCGTTTCGGAGGAGTATGGTAACTAACATTGTGATAAGAGAATTTTATATAAAACTAGTTGCTGCCCGCGACTTCGTCCGCATAGACTTAAGTAAAGTATTCTTTGTGTTAATCCAGGTTATAAACTATCTGTGTTCCAAATTTCATCCAAATCCGTTTAGTAGTTTTTGCGTGAAGGAGTAACAAACATACATCCACACTCACAAACTTTCGCATTTATAATATTAGTAGGATATAAGATAATGAAAACGGCATCTAATAAAACTGTAACGTTTCGTACGATTAGTGAGTGAGACGGAAGCCCAACGACCCCTATCCCTTTCCCTTTCTCAATCCCACTACACTCCAGGTCATCAACGAGCGAGCAAAGCCATTGGTATTGCAAGCATCTGTAGGCTACGGTTACAGCTTAACATTAGGAAGGTCGTACGCTTGTTTGCTTGCTTTGTTACTTAACAAAAAACAATGAGTTGGTATTCTTTTTTTGTTGAATTTTAGCAAGTTTATCACAGTAAGTATCAATTGACTGACTGATGTCAGAAATATTTCGATTGATTCCCAACATCAGTTGGCACTATACTTAGAATAATAATAATTTGGGCCTTCTGATGTTACTCTCCTGGGCACGGGCCTCCCCTTGCTACGAAGGGGGTTCATGCTGTAATCCACCACACTGGCCCAGTGCGGGTTAGCGGATTTCACATAATGTCTTTTGAAAATTATTTGGATTTTCTAAGGCAACCCATGTTTTCCTTCAGCGTAAGCAAGTGATGATCAATAGAAATTATGATTGGCATATAGATTTTGAAAAACCCATAAGTGCGAGCCGGGGTTTGAACCCAGGACCTGGTGGCCGCCAGACGCGTGCTTAACCAATCGGCTAACCTTAGCACGTAATCATATCTCAAAAATAACAACTACTTTTCCATACAAGCTACTCGCAATATATACACGGCTTTCAATTTTTTTTTAAACGTAGCAATCAGCGATCATGAATGTGCCAGCATTAAAGGTAACCGGTTGTATTAACGCTCTGAATAGGCAATTTGGATTGCACCCCTTAAAGGGGGGAAGGTTTTTCCAAAGCCCCATCGAACCTGGCTAATGAACCCGAATGGCTTTGTGATGAGATAGGGGCTTTCATTGGATCACATTTACGTTTTCAACTCTACTGCGTCGGTATAAGGGATATTATGATAATTCGTTCTTGTTCTGCGGTTCCTTTTATCAATTTGTGATTTTTAACGAATACAGGAAGTATGTAGGGTAATGTTGGTGGCAAATTATCGCGGAATTGTCAGCATTTTATTAATGGATTATGTAAATCAAAATAGTAGATTTTACGTACCTAAACCATGGTAACTTCTTTTTTATGTAACAAAGTCGGCGAACAAGCGAACGATCCTCATGTTAAGCAGTTACCGGAGCCTTTAGATGCTTGCAATACTAATGGCATTTCTCGCACGTCGCCGACCGAAGGATAGTGGGGTAGAAGGACAAGGACGGAGGGAGGGGGATTGGGCTTTCAAGTCTCTGACTTAACGTATGAATCGCAGCTATAACAGCTACTTAACGCTGATCTTCTGTGTGAGGGTGGTACTACCCCTGATCCTCTCCATCCTAAGGTTGCCTGGTAGAGATCACTTGTAGTAATAAGCCCGCCCATTTTCCACTTCTGTGTAAATCCTACTAATATTATAAACGTGAAAGTTTGTGAGTGTGGATGTATGTTTGTTACTCCTTCACGCAAAAACTACTGAACGGATTTGGAGTAAATTTGGAACACAGATAGTTTATAACCGGGATTGACATAATATAGGATACTTTTTATCCCGATACCTTTTATCCCGAAATTTTTGTTACTTTAAATACTACGCGGACGAAGTTATGTAATAATTTGTAAATTTTTGTTTTCTAGTGGTGGTTTAATAAAGAGTTATCTATCTATCTACCCTGGTCGAGCTACTTAGCTCTACCACCGTAAATACGTACATACCTATACATTAACGGCACATAAACATAGACCAGTAGCGACGCAAAACAACACCTTGGGTGGTAATGATTTGAACTCATTTTAAGTTTGCCGGTGTATTTACGTGAGGTAGGCACCTAACCCAGGTAATGATCCGTAATAATCGTAATGAAATAAGTTGCTACATAAGTACAAAACGTGTTGAAGTTTCACACTCAATGTTCAATATACTTGAAATGATTGCATTGGTTGTTTCAGATATCCGAAATCATAAATTGGGAACAAGTACGGTAGCTGATATTCCGGTGTAATTAAAACATACGATACGTAAAGTAAAGGCATAGGAAACAGAGCAACCTGCATCCTCCAATATTCAAAAAAGATTGTATAAATATTGCATATTAGGTACTTGAGATATCACCAATACTTAGAACTAGTCTTAAGCGCGAAATAAAAAATAAAAAAAATCGATCAAATTCAATTTAATTCCATTCTATGCCTGATACGCATCCAAGCTCCTCTTAAGTATAATGTCGGACTTTTGAAACACATTGTATAAGCAGGCACTTATCAAGTAATATTGGATAACTTAGAATAAATGTGTATGAATAAATTTGTAAATGTTCTGTATGTAGGTACTGTACCTATTGAATAATGGTAGCAATCGAATATGGTTTTTATGGACTGTCGAAACTTAGGTAGCTACTGCTTATTATACCTAACTAGAACGACATAGCTCGTATTTTTGTGGATAAAACCCACTCACGTTGACAAGTACAAACTTCTGAGACACAAATGCGAGAAAAGTTAACAACACCATGTTTCTATCACGCGTCTTCTACTTGCGATAGACGCTTGCGTTATTTCAGTAGCGCAAGAAGACGTACCTATACGTCGAAGCAAGCTCATGACGCATGTTTGAAGGCGGGATATTAAACAAGTAGCTTTTACCCGCAACTCCCCTGGCGTATTTATTATCAGGTTGTTGATAACAGTGTCACGTGAACCTGGTGTACTAACCACCCAAGTACCATGGATACGAAAAATAAATCATTAAAGTTGGCCCAGCCATTTGGGAATTACGAAATTGAATTTTATTTAAAGGTAACTTATGACGTATTTAAGGGCCTGTGCACACAATGTTTTGATTAACGCGCCGTCGACGCGTGCTTTAGAAACGTGCGCGCTTTTATCCTACAAAGGTCTACAGGCTGCATCTGACTCGCGTGCGTATCGCGTCTGTATAGCTACAACCGCGCGTCGACAGCGCGTTTAAAAACCGTGGTGTGCACAAGCCCTAAGTAGGAATAATAGCAAATGAATGAACAAATTAATGCCGCCATTGAAAGCATCAGATTTATGTAACCGGCATCACAAATTCGTTCAAAGAGCAGATCGGGATGGCATGATTGAATTTGTATAATTTTCATGATGAAAGCGGATTTGTGTGCCGCCGCGGCTCAGCCGCATCCGGCCGCGAGCGCTGTTTATGCTGATGTGGATTAGAGCTGTTCATACTATTGGATATTCAATAGTGGACTTAGCCGTATTGATCATTGGCTAAGTTCGTGTAATAATCAGGCTTTTAAAGGACGTGATAGTCATCTCTAAGCACAATATGTTTAATGGCGTGTTAGTAAACGATAAAAATGATGAATTTACTAGAAAAAAATAACATGATGAGTTTCGTTGTAAAAGCTGACTTATTATGAAGTCACTCACTGCCAACTAGCTGAACCTACTAACAACAAATATTTATACCATCAGATTTTTATGGAGTTGGCATAAGCCTACTGAGATAAAGATAACTTTAGTGCCTACTTGTATAAAGCGCCGTACATCTTTGAATAAGATCTTATATACTTACTTTAATATATAGGTAGGTAGTTATCTAGATTAACGTTTTTATTGAAATTAAATAAGTACTTAACATTAAGATAGAAGTTATAAAACAGGAATAAACAACAGTCTTACCTACAAATTAAAAGTGTTTTTGGCTTGTAACTGAATAGACTTGCGGTATATAAATACAACCTTATTCTCGTAGTTAGGTAATAAGTGCTCTATTTTCACACACAGGTACCTTGAACTTAAACTCTTTTGAAACCTTTTATTTAACTTGCAATGTATGATGGTTTGGGTGGAATCTTGCAACTGAATTAAAATCAGTTATCTTTAACCGATTGAGCAGAAATTTTGGTATACACGCTTATTTTGGACGACAATGCATGCTTAGTTATATGACGTCATTCTAATTCCAATATGGCGAATCATTCAAGATGGTGGACTAGTTATTTTTTCTGGACTACCACAGTATGGGTATCAAATGGAAGGGAATGCTGAGCAGAATACGAAAACTAAAAATAAAAAAATAATTAATGGTAACAAATACTAAATAGCTTTTTAAACCATTAATTTATTTATGTACTTTGTCCTTAACTAATCATACCGATTCGGTGATGATATCGATATATTTAAGGAATATCGATATAAACTCATTGACCTCTCGCTACCAGGCACCTATTCGGAAAATGCAAAAACTGTTTTGAATAGCCAATCTTCAGTCGGACGGTACGGGGCAACGGATTTCATTCCTGCCCCATTTGTATTTAAACGCGTTCTTAATGAGGATATACCGGTCTCGATATTAGATCAACGGATTTCAATTTAGACTTTATTGAATTGATTGGATGCCTTTTACCGATGCTATTTGATTCTACGGTAATTTATTCAAAATAAGTTGGTTTTAGAATGCTCTTCCGCAAGATATTTCTTTGCTTATTCGGCATTTAACTATTTTTAGATGCCGAAACCCGCTTATCAACATTTCAGGAGCTACGAAACAAAATCGTAATACACCTACAATTATTATTTTCATATAACAAAGTCGGAAAACGAAGTGTAGCAGAGATGCGAATGTTGAGATGGATGTGTGGTGTAACAAGGATGGATAAAATTAGAAATGAGTATATACAGGCTTCCCCTGATAGTAGTGCCGGTGACGGAGAAAATAAAGAGCGGAAGGTTAGCGTGGTATGGACATGTTATGCGAAGAGAGGATGATCATGCGGTCGATGGGTATGATAGTGACCGGTAGTCGGGGTAGGGGACGTCCTAAAAAGACGTGGATGAACTGCGTGGAAGAGGGTATGAGCGAAAAGGGAGTGAGTGCAGAGATGACGGATGATAGGCTCGAATGGAAGAAGAGAACGTGCTGCGCCGACCCCACCTAGTGTGGGATAAGGGCAAGGTGATCGATGGAACAAAGTCGGAAAACAAGCGTACAAGCCGCCAGATGTTAAGTAGTTATCTTAGCCTATACGTGCTTACAATACCAAAAGCATTCTCGCACGTCGCCAACCTGGAGAGGAGTGGGACAGAGAGAGCGGATTGGACGGGTATTGGGATACCGGCTCTCTCACTCATCGTACAAAACGCAGCTATAATAGCTACTTTACGCCGTTCTTCTGTGGGCGAGTGGTACTACCCGGGGGAGCCAATGCGTATATAATCGGCTCTACCACGGTTTTGTTAAGAGTCAAACTAAACATTTTTTTTTCTCAAAATCGCAGTCAAAAGGTACACAGGTAAAAGCTAGAACCATGGGTATATATCTTAATTTAATACATCCTTTCCCAAAGTGGGCGATAACGCCCCCTTGTGGGCGCTGCAGACCTAAAGGGGGGCGGTAAGAGACCCAGAAAAAAATAAGGGCGTCGTGTAGCTCACAATAATCAATTAATTTAATTTCACGTTATAGTGGTTTTTAAGTAACTGAAAACATGAGGGCCCTAAAAAATAATTTATTCTCAAAGTGGGCAGTATACAAAATAAGTTTGGGAACCACTGATTTAATAAATTGTTTGTCTCATGTTAATTTAGTAGATATCTTAATATCTCTATTTAGGGGAGTCACGTAGGCCGACGGGGCGTGAGATTGAATTCACAATATAGAGCTTAGCGAGAGTTAATTGCGGGATCTGAGGCTAATCCGGCGTCGCGTCTATGACGTCACCAGACCACTGTAGAGTTCATTTAAATCGATGGATGGGTGTCTACTTGATGAATTTTATAATTATAGCGACTGAATACTTCAGTATTCAGTCGTAAGATCAATGTCAGTAGAAATCGTGAAGCTCGTGTCAGCAAAACGTTAAAGCGGAGCGTTTGAAACGTAATCGCGAGCGTTTGCTTTTCTATTACGATTTGAGTAGCTACCGTGGTTAGGGCCCAGGTGGTACACACTAGTTTGCCGAGATTGTTCTGTAAAAACAATACCGTAAGATTGCGGTCATCTCAGCTAAGACTATATGAGAAACAAAGTATATACCTACACCTACTTACAGCTGACACACAAAGGCTTGATTAAACTGCGAAACCCAATCTGGCTAGAATAAGGCACTATTTCTTGTCAGACCCCCGGATACAAAGAAATATTGTCCTTTTAACCTGATTTAGGAACAAAGAATGAACAGTCAGAACATTTAGGTCACGCCGATATTGTCTACAGCATTTTCTTTGTTCTATATCGTATCTATATATCTTATTAGTTTGTGCCCACGACTTCGTCCGCGTAGACTTAAGTAAAGTATTCTATGTGTTACTCCAGGTTATAAACTATCTGTGTTCCAAATTTCATCCAAATCCGTTCAGTAATTGTTGTGTGAAAAAGTAACAAACATTACTTTCATCCACACTCACAGACTTTCGCATTTATAATATTAGTAGTACTTCTTTTCAATAAATAGGTATGTAAGTCTACTATATAAAAATAAGTCGGGTTTTCCTTCCTGACGCTATAACTCCAGAACGCACGAACCGATTTCCACGGTTTTGCATTCGTTGGAAAGGTCTCGGGCTCCGTGAGGTTTATAGCAAATAAAATTCAGGAAAAATTGAACAGAAAAGCGCATTCCACGCGGACGGAGTCGCGGGGCACAGCTAGTATTTTATATAAATGAATTATGCCACTACGTACTAATATATATTGATGGGTAAATAGGTATTTATGTTATTAATTTATTTTCTGTTTTTACCCGCCTCCAGCAAAGTTAAAAGGAAGGGTAATGACTTTGTATAACGTATTCGGCAAACTAGCGTACGACCCACCTGATATTAAGCAGTAATCTTAGCCTATAGATGCTGCAAGTACCAAAAGCACGTTGCCGAGCTGGAGGCGAGTAGGATAAGTATAAGAAAATGGAAACGTAATAAATTGGTAGCGAGTTTTTGGCGAAATATGCCTTAGTCAAATAGCAAAGGCGTCAATAGCCTAGTGGTTAGAGGTGCCGCCCTCGTAGCTGATAGGTTCCGGATTCGATCCCCATATCGGCCATTAAAATATTGACGTAAGTCCACTCCTAAGCCAATTATTAGCTTAGCTGGAGGGGCTGAAGGGAATACTTGAGATGTGATAATGTCAAATTGCATCTTTGTTAACAATAAAAAACCACCGCACGTTTGTCTGTACATTTTAAGTAATTAAGTACGTCCCTGTTTAGGGTTTTCTTAAATTCTTTATTAATAATTATTATTTTTATGGTATACGGTCATAATGAGGTCTGATCGGGCACTCCCGAAACTGTGAACTATTATTTCAATTGTAAGTACCTACTTATATTAATAACTAGCTGTGCCCACGGACTTCGTCCGCGCAGTACTTAACGTAACAAAAATTTCGGGATTATCGGGATAAAAAGTATCCTATATGTTAATCCCGGTTATAAACTATCTGTGTTCCAAATTTCATCCAAATCCGTTCAGTAGTTTTTGCGTGAAGGAGTAACAAACATACATACATACATCCACACTCACAAACTTTCACATTTATAATATTAGTAGGATATAACATCGAATAGTTACATACCGTACGTATTACCTACATTAAGCTTGATATTACACATGAAATAAAGTCTAATGCATCACACTTCATGAATTATGCGCAGGTAATAACCCGCCCTCGTACAATGAGTGCACATAAATTTACGTAGCTGGCTTAATATAATTTTTCTTAACTTCGCAAGAAAACAATGTTACCGTGTAGAGTCATTCATTTCAAACACTCATATTTAGAACACATTTAATATTTCGAATATGATTTTAAAATATTTTTTCAATTTTATATAGTTTCTTTTTTGTTACAAATTGGGTATAGTCTCCTCTCATATTAAATAAAAGAAAATAATATGAAAGAAAATTGTATTTTCACATTCAAATACTTAAAAGATAAATCTCGGAAGGGAATTGCATAAAACACCGTAGAGAGCCCATAAAGAGGCCAATAACGAAAGGAAAGTAGCAGTGCTGGGCTCACGGCGGAAACATTATAAATCATGCTGCACAATGGGGGTGGCAGAGGAACCATTGTTTTGTATGCGCCGTCACCACCATAACTTGAATTACAATAAGGCATTGTGTATCAAAAATTGATGGTGTCCTCATTTTTGGGGGAATCTCCCCTCTCCCTGTGCATTTTTCTCTATCCTGTATGGTATGTAAATTTATTTGGTAGAGTCAACGATAGTTATACATGAATTTGCATATTATATAATAAATAATCACCTATTATTCATATTATTCCATTTATTTATTTTATAAAATTTATATTTTTAAATCTATATAAAAAATATCTAATCTAAATAAATTTAAAAATATAAAAAATTGTTTCCCACCGGCATCGGGAACAGGGTCGTAGTTACCGGCGGTCAAGGCTCCAGGGAGAACAACTTCCTCACTATTCGAGCCGTCTCTAGGAGTACTGCCTTCTGGATCTGACCCTTGATCCAGTTGCCTAACGAGCCTCCGTCGAGGCTCTTGCCAATTATTTTTAACTATATTATTATTAACTCAACAAAACAAGATATGTGGAGAAGTTTAGTGGAGGCCTTAGCCCATAAATGGCACAATTAAGCGGTCTCAAATACATTATAATTATTATATTTATACAATAGCACAGTGGTGTAATTATTATCTCTACCTGTTATCGCTTCTTCTATAAAAATAAACAGCTGACGTTGACTGTAAGATGGGGGCGGCGCGAAGACACTACTGAAAAAGGGCATAGCGCCCTGATGCACTATCCCCGCTTCGCCCCAACAACAACACTGGAGGGACCGCGCGAAGAACCACTTGATGATGTCTGTAAGATATTTCAAAACCAGTTTTTACTACATTTTTATGGTCATGATATCGAATAACACTCGCTTTAAAGACAAACCTTTAAAGTCCATATTACAAAAGTTGGAATAAATTTAATGTTGTAACAATGTCGCAATCATGTATTGGCGACTATTGACAGTTCGTTGTCACCATTGCCTTTTATGATCCCATGAATAATAGATTAGATTAGATTAAGCATTAGGCCAGAAGCCTAAGAGGTCATAGCTAGTTAACTAAAGCGCAAAATCACGAGGTCAATCTATGTTCATCAGGTTCACTACCTATTGCACGATTTCGGCCGTCTGGGGGATGAAGACCAGGTCGTCCTCCCTTTAGCGCCTGTGACCCGGCAAGTCAATGCCGGGCTGTCAGCCGGGGCGTCTCGGAGCATTTCAATAGACCCGTGGCACCCCACTGCATGGCGGAGGGTACACCGTTAGTTTTAGAGGGTAGTCTGCGCCCTTCTGGCGCAGGGACTCCCACATACCCCTCTCGTCTCCCCCGAGGCGGGAGAGGACCCATAAAGGGTTTTCCAAGGGAAAAAAAAAGATCCGTTCCGCTTTGTTATTATTATACTAGACTGGCTGACCGGCACTCGTTGTGATCTCCTACCTAGAACTCAATTGCAGCGACACCTACAGGTTGTAAATATAAACCACCAAGGAACCCACTTAAATACGTGCAAAATATTTCATTAAAATCAGTTGAGCCATTTTCGAGTTTTTACGATATTAACATACGGAAATTTATTTTTGAAGCGAAGCTTCTATACGGGCGTTCGGGGCGCTCGCCGCGCGGGGTCTCTATTCATGCTAAGCGTCAGTAGCGTTACGCGATATATAGGTATACAGAGTGGCAGCTGCGGCGCCCTACGCTTAATACTATAAAGCTTTGCTTCTTTCGGGCGTCCCTAGACGGCCCCTGTTTTTTTATCATATACTTTTATATAGGTTTATAGATTTTTATTGACTACCATTATAATAAAACATAAATTAATGTAGCCAGACTTACATACCACATGTGTGGTACTAAACTAGTACAATGAACGGGGGTTGAACCCAGTAATACCCAGATTAGGGGCAAATTACCATTTCCTATTATGTTGTCCAATGGAATTCAACCAAAAAAATTCAACTAACTCAAAGTGTGTGTTACTATTTCTAATAAGGAATTATAACTCTAAATTGAAAATTTAAAAACCCCCGATGCGATGACCTGTTCATCAAATGTATAATTTACCTAGTTCTTCCAAATAATGATGTTAGCGCGATTTGCGTAGCTCCCGTAGCTCAGTATCCATAGCTCATCTCGCAAATTCATCTGGTACAACTAGTTTCGATGCCAGATTATGAAAGCACCATTAAATCATTTGTTTTGGCTTCCTCATTTATAATCTAAGATGTACAATAATCAACAGAAAATCTGTGTAAAAGTATGAGACATTATTTTGTTATGACATTATAATAATTGACATTAGAATAGACAACGAATCTAAATATTGATGTCACGGAGGTTTTATTCCTAGTAAAATATTATCAATTATGATTCAATTTGATGTAATAACTCTGGTTGAGGTAGACGGGAGCAGCCTAGGGGAAGAATTTTCAATAACGCTAAAATTATTTTAAATTAGATTAGTTTTTTTATATTCTTTGTCAATAGCGGAGCAACGCCCTCTAGAATTATTATAGCGTAATATTCCATGACCATTAACAAACCAAACAAAATTTAACGCATGCGCGTATCCATCATTTGAAACGTGACTTATGGAACGTCTTTAGTTCATACACAAATCTCAATAAAATTGATAAAATATTCATTTTTTTCAGAATCAGGGAAACTTTTCAAATTTATAATATTGTAAAAAGCCAGTTCAGACTATTACGATCATTTAAAAATATAATAAATCTAAATCCAATCATCTCAAATTTCGACTGGATTCGAGCCGAGGGAATTGGTTTTGGCCATGAATGTGGCTTTTTTAACCTACAAAAGAGCTGATGATCTTCAAACGGCTAAACGGATTTTCATGAAACATAGCTAAGAACACTCTCGATCAGAATACCTATCTAACAAACGAAACAAAATTGAAATCGGTTCATCAGCTTGGGCGCTACGTTGCCACAGACAGACACACAGATCCACAGATACACAGATACACATGTTAAACTTATAACACCCCTCGTTTTTCGTCGGGGGTTAAAAATACTTAAGAGGTTCAAAAATAAAACCAAAAAGATCTTGTCGATAATCCTAATTAATCCATTTTATTTCAATATCGAGTCATTCAATTATTAAAAAAAATTGTCTCAAGTTTTATTGGAATTTGCATTATATTTTTCACTAGCTGTGCCCGCGACTTCGTCCGCGTGTAATTTAATTGAAAAAAAATTGGGATTATTCATTCCCAATTTTATCCCCCTGGGGGTAGAATTAATCAAAATCCTTTCTTAGCGGATGCCTACGTCATAATATCTACCTGCATGCCAAATTTCAGCCCGATCCGTCCAGCTGTTTGGGCTGTGCGTTGATAGATCACTATGTCAGTCAGTCAGTCCGTCAGTCAGTCAGTCAGTCAGACAGTCAGTCAGTCAGTCACCTTTGAGTTATATATATTTAGATGTATCGAACAAAGGCGATAAACAAAAGTACGACCCGCCTGCTGTACGTTAAGCAATTACCGTAGCCAATTTTGAATACCTACGTAGGTAGGTATGCACCTATTACTATTTAAAATATTCAATTTTTTTATTATTCACCTTCTTATCTAACATATTATGTCAATTAAAAATAATTATTTCAATCTTGATACCTGTATTCAGCGGTGACAGTATGCTAATATGGACGATAAAATACCAAGTTTTATCTATTAAAAACCAGTCCATTACTATGGGGAGATATTTGGGTATTTTAACTCGTTTTATTTAATATGTAACTAAGGAAAAAAAATCATTACGAATTAATATTTATTACATCTTACAAAGTGGTATTTGATGCCGCTATGCAAATAGATTCATGTTCCTATTCGTGGATGTTTTAAACGTTATGTTACAATTAAATAATATAAACTGGTTGCCATGGACACAGCAACATGGAAACGAAAAGGCGAGGCCTTTACCCAGGAGTGGGACAGTTTTACTGGCTAATAAATAAAAAAATGTACGCATTGTTTTTTCCAAATTTCATTTGACATCTTTTCATCATAGTTGAATATACCAAAATATACTTTAGACCAACCATGAGTAACGGCCAGTTTCTTCATTGCAATTCACAGCGAAAGTAACATATTAAAGTAAAAGTAACAGTTCAATTAGCCTAAGGTACATACTTAGTAAATTAATTAGATAAATCTATTTATTCATTTTTTTATTGTTGTTGTCGGTCGGGCCTTGCCTTAGGTACTGTCAAGATATTTCTTTTAATTGATTATATCCATAAAAGAGAGCTTTTTTAATTATGTCATGCTTAATTGTTGTTTATAAATATTTAATTGGATAACAGAATCCGTCTATTCTGTTGATTCCATTCGTCAACAAAATAAGAATAATGTATTTTCGTTTTTTATATTTAGTCTGGTTACCTCTAACATATAATCGTTCCAATGAAAGTGAGTTCTCCAAGGTGACCCGGTGTGTTCGTAGACCGGGTCCAGACTCCTCTCTGTCGGGTCGTGGGTCAAAGTGTTTGTTCAAGATTCGTTACTAAAGCTCCGTTCACATCACCGTGAATATTTGTTTTGTTCCATATAAATATTCAAAAATCAAAAATAATGTTCTGTACATATACTAGGTGAAACAAAAAGGGTATACTATTTTTTTCAAAACTATTTTTGTAATTCTAAAACTATCAGCTTTGGAGGAAACTTGAAAAACAAAAGGTGTTGTAGGAATACAGCTGTTGACGTATTTCACAAGTCTACAAAACCTTTAGGACTTCAACTGTCCCACAAAGCCCATAGTTTTAGATTTACAAAGTAAAGTTACAAAAAAAATAGTATACCCTTATTGTTTCACCTTGTATGGTACTAATACACAAATATTATGCTACATGGTACGGGATGTACTTTTTAAATAACGACATGATACTTATTATCACAAGAGAATAACTTTTTCATACAATACAGCCAAAATAAATCTACAGATTAAAACAGAAAGGGTATACTTTTTTTTTCAAAACTTAACTTTGTAATAATAAAACTATCAGCTTTGGAGGAATATTGAAAACTAAAAGGTGTCAAAGGATTTCATTAGTCTACAATACCTTTAGTATTTCAACTGTCCCACAAAGCTGATAGTTAGTTACAAAGTTAAGTTGCATAAAAATAGTATATCCTTTCTGTTCCAACTAGCATAATAAATAAAATAAAATAAAAAAGCTTTTTATTCCACATCCATGATCCAAGTTCTTTTGGTTAGTAAATTACTTAATTAAAAGGAAAAAAAATAAAAAATAAACAAAATAATAATAACAAAAGATAAAGGAGAAAAAAAAAATTAGTTTGATGGTTGTTAGTCTTATTTTCTATTTTTCCCAGCGATGTGGACCCCTTACTGGGTAAAAGCCTCCCCCAGTCTCTTCCACTGGACTCTGTCCTTCGCTACGTCCATCCATCCTGTTCCTGTCGCGGCCGTTATTTCGTCCGCCCATCGCCTCCTTGGTCTACCAACGCTTCTCTTTCCGATGGGTCCTGCCCATTCTGTAGTTTTAATAGTCCAACGTTGGTCTCTAAGCCTCGAGATGTGGCCTGCCCATTGCCATTTTAACTTAAGAGCATATTGGATAGCATCTGTGATTTTTGTTCTTTTTCTTATTACATCGCTTCTGATTTTGTGTATTTTCTTTATGTTCAGAATGCTCCTCTCCATAGCTCTTTGACAGGTGACTATTTTATTCCTGGTTTTGGATGAATAGACCCAGGTTTGGCATCCGTAGGTTAGGCAAGGTAGGAGACAGGTATCTATAACAATTTTTTTCATACATAGTGAGAATGCACCTTTAAGAATTTCTTTATGTGCCCAAAATTTGTTCCAGCTTAGTGTAATCCGTCTACTGACTTCTTCTTCGGTGTTTTCGTCATTAAATGATACTTGCTTGCCGAGATATATATAGTTACTTACATACTCAATTTCTGTTTTATTTAAAAATATTTTCTTTTGCTTGCTGTTTGTCATTACTTTTGTTTTGCTTATATTCATTTGCAGACCAACTTTTTGACTTTCGGAATCTAATGAACATATCATTCTTACAAGTCCACTACTAGATTCAGCAAATAAAGCAATATCATCAGCGAATCTGAGGTGGCTCAGGTATGTATTTGCTATTTTGATACCTTCCTCTCTCCAATTCAATTCTCGAAATACGTTCTCTAGGATTGCAATGAATAGCTTAGGTGATAAAGGGTCACCCTGTCTGACGCCTCTGCCAATTTGTATTACATCACCTCTTGACTCCAGCCTTAGTCTACTTATACTATTTTGATATATGCTTCTTAAAATGCTGCTGTATTTTTGGTTGACTCCACATGAGTCCAGCGCTTTCCAGATAGCATTATGTGATATGCTATCAAATGCTTTTGTGTAGTCTATAAAGGCTATGTACAGGGGCCTGTTGAACTCTTTATACTTCTCTATTATCTGTTCCACGGCATGAATATGATCTATCGTAGAGAATCCAGAGCGAAAACCAGCCTGCTCTACTGCTTGCAAGTTGTCAATCAGAGGGCTTATTCTGTTTAGTAGTATTGAGGAAAAGAGCTTGTATATACTTGAGAGTAGGCTAATTGGTCGGTAGTTACTTATGTCGAGAGGTTCCCTTTTTTATAAATCAATATTATATCCGAGATGTTCCATTGTTTTGGTACCACTCCTGTGTTTATTACCATATTAAACAGGTGGGATAATGGTAAGGCCAGTAGCTTGGCCCCCATCTTTAAAGCTTCATTATTTATACCGTCTGGTCCAGGACTTTTTTCGGATTTTAATCTTTCAATGTGTTTAAGTATTTCGTTCAACTAGCATAAGTATAATTAAATAAGGTCATATTTTAGAAATATAGTAGATTTCTACAGTATACTATAGTAGATTTTACAATAACTAAATTATAAAGATAATGTACCTCCCTAACAAAAAAAAATATAATGGCTTTCTTTTTAACAGCTGACCTCTGAGAAATGGCTTAATAATATACATAATTTTATTAATAATATGTCTTTACGATTATGCTCTACCTATCAATCAAATAAATTAAAATTGGCAAAAAAACTGCTCGGTTAAACAGTTTAGGTACACTGGGTTAAAAAGAATTCCAAAAAGTATTTATTAATTTAATATAAAATAAAAACGAAATTAAGTAACAGTCATAGCAGCACCATTTTGATTGCGAGCGCTTTAAGCATTTCGTATTACCGACAGGACCAACAGGGACCTCGGCGTCATTATTGGTCACCATTGTCGCTCCTAGTTTACAGGAGTAGCAGTGGTGGGAGGGACCAGTCCCATAAAAAAGTGAAAATTACCGACAGGGAAGGGATACCGCTTATGTCTGAATAGGCGCGTGAAATCAAAGTGGGTGGAACAATCACGGCCACCTATGGCACAATGCGTTACAAAATCTTGATGGCCCGCTGGCGGTACAACGGTTAAAGGTTATCATTATAGATTTCCGCCTACGTTGTGCTAGCTATCGTTTATATTAGTTTAAGTAACAATACGTCTATTTGCTAACGAACTATCTACTGAAATATGGTTTCTCTTTTCCATAATGGCTATATTAATCTCCTCCTAAACGGCTTAACCGTCTTTGGTGATGTTTTTGTATTGAAATGATTACTTTTTTGTACGTTAGCTGCTAGCGTAGATTTAATTTAGGCTAAGGATCATACCAATACTAATAATAATTATGTTTTCTATCTCGAATAATATTATTATAAAATAATTGCCTAGACATACTCGTAGATTAGGCTGCAACTACTAAACACTTGTAAATAAAAGTGATTTTTTGATAGCCTACTTGCTTCGAAAATAATAATCGCTTCATTTTCCACAGCTTAATAGAATGAAGCCATCCTATTGGTCGAAGCGAGCGGTCTAGTTAACACATCCCAAAACACAAGTCTTCTGAGGATCTTGCCAGATCTTCTCGGTTGGAAAATAAACGAAATGTCTAAGTTCCTATGTTAGCCAAATAATAATAATTTGTTTAACGTCCCACTCTTGGGCATGGGCCTCCTCTTACTACGAGTGGAATTCAGGCCGTAATCCATCACACTGGCCCAGTGCGGAAAGATGGATTTCACATGCCTTTCGCAATTTGGTCAGATTTTCTGAGACTACAGGTTTCCTCACGATGTGTTCCTTCACCGTAAGCAAGTGATAATCATAATAGAAATAATGATGCACCCATAGATTTCCAAAATCCCAGGGGTGTGAGACGGGGTTTGAACCCAGGACGACGCATCTGTTAACTCAAACAAAATAAAAGTTTTGAGAGACCAATGATAACCATTTGAATCATGAATCATATCAGCCGCTCTTTATTTCTAAACGCTTCACCAACCACATCTTTGTATTCAGTGAAAGCATACTTATTTCTGTGTGTCAAAATTAATTATAGGCCTTTGTAACATAAGGATAGTGATTTACACATAAGGCCTCAAGCGCATGTAACATAGTATTGAAAGCATGTTGATTACGGCACACGTACATACCTACTTGGGCGCGTTTGCTCAATACAAGATTTATAGGCTGTCATAACTTTTTGCTCTCTCTTCGGTGAAGGCGCCTGTCTAGCCCGCGAAATTCAAAATTTTCGAGTCTTTTTATAGTTTATCCAAAATCTGAAAACATTTAAGACAACATTTTGTGATTTGCGACAAACACAGTATGCAGTGCGTTTATTAATACATTTATTTTACAGATTATCTGTATAGCTGTCGTTCTTGAAATGTTATAGAGTAAGTTGGATATATGAATAAATGCACTGCACACGGTCTTTGTCGCGAATTATAAAATGTGCCATTTATTATTGTCAGATTTTGAAAAAATTATAAAAAACCTCAAAATATTTGAACTTCGCGGGCTAGATGGGCGCATTAGCCTTAATCCTCTCTTTCTAGTTGAATTAATGCCAGGCTCTACCATAATATTGCGCTTGATGCACTAATGAATGCGTAAATAGGCATTCATAGCGCTATTAGTCTACATAACTAACAATTTGGCATATATTTTTTTACGTAGTCACTAATGACTTGCGACTCTTTATAGTATGAACCCGTGGTAGCGCTACAGGTCAGTGAAATGGCCTTGTAGCAGACTTTAAGAATATGATCGCAATCTATTTTCCCTTTTTTAATTGAATTTATGTTTAGTTATGTCCTTTTTAGTTCTATTACATGTAGGTATAGTTCAATAATTTTATGAAGTAAGCTATTATAATATTATAATGATCGTAAAGTTATATTACACGTTTTTACAACTTGAAAACCGGTTTTATTTTACTGATTGCGAACGATTTGTCTTATAAATTTGTGATTTATTGCCATTAAATATTTTAAAATTTTCAATGCCATCATTTTTTATATTTAGATATACTCATTTAGATGTGGGTATGGCCTATTATGTATCGCTGGGTCGCAGTAGTCTGAGCGTAGGCTGCTCGGTTCACTGCAGGGGGTGGTTTTGGGTTCGATTCCCGTCTGGGTAAATAAAAAAATGGCATCTTCGTAATTATTTCGCCCAGGTTGGGGTGTTACTGGGATCGCCCCCAGCCCATTTTATGGTACCCATAGTACAAGCGTTGCTTAGTTTAGGACCATACAGTTGTTGTGTCATTCTGGCGATGTTTATTATGATATTATTATAATAATCTGAGTAGGTCGCTACATCATTCTTCACCCATGATTTGAAGTTTGTAAGTTTCAAGGGATATTTTTACAATAACATAACAATATGAAAGGGTGATCTACCATATTAATTAGGTACGTACTAATCTTCAACCTACGATGGTTTAGGTTAATCGTTCTATGCTCGAATTGTTATACTTATTTTAGTAAAAAGGGAACATCGAAAAAATTAATTACCACATGGCTGACAATTATTAACTCTACGATAATAATAGCTATTCTGTATCCGTTCAATGAGTTTGCAAACGAGCAAATTCCAAGACCGAGATGGGTAGGTATTAATTTTTTTTTATTCATTAACTCACAACTCGTTTTTCGTAATTCATAGCAGAAATGTCAAACGTGTAGCCACTAACACGTTTAAAAAATACCTAACAAAAGTTGACCTTTCCTACCGGCGCCGCGGCGGCACGGCGAATTTACCTATGTAAAATTTGGTACGTTTATTCCCATGAGTGTGTATATAAGAACCATACATCCTATATCCAGCATTAGATTGAACTGGTAGTTCGTTTGAGCAACACAAAAATGGTGAGTGCGCTGCGCTGTTTTAATATTAAACATAAATATTATTACCTATCATCGTATTCCTAAGAAAGTGTTCGATAATTTAATTAATTTCGGAAAAGTGATTTACAGTACGATTTTAATAATTTTAAAAATTGTGGTTTATTTAGTTTGTAACAGTAACATTCATAACGATTTAGTCGATGGGGTATTTTTATTAAAATATAGGTGCTTGCTAATGAAAAAAGTAAACAATCACAAATTAAAAATATCATTCAATTACATATTGTCGCTTGTATTAGGTATTAATTTTAAATTATGCATAAATAATTGTATACCTAAACAATGGTGGCTGATGCAGTGTTCAATAAATAAAACATTTGTGACAGTAATGTCCACGATAATGATAACTTTTTACTGAATGAAAACTATGTCAGTGGGAGTCAATCTAATTCATCTCAATTATAGTAATATTTTAATCATCATCATCATCTTCCGTACCTTTTCCCATTATCTGGGGTCGGCGCAGTATGTCAATTCCTTCCATTCATGGTGCTAGAAATATTTTTTATTACCGACCACAAAAATAAAGTTCAGACATTTGTGTAGACAATCTCGCTAGTTCAGAAGGCTCTAACGAGGGAATAAATTGACCTCACCAGATGTCGCTCAATTGTCTGAGCTAACGTTAACACATCTAATTAAACCTACTGCAAACGCAAACATAATTTAAAAAGAGAACAGAAAAAATGTATCCATGAGGTTTCTTGCATGTTCTTCTCCATAGGATTTAGTTTTGCAACAAGCACCTAGCTCTTGACTTTTTAAAAGTGCCAGTTAATCTGACCTATTTCAAATAAGTTAGTTATTCGTCAGTCAATGTTCTTCTCTCAGTGTTTCTACGAATAAAGAATATTGCGAGGTCGGAGAGAGACTGTCAGAACTCTCGAATCTATTTTGCAGCCATTTCTTCCGAACATTTAATTATTATGGTATTTTTTACCACCAGAAATCCGCCATTATCGCCCTCGCCATCTTCGGCTGCGCCGTCGCCGTCAGCGTGGACCAGGACGCCACGGTCGTCCGCAGTGACGCAGAACAGACCCCTGAAGGCAACTACCAGTATGGATACGAGACCAGCAACGGCATCAGCGGCCAGGCTAACGGCGTAGTGAAGGTCTTCAACAAGGTAAGCCTCTTTACTCCTATACGGTGGTAGAGCCAAGAGGTAGCTAAATCGCTACCCCTCATATACAGGATGGATCTACCGAGGCAGGACCACCCTCTTACAGAAAATCTGCGAAGTAGCTATGTATTGTTTTAATTGTATAAGTAGGTAGTTTAAGAGGGCTTATTTACAGTACAAGTGATGTCAAATGTGATTCAAATTGCGAGCACAAATTAACCTCAGATTGGAAATATCTACTTCATGCTCAATCGATTAACCTGTTTTTGGATAAAAATAATAATAATAATTTAGCCCTTTTGCCGTTCCACTCCTGGGCATGGACCTCCCCTCAACACGAGGGGGATTCAGGCCATAATCCAGCACGCTGGCCCAGTGGCGGTTGGATCAATAAATAATAAAATAATATGAAAAAAAATCTCTTTAGACCATCATGCCTGTATTCCTCGAAGAGGTAGGCAGAAGTGCACTGCTGTGCTCTCACGAGGATGTTATAGTCTCAATGTAATAGTTAAATTTATGTGAATAAAGTACATAGTGGAATTCAACAATTTTAAATTATCAAGTATTATGTAGTTACACTTGAAGAAATTTCGCTATCCTTCAGCCCACAGTTGCACGGCAATGACGACTTTTTTATATATTTTGACTGATTTATACTGTTTTGGCACCCGAATACGATCAATATCACGTCTTTGACTTGTGAAGCTACAAGAAAAGTTCGTTACCAAAATCACTCTCTACGAATACTTGCTTTTATTTTAAAGGATGAGGTCGCTCTTGAAGTCACCGGAACTAACCAGTTCACAGCCCCCGACGGTAAAGTCTACCGTGTTGACTACGTTGCCAACGAGAACGGATTCCAGCCCCAGGTACGTTTTCATTAATCTGGATTGAATAAATCCTTTGTTTAACTCGTCCTAACTGCCGTTAAGACTCCTCAAATCAACGTACATCTAAATCATTAAGAAAATCGTAGCGGGGCGGGAACGGATGTGACGCCATTGTGATTGGCCGATCGTAAATCATATACACTTTATTAAGCGTATGAGTTTCGGCAAAGTGCAAAGCGTGTTTGGTACGTGGTTCTATCCATAGGTCCGCATCGTTGTTGTCTCTATTTTTTAACTGCAAATGAAAAGGGACAGCACGATTTGGTTAGAAAACCTAATTGGCATAGGCACTGGGATCCACCATAACCCTTGTGTTACCTTGTGTTATCACTAGAACTTTAAATGTGAATTGACATCACTAGTTTAGTGTGATTTCATTAGTAGAAATATACAAAAGCAGTGCACTTATCATAGTGTTACTGTAGACTAAAGTTATAACGAACAACGACTATTATTGGAATCTCTAAGGTAGGAAAATCTAAAGGTCATGTTGAAAGATATTTGATTTAAAAAACACACCATATCATTTAAATAAGCAGACCAGACGCCAACACATAATGAGTTTTAACACAGAGGTCTTAGATTCCAATCTAAAAAACCTGATGTATGTAGTATGACCTTCGTTGTAATCCGCCTAGTGAATAAATAAAATGTCAGAAGATGATGTTTTTGAGAATCCTATTTTATTGAATTGGTGGTCGAGACAGGTCAAGAGGTCAAATTTCAATAGGATGTGCCAAGGTCGCTTCTAAAATATCGGTTCTTTGGAAATAATAAATATGTTTTTTTTTCTTATTTTCGAAGCGGATAATTTTATTACGTTATTGAAAATAGAATCAAAAAACTGAAAATAAGTGTTCATTCTGTGCGCCTAAAAACTAAGCTCACATTTTTCTCTTGAAGCCATTCTACGTTCTTTTATCACGGCCAACGAGAAGCGATAGAATCATGAACAAATTTTTGGTAATTTTTAATGTTCTGCCTCCATTTATTAATAACTGTTTTCAACATTACGGTTTTCAACTCAAAATGAACCAGGAATAACTTAAACGGATGCCCGAATGTTGGCGAGCCTGACGGAGATCAACTTGAACTTCAGCATTATTATAACCATTTCGTATCATCTCTCATTGGCCGTGTTGTAGTTAGACTAGAAGGATTTTATTGATATTATATTTTTATTTTTATTTTCTACAGGGTGACCACCTCCCCACTCCCCCCGCACCTCAACCCATCCCCGAATACATCGAACGTTCTCTGAAGTACATCGCGGAGCACCCCTACTTTGAGAAGAAAAACTAAACATAACCGTACAAAGAACATAACCAAAACAAACAAGACCATGATTATATAAAGCGTAACTTGGCTTTAACACTTTTTTTGTTAATTTTTTGTTTTGTAGGCAATAAATAATGTAAGAACGTTTCCAGAAAGTTGTTGTTTCATTCACCGAATTTATATAACAGTTTTGCTTCTATATACCTGTATACTGGCTGAAGCGCACTTGCACTCGCCCTCTGTCCGGGTGAAGTTGTTATGGCCACTCTGGCCAACAACATTTAGTCCAGATAAAAAATATATATATATATACCTGTAAATACATATCTGAGTGCGTGTTCAGAATTTTTGTCCTCCAAAATACAAACCGTTTGGATTGACCGATTATGATGTTTTTTTTGGTAACTTATTGGGGCACTTGGATGGTTAGATATGGTTGGCCCCGCTAGGTGGCTTTGTTATTAACATCAAGATAATACGATGATGACAAGATGTAAAAGCTAGTCTAGTATGCTTTTGGGCGACCGTCTGGCTGGATTGGCTGGCTGGGCTGCTGGCCCGCTTCGATCCAGTAAGATCGCTTTATTTTAATGAGCGGAGGAAAATGAAGCAATTCTATTGGTATATTCTCAAGTCACAGGTCACCCTTGATAGTGTTATATATCGTTTTATAAACCCTAGTTTGCGAGTCAATATATTATAATTATAATTAGTTGGGTCTCGAAAGGCAGATGTCTGTGGGCAGATAACTAATGTCTCATATAATTTACTCATTGTTTTTAATTTTCTACATTTGATATCATGGCTAAATACCCACCAAATTTTGACCATAACTGTTTGAGATACAGGTTACAACTTAAGCTGGTTCAAACTGAAAGCTTTGTAATTAACTTGAACACCTAAGGTTAATATGTTTTTTACTCTATTAATGTCTCATTTCTTTAAATAAATTACTATTTTATTAAAACCACGATTAACTAAAAGGACTAGACTAGAAAAATACTAGAAAGACTAAATGCAAGGCTGAAAAGAATGGGTGCACTAAACAAATCACACGATGAAGACAGCAACGTAGTTTCTAAATTTGTTTGGCAACCGTAGGTGTACGATAAAATGTAAGAGAACATCGTGTCGCATTAATCTGTAATAATGCAACTAAAATTCACGCCGTCATTGATCTGAGTACCTAATTAAAAATATGATATTATTACATGTAAATATTCATAAAAAGTGATTTTAAATTAATATAAAACGGCACCGAAACGCAATCAAAATTCAAATTCTAGCCAAATTATTGTGATTCGATTTTAATTTACACTTTTGATCTAACGAACCATGAAGTAAAACTAGTTCAATAAAATTTACGCAAGGACATAAAGTTTTGTCCATTTATATTTAGCGTGAAATGTTAATCGAATATGTAAATTGCAGGATTATTCAAATAAATTAATCACGCTCCACGTTCATGATTTTTCATCCGATACCTACTTAGGCTGGTGTCTTAAATCGATCTTAAGGTGAAGGCGCCTGTCTATCCCGCGAAATTCAAAATTTTCGAGTATTTTTGTAGTTTATCCAAAATCTGAAAACATTTAAGACAACATTTTGTGATTTGCGACAAACACAGTATGCGGTGCGTTTATTAATACATTTATTTTACTCTAAATATTATCACGGTGGATATAATACTATATATCACTAAATATACAAAAAATGTCAGATTATCTGGATAGCTGTCGTTCTTGAAATGTTTTAGAGTAAGTTGGATATATTAATAAATGCACCGCACACGGTCTTTGTCGCGAATTACAAAATGTGCTTTTTATTATAGTCAGATTTTGAAACATTTCTAAAAAACTTCAAATAATTTGAACTTTGCGGGCTAGATGGGCGCTTTAGCCTTAAGTTTGAGAGCGACAAAAATCATTCTTATGTCATATCTGTACAAATTATGGCACGCCAAAAGCTTACTCTAGTTCGCTGTCAGACTTGAGATCGATTTATTAATACGGGCTCTTAGGTAATTAAATCAATTTATTATAAAGATAACAAAGAGTACTAGAGAAAAAAAATCTTCAGATTTCCTGAAAATATGTCCCAATTTTAGATATTTGTGTTAAAAAAACTATAATTATATATTTAAACTATTGCTGCACTGCTCAATAAGTACACCACTTTAAGGAACAGGTTTGATGGTGTTTTTTTTAATGTTAATCTGCAGTTCCAAAAGACGCAAGGATTAAGTAGGCAGTACCGCAGCAGCGTCAGGATTAGAAGATCCTTCAATCGAGATCATTCAAAGGTTTCTCAATTAATTCAAAAAAAATATTACCTAAACAATAAAGATAATTTGCTGTTCGATAAACATCTTGGTGTATAGGATTAATTTCGAATTACCGGATAAGGACTGGTTTCAGAGTCCACTATGAGATAATGCTTAATAGCAAATTTTTATAATTTATTTTATTGCCATTATTATTTATCTGACGATGAAGTTATTTTGTGTTAATTAATATTAATCTGATATGCATAAAAATGTTAGTGATTTGGGGGTCTTTAGTTTTTAATAAAATTAATATGGATAAGTCAAGAAAATATTCTGGCAAATGTGCATTGCGATGGTGCAAATCTGAGGGGAATGCTAGGGGTGCCACTGATATGAAATATAATTGTAAAATTTGCAGCCGTTAATTTAAACTGTCTGGTGAACAAAACATAATTTTACACAGTTCCATCACTGATTTTCAGCCTTATTATCATTTTAACCTAATTATTTAGTTTGTAAAGAGTGATTATGCATAAAATTCTGTACCGCCATATTACATACCCGCTGTATTTAGATCTAAGTATTTTTATATAAGTTTCTATATTTTGATGTACAATAAAGACAACTCTATCTATTTACCTACCTACATACTTAATTTCCAAAGGTCAAGGAATTCTATTTTTGTTATCCGAATATCAAATATAATACTTTGCACATTTCTCAGAGACCGCACCGGTCAACCCTACTCAAGTGTGATTTATTATATGATTTCGACATTATAAATTCATCAATCGTATTCTGCGCTATTATCGCTCTGCTCACGCGCAGGCAGCGCCCCGGTGATTGCAAACGGCTTCATTACAATTTGGGAAACACTGGACATTCTCACGGTGCGGGCGCATGAATGGGCAATGAAAGAAGAACGATTAATTTGGTCTATGTACAATTTTATAGAGATTTGTAGATGAATAAGGTAAAAGGTTTATGCTTTATTGGAAAATAAGTTTGTATATCTATCTAAAGACGTTAAACCCGTAATCGGTTTTCTCAACAGCTAAGTAATTAGGGCCCGTATTAATAAAGAGCGATTTTGATTATGCTTTTGACATGTAATTGTTTAATAGGATGACATAACAATTATATTTTGATGATCGCTTTCAGACTTGAAATTGTTTACTAATATGCAATATATAATAAAGAAAACATTTTCCCTGACAAATGTTATGCGTTGTCCTTATAGAACAGGGTTGCGTGTTTCACAAAAAATCATAGAAACACTAGGAGTCAAGCTGTTTTTGTCAAGACCGCACGGGCACCTACCTAATTTAAAGCGTATAATCTACTTTACTAGGCGCGGCCACATCTACCAAGCAGCCGCACGCAAGCAATCAGTTATGACCACTAAAGTTTTAATAATAATAACTACAATTTATTTGATTAGGACGTTCTGTCTACATTATCAGACGACTTTAATCTTCAGACGCGCTGCTCGGTACATGTGAACGCATCTATAAACATGTTGACGTCTTTTTGTACAAGATGTGAGATAACAGAAAACGATTAAATTGGTTGTTTTTACACAAAAGTATTATCATATCTCTTTTACGGTAATGTATCGATATTTTACAATCTTAACACGTCCCTACACCTGGTCTCCCCAGTGGTGATATCATACCAGAATAAGCAGGCGCTTTGGACAGACAAGGTGACATTCCATCAGGTTTAAATTATCTATCTATATTCGATTGTCTTTTCACATTAGGTTCAAATTATTTATCTATGTTCGATTGTATTTTTCACTGAGTATCACGCAAATAAGTCTTAACGATTATTTTAGAATGTTTATTATTTCGGATTGCGCCATTTCAACTCTTGGAATAAGTTTACTTTGGGAGAATATGATGAGGGACCCGTGATATTCCCAGGCTAAGAATTATGTGCCAGCTGTATTTATATTCCCTTACCAAGCAACTATTATCATGGCTACCGTGCAACGGAATGCAGGCGTTTACAATGACTGTTAGAAAAAAGGAAAATTACGATCTTGCTATTTCCGAAATTGGACTAGACAGATTGAACCTGCAATCTCTTAGTGCCTACACTCGAACCACTGAGACTAAAAATCGAAGATTTGGATGAGTGGTACAATTAGCGCGTTTTCTTCACGTAGAAAGCTTACAGTAGGTGCCGGCATACTCGTCCTTATAGGACCCGGCCAATGATATTCGTCCCCAGTCAATCAGTAGTTAGACGATCGCTCGGCACAGCGGTTCGAGCGTAGGCCGCTCGGCTCACTGCACATGGTGGTTGCGGGTTTGATTCCCGCCGTTGTGAAATTCGGAAATGGCCTTTTCGTAATTTGCCCAGGTTTGGATGTCATTGGGATCGCCCCCAGTCCATTGTACGGTACCCATAGTACAAGCGTTGCTTAGTTTGGGACCGTACGGTTGGTGTGTCAGTCTCGCGATATTATTTATTATATTAGGATCCATTGCGCTGACCAGTCCGTAATAACAAGTAAAACATTTAAAATACAGTAACCCAACTACGGAATAAACGACTTTCATTAAAGGACATAAAAGAGAAAGTTTAAAAACTGTAAAATATGTTTTTTTTTTGTGTAAGTAGCTTGATTTATTTTAGTTATGGCTACCTATTTCATATTGTACCTTATTATTATTACTATTTCTCCTCTTTCATTTGACATTCCACTCAATACGGTAGCAAAAAAAATGTTAAGGACCCCCACTATTTTGGGTGTAATATCCGTCATACTAATTTTGTTAGTTCAAAATGTAGACTAAGTATTAAGCATATTATACATTATATACCTACATAGTAGACTTCCTATAATATACATAGAGTGCTAGTCCCTTCCGTTTGGCTTTGCCGTAGTCAGGTAAAAATAATATAGAATGTATTTTTTTTTATATTACACATGGAGCCACGAAGACCGGTTCATTAAATTAACAATACCTACTTACGAGTTCGGGTAAAGGCCACTGGTGCATCATTATAGAAGCAGTATTTTATGACCACGTGGGCGTCAAGTGAGGTCGGCGGGGGGAGCTGACATGATAATCTTAGATAAAGCTTATGTTTTACTAGCTGTGCCCGCAACTTCGTCCGCGTGTAATTTAACTTAACAAAAATTTCGGGATTATTCATCCCCTATTTTATCCCCTTGGGGTAGACTTAATCAAAATC
Source organism: Notodonta ziczac (assembly GCA_918843915.1). Lineage (NCBI taxonomy): Eukaryota > Metazoa > Arthropoda > Insecta > Lepidoptera > Notodontidae > Notodonta > Notodonta ziczac. The sequence continues at coordinate 9,033,813 of OU974050.1, read as the reverse complement.
CTTTCTTAGCGGATGCCTACGTCGTAACATCTACCTGCATGCCAAATTTCAGCCTGGTCCGTCCAGTGGTTTGGGCTGTGCGTTGATAGATCACTATGTCAGTCAGTCAGTCAGTCACCTTTGAGTTATATGTAATTAGATATTTCCTAATGATCGGATAGGTACCCATACATACTGTAAAAAAATCTGTAGTTTCTATATAGAAACTACTGAATGGAATATTCCATTCAGTATTTATTATTCACCATTTAAAGGTTTGGTTATTTCTGCAACGATTTATACCTATAATGTCTTCGATCGAATGATCTATTACTGATAGGTACCTACATAAAGATAATTTAATAATTACAAGTGGTATTTACCTTTGTTTATTACATTCAGTTCTCAGTTTATCTGTATGTGTATTATGAATGAAGTAATGTATATAAACGCTGGTAAACCAAAAAACTTGAGAGGTGTCAAGGGACACCCGGATGGAACGAAGTTGCAATATCCGGAACTTGTGCAGAAACACTGTAAAGATTCATTTTTGTTATTATGTTTTATTATTTATTATGTACAAATCCCTGTATACACTCAACAAAAATAATCGTCGCGACACCACACTGTTCAATGCGAAATAGAAAGACGAAACCAAAATAACTGGCTTGCTTTCTATAAGAGAGAGAGAGAGACAGACAGAGAAACATGCGCACGCCGCACGGCTTACAACTATAGCAAAAAGAGTCGTTACAACTTTTGGTCTTAATTTTTTCCGTCTACGCGCGATAAGGAACTTCGTTCCAATAAATAAATAAAATTGGGGATGGAATGAGCTTTAAAGGCGGTAGAGCTGGGCTTGGCAGGGGTAGAACCAGCCTCTTATATTAAGATAGAGTAGTTACGATAGCTGTGTTTCGTACTCTAAGAGACAGAACCGCGAGCCCTAATCCTTCGCTCTTTCACACTCCCCTTTAGGTCAACAACGCGCAAGCAATGCGCGCACAGCCAAAAATGGACGGAAAAGAAGCCTTTACCTCAAAAGGGGGTTCTCAATAATGCATGCTTTAATAGTACATTGTTACACGAGTGGTGAAAGTGACTTATTTTTCCCGAGACGGGGTTTGGCGCTAATAGTTCGAGGGACAAAATAAGTCTTTCACCCGAGGTAAACACTGTGCTTTTCATTACGAATACAAGGAAAATAAAAATAAAAATAAGAATTGGCCAAAGAAATAATACAAGGAAGTATGAACAATACTCTACAACTCGAAAAAATAAATAAAGATCGGATTGCCGCCTATTTTGTTTTTTTTTCGTTGGCCGGCCAGCTATATTATTTTGCCATTCTTTTTCATTTTCATCCTTAAATATGTTGCCCAAATCTATGTTATTTTAAAGAAATTGTTGAAACTAAATTATAATTAAGTCATTTAAAAATATATATTATTTAATTAATACTTAACTTTATGTTATTTCAATTTTACATCGTGCTGTAATTGGGTGACTGTAGAAAAAGTTTGAACATGGTTTTTGAAAATGGAACTAGTTTTTTTTTATAATTTGACAGCTGTCAGTTGAAAGCGATTCTCCCGGGCTGGAAAAGTATTACTTTCAACCCTCTCCTCAGGCAACTTCAGACCTACTTTCAGAGTAGGAGTAATGAAAAACATTATAAATAACTAAAACAACTTCTTACGATATAAGTATAACACTAAAACATTAAATTGCAGTATTTTTAAGCAAACATTAAAATTCACTTATAATTATGAATGCAAATCATACAAGCGTAGCTAAATTATTTTTTAGAACTTTCAATATATTTTATTGTAGAAAATTGAGAAAGATTACAAGGTTTTTTTATTTATTTTATTTTATAGGCTACGGTAACGGCTTTACTTCAGACAAAAGACCAAAGAAATAGTAAAATAATTTAATTATCTATATATATAAAACTCAAGAGATGACGTAGTAACGTGTCAAGATGTAAGAGTGAGTGACGGATGAAGTATGAGAGCGATAGAGATGAACGGGAGTCCTAAGCAAGCATTGAAGACGAGCAGACGTATTTAAAGACGATAAAAGAAATAAAGAACTAAATTGAAGACTGAAGAGTTTAATTCCACCCACATTATTGACTGACATAGTGATCTATCAACGCACAGCCCAAACCACTGGACGGATCGGGCTGAAATTTGGCATGCAGGTAGATGTTACGACGTAGGCATCCGCTAAGAAAGGATTTTGATTAATTCTACCCCCAAGGGGATAAAATAGGGGATGAAAGTTTGTATGAAACTTTGTCAATTTTAAACCGAGCGGGATGAGACTTTGCATGCATAAAGCTACTATGACGTGGGCACCCCTTAAGAAAGGATTTTGATTAATTCCACCCCAAAGGGGATAAAATAAGGGATGAATGTTTGTATGAAACTTTGTCAATTTTAAACTGAGCGGGCTGAGACTTTGCGTGCATAAAGCTACTATGACGTAGACATCCCCTAAGAAAGCATCAAAATTCCACGCGGACGAAGTCGCGGGCTCAGCTAGTATTATTATAATTATTAAAATTTATTTACCCTAGACAGTCAGCAGGGTTAAATGCCTAATCAGCCCTGTATTTATAAATATTAAGTATTTTAAAATAAAAATGGCGTAAAAAAGGGGAGGCCTTTGCCCAGCAGTGGGATATAAAATAGACTATAAAAAGATGACTGCTAGTTGCATTTACAACTAATTATTTTAGTTCGTCCTTTGGTGGGCTCGGTAACCTGTCGATCTCAGCATGTCAAAGGCTTTCGGGATGCGTGGAAATTCCAACACTAGAGATGTTCACTAGCAAATACCATAAGAGGAAGAATTTAAAATTCAATAAATTACCATAATACAGTTACAACAGATGTTGGTAATGATAGTTTTATGAATACTTTCAAAGTTTTATAGCACTTGACGACAGAATGAAAAAAAACAAATTAAGCCAACATTTTACTAGAAGACGGTTCGTTTGACCTTGAATCTAAAATAGCGGCCAGGTTTTACGTTCACCTACTTGCATAGCATAAATTTAAGTAAATATCACACGGGTTAATAATATCGCATTGGGTGAAGCCAATGATTAAGACAGGAAACGTGGAGATGTGTCGTCTGTTTTTATAGTAGGTACTATAATGTAGTTTTGTGCCTACTGCTAGAATGAGACGGTGGGATACATTGAACGAGTTTAGGTTTTTTTTTAATAAACCTAGTCCATACGTTTTGGTGTTCTGAGATTTTTTGATATTTTATTTTGCTACATAAAGCTTTTACCATGTAACAAAGGCACCTAAGAAGTTACAATCAATAATATAGTCCTAGTAGATCCTTCGATACTTCCTCAACTTGGGTCAGGTAACATTACGTCAGATAATAATGTTGGCCATGATGTGAACATATATCTAAGAACTGTCCAAGAAATTTGCATACCGCATTGTATTTGTAGGTTATTTTAAACAGGTAGTTAGTTAAGATGATCAAAAATGTTTTAAAAGCGTAGTAAATTCAAAACACTTTATAAATATTTTAAAATATACCATTGAGTTATAATAAATAATTATAATTTAGCCCTTTTGACGTCCCACTCTTGGGCACGGGCCTCCCCTCACTACGAGGGGGATTCAGGCTATCATCCACCACGCTGTCGAGTGCGAGTTGGCGGATTTGACATGTCTTTCGAAAATTGGTTACATTTTCAAGAGATGTAGGTTTCCTTTATCGTAAGCAAGTGATAATTAAATATAAATTATGATGCGCACATAGATTTCGAGAAACCCACGGTTTGAACCCAGGACCTGGTGCTCGAAAGACGCGTGCTTAACCAATGGGCTACCACGGCTGATACACCCCCCCCCCCCCCCCCCCAAAACCATTAAGTAATCATGCAAAAAATACTTGTCAATTAATGTAAAGTTTGTAGCAAGGGATTATATATTTTTCCTCATGTTTTTATATGACGGATTTTTTTGGGGAAATCTATCTTCGAGGAAGTTCTTAAATAAAGCACGTGTTTGAGGAAAAACATGTAGCGTATTATTTAAGTAAGTCCTGACCGTGTAATATTAGGTAATTATCCTTTCGCTCTCGATTTTCTCATTCATTCGCAACAAATATTAACATGTGGGTATCGACAATCCTTGATGATGGCAATACTATGTGGAATCAGTATGCCCGGTAGGTACTTTTTTCATCACGGTCACACAGACCTGCATTTACTTGCATCTCCGTTCGCATAATTTATAATCTTTGACAAATAGATCAGATGAGACGAGATACTAAAAAAGAAATAAAACATCCTCATTTAGATTCTGGACGTTTAGTATATAAAGGCGATGCACACATATTTCAATCAGATCTTCACAAGTAGTAGACTAACCAATAGCACCATGGTAAGAAATTGTTTTATTTTCTTGACTTCAATAGCAATTCAATTTTCAAGTGATCTAGTTTATTCACCTATACATATTAATGATTACTTTTTATTACTTTATTTTTATATTCTTATTTTATTTACTAATTTTATAGACAGGATTGAATGTTAAATTATTTTAATTTATAGAAGACTGTTTTAACTGATAGAAAATTAGAGCAGTCAGAGGTATTTTAATACCGCTAAGAGTAAGAGTAAGAGTTGGTAATAGCCAAAAATAATTTTTAATATTTCTGTTTAAAGAAAAAAGGTTATATAATATATTCTTCATTGCCAAACATGTCAGTAACTAATAATGATTTTCTTTGTGATTTACTGTCAATCAAAACTAAAATAACGATGTTATATTTCTATAATTTATTTTTAATTAATTATGTTATAAATATTGGCATTGTAATTACGTGAAAATAACACATTTATTTAAATGACATTTGGAAAGAATAATCTTCAACTACAACTATCTGTTCATCGAATAATACTCGAACAACTTGATAAAGAACTAAATGTTTAAACTAGTACATCTTATATTAACAGATTAAAAATAAAGTAATTACTCATTGGCTATTATAATCTGTCAATTTCTTAATATAATAAATAAATAAATATCGCCAGACTGACCCACCAACTGTATGGTCCCAAACTAAACAACGCTTGTAGTATAGGTACCGTACAATGGACTGGGGGCGATCCCAGACCTGGGAAAATTACGAAAAGACAATTTCCGAAATTTGCCCCGTCGGGAATTGAACCCGCAGCCGGTGCTGTGACTTGAGCGGCCTACGCTCAAACCACTGCGCCAAGCGGTCGTTAAATATAATAATTATGTATTTTTCCCCAGAAATTCCTGATTGTCCTCGCCGTTGCTCTGGCCAGCGCCCACGCTGACGTCGCCCACCTCAAGGACGAGGCCTCAGCCCCCGTGGTCAGGAGCTCCTACGACATCACCCCCGACGGTGCCTTCCAGTACGCCTACGAGACCGGCAATGGCATCTCCTCCCAGGCTGAGGGTGTTGTGAAGAACCCCAACTCTGTGAGTCACATATTTTTACTATTCAATATATTTTTAGGGTTCCGTTGTCAAACAAGAAACTCATTATAGCTTCATCATGTCGAACTCTCAGTCGGTCCGTCCGCCTGACGTCACATTCATTTTATTCAGATACTATTAGGGCTAGAAGGCTGCAAATATTAGTAGTAGATATACGGTACCGCTACTAAACTGTGTATTCAAATATTCATTTACGTAGGTATTTTAAAAATATTTTGTAAATATAATAATAAATAATAATATATAAGTTTCTTTGACAATTCAGAAAAATTAATTCCAGTTTACGAAATACTGAGCTCCCAGATGGCATTTTCGTGTGATGTCTTTGACACCCTATGCAAGCAATCTTATACACTCACATAGCCAAAACAAGACTAACTAATATTTTTTAGACAGGGATATTTAGAACATAAAAAATTATGAAGAAACATTATTTATTACTTTATGAAGGAAACTATCACATTTATTCCAAAGTCCACAGGATGTACGGAATCCATCTTAATCTTCTTCTTCTTGTGGTATGAGTTATTGGCAAATGCTGTCCTAATTAAAAACCCATAATTTACTCTAATTATTTCAAGCGTTCGAGTTAAAACTGGACAGGGATCCTCATGCCTCGAGGCGTTTCCTTTCACCTTAAATGCTAAAACATCTTAAACATTCGTACATAATTTTATTGCAAAGGACAAAAACGTAATTAATTCGCTACGCGCAATATTCTCCAGCATCCGAAGTTCATTGTCCTAACCTTGAGGGGCTCTAAGATAAATCAGCTAATTCCACAGTAAAAGTCTACACGACGGTCAGCCGTCATGTCAAAGTTCAAAGTTCATCGAAAAGGAAATCTTTCATTTTGTTTCAGTGAATTGTAAATTAATAAAATAAGTTAATTTCCGTCTATTATCAGTAGGTAAATGTATATCAAAATTCTGATAAAAAAAACAAAAATGTAATATACATTAGGTATTTAACTTATCTATATCAATAGAATATAATTAATAAGTCTGAAAAGGCCTTGTCACCGGTTAATAGATGAGTGGCAAACTTATTCGTCTCACGCCGCAGCCACGTGATAAATATCTAAGATGACGTAATATTATGATTATCAATATTAACTCATTTACAATACGTTTGTTCACAGCTGCTTATAATGAAGGGCAATTTATGTCGTAATAACGTGCTTTTATGGGTATTTTAATAAATTCATGAATATTTCCGGTATATAACTATGTTAATATGTTATTATATCATTAATTTATTAGGATTTGGTTTAGATTTTTTATAAGAGTAATTTTATGTTTTTACTAATGGTAACAGATCGAAGAATGAACGGGAAAAAATACGATGTAAAAGACTTCAACGCACGCTTAGTGTCAATGTATTAATTATTATTAATATTTTACCATAATATGAACAATACAATATTTACAAGAATAATTAGTTTGATTGCAGTTGATAAAATGAAGTAGATTGTTTTTTTAGGTAAAAACATAAGATTTGATGGCTACGATAAAAGGTTAACAAATTTCTTGGTGTATTATAATCATTATTTTTCGGTAAAACTGACATGGTGACTTTTAGCATCGAAATAAAAATGACAAAATTCTTATTACCAATTCATTATTAGAATCTCAATATTATTTTGTTTTCTTAATTCTCGTGGAATAAGTTCAATTTACTTAGTAAAAAACTATTTTGTGATAAAAACATTACAGAATGGAAATAACTTTTTATTTCTTTTTTCACAGGAGTACCCCTCTCTGGAAATTAAGGGAACTGTCAAATACACCGCCCCTGATGGTACCCCCGTCGAGACCTCTTACGTCGCTGACGAGGAGGGTTACAAGCCAGTCGTAAGTTATGAAATTTAAAGTAATTTAGAATTAATTTATCTCAACCACAGCCAACAAAAGGTGATACGAAATGATAATCGTGTTTGAGTTTAAGTCAATCCGCAGACTGCTGGGCTCGCCAACATCCGGGTGGCCATTTTGTAAATTAAAGTGCATCGGAAATCGTCACCCAAATGAAGGCAAAACGTTAAAACTACTGACTTAGTAAAATAATGTGTTAATTTTATATATCTTCTCGTTGGCCGTGGTATAGATAAGCTAAAAAAAGAAAAGGTACTCAAATGTTTGAGCCTCGCTAAGCAATTTCAGACTTCGATATCTGTGACTAAATCAATCCAGTTACTGATTACGATGTTCGGTCATCGCTGGTGGTAAAATGTTGTTTTTTTCACTGTAAATCTACCATAGTATTCCAACATAAACGTCAAAATTAAAATAGGTACCTACCGGAGTCACGAGGATGCGAAGAATGACAGATTAGGATTAAATAAAGCAAGAAAGTATTTCAGACCACAGCTGATCACAGTATTCAGCTACTAGGATAACAGAAATCGGCGGAAGATAAAGAATTCTTCTAATATTCCACTTTTTCGTTTCCAGGGTAGCCACATCCCCGTCGGCCCCGCCATTCCTGAGGCGATCGCCCGCAGCCTCGCCTACATCGCTGCCCACCCCCCTTCTGAGAAGGTCGTCCCAGCCTACAAGCCCCCCACCCCCACTTACGGTTAAGCAGAAGATTATAACACCAGACCAAGCTAGTACAAACTAAAACTGCCATTATGTAGTCGATAAATAAATTGTTGGATAATTTTATATTGTAGTTTATTTGTTAGTCCCACATAAGAACCCTTTGGAAACTATTATTTTCAAAATGATCGGAAAAAGGACCTTAATTAATTAACATAGAACCTACTCATTGCTAAGTGACGTAAACCTATTTAATTATAAAAGATTATTGTCGTTAAATTAGAGTTGACTGAAGAAAAAATAGTGCTGTCCTTTTTATGTTTTAATTATGTACACGATTGCCATATTTTTATTTTTGGTAATAGCCAATAACATACCATTAAAGTGACCGCCGTCCACTTCACTGGCCTATGAAGCGGGCCCGTCTGCTTCGACCAATAAGATCGCTTCATTTCCTCAGCTTCACTAGACTTAGCTTTAGCTCAAGTTGACATTAAATGAAGCGATCCCAATAGACGAAGCTATCAGGCCGCTGCTAATTTAGTAGAGCGTAATGCTTTAAAACGGATTGGTTTTTTATTTCAATGGATTGGTTTTTGTTATTTCGGATGGAAGTTAGTAAAAGAACCCAAATCTGTTCAGTCCGCTGGCCAATAACATGTCAATTGCTAAGGACTTGACTACCTATACTTACTATACGAGTATGTATGTATACTATACTAGCTGTGCCCCGCGACTCCGTCCGCGTTCTGTTGAAATTTTTCCTGAATTTTCTTTCCTATAAACCTCACGGAGCCCGAGACCTTTCCAACGAATGCAAAACCGTGGAAATCGGTTCGTGCGTTCTGGAGTTATAGCGTCAGGAAGGAAAACCCGACTTATTTTTATATAGTAGATTATGTATATATGTATGTGTGTATACTATATTAGGGGAGCGGGGGGCTAGTTGTAACAGGGGCAAGTAGTAACAAGCATTTTTTACCAACACAATACGAGAATATTTGTTTTATTTTCAACCTAACCTACTACGTAATACCCATTCTATCATGTAAACGGGATCGGTACCCCGCCGGACGGCTCAGGAAGCGGTGTTGAGCAGGCGCTCCGATTAAGCCAGGTAATGGACTTTTTTTTGTTTATACAAAATTGATTATCGTAGATTTCAAATTTTTTAGCAGTTGTTGATTTATACAAATACACTTAGCATTGGTTTAGTTTGATTATATTGAATGTAATTTCACACCAAGTAAGCAAATTTTTTTTTATAGAGGTTATTTCAAAAAACCTTGCAGTGGGGTATGTAGTAACACTTTTACGGGGCAAGTTGTAACTTGTTACTTATACGTTATTTATAAGTTCTATGAAATTACGCGCGACATATTTAAATTCCTTCTTTTCATGTTTTGAATACCTACTTTTTTGTTAAACTTGATTGATTTCAGACTGATACACTACAAAAGAAAAACTGAACGTGCTTCTTCTAAAGTCTTGGAAAATAAAACCAGTGTAAACAAACCACTGCAAAACATTTTAATTTAAGCCATGCCATTAAGACTGATTTCATATTTTACCTACGGCAATCAAAAGGCAGATTACTGAAGGAATTGAGATTTTGTTATTATAAATAGCTGTAAGCCTAAAGTTCCTTTATAGTTTAAGAAAGACCATGGTTTTGTTAATATTTGATATTTTTTTCTATTAGATTAAGAATAAAACTTAAAACTTTAAGTTTGTTATAACGTGCCTGAGGTTTATAATGCTTAATTAATTAAAAGTCTGATTACGAAAGTAGTTATGATTATAAATGGCTGTAAGCCTAAAACGCCTTAATAGTTTAAGTAAAGAAATTACATGTTATATGTTTATTTTGGAATATTTTTTGTTAGTTTATAAATTTAACTTAAAAGTCTAAACTTGTTTTAGGGTTTGTGAAGTTTCTTATGCTAAATATGCCAAATAAATCTTCTTAAGATATAAAACTTCCTTTCAATTCCTAATGTTACAATTTGCCCCAAGCCTGTTACAACAAGCCCCAATCACGGGGTAAGTTGTAAAACTCGTCAGTTTTTTTTCAAAGCCGTTTCTAAAAAATGTCATTACATATTTGATCAAAAGTTTAATTAGAATCGATAGTTGAATAGTTGTTAATTGGAATAGTACTGCTAGATTTCATAAATACCAAACAAGTAAGCTTCCATAGCCAAAAAGCGAAAAATTGTTACAACTAGCCCCCCGCTCCCCTACTTGACTATTATATTTTTTTGCACAAAGATAACATTAACTACCTATTTTTTTAATAAAACGGATGTGTATGAACTTAGCAGACTTCGAGCCCTGGCCGCAGCCAGGTGGCCTACTCCTGAGTACAAAAAATGATTAAAAAATAATTGAACCGGCTTAAATAAAACTGGGTGCACTTAAAAGCTGGAAATATCGAGGGACCTTATGATTTCTTTAATTTGGAGTCGACGCCAATACACGTGAGTGGGGGTAGGTACCCCTACTAGGTTTCTAAGGAGAGTGGCTGTACGTAGGTTTCCTCACGATGTTTTCCTTCACCGTCTCTCCCTAACTTGTATCTCTATTAAAATTAACGTGTTTGCCACAACTGGTTGAAACATTCACAAAAAAATTTTGTTGGTTTTATTTTTATGATAAAAAAAATTGGTACCGTAACATGTTGCGTGTGAATGTTTCGTCCATTGCAAATGTAGAGTTAAACAAAAAAAAGCATGGACTCGAAAAACTAAGCGTCTATAAAAACTGAATTCTATCTTATAATAATTATGAATGCACTTTTCAATTTCTTAAGAACATCTTTCTTTTTAGTGATCCAGGAGACGATAACAATTAATAGTAGAGCTATGATAAGCTATCTGTTTTGTCGTGAACTTAAAGCCACGACAGATCTCAACTTTGCACTTTACACCAACATTTACGAAACCTTTCCTCTATTGTGAGACACTGTTTTCTAAGAAATATGGCGTAAGTTGACTTTGAACCCCACGAAATGTTAATAGACTTTCAAAGTGTTTTAAAACGTTCGTAACAACTGTACTGTTCGGGGAATAAAATTTACCTTTATTCTATATATTATCAAAAAGTAGGCTATCTATCGTACTACCAGCCTGATGTTAATCAGTTACCGTAGTCTCCCTGAGCGGGATACAGGGAAAGCAAGAGAGGGAAGTAAGGCTTTCGGCTCTCTATAATATCTGTATATACCGCTATAATATATATAATGTTTCAGGCGTCAATTGTCTAGTAGTTAGAGGGCTGCCCTCGATGCCGAGAGGTTCCGGGTTCGATCCACATCCTAGCCATTCAACTATTGACGTGGGCCCACTTGTAACACAAGAATTACCTTAGCTGGAGGTGCTAACGGAAATACAAGTAATGTGTTAAACTCACATTGCTATTAAAAAATATCTACTTAAAACTTGGCTTTACCACCTTTTATAATAATAATAATGGGTTTAAACATGACATTTTGACTGTCCAAACCATTTAGGAAGGACTTAAAAAATCCCACCTTGTAAAAGAGAGATTATAAGGTTTTTTGTAAATTCCGTTCTGAGATCCACATGCGAACAAAATTGCGGGTGAGCAAAAGCTATTCTACATAAATAATTTTAAAATTACAGTTATTTCAATATGTCTATATAAATGTAGTAATTATACTAATAATAAAATACATTTAAACATTTATAATTCTACTAAATCTGTAACTGTATGGTCCCAAACTAAGAAACGTTTGTTCTATGGTTACCGTATAATGGACTGGGGGCGATCCCAGTGACATCCAGACCAGCCATAATTTCGAAAAGGCCATTTTCGAAATTTACGTTGACTGGAATCGAACCCTCAGCCACCCGGTGCAGTGAGCCGACCGGCCTGCACTCGAACCGCTGCGCCAAGGAGTCGGTTAGCCGTATTATGGATACAATTATTATTATATTATTATCTTTATGTAAATAACAATTATTTACTCATTACATATATTTTCCTCTTAGGTTATGTGTGCTGGGTTTTCAATAAAATAGTACCTATTTTGTAGTCAGGGTCGGACGCTGGCCTTAAATAGAAATATAATGTTTATAGATTCACAGTCAATCCTGGATTCTGCATAAAGATAAACAAACAAAACAAATTTCCTTGTAACATTAAGTATTCAGATTGTTGAACAGTTCTGTTGAATTTCTGAGTAAGAAGTTTTATTATTAGCTTTGGTTAATATGCTTTGGTCTGCGTGTGACTGGTATCGCATATATTTCGTACGTTACCCATCGTACTGTTATATCGCAAGCTTTAAACTGCTGACCTAGCTTCAGTTGTTTACACCATTCGACACAAATTATTATGACGCACTTGACGGCTAAGCTAGGTAAGCATTTTTTCGGTGTCGCAAAAGTCAGTTCGGAGTTAGATTCTGATGTGGACACAATTTTCAAATGTATATTTTATTACTATTTCCTATTAAATAATTCTAGCTACTCAAAACTCTTTCTTTAAAAAGTCTCCAGCATCCCGAACCGTAACAGTGGTGTCAGAAGTGGGATGCTTGGCAGACTTTCGCGAGTTTTTCAAATAAAATAATACTCGTGTCCACGTCGTATCACCGTATCTCTTACAAAATCATTGTGCTCGTGCCGAACTGAAAAATTAAATAAAAATCAAAGCTACTTAAAAAAACCCTGTGATTCGTGATCCATCGAGTCACCAAAAACTCTGTTCTTTTCCGCTGCATCATAAACTTTGATTGAAAAACTGTGAACTGTATTGCTGATTCGCTGTATCACCACGAACTCTACACTATCTCCTGTCGCTGATTCCCAATCGCAAGTTCCTGGCTCCTATCTGATTTTGACGACGCTGCGGCCTGATTTCAACCGCGCCTCGCCCGACCTGAGGAAGGTCAATACCTACTGGCTGCTGCACATCCATACGTCCTGCCATTCGTCTCTGCGTCCTACAGTTATGCTGCTCCAGTTCCTTGTGCTATTGTGAGTAAATTATTCTGATAATAGTTATTGCCATATCTGTTTATTAGGGGTATTTGAAAGTTATTTCTTTTATCGTTTCTTTTCTTTCTTACTACTAATTTCCTTCAGAAAAATGACGACTAAAGGTGAAGATAAGGTTACCCCAATGGCTCCTGAGCGATACCCTATAAAAGTTCTCTGCGATTTTATCGATACTTATAGTGGAGAGCGCGATGTGCTGCCTGCCTTTCTAACTAATTGTAACAATGCCCTAGATTTGGCTGCAGAGACCCAAAAAGAACTATTATTAAAATTTATAATCTCTAAACTACGAGGAAAGGCGCAAATTGCGTGCTCAAATAGAATATTTGACAATTTTAACAGCCTAAAAGATTTCTTGAGGCAAAATTTCGGAGAACGGAAACACTACAACCATCTTTTATTAGATTTACAATCTTGTAAGCAAGATCCAAATGAGACTGTCGCACAATATTGCCTAAGAATAGAAACTTGCCTCACAAATCTCCAAGCTGAGATACACATATCAGAAACTCTAAAAAAAGAATTAGCTGGTCGTATTGCTATGACCGAAGATCTTGCACTTTTTACATTTATGATTGGCTTGCATCCTAATATCAGCAGCATAGTACGATGTCGAGACCCAAAAACGTTTAATGCCGCCGCCAATATTGCTATGGAGGAGGAAAGAATATTAAACACCCAAAAAAGGACGATGGTCAAAGTTAAGATAAAGTTTTGCAAAAACTGTAATAAGAGTGGGCACTTAGAGTCAGAATGCTACAATAAAAAACGCGATGACATTCGAAACCAAGTACAACTGCGCGCGCAATTTAATCCATCAACATCGAACTTCAACCCAGCTAACTCAGCAGCGCCGATTGTTTGTAGATATTGCAAAAACGTGGGCCATGATATTTCGGAATGTCGAAAACGGCAGTTTAACAACTCGTTAAAAGAAAAATCAAGGACAGCATATCAACAGCAGAATTGTTTAGAAACCCCCGAAATATCATCACCACCGCACATCCAAGAAATAAATAATAACGATGATTTAAACTAAAAGCCGGAATCGCGTGTAAGTGCCAACGCGAATTCCAAGCTAGAGGCACTACCAATAATGATTATTTTTCTAATACCACTAAATCAAATTCTAATTCTACTAAATCTTATTCTATTTCAAATGTTACTAAATCAAATCCTATTTCTAATTCAAAACCGTTATCATCTATTTCGGCTTCAAAGCCCCTCGTTAACGGTAAAAAGTCGTCATTGTCTTCTATTTCGGACAAGTGTCCCATTGGCAATGAACACGTTCCAATCTCAAATAAACCTGTACGTCTACAGTCCACTGTTTCCGCTGACTCTACTACTACTAGTTCTAGCCAAGATCTAATTGATAGTCTTCTCGATAGTACTGAGGAATGTCCTACTATCTACGATATATCTCAACATAAAAAAACCTCATTACCCTATATCGAAGTCCAAACGTCTCATTCTAAAAAACTCTTAAAGCTTCTTGTTGATTCAGGTAGCTCTATATGCCTGGTAAAAAACACAAGCTTGTCAAAAATCCCAAGTCTTGATTCAAGTAAAGTCAAATTTAAAGGCATAAACGATATCGGTTCATACGCTGAAACAAAGGGTGGATTTATGTTATCAATAATATACAACAACGATAACGAGTTCCCTTTTCATTTTCATGTCGTTGATAAAGTAAACCTTGATTACGATGGAATTTTAGGAACTAACTTTCTTACAAATTATTGCGCTTCTATATGTTATAAGACGTCTCAATTACAATTACCAGGAATTCCACCTGTCTGTTTTAAATTGAACCGTGAGTTGATTTATACAATCCCAGGTCGTGCTGAAATGATGATTGAGTGTTTAGTTACGAATCCCGAGTTAAAAGAAGGTTTAATTTTAACTACAAGAATAAAAGGCTATCCGAAACTCCTATTCTCTAAATGTCTCACTCGCGTTAAATCAAATAATAAAGTCAATGTCTCTGTTTTAAATACATCAGAAAGCGAGGTCAGTCTAAACCCACTAAAGTTAACATTAGAACCAGTATCATTTATTTTAGAACACAATCCTTCTGTCCCTACTGAGTTAGTCGAAGAAACTTTTTCTTGCTTTCCAACGACCCCATGCAGTTTAGATCATGACAGAAGAGTCCAAAATGCATTAAGATGTAACCATTTAAACAAAGAAGAAGAAACATGTCTTCGTAAATTATGTTCCGAATTTAATGATATTTTCTATTTAGAAGGAGATACCTTGACTGCCACCAAATCTATTCAGCATGAAATTCGTACCACGTCCAAGACTCCTATACATGTCAAAAGTTATCGCTTTCCTGAGTGCCATAAAGAAGAGGTTAGCAAACAAATAAAAAATATGTTAGACCAAGGTATCATTAGCCCGTCGGTCTCCCCTTGGTCAGCCCCTATCTGGGTAGTACCAAAAAAACAAGACGCTTCTGGAAAACCAAAATGGCGCATTGTAATAGATTACCGAAAACTCAACGAGATCACTATCGGTGACGCTTACCCTATACCTAATATTACAGACATACTAGATCAACTTGGACATAGCAAATATTTTACCACTCTCGATTTAGCATCTTCATTTCATCAGATCTGCACCAAAGAGGTGGATGCTGAAAAGACAGCTTTTAGTGTTCCGGGTGTATCAGGCCTACCAGGTCATTACCAATTTAATAGAATGCCATTTGGTCTAAAAAACGCCCCATCTACCTTCCAGAGGCTCATGAATATTGTACTTTCTGGACTACAGGGTGTTCACTGTTTCACTTACTTAGACGATATCGTTGTATTCGGTCATGACCTAATTTCTCATCTCTCAAAACTTAAATTGGTCTTCGAAAATCTACGCAAACACAATCTGAAACTTCAACCCGATAAAAGTGAGTTCCTCTGTAAGGAAGTGCAATATCTAGGCCACATAATATCCGAACACGGAGTGAAACCTGATCCTAAAAAAGTAGAATGTGTACAAAAATTTCCAGTCCCCAAAAATCCTCGCGATATCAAGTCCTTCCTAGGTCTTGTCGGCTACTATAGGCGTTTCATAGACAACTTTTCTCACATAACAAAACCTCTTACCAGTCTCTTGAAGAAAGACTCAAAATTCACTTGGTTATTTGAACAGCAAACGGCTTTCGAAACTTTAAAAACCAAAATTACTACTGCACCAATCCTTCAATACCCAGATTTTTCTAAACCATTCTTACTCACAACAGACGCCTCTAATTACGCTGTTTCCGCCATCCTTTCTCAAGGGGAAGTCAATAAAGACCTCCCAATTTCCTATGCTTCTCGCACCCTGAACAAGTCCGAGGGCAACTATTCCACGACCGAAAAAGAATGCCTTGCTATAATATTCGGTACTAAAGTTTTCCGACCATATTTGTATGGTCGTAAATTTCAAATAGTCACTGATCATAAACCACTACAGTGGTTATTTAATTGCAAAGACCCTAGCTCTAAATTAGTCCGTTGGCGTCTGAAACTCGAGGAGTTCGATTATGAAATCATCTATAAAAAAGGTAAAATAAATTGCAATGCCGATTCCTTGTCTCGTAACCCGATACTCGCTGTTGACCCCGAGACCCCATCTACATCTGAAACTTATGAAAAATATTTAAAACTTAGTCAAAACCAAAACATCACTTACGATACTATAATAGAAGAACATAATGAATCATTACTAAAAACGAAGTGTAAAATGATAACTTACCCCTCTGCAATCGACTTAGATGACTCAGTCCCATATTGTTCTGAAATCTTGCAAATGTCTAAATTCAACGAAAATTCACCTGACATAAGATCCGTAGAACGGGAACTATACACATTCCAAAGCACTTGTAACGAAAAACACACATTCATACACTTATTCTTACGCGTTCATCATTATGACGAAATTTCATACAAAGAAATTTTTAATTTGTTACGAGACTTTAGGGATATGATAACGACCAGGTATTCCGAAGAAAAGGAATTCGCTATTTCCGATTTCCAAGGCCCGTTTACGAAGATATCATTTACCAAGATCTACAATATTATAGGATTTTTATTCCATAAAACAGGTGTCAAAGTCCATGTATATCATAACAACATTCTGTTTCCAACTCCCATTGAAATTCCTCGTATACTGAAAGATAATCATGACTCACCCTCTGCGGGACACCCAGGTATCACGCGCATGTACGATAGGCTAAAATCCCTTTATTGGTGGAAAAATATGCGCCAAGACATAGAAAACTATGTTAAGAGTTGCAAATCTTGCCAAGTCAACAAACCATTGCGCCATTCTAATAAAGCTCCCATGATTATAACTTCGACAGCTACTAGACCAAATGAAAAACTGTACCTAGATATCGTGGGGCCTCTTCCCGAAACTAGAATCGACCAATACAGATTTATTCTCACGCTTCAAGATGACCTCACGAAATACTCTCAGGCTTACCCCATGCCGTCGTGCTCAGCTCAAGATACCGCACAACGTCTAGTTCACTTCATCTCACATCTAGGAATACCACGAAACATCGTAACAGACCAGGGCACTAACTTTTGTTCAGAAGTGTTCAAACAGCTAGAGAAACTTTTTGGAATTAAACATATCTTCGCATCTCCGTATCATCCTCAAACCTGTGGTGCATTGGAGAGGAGTCATTCTACCTTAAAAGAGTATTTACGATCTTATATTGAGGACAACTCACATACATGGGATTTGTACCTAAACACTGCAATGTTAGCATACAACTCAAACGTTCATTCGACTACGGGTTTCGCTCCTCAGGAACTCATGTTCGGTTATAAACCTTATATACCAAAGTCTATCGATACTCTTGAAAGTAATACTTATACCGACTATGTGCGTGCTCTCAACCATAGGTTATACTACAGCCGACAGAAAGCACTTCAAAATATCCAACAATCTAAAGAACGATCTAAGCAATATTATGATTCCCACTCTCGTCCAATAACTTATAACGTCGGTGATATGGTATACATCCGATGCCATCACAAACAAAATAAAGCCTTGTCCCCAATGTGGAAAGGCCCTTACAAAATTATAAAGATAAACGGTAACCATACTGTTACAGTACAAGTTGGGCGAAAATATATACGCCATCACTATGACGAAATTAAACCGGCTCACCAACAGTAATAATGTTAATAAATTTTCATCTAGTTTATACCCAGTGCGGTAAATGAAATCAAACGCTCTAGACGTGGTTTAATCGATGCAGGTGGACCCATCTTAAAGACTTTCGTTCGGACATTAGATTCGGTTGACGCAAATAAGTTCACAAACGGCTTAAATAAAGTACAGTCGGACGAAAAACAGTTGACAGTTCTAATGCGTGGTCATAATATATCCATGTAATTAAGTCTACTATTTCCACATTCCATAACACGACGAAAGTTAAAGATAACGAGAACCGTTTGAATCAAAATCTAAATAAAATACAAAAAGCTTTTGACAACCTTATAAATACTAACGATAAGCTAAAAATTAAGTCTCAATTAGCCCTGCTGCTTAGCTCTTTAGAAAATATTATTATAACATTATCTTTGGATATTGATGATATAAATAACGCTTCATTTAGTAAAATAAATGTTTTGCACCCGACTGTACTCAGCCCCATGCAGTTGTACAAGGAGCTCGAGTTACATGCTAACCAATTGCCTCGATATGCTGAGTTGCCTATTCTATTGACGCTACAAAACGTTAATGAAATGGTAAATATATATATCAGATATCATATTATGTTACTATCATGATAACAAGCTGCTACTTCCTCAAATTTATAATTTATTTCAAAATGTTCTTTACCTATACCTTAATTGCGCCTCGTAAACAGTATCTGGCAATAACGATAGGTCGTTTATTTTACTCACAATTCGAAAGTTTACGTGAGTGCGAAGTGATTAAAAATCAGTGTTACGTGTGCCTTAAACAATGTGTACTACCATCGCGAATCCTCCTTGCGAAACAATTTTGTTGACAAATGTCGTGAATCCTATGTGGCTCTATTGGTTTATAACCTAGTAAGGGTCATATCATATGTAATGGCAATCTGAGAGATAATGTCGAAATCTTGATGGGTACAGGAATGTTTACACTTCCGAAAGTCTTGTAATTCGTTCTATAAAACCCTAACTTACCAACTGATAGCATTATTTCTAATTTTACAACCACTGTGTAATTTTAACATATTAATGATGACTGTTATAATAGCTTAAAGTTAAATAAAACTTTACACAATGTTCCTCTTATTAACTTAAACGAGTTCAATAGCTCCGATTCTTTATTAAAAGCAACCACGCATCATAACGATTTTGAAAAACCATTGAATAACTTTCATTGACTTATGTAATTTCAGTCATGCCTTTTTTATTTATTTTTTGTTTAGAATTAAGAGATATGTATGTCCTAGAAATCCTGGTTGTTTTGTTATTGTAAAGCCCTTGCCAGGCCCAGAAATACAAGAGAATTTCTAGTAATGTCAACGTGTTAGTTATAATAAACTATATTATTAGTTTCGCTAGTTCGTAGTATGTCTCTACTATTAATTGTAATGTCCACATCGAAATCCAACTAAGGTTATTCGGTCTCAATCTTTCTCATCACTTCCTCCGTGATGCTCAATCTTATCGGGGGGGCTGTTATATCGCAAGCTTTAAACTGCTGACCTAGCTTCAGTTGTTTACACCATTCGACACAAATTATTATGACGCACTTGACGGCTAAGCTAGGTAAGCATTTTTTCGGTGTCGCAAAAGTCAGTTCGGAGTTAGATTCTGATGTGGACACAATTTTCAAATGTATATTTTATTACTATTTCCTATTAAATAATTCTAGCTACTCAAAACTCTTTCTTTAAAAAGTCTCCAGCATCCCGAACCGTAACAGTACGAGCGTAGCTTAATTTGGGACCATACTATTGGTGTGTTAGTCTGACGAAATTTTTACAATAGTTTCAGTTATTATAAAATTTATAAAAAAGCCGGAAAATTTGCCTCCAACGTGCTGGATATCAAGCAGAAGCCTGAAAGGGAATGGGAACTCAGATATAATAGTGGCTTTACGCCAATCTTTTGTGAGAGGACGGTGTTACCCCGGTCGAGGCAGTCCGTATTTGACCTATAGTCATTTAACTCTACCACTGTTAATCCTTCAGTCAGCAAAGACATGAATGGTTTCAATAATATTATAAGCGCTCAAGTGTAATAGTGTGTACCCAATATCTTGACTTTAACATTTTCTGAATTCTACACCTAATTAAGGCTAAAGCGCCCATCTAGCCCGCGAAGTTCAAATTTGTTAAGGTTTTTTAGAAATTGTTCAAAATCTGACAATAATAAAAGGCACATTTTGTAATCCGCGACAAAGACCATGTGCAGTGCATTTATTAATATATCCAACTTACTCTAAAACATTTCAAGAACGACAGCTATCCAGATAATCTGGCAATTTTTGTATATTTAGTGATTTATTTTAAATGTATTAATAAATGCACTGCATACAGTGTTTGTCGCAAATCACAAAATGTTGTCTTAAATGTCTTCAGATTTTGTATAAACTATAAAAATACTCGAAAATTGTGAATTTCGCGGGCTAGACAGGCGCCTTCATTAAATAGGTATCCCGAGGCGTAGGTATAACTAACACTTCCTTATATTTTATTGCAGATCTCAGACAAATAAATTATCGCAGCTATGTGGAGAATTAATATCAAGTTGTGAAATTCAAACAAAAAGTATCGATATACCATGTCCTACCTTTATACGACAGCATTAAAAATAATATCAAGTTTGTCACTAGCCGCTTTTATCTCGCAGTACAAAATAAATAATAGGAAGACCATTTTCTAATCACACGGGAATCAAACCTTGAACTGACACAGTGAGACTTGCAATGAGTCTCTAGGTTCTAGACCACACAATTGTAAATAAACAATTCTATAAATATATATGCCCAAGTCGGCAAGCTTAGCTCGTTTTAAGCAGTTACAGGCATTGCTCGCGTAATACCGACCCTGTCGGGAAGTGGGAGGAAGGAAGGAGAAGAGAGGGGGTTGGTGGAAAGCTCTAATAGCTACTATGTATAAATACCGCCAGACTGACACACCAACTGTATGGTCCCAAACTAAACAACGCTTGTATTATGGGTACCGTACAATGGACTGGGGGCGATCCCAGTGACACCCAGACCTGGGCAAATTACGAAAAGGCCATTTCCGAAATTTGCCCCGGCGGGAAGCGAACCCGCAACCTCCATTTGCAGTGAGGCAGGCGGCCTACGCTCGAACCACTGCGCCAAGCGGTCGTCACTTTACACCTATCTTCTGTGAGAGGGTAATATTAGGAGTAACCGGAGGGTCGAGGCAGCCAGTATATGAGCTGCAGTCACGTGGCTCCAGCTTGATAGTCATTAATTTATTACCATAATAACAGAGTTGTCTGAAATGATAAAACGATGATAACATAATATGCGAGTTTTGAAATATAATTTTCCCTAGAAACCATTGTGACGATAAAAATTACGTCATAATAACAAAATGGTTTGCGAATGTTCGTCAACCCTATAATTTATGATACAGGTTGATATTTCATGATAATTTGCATTGATATTTAATATTCTTTTAACATAGTATTTTAGGGTGTTCGATTAATAAATTATGCAGATTTTATGAATATATTATATTTTTTTATAGGATAAAGTTAACTAAACAATATAATTCCAGGTTATGAATAACAGGTTTACCTAGTTTTGCTTCATTTTTATAAGGTCAGGGTGATCATTAATGAAGTGACCGAATGCCGTACGGTACGACTGCCTTTGAATTATTAAATTGATGTTATTTAGTTGTCTACGCACCAAAATCCTCGGCCCGACAGCATACGAATAAGCAAAGTCCACCATTTGAGTTTGTGGTCGTTCTGCCTGGGGACGATATCTGGTCACACCGCCTAGGTTATGCTACCCTGGTACAACCTAGTTAGCTTGAGTAGGTGGCTTCACCGTGCTCATGTCTTACAAAATAGTTTAATGACCAATCAGACGCCGCATTCAAAACATAGCTGGGCGGCCGTCCTTATCTTCTAACCCGGATATCATGTTATTCAAACTTCTACCGGGTTTTGTACCTACCTTTCAATTATCAGAAGATTCTGAGGCTAGTGTGAGGCTCTGACCAAAGCTAAGCGGCCTACGCTCGAACCACTGATCCCAGCGGTCGTTAAGACATGTATAGGTACCTTATACATGAGTAATCTTGGACTTTTTGTAATGTTTACATCCATTACTTACTATGTATGAACTCTTAGTACAACCAAATGTTGCTTAGAAGATCTAACGGGAGTTGTAGTATGAAAAAACCGGCCAAGTGCGTGGCTGGCCACTCGAATGTAGGGTTCTGATGCCATAAATACGGAAAACTTATCCTATCTGTTACTAATGTCGCAATATTCAGATTTATGATTGAATTCAGACTCTCATTGATTTGTTCAGAAACGATAGGGCTTCAGTTTGCTCGAACATGTTCGGCTAGCATGTGGTTTAGACCTTTAATAATAAATCGATCACAAGTATGAGAGCGATCTTAGATTTCCAAGGCTTTCATTATTCTCATGTCATTCTAGAACCGAATAACATGAAAAATCTTACTCAAGATGGCTCTCAGACTATAGATCGATTTTTTAATTCGGCTCCTAGTGATCCATCATAGATCAAAAAAATATATTCATCACCAAAGTTCAAATAGGGGAGTATCCAGAATAGTTTTCTGAAGATTTATATAATCGTTGTTATAATAATCTCTGAATACTAAATCTGTAGCATACAGTCAGATGAAGACAGACAGAAGAAGATGACGAAACTTAAAGGTTCCCTAGTTTGACTATGGAACCCTATAAAACGTGTTTCTCACTCGTTATTCATAAAAAAGCACTGAGGTTGTTGGCTCTCACGTTGGCTGTCTCTAAATCGGTCCAGCGTTCATTCAGTAGTACATTATATATTTTTTCTTTAAATTTTATAATAAAAAAGAAATAGCGGCTATTGATCTCATTTCTCAGTTCAGCTCGTACATTTTGGAACTTCATAATATGTACTTCATAAGGACACAGTGTAGTACAGCAATTACAGTGTAACAAAATACGAATTAAAAGTATTCACATATATTGCCCACTTTAACTAAAACTCTCGCTCTCACATATTGATGATGATGATCGATGACTCTCACAATAAACTATGTAGGCGATGAGTTAACTGACAGACTACTCTAGGTTGCAATGCTTGTATTGCTTCACTACCACACGGTAACATTTCTCATGAGTCGATAGAAATGTAAAGGTCTACATTTACACAACTACTTATGCGTATGAATGCTACCTTATTCATTTATAAAGTGGTTATATTTTGGAAACTGGAAAAACATATAAGTTAAAATCGATTTAATTGCAATTAATGATACTAACAATAAACTTAATTACATAATTGTAAAAGGTTGAATAAATATCAAACAAATAATTTTACTGTCTAACGAATTATGAAAGCCTTACCAGCAACAAAATAAGAATGTGGAGAATAAAAAAAAAATTGTTACCTACCACTTTTCTTTTATAATCACAATAATCCAATTAATGTAATGGTTTTTAAAATTATATAATTTATTCTTTCTAATTAATGACAAGGTCGCCATCATAAGCCATCCTTAAATGGTTTGTAGCTAACATGTAAGCAACTTTTATAAAACAACTAGGCATATGGGGCCAGAGACATCATCTCTGATAAAAAAAGATAATCATCTGCAATAAATCATGATTCATTTTATTCACGCAATAGCCTACTTTTAACGCTTATTATTTATTAAATACTTGGGCCTTACAACATATTCCAGTGAACGGATCAACTCATCATTTGATTTATAGTCGTCCATGAATGTCACGGTACATTTTTGGAAAAGAAACGCAATCACAGTAACTAAGTAGGTACCTATTGTTAAAGCGCAACTTTTTAAAGATGAATGTAAGGATAGCTGCCCTTGTCACGATATGCATGTATAGGAAGGACATGACACTAAATTATAAAGTCCATTGTTTCAAGACTTTTATAGCCTTTTACAGCCGATAACTGAAAATCTACTCAAGTAAGATTTGAAACGTCGTTATCTGACAAGTTCTTATGGCGTTTCAAAATTGAGCAGCTTTTCAATTTGAGTTGACTTTGAGTGTTGAGAGCTATTCGATGTTCACGGTGTAGCAAGTCCTAAATCAATATTCCAGGCTCGATTTCCACTAGGACGGCATATAATAATATAATAATACATCAGGTGGCATCATCCGATGATATCAGACACGATATTTTTAGCTTTTCCTTTAAACCACAATAAGGTCAAGTATAAAGCTCATTGAAACTTCTTTTTCAAAGTACTGCAAGCGGTGTCTTTGGATTCTATTTTATTTTCCACGTATTTTTAATATTTAAAAAATAATAATCTTATTATTTTACTAAATTTTAAATATGCTTGTTATGGCTGAAGCGCCCATCTAGCCCGCGAAGTTCAATTTTTTTGACGTTTTTTTGAAATTTTTCAAAATCTGACAATACTAAAAGGCACATTTTGTAATTCGCGACAAAGACCGTGTGCAGTGCATTTATTAATATATCCAACTTACTTTAAAACATTTCAAGAACGACAGCTATCCAGATAATCTGGCAATTTTTGTATATTTAGTCATTAACTAGTATCATATCCACCGTGATAATATTTAGAGTAAAATAATAAACGTATTAATAAACGCACTGCATACTGTGTTTGTCGCAAATCACAAAATGTTGTCGTAAATGTTTTCAGATTTTGGATAAACTATAAAAATACTCAAAAAATTTGAATTTCGCGGGCTAGACAGGCGCCTTCACCTTAATAATAGTAGGTCTTCAATAGAAACAAAGCAGTTCTCATAGTTCCATAACTAGGTTCATAAATCCTGCACCCACCTAATTAGATGAACAATTGAATAATCACACTTATTACGTATCATACGCAAGAGGCAATTCAATTTACAACCGTGAGAGTATGTTTTAGTTATAAACTGAAATAAACGTATTCTGTATTAAAATTATCCAAAATAAATATCGCAAGTAAATAAGTACATAAAAAGATATAAAAACATTTATAATACACGCCCATTCTAAGCTTTTATGTATATTTTGCAGAAAGCAGAAATAGAAATAATTATTTGGTCAGTCTTATTTAAAAAATAAACTGTTTATAAAACAAGAAAAATGAGGAATCTTTTTGGAAAAGTTTTTTTAAAACATTTCCCGCCGAGCCGGTTTACACAATACTCTAAAATTATTTTTTGTCCACCCTCTTAAACCGTGATAACACTCAACACGTCTTAATCAGAATCAAATTGATAATGAAATAATAATCGAATAAGGATGTCAAGCCACAGAAAAATCACCGAATCGCGTTCACCTTCAAACCACCAAATCATATTGAAGACCAGAGCTTCTTTGTTGCAAAATAATGCAAATGCCTCGACTTAGAACCATGTGCGAACGAAGACGCAGGAGTATATAACGGCGGGACGTTTATTTTATAATCACAGTTGCACATCGTCTGTTAACTTTGACACACACAAGATGGTGAGTGGAGATATAGTTGCGTCATCCGTACGCTGGTATTTGGACGGCACCCATTTGAGCTAGTCCACGTGATATTCTACTGTAAAGTTCACGGGGCTATCAATATTTGAGTACGAGAATAGGTTTCTTTTTTTCTGGATTCGGGATTGAATGTACTCATTTTTGCCATTGATTTGGTTACTATTCGACTTCTTATTAAATAAATGGTGTGAACAATTTTTTACAATTACACATACATTTATTGTGAATAATACATTGCTATATTTTTTAAAAAACATGACTGATATTGAGTGAGAATCCTTAAAAAAAACTATAATTATCTGCACTTCAATACTCATACATGCAAAAAAACGATATGGGTCTAAATCATAATAATTCCTTCTTAATCGACTTCCAAAAAAGGAGGTGGTTCTATGTTTATCTGTATGTTTTTAAGTCCGTTCAACATTGTACCTTTTCCCACAGAAATCCTTCATTGCTATCCTCGCCCTCGTGGCCGTCGCCGCCGCCGACGTGTCCCACCTCCGCGGCGCCGAAGCTGACGCTACCATTGTCAAGCAGGAATCCGACGTTTACATTGACGGGTACACAAACAATGTAGAGACCAGCAACGGCATCCAAGCCCAGGAGAGCGGAAAGCTTGACAACCCTAACAGCGTAAGTGGTTTTGAAAATTATAATTACTGGAAATGTAACCTCACATTGCTCGTATATTTTTTTTTTTAGAGATTACTAAAAATGTAAGTTTATAACATTACTAGTATTCCCGTTAGCCGCTCCAGCTAAGCTAATGCTTGTGTTGGGAGTGGACTCACGGCCAAAGTTTACTGACGCATTTATCTGTCACGCTTTGTATATTATACCGAGGTGTATTATCGAAGAAGAAATCATGACGTATTCTATCATGTCTGCTGGTGGCTATAATTTTTAAATTGAAGGATAAACGTGAATAAGCACATTGCTAGTAGGTATGGGCAGTACCTTGGCCCTTCCAACTTTACTTAAAAGAGTGTTTTTACGTCAAGTTGAATAGCTACGGGGATCGAACCCGAAACCTCTCGCTTACCAGGGTGCGAGCAGGGGCCTGCGGCTATCAAGGGGTCGATAGTCTAGTGGTTAGAAGGCTTACTAGTAGACCATTTACCGTTATTAAACCTTCTAAAGATTAGTTCCTTGGAGTTTAGTGCCCCGAGCTTATGTCATCGCTTAATTTAATGCAGTAATGTTAAGTCTTCGTCCTATGTGATAATTTGTAAGCACAGTTTGATAAAAATTAAATACAATAATGATTACAAAATGTTTACGATCATCACGGATTGTAAGCACATAGCGAGCTTACTAATGAGTGATTTGATGTAACGTCCAATATAAAAGTCATTACATTGAAATCAATTCGTTGAGTATAATAAAAACGAAGGAAACGAGACCCATGAAGGCCGAGAATCAAATGTCATTTGGGTAAAGATGATCTTGCGATGTAAATATGTTAATATATTTATGAGACCTTGCTATTTCGATTCGGGTTGTAATATCACGCAATAGTGGAAATTTAATGAATTTTGATCACAATTTAATAGCATGTCTTGTGGTGTGACCTTGTCAGCTAATAAGTTTAAATGTTGGAAACCTTATTCCGCACAAAGACAATTGTTTTTAGTACGCAAAATGCTAGTTGATTTCAATTAAGTTATAGCGTATTAAACCATTGGAGAAAAATAATTTTATTTAATAATAGGGACACTTGTTTATGTATTGTAAATGTGATATAGTCCTAATCATTTAGATACGAATATCTTAAAAATTGATTACTGAATTTAAGTTAAACGATACCATAATTAAGTATATGCTAGGCATGCAGATGATAGCTACTTTCAGTTCAATAGTCATTACGTTGTAATTACATTTAATTTTATCTTTCGCTGTTATTTCAGCTGTGAATTTGCACAGTAAATGACTTAATGCGTAATGAATTCCACTTTAGCAATTACTCCTCCGAAATCGCTGGTCGATGTTGTACGATGTAACCCAGACATCACTGAACGCATTGCGATTTAATTGCAATAATTAATATAAATTAATTTAATTTAACTCTCGTTTTAACAGTTGAATTACTTATCTGTGAAATAAGATATACTTAATGAACTCTAAACTGTCGCTATCACTTAGCTAAGAAATTATAAATACATTACTATAGAATAAACAATGACTCTTTTATAGATACGGGTACACTGTCAAAAATTCTAATAATGATAATCTGGTATTGTTTTATCTAGGAGGACGCGGCCATCGCCGTCCAGGGATCCAGCAGCTACACCTCCCCTGAAGGTGTCGTGGTTAGACTGACCTACACCGCTGACAGGAACGGCTTCCAGCCCCAGGTAATTGACTCTACTTAATACTGCAGTCCATTTGCGTTGGAAGACAAGTTCACTTAGTGCTATCCTTGTCATAGACGTAACGAAAGACCGAGACAAATATTAATGCATGTATAAAATTTTGTCAAGTCAAGGCTTGACGACAACAGATTTGGTCCAATTATATGTTTCGATATGCTGCAGCATATTCCAATGGAACTTAAATGTGTCATCGCCACGCCATCCAAAAGCCTGATGACAGTGTCTCAAGCAGCTAAGTGGGGTTCAAAAGTTTGAGTAGCGTTTCAGTACTCGGCCGCTAATCCCGTCGTTATTCTGTCTGCCGCCTAGCCGAGAGTATTTCCTACAAGCGTTTCTACAAATCGTTACGCTACAATGTATGACAATTACATTAGCAGCCGATAACTAGACCACGTGTCTTATGTCATTCCCGTGCATTGTAGAAGCGCTTGTAGAAAGTCCTCTTGCCTACAGAGGCTTTGCGTACACAAATCTAGGTCAAGCAGAAATATGGATGTCACCAACGAAGACCTAAGCCTCCATTGCGAGTAAGTTAAACGTTTGCTAACATATCGTGTTTTGTTCCAGGGTGACCATCTTCCCACTGCTCCTCCCCCGCAGCCCATCCCCGACTACATCCTGAGGTCTCTTGAGTACATCGCGGCCCACCCCCCGAAGCCCGAGGTCAACCAGAACTACAGACAATAAGCAACTTAAGTAAGGAATTAATAAAAATGAATGCTGTATACCTGCCATCGTTGTTACCTCTAGTCGCAATAATGAATATTGTAATGTTTTCGTGAAATAAAATAAACTACTTTGTACAGTTACATTCTGTTTTATTCCACCGTAAAATTTGTGGTAGATTTTTTCAATTCAATTAAATTGAAGTGTATGTTTGTAATGTCCAAATGACAGCCAATAATCAATATTAACAAAGCCAGCTATACCTCGGCTGTAAAATAATTAATACGCGTTCTGCCCGTTGAAAATTATTTACTAGGTACAGTTCTTTGAGCAATACATCGTTATGACATACCATTAATAAATATCTCAATAGACTTATTTAATATCTTTAACACAGTTTCATTGGTCATCATTAAAGATTATTCAGATTAATAGTGTAATCTGTCAGCCGCTCAAAGCCAATCGCGACCTCGACCCCAAACACCTCATACAAGTCAACTTTATTTCACTTAGGTACTCAAATGTTATGCATGTCGTACGTACTTACCGATAAATGTACCAGGTCACGCCATACACACATCAGCCTGAAGCGAATTTGTTAGAATTAAAGTTATTGTTTTATTAGTTCCATAATCTATGAGGTGTTTTAATTATGCGTTAATGTTACCATTACGGACTTTTAACATTTCAAATTATTACCGCGTAGGTAGTGCGGCGATTAAAACACTTTGGCGGATAAAACGTGGTCAGTAGGAATGGAAAAGATTGCTACTTTCAATTCATTTTCATTACGTGAAAAATATATTTTCTTTTCACTGTTATTTAATTGCAATGGCTGTATCTATCTATGTGGGTAGCAGGTGCTACTTATTAAAACTTATATAATATGATTTTTCACATGCTACCTGTGAAATATTCCGTCACTATTGGCCAGAATAAGAGCAGTACAGAGATAATATGTGCAGATGAAAAGTGCTTTTGTCAAACAGCATTTATCAGGAAATTAGACATGTATGTAGCCATAGCGGGGTAGCGAAAAATAGAGTCGGGCCAGGCCTCTTCTCTTAGCAACTCTATCCTCAATCTTTATATCCCTTGGTTTCCTTACATTCAATATTCCGTAAACAATATTCCGCCCATGTCAAACACACCCCAATATACCAAACTCTCATGTAGCTGACAAGCACACGCATAATCGTAATAAATATCGATACACAAACATAATAAGCGAACAAACACTCGAGATTCATAATGGCTTCAGTGAAACCAGAACAAAGGCTGATCCTGCCGTTCACAGGCAACGGAGGGGGCGCCCAGGGGCGTGGGGGCGTGTGTAAATATTGTCTCGTAACCAACAGGCTTCATTAGCAATGAGTGATGTAATTAATTTCACTGTTCGACGAATAAAGGCCCGAATTTTGAAGTGTTGACGTGCTCATTATGGTAATCGGCAGACTCGATTATTAATTCGCCCCGCTGTAATCGATACTGTGTGGCGGGTGTTGTCATGGAATATTATTGGCAATATTGCGTGGAGAGGGGCACAAGCTTGTATCCTTACCTATTAGTTTCAATATCTTACAAATGCTGATGATTGAAGGACGAGTTAAGTTTTTGTTAAATATTTGTTCTAGACTCTCCCAAAAGTCCCGCCTTCTGTTACACATCCGCTCGCTACAACAGAACCAACACAGGCAAGCACTTGCCTGTGCCTCGTCTCTCTTCGCTTTATAATGAGTACAGTAGTAAAAATTATGTTATTGATTTCTTATATTTACGCGAATATAAATTATGTTATTGATATTTTTGCAGATACCCTCCCCAAATTCAAGAACAGTATGGTTTTAGTACATTTCCGTTACACCTCCATTCAAAATTAATTCTAATTAGTTTTTTTATAAGTGTCGTTTTAGTAAATTTAACAAGGTGTGTTTTAATTTTTAGGCGCAGGAAGTGGCTCGCTGTCATTAGGGTAACTTTTAGATTGTTTATTTTGTTTGTACATAACTTTCCAATTTTATATTGTATACCCAGATGGGGTTCCTTAAACATAAATAAATAAATGATTTGGAAGAGGAGGTCTTAGAGCTTAGCATAGCAGTTACAGGGTGTTAGTACTTCTATCTACCGATCGACCACCAACCAACCATCGATCGATGGAACATTGCTTTATGAAAAAAGTGTCGATTGAAGTCGACTCGTCTCATTCTACCATCGATCAATGGGTTTTGCAATACCAATGACATTGCTCTACGTTGACGACCTGAAATAGAGTAGGATAGAGGGAAGGGAAGGGAGAGGAGTTAGGCTTCCGGCTCTATCACTCATCGTATGAAATGCACCTATAATAGCTACTTTACGGCAATTTTTTGTAAGAGGGTGGTACTACCCCGCTTGAGCCAGCCGTATTTGAGCTGTGAAAGTCAAGCTAAGTCGGCTAAGTATAGCTTACTTAGCTTGACTTCCGTAAAAAATTGCTGTCTCCAATTACTTACTCTATCAGATAGAGCAGCAGTTATATGCTAAGTTATGGTCAGTACATAAAATATGTTGGTCCGTTTGATTTATTTTTAGTGCCGGCCTTAATCCAGCTTAACTGTCATTATTCAGCTTTTATGGAAATATATTTTACGGACGTGCAAATATTCCGATGACAATACATTTTATTGGTCCAGAAATTTTGATTGTATTTTTGTATACTTTTTAAATTGTTAACAGTTAGCTATTAAAAACAAAATCGGTGTTATCACACGTGATAAAACCGACTTATGACAAAATTATACGTGAATACAATCCGGCCAATATTAACAATTGTCGGTTACGGCAAAACTGATTACGAATAGCGAGACCGCAAAACGCGGCGTAATTCCATTAACTGCATTTCGAGGACCGCTCAAAGCGTTCGACTTAACGCATTTGGCGTTTGCGTCAAATACGTATGAAACTGGGACTCATCTGCCCTTGGATGCATCGACAATTATCGCAGACCAATCTACTTCTGGCTCCACACAAGGAAACAATAAAAATTTAAATAAAAAATGAGCTTTATTCCCAAACAAAAAAATAATAATACAATTATAGAACAAAAATAAATAGAAAGGCAATGAATAGCTTGCATTAAAATAATTCCGAGAACAGTTGCGGGACGGAAGCTTATATAACGCATTATGATTGGTTTATACGCCTTATTAAGCTTATGTGATTCAGAAACTTTTGTCCAAGGGGTTGGTTAGTCCGTAGCGATTGTGCAAGCATTTTAATTGTGATGTGGGTTTAGACTCACATTTAGTGTTTAAAGGAGATGTTAAATCCCGCTTCCAGTACAAAACATTATTAGTTAAAAATAAAATAAGTAATTGATTAGTTACAAAACCAGATCTTCAGCGCGAAAAATCTTTTAGAAAACAATACGAAAAAAGCAATTTGATTACAGGAAATTAATTCCTCCGCGTTTCTCGCGGCAATCGTATGAAAGTAAATATATTTGCATCCGTTTCTAGAGGGGAGGCTGAGCGATTAGGTTAAGAGCGGTAGGTAGGGCTTTATTGTGAGCACCTTAAATTCAAATGTTATAACAGCAATGCAAGATTGTGGATTGGAAAAAGAAATTGAATTTCGATACACGCTTTCGATTTAGGGTAAGTAGGCAGCCTTTTTTAACCGACTTAAAAAAAGGAGGTTCCTTGTTCGTCTGCATGTCATTGTTTAGGTGTGTTCACCGATTTCTCTGTCAATTGTGGACCAGTTTCAGTATACACTACTATGTTAGTACTACAGCTTTGTTACTAATCTGTATTAACTTGAATTGGCACCGACTCCAAATGAAAGAAATTTATAAGGTCCCAATTTATTTTTAGGTTTTCAGTGCACCCAGGATTTTTTGAAGGCGGTTAAATAATTTTATTAACGGCTTCGGGTGACCAATAAAATAAACTGTTTAAATCTGTGTCAAAGAGCGTAATGTTTATAAAAAAAAGTAAAGGTAAACGTTAACTAAATGTATCAAATTTAATGTAATAATGTGTTCATTGTCGTAATAACTTAGTCCTTTTAACGTCCCTCTCCTGGGCACGGGCTTCCCCTCAATTCGAGGGGTATTCAGGCAATACACCACACTGGTCCAGTTCGAGTTGGCGGACGAAAATTGGTTAGATTTCCAAAACATACAGGTTTCCTCGCGATGCTTTCCTTCACCGTAAGCAAGTGATAATCACACCGATAGAAATTATGATGCACACAAACCTAGATTTGCGAGTGAAGTTACAAAAGTGTGAAAAAATAAAAATAATCACGTAATAAAACTTTGTACAGTAAGCTATCTAAGCGTTTCCACGTCTCTCCAAACTAAATGTTCAACAAGCAACAGCATTGGGCGCAGCGGCGCCGCGGCGTACGTCACGATCAGGCAATTTCACAGTTGTCGTCTCATGTATCTATATCCTTATTAGATGCACCTGGGAGCGCGGCTCTAGATACACATCTGTGACATGCGCCAAATTGCTACAACCGGAAGCAGTGAGTATGGGATGAGATTCCAAAATAAAAAAGCTTCCTTTAAATTATTGAATGATAAATTTAAGTCGTCAATAGGCTAGTGGTTAGAGGAGCCGCCCTCGTAGCTAAGAGGTTCAAGCTTCGATCCCCATCCTGGCTATTAAACTGTTGACGTGAGCCCACTACTATCACAAGCATTAGCTTAGCTGGAGGCGCTAACGAGAATACTAGTAATTTGACACTCTTACATTGCTAGAAATCTTTAAAAAAATGAACGGTGGTAGCCATTGACACAAGCTCATATACTAGGTGAAACAAAAAGGGTATACTATTTTTTTGCAACATAACTTTGTAAATCTCTAACTATCGACTTAGTGGGGCAGTTGAAGTACTAAAGGTTTTGTAGACTTGTGAAATCAGTCAACAGCTGTATTCCTATAACACCTTTTGTTTTTTAAGTTCCCTCCAAAGCTGACGGTTTTAGAATTACAAAGTTAAGTTTTGAAAAAAAAAGTATACCCATTATGTTTCACCTTGTATAAGCTGGTTCGACCGGAGTAGTACCACCCGCTCACAAATGATCGGCTTAAAGTAACTATTATAGCAGCTACGTCTCGTACGATGAGTGAGAGAGTCAAAAGGTCAATGTCCCCCAATACCTCTCCCCTCCCACTATACCAATCCCCACTTCCCTCTTCGTTGGCAACGTGCGAGCGGTGGCTCTGGTACTGCAAGCATCTATGGGCTTTGTGATCGTAAATGTCGACTGGAGTATCAAAACCGCATGTTATGTTATTGCGTACACACGCTTGACAATTACGCTGACGTTAGAAGTAAATTGTTATTGATGTGTATAGAATAGGGTTGCTATTGTTTTAATTGTTATTAGATCTATTTCGAACTTTGGTGTACAATAAAGAGTTATTCTCTTCTATTCTAACAGCTGTCCTGTTAATGAAAATAAAAGTAAATTAATTTTTAATAAAATATTTATATGGTCATTTTCTTTCAGTTTTATACGTGAAAACTTATATATCTCGGTAGAGGTACTCCACTAAGCACTCTATGTCTACTGTAGGTATATACAAGGTGAAACAAAAGGGGATACTAATTTTATTGCAACTTTACTTTGTAAATCTAAAACGATTGGCTTTGTGGGACAGTTGAAGTACTAAATGTTTTGTAGACTTGTGAAATATGTCAACAGCTGTATTCCTATAACACCTTTTGTTTTTCAAGTTTCCTCCAAAGCTGATAGTTGTAGAATTACAAAGTTAAGTTTTGAAAAAAATAGTAAGTATACCCTTTTTGTTTCACCTAGTAAATATAAATAGTAAAAAGTTGGTGTATCCAATTTATTAATTGTTATTAAACAAATTACTACACGAAAAATACAAACTACTTCAGACGACGACTTTAACGTTGACATAATTGGCATTATTGTAAACAAATTCAAATCGTTTATTTTGGTTAAGGACTACGGGGGTACTTACATTTTCAATTTTTTTTTATATTTTATATTATATTTCTTCGATAACCGGATCGGAACGCGACCTCGACTGAGAAGAGCCTGCAAGAAACTCAGCGGGCTCGTCTTTACACATGTTATTTTTTTAATCGCCAGTTGCTTATTACGTAGTAGATATTATATATAAATATAATAGCTATATACTTAATTAATTCTATGCTACACATGAATACTTAAAGTATGCAGAAATAAATAACTTTGAAACAATATATTTCGCGAGAACTGGCGTCGGCAACCCTAGAAAGGACTTACAATCAAGCAAGTGGCATTTGGTTGAAAATAGACTTTCTTATGTAATTTGTGTTTAATCATTAGTATATTATAATAGCTGTCAAACGAAATATTACATGGTCAGTAACATATGCTGAGGTGCTAACATACCTAATTATAACACACGCTTATTTACTGACAGATAGAGTTCTCAATCCTTTATTCCCGCTTACGACACAATTTGGTTCTTAGATCTACTATGAGTTTGAACGTTCACAACGAGTCAGTCGATAATCGCTGACGTTTCCGTAAAATATTTGTACGGCAAATGGATGGTTCCTCGGGTGAAAATGTGCGATTTACCATACACATCAGCGAGCCAGCGGGCGTAAAAATCATGGTACCTATAGACTGCTACAGATCCTACTAATATTATAAATGTGAAAGTTTGTGAGTGTGGATGTATGTATGTATGTATGTTTGTTAATCCTTCACGCAAAAACTACTGAACGGATTTGGATGAAATTTGGAAAACAGATAGTTTATAACCGGGATTAACATATAGGATACTTTTTATCCCAATAATCCCGAAATTTTTGTTACGTTGTACTACGCGGACGAAGTCGGTGGGCACAGCTAGTCTGTGATAATATGATAATCTGACTGAGACTTTTGTGTATTGAGCGTTACGATACTGAGACGTAACCGATTAGATATGTATATCGTTGCAAAATATATTGACATTATTTTATAGGCTACAGATATTCCGATTACGTCAGACTAGCCCATTAAACCGATACGATTTCCAAGACAATATTATTATAATTATTATATAAATCTTACAAAATCATAGGTTATATTGGATCGTTATATAAAATTCTCGGTGATAGCAGCCGGAAATTCTATTATTGGTTTGAAATATTACTAATGAAAATTTGCTCTCCCATCACAGATTAAAAAACAAAACTCCGACTTTAATTATTCTTAATCTAAAACATTATCTTGATAGTCTATCAACGTGAAGGGGAATCTTTTTTAAGCAAATTTAATTAAAGTTTGGACGATTAAAGGTTCAGCATGAGCGTTTTGTTCAAACAGTTCGTGTAACTTTTGTCATAAGTCACAGACATAACGCGTCGCTGTGTGGGTGTGAGCTAGGCTTTATAAGCTTTTATAATTTATGTGGTCCCACACTATATTGTGAATTGAAATAAGTTTTGTTTACTGGAAGGGCTATAAAATATTTACCTTAATAGCAGTGATAGCCGATTGGTTAAGCACGCGTCTTGCGGGCTACCAGGTCTCGGGTTCACACACCGGCTCGAACCTCTGGATTTTTCGAAATCTATGTGCGAATCATAATTTCTATAAGATTATCACTTGCTTACGGTGAAGGAAAACATTGTTATGAAACCTGCATGTCTTAGAAGATTTAACAAATTTTCGAAAGATATGTGAAATCCGCCAACCCGCACTGGGCCAGCGTGGTGGATTATGGCCCGAATCCCCCTCGTGTTGAGGGGAGGCCCGTGCCCAGGAGTGGGACGGCAAAAGGGCTAAAATTATTATAAAATATTGTAATAGAAAAATGAGGGCAGCTACTTACTGATTCGTGAGATACACGTAATAGGTAGGTACTTAATAATTCCATGTAAGATACCTAGGCCCGAATTAAGAAATAGGTCTCAAGTCTAAGAGCCATCTTGAGTACGCTTTGACGTGACGTTTTGTACTAGTATGACATTAGAGTTACTTGAGATCGTACGGACCTAACTTACAATATTGACATATTTATCACAAAGACTAAATGACGACTCTAATAAAAAGATTAATATTAAATTATATTATATACTAGCTGAGCCCGCGACTTCGTCCGCGTGGAATTTACCTTAACAAAAAAGTCCGCTCCCGCGTTCTAAGACCGCGCGACAGGACCCATATTTTTTAAATTTTGCTTTTCTAAAATAAAAGTATTCTAAGTTACTGCTTATGACAACAGCTATCTACCAGTTAAAGTCCCGTCAAAATCGGTCCAGCCGTTTCAGAGATACTCTTTCATTTCATGTGTTTTTATTTTTTTACGCGGAACCCTAATTGTTTTTTTAAAATTAAAGTAGCCTAAGTTACTCCCTAAAACATCAGCTATCTGCCAGTTTAAGTCCCGCCAAAATCGGTCCAGCCGTTTTGGAGATTACCCGGATCAAACACACAGACAGACAGACAGACAGACAGACGGACAGACAGACAAAAATATTTAAATGGCGTTTTTGTTATAGGTATCCTATGTACTTTCATATTATTATTTTTTTTTTACAAACAGACACTCCAATTTTATTTATTTGTATAGATTTTCTTGCTTTAAAATATTGACAATGCAAAATAGGTTCCTACACTTCCTTCTTAAGGTGAAAGTGGGTGAAACCCATGTTATTTTTGTAAAGAATCTAATTCATTAATATTTTCAAACAGAAGTCCTACCTGGACCTGGGTTCAAAAACAGCAAAAACCTTTTTCAATGGCGGGAATAGCTGCCGCACCAACTTATTTTTTTTTTAAGTTATTAAGTCTTTTAACTTTAAACCTCTTTGAATTTTAAAACTGCCATGCGCATTACCCAAATGCCACACCACGCATGCGTCATATCCATGGCGTCGAACAAATGACAGTTTTGACAACAACCGCACGGGAGCATCTCTGTTTCCGATTATTTACTATTAGAAAATACGTTTTCGCAATTAAAGTCTGCTATTATTTTATTAACTATACTTGAATTAAAAATTGTTTTAATGTATTTTGTTACAACAGTGGAATTTTTGGTAAATGTGGGAATTTTAGGTTAGATTCGGTACGTGTTTGTGTTGGTGCATTGTAAATAATATTGTCAACTTTAGTGCTGTGCTTGTGAGTGGTGCGGCTGAAACTTTGATGCTCTGAAGGTCGAGTCTGCTGTGGTTTGTAACCTCAGAAGCTGTAAAGGTATGTAAAATGTTATACACTTAATAGTTACTAAGACGGGTAACATCGCGTTTCCGGTGTGACAAGGGAGAAAGCTTTAGAAGTATACCTATTATCACGCCTCAACTTTTTAATGGTGTTGGCAGAGGTGCACAAGATTTAGGACACCACATAGGTACCTACTACAACAAAGTAGGTAGTTTTTTTTTGCACCTTTAAGTTATCTAAATACTTAACCTAGGAATAGGTTCAAATCAGTATCCTATACATGTTATATATGTAACTATATAATGAAACTATATTATTAGGTCTTATTTTATTAATATAATGCGCGGTAGTTTGCTTGGCGTCTTAGTAAATGCTAAAGATGATGTAGGTACCTACAGTTAAAAATTATCTGATAGGTTTATTTTAATGGATTTTTTTATAGGTATCTTTACTTGTATCATCTAAGGCGCTCGAAGCAAAATAATAAACCTTAAATTTCTGCCATATATATGGCAATTAGAATGCTACGCTTGTTATTAAATTCAAATCAATTTGCGCGTATTTCTCGTTACCACAACGATCAGGTTGAAGCACTAATTAGAGCAGTTCATTGCATGCTAAATTGACACTATAGTTCGGTTGGAGTCACCGCTAATGCGGTATTAACAGCGTGGGGATATACGCCCAAATAATAATACCAATACACTAGATATGGATGAGTACCTGTGACATAAGTTCTCAGTAAACTTCAGTAGAGCCTAACAATGTAAATTGAGTAGATTATAAGTACGTACTCACAGTTCAAGTCAGATTAAAAAGGCAATCGGGCTTGAGAAAAAATGCGTATAGACAGGAAGAACTACTAGCCAAGTCGCTCAAACTTTAGTTAGGAACTACAGCTAGATACCTATGCCTGTGGCTTTGCTGGCGAAGATTTTATATTCTTAATGGCGACGACAATGCCATCTACCGGGTCCAACAATAGCTAAGAACTATCCAGGTGAACCCGTAAGTACAAAAAAATAAACATCAAAATCAGTCGGCACACCGCTATTTTATCCTACTAATATTATAAATGTGAAAGTTTGTGAGTGTGGATGTATGTATGTATGTTTGTTACTCCTTCACGCAAAAACTACTGATCGGATTTGGATGAAATTTGGAACACAGATAGTTTATAACCGGTATTAACATATAGGATACTTTTTATCCCGATAATCCCGAAATTTTTGTTACGTTAAATACTACGCGGACGAAGTCCGTGGGCACAGCTAGTAAAGATATAAAGAGATGCTCGTTACGTTTCGTTATTTGGCGGCAGTCGTTACGAAAAGAAAGCAGAGTGAAAATATACTGGTGAAAATATACTGGGCTTGAGAGGGTGGGTGGCAAGATCATAGATAATTTTCATAGAAATCGTCATCACTTAGGGCTCACTACACAGATCGATTGACCGTTTCTATGCAGAAACTGTCGTCCACGTCGACTCATCTTATACTACCAACGATCGATGGATCGATCGGCAATCGATATATTGGTGTGGTTACACCCTTAGGTAACCAAAACTCTTTCATAAATAATTCAAAGCCTATTTCTACCCAATTCAACGAACAACATATTTTTAATTTTTCAAAAATACCAATCCTATTGTTATATAGTATTGGATGCAAGAAAGAAACGGAGCATTAACCGTTTTACACCAACGTTTTAATTAACAAAAGGTCAACAGTTGAAACTGCTCTGATAATTACAAATAATTAAGGACAATGTTTTTCCATATAAAACTTCTTCAGATTTATCTCCGAAACGTGATAGGCCAACTCATGATCGTCTATCTTCTATATCTATATATATAAAACTCAATGGTGACTGACTGATCTATCAAGGCACAGCCCAAACCACAGGACGGATCGGGCTGAAATTTGGCATGTAGGTAGATGTTATGACGTAGGCATCCGCTAAGAAAGGATTTTGATTAATTCTACCCCCAAGGGGATAAAATAGGGGATGAAAGTTTGTATGAAACTTTGTCAATTAAATTCCACGCGGACGAAGTCGCGGGCACAGCTAGTTATATTATAAGAAGGAGGCATTGAAGATATTGTTGAAAATATTGATTGAAGCATTGGCGAATTTTGGCAGTAAAATTGACCGGTTTGTCGTCACGGCAAATAGCATGACGCTCTTTCATGCCGTCATGCTCCCTCTACGCCACCGCTCTCCACTCCCTTGTGTGTGCGCGCATTTTTTTATTTTCATTTTAAATTTCAATTTCATTTTAAAGATAATATATGAGATTTTCGATCCCATACACATTCAATACATACAATACACGTATAGTACAGAAAAGTTAAAATTATATTTTTCAACAAATTTAATTATTATATTTTAATTATTATGCACACATTTTATGACGCTGATAAGTAATCCTTGTGAAAAATCAAATAACAGCAATAACTTTTGGTATAAAATTCCAAAATACAAATAAAATAGCTCTCCGAGATTTGCCCTGTTTGAGAAAAAGGTACGATACGATCTCATTATTCAAATGGACGCCTATTATTTTCCGAATAGCAATATCATCCTAGCTGTTACGAGCGAAAAACCGTAGGCATTTTCCGTGAAGGTACCTACCTAAATACTTACAAAATAAGCAATCAGTGTCTGTGTCTATACATGTTCCGAAAATAACCAGCAGACAACCAAATTATCAGGAATTGATAACGATGAATACTTTGACATTTTTATTGGCGAAAAATTTTACATTAACCTCTTTAAACAATTTTATGGCTTGTCTATTTAGTTATGTCTGTCTTCGTTAAAACCACGCCGTTCACATATATGTTATCTCTTCAATTGGATAATATAGTTTTGCAAAATGGATCCAACTCACACATACGTTCTTCTGCAAACTGATACCAACCTACAACTACTTGCACTAGGCTTGGTTTTGGTATGTAGGGCGGCAAGCACAGGGCCGGATTATCCATTAGACAGTATAGGAAACTGTCTGGGGGCCCCGCATCAGCTGGGGCCCTGTGCTTTAAGAAAACTGCAAATTTTTATCTGTGTCAATGTTTTTTATTGAATTGAGTGAAGGCAGGTCTTTGTTATGTAGTAAAAAGCAGCGTACCTATATATGAATCAAATTTGTTGATGTAGACAAAAATACATACTTTAGGTAGATATAAAAAGGTAGGTAAACTGGCCCCGAGACCTGCATATCCTAGGTCCCCCAACCTAGTTAATCCGACCCTGTGGAAGTATACCCAATTAATAATGCTCTAAAACTCGGTCGCGTACAAAATGCTGAGTCGGCGCCAAAGAAACTCGAGCCGCAACCAATATTCGGTACCTATTCTTGTTTACGCCTAAAATTTTGCTTCTTGCCGCCAGCAATAAATAATACCGGCCGACCTCCTCCAAAGAGGTTTTTGCATGCAGGTCGGACGTGTTCGGAGGTCCGACGCTTTGGCCCTCATTAATTACGTTATTATGAATTCCGCTCACAACACTGCCGGTATAAATGCGCGCCCCCGTAAAATCCTATGTGCGTACTTAAGCTTTTCTCTGCATAAAAAAGTTGGCAAAAAACATCGCTCTAGTTGGCTACGGCGTCAGTATAATGGATCTAAAATTATTGTTATGCTCGCATTCCGTACCTTATATCTCA
The DNA here is from genome assembly GCA_918843915.1 of Notodonta ziczac. Classification (NCBI taxonomy): domain Eukaryota; kingdom Metazoa; phylum Arthropoda; class Insecta; order Lepidoptera; family Notodontidae; genus Notodonta; species Notodonta ziczac. The sequence goes on along the minus strand of OU974050.1, from coordinate 8,992,181 downwards.
GTGGGGTTTCGGCACGTGAAAGCCTCGCGCGCCGCCTCTGGGCTTTCTGTTTTTGTACTGGAACTCACATATTTTTGCGGTTATAGGTGCTCTACATTCGGGAGTGATACTAGATGAGACACAAACTGGGCTGATAAAAATAGTATGTGCCTAATTAAAGGACTCATTAGGGCAGCTGTTCAGGCTGTTATTACCTACAGATTTATGACAATGGTTAAAGCACCACAACATTTCCACCAACAAACAAAATTAGAAGGTACATTGGTTTTCCATCGGCCGGAAGAAATTCACCGTTGGAACTGGGTCTCCAGTCTCTCAACAAATGAACCCAGCATCGGTCCACCTATGGCGGGCTGTCCTATAAATGGTGTCATCATAAATGCTACGCTAGGGACAGCTAGGTCATGTGATTGGCTCAGACTACGGAATTATCGGTGGTGCGGTTAATAATTATCCTTATTTGTATTAAAGTTAGTAATATAAGGCGTGCGTATGGTAAGTACTCAGTCGCAGCCCAACTATTCTGGGGTTGTATCGTTTAGAAGCGAAACACGTGTCGAGTTATCCTTTTAGTTCGCTTTGTTCCGCGGTAAATTGCATGCCTATTATTAGGGTTCCTGATACTCTTCACAACGTTCGGTCTATTCGGTCACTTCGATTATAATTTTGGAGGTTGACAAGCCCAGGGTGGGTGTTGAGAGTCCGTCTCCTAAATCATTAGTTCTTCAAATTTAACAGTAATTAAGTACTGGTATCTTATCCGCACACCCGCACTAGGCCCGCGTGGTGGATTATGGCCTAAATCCCCCTCGTAGTGAGGTGGGCGGCCCAAGAATGGGACGTTAAAATGGTTAAATTATTATTTTCATTATTAAGTACCTTTATTTGTCGCCGAAACCTATCTAGCCACCACCGAAAATGTATCTATGTGGCCCCTTTATTTGAATGGGAGGTAAAAGGCATTATTTATAGCGCATATGGAAATGCGTCGTGTGAAATGGGGATCGTAATGTTTGATCGCTTTCGAGATAAAACCAACTCGCGTACGTTATACGGGGGATGGTCATTTCTCTCTTTATTTGCTTTTCATTTGCATAGCTGATGAATAAGTGAAATGGTGTAATAAAGTTGGGACGCGCTATGTTGGACGCGCATTTTGAAATCGCTTTTAGGCAGAAGGCCCGGGTAATGTGGAACAGCTCAGGTTAATCAAGGATGGCGACGAGTAAGGGCTAATGAATTGCAAACGAAATGTGGATAAATTAGTTATAGTTACATACTAAAAACAAAAACGGCCCCCAAAAATGGGGATGACTAATATTTATTGAATTTAGCATATTTTCACATTGACTCATACTTAAATGCCAATTCGTTTTTGATAGCACTGTGAAATAATTTTATAAAAATATGAAATAATAAATTCATTCTGTATTTAATAGCCCATTTTAAAGTTATTTTATACCATAATTTAAGGTACGGCTGTTCGTGATGTGAGTATAGACAAAGAATCCTTTCATTTTAAGAATTAATTATGTATAAATATATTTAATATAATCGTCTACCTATGTACTGACGCAACCTACAGTTTAAGTTAATTTTTTATTAGCTTTGAATACTTATTTTGTGGCTATTAACGCCTCGACAGTAGGTAAGTATGTCTGGTGAAATCTACTTTAATTACAAAATCAATACATACTATTGTTTAAAATGCACATCCAATATTGAATTCATAGCTTAAATTATTAAAAATAACGATACCGCAACGCGCTTTTGCTGTGGTACGCAGCCGCGGCGGTTCTACGGTGAAAAAGTTATTTTTTTTTTAATATTTTTTCACTAAGTAATAATATAAATTAAACCCTACAACTATTAATAAACAATCTGCGAAATAAAAGTATCAAAGCGATTATTCTACAAGCTGTTATTTGTTATGCTTAGGTACTAGCCGAAGCTGCGCTAGTGTAGATATTATTTTCTAGAGGTCGACAACAGCGCCATCTACTGGGTCCAACTAGGTCTAAGAACCAACCAGGTAACACAATAAATAAAAATAAAATTTGGCCAGACTGACACACCATGGTCCCAAACTAAGCAACAAGTACAAGTACTATGGGTACCGTACAATGGACTGGGGGCGATCCCAGTGGCACCCAGACCGGGGCAAATTAGGAAAAGGCCATTTCCGAAATTATCCCCAGCTCCGCAACCACCATGTGCAGTGAGCCGAGCGGCCTACGCTCGAACCACTGCGCCAAGCGGTCGTCAAAATATATTAAAATTCTGTCACCTGATTAGAAGAATTACTAACACACGTACACAACGAATTGTTTACTTACTTATAAATATGTCGCATTGTACTAAAACCTTCATAAGACCTTTAAAGTTCAATAAAATTACTCTAAAAAACTCTCCAACTGAGCCTATAGTGCCTGTCTGTATCAATTTACGCAACCCTAACAAGTTATATTGCTTAATTAAAACAACGAATCCACCGCAATCTGTTGTTGATAAATTCATTAAAATAAAGTTTGTGCAAACACAAACTATGGAATAAAGACAATGGCATAATATTAAAATGGAATTTAGCAAAATTAAATTTCGGCAAAACCTATAACAGCACGCCGGTCGTGTCAACAGACGAAATGGACAAAGTTTGTAAGTGCTTTAATGCAATCATGGCAGCGAGTAGCCAGCTCACTGGGAATTTAAGTGGCCGTCGGTACACAATACGAATGCAGGCTTAATTATATTGTGGTGCTTATGAATTCTTCAGATTTACGCTAGGATGTTTGTACGTTGCGGCCTAGCACAGTGGGTTGGCGCTGCCTGTATTTAAAACTGCGGTTGGGTCATTGAAATTACCTGTAAGAAGATTAAATGGGTATAGATTTTTTTAGACATCTTACAGACAGAAAGAAAGGACATATTTATTTTACACAAATCAAAATACACAATACAAAAGAGAAAAGAAAAACAATAAATACAATTACTAAATAAAACAAGATAAAGAATTACACCAGTAAAGAAGCTCCAAAATATAGGCAAAAACTATTTATTGCGCAATTTAAACAAATTATTGGAAGAAATATTGACAATTGTAGAGGTAAGAGCAGCAAAAATTGAACAGCCTTTATTTTGGGAAATATGTAAATCCGCGACTGATCCAACCCACACATAGGTACCACAGCAAACTGAAACCAACCTTCAATAATCTTCACTAGGGTTAGTTTTAGCCTGCAAAAGTATGGTGGGTTAGTCCCTTTTTACAAAACTAATATTCAATGCCCTAGCTCTAGGTTTTCATCAGGTATGCTTAAATAACCTAAGGTAAATTAATAATCTATCGCAGGTTTTTTCAGCATTCACAATCAATAACAATGAGAAAAAGAGATGAAATCAGTTGGATATATTCGGCTGTATTTAAACAAGATATCGTTGCCTTTCATAATTTAAAATCAACCGCAAACCGCGCTAAGTAATCAACGAAACTCAATAAAATTGATTCGGCAAAAATATATTTTTAGAGTCGAATTCGGCAACGCGAGGAGCCAATATGAATTTAAATTGAAATTAAGTTCGTCGAGGGGCGATTAAAAATTAAAAATTTGTTCTGTGCCCGCCGGCCGAATGTATCCACTGTGCAGTGGTAATGACAGCGCGAGCCAATCGTAAGCTTGCTATGTCTTTATTCGTTTTCATTTCGATTTTATTAACATTGTGCTTTAATGGAATTTGAAACGAATCTTGGTTTGAAACACAAAGGCTTACTTTATAAAACCGTATCAATGAGAATTGAATGCGTCTTTAAGGTGAAGGCGCCTGTCTAGCGCGCGAATTTCAAAAATTTCGAGTATTTTTATAGTTTTTGCAAAATCTGAAAACATTAAGTCAACATTTTGTGATTTGCGACAAACACAGTATGCAGTGCGTTTATGAATGCATTTATTTTACTCTAAAACATTTCAAGAACGACAGATAACCAGAAAAGCTGTCAATTTTTGTATATTTAGTGATTTACTAGTATCATATCCACCGTGATAATATTTAGTGTAAAATAAATGTATTCATAAACGCACCGCATACTGTGTTTGTCGCAAATCACAAAATGATGTCTTAAATGTTTTCAGATTTTGGATATACTATAAAAATACTCAAAAATTTTGAATTTCGCGGGCTGGGTGGGCGCTTAGCCTTAATGCGATATATTTACGCTACAGCCCATTTTCTCTTCATTTTCCATCTACCTATTTAAATAATTCATTATAGTTACGAGTATCTCTACTTATATTTAACTTTATTTCTATGTATATGGCAGCAGTAATCAACCATGCATATTCTCAATAATTATTATAATAATTTAGCCTTTTTGACGTCCCACTCCTGGGCACGGGCCTAGTTAGGGAACTACGAGGGGGATTCAGGCCGTAACCCACCACGCTGGCCCAGTGCGGCATGGGGGATTTCACATGACTTTCGAAATTTGGTTACATTTTCTGAGACATGTAGTTTCCTCACGATGTTTTCCGTAACTGTAAGCAAGGGACAATCATAATTAAGAAATTATGATTCACACATTTCGAAGATACGATAGAAAATACGCGCTCAGATTTTGAAAACCCAGAGGTGCGAGCCGGGGCAAACATTCTTAATTGATCAAAGCCTAATTGCTCATCCCAATACTGATCACATCGTGTATTCATTGACTTCAATATTAGACATTGCTATTCCGACTTAGTGAGTCGTATTGATTCCGAATATTATTAGTCTGCGCCTCCCCAAGCGACCAACGGGAATAGCTCAGAGCGATTGACTACATATTTTATCGCTAGATTCTGTTCCGATGGGAATAAAATCAGAGGACTTTCCTAATGACTAAATCTATTTATACCTATCTAGGCGAGAAATATTATGGTCTGGTTATTCCGTATGAGAGTGGACCAAGTAGTAAGAAGTATGAATGTTATATGTACATATATTTCGATGTTATAATCAGATAAAGGTGTGTTTCAAGGTGTAAGTATTTGCCACCTTGACTTATTTTTTAACCCCCGACGACAAAAGAGGGGTGTTATTTACCTAGATTTTGTGAACTCGTTCGGTAATTAATTTACAATTAATTTAGGCTTGTTATTTATACTGGTTATATGGTTATATTATAACTGGTCCACCATTTGTAACATTACTTTATATTTCTTTATATCGATGGCACCAAATAGTTTTAGATTTACCTTGTAATTAATTTATCTATAGTACTGTAGCAACCGGGGCTTCAATCAATAAATAACTAATGCTGGGTAATATAAAATTTATTATAGTATTCACTTTTAATACATTTATTTAAATATAGTTCCTATCTTAGTGGTCTCTCGGTTGTCACTGCCAGCGCACCGCAGAGCTTTCAATTTTCAAAACTTATACTTTTCTTAAATATATTCTTATCGGCCAGGAACGCTTATTGCCAGTGGCTAGTGCGCCAACATGGACCTCCTTACATTCCTCCCGACCTGGGGAAAAAAAAAATTTTAAGCAAAAAAAAAATTATTTCCTACCCATACAATTTTTGCACACCCTACCTATGGTTGGACGATGCATATACAATCAAGCATGGCTTAAATTAAATCCTGCTAGGATTTAGTTATTGGAAGAGTTATATCTACTTCGAATAACTTGATAAGTGTAAAACCAACCAAAAATCACGTACCTAATTCAAGCCATACGGAAAACCATTAACTACACATGACTAGTAAACACCACCCTTCATCATTATTAACATTATCCATCAACATCTTAATTAAATTAATATAAATAACTTTTCAAACTATAGAAAGGTGTGACCGTCATCCTTAAAATGAAATATGACTACAAGACTCAAAGAAGATAAATTCAACTTTATTAATAGGAGAAATATTCTCAGGCTCAAATATAAGGCCAAAATATAATCCCAAAAATATGTCAAAGTCCACTTTACGACTTGATGCCCACAGATACAATATTCCCGCATAATCCATAGAATTAGAGACTCATCGACTAATTTTGGAAAATATAAGACGATTCTCAGCATCCCAACAAATTATTTAGGTAAGATTTCTACCAAGAAATTCCGAATGCTTATGAGAATAGGCGCTCTATTCCACATCAGAAATTGCTTATCGTGAGAGAAATTTATTAACCTACTATTAAATACACTAAACCCACCTTCTATAACTCTAAATTGAAAATTTAAAAACCCCCGATGCGACGACTTTTTCATCAAATGTATACTTTACCTAGTTCTTCCAAATAATTAAGTTAGCGAGATTTGCGTAACTACCGTAGCTAAGTATTCATTGCTCATCTCGCAAATTCATCTGGTACAACTTGTTTCGATGCCAGATTATGAAAGCGCCATTTACCTACATAATTATTTTTGGCTTCCTCATAATCTAATATGCCATTCCATTCGATTCCAATGCAATGTACAATATCCAACATAAAATCTGTGTAAAAGTATGAGACATTATCTTGTTATGACATAATCATTGACATTAGAATAGACAACGAATCTAAATATTGATGCCGGAGGTTTAATTCCTAGTAAAAGATTAGCAATTATGATTCAATTTGATGTAATATAACTCTGGTTGAGGTGGACGGACGCAGCCCAGGGGAAGAATTTTAAATAACGCTAAAATTATTTGAAATTATATTGTATTTTTTCTCAATGGCGGAGCAGCGCCCTCTAGAATTATTATTGCGTAATATTCCATGACCATTAACAAAACAATCAAATTATAACGCATGCGCGTATCCATCATTTGACACGTGACTTATGGAACGTCTTTAGTTCATACACAAATCTCATATAAAAATTTATAAATATTCTATTTTTTCCAGAATCCGGGAAACTTTTCACATTTATAATATTGTAAATAGCCAGTTCAGACTATTACGATCATTTAAAAATATAATAAAGCGAAATCCAATAATCTCAAATTTCGAGCGGATTCGAGCCGTGGAAGTTGGTTTTGGCCGTAAATATGGCTTTTTTAACCTCTAAAGAGCTGAGGATCTTCAAACGGCTGAACCGATTTTCATGAAACATAGCTAAGAACACTCTCGATCAGAATACCTTTCTAACAAAAGAAACAACATTTAAATCGGTTCATCAGCTTGGGCGCTACGTTGCCACAGACAGACACACAGATACACAGACACACAGATACACATGTTAAACTTATAACACCCCTCTTTTTTCGTCGGGGGTTAATAAAACAATCCTAATTAACACAACCACTATGTCTCTGATAATCTACTACACCTACAATAACCCATAATACTTCCCCACATACTCTAACTGTACTTTATCCACTATCCACTACCAACTTCTAACCATAAAAATAACATACCATTTACAATCCAGATACTATCCGTCCATATTCCATCCCTTAAATGCGTGAAACCTAAATCAGGAATCCATGATCAATAGCTTATTGCTTTATCATGTTACACCAAGAAATAGAACTAACCGAATAGATCTATCCATCTAACTCTATCCAAACATTACAATTCATTAACCACCAAACTTTAACCTTTACCATTACTGAAACTACACTCCCCCTGTAATCATATAACCATTACTAACCTGTTAATATACTTATCTCACGTTTTTTCAACAAAACATTTATCATATCAAATTAAATAACATAACTTATTTTCATTTTCGCCCATCGCCTACGTGTTGAACGATTTCTTTTCGCCCATCGCCTATGTGTTTAACGATTTCTTTTCGCCCATCACCTATGTGTTGAACGATTTCTCATATTTCTTACGTCGCTCTGCGACATATTCAATTTTTCTCTCGTTCATTATGAAAAATAAAGACATATATTAATAGATTATAATAACAACATACACAACTTAAAACTAATCTATCATAACCACTTTCCCATCTAAACAATAACATAAAATATAATCAATAAAATCAAGAATTGTCTGACATGACGTCTGCTTCTTCCTCGAATTTTCGATTGAAAAAATGGATTTCCGGGCTTATAGATGTTTGTATGACGTATGCGTTTCCAGTAAATAATTGTTTGACATGACGTCAGCATCTTTTTCGAATTTCGACAACCTCGTCCATGTCCTCGTTCCATTTTAATCACTTTTATCCAATTAATATTTATTTGGGATACTAATACTCCCTGTTTGTGCGTCTTCTTCTTTATTGCGCTTTTGCGATACCCGGCGCCTCCACCATTGTGGCAACCGGGTTTATATTAATAACTCAGGTTGCTTGGTAATATAAAATTTATTATAGTATTCACTTTTAATACATTTATTTAAATATAGTTCCTATCTTAGTGGTCTCTCGGTTGTCACTGCCAGCGCACCGCAGAGCTTTCAATTTTCAAAACTTATACTTTTCTTAAATATATTCTTATCGGCCAGGAACGCTTATTGCCAGTGGCTAGTGCGCCGACATGGACCTCCTTACAGTACGTACTCCTTAATTCAGTATAATTGTTGCCATCTAGTAGGCACAACTTGACACAAATCTCTTGTCTCTACTAACAGGGTAGAATTAACTGTAGGTAGATAGATACTTGCATCAGCAACTGAGTTCGGCATGAAATAACAATCGCATTGAAAATAAACCCACCATTCAATAGTCTCATTTGGATTGCAAATCATATATTGAAATGTGAAAATATCCAGATTTAAAAGCTGGTAATTTTTGTGGTAGGTATAATTAAAAACATATCCTTATCCTGTTGCAATATCCTACAGGTATTTAATTATATTAACTAACGAGGTTAGGGCAACGGATTAAGGAACATGTTGTGACGACTTTAGTCTATGTACCTAAGACTAGATAAATATTTAAATTTATCAGTTCTTAAATATCAAATGGTAATACCTACATAGCATGTCACTATTGCCTCTACTTCAGTGTTCATCAGATCGAAATGCATTTATATTTATAAAGATAGGCAGCATCGAACCAGATTCATCTACCTCACTTGGTCGCGTAAATTGATACGAAAATAAATTATTTTATGCTGTGATTTTATAACTTAAGTTATCATCCTTTTCATATTCAAGTCTTAGAGGAGTAACTGTTGAGTGTTTAATTCATGAGAATACGCTTCCAGGGAAGTTCTTGACTCCCTAATCACAATCAATTACGTGTTCCTCCATCGAGCGGAGTTTTTCCTTAAGTTTCTTGGAACATCTCGATTTCAAATGTCAAGAGCTTAGGTTGGCATTTTAATAAGTGCTGATTAATTCCACCTACCGGGAATTTCAATTTGTTCTCTGAAGTCGTACGGGGCGGCTCGAGTGCGAGTTATGTTTTTGGCATGATAACAAGGTGGTTTGATTGGGAGGTTGATGTGGAAATACTACTAATATTCGGTTTAAATGCAAGAGTTTGTTGGTAAGTTGAGTTGGACACGGGATAACCTATGCAAAAGTAGCGAAATGGATTTGGATGAAATTAAGGTACCTACTTATACCCCACTATTGTTACCGAAAGGAAGTCGCGGGTTGAGGGGAGTTATAATGTAATATTGTAATCTAAGTGTGCGTGTGACCACATCACTTAGGTACAAGTGTGCTGTGTGTGATAGAGCTAACACATTAGTAGTACTTATCTTGCATTGTGTGAAATGGTGGGGCGTGTTTTCGTAGATTAAACTATCGATCTCCATAGGCAATTATTTCCCAATGAGGGTAAACAATTGGGTCTTCTCATCAGATTTAGTTTGGTTGGTCTGGACTAACGTTATCTGCCTCTTCACCTCTGTCTGTCCGTGTCACTACAAATACAAATTATCGCGAGGTTGGAGAGGGAGACTGTCAGTACTGTCGAGTGCCAATTTCAACCACTCCAAGTGACGCCCCCTGGTGGGACCAGGGGGCGCCACGGCCCACCTAGGCGGACCCAGTTAGTAAATAATATTATTTCACTGAAACACTCACCGTGTCTAGTCTGATACGAATTTGAACACAAAGGTAATTATTATTAGGAGGATACTTTTTTGTTTTATATTTATACAAAGTTGGCAAAAGGCGTATTCGACCTGCCGGATGGTAAGCAGTTAGCGTAGCCTATAGTTGCTTGCAATACAACAGACATTGCTCGCGCGTTGCTGACTGGAAGGGGAGTGGACCAGAGGGAAAAGGAGGGAGGAGTTGGGCTTCCGGCTCTCTCGTACGAAACGCAGCAAATTCAATTCATTTATTTTGTTTAGGTCTACGGGGGCACTTACAAATTGACAATTATCTTTTTTTTTCCATATATCTACAACCGGATCGGAACGCGACCTCGACTGAGAAGATCCGGCAAGAAACTCAGCGGGCTTGTCTTTTTACATGTCATTTTTTTCAATAATTTCAAAGGGTAGTAGATATTAATATAAATATTAAAATAGCTCCAGTGTGTTGCCTTTTGATGTCATAACTTCAGCTATAATAACCACGTTACCCTGATCTTCTGTGGGAAATAATACAAAAGCTGAGAAGGATTTCCGCTCATAAAAGAGTCTAACGTGATCATAAAAATCGATAAACTCCCCGTAGAACTAATTACCCGCGTGTTCCTACCTCACGCCATGCCATTGCTCTAGTTAGTAGGAGCGTCAAAATGAATTATGGCTGTTCATTAAGCTAAAGTGCTGTCTTAAAGTGTCTAAAAAGATTCCATTATGTTAAGGGAATACCACCCGCCTCATTTATTAAGCTTGCCAACAGTTTTTTATCTGATTACGCTTTGAACAGATTTGTGTTTTGCAAGATTGTGAAATTTGCGAGCGCGAAAAGTTTGGACGTTTCTATTAGGGGTTAGAAGGTAATTTGAATAGTTGAAACTTGTGTCGTTTGTTATCCCGCTTTTGATTACGAGTAGATGCTTAAGTAGTTACTTAATAAAAAAAATCCGTTATTTAAAAGTTCGGAATAATACTGGGGGGATTAGATGATCATCAGACATAAAATTGATTGGTGGTTTTTATCAATAATTTTTATTCTGACGCAATTAAAATACTACCTATGCAAAAACTTTACAAACTTTTGCTTAGATATTGATGGTTGATACTCAGTTTATAATTGACACTGTTTTGTGATCTTTACTGTTTATTAGTCATATGTTTACTAGACGTCTACATAATGAATAACACCGGTATGGACCCAAATTATTATTTCGGACTTTTGAAACGTTTCACATAGCCTTTTTTTTAAGTAACCAGCAAATTGTTTTCTTATATTTACGCGAATACTACACATTGAAATAAATAAGATCCGAATCCGTAAAATAGTTTTATTTCAATTAACTAGCAATTTAATGTTATTAAGTTACAAGCAATCCAGGTATCCCCTCCGAGTGTACTAGATTCGGATTAATGTTAATAGATTAAAACCCTTGATGGTATAGAACCCGGTGGTATAGAGTCTCTCGGTTCCTTTGGTCGTGTTGTCAACCAAAACCCACTTTAAAAAGTACATAAACTACGAACGAAGGTAGGTAGGTAGGTACGCTCAAATTAACATAATTAAAGACATTTTCCAACCCATGTGCCCACTTCCGTGCAGTACCTACAGTCCGTGCAGTATCTGCCGACCACTTCCGCTGCGGTAGAGCCATTATGCACTGTCACCGGCTCTTGCCATGTTGTGACCTGCCACTCAAATATTCCCAAAACAGTTTCAATGAATATTGTAACAGCGGTGATTATTGAATAACGCATCACTGCAATCGGATATGATTATTTTAAACGATATGGACTTGGCATTTGTGATTTTATTTTGATTATGGATTTTAGTTCACGCTTGCAGAATTTCCATTTAATATACAAATGAATCTATATTTCCTTGGTCATCGCATCACGCGTAAACGGATGGAACGATTTCGCTGATTATTTTTTTGTTGTGTTTATTATTGTCAGGAGAAGTTTCTTATGAAAGAAAGTTGGGACAGGACAACGTCTGTCGGGTCAGCTAGTTACTTATAAAGTTGTTGATTGGAGAGCTATTACCTACCTAAAATAATTGATGACAACCTTCAATTTAATTCAGGATTTTTGCCGTGTCAAAGCTAGTCTTAATACAAATAGATGGGTCTGTAAGTAAGGATTGCTCAATTAATTACCACCTATCACCTGTTGTCATTATTCGTCAATACTAGCTAGTGATGATGCCAGGCTGACTGTTCATCCATTCACTATCCAACGATACACTCATTTGTATACCTACAGTATAAGTTGCCATAGTTCCATTATTCTCAAAAGCAAACAACATATGAGATTACGTCCGAATCACTGAGCTGCTTTCGCGTAGCGGTCCTAGCCGGCTAAAATATGAAATTAATACAGTTCCGTCTTCACGGAACAAGTGAATTATCGTACTTTCAACAGTAACACTGGATTATGCGGACATTCAAAGGATGTTATTGGTGGAACTTTTTGTACTTAATATCGAAATGTACATTATAACAGACAGTGAATAATTTGCTGATAATTCTTAATTAATACTTAATTAGGGTATACAATGAGTTTTATTATAGTCATGTACGGCTCGGAATGCTGGGCGGCTAAAGTGCGGGAAGAGAAACGTCTCCACTCTGCTGAGATGCAAATGTTGAGATGGATGTGTGGAGTGACGCGAATGGATAAGGTGAAGAATGTGTATATAAGAGGTAGTGTCAGGGTAGCGCCAATAACAGATAAAGTGAGAGGTAGGAGGCTGGAATGGTTTGGACACGTGATGAGAAGGGATGAGAAGCATGTGACTAAACGAGTGATGAATATGAATGTGGATGGATACAGTGCGAGAGGAAGGCCCAAGAAAAGATGGATGGATTGTATTAAGAAGGATATGAACGAGGTTGGAGTGGATGTGAGTATGACGGGAAAGCGCGATGTATGGAAGGAAAAGACATACTGCGCCGACCCCAGATAATGGGAAAAGGTAAGGCAGATGATGACAATGAGTTTTATTAAGACACTTCATTTCCTTTTTTCCAATTAGGTTGGTACTTACCTACTAATTTTGCGTAAATATACTTAATCTTAACAAAGAATAAACGTAAACTAGGTAAATCAGCTTTCCTGGTACGCAGTTAAGTACCTATTACTGATAAAATCCTGATTAAAATTTATACAGGTAAGTTCTGTTTAGCGCCTAGCATAAATCTATTTATGGAAAAGCTCGTCAAAATATTATTGCTAACAGTAAGCAATCAGGGGCTATATTTTTTTTTATTTCTATAAAATGTTTCCCCTTTTCTTTGCCGATAACAGTCGTAACTTACCGTTTTACGAGCAGAGCAAGTAGAATGTAAAAAACGCAGTCCTATGTCGTTGTTTAAAGGGCTCGCGAAGTACCTACTTACCTTAACGAGCTCCCAGATAAGAAAGTGATGAGGGTATAGAAATGCCTACTTGGTTTTATTTTTTAATGCATTCAAATTCACCTTTTTCTCGTTTTGATTACGTAGTGTTTATTGACGATGTAGTAATTAAATATAATTAAGGTTTTTTAATCGTCAAATTTTCGTCTTTAAATTCAGCCTTTCTGTTATTAAATGTTTTGTTAGTTTACTCTAACATCCCTCTTTTTTTCTTCAACCGGCTTTTTGTAGTCTACCTGCATAATAATAAAAGATAATCAACTTACTTTCGGCATATTATTTTATCTACGGTTCGCGAAGGTTTAATAATTATGTACTTACATCAAAAATAATTATGTAAGTTATGGTTAAATCCATAAGCCATCAAGTAGGTACCTACTTGAGGGCTTACAATAATTTCCTTATCCTTAAATTATGGATTATAAATTCGGACTTACATTACTGAACCATTTGTACATACGTACTAGGGAAGTCAAGAAGTCAAGTTAATAGTTATCGTTCACAATTAAAAATAGTAAGAAAAATAATTCTTGTCGTTTAGTTTAACTTAAAAAACAGCATATTTTATTTTGAATTTACGGCTCGCCTGTTTTATGACGTAACATGTTTATTACCTATTATACATAATTAATAATAATACCTAGTTAATTAATTATATTTCTTTCTTATCTTCTGTACCTAGATGCCATTAATTTTGAAAGAAAAGAAGTTGCTGTAAAATTTATATATCGACGGAAGAAAGCGGAATTGTCGTAACTTGAAAAACACAACTTTACACCAGAGCCAAAAAACTATTTCAAAAATTTATAACTAATATATTTATTGAGATAGAAGGTTGAGAAATTGGTATGTCGTTATATTAATCTAAGGCCTATCTGATGCGTTTGTCTAAATTGTCGTAAAGTGTGTGTATCACGGATTTTGCACAAGTTACGCCAATTCATGTTTCAATTTCAGGCTAAAAAAATGTTGTATCTGTGAGATAAAATGTATGGACAACTTAGACAAAAATGTTTTTTAGCTACGGATTTGCTGTATCTTAAATATAAAACCTTCGATACACGTTTCATTTTGCTGTATGTCGTTTATTTTATGTATCATATCGATAAAAAAATGGTAGGAAAACGAGACCCAGACCATTCGACGCAGTATTTTTTTTAAACAAGAATATGGAAAAAAGTGAAATAGCCCAAAATGCAAGTTACGACATTTCTGCTTTCTCCCGTCGATATCTCAGTGTTACCTGTTTCTGGGCTGTGTGCTGGGTACCTACATAATAATTTCACTGCCAAATCACGTAAACGTTCAATGAGCAATTGCTCGGGGGCGTAATTGAAGTCCACGCGTGGTCCTGATGGGCCGAAGCCACGAATTTGTAATGAAGCAATTAGCTCCTCCATTCTGGCCTCAGCTTTTGTGCTCGAGCCTCTAAATTATGACAATTGTTTACCTCCGCTCGGCCCTCCTTACCTTGATTGCATTCACAAGTGCAGAATTTATTGAGGTTGTAAATTTTGAGGGGACTACGGAGTCCGGAAGGCTTAACTGCCTCGCGAATGCCGCGAGTGTGGACTAAGAATACTTACGAACAATTTGTAGGCTGCAAGGATGTTTGAAGTGAATTTATTAGATACAGAGTTTTATACATATCATCTTACTAGCGATTCTCTGCCTTTTGATTTTTCATATTCTGTGAATGATTACCAACCTTAGGTAATAAGTTCTTCAATAAGTTAATATTATTCATCCTTATTATGCTATTTAGTATTTAATTACTTTACGAATACAGTAAAAAATACGAGAACATTATATATTTCAATGGACAGGTATCCGTATCCCGGAGGCTTACTGCTAAGTTCCTCGTATCGTGCTGTCCCAGGTAGAGACAAAGTTAACCGTTCATGCTGGAAACTTCGCTACTGCCTTAGTACGCGACATTAACCCCCCGACAAAAAAAAGAGGGATGTTATAAGTTTAACATGTTTGTGTATCTGTGTGTCTGTCTGTGGCATCTTAGCGCCCAAGCGGATGAACCGATTTCAATTTTGTTTTTTTTTTGTTAAATAGGTATTATGATCGAGAGTGTTCTTAGCTATGCTTCATGAAAATCGGTCCAGCCGTTTGAAAATCATCAGCTCTTTTGTAGTTTAAAAAGTCGTCGCAACGGGGTTTTCTAAATTTTCAATTTTAGTTATTTAGATGATATTGTTGTGGTCGCATGAGAAAAACATGTGTTAAACTTTCGATTTTCGATGAGTTTACACAAGAAAAGCATGACATCTGTCAGCTGTCAAAACTGTGATGTTGACAGCTGACAGATTGAGGTAAATTAATTTAGACAAGAAAAATAATGTGTGGACCTAATAATAATTTATTGATATACTAAATAACAATAAACGTTTAAACTTACTGCTGAGTTTATTTTATAAAACATTTTATATACCTTGGAACATATTGTTTTCTTATATTTACGCGAATACTACACATTGAAATAAAACTATTTTTCGGATTTTATCGCGTAAAAGAACATAATATAGCTGACGTGAAACACCGGCGCTCCACGAAGTCTGCAATCTGTGAACATGGACCGCACCCGCCATTATATCAGATTTGATAAACCACAGATCCTCGCAAAAGAACACCGATTCCGACCAAGGATGATACGTGAGGCCATTTAAATTAAAAAAACATCCTAATTTCAATAGGGAAGATGGCTGGGTGCTACCACCAACTTGGGATCCAGTAATTAATATAATTAAATCCAAAACCAAGTGTACCATTGCAAGACCTCGAGACACTGTGAGCACTTTCTGCGTGGATCGGACCGCAAACAACAACTTAATAAGAGGGTACCCAGTTACTAACTATGACATCAGGACGTCTAACACCTCAGTCCCCCCGTGACCATGGCTGCTGTAAAGCAGCCGAAACGTCGGGAACATAAATTAAATAAACGCGATAAAATCCGAAAAATAGTTTTATTTCAATACCTTGGTACACTAAACTTACTACACTAAAGTGAAGAGTACTACAAAACGTACGTCCCTATTTATGTTGTTGTCTCTATTTTGTGACTGGGTAAAATAGAGATGACATTATGAAAGAGTGGGGATCTTGGTGCAGATGACACGGAAGCGACAGTTCCTTCCCTTTATTTGAATTAATTCGGTTTTACACTTAATGCAGAAACTGCTGTTTAGTTTGTGAGTTTGTTATAAGATTACTGGCGCAGTAGTCGGTACCAATTAAAAGTTATGGGGATTAGAAATACCTATATAAAACGTGCTTATAATTATATACCTACGGTACGAATAATGATAAATACATTAAAATAATGTTATCCAAAACAAAATGTAAATAATAGCAAATTATTTTACGTAAAGAGCTAGAATACATAATAGTTATGTTTCCTTTGTTCCTAGTTATTTAGGTACTATAACAAAACCGCCTTCGTCCCGTGAAGGCCCCAAATATCTTTGAACTCCCAAGCTTGTGTGTATGAAATACAGCCTTTTCCAGTAAATTCCGTGCCCACCAGACTGGAATAATAGGATATCACCGTTATGCCCCCAATTCTAAGGTCGAAAATCGGTTTTGCGCGTTCGGTATTATGCGCCAAGTTCAAATTTAATGAAGTTATGTAATCTGCCGCCTGAACCGGTGTATGAAAGCAAAACGAAGACCAGGCTTAGGTGGGAGTGCTACTGAGAGCGATAGTTTAATAAATCTTGCACCCTACAATAATAATAATAATAATTTTTAGCCCTTTTTGACGTCCCACTCCCGGGCACGGGCCTCCCCTCAACACGAGGGGGATTCAGGCCATAATCCACCACCCTGGCCCAATGCGGGTTGGCGGATTTCACATGTCTTTCGAAAATTGGTTAAATCTTCTAAGACATGCAGGTTTCCTCACGATGTTTTCCTTCACCGTAAGCAAGTGATAATCATATAGAAATTATGATTCGCACATAGATTTCGAAAAATCCAGAGGTTCGAGCTGGGGTTTGAACCCGAGACCTGGTAGCCCGCAAGACGCGTGCTTAACCAATCGGCTATCACTGCTTATCCCTACAATAGGTAACACATATTTAAAGGTATGATATACCTTTACCAGGAAATGTGTAGTGACAAAATGCCTCACGAGAAGCGTCTATCTCTCTTAATAGGTAGGCATTTGTACTCCGGACAAGATGCTTCGGATCTTGTTGAGCGGACAAATCAAGGAATCAGATGAGCACGGCAGTTGGAAATTATTAAAGCTCTTTTATTATTAGATTTAAGTAGTTAATGGCTGACAGACTTGATTACTGAATACTTTTCGAAAGTAATTTTGACGTATTTAACGAGGTTTTGCTGATGATGAGATGATTATTATTATCTTATTAATAATTTAGTTTAATAGGTATTTGATCCCGATAAATAAACATGATATTAATTCAATAAAACTATAAATGTTGCTACAATTTGCTCGCGGTCAGACCGACCTTTTGCGGTGTAGTATAACTTTTAATGAATGGACTCGGAAACATGATGTTTCCATTTGCTAAGTTTAGCTACAAACTACACGTTTTGTTCAGATTAATAATAGTGACCTGTCATAAAGTTTGTGCCTGAACAGAAGAGCGGACTGTGTTGATATACTTAATTCATTAAATATTGCCTTGAGCGCTTTTAGTTCCATAAGCGTTAAATTAGTTCATAACGTGGTTAAATTTATGACAGATTGATGGATTAATGACGTACTCGTATAAGACTGTTTCTGCATTAGAATATATCTAGATCAGAAATCGCGGGCTAAATTAAGTAAGTATCGGAAGCTTGTCTTAATTGATGTCATTAAATAAATCTGAATTTTTGTTCAATAGGTTCAAGCAGTCCATAACCAACTGGACCTTAAACCTCTCTCATAGTAGTCATAGTTATTATAGGACAAATAACATACGACCAATATTTAAAAAAATAAAAATGTGCTGTAAATTTAATAATTCAGAGTTTCATCTGCATCGCGCTGAATATTTTAGTTTTCAACCTGCCTCTCGGTGTCAGATTGAATTGGCAAATACGTTTCAAAATATGACTTTATAACAAGAATGTATGTTTGGTTTATTGAATAATAGTTTTTATATTTTATACCTTGGTCATGGCGACTAAATGAAATTAGACAAATCCTAAAATAGTTCCCTCTCGCTGAAACGTTACGACCCTGAGAAGGATGGCAACACATTTAGTTTAATTAAGTTTTCTGTTTTATAGAGCAAAGTTGGTAAACAAGCATGCGATCTGATAGATGTTAAGCCGTTACCGTAGCCTATGGATGCTTTAATACCAATGGCATAGCTCGCACGTTGTCGACTTGAAAGGGAGTGGCACTGAGGGAAGGGGAAGGAGGGGGAGCTTCCAGCTCTCTCACTCACCGTATCAAACGCAAATCGTATCTTGTTTACGCCGACATCTCTTATTTAGAAAAAAATATTTCTAAATTTACTAAAAATATCGCGCGTATCATACGTCATAGAGAAATACGGGCGTGTATGAAAAATTGAACACATTAAACAAAGCCATACCATTTCTAGATTAATTCTGGACGTGAGAGTTACAAACTTTTATGAGTTACGATAAATTACGTGATATATTCGCCTATATATTATTTTATAACAAGTAGTAGGTACGAAGCATTAAATAGTTCATTGTTACACGAGTGGTGAAAGTGACTTATTTTTTCCCGAGACGGGGTTTGGCGCCCGAGCGAAGCGAGGGCGCTAATAGTTCGAGGGACAAAATACGTCTCTCACCCGAGGTTAACACTGTGCTTTTCATTACGAATACAAGGAAAATAAAAATAAAAACAGGAATTGGCTAAAGAAATAATACAAGGAAGTATGAACAATACTCCACAACTCGAAAAAAAAAATAAAGATCGGATTGCCGCCTATTTAGTTTTTTTTTTCGTTTGCCGGCCAGCTTCATTATTTAGCCATTATTTTTCATTTTCATCTTTAAATGTTTTGCCCAAAACTATGTTATTATAAAGAAATTGTTGAAACTAAATTATAATAAGTAATTGAAAAATATATATTATTTAATTTATACTAAACTTTATGTTATTTTAATTTTACAAAGTTCAATTTTAGTAGAAAAAGTTTGAACATGGTTCCATAGAATTTTTTTTTATTTAGAATTTGACAGGTGTCAGTTGAAAGCGATTCTCCCGGGCCGGAAAAGTATTACTTTCAACCCGCTCCTCGGGCAACTTCAGACCTACTTTCAGAGTATGAGTAATGAAAAATGATTTTAATGCTTCGTACTTACCTACTACGTGAACGGTAGCAACTAACCCCTCGCTTACACTGTCAATTTTTGTACTGAATTTTAATGTTGTATCTAATATTAGGCTGTCAAAAAAATATTAAAAGCTGTACCAGTGTACTACCTACATTACTTGCAGAGCTCATTTGCTAGGAAAATAGCTATGGCATTCGTGCATTTTATTACTTACTTAGATTGTTACTACTACTACTTATTATCCTACTAATATTATAAATGTGAAACTTTGTGAGTGTGGATGTATGTATGTTTGTTACTCTTTCACGCAAAAACTACTGAACGGATTTGAATGAAATTTGGAACACAGATAGTTTATAACCGGGATTAACATATAGGATACTTTTTATCCCGATAATCCCGAAATTTTTGTTACGTTAAATACTACGCGGACGAAGTCCGTGGGCACAGCTAGTACTTAATATGCACACCTCACTAATATATCTTTCTAATTTAAATACCTAAATCTGAGTGAGATTTGATTATTATTTAATGACAATGGTGTTTCCTGCTCACATTCTGTTGCCGTTCCTGAGAATGTACACCATCTCTTATTCATTGAATTCCGAACCGGTGGTAGATTTTGACTATATCCATACATGCTTATTGATAAATAATTTAGAGTTTGAGTATTCATACTTGATGATAAAAATATGTTATATCTAGCGCCTAATGTAACCTGACAGTTTGACTTGATGCCTCTAACCTTTGCGCGTTATTATGTTACGATTCCTTATGAATATTTGATGCGGTGTGTGTGACATCGCGGGCGCGGGGTGCGGCGCCTTTTGTGGGGTCACTCATCTAAAGGTTAGATTCGAGTTGTCTGCCTTGCGCGCGGTGGGGCGAACGTTTGTTTGTGAATAGAGGGTTAAATGTCATTCGCTATGTGATAATTGTTTTTGTTCGTATATAGTATAGGTAGTCAGTTAATTTGACGAAGACGCGTGAATTATTGCAAAAGTTGCTGCCCGCGACTTCGTGCGCGTAGACTTAAGTAAAGTATTCTATGTGTTAATCCAGGTTATAAACTGTTTTCCAAATTTCATACAAATCCATTCAGTAGTTTTTGCGTGCAAGAGTAACAAACATACATCCACACTCACAAACTTTCGCATTTATAATATTAGTAGGATTGACCCATATGCCAGTGCTATAAGTGTCACGGTACGCGTCTTCGTGAAATGGACGAAGTATAGGTACCCACCTAATTCATTTTCCTGACCTTATTCTTTTACGTAGGTACCTACGTCATTTTATTCTCATTTATAATAATAACATTAGATGCAATGGTATATGAATCTATGAATATAAAAAAAATATCGGTTTTAAATACATTATTTTACAAATTTCGGACACTTTACGTCCCGTAGTCATATTAATACATAAGTAAGCCTGACATAACTCAGTTCTCGGTTGTAAGGCTCACCACAAGCCCTCACTCCAGCGAATAGGCCGCGCCATCTGTTGCCGACGCGACTGTGAAGTAGAATTTAGCCGGTGTACCTACTTACATTATTTAAAAAAATACCTATATAATTTTAATGTAGTAGTAGCCCTTGAATTAAAAAAAAACATTTTTTGTAAATTATAGTAAGAACTGAGTTGATTGGCGTAGTCAATGTGGTTCTATACACCAGTTGAGATGCATAGGGATAAAATGCGCCTGATCCGAGGATTTTTGAAATTCAATTTGCTAATATATAGCAATGCATCGATATTTTATCCTATGTTAAAAGAGCAATCAGCTAGATAGCATAGAGATCGGAGGTTTTATGAAATTCAGGGTCTGACGCATCTAATTTTCCTCTTGAAAATGTAGCCTCTTTGCCATTATAAAATCCTGCTAATGTTAGGTGAGAGTAGTTATGTATTATATGTATTACCAAGAATTATTCGACTAGAGTAGGGAAAAAGTTATTCGGACTAGAGTAGGGCAGGGATTCACCGCACCAGTTATTATTTTGCGTAAACGCCAGACCAAAAAACTCGTGCGGTCTATAGCGTGGTGCGCGTAATGACCAACCTCGTGTGACTTATTGCGCATTCATTCACTCATTGTGCCACTTCTATTCGACCAATCAAAGACTGTTCGCGGCAAAAAACGTTACCAATATCTACGGAACCGTTTCTTAGCACCTGCCAAGAATATGGTATAATTGATGCAATGAATTTGACACTAATTTATTGAATAATTGGAACGTTCTAGGTTTAAACTGGTGGACACGTTTAAACCTGGTACCCCTTTATTAATGAACTTGATATGGCGGGCGAATAGTTACACACCGAATTATCTCTTTCTGTCATTAGTCATTTGACATTCGAAAGAAGAAGACTTAGCATGAATGACCTATACAACCGCTAAACACCGTTTATTAAGGGAGTTAAAGTCAGTCTTAGGTTTTCCTTTAATCAAAAACTAATCTTTGGTAAAAGTTGTTTCATTTAGGTGATTGAAGTAGCCCAAGTACATAAGGTAGACGTTTTGTTCATTTAAATATTCAACAACGTCTCTTATGTGATTAAAATTTGGCTGGAATTTGTATAAAAAAACTAGGTTTGAATTTTGAATTCGAATTATTCCGCTCAACTTTCTATTTTTTTCTGTCATAAGAACCTTCTCCTGACAGTAATAAACACAACACAAAAATAATTAGCGAAATCGTTCCATCAGGTTCCATCCGTTCACGCGTGATGCGATGACCAAGGAAATAGAGAAAAAAAAGTAATAGTTATATTAGGTGAAACAGAGAGGGTATACAATTTTTTTTTAACTTTACTTTGTAAATCTAAAACTATCAACTTTGTGGGACAGTTGAAGTACTAAAAGTTTTGTAGACTTATGAAACAACAGCTGTTACACCTTTTGTTTTTCAAGTTTCCTCCAAAGCTGATAGTATTAGAATTACTAAGATAAGTTATTAAAAAAAAAGTATACTCTTTCTGTTCCACCTGCATAGATACAAAATGTGTAAAAATGATAAATGTAAGTGCCCCCCGTAGGCCTATCCAAAACAAACGCTTTGACTTTGACTATACCGATATTCAAATACGAGTAGGTTTGACGAACAATTTTTGCCTTTCAATGAATCATCAGCTATTAATCTACAAAGGTCATTAGCAAATTGCAGACACCATTCAATTACTGTGCAGTTATGTCCTCTATTCGTTCCATTGTATTCTTCAACTTGATGACTATCAGCTTAATGACAGTAATAAGTTCCCGCTAATCTCAATTCGCTATTCAATTTGTTTGAAAGTTTACCATGGATTTTGAGAACGGCTTCATTCTTAAATAGGCCACGTACAAGACTATTAAAATAATGCCTACATTAAAACTGATCTATTAGATAGTGGCGCAATCGAATACTAGTTTAGCACTCAGTCAAATTAGGATAGTCATAGCATAATATAATAAATAAATATCGCCAGACTGACACACCAACCATTTCGGAAATTTGCACCGACGGGAATTGAGCCCGATATCACCATGTGCAGTGAGCCGAACGGCCTACGCTCGAACCACTGCGCCAAGCGGTCGTTACATTAATTTGATCATTATTATCTGTAAATAGTAAGTAAATAAATAAATTAAATGAAAAAAATACATTAATATTTTAATAGTCCATTATTTAAATGTTTATATCGCACAAATTTTATGAAGGTGTTCCTAAAATATCTCTCTCAAAACCCTTCACTCTGTCGCCAAAATAAAGCAATAAAACCGACAGATGCACCGACCCAGGTGACCGTAATAAAAAGGCACCTCAAATAACTGAGCGCCCAGTCGTACATTACCGTCCCTAATTCGTTCCGAAGGTTAAAGGTGACTATCAACCACACCACCGGATGAAAGATCACCGCCACCGAATTGACATCTTTCTAATCTATCTATGAATAACCCAAACATAAACCTAGGCGTATTTAATCCAAAATTAACATTATTTTGAGGTATAATTTTATTGGAAGGGCGCTTCAGCAACTTCAAATAAACACACCTTTATCTTGGTTATTTATTATTTTGTTTTAAATTTATTTATTTGCCTAACATATACGTACCTACCATGTACCTACCTTTCCTTGACTCCCTAATCTTATAACCGATTCGTGTCTTTTCTTCTGCCTTTATGTGTTAACACGCTTTGGATGTCGATCTGGACCGTAAACGTTTTATATTTTTATGATGTTCTTTATGACATTGTCATATCTATTGTATTGTCCCAAGTATTTTTTTATTAAGTTAAGGCAAATATTTGACCACAATCTCACCTGATGGTAAGTGACGATGAGGTCTACGGTGGTGCATACTTGCCTAGAAGGTACCTGTTCACTCTCGACTTGAAAACATCCAGGTTATATTCAACCGGGAACAAAGACGCCAAAGGTGTTCCATTCCTTGGCAGTTCACACAGTAAAAGTTGAAGCGAAACGCTTGGTACGACCCGAAAATGAATAGTTATTTAATAAATGAATAGTAATGAAATAGTTATTTACTTCGCTCGGCGTAGTGGGCAGATACATTAAACCTAAAGAAGCAACTACGCCGGCGCCCTCTGGTGAAGTGCCTAAATGACTTTTGGTGCCAATGAGACAATTGGACCCTGATTTAGAGGGTCGCTTCCGGTAACCGGTAGGAAACAATAATGAAAAGTCCCTGGCATAGAGTAGTGACACGTCGCAGGGAGTACAATAAAACAATGCCAATGATTGTGTATTTTTTGTGTTTGATTCGAATTCGAATTTTAAATTCAAAACTTAATAAAATTTACTGTGGTAATAGGACATTATTATTATTTAATCATGGATATTAAGCAATGCAGGATTTGGAAATATAGAAAAAATCTACCCATGCCTGGTATCACCAAATTTATTTTTATCAAGGAATATGCATGAGCTCTTATAAAAAAAGTGGAAGTTTATGAAATAAAAGTATTTACTAACCTATGTAACCTCTTCCACAATTAATTTATTATTGAAAGCTAGCTTAGAAATTTTGTATAAATAACAAACAAAGTTAAGCCGAAACAATTGAATTATAATGTTATCCCGTGCAAAAGTTCGCCAACCGTGAAATTTTTAATTACTCCTTAATAGAAACAAAAGTCTATAAATTCGTGGAGTGCCATTCTAAAACTTTTCTTTGCGGACACCCCGTAATAAAATTTCACAAGCAACTCGGAATTTAATACGATTGTGTTTTGAATAATTTATCTGTATTATTCATTACTCTGCAACCCTTTCGTGTGCCGAATAAACGCAAACTTCTTCAAAAAGTTTATTGTTTACAACGCTCTTTGAAAACTCGGCGCTATAGTTACTATGTCCTCTTCTCTCGTTCGTTTTATTGTTGTCTATCTCACTCTGACGTGTGATTGCTTACTCGGAGGCAGCTTCCTTCCGGCCCCTTATTGGATTGATATCGGAATGTTATTTTTTTTGTTCTGTTCAGAAAATTGGCGCCCGCCGTTATTTCAGACAGCCGCCTGAAAAAACGTGGCAATCGAGCGCGAAGAGGATTGCAATACCTACTCTTTTTTGTTATGATTGAATGTATCGGCTTGCTTTGGTCTTGTTTTTAAAAGAGTTTGTATTATGTATCAGTTTTAGCCCAGAAATTGAACCGCGTGGATATTTGAACTTTCCAAATCCATCCTTAGTATGCCGTATACCAGATGCCTGTTGTATAAAAAATACTATTGTCAACATTGCATGATTCTGAAGTTAAGGTAGTCAGTTTCTCGTTTGCTTTGCAGAAGACAGTTTAGATTAGTTCTTGGTAGATATTAGTTCAGACCGAGTTCAAATGAATTTAAATTTTGAGCATATATAACGCATGAATACTCACTTTTTCGCATCTTTTTGAGATTTTTTTAATTAATCTATATCTCAAAAAAACAAAACAGATGACGTCCGCTCAAATATAATAATAAATAACATGACATAGTAAGGACATTTCGGTACCTAGAAAGGCATACTTATGTGGTGAATGTTATAAATACTTTATTAGTTGCCTGTCTCCCAGCGCACGTCATGCTATGCCTATATTCAAGTAATTAAAATTGAATTGTTTACATGTCGTATAATCTGTATCGTATAATAATATTGAATATAAATAAAACCCTTATTAACTTCGGCATGATTCACATCTTCTCAAAAATATACGCAAGAATTTTCAATGCACAGTCGCGTAGTAAACGCAAACACGCTGTATTTTATTTTTACAGAGTACAATATCCATCATACGCGCGTTTTATATGTGGCAGTGCGTTGTGCGCGCGGTTTACGCGCTAGTCCGTTGGAGCCTTTCATCCTACTAATATTATAAATGTGAAAGTTTGTGAGTGCGTATGTATGTTTGTTACTCCTTCACGCAAAAACTACTGAACGGATTTGGATGAAATTTGGAACACAGATAGTTTATAACCGGGATTAACATATAGGATACTTTTTATCCCGATAATCCCGAAATGTTTGTTACGTTAAATACTACGCGGACGAAGTCCGTGGGCACAGCTAGTATTGATATAAATCTTGTTTATTCCACACAAGTGGAAATTACGTCAATTGTACACAATCGTTGAACACGCTGAGTGAGTGACAGATAACAAGATATTAAGTCGTTTGCGTTTATAATGTTTACACTCATAACTCAGTGATTGTATTATGTGCAGCGAGTACGTAGGTACGTAGATACTAGATACCTACGCTCATTCAGCCTTGCTCTATTTATGTTACTTTGGCCCTAGAATCTGTGTGCTTGATTATGAAATATTAGCTATGCGCCGTGGTTTCATCTGCGTAAAAAATTCACGGGTAATATATAGTGCATAGATTCTTGCAAACATATCTACTTCCAAACAACTTTACCATTATATAATTTCAGTACCACAGGTAGATTAGTGTAGCTTTGTAAAATTACAGGCACTTTTGTAGGGTTGTTATTATTTTTTATAGCTAGCCTTTGGTTCTTCTGAAAACAATAGGTAATAACTAGCCGTTATTAGTTATTTTCAGGAAGGATACTTCACACAACAGAAGGTTATAAAAAAATATATTTTTGTCAACTGGGCGATGGTTACGACTACAAAGTTTTTTTTAAACATTAATTATACTAGGTGAAACAAAAAGGGTAAACAATTTTTTTGTTACTTTATTTTGTAAATTTAAAACTATCGACTTTGTGGGATAGTTGAAGTAGGTACTAAAGGCTTTGCAGACTTGTGAAATCTGTCAACAGCTGGATTCCTTAACACCTTTTGTTTTTTAAGTTTCCTCCAAAGCTATAGTTTTAGAATTACAAAGTTAAGTTTTGAAAAAAAAAGTATAAGAACCCTTTCTGTTTCAACCTGTAAAAGTTTTTATTAATCAAAAAGGAAATTACAATTTTATTACATAGATAGCAGTTACATAGTTTTATTTCTTATTTTTAAAACCCTGCTAACGGATACAGGGAATGATAATGTCGAGAACTGTAATTAAGGAGCCATTAATTTGTTTTAGTTCGCTGATAATGTGTTTTACATGTTTAATGAATAATGAAACTGTGTGGGTACTTTTAGTTAGACTACTTAAGCTGTATGGATGTACGTTCTGAAACTGACATAATGATTCGTGTTCGTGGACATATGGGACATTCCTGGAGTAAATATTCTGAGTACTGCACTAAGTTAATAACATTCAAAAAACACAATTTAATAATCTGTTTTCCTGATAGGTATTCAGTTGTTGATTTTCGTTATTTTCCTCGTGGTGCGGCCAACTATGTCATTAATGTGTACATTAATGTTAATTAAAAGGTATTTATAGATAAAGCTACCTACTTTATATAAACGGGTTCACTTTATGCGGACTAAATCAATTTGTAAGAACCCCCTATTACCATCTTCTCAATGGTAAAACATAGAAATCAGGTAAAAGTTTGAGCCTAAACAAATATGTTTGTACAAATCGTATTACCGCCGGCCTAAGTCAACAAAAAAATACGTGAGAATAAAAAAGATAATGCACGAAACAGTAATGACCGTACCGGAGGCTGATAACTTATCTCCACACTGATTGGTGCAGTTTGAATTGTGGTTTGTTGACTGGAAGATATTTTTGTTATCACTCAATTTTGTATGGTATTCTTAGAGGAAATAGGCTTTACATTTGAATACATATAAATCAATCTTTTCAATGTTTGGTGTTGATGATCCGGTACCCAATAAATATGTGATACCCAATAACTAACGTTGGTAACGTTAAGTTGTAAATTTAAATCATCACAATACGAATACAAAACGATATCATCGTTTTGTAGAACGCAATCATCCCACATGCACTGCTGTAGGCCGAAAGCAACCTTGTGCTAGTGGTTCTAGGTTGGTTTTATGAGTATGAGAGAGATAATCACTCGAAAGAATCGTAGCGGGCGGATAGGCATCAGCGGCATCGGTGTCTTTGAATCGGTTTGGATTTCCCGTCACTAATGACGTCACAGGAGGTGTTAAAAATTCGGCACGCTTGGTTTCAATACAAATCGTTATACTTGCGTTATCTATGTAAATCTATATCTGTGCTGTAGCCAGTTGACTACAGCTCATACAAGGGCTGGCTCGTGTAGAGTCGCTATTATAGCTGCCTTTCATCTATACAAATAAATAAAATTGGAGTGTCTGTTTGTAATATCAAAGTTACACCTTTTCAGTAAATGCATATGAAAGGATTAAATTTTTGTTTGTCTGTCTGTCTGTCTGTCTGTGTGTTTGTTCCGGGTAATCTCCTAAACGGCTGGACCGATTTTGACGGGACTTTCACTGACAGATAGCTGATCTTATAGGGAGTAACTTAGGCTACTTTAATTTTAGAAAAACAATTAGAGTTCCGCGTAAAAAAAATAAAAACACATGAAATCTAAGAGGATCTCCGAAACGGCTGGACCGATTTTGACGGGTTTTTGACTGGCAGACAGCTGATGTTATAAGCAGTAACTTACGCTACTTTTATTTTAGAAAAACAAAAAAAAAAAAAATGGGTCCTGTCGCGCGCGTTCAGAACGCGGGAGCGGGAGCGGTTAAGTTAAATTCCACGCGGACGAAGTCGCGGGCTCAGCTAGTACGATATGTAAGAGAGCCAGAAGCCCTTTGCTCTCCCTTCCCCCTTCCTTTATTTGGGTCCCATCTCCTCATCAGGTCGGTAACGTGCGTACAATGCTTTTGGTATCTAGAGGCTATGGTAACTGCTTAATATAAACAAGCCGCTGTGTGTATTGAAAAAAATCAATTGTACGTGCTTACTTTATCGATGTGTATATAATAACGCTGGTGGGACTGCACTATCGGTAACATTGTCGGTAGTGATAAGCTATCTCTCAAATGTCGGTACAATCGGAAGGAGCATGTGTAGCTTGCAACTTTGGGTTCCGGAATTGTTATCAAATGGTTTTTTTATCTATTATAATAGGTAGGTACTAGCTTTTCGTGAAACTTAGGTAGCGTAGATAAATAAATATAAATACAAATATCGCCAGACTGACACACCAACTGTATGGTCCCAAACTAAGCAGTGCTTGTGCTATGGGTACCGTACAGTGGACTGGGAGTGATCCCAGTAATACCCAGACCAGGGCAAATTACGACAAGGCCGTTTCCGAAATTTTCCACGGCGATAATCGAACCCGCAACCACTAGCTCCAGTGAGCCGAGCGGCCTACGCTCGAACCACTTCGCCAAGCGGCCGTCATAATATTTTCTGGATGTCGACAACAGCGCCACCTACCGAGTCTAACTATAGTTAAGATCTGTCTAGGACCTAGACTCTAGGTGACTCCATAAGTACAAAAATATCCGCAAAATCGGTTTGAAACGTTTAGGAGAAGAATTACGAACACACGCGCATCGGAATTTTATAAATAAAGATAAGAAAATAATCTATTTATAATAAAACAGATACCTAATCATTGTAACCTAACGAGAAACTTATCAAACGGCAGTGAAATCGACGGTGAATAAATGAGACAAACCGCGAAACGCTTTGTCGACTTCGAAGTTTTCTTTAACTATCTGGGATCTGTATTTTCTCTTTATTCAAGTGTACTCTGAAAGTTTCTATTGTTTTTCCTTAAATTGGCGAAATTGTGAACTTTAATTTTTATTTATTGTTTTCTTATATTTACGCGAATACTACACATTGAAATAAAATAAAGTGACCATGGCTGCTGTAAAGCAACCGAAACGTCGGGAACATAAAGTTAATAAACGCGATAAAATCCGTAAAATAGTTTTAATTTTTATTTTTTTAATCATTTTATACTATATTTAAATAAGCCATCTGGTACCGAAGTTTTGGGAACCCAGCTCAAACACTAATCATTTGGTGCCTGTCACGTACTCCTTTGTAATTTGGGACCTACTGCATTGTCATTTAAGTCCACAATGCATCTAACATGCGGCAGACGTGGCCTGCTCATGTAATTCATTGATATTAGTTACATACAGATTACTGATGTACTGGTTACAAACGAAACGCAGTCAGCTGCCCCGGTCCCGATAAGGGAAGTGTTCACTTGATATCATTACTGATGCACACGCTAGCCCTCGGCATATCCACAGCTCCACTCTATGAGTAGGGCGGTATAGCATTGTCTGAAAGTCAAAGTGAAAGCGTTTAATTGTTTAGTCATACGGAGGCACTTACAAATTTTCATTATTAGATATTATTCTTAAACTAGCTGTGCCCGTGATCTCGTCCGCGTGGAATTTAATTGACAAAGTTTCATACAAACTTTTATCCCCTATTTTATCCCCTTGGGGGTAGAATTAATCAAAATACTTTCTTAGCGGATGCCTACGTCATAATATCTACATGCATGCCAAATTTCAGCCCGATCCGTCCAGTGGATGGGGCTGTGCGTTGATAGATCACTATGTCAGTCTGTCAGTCAGTCAGTCAGTCATCTTTGAGTTACATATATTTAGATCTACAACCGGATCGAAACGCGAGTACCTAATAGGCTTTATACCATCTTATATCGATAGAGTCGCTGCGATTGTTTCTTGATTATTATATTTTTTGTATGTACGAGGGATGCCTTTTAAGTTTTGTCGTTTGAAGAAAAAAACACAACTAGAACCTTATAGTACTTTTTATTGTTTTTCAAAGTATTCACCACGTAGCTTAATACACTTTTCCATTCGCTCAAACCAGTTATTATAACATTTATACCACTCTAAAGTGGGGGTGTTCAAAATGGCTGACTTGAAAGCGTCGACTGCTTTTTCACCGGACTGGAACCTTTAACCACGAAGACTTTTCTTAATTTTAGGAAATGTAAATAAATCGTTAGGGCTTAGGTCAGGACTGTATGGAGGATGGTCAAGAATTTCTACTTTTTCCTGCTTCAAATACTCAATCGTTTGACGAGCGCTGTGTGAGATTGCGTTGTCGTGGTGCAGGATGATGCGTCGCTTTGAGTTAGATTTTCGAAGTTGGCGATGACTTGTGGTAAACAAACTGTGGTATACCACTCTCCATTAACCGTTCTACGATCTTCAAGTGCAATAGTCGCAATATGGCCGGTTTTTCCAATGAACGTGGCCACCACCTTCTTTGAAGTGCTTCGAGAACGAACAACTTTAGTCGGTTTTGGCTTGTCTTGAAAGACCCAGATTGTAGATTGTTGTTTGGAATCAGGATCGTAGGCATAGATCCAAGATTCGTCACCACTGATGATATCGTAGACGTGATTTGACTCTCCTTGGTTGAACCTTTGCAGAGTTTTCTTACAGCATCTGACGCGGGCCGCCTTGTGATCGTCGGAAAGCAGATGCGGTATCCAACGGCAATCTAGCTTTCTTACACCAAGCGCTTCATGCAAGATTTTCTGAATGGTTGTCCCTGAGATGCCTAATAGAGCCTCTATCTCTCGATACGTCACATGACGATCTTAGAGAATTTGTTGTCTCACAGTAATTATGTTATCTTCAGTGAAGGCGGATTTTGGCCGTCCTTCGCGAGATTTGTCACTAAGACTAGTATGTCTACGCTGGAATTATAAATACCAGCGTTCGACAGTCCGCAGACATGGGGCTTCATCACTGAACACAGATGTTAGCTCTTCAAAACACTGAAGCCGTGTCAGGCCTCTTCTAAAGTTGTAGAAAATTATTGCACGAACATTTTCCTTAGAAAGATTCATTTTCGTACGTAACCTGACAGATTCTAATCGACGCTGTGACTAAACAATAGCATCAATCCCAAAACTTTCAATTGTTTTGAGATTCGAAATTTAAACACATTCGAATATAGAACAGTTCCAAATTCAAAATTGCCGGGAAATATGGAAACGACAGAACTTAAAAGGCATGCCTGGTACAAGAATGTCGGCAAGCAATCGTACGACCCACCTGATGTTAAGCAGTTACCGTAGCCTATAAATGCTTGCAATACCAAACGCATTGCTCGCACGTTGCTGGCCTAAAGGGGAGTGCCTCGCGGGCTACCAGGTCTCAGGTTCAAACCCCGGCTCGAATCTCTGGATTTTTCGAAATCTATGTGCGAATCATAATTTCTATATGATTATCACTTGCTTACGGTGAAGGAAAACATCGTGAGGATACCTGCATGTCTTAGAAGATTTAACCAATTTTCGAAAGACATGTGAAATCCGCCCACCCGCATTGGGCCAGCGTGGTGGATTATGGCCTGAATCCCCCTCGTGTTGAGGGGAGGCCCGTGCCCAGGAGTGGGACGTCAAAAGGGCTAAAATTATTTATTTTTTATAATTATAGAGGGAGGGGAATACCCCATACTTGGTTTATTGATACCTAAATATTATATTTTGAGTTTGGCTTTAATAATAGATACATAATTATTGAAGAAAACATGAAAAATCTCTCGCCATTGTTTATGCATTCCATACTTACCTTCCATTTTCATTAGATTTCAAATTTTAATAAATTTTTTTTGTGTTTTCGTTTGAAACAGGGTTCAAAAACCTGTTACACGATTCGTTGCATTTTTCAATAGCATTTCCATTATAAAGCTGAGTGGCTAAATTTATTGTTAGTAGTTTTTCTTTCTCGCCAACCCTGCACAGAAGAAGTGGATACGAGAATTTTATTTCGTTGAAAAGTAATGATACCGCTTAGCAAAGCATTCTAATGTTATGTAGGTACCTAGTCTAAAACTCGTTTGCTCGGTTTTATTTCTAGTTTTCGAGTTGTTACCCAGCTGCGATAATAATGAGCCTGTTTAATTGCGAATTGGGTACGTTGTTTCCTTTATTATTTTGTACTTTTCAATGTGTGAGTGTATACCTAATAATGGTGAAGCGGTTTTGTGGTTAATTGACACATAAGTAAGGTGCATAATACTTAGTTTATGACGCAATGTGATGGATAGGTAACCGGTTTTTGATCCACGTGTCAGTTAAACATTCGCTCAAATGGCTACTCTTGACATACTTACATATATTATCTTAATTTTGATTACTTATCCTGGGTAGTTATAAATAATAAATACCTATCTATAAATATTATGTTATCATTATCACAATCTGTAAAGCATTAATTACGTATCACCACAGATTGATAAGTTAACGCACTGATTACGTCCACTATTTTTAGCCCCCGACGAAAAACGAGGGGTGTTATAAGTTTAACATGTGTATCTGTGTGTCTGTGTATCTGTGTATCTGTGTGTCTGTCTGTGGCAACGTAGCGCCCAAGCTGATGAACCGATTTCAATTTAGTTTAATTTGTTAGATAGGTATTCTGATCGAGAGTGTTCTTAGCTATGTTTCATAAAAATCGGTTCAGCCGTTTGAAGATCATCAGCTCTTTTGTAGGTAAAAAAGCCACATTCTAGGCCAAAACCAACTTCCACGGCTCGAATCCATTCAAAATTTGAGATGTTTGGATTTAGATTTATTATATTTTTAAATGATCGTAATAGTCTGAACTGGCTTTTTACAATATTATAAATTTGAAAAGATTCCCTGTTTCTGGAAAAAAGTATATTTTATCAATTTTTATAATGAGATTTGTGTATGAACTAAAGACGTTCCA
Organism: Notodonta ziczac; assembly: GCA_918843915.1. Lineage (NCBI taxonomy): Eukaryota > Metazoa > Arthropoda > Insecta > Lepidoptera > Notodontidae > Notodonta > Notodonta ziczac. The sequence continues at coordinate 8,958,428 of OU974050.1, read as the reverse complement.
TAAGTCACGTTTCAAATGATGGATACGCGCATGCGTTAAATTTTGTTAATGGTCATGGAATATTACGCTATAATAATTCTAGAGGGCGCTGTTCCGCCATTGCGAAAAAATATAAAAGAACAAATATAATTTAAAATAAATTTAGCGTTGGGCTGCTCCCGTCCACCTCAACCAGAGTTACTACATCAAATTGAATCATAATTGATAATATTTTACTAGGAATGAAACCTCCGTGGCATCAATATTAAGATTCGTTGTTTATTCTAATGTCAATTATTATAATGTCATAACAAAATAATGTCTCATACTTTTACACAGATTTCCTGTTGATTATTGTATACATTTGATGAAAAGGTCGTCGCATCGGGGGTTTTTAAATTTTCAATTTAGAGTTATATTATAATGCAAACGTCAAAAGTTGTCGGGATAGGTATGGAGGAACACGTCGCCTTTTGATTGGTTCGTTCAAGGTTGAGCCGTGAATGGACCAATCAAAATGCCGGTGCGATGGCAATGCATAATGTTAGGCGACTGAGGTTGCTCGACTATACAGCGTCTATGGCTTATTGGTCTGTGCGTATCGCTTATCGCACAAACACTCGAAAAAATACCGCTTATCTATAATCAATGCATGCCTATCTAACGATCGCGTTCAGCATTCAGATATTACTACCAAGTGACCGCTGTAATATCGCGACGACGCGTGGCGGTCTTACCCCAAAGTTTTTCCTCTGTACAATTTTATCTAATGTGTTGAACGGAAGCGGAGCGATGCGCACATCTCGTTGCCGCATCCCGTTTCACTCGGCCCTCCGCCAATCGCCTCCGACCTCCGACCAAACGGACCTCTACACCTCAATTCTCACTCAGTCTTACTGCTGGAGCCGCGACGTACGGACGTACGCTCCGTCCGCTCGCTATTCGCTCGCGAGCTTTCGAATTGAACCTGTGGATTGTCAGTGACATGTGTCTGTAAAAAAATTACATAAAAATAAACATTGTGGATTTTTTTCTGGATTAACCCTGCCCCGATTCCAGTTCCGGGAAAAATCTCAACATATCATATACAAGGTCGGTGTTCTATGTGTGCTTTGCGAATAATAATGCGATTGGATGCATTCGGAATGTCACCCGTCCAGTCTTTATATGTTGGCATTAAAGGATTGTTGAGGTGAACGATTTTTTTTAGCTTCGTCCATCGGAGTTCGTTGACGTCTTCGAGAGGACTTGTTCTTATTTTGTTGCCTGACAGATGCGTATCGTTGAGACGCATTTCTGCGCTCCGTCAATCATTCATCGATCTCTATAAATAAAGAACAATCGGATATTGGAGATTTCAATAGGTTTCCGGTTCTGCACGCGGTGAATTACTCCAGGTTTCCTGTTTATGTTCGAAACAATAGAGTATTTTAGTCTCGATGCTAATCTAAACACTGGCAGCACGAACCATTCATTTCTTAGGTGTGCGTAATTTCAACTGTAGGATAAACTTTTGTACCATGTTGGAACCCCTCGTAAAACTGGAGCTATTTCGCTGTGCGCTTTCAAAAATTTAAAACAGAAGATTTGCAAGATATATTCAACAATTTGGAGGCTGATGAACCTTGATATATTTAAATGTTAAGATGATCTCACCAATACCTGCTGTGGTTTAGTTCATTAATTCAAGGAACATCTTCACTATGTATCCATATGTCTGCATTGTTTAATATTTACCTTCATAATATTATCATGGTGAATATGGAACATAATTTAGAACTGGATTTGGAGCATTTTATTGAACAGATAAGTCGATATCACCAGGAAATGACTAAAATACAGCAGTCATTCTAATTCTAAACATTCAGATCACTTTAAGATGAAACCATGAAACAGCAATAGAACATTTCGCCATTCTATTTTATGTAGAGTCACCATTTATATGCCGGTGAAAGAGAAACGATACGAAAATGAATAGAATATTATATTAAATAACTCTTGTTAAACTTTTCGTCTCATTTATTTTCAATTAACATTAAGGTTATTGACACATAATGAACCACGAATTTATAAAATTGCCACCCGAGTGTTGACGAGCCCGGCGGTGACCGACTTGAACTCGGACATTATTATACCATTTCGTATGGCTCGTCGCTGGCCGTGGTATATTACAAGCTTTGTTTGCTTGTCGGGCAGTGCAAGTTCAATTGATTCTAGTGAAATCATAGTAATGTCATGTAATGATAATGCAAGATCATTACTGACTGACTCACTGATGTCCTTTATAGGTTCAGAGAGCCACGCATCATAGATTGCTGATTGACGATTACACGGAATTTCCGCTTACATTGAGGCACTTTCTAGATTCAAGGCATGTCAAGGAGACCTCACAGTGGGGGTGATGACTAATATTGAATTTAGTGTGTCTTTATATTAACTCAATATTATTATTATTATTAGGAACCTGTAGTGTCCCACTGCTGGGCAAAGGCCGCCCCTCCCTTCTTCCATTTGTCTCGGTCTGTTGCGGTCTGAGACCAATACTTTACTCAATATACCAATCTTTTTTTGACATATTCAGAAATTAATACGGTTTCATGAATAAAAAATATACAGATATATTTGCTATTAGAGATTTCAAGTTCAAAGTACTCAGATAGGACTTCTACTGATTTCAAAACTGTTTCAAGACAGGCTGTTGTTTCAAGATGTCTGTATTTTTACCAATTTAAAAGTTATTTTCAAAGTGCTTTCACTGTTTCGTAATGCAAACTTTATAGGGAGATTTGATTATTATTTACTATTAGTTATTTAGTGATAATGGTGTTACCTGCTCATATTATTATTTTATGCTGTTCCTGAGAATGTACATACACCATCTGTAATTCATTGAAAAGAGTAACCATTGAGTTTCTTGCCGGATCTTCTCAGTGGAAGCAGCATTCCGAACCGGTGGTAGATTCTGACTATTCATAAATGCTTTGTTGGCTTACATGAATAAAAACAATTTTGAGTTGAGTTTTATATAATTATTCAATAAAATAAAATAGCCTTAATACCCATCGTAGATAGGTCAATATGCACCCTGTATAGTTACGAAAGCAGATGCTATTTAATATTAGTTAAAATTCTACGTAATATGTATAAGAGTAAGAGTAATAATAAATGCGTGGCGTAGGTACCTATATTCTCATTTAGCGGTAAGAATAAACTTCCTTTTATGTACTGTCAATAATTATTTAAATATAAGTAGTAGTAGGCAGTGATAGCCGATTGGTTAAGCACGCGTCTTGCGGGCTACCAGGTCTCGGGTTCAAACCCCAGCTCGAACCTCTGGATTTTTGTAAATCTATGTGCAAATCATAATTTCTATATGATATTGTATGATTATCACTTGCTTACGGTGAAGGAAAACATCGTGATGAAACCTGCATGTCTTAGAAGATTTAACCAATTTTCGAAAGTCATGTGAAATCCGCCAACCCGCACTGGGCCAGCGTGGTGGATTATGGCCTGAATCCCCCTCGTGTTGAGGGGAGGCCAGTGCCCAGGAGTGGGACGTCAAAAAGGGCTAAAATTAAAATTAATTATTTAGTAGTTCATGGTACTTCACTTCTAACTTCAATACGATGATGCGTTTATATATGTATGTATTAGCAGAAATGAAATAATCGTATTGAAATACATTTTACATACACATTTAATTGTATAAGGTAAATTATAGTTGAAAATATTATTGAAATAGGTATTGGTCAAAGATAACTCACGGAAAACTGATCGAGTAACTAAAACAATAGAGAATTACTGTTTTTAATTAACTTTGGTGTACTGTCATCGAGGATTTTACAACCGAAATTATTTTAAAATGTTTCAGCTTAAAATGCCAGTCATCAGATGAAACTAACAGAAAATTCCAAAGTGTCTAGAGTAGATTGAAAGTGGAATAGTTTTGCCTACTTCCAGAATCCGCCGACATCTCGGACTGAAAGCTAATTAGTAAGATGAGCACGTCCATTGAAACAGATTCGCGGCGGGCGACCAGTTTCTGAAAACCGGAACTTCTAAATTGTGGGAAGTGTTTAAAACCAAATTATGGCCACCAAAGTTGGAAACATAATTACAGTAAACAGTTTGGCGCAATTACCGCGGTTTTAGTTCCTTTGGATGAAATTAATAGCGGAAATCCACGTCAAATTTAGATATATGAACTGAATTCGTTAATACATCTTCAAACAAACGGCCCACGGAATTTTCAAAGTAAACATGACGGTATGAATATTCAATACTAGTCCTATGATAATAAAGTTGATATTTCTATCACGAGTTTTCGCAGTCACCGCGGCAGGCTGTTGTTTTAAAACTTTTCCTCCAATATAACTGACGGGGTTATTGCTTATATTTTAGCTAAGCTTTTATAACCGGCGCGAGGGAGACTGAGTTAAGAGGCATAGTCGTAAGCGCCCAGCAACACTAGCGAACAATGTGCGGCTTAATTTCAAAGCGCTTTGTTTAAGAGGCAATCAAAATTATGCACGGAGGCCTCCATATTTCTGGGACGTCAACTCTGGAGGTGCTCGGTAACGAGTTTTGTTCCCCCACACCGCTCGAGACCAACTGCTGAGGTAATTTTAGCTGTTCCAAGACCCAACTGTGAGATTCTGCTTGAAACAATGGTCGTAAATTCAAGTCGACCGTCAAGGTGCTTAATTTAGCCAAGACCATACAGTACGACCAAAAGTGCTCTCTGTCAGGGGATTAAAGAAGATAAGCTCCTACAAAAATAGTGCATAGGACGCGTTAGTACCAGCTGTCACTAATAAATATACTTATTTTATAAGATCTTTAGAAATTACGTGTGTGTTTCGTTTTTCTAAGAAAACTTTCTTAAAATAACGGACGTCTGAACTATTAAGTTGCCTGCACCGGATGAATGAGTTTTAAAATAAACTAGAGTACGAGAAATTGGAAGAATAGTACTTTGGTGGGAATGCGCTGTATTCATTTAAGGAGGACTAATACAACGAATATAATTTGAATTTGATTCGGCATTTTCTAAACATGGATATTCACGTTAAATTAAACCAAACACGACTAAAATAAATGATTGCTAATTGACTATGCGAAATTTCGTAATCGAATTGGTGGATCTGATCTGGCCAATTTCAGATAAATCGCCACCTGATCGCTTAACAGAATGTACAATCTAATTGTCAATTTGATCAAATTGGCAATCATATCGCGTTGTGTGTAGATCCAACATGTACAAAGTCGAGGTAACTGGCCCGTCCCAATTGTTTGCGTGACGCAACCTGTTCTTGGCGACAAAACCGGGTATGAGTAATTACACCAGGCCTTACTTCCGTTCCGCTACGCTGAATGGAAGCCGGCGTCTCGTGAGAATTCCACTGAATTGCCGTTTTAACTTTTGCTCTTAATGATATTACCGTAACGGTTTAACGTCGTTGTCTGTATTATTTCTTTTTGATTAAGCTCATTAACGATATCGGCTATTAAAGGTGGCTTGACGCGAGTAGAACCACCCTTACACAGAAGATCGGCGTAAAATAGCTATGATAGTTGCATTTCGTACTTCGTAGTGAGAGAGCCAGAAGCCCAACTTCGCCCTTCCTTCCCCATCCTCTATCCCACAACCCTTCAGGGCCCTAACCACGCTAGCTACTCAAATCGTAATAGAAAAGCAAACGCTCGCGATAACGTTTCAAACGCTCCGCTTTTCACGTTTTGCTGACACGAGCTTCACGATTTCTACTGACATTGATATCGTATGGTGTCCGCAAAATGTCAAAAGCGGGGCGCTTGAAACGTAATCGCGAGCGTTTGCTTTTCTATTACGATTTGAGTAGCTAACGTGGTTAGGGCCCAGGTCGGCAACGTGCAAGCAACGCCAATGGTGTTACAATAATTTATTGGCTACGGTAACTGCTTAACATTAAGGCGGGTCGTATGCTTGTTTGCCGACATTTTTATGTGAACAAAGAAATCTATAATTAACGGGTCATACTCATGCTCGTACTGTATGCATTATTTGTTTCCCAATATAGACCTTACCCACCCAAGTGTAAATGAAGTTGTTTGTAAAGAGGTATTTGTTTCGTTGGCTTCGATTCAAATTAACGAATATTACATACATTTTATGCAGTAGGTATTGTCGTTTTTTTTTTTAAAACATCTCTTGTAGCTCTACAGGTATCTATATTATTTTGCAAGAAACTCCAAGTAAAAGAATTGATTTTATAAATAGATATGCGTTTTCTGTCTCCTTAAGTAGTCAGTCCGCGTAAAGGCGAATCGATTTGCATCTTGTGGTCAGCACAGGCAAGCTTAATGCCTAGACTGGCTTGCCTTGTGGTTTTGCCAGCATTTGTCTGGGTTTCTTGCATTTAGCAGGCATTATGGCGTCACCTGACAGGCAGTCATGCTTTTGGTGAATTATTGATACATCATAAGATTGAGGTCAATGCCCTGTATTCGCGTTAAATGTCGTTTAATGTATAAGTAATTAGTTACCTCGAGTTGTCATTGATTATCATCACTATTTATCCATGTGGTTGCATTGCCAAAATAAAATAACCCTTAAATTTCATCCGGATAGGTTTAAATTGTATTGGCCAACATGGTAGCTATGTATATATACACAACATTGGTAAAACCAGTGCGCTATCAAAGACACAATTATCAGTGATTACCAACTATCTGATAACAATGCTTGCAGGTACATATATACAGTAACGTACTGATCGACGAACATGATTGTCGCCATTCACTTGACTAGGGCTCTTATGCTCAAATAGATAGCAAAAGGCTATCTGGATTTACCGAAGGCAAATGTCAGCCATGGAGGTCGGTGTAATGACAACACGCGTGTGATCTCAGTACAAGATTTTGTTAAATGCGAGGTGTTAAACACCTATGCACTGACTTGCATAAATATTTGTAGGTACTCCAATTAAAATGACAACAACCGGAAAACTAAATTTTTCAGTTTAATTTTGCGGAACCAAGCCGCACAACGGGCTAATAGAGCAGGGTAAACGCCACTTTTGTCGTCCATTGTTCGAGTGTAATCGCTACACATCGGATGTGTATCGCCAGTGACGTCATTGTGTTGCGTTAGGAAAATTGCCCGCATGTTTTTTGTTGGCAACGGTTCCACTTATTTTCAGTTTTGAAATTAACTTTTGCCGACCATGTGAAAGTTGTGAGAGTCAGGTGCGAATGATTACAATATTATGTTGCGATAAATCAATTTAATAATTAACGACTTAACGATAGCGAGAATATATGCAGATGAAATAAAGTGAATAAGTATGGTATTACAAAATAAACTTGAACTCCGAAATAATCTTTCTTGAACTTGACCATGACTACGATCAATAATAAGTAGTAAAGGCAATGCAGTCCTTTTTGTCATCTTGTTAATTCAAGACTCTTATTGTGCCACTGATATCTTTTTGTCAAAATAACACTCAGATTTAGTGAGTTGAGTTGTAACAAATTTAGGGCAAAGAGCATTATTTTCAAATAAATTTTTAAAATTCTTTTGAAGTCTTCTGTTACTTCTTACAGAAGACTTCTTTTTCTTCTTTGTATTACAGATACGAGTAAAGTGAGTTGTATACATTTTCAATATTTGCGAATGCATAAGTACTTGAATGCCGTACTTACTTCTACCTACATTACAACAAAAGAACGTTTGAGAAGTTTATTTATCTTTCGAGTGGTGTCATTAATTTCAAAATGAATAAAGTCCGCTTTTGTTTGTTTATCAAACAAAAGCGGACACATAATATATCGATATACAATAGGACTCCACCTATTAGTAAGGAATTCCGAATAGTTGAAAAATTGGTGGTATAAAAACTTCATACAAAGTAAAAGGACTTTGACGAAATCAATTGCTTTAAATATCATTGCCATGTTTTAAATAACCGTAGATTATGGTTTATTTCTAATAAGTAATGTAATGATCAATAGATGTATGGATAACCTCATACCATTATTCTTTATAATCTCTAAAAATAAAATTAAAAATGTTCTCGGTAAATTAGTTACGACCCAACGGTCTTAGCGACTAGACTCTAATTTAGTTTGTCACGGTAACCAGTTACAGTTTTATTTTCGCTACACACATAAGTACTCCCTTCCTACGGACTAGTTTCGTACGATAATTACAGGAAAAAATAGTAATTAATTAATCATGAGGCTTGTGAAAGAAAAAGCGTGAGAAAACTCCAGGCTTACATATGTGCGTGGAATGTACCGAGCCGTTGGTAACTATGTCTTGTTTAATGAAGACCTTATCGACAAGCCATTCATTAGCTTCGCAGTACTAATAATAGATCGAACCCACCATTAGATAAGTATTTTTATCTTTTATTTTCATCTATATACGGAAAAAATAGGTACTTAAATAATAACTGAACGTGAAATTATATTAATACCTATGTATTGGACCTTATATTATAAACTAGTATTTCTCCCGTGTAATGTAACAGCGGTCATCCCTAGAATTTCCATAAACATAGTTCTTCAAACACCAAAGGATGTTCAAGCGTTCATTACAAACGCGAGATTGTAATCGCGGCATTAGTCGGCGTACAAGGAATGAGCACTTCGAGCTTGAGCGTCGAACAGGTTTCATTGACCCTTCACTAAGTCGTCATCGCGACCGCCGATGTGCGCTCAGAATTGGTGTTTTCACCTCGATTCAATCGTTCGAGTTACATCGATCGGCGTCGCGTGGTAACGGGCTAGTGTGGACTGTGGTGTCACCGGAGGCCACTCGTCGGTCAAGAGTCTGTACCTGTTTAACCGCATCAAGTCTGTTTGCAAACGATTCACCGCTGGACCAGTGATAAGCCGCCGTATTACCGCACCCAAGCTGGCTCACGGGCTCTGATAACCGTGCGAAAGGTTCGGACGTTCTGTTATGATAACGCGTTTTGTTCTCACAATAACATTATTGTATCACTCAATTTCGTCTTACGGCGATTGAATTGAATGACATCATTATTGCAACAGCAGACAATTGATACAATCATAACTCTCGCTCTTATTAGCGCGGTAAATTATTAGATTGATGTGTGTGTGTTACATTGGAGTAATGTTTCGCTTCGTGATGACGACGCCGCGGCCGTCTCGTATTTTATGTAAACGTCTATTTACACGTATAAAGCGGCTGGCGCTTTTGCGTGTCGTTTTGGGATTTCAATTAACTCGATATATTGGCGCGTGTAACTAACTAGGTATCGATTAACAAGTGTGCCCTTTTCAATCATTCATTTTATTGAACGAAATAAAACCACGTTTACTTTGTAAACACACATTTTATTGTGTTCATAATCTCAATATGAAGTCTACATAAAATATTTGACGAAACTCGTTTATAATTTCAATAATTTAATTATTATACCTATCGGGGCAATGATACGCGTGGATTGTAAACTTTATTATATATTTTTTAATATCGTTCCGTTTTACAACACGATAAACATTGTATTAACGTCCCTCGTAAAACACGAAAAGCAATTTTCCGGAAAGAAAACTATTGCAATAGTTTCGCGTATTTCAAAACAAGCTGTAGTATAATCGTTCGCCAAACTTATCGTGCCGACCGTCGCATTTTCAACAACAATAATGTTCTTATCAAACGTATACGTTTTCTATTATAACCGCAACGCTTGGATGAGAGACGTGACACATAATGTACACATTATAATGATTTTTTATGCAACAGCATGCCGGTTATGTTGGTACACAACTAAATTTGACTAAAACAACTGCATTTCCGTCCTTAATATAGTGATAGAGAGATATATCTCTGTAGTAGAGATATATAGTGTAGATGTCACAAATTTAGATAAATCGTGATTTGAATTCAAAGAATCGGCATGATTCCTAGTAGACACAAGGAGTTGTACTCACATACAGACGTATCGTTCCTTATTTAAACTGAGGGGATTTGTAACGATGTTATTAATAAATTATTACAAGCTAACATTAATTCGTTAAATAATTCGAATAAATCACACGAGTATTATTTTAACGATATGGTATAATCGATTTTAATGAAAATTCCACCCTTATGGCACCAGCCGGCTGCTTCAATATTTACGGTAACGCATTGAAGTCACTATGGTAATGATTAATTTGGGTTTTCATTATAAATGATTACGCCTGATTACGTCAAACGTCTGGTCCTCGAGCGTGCGTGCGTATTGCGTTTCAGTTTATACGGTCTAATGTATGAAACAGGTAATTTAACGGATTACGGACTGTTTTAAAAATGAGCGGTGACCCAAAGCTAATTATTGAACTGAAAGATAAAGTTAGTCTAACACTAAAAATAGATCCATTTTATGTTTCGTGACTTCCAAATTTGACGACCGCTTGGCGCTACTGAGCGTAGGCCGCTCGGCTCACTGCAAATGGTGGTTGCGGGCTCGATTCCCGCCGGGGCAAATTTCGGAAATGGCCTATTCGTAATTTGCCTTGATCTGAGTGTCACTGGGATCGCCCCCAGTCCATTGTACGGTACCCATACTACAAGCGTTGCTTAGTTTGAGACCATACAGTAGGTGTATCAGTCTAGAGATATTTATATTATATTATTATATTAAATGGTTCTAGCAACAAATTCTGCTAATCTGACCACAGCCGTCAAGTATTTTTGAACGCTACGTCATCAGATATCCACATCGCGAGTATCTGCCACGGTCTTATAGAAACAAAGGCATAACATGTGCAATAACATAAAGATATAAATGTGTGTAGGTACGTCGTCAGTATGTTTCCAAAATTTCGTAGCTGAAAGAACAATGGAAACGAGATGAGAATGTTTGTGGGAAGCGAATTTACTGTCACGCCGCATGATTGGATGTTTGGCAAACATGAGCGCGTTGGCTGGGAACGCTTTGGTACCTGTAGCTTAACCATGAGTGTACGTGACGCGTGACAATTATTGCATGACAGCTGTCATTTTTGATTGATCGATTTGTGTTTTTCTTCTTGCTCTCGTCAGTGTAACGCGCTCTATGCCCAAAGATAAAATAAATAACAATTAAAAGTATTAGCGTTTAATTGATGTGATTTAAACCCATAAAACAATAAATAGTGAACTGTAACATGGTGCCGAAATTTCATGATAATACTTTCTTTCTTTGAACTATTTCGCGTGTAATTACAAACATTGCGGCATTTTCTTCGCTGGTTAAAGACTTCGCCATTTTGTTTTTCATGCGTATGCCGGCAAAGTTTTGTTCAATGCCGCGTGTTTAATTATATTCTTTATTCAATAATATAACTGCTGTGCAATCGGAGCTGTTTATCGACGCGCTATGGCGGATGACGAGTTAAAAAGGTTGAGGATCGCCCGAGGACAATGCAAAGCGTCGGTTACCCGAACAGAGTCTTTCGTGGCAAATCCCCCCGACAAATTAACGCCGGAGGACATTGAGGTCCGTGTCAAGCAGCTAAAGGAAGTTTTTAACAAACACCAGGACATTATGGTACAAATAATGCAGATAGACAGTAAAACAGACGAAGATGATCTAGAGGATCGCGTGTTAATGTGTCTGTCCAAACTTCAGCGATTGGCCAAGCAGTTCGATGTAAAAACCACAAGTAGCGGTGATGGTGGGCGCGGTGCCAAATTGCCCAGCCTTGATATTCCCACCTTTGATGGAAAAAACATAGCCGAGTACAAACCGTTCATGGAAATGTTTAAAGCGGTAGTACACAAAGATGTTCACATCACAGATGTTCAACGGTTATGCTTCCTAAAGAAATATGTAAAGAATGAACCGCTGCAAATAATAGACAGTCTTCCTATTATTGGTGACTCATATCACACAGCTTTAAGTCTTCTACAAAAACGTTATGATAATCCAGTGTTGTTAATCAATGGGCATGTGAGCAGCTTGCTGGATCTTCCTAGTCTACACAGGGGTACAGCACAGCAAATAAGAGAGTTGGTAGCCATGGTTCGTCAGCAGTTAGCAGCATTAAAAAACCTCTCCCAACCTGTTCAACATTGGGATGCTATTTTGTTTTGTATCATTACAAGAAAGATTGACCCGCTAACTGTTAGGTTATATTATTCGGAGAAAGATCCTACATCATTACCCACTATGAATAGTTTATTGGAGTATTTAGATAAGCGGGCATCCTCTCTTGAAGCAAGTCCTATGACTGATAAACCTAGAATGAAAATTGTTAATGTATCTACAGATAATAAAAATGAACAACAAGTAAAGTACTCATGTAAACTGTGTTCAGACAATCATAAACTGTATAAATGTCCTAAATTTATTTTGATGACTGCCAATAAGCGGTTTGATTATGTTTCTAAAAACAATTTATGTAAAATTTGTTTATGTTTTCATGAAAAAAGGTGTCGGTTGCATCTCAAGTGTTCAGTTTGCCATGCTACGAGTCACAATGGGCTTATCCATACCGAGCAAAGCCAAGGAGGTGCAGCTTCTAAACCGCTGCCAAGAACTGCGGATGCTTCTGTGAGTCAGAGTAATAACCCAGAGGACGAGCAGGTAAATTTGCATTTATCCAAGTTTCAGTCAAATGTTTTGTTGCCAACTGTAAAGGTGTTAGTCTCTGATAACAAAAACAACAAGTTTGTTGTAAGGGCATTGCTTGACTGTGGCAGCCAAACATCCTTTTGTACAACAAGTTTAGCATCTAAGTTGCAGGTGCATTCATTTGACTCTCATAAACAAATTTGCACTTTAGGGGAAAATATTAATAACATTAACAAGGCAGTCAGCTTAACATTACATTCCCTCACTGAGCATTTCAATATTAATGTGACCTGTTCTCTCGTCGAAAAAATAACTGTCAATCTGCCGCAAAGAACTTTCAATGTAAATAACCTTGTAATACCCAAATCCATTGCGTTGGCTGATAATGAGTATAATATTCCAGGGGAAATTTCTCTACTCCTAGCTGCAGATGTATTCTTTCGAGTAGTGTGTGATGGTAAGATAGAATGTGGCCCCAGAGATCCTATTCTACTGAACACGCGGTTTGGATACATCATCTCAGGTAATATTAGCTCGAGCTCGCATTGTGGTATGTCAGTGGTTATGCATGCAATTGAGGACAACAATTTAGACTTTTATGTCAAAAGTTTTTGGGAAACTGAAAAGGTACCAGAAGTTGTTCTAGAGTCTATACCTGAACATGAGTATAGTGAAAAGGTTTTTAAAGAATCTGTTGTCCTTGACAATAATCGCTTTGAGGTTAAATTACCAATTAAATTAAATAAGCAGGATCTCAATGTTTCCGATTCCTTTTCACTAGCTTTACGCCGTTTTTATAGCTTGGAAAAACGATTCAAAAAAGATCCTTTATATCATTCCTTATATGTAGATTTTATAAATGAGTACCTGGCATTAGGGCATGCCAAGGTCATTGATGTTTCAAGATGCCACCCTGATGAGCAACCCCTATATTATCTGCCGCATCATGCGGTACTGCGCATGGATAAAACAACTAATAAATTAAGGGTTGTCTTTGATGGCAGTGCAAAGACAAAGAATAATCCTAGTCTTAACGAAATTCTGTGCAACGGGCCAGTAGTTCAGAAAACATTATTTGAAATACTTTTGCTTTTTCGAACCCACAAATTTATTATTATTTGTGATATTAGGCACATGTACCGTCAAATCAATTTGAATGCAAAGGATAGAGTATTGCAGAATATTCTTTGGCGCGAGGGTCCCGACAACCCGGTGCAGTGTCTGCAATTACAAACTGTTACATATGGACTCACTAGTTCTGCATTCTTAGCTACTCGTTGTCTTGTCGAGCTAGCAACCAGATACAAGCAACAATTTAAATCAGCGAGTGAGGCCATATTAAATATGAGTTACTGTGATGATGTTCTCTGTGGAAGTAATACTATACAGGGTGGGATAGAACTGAAAAAAGAATTAATATGTCTTATGGAACTTGGCAGTTTTCAGTTGCATAAGTGGAGTTCAAACGAATCTAGCATTCTTGCTGACATGCCACAAATGGAGCTAGACTGTGAACAAAAGAAATTTGATCAAGGTCAAGCTTTAGTTAAAACATTGGGGCTGTCCTATGACACCAGGGATGATGTATTCAAAATGAGTGGAAATGTCATAACCGCGCCGGAAACACCAACCAAACGTACAATACTAAGTTCGGTGAGTAGGTTCTTTGACCCCCTCGGTTTTGCCGGTCCGGTGACTGTTAGAGCCAAATTAATTTTACAACAAATCTGGGAACGTAACTTGGAATGGGACACACCCCTTCCCCCTGAAATACTTGATATTTGGAATAATTTTTATTCTTCTTTATCAAATATGTCAGATATAATTATACCGCGTAATTTAAATTTAAGCGAAGCATGTGACGCTGAATTAATTGGATATTGCGATGCATCTGCTGCAGCTTACGGCTGTTGTATATATGTAAAGGTTAAAGTCCATGATGAATATTATGTAAACCTCTTGACATCAAAATCGAGAGTAGCACCTTTAGGTTCAAAATTAACCATACCTAAGCTCGAATTAAATGGTGCACTTATTTTATCAAAGTTAATACATAAAGTGTCGCACATATTATGTAACATAAAAAAAATAACACTGTTTTGTGATTCTAAAATTGTTTTAAGTTGGATGGCTAGTGACCCTATTAAGTTGCCAGCTTACATTTCAAATAGAATAAGGGAGATTGTGAAGTATACCGGTCATATGGTTTGGTGCTACACTCCCAGTTTGGCCAATCCAGCCGATATTTTATCTAGAGGAGAAAATCCAAGTGACATAAATAGTAACCACATGTGGTGGCATGGCCCGGATTACCTGCGGGAAAGTAACACCTATAATTTTTATCTATCTGAGATTGAACTGCCGTTGGTAGATGTAACCTGTTATCAAGCTTCTAATACTAAAATGGAAACAGAGTTGCTACCCTTTCTAACTAAAATTTCTAATTTAAATAAATTGCAGCGAATTATGTGCTATGTACTGCGGTTTATAGCTATTGTATGTAAAATACGACCAGTAACTAAAGGTAATTTAACTGTAAAAGAATTAAATTATGCCTTGCAGACAATAATAAGATGTTATCAACACAATATGTTTGATGTAGAATTTGATTGCATTAGAAATAACAAACCAATTAAGTCTAAAAACTCTTCCTATGTAAAGTCATTAAATCCGTTTATCGATCAAGCCGGTTTGCTTCGAGTGGGTGGTAGGTTAGAGAAGTCAGACCTTCCCTACGCAAAAAAGTTTCCAATAATTTTGCCGAAAAAATGTCACTTGACGCGTTTAATTATATTATGGGAACATTTATTGACTTTGCATGGTGGCTTAAAGTTATTATTGAGTAGTTTGTCTCAGCGTTATTATATTATAAACTCTGTCAGAGAAGTAAAGTCAGTAATTTATAAATGTACCATATGTTGTAGGCTTAAGGCTGAAGTTGCTCAACAGTTGATGGGATCTCTTCCTAAGGAAAGAGTCACTCCTGCTCGTCCATTTGAAGCGGTGGGGGTTGATTATTGCGGTCCTTTTGAAATGAAGGAGTCGACGATTCGGCGAAGTGTGGTGAGCAAAGGTTATGTTGTTGTATTTGTTTGTTTCGCCACCAAAGCCACGCATTTGGAAGTTGTCTCAGACATGTCTTCAGCATCGTTTTTGGCCTCGCTAAAGCGATTTATATCTAGACGTGGTCTCCCTACTAGTATATACTGCGACAATGCAAAAACATTTAAAGGTGCCGACAACGATTTAAAGGCCATGTATAAAAAGTTAAATGATTCAGAGTTTCAAAATGCTGTCACTGATTATGCATCAATGAGAGGCATTCAATTTCATTACATTCCTCCATACAGCCCAAATCACGGTGGCCTGTGGGAGGCAGCCGTGAAATCGGCTAAATATCACTTTAAAAGAATTGTAGGTACTAGCATCTTTACTTATGAACAATTAATTACTATAATGACTGAAATAGAAGGAATACTCAATTCACGCCCCATATCTCCTATGTCCCAGGATCTGTCAGATTTCTCATATTTAACACCCGGGCATTTTTTAATTGGATGCGCCATAAACTCATATCCCCAGCAAGACATCACGGAATTGCCTTCCAATCGCCTAAGGTTTTGGAGGCGTTGCGAGCAAGTACGGCAACATTTCTGGCGCGCGTGGTCGAAGGACTATCTGTCCTCCTTAAATAAACGTGGTAAATGGCAGACATCGTGCCCTAATCTTCAAAAAGGTATGGTTGTCCTATTAAAAAATATAAACACCCCACCGCTTCAATGGCCCTTAGGCAGAATAACCGAAATATTTAATGGGTCAGATGGTAGAGTTCGGGTAATATCTGTAGAAACTGCAGACCATAAAATTCATTCAAGGGCAATAAGTAAAGTTGTTGTCTTGCCTATTGAAACCTAGAAATAAAATTGTAATACAAATGTACGTCATACCCAACCCTTTTTTTGTACCTGTTTAAAAGATAAGCTTACTTTGAATTGTATCAACAATTTCTCACAATATGTATTTACTAAATGTTGTAAGTACTTTGTTACTGTATTATGTTTTAGTTATAGTTTCGTGGCATTCGCGCCCCCCGCAATTTGTACGTGACGCGTGACAATTATTGCATGACAGCTGTCATTTTTGATTGATCGATTTGTGTTTTTCTTCTTGCTCTCGTCAGTGTAACGCGCTCTATGCCCAAAGATAAAATAAATAACAATTAAAAGTATTAGCGTTTAATTGATGTGATTTAAACCCATAAAACAATAAATAGTGAACTGTAACAATGAGTTTAAATACGTTTGCTCTAGTCGCTTCTCGTTATAGTTTACGTAATATATTTGTATGACTAATTGTTAGTAGGTACTACAGTTGCCCCCGATAGGGACGTCGTGCAATTTGATATACTAGGTGAAACAAAAAGGGTATACTATTTTTTTTAAACTTAACTTTGTAATTCTAAAACTATCAGCTTTGGAGGAAACTTGAAAAACAAAAGGTGTTATAGAAATACAGCTGTTGACATGTTTCACAAGTCTACAAAACCTTTAGTACTTCAACTATCCCACAAAGCCCATAGTTTTAGATTTACAAAGTAAAGTTGCAAAAAAATTAGTATGCCCTTTTTGTTTCACCTTGAAGATACCAATGTTTTACGTAGACTTTAACGGCTAACGAGCGCTAAGCTTGTTGTATATCTACTGTGCTGGCACAGACCAATAAGACTAGACACCGCTTATATCCATTATTGTATGATAATGCAATCGTCAAAAGTTGGTGGGGTATCGGGGAAAACCGCGAATTTTGATTGTTCCGTTCAAGGCCAAGCCGTGAATGAACCAATGAAAATTTCAGTCCAACTAAAGCTAAGAACCACAGATATAGATTTACATAGAGAATGCAAATGTATGTACTTAGCGTGTCCAAAAACCCCGACCAAGCGTCGAGGTTGGTCGCCGATAACTTACAGTCCTCGCGACTACAGATATAAAATATGAGTATGAGCGTGATAATCACTCGAGGGTATCGTAGCAGGCGGAGGGGCATCGGCGGCATCGGTGTCTTTGAAGCGGTTTGGGTTTCCCGTCACTAATGACGTCACAGTAGGTGTTAAAAATTCGGCACGCTTGGTTTCAATACAAATCGTGATACTTGCGTTATCTATGTAAATCTATATCTGTGCTAAGAACCATTCAGATGACCCCATAAGTACAAAAAAACAACGTAATCGGTCAAGCTGTTTAGGAGGAGCATAATTACAAACACAAGCACACCAGAATTATAAAGATAACTTACTTACTGTACCAAGAGTATGCTAACACCAAACATAAACTAATAATCAATGCTTAATTTCAACAGCGCAACTAGTAACAAATTAATTAGTTCCAAATGTTACCCTGGAGCTTCTAGTTAGAGATTTGGGACCAATGATTGAGGACCCACGACCCAACCGCAGTCGGGGACCCTGAAATATTGACCTTAAAAGCCCATTAGTGTCCAATCCGGACCCTCGATAAGCCGTATTCGACAGATTAAGGATGTAGAGCTGGGATTGGAAGGACAATATTGAAGTGAAGCAGCTTATTTATAATTGTATTGTTATTACTTTACCTCCTAGAATTGGGGCTTAAGGCTAAAGCGCCCATCTAGCCCGCGAAGTTCAAATTCTTTGAGGTTTTTTAGAAATTATTCAAAATCTGACAATATTAAAAGGCACATTTTGTAATTCGCGACAAAGACCGTGTGCAGTGCATTTATTGTAATATCCAACTTACTCTAAACATTTCAAGAACGACAGCTATCCAGATAATCAGGCAATTTTTGTATATTTAGTGATTTACTAGTATCATGTCCACCGTGATTATATTTAGAGTAAAATAAATGTATTAATAAACGCACTGCATACTGTGTTTGTCGCAAATCACAAAATGTTGTCTTAAATGTTTTCAGATTTTGGATAAAATATAAAAATACTCGAAAATTTTGAATGTCGCGGGCTAGACAGGCGCCTTCACCTTAAGTACTTACCATATCGGTGAAATGTGAGCAAACTGCAGGGCACCTTTGCACACCCCTTTGAGTAATACAAGCGTTATGGTACATGATTATTTATACTAGGTTATCTTATGTCAATATGACTTGCTGAATAGTATAGAAAGGCATAGTGAAAAAGCCTCAATGTCTGAGAGAAAATAACCACGGGGTCAAGTCTGTAAACCGTTCCAATATTGTAATTTGCCCTGGTCTGGGTGTCATTGGGATCGCCCTTACGGTACCCATAGTACAAGCGTTGCTCAGTTTGGGACCATACATATAGTTGGTGTCTCAGTCTGGCGATATTTATTTATTTCTCGGAAGATGTGAAAAGGTTCAGCTACTGACATTGTGCCAGCGTAATGGACTATGTATACCCTGAATGCGCCTTAAATTGAGGGGGAAAACGAGCCAAGTATTTGGAAATTAAAGGACTACCATTCTTATGAGAGAATTTATAAACTAAAATATTTGAATTGCATCGCAATCGATTCTGTGTCCGATTCGCTCAACTTCCTAGAAATCGATATTAATTTACTGTAGTGTGCCTATAATTATCAACCAACTGTTATCGAACACTGTTTGTAAGAGGTAATTACTTGCCACTTTAGTTTCGTCGATAGCATTGATGATTACGACGACGTGATATTTATTTTAATAAGATTATGGGTGGTGACTTTTTCGTGACGTCATTAGTTTATTTCTGTAACGATGTCTATTTATAGTGTCTATTTACTTAATGATAGGTTTCTTTTTTAATCTTGACTACGAATTCTGACGTGTTCAAGTATTTCGGGGAGTCGAATGTTTATATTTCATCTGATGTTGTAAATAAATTGTATAGGTATTGAATTCATCAATATGTTAAACATTGTCTTCGTATCAATGGCCGTATATCCCTCTTCTGCAAAACGACTCTCTGTACCTAAAACATAAATAAAGTATTCAAAGTAGTTTGTTTTATAAATTCGTTATCCCAGTGAAAGTATTTTCTGTTGATTCAAAAGTGAAATTAAATTCAAATTCCACGTATTTGCGTGTGCTTTCGCAATCAGTTCCACCTATTTTGTGTTCAATTAAATAGTTTTTGATAAACAGAAGAGCGTTAAAACACGGATAACGACCGGAAGTGTGTACCTGTACATGTACTACCTACTATGTAAATGAAAATTACTATGAGTAATTCTTTCGACATAGTTTAACTAGTTTTTTGCCCTAAGACTTGAGTTTTACGATGGAAAGTAACCGCGTTATTACAAAAAAAATAATTGTCCATCACGGGAAGCCCGGCGATGAAATATGTGTAAGTAGTGTATATGCGCGCACACACACAAGGGAGTCGATAGAGGTGGTCGTAGAGTGGGCATGACGGCATGAGAGAGCTTGCCGTCACGGCTTGCCGTGACGGCTAAGTGGACGATTTTACTTCATAAGTGCGCCATAAGACATATTTTATTTGTATATTTGATAGGTATCTGTGTACTTTTTGAAGCATTAGGGATTTTAGTAATTGAAAATAAATCAATTTTAATTTAATTTAAATAAACCTAAGTAATATAATTTTTTTCAAATGCAGTCTTGTACTTTCAGAAAGATCAAGAATTTTGACATTACTATCCTAATATCACGTACCTAATTAATACAGATCATGTATTGATTGTTAATATTTAGCTTAAACTCAGAAATATTCTGAACCAAGTCAGTGATCACACACCTACATCTAAGTTACAATCACCCAAAGAGAAATTGGCCTTGATTATTGATTTTTCTCGTTTCTAGGTCATCTATGACCGACAAAAACTCTATGGGAATCGTAGAAACTTTCATCTTGTCATCTGACCGTCTCATCGCTTTCGAATTCGCCCACGATCCGTCCTCCGGCGGTTCAGGGGTCACGTAACACCTCACAATATCATCTCCGCTCCTGAACGAAGCCGTATTTCAATTCATTGTTTCGACTCGTCCAGATGAACCGTCGTCGTCACCATTGTTCCAGTACGTGTTGTCAAAGATCGTGTTTGGAAGTAATGAGTCACTTGTATTCCTTTCGATGCGGAAACGATCCCGACCATTGTGGCCGCGACTGTCCTCCTTTTTAATTTGTTCAAAACATTCGACGTATATTATTTGTCGGGGAGCGGATTATCTTTATTAACTCCGGATTCGGAAAATTTCAATTGGAAAAGCAACTCCAAATAAAATGTATGATATGTATACGTTAACGTTAACGTTAACGTAGACTTGTTTTTGGAGATGGTTTTCGTTTTTACATCACTTAATCTAAATATTTTTTTAGGTACAGTCAACATCAAAAGTATCTTGGTATTTGAAATGATCAAAATAATCACGCGTCCTACGGCGTCGGAAGCAACCATAAGTTGACATTGATTTTGTATCAACATTTTAATAGTAAGTAATTAATATTTATAAATGATTAACATGATAGGTACTTGGTAGCGTGATATGGCTTGCTCGAATGGTTTAATTTTATTATCTGTTGGTTATTAGATCATGAATACGTAATGACCTTGACGGGTTCTTAGTATTGGTGGCTGGCACTTTACTGAGGCTCGCATTAATTAACTGATTTTGTTTGGAAAGGAAGCTTCTAATATAAGATACCTAGAATACTTATCCAATACGCTGTTTGACAATTTGTGAAGTAATGTTATAATAATTTACATTCTTAATAGAGAATGGATTTAAAAGGCAACTGGCGCTATTCTCATAAAAAAATCAGTGCCGTCTAGGGACGCCCGAAAGAAGTGAAGCTTTGCAGTAGATATTAGATATATTATATTAACGCGTAACGCGTTTCGCTTTTCACCGTTTTAGTGCCCGGGTAGCGAGCGCCCCGAACGTCCGTAAAGAAGCTTCGCTTCAAAAAGGATTACTTATCCAATAAACGAAAAATACTTTTTTGCTGGTACTATGTGATAGTAAGCGGTCTGGATTGGCGGAATCTATAATGACGTCAGATCGCAGTAAATATAATCATGTCTAACGTCTGTCACTGCTTGCCGTTCTTTGGTGTTCCTTGGATGGTGCGATTTTGTTTACCACTACGGTGTGAAGTCACTGAATCTTTGTGGATGCCATATTGCTAAACATATCGTTTTGATGGTTTATTTAAATAATGCAATTTACTTGCTTTATTTTGGACTCCACAATATATGAGTCTCAGGCGCTTTCGGGAACCAGTACAATATTCTATTCTATACAATTTTTTTGGGTCAAACTGTACACAATCTAAGCACAGTTTAGAATCGGACTAAATGCAATTGTTTGTGAGAGAATAAGATCATTACTCAAAGATTAGACTTAACTAAGTTTCAAAGATTTAAACACTGAACTGCTGTTATTTTAACCGAAAGTCATTGCACTCTAGAGCGTTAGCTCCAATGATTAACGCGTACATCTTCAACTTGATTGAAGGTTAACACCAGCATATAACACTCATAAATCATATCACTCTACAGATACAACCAGTAGACATCGGACCGATGTTTCTTATTCTTCTCGTCGCAATCCTCGTAAGCACGTCTTATTGTCCCCGAACGACGCCTACAATTGATAAATGATCCCTTGCTACCTCCGCGGCGATTGACTCGATGAGATCTACTCTCATTGTTATCATGGAGTGGCGATTCAATAAATGGTGTTTGCTGGCCTAACTTCACTTTTTTTCCTTTGATTTTTTGTTATATTTTCCTCGGCCTAGTCACGAATGCCTTTGTTGCTATTAATAGGCTCGTATTCAGATTCTTTCTTGTTACCGGTGTGAAGTTGGCGGCCTAAAGTTGGCGGCCCTTTATAACCCGACAAAATTAAAATGTCCCAAAATATTATTGAAATATCATGAAAGAAAATCTCGGTACGTGATTAAATAAGGGAAATAGGAAAACTGTGGCATCCTAGGCCGGAGAATTTTCAGGGGAAAACTATTTTTGAACGGATTTCTCTCATTTGTTTGTATCGAAACTTGCGATGAAACTTCAACTACTTCTGCGGAAATGATTTTCTAGAAACTTTGCACACGAATACAGTTCTCAAGAAAAAATGATAAAATGATATTAGAAACCTTCAATCATGAAACCCTTATGCTGCAGGGATACTGCCTGCCTAAACCTAGAGTCTGGTGAAAATTTGGTCACGAGTTTCCAGTCCAGACAAACCCCAACGACGATACGCAAGGGCTTGTATGAGAGCACATTTGAAAGCTCTCAAGACAAGGAAAGCACACACAAGCCACAAACTGACAACTTGCTCGGTTTCAGCATTACAAGACCAGAAGATCCAGCGGCCTATTTCTTACCTAACTTATCACACTTTTCGGTCAAAACAACCCCCAAGGACGATTCGCAAGGGGTTGTTTGGGGTCTCGTTGGAAAGCTCTTGAGTCATGGAATACGCATGCATAAGTCACAAACTGACAACTTGCTCGGTTTCAGCATTACAAGACCAGAAGATCCAGCGGCCTATTTTTTACCTAACTTTTCACACTTTTCGGTCAAAAACAACCCCCAAAGACGGTACGCAAGGGGTTGTTTGGGGTCTCGTTGGAAAGCTCTTGAGTCATGAAACACGTATGCATAAGTCACAAACTGACAACTTGCTCAGTTTCGGAATTATAGACCAGAAAAACCAGAAACTGGAATTTCACCCCACTTTTAACAATTTTTGGTCAAAACAACCCCTAAGGACGATTCGCAAGGGGTTGTTTGGGGTATCGTTGGAAAGCTCTTGAGTCATGAAACACACATGCATAAGTCACAAACTGACAACTTGCTCGGTTTCAGCATTACAAGACCAGAAGATCCAGCGGCCTATTTTTTACCTAACTTTTCACACTTTTCGATCCAAACAACCCCCAAGGACGATTCGCAAGGGGTTGTTTGGGGTATCGTTGGAAAGCTCTTGAGTAATGGAACACGCATGCATAAGTCACAAACTGACAACTTGCTCGGTTTCAGCATTACAAGACCAGAAGATCCAGCGGCCTATTTTTTTACCTAACTTTTCACACTTTTCGGTCAAAACAACCCCCAAGGACGATTCGCAAGGGGTTGTTTGGGGTCTCGTTGGAAAGCTCTTGAGTTATGGAACACGCATGCATAAGTCACAAACTGACAACTTGCTCGGTTTCAGCATTACAAGACCAGATGATCCAACGGCCTATTTTTTACCTAACTTTTCACACTTTTCGGTCAAAAACAACCCCCAAAGACGGTACGCAAGGGGTTGTTTGGGGTCTCGTTGGAAAGCTCTTGAGTCATGAAATACGTATGCATAAGTCACAAACTGACAAATTGCTCAGTTTCGGAATTATAGACCAGAAAAACCAGAAACTGGAATTTCACCCCACTTTTAACAATTTTTGGTCAAAACAACCCCTAAGGACGATTCGCAAGGGGTTGTTTGGGGTATCGTTGGAAAGCTCTTGAGTCATGAAACACACATGCATAAGTCACAAACTGACAACTTGCTCGGTTTCAGCATTACAAGACCAGAAGATCCAGCGGCCTATTTTTTACCTAACTTTTCACACTTTTCGATCCAAACAACCCCCAAGGACGATTCGCAAGGGGTTGTTTGGGGTATCGTTGGAAAGCTCTTGAGTAATGGAACACGCATGCATAAGTCACAAACTGACAACTTGCTCGGTTTCAGCATTACAAGACCAGATGATCCAACGGCCTATTTTTTACCTAACTTTTCACACTTTTCGGTCAAAAACAACCCCCAAAGACGGTACGCAAGGGGTTGTTTGGGGTCTCGTTGGAAAGCTCTTGAGTCATGAAATACGTATGCATAAGTCACAAACTGACAAATTGCTCAGTTTCGGAATTATAGACCAGAAAAACCAGAAACTGGAATTTCACCCCACTTTTAACAATTTTTGGTCAAAACAACCCCTAAGGACGATTCGCAAGGGGTTGTTTGGGGTATCGTTGGAAAGCTCTTGAGTCATGGAATACGCATGCATAAGTCACAAACTGACAACTTGCTCGGTTTCAGCATTACAAGACCAGAAGATCCAGCGGCCTATTTTTTTACCTAACTTTTCACACTTTTCGATCCAAACAACCCCCAAGGACGATTCGCAAGGGGTTGTTTGGGGTCTCGTTGGAAAGCTCTTGAGTCATGGAACACGCATGCATCAGTCACAAACTGACAACTTGCTCGGTTTCAGAATTACGCGATCTGAAGATCCAGCGGCCTATTTCTTACCTAACTTATCACACTTTTCGGTCAAAATAACCCCCAAGGACGATTCGCAAGGGGTTGTTTGGGGTATCGTTGGAAAGCTCTTGAGTCATGGAACACGCATGCATAAGTCACAAACTGACAACTTGCTCAGTTTCGGAATTATAGACCAGAAAAACCAGAATCTGGAATTTCACCCCACTTTTAACACTTTTTGGTCAAAACAACCCCCAAGGACGATTCGCAAGGGGTTGTTTGGGGTATCGTTGGAAAGCTCTTGAGTCATGGAACACGCATGCATAAGTCACAAACTGACAACTTGCTCGGTTTCAGCATTACAAGACCAGAAGATCCAGCGGCCTATTTTTTACCTAACTTTTCACACTTTTCGATCCAAACAACCCCCAAGGACGATTCGCAAGGGGTTGTTTGGGGTATCGTTGGAAAGCTCTTGAGTCATGGAACACGCATGCATAAGTCACAAACTGACAACTTGCTCGGTTTCAGCATTACAAGACCAGAAGATCCAGCGGCCTATTTTTTACCTAACTTTTCACACTTTTCGGTCACAACAACCCCCAAGGACGGTACGCAAGGGGTTGTTTGGGGTCTCGTTGGAAAGCTCTTGAGTCATGGAACACGCATGCATAAGTCACAAACTGACAACTTGCTCGGTTTCAGCATTACAAGACCAGAAGATCCAGCGGCCTATTTTTTACCTAACTTTTCACACTTTTCGATCCAAACAACCCCCAAGGACGATTCGCAAGGGGTTGTTTGGGGTATCGTTGGAAAGCTCTTGAGTCATGGAACACGCATGCATAAGTCACAAACTGACAACTTGCTCGGTTTCAGCATTACAAGACCAGAAGATCCAGCGGCCTATTTTTTTACCTAACTTTTAAAACTTTTCGGTCAAAACAACCCCCAAGGACGATTCGCAAGGGGTTGTTTGGGGTCTCGTTGGAAAGCTCTTGAGTCATGGAACACGCATGCATAAGTCACAAACTGACAACTTGCTCGGTTTCAGAATTACGCGATCTGAAGATCCAGCGGCCTATTTTTTACCTAACTTTTCACACTTTTCGGTCAAAACAACCCCCAAGGACGATTCGCAAGGGGTTGTTTGGGGTCTCGTTGGAAAGCTCTTGAGTCATGGAACACGCATGCATAAGTCACAAACTGACAACTTGCTCGGTTTCAGAATTACGCGATCTGAAGATCCAACGGCCTATTTTTTACCTAACTTTTCACACTTTTCGGTCAAAACAACCCCTAAGGACGATTCGCAAGGGGTTGTTTGGGGTCTCGTTGGAAAGCTCTTGAGTCATGAAACACGCATGCATAAGTCACAAACTGACAACTTGATCGGTTTCAGCATTACAGGACCAGAAGATCCAGCGGCCTATTTTTTACCTAACTTTTCACACTTTTCGATCCAAACAACCCCCAAGGACGATTCGCAAGGGGTTGTTTGGGGTATCGTTGGAAAGCTCTTGAGTCATGGAACACGCATGCATAAGTCACAAACTGACAACTTGCTCGGTTTCAGCATTACAAGACCAGAAGATCCAGCGGCCTATTTTTTTACCTAACTTTTAACACTTTTCGGTCAAAACAACCCCAAAGGACGATTCGCAAGGGGTTGTTTGGGGTCTCGTTGGAAAGCTCTTGAGTCATGGAACACGCATGCATAAGTCACAAACTGACAACTTGCTCGGTTTCAGAATTACGCGATCTGAAGATCCAGCGGCCTATTTCTTACCTAACTTATCACACTTTTCGGTCAAAATAACCCCCAAGGACGATTCGCAAGGGGTTGTTTGGGGTATCGTTGGAAAGCTCTTGAGTCATGGAACACGCATGCATAAGTCACAAACTGACAACTTGCTCGGTTTCAGCATTACAAGACCAGAAGATCCAGCGGCCTATTTTTTTACCTAACTTTTAACACTTTTCGGTCAAAACAACCCCAAAGGACGATTCGCAAGGGGTTGTTTGGGGTCTCGTTGGAAAGCTCTTGAGTCATGGAACACGCATGCATAAGTCACAAACTGACAACTTGCTCGGTTTCAGAATTACGCGATCTGAAGATCCAGCGGCCTATTTCTTACCTAACTTATCACACTTTTCGGTCAAAATAACCCCCAAGGACGATTCGCAAGGGGTTGTTTGGGGTATCGTTGGAAAGCTCTTGAGTCATGGAACACGCATGCATAAGTCACAAACTGACAACTTGCTCGGTTTCAGCATTACAAGACCAGAAGATCCAGCGGCCTATTTTTTACCTAACTTTTCACACTTTTCGGTCACAACAACCCCCAAGGACGGTACGCAAGGGGTTGTTTGGGGTCTCGTTGGAAAGCTCTTGAGTCATGAAACACGAATGCATAAGTCACAAACTGACAACTTGCTCGGTTTCAGCAGGAGCTTTCCAACGAGACCCCAAACAACCCCGTTGCGTACCGTCCTTGGGGGTTGTTGTGACCGAAAAGTGTGAAAAGTTAGGTAAAAAATAGGCCGCTGGATCTTCTGGTCTTGTAATGCTGAAACCGAGCAAGTTGTCAGTTTGTGACTTATGCATGCGTGTTCCATGACTCAAGAGCTTTCCAACGAGACCCCAAACAACCCCTTGCGAATCGTCCTTAGGGGTTGTTTTGACCGAAAAGTGTGAAAAGTGGGGTGAAATTTCAGCCGCTGGTGTTTCAGATCGCGTAATTCTGAAACCGAGCAAGTTGTCAGTTTGTGACTTATGCATACGTGTTTCATGACTCAAGAGCTTTCCAACGAGACCCCAAACAACCCCTTGCGTACCGTCCTATGGGGTTGTTTTGACCGAAAAGTGTGAAAAGTTAGGTAAAAAATAGGCCGCTGGATCTTCTGGTCTTGTAATGCTGAAACCGAGCAAGTTGTCAGTTTGTGACTTATGCATGCGTGTTCCATGACTCAAGAGCTTTCCAACGATACCCCAAACAACCCCTTGCGAATCGTCCTTGGGGGTTGTTTGGATCGAAAAGTGTGAAAAGTTAGGTAAAAAATAGGCCGCTGGATCTTCTGGTCTTGTAATGCTGAAACCGAGCAAGTTGTCAGTTTGTGACTTATGCATGCGTGTTCCATGACTCAAGAGCTTTCCAACGATACCCCAAACAACCCCTTGCGAATCGTCCTTAGGGGTTGTTTTGACCGAAAAGTGTGAAAAGTGGGGTGAAATTTCAGCCGCTGGTGTTTCAGATCGCGTAATTCTGAAACCGAGCAAGTTGTCAGTTTGTGACTTATGCATGCGTGTTCCATGACTCAAGAGCTTTCCAACGAGACCCCAAACAACCCCTTGCGAATCGTCCTTGGGGGTTGTTTTGACCGAAAAGTGTGAAAAGTGGGGTGAAATTTCAGCCGCTGGTGTTTCAGATCGCGTAATTCTGAAACCGAGCAAGTTGTCAGTTTGTGACTTATGCATGCGTGTTCCATGACTCAAGAGCTTTCCAACGATACCCCAAACAACCCCTTGCGAATCGTCCTTGGGGGTTGTTTGGATCGAAAAGTGTGAAAAGTTAGGTAAAAAATAGGCCGCTGGATCTTCTGGTCTTGTAATGCTGAAACCGAGCAAGTTGTCAGTTTGTGACTTATGCATGCGTGTTCCATGACTCAAGAGCTTTCCAACGAGACCCCAAACAACCCCTTGCGAATCGTCCTTTGGGGTTGTTTTGACCGAAAAGTGTTAAAAGTTAGGTAAAAAAATAGGCCGCTGGATCTTCTGGTCTTGTAATGCTGAAACCGAGCAAGTTGTCAGTTTGTGACTTATGCATGCGTGTTCCATGACTCAAGAGCTTTCCAACGATACCCCAAACAACCCCTTGCGAATCGTCCTTGGGGGTTATTTTGACCGAAAAGTGTGATAAGTTAGGTAAGAAATAGGCCGCTGGATCTTCAGATCGCGTAATTCTGAAACCGAGCAAGTTGTCAGTTTGTGACTTATGCATGCGTGTTCCATGACTCAAGGGCTTTCCAACGAGACCCCAAACAACCCCTTGCGAATCGTCCTTTGGGGTTGTTTTGACCGAAAAGTGTTAAAAGTTAGGTAAAAAAATAGGCCGCTGGATCTTCTGGTCTTGTAATGCTGAAACCGAGCAAGTTGTCAGTTTGTGACTTATGCATGCGTGTTTCATGACTCAAGAGCTTTCCAACGAGACCCCAAACAACCCCTTGCGAATCGTCCTTAGGGGTTGTTTTGACCGAAAAGTGTGAAAAGTGGGGTGAAATTTCAGCCGCTGGTGTTTCAGATCGCGTAATTCTGAAACCGAGCAAGTTGTCAGTTTGTGACTTATGCATGCGTGTTCCATGACTCAAGAGCTTTCCAACGAGACCCCAAACAACCCCTTGCGAATCGTCCTTGGGGGTTGTTTTGACCGAAAAGTGTTAAAAGTTAGGTAAAAAAATAGGCCGCTGGATCTTCTGGTCTTGTAATGCTGAAACCGAGCAAGTTGTCAGTTTGTGACTTATGCATGCGTGTTTCATGACTCAAGAGCTTTCCAACGATACCCCAAACAACCCCTTGCGAATCGTCCTTGGGGGTTGTTTTGACCAAAAATTGTTAAAAGTGGGGTGAAATTCCAGTTTCTGGTTTTTCTGGTCTATAATTCCGAAACTGAGCAAGTTGTCAGTTTGTGACTTATGCATACGTGTTTCATGACTCAAGAGCTTTCCAACGAGACCCCAAACAACCCCTTGCGAATCGTCCTTGGGGGTTGTTTTGACCGAAAAGTGTGAAAAGTTAGGTAAAAAAATAGGCCGCTGGATCATCTGGTCTTGTAATGCTGAAACCGAGCAAGTTGTCAGTTTGTGACTTATGCATGCGTGTTCCATGACTCAAGAGCTTTCCAACGATACCCCAAACAACCCCTTGCGAATCGTCCTTGGGGGTTGTTTTGACCGAAAAGTGTGAAAAGTTAGGTAAAAAAATAGGCCGCTGGATCTTCTGGTCTTGTAATGCTGAAACCGAGCAAGTTGTCAGTTTGTGACTTATGCATGCGTGTTCCATGACTCAAGAGCTTTCCAACGATACCCCAAACAACCCCTTGCGAATCGTCCTTGGGGGTTGTTTGGATCGAAAAGTGTGAAAAGTTAGGTAAAAAATAGGCCGCTGGATCTTCTGGTCTTGTAATGCTGAAACCGAGCAAGTTGTCAGTTTGCTACTTATGCATGCGTGTTTCATGACTCAAGAGCTTTCCAACGATACCCCAAACAACCCCTTGCGAATCGTCCTTGGGGGTTGTTTTGACCAAAAATTGTTAAAAGTGGGGTGAAATTCCAGTTTCTGGTTTTTCTGGTCTATAATTCCGAAACTGAGCAAGTTGTCAGTTTGTGACTTATGCATACGTGTTTCATGACTCAAGAGCTTTCCAACGAGACCCCAAACATCCCCTTGCGTACCGTCTTTGGGGGTTGTTTTTGACCGAAAAGTGTGAAAAGTTAGGTAAAAAATAGGCCGCTGGATCTTCTGGTCTTGTAATGCTGAAACCGAGCAAGTTGTCAGTTTGTGACTTATGCATGCGTGTTCCATAACTCAAGAGCTTTCCAACGAGACCCCAAACAACCCCTTGCGAATCGTCCTTGGGGGTTGTTTTGACCGAAAAGTGTGAAAAGTTAGGTAAGAAATAGGCCGCTGGATCTTCTGGTCTTGTAATGCTGAAACCGAGCAAGTTGTCAGTTTGTGGCTTGTGTGTGCTTTCCTTGTCTTGAGAGCTTTCAAATGTGCTCTCATACAAGCCCTTGCGTATCGTCGTTGGGGTTTGTCTGGACTGGAAACTCGTGACCAAATTTTCACCAGACTCTAGGTTTAGGCAGGCAGTATCCCTGCAGCATAAGGGTTTCATGATTGAAGGTTTCTAATATCATTTTATCATTATTTCTTGAGAACTGTATTCGTGTGCAAAGTTTCTAGAAAATCAGTTCCGCAGAAGTAGTTGAAGTTTCATCGCAAGTTTCGATACAAACAAATGAGAGAAATCCGTTCAAAAATAGTTTTCCCCTGAAAATTCTCCGGCCTAGGATGCCACAGTTTTCCTATTTCCCTTATTTAATCACGTACCGAGATTTTCTTTCATGATATTTCAATAATATTTTGGGACATTTTAATTTTGTCGGGTTATAAAGGGCCGCCAACTTTAGGCCGCCAACTTCACACCGGTTTCTTGTTTTGTTTTGGTGTAAATTTCATGACGTGTGCGGTTTCTAAAAATACTTACCTATAGGGTTGCCGACATTGGTCACAAAAAATGACCATTGTGACCACAAGTGTCAGTATTATTAGATGACTCAGTGTTCACGGTGATTTTATATTTAGGTATGATTCGCACCTGAAAGGTTCTACTATTTTTTTATAGGCTTATCATAGTTTTAGTCTCTACGCCCTTTAACTAATAGCTTTAAAACAATAGGTATGAGATCGAGTCTGAGTACGATCAACGTAACTGTAATTGCCACCGAAAAAAAAATATTCACAATTTAAGTTTGTAATTTGAAATCTCAGTCTGAAGCAAAAAGGTCCTTTATTCTTCGGCCTGAGTTTGTAATGTATACGTAGTGCAGTGACACCCCTAATGTTAAACTTGACTCAAACTCCGGCTCATCTTTTTGCTGCAAGCGCCCGCGTATTTCGGTTGGCAGTTCATATTGCGACACGAATTTATCGCCGTTCGAAAGAAACCAATCAAGTAATTTACAAGTACGAAGGCTGCCATTGTCGCCTCGTGCACACCATTGTTTTCTTTCATTGGCCTCTCGTAACCGGCCAAACATAATACACGGTAAACACGTATGATGTATTCATTCGCTCGTAATAGTACATTGTTACATGAGTGGTGAAAGTTACTTATTTTGTCCCGAGACGGGGTTTGGCGCCCGAGCGTAGCGAGGGCGCTAATAGTTCGAGGGACAAAATAAATCTTTCACCCGAGGTAAACACTGTGCTTTTCATTACGAATACAAGGAAAATAAAAATAAAATCAGGAATTGGCTAAAGAAATAATACAAGGAAGTATACTCTACAACTCGAAAAAAAAAATCGGATTGCCGCCTATTTTGTTTTTTTTTTTCGTTGGCCGGCCAACTTCATTATTTAGCCATTATTTTTCATTTTCATCTTTAAATATTTTGCCCAAATCAATGTTATTTTAAAGAAATTGTTGAAACTAAATTATAAAAAGTCACTTTAAAAAATATATTCTTGAATTAATACTTAACTTTATGTTATTTCAATTTTACATCGTGCTGTAATTGAGTGACTGTAGAAAAAGTTTGAACATGGTTCCATAGAAATGTGAAAATGGAACTATTTTTTTTTTATATAATTGACAGCTGTCAGTTGAAAGCGAAACTCCCGGGCCTGAAAAGTATTACTTTCAACCCGCTTCTCAGGCAACTTCAGACCTACTTTCAGAGTATGAGTAATGAAAAATATTTAACGTCATCCTAATAACAAAAAATGTTCGGCTTCAATCATCTTGCTATGATTCGTCATCTTTCCGACAGCTATTTATATTAAATTTGTGGCTATGCGTCATTCTCCCTTTTGAATGTATGTTAGACAATCAATCTGGCATTAGTTCAATCCATACCTCGGATTTATATTTTTTCTAATACACAGGATACCGTTTCTGAATAGTTTATGATCTTTTTCGATATTCCATTAATGTACCCACACATTAGTAAATTAAAATGATATCAATCTAACAAAAAATACCAATGATAAATCTTTCCAATATGTCCTAAATTGCTCTACTAACTCGGGAATTATTAGTATTATTGATTTTGTTTACACAGACTAAACCAAACTAAAACTAATTTGCTCTCTTTCTCAATATCGTATCGTATCAGCAAGATATCAATATGTTAAAGATACGTCAAAATTAGTCATTCGTGATTTGACGGCTGCATTGGCATCAACATCTTCATGATCTTGTCTAATCACTCAACCAGACCACGAACTGGAACTAAATACACTCATCTAAACTAATAACGAGCGGAACACCATCACCATATCCGTTTTAATCAAACAAATGTATGACAACAGTATAATGACTGTTTGTGCTGTGAAATGGGACCGTGAAATGAAGCAATTTACCATAATATGAGCATAACGAAAAGAAACGCTGGACCGTTACGGCGTCGGCTGTATTATATGTAGAGTCTTCGCTTCGGCCGCGGCTCCGAGGCCCTTACCGTTACTGCGCCTGACCATTCATATATTGTATTGTTCTTGGGTTCGTATGCTTATATGGTGTTTGGTCCGAGTGAATAGAGATAACAGTTTTATGAAGGAGACGGATACGGGCCGAAAAATATTAGGATGGTGATCGAGCCAAGCTATAGCCAATTACCTACACAGCTTATATACTGGCTGGCCCACCACCACGAAATGATCCTACTAATATTATACTACTAAATGTGAAAGTTTGTGAGTGTGGATGTATGTTTGTTACTCGTTCACGCAAAAACTACTGAACGGATTTGGATGAAATTTGGAACACAGATAGTTTATAACCGGGATTAACATATAGGATACTTTTGATCCCGATAATCCCGAAATTTTTGTGACGTTAAATACTACGCGGACGAAGTCGGTGGGCACAGCTAGTACATTATATAGATTTCATTTTTTTATGAATAAGTTCTTCCTGTGGTTGTTAAACGCTGTCCTATTCTGGTTAATGTACAAATATTTTAACGTTAATGGTTTGCCCCGCTTTGTTGCTATTACACGACATTTCTAAGAATAATATCATCATCATCATGAAATATTATAGTATTAAAAGGTGCAAAAAGTATTGCTATATCAATATTGTTGTCTTCAAAGTTTTATATGCCAGTTTATAGTTTGATACTGAATCTAAATATTTGACAAAGAGAGCTAGTCGAAACTACACGCTCCTAACATTTTTTTAAATCTTACTTGATTTAATTAAAAATATTTTATAGCTCAAATTCCAATGTAAACTCCACCCAGATTCAGCTTAAATGCTTATTCACCAAAAAATGGTAGACGCCTATTCATCTAATAGACTCATCGTGACTTTTAGATTTTGCTTTCAAACTAAAGTTCTGAGTATGTTAAGTTTTCAAAGGAATTCATTTATCGCTTGTGAATACTACGCACGGTGTCCTATGACATGATTTACGTCATTATTCACCAGACTATTTTTTTAACCAACAAATTTGGCAAACAAACGATCGCTTAATGTTAATTTATTACAGGTCTATAGATATTTCCAATACCAAAGACATATTTACGTGTATTCCAATTTCAAACTATTCTCCTTCTCAGATGCCTTTTGTCACTCCTCTTTGGAGTCTGCTTTCACTCTACCCCCATTTGTCTGATAATCATTATTTTCCTGGGGCGAATACTATCCGTGCTCTATGATCCAAGTAGTAATACTATCAGTGATACCTTAAAGACCGACACTATCAGAAGATACCTTTAAGTCCATTTCTTGTCAGATTTTTTCGATGGCTCTTATCAAGCAAACGTAAAGACATAAGTTTTGCTGTTTTAACTGTTTCTGTTTTATTGTCACCTATTTATTTTCCTTTTCTTTTTATTGGTAAAGTAGATTAGAGTACATTATTTCGCTAACATCCCCATCGCAATCCTCCTTCAGTCTGTAGCAAGGTGACCAGCAATAACATTGTTTTAAAATAAGTTCAACTGGCGCGTTAAGGTGCGCTCTCGGTATGCCGAGCACGGCCGCGCGCCGAACGCAACTGATATGCGGAACAGACGTGTCGAGCACGCATCGAACTTCAACTGTCACACGATTGGTATTAGCATCGTTTTGCGTTATTTGGGGCGTCGATTTATACACGTAGGTTAAAGCTTGTTCCAGACGGCACGATTTGGCTCTCGATCAGTTGAGTCAATCCCTCAACTCCCTACCAATTGGATACCAATAATTATAGACAGCTTAGATCCCCCGACTCAAACATTCCCAGAACGACCCTAACGTTTGGTGCTACCTATCGTGAGCCGAATCGCGCCGTATGGAACACGCTTAAGACTTGTGTTTTTCTTCTTATTATATTATTTAAACCGTCAATGGATATTAAGCTTTGAATACTTATTATTCCTATATTTGTCTGAGTATTACGCAAAAATGGCTCAATGGATTTGGATTTTGGCATAGAAAAATGTTATAATCTTGTTTTGTTTAATATTTTTTAATTGTGTTCACATCTCGATTTTAAGATTCTCAACGCTCGATTTAATATATTCTAGGCAGTGTCAATGCACTCACGTTCCGTTCGCATATTGAAAACGAACCTTAACCTAAGCAGCTGCTTCTGTACCCGTGGCTATTCGATATCTTTCTCTATTTTTAATTTTATTAGGTCAAGAGCTTTTAGAGTAAATTTATTTCATCGTAAATTAATACAGATCCATGAATTGATTCTATTTTTGACTTAGCAACGTTGAAGCATAATATATTATCGGTGATTTGATATGTTATTAACATGAATTTGTTGTTATGTTTAGATGGACGAAATCATTTTAGAGTAGTGAACATTTGGGATCTGATGAAATATTTTAACGGGCAACAAATTTTGGAATATTTGCTTCTATAACTCTCAAAAAGTAAAAGGAAATTAGAAGTGGTAATGTTAATTAATAAAATATTCTTTAATATATTTTTTCCGATGAGTACTATTATTTATTGAAATACTAGCAATGTAAGTTTATCATAATACTTCTTACGAGTCCAGCGAGAGAATACGAAATCCGCTTCAAATGATGTTTATAGTACAAACTAGCTGAGCCCGCGACTTCGTCCGCGTGGAATTTAACTTAACAAAAAAGCCCGCTCCCGCGTTCTAAGCCCGCGCGAAAGGACCCATTTTTTTAAATTTTGTTTTTCTAAAATAAAAGTAGCCAAGTTACTGCTTATAACATCAGCTATCTACCAGTGAAAGTCCCGTCAAAATCGGTCCAGCCGTTTCAGAGATTACCCGGAACAAACACACAGACAGACAGACAGACAGACAAACAGACAGACAGACAGACGGACAGACAGACAAAGAAAATTTAAATCGCGTTTTTGCTATAGGCGTCTTATGTACTTTCATATGCATTTAGTGAAAAGGTGTTATTTTGATATTACAAACAGACACTCCAATTTCATTTATTTGTATAGATTATAATATAGAACTAAATAGCTGTGCAAACATAAACGACTTTAAAATACGAAAGTGAACAGTTTGGGTTAATTAACTAAATTGCTATTTTCTATGCTCTGGTAATTGCAATTAGATGATTGCAGTATAATTATCGATAACAAAACTTGTGAAATATACTGAACAAATGAGCAGGTATTTTTTCTTTAAGCATGTCCCAACATATGAGTATAACTCATTAATTTAAAATTCCAGCAGTAGATGCCAGTTCACAAACGTTTTATAACAAAGTTTGATTATCACTACATAGTATAAAACAAAGTCGCTTCCCGCTGCCTGTCCCTATGTATGCTTAGATATTTAAAACTACGCAACGGATTGTGATGCGGATGATTAAAGAGGAATGTGTATGTGTATAATACATGCATAATATAGTAGAGAAACACTGATAAAAAATACCCGCGCGAAGCCGGGGCGGGTCGCATCTTTTTTTTATTAAACAGGATTGCCAAACAAGCGTACGACCTGCCTGATGTTAAGCAGTTAACGTAGTCTATAGATGCTTGCAATACCAAAGGCATTACACACATTGATGACCTGACGAGGAGCGGGACAGAGGGCGTGGAAGGGAGGGGAGGTTGTTCTTCTGGCTCTCTCACTCATGGTACAAAACACAGCTATAATTACTACTGTAGGTGGGAGTGTAGCCTTAGGGGCGCTATGACTTAGGTTTAGGTTAGGTTAGGTTGGAACAGTGACCAAAACGCGCGAGCCGAGCGAGCAAAGCGAGCGTGCCGCGGCAGCGGCCGGCGAAGCGCCAGAATCCGAATGTGTCATTAGGTTATGTTAGTTCCCAGTTAGGGGGGCTATGGAGCCAGGACTTTGACGAATTTTCGAGTTTTTTTTTTGTTTTGATCACGTCTTTATTTTTATTTTTTTTCGGGGAGGAAATCTTCCAAAGATTCCCAGGCCTCTTGTGGGAAAGGCCTGGGGTATGTGGGATTCTTACCCACTAAAACCTCCCCGGTGGCCGCCTTCCGCACGTCAGAGGGACTCCGGGCCCTCCCGAAGAACTCGCCGGTGCCCCTGATGTGCCGCGCTCCCTCGCGGGAGCTCGCCCCGGGGGAGCAGATGGTCGCTCCCCCTGCACCCTCGCAGTGCACGGCGGCGGGGAGCCACGCCCGCCGCCGTCCTCCTCAGGGTCGTCGTCGTCAGGGAACGTCCGGGGCCCACACCCTGGACATTCTCGACCCCGAGGATGTCCAGGGTGTGGGCATCCATTCTCGATCACTGTTCTAACCTAACCTAACCTAAACCTAAGGCTACACAATGACTACTGTACGCCGATCTACTGTGAGAGGGTGGTACCACCTCGTGTATGAGCTGTAGTCAATTGGCTACATCTTGGCTCTACCACCGAAACATCCTCGAGGTGATTCGTAACTAACATGCAACGCTCGTCCGTTTCCTTAAGGTGAAGGCGCCGGTCTAGCCCGCGAAATTCAAAATTTTCGAGTACTTATTTTTATAGTTTATCCAAAATCTGAAAACATTTAGGACAACATTTTGTGATTTGCGACAAACCCAGTATGCAGTGCGTTTATTAATACATTTATTTTACTCTAAATATTATCACGGTGGATGTGATACTAGTAAATCACTAAATATACAAAAGTTGACAGTTTTTCTGGTTATCAGTCGTTCTTGAAATGTTTTAGAGTAAGTTGGATATATTAATAAATGCACTGCACACAGTCTTTGTCGCGAATTACAAAATGTGCCCTTTATTATTGTCAGATTTTGAAAATTTTCTAAAAAACCTCAAAAAGTTTGAACTTCGCGGGGTAGATGGGCGCTTTAGCCTTAATACTGAAGGTAATAAAAGCTTTTTGTCTCAATCGAATTTGAAAACCCTCTTTACGATAACGTTTCCAGTATTTCACACATTACGGTCGTTGTAACTTCTATATTTTACGCGAACGCGTAATAAGCTCACATTTAGAATAATTTATGTGTATATAACATTTTCCGAATGGGAATTTATATCGCCTATTATATAGAGGACGTGAATTTGGTGTAACGAATGGTTATAATGTTCTATATATTGTTAGTAACATGTATTTTTGAACTTGTAACCTAATAAATGTGGGTTAGCGTTTGTACGGTTACAACAAGCTTTGTGTTCTTCAGTCGAATATCAAATTAGAAGAAGAAGGGAAGAAAAGAAGAAGATGACAATGTTATTAAAATTTTGGCAGGACTGCTTCTTGCACCAGTACAAGCAAAAGTCGACTCTAACACCTTTTCACCTATCCACCGTTAACCTTTTTTATTGCCGGACTGTACACGTATCAGATCATCCTACTAATATTATAAATGCGAAAGTTTGTGAGTGTGGATGTTTGTTACTCTTTCAGGCAAAAACTACTAAACGGATTTGGATGAAATTTGGAATACAGATAGTTTATAACCGGGATTAACTCATAGGATACTTTTTATCCCGATAATCCCGAATTTTTTGCTAAGTTAAATACTACGCGGACGAAGTCGCGGGCATAAACTAGCAGTCTATAAAGACAGTGCGATTATGTAACGGAAATTGAATGGGCTTAATGACGGCGTGCCAGTAGCAAATAATATTATAATAAACAAAGATATTCTCGCTATTAAAGTTTGCTAAAACTATTAAGTTATGACGTCATTGTATAAATAATGCATTGGTTAGTGTTAGTACTGTTTTGGAAATTTTAAACGATTGTGCTGTCCTTATTTTCAAATTTTCCCATTTTGAAAATGATTCACTGATTGTAATCGTAAGACATATCTCTACCTTATTTAAGTATGGAATATAACAAAATTTGTGATTATACCCATTCATTAAGTAATTTCATGGAATAATGTGAAAACATATTTCTATTTTAAATGATTTTTGGAGAAATCTAGGTCAACAGGCGTGTTCGGGTCGTTTTGAGATTTACGGCAGACGTTATGGAGATGCTGACCAAATTTTGTGCCCGGTAAACATTCGTGGAATGTGGTTTTTATCAATATTCGAGCTTGTTTATACCTCGGGCAATTTATGAGAAACTGCTCATGTTTTCAATAAGAACGAAAATACCTTTCGCCATAGTCTGACGACCGCTTGTCGCAGTGGCTCGAGCGTAGGCCGCTCGGCTCACTGAAAATTCGTTTCCCGCTGGGGTAAATTTCGGAAATGGCGTTTTGTAATTTGCCCCTGTCTGGGTGTCTCTGGGATCGCCTCCAGTCCATTGTACGGTACTCATAGTACAAGCGTTGCTTAGTTTGAGACCATACAGTTGGTGTGTCAGTCTAGCGATAAAGAAAACAACTTCGAATATACTTATATAACAATCGAAAACCCAAAACAAAAGTTGTTTTACAAATCAACGCTCGCCAAAAATTCTCCATTGTCAATCATCATAATAGGTATTATTAAAATATTACCAAAGTCTGAATACCTTGATGATACATAATCCTTATATCGTCGTAATAAAAGCTATAATTCATTGTTCTGACCAGTCCTCCGAGACGCGCCGGAACAGTCTCAGACGAGATGTTATTAACTTTATGAATGTCAAATTAGTGTTTTCTTTTTAACTCTGGAGAACTTCGTAAGATACATTCGTGTCGATAGTGGAATTAGTCGTTTTTGTGGCACGTTAGATGGGTAAGTGATTTATTGGAAATTGAACCGTTTTTATAATACGATCCGATAACTTTTATAATAGCTAGCTAAATTGTACCTACTCTTTGAAGTAAATTTATAAAAAGACTATAGAATTTTTTTTTTATATTAGGAGCTATACAATTCCGAGGTCTGTGTGTACGTAATTATTTTCCGAATGGACAGTATTTTTTAATACTATAGCGTCCACTGGAGGGTGTTTAGCTAAGCTTAGTTATACCCAATAGTTGGTGCTGTTGTCGACACAAAAAAAAAAACTCCACGCTAGCGATGCTGCGGCCAAGCGCTAGTATATATGAATAACTTTAAAGAAACAAATCTAATGCACTATAAAATAAAATAAAATAAAATAAATAAATGACCTAATGTAGCTAGATATTTATAGATTAGATATTTACCCATTTGTCCATGACACGGAACTTTTTGGGTATCCATTAAATTCTACAAATAGAAATCAACAAAAACAGTAAGCCAACCGTACTGAAACCGGTATCATAGCACTATAGCAACTAATGAATTAATGAGTTACTTTTCAACCTCGCCTCGCACCAGGCGTATTAGGAAACCTGTTAAATACGTTACCGTTACTTGCCTCGTCAACGGAGGCATCTCTATAATGTGCGCTATATTGGATTAAGCAATAGGGCCGCCGTGCCTATCAACCACCATGCCTATCAACATTCATTTAATATAATCTCCGTTATGTTTCTTTGAACACGTATCTTGTATCATGTTCTTGCTTCCGATTAAAGTATTTTTATTTGTAGTTGTCAAAAAATTACCTAACAAATGATTTGTTACCTGCTTTGTTAAAATCGTTTGACAGGTGATTTTCTTAATTTCTGTTAGATATATTATGATATTTTTTTGTTTTTGTGAATTAAGAATTCTACGAATTTTATACTTTTACAAAAGCTTTAGGTATTAAAAGTCCCCTGAGAGCTTCGACTATCCACACCTTACATTTATAACAAGCCGATATTTACGTATGAATGAGTGAGGTGGGCATTTTTATTACTATTGTAACACTGAATATTTGCGACGGTATCAATTGGACGTTCGCAACAGCATTTTGGACGTTTACATTGACGGTAAAATTATGATGAATGCATTCATTGTGTACAGTGTGCACTTATTATTGCGTCCGACCATTTGTTCGGGGGAAATTATCGCCTTGCGTCACATACCATTGTTGTGCCGTGTGGCCCGATGTTTATAACTGTTTTTTTTATTCTTCGTGTGCGACAACGAAAATCATTGTATTATTATCATGTTCCCGATGACCCAGTATTTACAAATAACCCGTTTCATATCATTTCCTAGAACCATTTAATAACTATAAATGTAAAATTATTTAAAGTATTATTATACAGTCAGTACTTTACTTTATATGTTGGGTTGGTGTTTCCGGTGCGAGTTCATTGATCTCTGATGCTGAAATATCCAACGTTATTTCGATTTACTGGTATGTGTTAAGTAGGATTGGTACGTGATATTTTGTTTCCAACGTACCAGAATTGTCTCCAAGCATTTTGATTACATTTATAATCAAACAAATACGTCCTAAAATAATTATTGTTAGTTCTTTTAGCAAACATAAGGTGAGTATATTATGTTTGAGTACATTAGGTTTATTCACATCAAGTGGCATTTGCATAAATCAACATCTAATGAAATTTCCATGTTGCTGTCAGATCGCGCAATGCTGAATAAGTAATTTTCAATTCCGGTAATACTTTGGAGATAACTTAGATTTAAGTGGGTAGGTACGTAACGAATCTCGTGTACCGGAAGTACATCGCAATCATTTGCATTTTAGTGAAGTAATGATGTAATACTTATTAGGTGAGTGATTTAATCAATGATCATTAGTTCTGGTACCAGTCAGTAGACTGCTCGTCGTACCAGGGGTTCGCGTGTACCGAGGTAATAACGAGTCATGTGTCGTGCGCGCATGGCATGTGAACGCATGCCTCGAGTAATCAGTTCCGGCGAAGTTGACATCGAGGCATATGAATGTCAGCAGCGCGAGGGTATGCCTCGAGTCATCCACGTATGCACTGACTGAGTGAGGCAAATTAACCGCACGAGGCAGCTCAGTCATCGTATACACAGATGCACAGTGTAAAATTTTTGTACAAATTTAGTAAGTAGGTATCAGGGGAAATGACTAAACATAGCGTAATTTGAAAAACAAACAACAAAAGTAATTATTATTAGAGCTTCATAACACATGTTTTGATAATTAGTCAAACACGCGATTACACGTATCTCTGGTTAAATATAATTAAACGCGACAAAATAGAACACGCAGCAAAAGCAAATAATTGTTATTTATAACGGGTTTAACCTTAAAAAATATCTTAGTTCGACCTGTTGTTAGTTAAATTGTATTGTTTCAAAGGATTCGGTATTTATGAGAGAACGCTTCCAGTTGTCGATTGACAATGATTGACTTGATGAAATAGGACGCATAAAAGAGATTCCTTTCGGTCGATTAGTGGAGACTGATCGTTTGAACGTGTAGGTATAATAATTTTAATCATTGCGAATGGATTTGTTATCATGACTCTTTGGGATTCCTTTTTGTTTCTTTTATCAGAAATAGTTTGCAATTAGAATCAACTACCTATAACTATTTAGTTTCTGATAGAGGAGTAGTATATACACTTATAGTATATATTGTTTTCTTATATTTACGCGAATACTACACATTGAAATAAAACTATTTTTCGGACTTTATCGCGTTTATTAAATTTACGTTCCCGACGTTTCGGTTGCTTTACA
Source organism: Notodonta ziczac (assembly GCA_918843915.1). Taxonomy (NCBI): domain Eukaryota; kingdom Metazoa; phylum Arthropoda; class Insecta; order Lepidoptera; family Notodontidae; genus Notodonta; species Notodonta ziczac. Next base: position 8,915,999 of record OU974050.1, on the reverse strand, counting down.
GCAGCCATGGTCACGGGGGGACTGAGGTGTTAGACGTCCTGATGTCATAGTTAGTAACTGGGTACCCTCATATTAAGTTGTTGTATGCGGTCCGATCCACGCAGAAAATGCTCACAGTGTCTCGAGGTCTTGCAATGGTACACTTGCTTTTGGATTTAATTATATTAATTACTAGATCCCAAGTTGGTGGTAGCACCCAGCCATCTTCCCTATTGAAATTAGGATGTTTTTTAATTTCAATGGCCTCACGTATCATCCTTGGTTGGAATCGGTGTTCTTTTGCGAGGATCTGTGGTTTATCAAATCTGATATAATGGCGGGTGCGGGTGCGTCTAACACCTCAGTCCCCCCGTGACCATGGCTGCTGTAAAGCAGCCGAAACGTCGGGAACGTAAATTTAATAAACGCGATAAAATCCGAAAAATTGTTTTATTTCAACTTTTAGTACATATTATTATTTAGTTATTCTATCATAACTGCACTTATGAACACTAAACGAAGCAAGAATAAGTAGTCATCTTGAAATTTTGTGGTCTAGTATAAGTCTAGAAAGGATTAAGTACAAAATTTAAGTCTCTAGGTAAACAGTGGGTAAACTAGGTGTGGGCGAAAACACGTTTTGCCTTAAAAGCAGACTTCATTATTCTCGCGCTAGTCTGAAATAATTATAATATGCCTACCGGTCCCGGGGTAAGGTCTGAAAGCCTTTTGAAATGTTCTAAAAATATCACGGAAATGAGATATATATTTTTAATTACAAGTAAAAGAAAATTAAATAAGGTTGCCCGTTTTATTTTTGACTTGGTAAAGCATTTACTATGAATGAATTAATTTGCAGCGGAAAATGTTAGAAAAAAATTCTTTTTGGTATTCTTGTTTAGCGTAGGTACGACTTTTTCGTTGTATTACCGCCGGTATTTTCAATTTTGAATAGATCAGCTAATATTTTTATTCACAATAATTTAAATGTGTTGCAGTTTCGGTATTTTTACTTACCAACAAAACTGTATGACACTGGTGTCTGGTATAATACCTAACATTTAAGTCAAACTTATTATATACACATTTTATCATGATACAGCAATCTCTGGATGATGTAGATACTATTAAGCTTCGCTTCAATTCATGCTCGATCGCGATCAAACGCGTTGATCGTCGCATTAATCCACTCATATGTGCCATACCTATCATTGTACTGAACATTGCGTATCATCACTAACAAAAGAGATTTATGCGAATCTAATAATGTTGCAATTTAGTGAAATCAGGTCAATAAGCGTTTTAATAGTTATTGTGTTTGTTTACTTTTGTGGTATTTTCATTTTAATTAACCCGGATTCACTTATGAACTAAATAGTTTAACTAAATATTATAATATAATTAGTAGTAGTTACCAGCCCTACAATAAATGTTTTATTAAATTTTAGGCACTAAATGCACTTATGCACGCATTGCGTTAGCGGTTAATAGAGCTTTGACATAGTATTTAAATAAGATTGTTTAATGGAACGACAGCTCTATGAGAAGATAAATACTTAGTTATTACTATTGCCATTAAACTCTATAGAGTACATTGCGGCTAAATGGGTGTTGAATTGCATGCGTAGGTGTATCACGCATTACCAGTTGCCTTACTAAGACATGCCTCCTTGTATTTTACGTCATTAAAATTCATAATTGACTCTATTTTATATGCTGATGGAGGGAATGACCTTGAGGACAACTGGTATTTTACAAATATCTACACTGTCGACACATAGGCTCGTACCAATTATTAACTTTGGTATTTTTCTTAAAATCTTCAACAGTTGTACCGAATTTATGATAAACGTATGCATATCTTCCAATACATAAAAAATAACACATTCCACTTTTGTCGTCACGCGTACTTGCATGACGTTAAGCCTGAGACACAACAGCGACGATGCGACCAGCGAAAGCATCACTACTTTCACTCAACCTGCGACCTTTGACCGCAGGCGGTGGGGTCCGTCTGGTTCCGACGATCGATGGCACCGGTCACGACACACCACAATCATAGTGCCGCACAGATGTGGAGAGCGAAGGGGTTAAAATTTCTCTTTGACTATTTGCTTACAGGATATCGATCAAGACCCTGAAAGCTATCTTGTGTATCCGCTTTTGTCTTTGCATTTTTTACCTTAGACTCATCATCATCTGCCTTACCTTTTCCCATTATCTGGGGTCGGCGCAGTATGTCTTTTCCTTCCATTTTTTACCTTAGACTGGTGTTAATAATTTTGATTTTTGTACACATTTTCTTAGTAACACCGAAAAAAACAAAAAAATGTCGTCAAATGTGATTTATACGACGATCACAGACACCACACACTTGTGTATTTTTTCTTTTACCGATATCCGGTTTTGGTCAGGTACACCTACTACGGTTTATGTGGGGCGAATCACGATGACACGATGACGTCACTCCCTAACTCTCTCTCAACAAAAGACATTGTCGTTTTGACCCTCACACCACTTGACCCAATTACGATGGGGATGAGGATTTAGTGGGGTTAAATATTACCTTTACGCAGATCGATAGTTCTTCTAAGTAATTTGTCTTCTGAAATGTTATTTAAATTATTACACCATTACGCCTTTATACCCCTATGGAGTATGCAGAGTTGTCTGCAGTGCACTTGCGACAATGGTATCTTGGTCCAATTTACCCCATTTTTTTATTGCAAATATTTGTTGACAACCCTATAAAGCAATAATATAATACACTTAGGCTCGTATTAATAAAGGGATCTCAAGTCTGAGAGCCATCTTGGAAATGTCAATCTTATGTCATAGGTACCTACTAGTACAAATGAGATATCAAGAGCGTACTTAAAATTTTTGGATTTTGGTCCAAAAGGTGCATATGTACCTACCCAAGTAGGTACCTTACCTTTTACATAAGTACCTACTACACGCAAAGCAAAATAAATGCAAATATTAGCTGTACCCGCTCGTGAGCTCGTTTAGTGTGTGACTTATGATATGAATCACAGTTTTGATCTTGGCCTTAAACTACATACGACCAGACACGAGTGGTACCAGTCCTGTTGTCGTAAAAGTAAAAGTTTGAATTCCGACTGCCAAATGACACTTGGATATATTTTTTAACACATTACTTTAGGCAGTTACACAAATATTTTTTTGAAAAATATTATTACAATTTGTCAATCAAATGGTAAAATATATAAGTAAGCACATTTATTTATTTATTAATTTTTAACGAATCCCAACTGGGTAAGAATAGAACATTGGAAAGATATACAAATAAAATAAACATTCTAAAAGTTACCCTAATGGCAGGTAGCCACAGCCTGCACCTAAAAAACTAAACAAAATAAAATAAAAATCAACAATCGTTATATGTAATAAATAAAATGAAAACCTGCCTGTGTAGGTAATAACTTATTATGACTAATTGAAATCGGTAAAATATGCTGCAGCAAAAAAGCAGCGATAGCCGATTGGTTAAGCACGCGTCTTGCGGGCTACCAGGTCTTGGGTTCAAACCCCGGCTCGAACCTCTGGATTTTTCGAAATCTATGTGCGGATCATAATTTCTATATGATTATCACTTGCTTACGGTGAAGGAAACATCGTGATGAAACCTGCATGTCTTAGAAGATTTAACCAATTTTCGAAAGACATGTGAAATCCGCCAACCCGCACTGGGCCAGCGTGGTGGATTATGGCCTGAATCCCCCTCGTGTTGAGGGGAGGCCCGTGCCCAGGAGTGGGACGTCAAAAGGGCTAAAATTATTATAATTATTTAATTATTAAAATATGCTGTGAATAAACGTTACCTAGGGACCTAAATTTATTTTTATACAACCAAATAATTTGAAGCGTCAATAGCCTAGTGGTTAGAGGGGCCGTTCTCGTAGCTGAGAGGTTCCGGGTTCGATCCCCATCCTGGCCATTAAACTATTGACGTGAGCCCACTCCTAGCACAAGCATTAGCTTAGTTGGAGGGACTATAGTATAGTAATGTGTTACACACACATTGCTAGTAATCTTTAAAAAATCAATAAGTGCAGTAAACGGAAATAATATTAAATTATAGTTGCTTTACACCGACCTTCTGTGAGAGGGTGGTACTACCCCGGTAGAAGCCAGCCCGTTAGTGAGCTGTAGTCAGTTGGCTACAGTTTGACTACCACCATCAATAAGCACCATCATCATCACCTTGCCCTTATCCCACACTAGGTGGGGTCGGCGCAGCACGTTCTCTTCTTCCATTCAAGCCTATCATCCGCCATCTCTGCACTCACTCCCTTTTCGCTCATACCCTCTTCCACGCAGTTCATCCACGTCTTTTTAGGACATCCCCTACCCCGACTACCGCTCACTCTCATACCCATCGTCCTTTTGACCGCATGATCATCCTCTCTTCGCATAACATGTCCATACCACGCTAACCTTCCGCTCTTTATTTTCTCTGTCGCCGGCGCTACTTTCTGGCTTCCCCTTTGTATGGTGCTTATTGAATCATCAATAAGCACCATACCAGATACAATAGGAACAAATAACACTTCTTTCAACTTGAGACGCGCTCCTTATTTTATTTAGGGAAAATGTTTGCAGTCATTTAAGTTATGTGACCGAAAAGTGGAACAGAAGCATAGTGTTTTGGTACCCTAGAAATAGGAAAAGGAAACGAGGAAGACATATTCTAAGTTGGGAAGATGAGATAAAGGCGATAGCAGGAAAACTATGGACAAGGAAAGCTCTAAACCGAGCAGAGTGGGAAGAAATGTAGGAGGCCTTTGCCAAATTTGGGCAAACAGACGAAGTTGTCGATGTCATCGACTCAGCAGAGTCGTAAACTCAATATTGTCCTACTAATATTATAAATGCGAAAGTTTGTGAGTGTGGATGTATGTTTGTTACTCTTTCACGCAAAAACTACTGAACGGATTTGGATGAAATTTGGAACACAGATAGTTTATAACCGGGATTAACATATAGGATACTTTTTATCCCGATAATCCCGATTTTTTTGTTAAGTTAAATACTACGCGGAAGAAGTCGCGGGCATAAACTAGTTATTTATAATTATCCTTTTGTGTCTGAATAAAGGCTATTATTATTATAAGTTATGTGACTTACAATAAAAAGGTCACGGTGTTACGGAGACGTTACATGACAAGATAATTTGTCCAAAGAACATCACAAGTTAATATTTTAATTGGAAGCGTCGTTAGTCGTTAGTCGTTACATGTTGTACAAGTGACACATTTGTTATATAACGCACCTATCGTGTTTTGACTACGCTGTCGGTAAATAAAGCGTGACATGTGACAAAAGTTTGTCACGAGTCGTTACTGAAATGTTGTCATGAAAATTTTATGAAAATTAATGATCGTCATGTTATTTTTTTTGGTAAAATACGCAAATGTTTTGAGTAGATAGGTACCTAAGACACAATATTAGTGTTTTAAGGATTTTAACTATAAATGATTGGCGTCAATTGTGTGTTTGTTTAATGTTTAATTTAGTATATTGTTATATTAACTCATCGGTTAATTTTTTTAATATTTTGCGGTAGGTATATTAAAAAAAATGCAAATATATTCGCTATTAAATTTGGCTAAAATTACTAAGATCGTCGCACATCGGTAGCTGTACTGTTTTTATAGTAGATTGTTACACAAGGGGTGAATGTAACTTACTTTGGCCCGATACGTGGTTTTGGCGTCTGAGCGTAGCGAGGTCGCCAATAGATCGAGGGACAAAATAAGTCTTTCACCCGAGGTAAACATTGTGCTTTTCATTACGAATACAAGGAAAGTAAAAATAAAAACAGGAATTGGCTAAAGAAATAATACAAGGAAGTATGAACGATACTCTACAACTCGAAACAAAAATATCGGATTGCCGCCTATTTTGTTCATTTTTTTCGTTGGCCGGCCAACTTCATTATTTAGCCATTATTTTCATTTTCATCTTTAAATATTTTGCCCGAATCTATGTTATTTTAAAGAAATTGTTGAAACTAAATTATAATTAAGTCATTTATAAATATATATTCTTTAATTAATACTTAACTTTATGTTATTTCAATTTAACATCGCGCTGTAATTGAATGACTGTAGAAGAAGTTGGAACATGGTTCCATAGAAATGTGAGAATAGAACTAGTATTTTTTAATAATTTGACAGCTGTCGGTTGAAAGCGATTCTCCCTAGGGCGGAAAAGTATTACTTTCAACCCGTTCCTCAGGCAACTAAAGACCTACTTTCCGAGTATGAGTAATGAAAAAATATAAAGGTTTCAATTTTATAGTTATTTTGAATATTATTTCACTGTTGGGTAATCCTGAGAAATAATTTATATTATTATGCAATAAACACATATTCGTCAAATACCGCATTAAAAATGAGTCGAACAGAATAGTGAAAAATAAATTAATACTGCGCCAGCGATGGACGAAGCTTAATAATCTATCCATGTCAGCGGATTGTTATTATTACGCGCCTAATGAACGCTCCTAACAAAATATTTGTTTGGTTAAGGTTTTGGTAATTAGTTAAGTTGTTTAATAACAAATGATAATGGTTGTTCAATCAATTTTGACCTATTAATTTGTCCAGTTTGGTATGGATCAGACGATAGCCGAATTGGCACCAATATCTGTTTATACAAAAGAAATGTGCCATATTTTTCTGTAATATTTATGAATCCTACGTGTTGAGTATTATAGTTGGAGACCCTTCAACATACCAGCTAACACGACCACACATCAGTTATTCACACAACACCGACACGATATTTCGTATTATTATGAATAATTGAACACGTTAAGAGTGCGTGATCCATCGCTTTATAGATTTTATCGCTGGCCACAGGAAACGAACATCGGTCGGCTACCACAGCACTGTAGATTTCAATTTGTTCATGTTACTATTATTTTTTTATTTTATTGTGAACGTTATTGGTATTCGTTTCTGTAATTATAGAAAGAGCTTGATTATTTTGCAAAAGGGAAATAAGTACGTTTTTTTTTTCATTATAATGCTCTATTTTTATTGGCCAATCAGAATAGTTGGTTTGGTAAGTATTGAACATATACTCAGCTATAAATAAGTTAGGATTTAAGCTTTCAATTAGCACCCAATATTCGCAGCCACGGTTATGGTAAGTAACTTGATTATTTAAAAGCATTTACCCTAGATCCAGCCGCGTGGTCTTAAATAAAGTGAAATATGTATACGTTACTAGCTGTGCCCCGCGACTCCGTCCGCGTGGAATGCGCTTTTCTGTTGAAATTTTTCCTGAATTTTCTTTGCTATAAACCTCACGGAGCCTGAGACCTTTCCAACGAATGCAAAACCGTGGAAATCGGTTCGCGCGTTCTGGAGTTATAGCGTCAGGAAGGAAAACCCGACTTATTTTTATATAGTAGATTTAAGAACAAAATGCTTATACCACAATCACATTTTGATTGAATTCCGCTCCACCGTTCATGCGTGTTGGTCATGCAAACTAACATACATACAAATATTTAGACAGGTTACAATAATTACGTTTAGTCGCATATCGTCTAACACACAAAGCGATTGATAACGCTCCCAGAATTCAATAAACTTCGTTTTTTATTCGAATTCGGTATCTAATTAATTATACATTGCCTATCTAAAAGACCCGTATTTTCATTAGTTTTATAGTGAGTTTATCAATGATTAAACAAAGCACTTTTTACATAGTTGAAGTAGGTACATGAGTATTACGCCCGCTTATCGCTAACGTCTACGTAAAATATTTGTAAGTACAAAACTATACAAGGTGAAACATAAAGGGCATACTTTTTTCAAAACTTAACTTTGTAATTCTAGAACTATCAGCTTTGGAGGGAACTTGAAAAACAAAAGGTGTTATAGTAATACAGCTGTTGACCGATTTCACAAGTCTGCAAAACCTTTAGTACTTCAACTGTCCCACAAAGCCGATAGTTTGAGATTTACAAAGTTAAGTTGCAAAAAAAATAGTATACCCTTTTTGTTTCACCTATTATAGCGCTATAACGCAGTGAACTAAAAGTTCGATATACAAATATATTATGTAGAGGCTAGCGACTCGCTAACATACTAACCCATAGTAGAGCCATTGGAAGTAGCCAATCTACTCTAAAGTCAATGTCAAATATTAAATTATGTTGCGTTTGTTACATTATCATTGATGAGGTGTCCTATTTGATGACCGCTTGGCGCAGTGGTTCGAGCGTAGGCCGCTCGGCTCACTGCAAATGGTGGTTGTTGGTTCGATTCCCGCCGGAACTAATTTCGGCTTTTCGTAATTTGCCCTGGTCTGGGTGTCACTGGGATTGCCCCCAGTCCATTGTACGGTGCCCATAGTACAAGTATGACCATAAAGTTGGTATGTCAGTCTGGCGATATTTATTATTATTTATTGTTTCAGGTAAGGCAGCCTTGCTTAAATACGTGCGTCCCATTGCCAGCCACCAGGCACTTCACCCAAGGTAAGGTGACACTTGCACTTGCTCTCATAATTCCCGTTACCTCACATCTTAGTACTTATGTGTGGTGCAAAACATGAGCTGAAAATGACGTCATGGTTATGCAGTTACACAATTAAAATGATTGCTATGACCAGCTTCAATAAATCAAGACTGTTTTATTCTTCTACTTTTTTATTACCTCGATATCGCGAATTTATGTTCTGGATATCAACATCAGTGCCACCTAGTGGGGCCATCTAAATCCGCCGGATCTAAGGATCATCCAAGTGTTCTCCTCTATAATAAGTTCTTTGTATTTTATTACGTTACACATCGCGATTTGTACCTATAATATCATTTTTTCCCATCCATAAAATTTACCGTTCCGACATTGTCGAAACAAATTAATAAATTAATATCGCCAGTGAACCTTTAAGTTGTGGGCACTAAAGGTTATAAATTCAAAGTGTAATGGCGCACATGGCTTCGATACAGACATTGTAATGAAATATTATTTCAATTTTGGACGAAATTATTATCTATGGGTATAATACGCCTTTAGGCGAGAACAAAGTGGCAGCCTTTAGGATATTATATAAAATTCTGGGAATAAATGAAATGCGTATGAAGACTTAATTTATCGCGTCAATAGCCTAGTGGTTAGAGGGGCCGGCCTCGTAGCTGAGAGGTTCCGGGTCCGATCCTCATCCTGGCCATTCAACTATTGCCGTGAGCCCACTCCTAACACAAGCATTAGCTTAGCTGGAGGGACTAAAGGGAATACGATCTCTAGTAATGTGAACTTTAATTTAAATAAAAAAATGCCCAAAATTTAAAAGTGTATGAGCACTTTTAATAAATAGAAAATTACTACATTCAGCGGCTTGAAATTTTTACGCTCGGTCGATCAAATATTTTACTTAGACGCCATCGACTATCGATTCCTGACAAACGTATAGACTCAAGGTAGTGGTACAAGAGTGACAGTTAGCCAATTAGTACTTTTAAATAAAGCAAAATTAAATTATATCAAGTATTCCAACAATATTATTATACAGTATCTGATTGCGTTATCAGAAAAAAATATTCTAAACGTAATGTTGGTACTGTAATCATAATGTTGCGACCTAGAAACTACTTGGTCAAATATCTCGAAGGATCCTTATTTTATCAGCTTGATACAAAAACGCATTTTTATTCTAGATGTACTCCATCGATTAGTTACGAAGGATCTCTAAAAATTGAATGTTCGAGACTGTAGGTATGTAGGTATAAAGTGAACGCCCTTGCGTTATCGGCGCGACGGCCGGCGAATACCTACTCGTGAACGAATACAAAGGGAAGCCGACAATGTGTCTCGAGATCATTCGATTCCGATTATTATTACGTACATACCTACCGAGAATGTTCAGGAAAATACCAGCTCGCATCTTTATTCCGTATATAAGGTGTTGACGACGGGCAGCGAGTTAGTTACTTCTTGGAAGCGACAGTGTACGGAACTTAAGTAAGCGAACGAAGAGTGATATACCAGTGACCTAGGCGATAATATTGGAATACTGTGAGTCTGCTAAGTGATTTGGAACAGTGCTTGTTGTGTGTAACTAGTATTAGTGAACTAGTGTAGAACTGTGTATTTGTCAAGTTTGTGGAGAGCGAATTAAACCCTTTTTACACGTTTAACGGCATTAATTATACCTACCCCTAGTACGTGTACGTAACATTTGGTGTCAGAAGTGGGATGCCGTTACTACCACGAGACGAAGAAGGGCGTACTCCACGAACCAGACGTCAAGTCGAGATGGATGCCGCACGTCAACGTAGCCGTGAAGAAGAAGAGCGTCAAGTTGACGCCGGTGTTTCGGCGGGAGCTGAGGCAGCATCAGCAGGTACCTCATCGGAACTGAACATGGCAGCGTTCAGCAAGTTCTATGCAGCAAATGCTCAAAACCAATCAAGAGACTAGTCGGCAGGAGTTCAAAGAGTTGATGCAGGCCAATCAAGAGGCTAACCGACAGGAGTTCAAAGGATTGATGCAGGCCAATCAAGAGGCCAGCGAGCGAATGATGCATGCATTGGAAGCCAAGCAAGAGGCAAATCAGGAAGCAGTCCTAGGTAAAATTGATGCAGGCATCACTGTCCTCGGTGAAAAAGTTAAGACCCTCGAAGACCGCATACAGGGATTGAACGAGGAAGTCAACCAAAAGACTGGGACTCTCGAACACCGCCTGCAGGAGGTAACCCTGAAGAATGAAACTTTCGAAAGCCGCTTTGAGGCACTGAATAAGGAAATGATAAGGCTGAAGACTCAAGGACCTATTTCGGTAGCTTCACCATCATCCACGAAACTCGATCTCCCGCGCTTTGATGGTACTTCCTCGTGGACAGCCTTCAAGTACCAGTTTGAGATACTTGCAATAGGAAATTCCTGGAGCAGTGAGCAGTCCTTTGCGGCCTTGGCGCTTGCCTTACGGGGAGATGCTTTAATGGTACTGGAAAATCTGCCACCCGAAGGAAAGACGCTGGAGACTTTGATGGATGCACTGGACACACGCTACGGTGAAAAACACCTGGAATATGTTTATCGAGCGCAACTCCACGAAAGAAAACAAAAGGCTAATGAAAGTCTCCAACAGTGGGCACAGGAAGTGGAAAGGCTGGTTCGTCGTGCTTACCTATCGGCACCAGAGATGATTGAGAAGACTCTGCTGGATGCTTTCATTAATGGCATTCGAGAAACTGAAGTCAGGACCTTTGTACGGCTGGGACACCACCAAACCATGAAGAACGCACTGGCTCATGCTCTTGAAGTGGAGGCTGTTCGGCAGGACTACAAATTAAATAAGGTCAGAGAGGTTAAGGAGGTGGTGAAGGAAGAAAGGAAGCCTCGGTTTGTCCCAACTTGCTATGGTTGTGGTGGTAGGGGACATATTCGCCTGGAATGTCCTTCGAAGAGGAGAAGGGTCACAGACGAGTCTGAAACCCAAGGTCAAGTTTTGGCGCCAACCGTTACCATAACCCAAGTTTGTAATGGGAATAGTCTGATCGTCGAAGCCACCTTGAACGACCAACCTTGCGGCTTAACTGTGGATACAGGAGCATCGCGTACAATTGTGAGGCCAGAGCTACTGAAACGCACCATAATGTGGGAAAAGCGATCGCCATCGTGTCATCTACAGACAGCCACTGGTCAGCCAGTTTCCGTCCTCGGTGAGACGGATGTCAAGATAAGAATTGGCAACCGGGTATACCGTCAGTCAGTGTTGATTGCAAGTATTACCAATGATTGCATTTTGGGACTGGATTTCTTGAAGAATCAACAGTGTGTTTTAGATGTAGCCAAAGAAGTGCTAAGGTTTCCAGATCAAGAAGTCTGTTTACGAGGATCGCGCCCGTGTAATATTTATTGTCTAAGGAATGAAGTCCGGGAAGAGGTCAAGCTCATAGGGACACATGGAATCGACGACGAATGGACCGGCGCTAGTATGAAGAAGGCGCAGGAGGAGGATGATGACCTACGACCTATACGGCAATGGAAACAGAGCGGAAACAGGCCTCAATGGAGCGACGTATCAGTCCACAGTTCGACAACGAAGAGTTATTGGGCTCAGTTGGACAGTTTGCCTCTGGTCGATGAAGTGCTGTATAGGAAATGGGAATCAAACAACGGTAAGGAAATCACCATGCAAGTGATAGTGCCGCGGAGTAAGGTGGCTTCTCTTCTACGGCACATTCACGATGGTGTTTCTGGTGGGCACCTAGGAGTCAAGAAAACCCTGGTTAAGGTGCGACAGCGGTTTTATTGGCTGCGCTGTCGAGGATTGGTGTCGCAGATGCACTGCGTGTGCGTCAGTGAAAGGCCCGCAGACAAGAAGCAGGGGAAAACTGAAGTTGTACAACGTTGGAGCCCCGTGGGAGCGCATCACCATTGATGTTGCTGGACCGTTTCCGATGACTGAGGATGGGAATAAATACATCATAGTAGTGCAAGATTACTTCACTAAGTGGCCAGAAGTATTTGCAACACCCAACCAGGAAGCAGTCACCGTAGCGAAGAAATTGGTCCAGGAAGTAGTCTGTCGGTATGGCGTACCTATGGAGATCCATTCTGATCAAGGAAGGAATTTCGAGTCTGCGCTGTTTCAAGAGATGTGCAAGTTACTCGGAATGAATAAAACTCGTACGACTCCAGCGCATCCGCAGTCAGACGGAATGGTCGAGAGGTTTAACCAGACATTGGAAAACCACCTGGCCAAGGTCGTAGACGAACATCAGCGAGACTGGGGCCAATACATTCCGCTGTTTCTGATGTCCTATCGGTCTGCAGTTCATGACAGTACGGGTCACACTCCAGCCAAAGTAAATTTTGGTCGAGAAATGAGGCTCCCAGTGGATGCGATAACAGGCACGTCACCCGACAGTCCCAAGCCCGTTACAGATTATGTGAGTGACCTTCAAAACCAACTGGACGAGGTGCATCGAATGGTACGGGAATACAACTGGAAGTCGAGTATAAAGATGAAGACCCGGTACGATCGAAATGCAAACACCAATGGTTTTGAAGAAGGGACACTGGTGTGGCTCCACAATCCTCTTCGCAGAAAAGGGAAGTCCCCGAAACTTCAGGCTCGCTGGGAAGGACCTTATACAGTTATTACGAGGATCAACGATGTGACCTATCGCATTAAGAAGGGTCTTCGAGGAAAGCCAAAGGTAGTCCATGTGGACAGATTGGCTCGGTATCATGGAACAAATGATGCTCGGGACGAGCATGACTAAGAGGGGGGTAATGTTGCGACCTAGAAACTACTTGGTCAAATATCTCGAAGGATCCTTATTTTATCAGCTTGATACAAAAACGCATTTTTATTCTAGATGTACTCCATCGATTAGTTACGAAGGATCTCTAAAAATTTAATGTTCGAGACTGTAGGTATGTAGGTATAAAGTGAACGCCCTTGCGTTATCGGCGCGACGGCCGGCGAATACCTACTCGTGAACGAATACAAAGGGAAGCCGACAATGTGTCTCGAGATCATTCGATTCCGATTATTATTACGTACATACCTACCGAGAATGTTCAGGAAAATACCAGCTCGCATCTTTATTCCGTATATAAGGTGTTGACGACGGGCAGCGAGTTAGTTACTTCTTGGAAGCGACAGAGTACGGAACTTAAGTAAGCGAACGAAGAGTGATATACCAGTGACCTAGGCGATAATATTGGAATACTGTGAGTCTGCTAAGTGATTTCGAACAGTGCTTGTTGTGTGTAACTAGTATTAGTGAACTAGTGTAGAACTGTGTATTTGTCAAGTTTGTGGAGAGCGAATTAAACCCTTTTTACACGTTTAACGGCATTAATTATACCTACCCCTAGTACGTGTACGTAACAATAATATGAAATTGGAGAATTATCCTTAAGTGGTTATTATGGCTAACTTTTGTTGATACTTACCCAATTGATAAATAAGCTGAATATAAAAACAATAACACATAGGTACATATGATCTATCTTAGATTCGAAATAATAATAATATATTTCATAGAAAAGTTGAAACATCGAAACGCGAAGACAGAGCATAATTCAATAACCCAAACAGAAGCACTTAACCCTTTTTTATTGATGAGAAAATCACTCTGATTGCAATTTCAAAGGGCGACCAGGAAATGCCGATTCTCGTAAGCCACCGGAGCGAGGCAATGGGCAAAAGAAATGGGCTTTATTACATTTGAACGCTGCGACTCTACATGGATCCTGACGTATTTTACGATTCCCGAGACGACAAAAGTCGCCAACGAAAGCTTTTTTTATTAAATATTAACATGACCTAATACAGCTACGTTTTATAGTTACCTAATACATTTTTATTTTATGGATATGTAATAAAGTTTCCATGTAAATTCTCTACCTCAATAAAAAGAGTCAAGTTATACGGGTGGAGTTATTAGTATAATTTTGTTGGGTAAGATCGTACCAAGCCTGGCGGGGGATAGTTCATTCAATATATTAGAAGGCGCCTTTAGTTGGGAAGTGAATTTACTCTCTTGCTTATTTCTACGATGTACTAGACGATGTTCTTTACTCAAATTATGAGAAACTTGGTGCTATCACGTTTCTTCTTCTGGGTAAAAATCGGTTATAATTCATTTGATCCTTGTTATCTGACAGTACCTATATAGTATAACTGCAAATTTTTCGGAATGGATCAACAATATTTATCCCAAAATATCATCCGGTATAATAAAATAATCGATAATAACTAAAACCCTTATTAAAACTATTACTAATGATTATGGTTAGGAAATGCATTCGTTCGCCAGTTTTAAGTATACACGTATAGTATCTTAGAACCGTAAACGATAAGCTCAGATATATAACACCTTTACTATACAATGTTAAAAAAACCGGCAGCAAATGATTTATTCGTTCCTAGTATTCTTTTTATTATTTTTACGAAAGTTATGTAATTAGGTACAAGAAATATTTGTGTAAATCGTTAAAAAAACTTTTAGTAATAAATACAATAACGGATAGTACGTAAAATAATAATAATTTATTGTTGTTATTTTTGTTTTATTTTTCTCTTGCTATACCTACTCATAACGTTAATGTATGATATCATGTATAATATCTTATTCAAGTAAGTACCTACACAAGTCGCTGCCACGGTCACGGTAGCCGGCTTCGCCACTTGATACTTCCCTACATCGTTATAGTGTCCATTGTGAAGGTACTTGCTACCTTCAAAGCCACTATTTAAAGGGGGTTTCCACTGCACGAACAGGAGAACAACCAGCTCTATAGGAATACGGGAAGTGTAATTTTTAAATTTAAAAAATAAAATAAATCAATTTGAGCAATGACATTTTAAACACTGTAATTAGATGGAAAAATCCTCTACCTATGTCTGTCTGTTTTACTTTAGAAAAAATAAAACTGTGCGGCCGGGAACACAGTCAGGAACTAAGTTCTCCATTAAGTGTTTTGCAAGCGCAATATGTTATGTTTTGTTGTTAAAAATGTAATTATTTATTAAAATGTTGGTTATAATGACAAAAATATTTAACGCAAAGTGATTTCAAGTATTTAATTTAACTTTAACTCCATATTGGTTTCCAAAATGTTCAATAGATCACCAAATTGTTCACCTATCATAAATCACTTACGCCATCTAGTTATTTTTCAGAGAACTTTTTCACAGTGGACGTTACAAATTAGTGTATAAAATTACTAACAAATGCCTCGAGGGAGCATTAACGCTTTTTCTTTAAGTGACGATGCCTGCCAGCTAATTCTTAACGCAGTTCGAAGAATCTTCATTCCCAAAAAAATAATACCTACTCATATAGCACGCAATCCAATCTTTATAAATGAGGAAGAATACATTGTCTGTGTAGCATCCGTAATTTTAATTTTGATCCAACGTGGCGAAAGCAATAACATATTATGTATTAAATTTTAATATTTATAACCCAGTAATACGCCTTGCAACTGTGATAAATTATTTCTTATTACATTTTTAGGTATGCACGCTATCTTTTTATGTCAGTCTTATAATTATAATTATACTATGCATCGTTTTTTCAGTATTATTTATTTTTATAAGAACTTGTAACGAATTTGAAAGAACTTTGTATATGAACTATTATCCTGGAAATATTTTATTATGATTTTTATCTGTATCACGGGCTCTGCCCGGTCCTTGGAAGGTTTGTATGGGGACATGGGTCCAACATGTAGAGGCCCTTTGTGAACATTTTATTATCATGTTAAGGTCAACCGCTGTAAATTTTGGAACATATAGAACGACTTGAACCCAACAGGTTCAGGAACTAGTGCAAATATGGAAAGAGAAAAAAGGGTATATTGATGGGGTTTGGATGGACTGGGGATTGGACTATTGTAAAGGAATCAGACACCTGCTATGATTAGTATTACCCAATATTAGATGGGCCCCTAAAATTACCATCATAAGACGGCTTGGGGCAACACGGGTGTGGGCGGCTCAGGGGATTAGAGAGGTGTGCTGCGCTTTCTCGGAAGTTTCACTTGCACCCCTAGAGCATATAGCTTGTACGCCCCTCACTGGACAGCCAACTAAGGCAAGCCACTCACCAACAGCTCGCCATATTCGGCTCAGCTCGAGAATTCTATGATTCTACTTTAAGCATTGTGCAATACTTACCTTATTTTTTATTTAAAATAAATATTTTATTCGTTTAGTGGAACGAGAGCTTAAATAAGTTGATGACTTGGACGCCGTTACAATGTTATCGCGAGTCATCTTCGATTAACGATGTTTGGCGTTGTTGATATTTTTAGTTTATTTTTACGCCATTAGGTTTGTTAAAACTTTGATTGATTGTTAGTTCTGTTGGTTAATTATAGGCGTTTTTATACTTATAGTTGTCAGAGATTGTGTATTGATACGGATTTGTGATTGATAAGCGTTATTTTATTATTAGTTTATATAAATTCCCATTTCATAAAGTTTAATATTAGATCGATTTATTAAAGGATTGAAGATAGTTTGTTAGAAGCATCTGCAAGTAGGTATGCAGTTTGTAATTTGGCCACAAGTAATTTGTCACATATAGTGGTATCTGATATTAAAGATATACAATATTTTGTTTCCAAAATTTCTGTAATTAACGCAAACAAATTGATGGCGCAACAGATAATCTAATCAATCATCATTCGTTTACAAAATTCGGAGGTCTGCAATCCTCACTGATGTGCATGAGTCATCTCACACAAGCACAAAAGTCTCGCACACATGCACACTATGTAATACAAGGTGGGCTGACGTCATGCCGCATGGATTTTCAAAATTCAAATGCCAGTCTGCGTCCAGTCACGCGTTATCATCGCCTGATTAGTCCACAAGGTCGGGTGCATGCATTGTTTTCAATGCCTCTCCGTCACCCGTATCACTTTCACTTGTAGTCACGAATCGTACAAATATCGGCATACCTATTTCTGCTATTTTTGGATGATTCGTGGGAATTTTATCTGCTTGGAAGTGAACGGAAACATGACCGTATCTTATCATTTAAATGGTATTAGGTGGTATTTACAGCTGAATATATTAAGTGATTATAGAAATAGAAATAAATAAACACAAACATAGGTTTAATGCAGATTACATAGATTGTAATAGGTTTTAACACGCCATACACGGCAACATTTAATTTTTTTATCATTCGTTGGAATCACTGAACGGGCTGGTGGTTATTTTGTATTTATTTATTTATTTGGTTTACCAGCGTTTATATACATTACTACATTCATAATACACATGCAGATAAACTTAGAACTAAATGCAATAAACAATTAAAGGTAAACACCACTTGTACCACTAGCTTTGATTACATAGTATTAAGGTAATAATTATTCAGAAAGTAAGATGAAGTGATATTATAAAGGATCAATACTTATTAAAAACTAGATAATAGAGAAGTCTACTAAAAAACTATAAGATAAACAATAACAAATTGAAAAACAGAAACTAGTTACCATGTACTAATGCATTGCATATTATATAACGGAGCTTATCGGGTGAGTCGAAATGTATGTCTACCAGGTCACTATATTGATTAACTAATTTGCATAGCCTTGAAACAGGAGTATTAGAACCGAAAACCGTTTTACGAAGAGGTGGACTGAAAGGAGTTATTTATTCTATTTCGAGGGTATCTGGCAGGAACGCGCAAGTTAAACATTCTCAATAATTGAGAACAATCAATTTTTTTGTTAAAAATATTAGATACAAAAGCGAGGTCCAATAATATTCTGCGATTAGCCAATGTGCTCATGCTAAAATATGCTAATTGTTTATGATACGAATTTAGTTGTTTTTTTGAGATGTCTTGCTTAGAATATACTAAATGCCACATAAATCGCTTTTGTATCCGTTCTAGGCGGAGAGAATGAGTAGCATAGTGAGGTCTCCATACCACTGAGATGATACATATTTACGATGTATATTATTATATATTATTTATATAAAATGTATTTGACTAAACAACAGCTGTAGACATTTTTATATTGTTACTTTATCTTATCATTCGGATATCCAGTAATTCTGTGAAATAAATTATTTTGTATTTTTTGATAACTATCGCTCAGTTTTTCGGTATTATCTAACCCGTTAAATTGTGATAGCACTTTAATTAACTGTCTGATACGAATCTATTATGATATACTTTAATTAAAATACAATTCCTATCAATATTTTGATTCGATTCAACGGTAGATACAGAATCGATGGTCTCAAATACTATAAGACGCTAAATAAAACTGATTGAAGCATTCACAGTAAGATCTTTACACCAACGAGACACAGCCTTTATTTTACCAAAATTTCTGCTTTCACTCTAAAATGTCGACAGATTGTAAGAGGACATTCAGAAACAGGCGCCCGAATTTGATATTGTTTCTCCTCGTTCGTTCATATTAATTTTGGCTCCAATAGCTCCGCCCCGCCGCTGGGAGGAATTGGAAATCTAATTAACTTTCAATCTGAGGCATTAAACTCGAGTTTGTTTTGAATTGCCGTTTGTCAGTGTGTGTGTTTTAATTGGAAACATTTCGTGCGTCGATGCCGGCACGGTTCTGAATGCGATTGGGGGTTCGTAATGAGAAAACAACAAGGGAAATGGGCGGGCGGAGCCGGAGACTAACCAGAGAGGTTTTCAACTTGACTTTGTTCCGGTTGATTGGTGAAATTGGAATTGGAAAATAAGTTTGTTTTTTAAAATATAGGTACTTAGTAGACGGTAAGATACTGTTACCCGCAACGTCGCTCAGGTAATTTCAAATGTATCAATTTTACTTCAGTCGTGATTTGACCAGACTTTGGTACCTATCACTGGCTGCCAGTCACATTGGTACTTAATCGCTTAATGTTTCAAAGTGTGACTGTACCAAGTCCTGTCTCTGGACAGATCACCAAATTGCTCTACCATTAACGTGTTCCACCTCGTTGTACCTACCTTCAAAAATTATTAGAACACATTTTAATGGTTGCTTTGGAAAATGAACGATATTGACTTGTTGGAACTTTATAATTTATTTCAACACCGCTGGTTCTAGTCACAGACTTATTAATTTCTCCCCCATCCGCCTTCGTTGATCTATCTACTCTGCGACTTTATGACTGTCCCTAACGAAGGCTTCAACATCGCTATGAGTTCTCTTTCTAAGGCCTGTATTAATAAATCGATCTCAAGTCGCGAGAGCGATCTTGGAAATGTCATACCAGTGCAATATGACTTGTCAAAATTTATTAATATGGACCTCAGCTACTGTACATCTTGAGGAACCCACTCAACAGAAATTGCTTCCCATTGCTGTTTATAATATAACAATATATTCGCACGCAAGTGTGTCTGCGATCTTTGTATATATTCTAAGCGATAAAACCGTTGGAATTAGATTTACGAGTGCCACGTTTACGCCGGTAATTTAATTAGCATCTGTTGTGTATACGTCAAAATAAACCATTCAGACTATAATAGGTACGAAGTTGTTCGATCAAACTCGCATACTGTTTGTCATTCACTTTGTTTCGGAACCGCTAGTTGCTAGTTAGTAACTATGCCTTAGTTTCACAATGAAGTTGCGCTCTGAAGGCGGTCGGTAATTCAATTGTAAATTGTTTAGTCAACAAGTCATGAAATAATAATAATATTAGTAGCTGGATCAAGGGTCAGATCCAGAAAGCAGTACTCCTGGAGACGGCTTGGATAGTGAGGAAGTTCCGCTCCCTAGAGCCTTAATCGCCGTTTACTACGACTCTGTTCCCGATGCCGGTGGGCAACAATTTTTTTATATTTTAAAATTTATTTTATTATTTTATATTTAGACTTAAAAATAGAAATTAGTGTAAGTTTAATAAATGGAATAATAATAATAATTTATCTCATTACACGTCCCGCTCCGAGGGCCAAGCCTACCCTCACTACGAGGGGGATTCAGGCCGTAATCCACCAGGCTGGCGCAGTGCAAGCTGACGGATTTCACTTGTCTTACAATTTTTTTTTTATTATATAAGACATGCAGGTTTCATCATGATATTTTCCTTCACCGTAAGCAAGTGAAAAAAAGTCAAATCGTCATAGACTTCAAGTTTATTGGAATTTATGGGAATCGATGTCCGTGTCTGTCTATCTCTTGTTTCAATTTAATTATTTATTAATGAGTGTTTTCACGCTACAGTAGCGTAAACCTTACCTACTTTTTTATTGTTGTTACCCACGACTGCGTGCATGTAAATCAAAAAAATTGTATCTCTATGGAGATGACTTACTAACTCGTAAAGAATCGGCTAACAGCTGGAAACCATACTACTCATTGACATCATATTTTTCCCATATCTCTCATCCGACGAATACACTTGTTGATTCAACATTAATCGATTGACAAATGGAGGACATGAAACGTGATGATTAAACAACGCTTTGAACATAATTTATGCCATTTGAAACGCTTTAACTGTGAATTTAAATACGAAAATTAAACTTTATTTATGTTATTAAAATCTGCGCCAATTATTTAATTCTTGGATTTTTTTAAATATTTATGTGAGTATTTATTTTTTGGCACCAGGCTAGTTTTTTTTAATATAACAAAATACGCAAACAAGCGTACGACCCGTATGATGTTCAGCAGTTACCGTAGTCTATAGATGCTTGCGATATCAACAAACAGCATTGCTCACACATTGTCAACTTGGAAGTGGGTACGACAGAAGGAGGGAAAATGAGTGGGAGTGGGTTGTCCTTCGGGCTCTCTCATTCATTTCAGACACACAGCTATAATTGGTACTTTATTCCGGTCTACTGTGAGAGGGTGGTACTGCCTAGGTCGAACCAGACTGTAATGAGCTATAGTCAATTAGTTAAAGCTTGGTTCTGTTAATATTTGTCTGAATTTAAATTATTTGCAACAATTACGTCCTCTTCCGTTAACTCTCTCCAAAACGTTATCGGATTAATGTCAAACGGAGCAGTACTCAATTCAAAAATACAATTGATTAAACATTATCAACTTGATAATTCAAAAATGATCAATTTTTATTTTCGATGCGTAGTCTAGATCGGTGCCAGTGAAAGGATTTTATGCAACTGATTACGTAACAAGAGTTACTAGGCGCACATGAACAGTGCGGAGTTTACATACTTTTTTCACCTGATGTGACTTTCTAAGCAAACATCGTGTTGAAGACACGCAATATATATTTTGTAATACGCTTGAGAATGATGATAGATTAGTTAGTGATTGTGCGACCTTTTAATATTTTGTTGAGCTGTTTAATGTGAATGATTTTTGTGCTCTCGTGAACGAAAGATCAAAATCCCTCGAGAACAGTACCAACTGATTACGGAATATCTGTATTTGTTTTATTCGCACGGTATTTTGAGATTTATAGGTAGACTAGCTGTGCCCGCGACTTCGTCCGCGTGTAATTTAACTTAACAAAAACTTCGGGATTATTCATCCCCTATTTTATCCCCTTGGGGGTAGAATTAATCAAAATCCTTTCTTAGCGGATGCCTACGTCATAACATCTACCTGCATGCCAAATTTCAGCCCGATTCGTCCAGTGGCTTGGGCTGTGCGTTGATAGATCACTATGTCAGTCAGTCAGTCAGTCACCTTTTAGTTTTATATTTAGATAAATAAAGTAATTAACTAGTTTAAAATTTTCTGCAGACAATAAATTCATCGAATAAAATTGTAATTGAATCATAATTAAATTAGGTACGCAAATATATAATAAAAGTTTATATAACAAGTGTCATTAATCTAAAGAAAATTTGTTTATTATTTTGGAAACGTGTTTCGTTAATTTTGTTTTCAATCTTCCATACTTATCGCTTTAACATCTAGTGCTTTGAAATATTTTATTAGTATGGTGAATTTAATGTGGTGTTTAAAGTTTCCAATCAAAAAAATAAACATAGGTAACTTTTGATAAAATATTTTTTCCGCTAACTCTAATTAAAATATTATCATAATTTTGAACATATTGGGTCTGCGTAAAATGTATTTAAAGTTTAGTCACCGGATGGGACGGACAACATGTGTCTATTAGTACCTATACAAGTACACCGGTAGAGATAAGTTGGGTTGAAATTCGCGTGACCCGCGTAGTTTAATAATAATATAATATCGCCAGACGAACACACCAATTGTGCGGTCCCAAACTAAACACCGCTTGTACTATGGGTACCGTACAATGGACTGGCGGCGATCCCAGTGACACCCAGACCAGGGCAAATTACGAAAAGGCCATTTCCGAATTTTACCCTGACGGTAAACTAAAAATACTTTGACTTAGTATAAGTTTTAAAAGCCACACTGTCGTTGATGTTATTACGAAATGTGTGTTGAATGACGTGCCTGGGGTGAATCCGAGTCGTGGGTAAAATTATTAAGATAATAATCATGTTCTCACGTTCTGTATATCGCGACATCCTACCCGAGATGCTTAACTTTGCGAAAACTAATGAATAAATGTGAATGGCTAATTGAATGACGAAAAAATACAGCATGTACAATGTACTGACAAATCAGATAAATACCGTTTACACTTTCATGCTGAGAATCAATTTTTAACATTCGAGTTGCAATAAATTTTCAAGAATTGCGCTTTCATAATATCTGTTTGCATTATGGTATTGGTTATTATTATGTTGTTCCAGTCCATTGTACGATAAGTACCTAGCCATGGTAAAAGCGTTGCTTAGTTCGGGACCACTAAGATTTATTTATGACTTAACATATTACACACCTTTAACACTCGCCTTAGCAACAAATTATGCAGAAAGTTACGTCACAAAACTGGCTAATTGGGTACAATAGACGGCTAAAAAGACAAAGCATAGCGAGACTATTTCCGTTAGCCAGTCTGTCACGGTGTATGGCCCGATTGGGAACGGCTTCTGAAACGTGCTAAAACAATGTACTGTGTGTGATGTTTCTATTCATGGAATTTTCTATTTTCGCCAGGTGACGGTTCCGTGGCGTTTGCGTTTAAGTTGGTTTTGCACTTAGTATCTGTCATTTGTGACGCGAGTAATTTGGAGAGATGTGGTTTGGGTAGGTGGTTACCTACTACAGCTAGTAGTAGTGTTGCTTACACTGGGAAAAAATATCTTCGCAATTCCTAGTACACAGTTAATCTATTTAGTATTTTTAGCAAAGATTTATGTATTGCCTCGAATTCATAATTATTTGTTTGTAACAATTACAAAACGATCCAAATAAAACGATAGGTGATAATTACTTACTAGGAACTACAAAAATCACTTGTTGGTTATTTTTTTTTTCTCATTGTGGTCTGAATAATACAGGTAAGTATATTTATTGCTGGCTTGCGCTGACGATAGCGACTAGCGTGCGTAAAATTCGTGGTAGAGGTGATAGTATATTTGCTTAGACAGTAACATCTCTCTGTATATATTTGTTATATGATAAAATGTTACATGAAATACTTGAAATACTGTTACGTAACTTGATGCTTCTTCGTAGACCACACTTAATTTTTTTTGTTTTCACCACTACTTTTCAAACAAAATTTGATATAGTTTTGCACAATGGAACAAACCCTTACATACTTCTGCAGACCAAAATTAAGCCTTAGTGCAAGTGGTTCTGGAGTGGTTTCAGTTTGCAAAAGCATATGTGGCTTGATCCTATTCTACAAAACTACATCTCATTATTCTTCGCTGATGACTCTACAAAATGTTTCTTGATAGATTGCTTCATTGACTTTCTCTACATGCGATTCTTAAAACATCAATTTATCACCGGCGCCCCACAACAGCTGGTGCTTATGATTCGTCTCGTAACTCGTTAATATTCGTAGTCTATTGAAAGACGAGACAAAAGTTTTATTGCAATAAGCCAAAGGTTACTTTCGTCCAAATCGTCATCTGTTTATGACATTTTGATTTGTGTCAGTGAAGCTAAAACATCACTGTTAGCTATACGGTTGTCTTCCTAGTTGATTTTATTTTAATTTTAACTGAGGTCAATTCTAGAATACCTTGTATGTACCCTCGATGGGTATGATAGTGAGCGGTAGTCGGGGTAGGGGATGTCCTAAAAAGACGTGGATGAACTGCGCGGAAGAGGGTATGAGCGAAAAGGGCGTGAGTGCAGAGATGACGGATGATAGGCTTGAATGGAAGAAGAGAACGTGCTGCGCCGACCCCATCTAGTGTGGGATAAGGGCAAGATGATGATGAATTCTAGGCTACCTTGATCCGACTGATTACTAACACATATTACCACAAAGTGACTGCCTTCGATCATAAACTACATGATCTCAATATTATTATTCATTGTACAGGGTCAGATTAGTCATGCTATTGCATATTAAGTAGGTAGGTAAGTAAAGATTACTTATCAAAGTATCTGCAATATATTATACTAATGTTATGTGAAATTACTTTAGTACCTTGGCATGTCCAGGTTAATAACAAAGAACAGTTTTTTTTTTTTTCAAAATTTTGTCAAAAACATTGCACCTACAATTTTAGTAATGTTCACTATTTAGAGTGTGTTTGTTTATTTTATTCATAACTAGGGACCCGCCCCGGCTTTGCACGGGTATTTTTTATGAGTGTTTCTCTATTATATTATGCAAGTATTATACATAAAAACGTTCCTCTTGAATCACTCTATATATTAAAAAAACCGCATTAAAATCCGTAGCGTAGTTTTAAAGATCTAAGCATACATAGGGACAAACAGACAGCGGGAAGTGACTTTGTTTTATACTATGTATTAATAATCCACAAGTAAGTATGTATAACTTTTAATAACAGTTCATTAGGCTCAATATTGCATACATAGAGCTAGAAATGTTAAATCATAGCTCGCGCATGAGGCTCATCTCAGCCTACCGATCATGTCGCTTTGACCCGGATGTGAATGTATCTAAAGGTCGGCTCTCCACGCGTGTGTCACACACACCGCAACGGCAGATTTATGATGTAAGCCCGTCCAATATAATACATTCCATTATAAGTATATTCTATTCCTGACTCTATCATTGATTTCCTCAATAGGCGATATATGCGACGAGGCCGTGGTTGGAATAAAGTGCATTGTATGGATGTGGAAATAAATATTACTAGCTGTGCCCACGGACTTCGTCCGCGTAGTATTTAACGTAACAAAAATTTCGGGATTATCGGGATAAAAAGTATCCTATATATTAATCCCGGTTATAAACTATCTGTGTTCCAAATTTCATCCAAATCCGTTCAGTAGTTTTTGCGTGAAGGAGTAACAAACATACATACATACATCCACACTCACAAACTTTCACATTTATAATATTAGTAGGATGGGTTTTATACTTATATATTTATGAAAACTAAAATGTAAATCATAGAAACATACATGATCTCTTAAACAGGAAAAATAAGTACCTTAATATTTAAGTAGCATTTGAGTTTTTAGGCGTCAGTCCCTTGACTATGAAAACGTGATGCAACCATTACTTTGTTTTTTTTTTTGTATTTAAGTTCATGAAATATTCATTTAATGGGATCGTTAAGTATTTTAAAAGTATCTATACTCCATTTGTTATAGCATTAGACAGAAGTTAAAAAAGGTTATTTTTAGTGTCCACTTTGTAATAAAAAAGTACAATTAACGAGTTACAGTTACGATTGACGTCGAATTTATTATAATCTATTTATATACCAGCTTGTCACATCTTACTGTAATAATATTAATTATTTATCTTATTAAATATATTGCCTTTCATTTAAATAATTATTATTTCATTACAATTTAAAATTAGTGCCGATGCTAAAAACCTAAAAGAAGCAGGCGTGAACATACCGGGAACGTTTTTCGTTTCACTATAATCCTACCAAATCTAAAATTTTACCTAATCCCTTCAGAGATTATGACAGCAGGGTATTTCTAATTTTGTCGGACTATGTTATCTATGAAATTGACGTAAATGTTTGATTCATTTTTTGTTGTCAGTTTAAAATGTGATACCTACGATGTTATTACGAATAAAACATAATATAAAAAAGTACTTTTATTTTGTTTATCGTAGTATTTAGCTAGTATTTTAGATTTATATATCAAAATTTATGTTAAAACAATTTTAATGTAATGACTCTAAATAAAAGTTGTTTTGACTTGGAAATAAAATGTTTTGCATCCCTGCTTCTGCGAGCCTCTTATGTCTAATGTTATAATAAATGGAGTATAGTCATATAAAAATGACCAGAATATTGTATACGGAATTTCAAATCAGTTCGCATTCATTTCAGACTCATCTCTGCTCTACCGACCATTGCTATGATCCTAATCAGTATAACATTCCAATAGATAATAAAATTTACTTTTCATTACTCATACTCTGAAAGTAGGTCTGAAGTTGCCTGAGGAGCGGGTTGAAAGTAATACTTTTCCGGCCCGGGAGAATCGCTTTCAACTGACATTTTTACTTTCCTTGTATTCGTAATGAAAAGCACAGTGTTTACCGCGGGTGAAAGATTTATTTTGTCCCTCGAACTATTAGCGTCCTCGCTACGCCCGGGCGCCAAACCCCGTCTCGGGAAAAATAAGTCACTTTCACCACTCGTGTAACAATGTACTATTAATGCCAGGCTCAATCTGGACTTTATAATCCACCAGCGACCCGCTCGGGCTTCACACGGGTATTTTTTAACAGTGTTTCTCTACTTTATTATGCATGTATTATACATATAAACCGTCCTCTTGAATCACTCTATCTATTGAAAAAACCCGCATCAAAATTCGTTGCGTAGTTTTAAAGATCTAAGCATACATAGGGACATACAGACAGCGGGAAGCGACTTTGTTTTATACTATGTCGTGATAAACTTTCCACGACTGCATCAAGGGGTCCTACTCTATATATCCGATCGACATTTTTTTTAAAATATAGCATTTACATATGACGAAGTCGGCAAATAAGCGTACGACCTGCCTGATGTTAAGTAGCTATCATAGCATATAGATGTCGGAAATACCAAGGTCATTGTTCGCACGTATGGCGGCATCGGTGTCTTTGAAGCGGTTTGGATTTCCCGTCACTAGTGTCGTCACAGTAGGTGTTAAAAAATCGACACGCTTGGTTTCAATACAAATCGTGATACTTGCGTTATCTATGTAAATCTATATCTGTGGTCCGAACCGTATTGCCCAAACTGTATGTGACACGAATTTGAGTAATTTTATGGAATCTACCTGCATATTTGGGTCTACTTTGATAACTTGTAGGCCCCCCGAGCACGTCGTGTCCAAGTGCATAATGAAATGTGATCTGCGGCCAGCAACCCTGTACTTGCGAGCAACAGTTTATGGGTATTGTGCCTCGTCCACTATATTATCCCATAAGTGCTACTCAAGCGAACAGGTTCGCAATTACAAATAGTTGTCCTCAAGCTTCGAAACCTATAAAGTTTTTGTTTCGTCGTTTTGCAATTGGCGCTTGCCTCGGCTATATCAGGAAGTTTTTTTTTTCTGGAATAGCCAAGACTTGCTGTATAGATAATCTGCAGTTTAACGAGATACGAGTAGAATGTTGTTGAGTTGGGTTTAAAAAACTGTTTTATAAGTACTATGATTATGAATGAAGAATACATTACATCTGTATCTTCTGAGAGAAAAAAAAACATTTTTTTAATATGTCTGTCTGTCTGTTTGTTCCGGTTAATTTGTCTGTTTCGGACAGCTAGATCGACTTTAGTGGAACTTTAACTGACAGATAGCTGATGTTATAAGGAGTATCTTTGGCTACTTTTGTTTTATCGATGCTACCACGCGGGCAGGTCCGCGTGCAACAGCTAGCAAACTAATAAGAAATACAATTTTGAATATATAACTGATAACTTTACTACAAACTAAGTGTATAAATTTTTCATTGAGTGTGTAGGCGTTATCAATTATATTTATTTAATATCATGTGTGTTGAATAGTAAGAAACCTTATGAGACGAGGAACTAATTAAAATACCAGAATTAATTACTTATTAATATTTAATACCTACTAAAACAATAGTGTGTAAATATGCGACGAATTCTGGAAGGCAGACCATTAAAAAAAATATACGTACCTCGACCAAATGGTAATTAATCTTTTTAAATACGTATAAGTTTATAATACATTTCAATCTGTCAAGGCCATTGAATTGTGTGTCAGAATTAATTTGAGGCTGACATCTTTAGAAAATGTTATGTGCCGTCAAAAGGTCATCGCGATTATATTACGATCACGACATTTTCGCGTTATTTTTTTATTTGGCCTATTTTTGGTCTTATGTACATCCGTGATGAGGCTGCTTAGTACATACCAAGCTTCCAATAGGCCCTTTAAAGAGAGCGAGCCGATTTTCAAAATTCCGCAACTCTGACTTACCAATTGAAGGGTCCTAAATATAGTCACGGGCTGGAAAAGTTACTAAAAGGTAATTTCCGAAATTTACTTACACCGAAGGGAACCAAACCCTACTCCCGTTGCAACAGCGGCATATGATCACTACGCTATGATACTTTTCGAAAGAAATGTAGAATCCGCCAACTCGCACTGTGCTAGCGCAGAAAATTATGGTCTGAATACAAGGCGTGACATATGGGACATATAATATTCTATTTATTATGTCACCATCTGTTTTTAGTTTAAACCTTGCTTTGCTCGTTTAGTCTGACGTTAGTTTGCTCGTCAGTCTGGCTAAAGAGGGAGATCTTTAAAAATAAATAAACAAAACAGTGGCATCAAAATTCATTTAAATTAAAATATTTTTAATGTGCGATAGTTTCGTAAATATCGGATTAGTATAAAGTTCACATGGATAATCTTCTATGATTGAATCGGTGGCTAAAAGTGAAGGTCTAAGAGGGGAGAGGTATCGGCGAGGGGCAGTGCTAGGGAAAGGTCAGCCAGTTGCTTCACTGGAATGCCCGATGTTCCAATCATCGTGTACTATAATAAATGCGACGACTGCTATCTTAAGTATTATTAAATTGTTCTTACAACAGGATTTAATATCGGGTTTTGTGTAGCCTCAGATGCCTGCATATAAATTCCAGAGTTGTGGGTGAATGAGGTAATTGAAGCATGTAGAGTTGGTACTATTTTTAGCCGTGGTTAAAATTTTAATTTATTGCCTCATGATTTACCATTATTTTTCTTCGGAGTTACGAGATTTTGAATGAATAACTACCATATGTGATTTTTATATTACTTTTATTTTTGAAGTGTAAAGAAACAAATGATGATCTCTATGAAATTAATTTCACAACATCTTCTAAAAACATAAATAACTTTTTCTATTTCTCGAACAATAATTACAAAATGTCAACCTCAAAAGATTTTTTTCTCCATTGCACTACAATCATCCACAATCAATTGTATGAATCTCAAACGGGACACGCCTTTTAAAGAAGATTGCCGACCTATGAATAAGTGACCTCTGATCTCAGTGGATGCGCGCAGTACCGGTCCACGTCGACGTCATGTACCGTACGGTCACCTTATTTGGACTGAGCTATGTTGCGCTTATGGGTGCCTAGTACAATGTCAGTCGTCTCTCTAATAGTTTATCCCCTGTCTTTAGCTGTATATGCCCGAAATCCTTAGTGCCTATTGCAGATTTGTCTGCAAAATGAATGCCCCAAATCAATGCTCCGAAATAAGAACTGTGATATAGCAGGACATGCAAAAAATTGATATTTGGGGTATTTGCATAAAAAGGAAATCAACTTTAATGATTGAGGAAAATCTTTTAATATATTTTTTCGAATAAATGTAGGACAAGCTCATTAATTATGAACATGCGTAATGGAGGAATGTTAGAATGGAATTTTCATAAAAATTGCCTTTGAGGCATTATTATACAAAATGAGCTTTATTAAAACGTAGTTAATTAGTTAGGTAGGAAGTTAATTAGAACATAGCTATTAAATTTGTCGACATAAATACTTATACCACAATGGCCACTGAGTGAAATTTTCTAGAAAAAAAAAGTTTATTACTAAGATATAATTTTGTCCAATATAACCATAATAATGTCAGTTAATTTTAATGAGACACCGTAGGATTTAGATCACTGGCTATTGAGTCTTATTACGTATTCACTAAATAAGTAAAGTACGATCAAGTATAAAACGTGATAGTGGAGAAACCTGTACGTAAGAAGTCAGAGATATGGGTTTGATGATAAAAAAAGAAAGAAAATAATATTTATTTTACACATCACATAAGAAATAGCACAAAAAGGGAAAATAAAAATAATGTAACAAAAGTACGTGTACAAGATAACACAAGATATATAATTACAACAACTAGAAATATAACATAGTGTTGTATATGTCTCTCACGGCTAGGCCAAATACGTACTCAAACCAGCCTAACACCAGGCGTAGGCTTGGCAACAGATTTTCATCTGGGACCTGAGTGCTTGACGAATGCCAAGCAGAAACTCAGTAAGACACATGACTAATTATAAGCGGTACTTTATAAGTAAGAAATTATTATTTAGTTACAAAATACACCGAATATGTTATGAAAAGCTGTAATAAGTGCCTATTGCAAACAAGTAGATATAGATATATCAAAGGGCAAAATTAAATTCCGCTAAAATTTATTCTTAAATAAATATTTATTATGCCACCACTTTTGTAGGAAGTAGGTGACCTAGCTTTTTCACAGTTGACCGAGATTATGTGCCCACTAGCTCTTTTGTGGTTTTAAATTTAAAATGCTGGATAAGTAAGTGAAATGTAATCCGAAGTGAATTCGTGAAGTGATTCTGTGAGATTTAGAACTTTAAGAAATCTACATTACTTCGCAATTCATTCTTTATTGCTAATCGCAGTTAAAATATGCTCGCTAAAGTCATAATCGTACATAATGTTAGATCGTAAAATTAATGTCCCAAGTTATTTTCAGAAAGTCTATCATGTAATCAAATGTATGAAATTAAACATACCTTCTCCAATTTCGTGCGACTGAGAACAAAATTGTTATTATAAGACTACGCTTACTATGCGCGATGGTGTAAACGCTACATTAATTTCTTGCAAAATGCACCTTTCACAGCGCATTAACTTCAAGATGTAATCCAGTAAGTAACGATCTGTGTGATGTAAAATTTAATTTACTTTGCTTTAATATTATGTGAAACTACTTTCTTTATTAAATCAGTTTCAAATTTGCAAGAGGCCACTATTGATTCAAAGAATTAATCACAACACATCCAGGTAACAAATTTATAGAAATCTCTGAATCTAAGCGTGATTTATTTTTGATCACATAAACGCATTACTTAGGGAAATTCTTGTGATGGAGTTGGTAATTTAGAGAACAAAGACATCAGCAAACATAAAAGCCATCCGCGAATCAATGAGCCACGGAACAAAATACGTAAATGGTGTAAACAAACCATAAAACACAGAGGTGGAATTTGAAACGGGTGTGGGAATGATGGTGAGAGTGAAGCTTTCCAAAGATCAATTTTGGAAAACGAAATGTAAATGTAAGTGTCAACGGAACGGATTTGTCGGAGCGAGTCATAGATTCAAATCGAAGTCGGTAATAATTTGGATTGTCATGTGTTTACAAGACGATGACTCTGAAGTCTGAAACGGTACAGATTATGTAGATTTGTTGGAGAATTTTAGGGTTTTAAAAGGGATGAAGGCTAAAGACGCTTAGGAAGTACTTCAATTAGTATCTGATACTCAGATATTTATCGTCAAAAGTAAAAAAACTGTTCACATACATCAAGATGAAGGTACATTTTCGAATTCCCAGAAGCTCACATTAAATCTTTTCTGTCTTATGTATGTTCTTTTTCTTTTAATGTGCCTCATAAAACACCGAAAAAGATTGCCGCATCGCTTGAGGAGAAAATTCAATAGGATTTCTCTTTTATGTCATTATCAAATCTGTGTTTCCGTCGATTCAGCTTTTTCATTTCGGTAGCCATGAAAGACTTCTTACGATTTATTATTTCATCAAAGTGTTTTATTGCATTTGTATTCATGTATTCGCTTAAAGAAGCCAACGTTCTTAAGTTTTGGAATATTATTAAATGTTCTAGGTACCAGAGAAAAAAATATATAAAAATGACGAAATTTATTTGACAACTATAAGAAATCATAACGAAGTTCAGTTGAAAATCATTAGAATCCACAGTTAAATTTAAGCGATTCCCATAAAAACAGTTAAGTCTGCAATTTAATGCCTTTTCGAGTTCTGCAGCGCCATTAAACTCCTTGAAAATCCTATACCCAACTTTGATTGTATCTCATTAAACGAAAGAATAAGATGGAAGTCACGTAGTTTCATAAGCTTAATCGGAACAACAGTTATGAAACTTTCTTCCGCCTGCAACATCGATAGATTGAAATTAAATTCATGATTAATTTTTCTATATACTTGTGGGAAATTTCAGTCTTCTCACTGCTTGTAAAAATATTACATAATATTTAGCTTATACACAGCCTGACTCAACCAGGATAGTACTACCTTCTCACAGAAGATCGATGTACGTAGAGAGCCAGAAACCCAACCAAAAGAAGGGGCTTTTACCTCACTTTTCCCCCCACATTCTTTAAGGTTGGCATCGCAACGCACGAGCAATGACTTTGGTATCGCAAGCATCTATAAGCTATGCTAATTGTTCAACATCAGGCAAGCCGAATGCTTGTTTGCCGATTTTTTTGTATAAAAATGATGTTAGAATGCCAAAGAGGCCTCTTGCCTAAAGTCCTGTTTTTATTGTATAAGTTATTGTATGCAATTATGATGGTATAAGTTCAAAACTGAAACCTGCAACTTGCTTGCATGTCAACTTTTTCCCTTACAGCTATATGCAACTTCCACCTTGCATAATGGGAACAAGACCTTAGAAACGCGTTTTCTTAAGCAAGCATGGGGTAAAATTTGCAAACACACGACGATGAAGCGACGTATCGACCATTTCTTTCAAAAAGTATTAACTCATTTATCTAAATGTTAAGCCTATTCTAGGAGCCCATTGCAATTCCCAGTTATCTTTTTACATTCTCATCCGTAGCTCACAGAAAATGGGCTTGAGTGATTCCACATCTCTCGGGATTTTCAATTTAGAATTGATCGTAAGGAGAATGAGGAAAGGAAGATTGATATTTGGGATTTTTTCTCATCGGGGCCCATTTGCGTCGGAGGCCGCACAAGTGAGCGATCGCACGACTCTGTCCCGAGCTAATGATACCCGAGGCTTATCGGCTCGGGTGTCGCGCGTCATTTTTACGGATTCCACCGGATTTATGTAAATTTGTTTTGTCAGTGACCCACCTTGTTAAAGCCACGGAGTGAATACCCGCGTCAATATTGATACTTTTACCGGTGTCCTACGGATCGTTTTGATTGCTTTTGCATTTTATTTTATTAAATCTCAGTGGCATTTTTTATATTCCCTGTCTGTTTCTTTTTAATTATATTACTCTCTGCATCGTTTTAGATACTATATTAACTTCATATCTTAGAAGTAGGTAACGTAATAAGTCAGTGCTTCTTATTCTTTATCTATATAATATAATTCCGGTGTCGTGTGTTAGTAAATTATCTCCTCTCCTTAAATTTGAAACCGGTAGGTGGCGGTGTTGGCGACATCCAGAAAATACGCCAGCAAAGCTGTGGGCAAAATCAAATTATTTATATATAATAATATATTTAGATACATCAACAATCAGATTCCATACCTTATATAGACTTTTGTAATTGTGTAATTAACATATCCACACGTTTCTCACATGGTATGCGTACATATTTTACCACTACACACGCCGGTTTGACGTGTATAATGATATTAATATTCATCGCAGCTGCTGTTACCGGCTTTAGTTAGCTGGTACTTGTCAATGTAATTAAGGCGTTTCAGATGCCGCACAATAGTTAGGCCGCTCACGTTATAATTATGAAGATTTGAACTATTCGAAACGCGAACGCATCTCGATGTGACAGTGACGTCATAATACGTATTCAACGTACGTGACTCTGATTGGATCATACTGGTGGAGTATTAATAGTCACGTATCGCTTTGTATCGCACCTGATGGAATGGAACTATATACGTTCTGTATTAGGTATGTAATGTTCAAAAGATATACCCGGTCAAAGACCTTTAACAGTAGTTTTACGGACACCTTTATGTATCAAATAGAAGATTTATTTATATTCTAAACATGTTATGTTAATGTTACTGAGTGTGCACGTTATGGAAGTAATTGAAATAACTTTTAAATACTTCAAATTGCGCTCTGTTGGTTAATTACGTACATATTATATTATTCTAATTAAAATTCCGATCCAAGCGTTATTTTGTTCATATTTCAAATACGAATATTGAATTTTACTTGTAATTGCTTGATGCACGAAACTGTATTTTATTTTTTTATTTTTTATTGCGCTCATTAAAATAAGGTACCTACAATATTTATTAGTATTTAACATAGCTCAGTAGAAGGTCAATAATCCATTCTAATAATAATTCTCATTCCATTACGAATATTACGATGGTACCAGTAAATAATAATAAAAAAAAAAAATTGCCCTTTTGACGTCCCACTCCTGGGCACGGGCCTCCCCTCAACACGAGGGGGATTCAGGCCATAATCCACCACGCTGGCCTAGTGCGGCTTGGCGGATTTCACATGTCTTTCGAAAATTGGTTAAATCTTCTAAGACATGCAGGTTTCCTCACGATGTTTTCCTTCACCGTAAGCAAGTGATAATCATATAAAAATTATGATTCGCACATAGATTTCGAAAAATCCAGAGGTTCGAGCCGGGGTTTGAACCCGAGACCTGGTAGCCCGCAAGACGCGTGCTTAACCAATCGGCTATCACTGCTTCCCAATCGGCTATCACTGCTTCTATCGGGTACCAGTAAATTGTAATATCATAGTACATCCCCTATCCGATATACTCGAGGGACTAAGACATCAGATAAGGACTTTAGCATTGATTCCGACGTGATTGATGTCTGCCAAGCTCAGACGGACCGGGTAATCTGATCCGATTCGGAATAGGTACGTATCTGTCGCGATTGCACGTCACTAATCCAATTGATTGCATTATAATGTCCTGTGGGTACATGATTCAGTTAATCCAATACCGGTATATAGATACGTATGATGCATGTCCAGCAATAATGTAAAAAAACAGGGCCGTCTAAAGACGCCCGAAAGAAGCGAAACTTTATAGTATAAAGTAAGCGTTTTTAAACTGCCACTTTGTATACCTATAGAGGTATATGTCGTGTAACGCTACTGACGCTTAGCACAGATAGAGTGGCCGCGCGGCGAGAGCCCAGATCGTATAGAAGCTTCGCTTTAAAAATACAATAATAAAAAACGAATATGTAATGTACCTAACATTTTAAAATATTGTTTAAATCAAGATGGATGACACCGAGATTAAGTTTTTATTTTAATGTCATTTATTTACAATGTAATTAAAAAAATGGTAATATAGTGTATAAAGTCATCGCTAATGACCTCGATGTTAATACGCTACGTAAAATAAATAAAAAATATAAGCATGTAAGTTAATAAGTATTAAAAATAAAAATCGAATGTTAGAAGATATTCAGTAAATATTCGGAACCTGCCAGTGCCAACTGGACAATGTGCATCCAAATTCAAATTAGTACAAAAACATGAGCAAATGTTTCGTACAATTTTTTTTTTAACTTTTTTAACCGAACCAAGTGCTGGCCGATTGTAATTCGAGCAGGCACATTATCACGGGCAGTGGGCGTGAATGGACAGATAAACACGTCCCTGCCACGGTTTGTTAAACAAATCTGCGTTTTTTATTTGTTTTATTGTTCTCTCTTTCGCGTTTACTATTCAGATGCTCTCTTGTTTGAATGAAAGTGAGCGCGAGCTTTTATCATGAGTCGATCATGGAATTAAGGAGTTGACGTATTGAATTTAACTTCTATATTCTTTCTTAGTATAGATTCTTACACCGCAGACAACGAGAAGCGATACAAAGTGGTTATAATGATGTTTGAGTTGAAGTCAGTCACCGCCGCCGGGTTCGTCAACATTCCGGCAGCCATTTTATAAATTTGTACTTAATTCTGTGTCGGATTGTTCAAAACAACTTGTTTAATAGCATTAATATTCCAATCCGATCAGGTTATATGTGAAATGACAATTTGATTTTGACTTTGACATTCTCGTATCGCTTACCGTTTATTTATTTTTTTCCAATAATGCAGATTTTTTAAAGATTATCTTGTAAATCACGTTCTAATAAAAAACTTTTTTGTTCACAGGTAAGAAACGAAACTCAATAAGGAATCGTTAAGCGCAACAAAGTAAGGTGGAGCCACGATGGAAACCACTGGATTTGCATACGAACTCTGACATAGAGACTGAAATTACAGAGAAACTTGGAAGCTTTCCAATACTTATTCGACAAAGCTGAATCCTTGAACTGTGAAGCGGTTCGATTTTCAATTGAAATATTGAAGAAGGTGAACTGATGGCATAGATTAAATATACCAGATGACGTATTTCCAAGTCGCCGCATTTTTATTGACGTAGGATTGACGTAAGTACTTGATAGGACCTACTATGCATAGGCCTAAACACCCTTTGCGGTGCAATCAAATTTTCAATCTAGAAAGAAATGCTATTCCAGATCAAATTTAATTGGAACTAAAAAAATTGTTCACATAATAGACACTATGGTTATGGTTCCCGCTCACAGTATCTTCTAAGTCGTTACGCGACAGAGCGATCGTGGTCGTTATGTATTGTTTTCCGGGGCTGATGTTGCTCGCCTCACGATGTCTCGCCAACTGTCCCTACTGGACGTCATCCTGGTGCAAGGGACCCCCAATGGCAGATTTAATCTGATCGGTCCATCGCATGGGTGACCTTTCACGTGGTCTGGTGCCTTCCACTCGGCCCTGTACACCTTACCGTTATATGGAGTCGTTTTCTTGCCTTAAGACGTGTCCAAAGAACTTAAGAATGCGAGCCTGTACTAACGTGGATAAACGCTGCTTGATACCGAGCTCTTCGAGTATGGATGTTTTGATGCGAAACTCGATCACAGTATAATATATAATTAATTTTAGCCTTTTTGTCGTCCCACTCCTGTGCACGGGCCTCCCCTCAACACCAGGGGGATTCAGGCCATAATCCACCACGCTGGCCCAGTGCGGGTTGGCGGATTTCACATGTCTTTCGAAAATTAGTTAAATCTTCTAAGACATGCAGGTTTCATCACGATGTTTTCCTTCACCGTAAGCAAGTGATAATCATATAGAAATTATGATTCGCACATAGATTTCGAAAAATCCAGAGGTTCAAGCCGGGGTTTGAACCCGAGACCTGGTAGCCCGCAAGACGCGTGCTTAACCAATCGGCTATCACTGCTATCCACCAATCGGCTATCACTGCTATCCCACCCCCCCATCCCCCATCCCCCGCATCCCCCGATCACAGTATATACCTAAATTATATTCTATTTGCTCTACCACCGCGGTACCAACTCTGTATGAACTTAACAATACAACTTACTATCTCGATTAACATATCTCGATGTTTCGATTCCTATGGATTGCATAGATCTCATCTCAATTTTGGACTATATATTCTTGGAAATAAGTGTCAGATTAGCATGAAGAAAAAACAAGTATATGTACATACACATTTTAATGCAATTGATATTTCACCTTTAATTTTATGTTGGTACCTAATATTTTTGTTTAAATCTGGAACCCAAATGGCAATTAGTGATGTACTTACTTCGGTAATAATTTATCGAACCGCAATTTATGAGATGTTTGACACGAATACGAAATCCGTCGTCGAAGCGGCACGTTAAAAGATTTACGAGGGAACAAGTTTGAGGGCGTTAATTTTACTGGAGGACCGATTATCTTAACAAGTTGCCGGCGTAGATAACTCCTGTAACCTTCCGATTTCGCTTGATCTTCGATTTTTATAGTCGTAAAATTGATATAATTTTCCCAATCGGCTACTTTCAATTTCATGTTTTATTTGTACTTAATACGCTGTCCATTTTAAACTTTATCTTTCATTAACTTATGGAAAATCAAAACCTAGAATGCCTTTATAGATAGGTTAGTTCCATTATATACATAGATAGGGGCTGTTTTAAAATTTTATGCCGATCGCGTTCCATGTCACATCGTCCACGTGCCATTATGAAATGACTCGTCTGTATGAAAATGAAATTAATATGTATATAGGTAGTCTCAGAGCCGTAAGCTAATATTAATCCTTTCTGAAACAAATGTACCAATTCTGACAACGGGGCTTTGCCTTTCTCATGGCTATGTGGGCCGACATGGCAGAGGGCATGCGGTCGCACTGACCCGCTGGCCTGTAAGGGTCGGCAATAACACGCTTGGTGTTATAGGAGTGCTTTAAACATTAACTATCTCTGGTGTAATAGGAGTGTTTCAAATTCAAATCGTTTATTTCGTTAAGGCCTACGGGGGCACTTACAAATTGTCAATTTTACATTTTTTTTCTTTTATCTACTTACAACCGGATCGGAACGCGACCTCGACTGAGAAGATCCGGCGGTTTTGAATACTATCTCAAATCTAAACACAATTTATTTTACGCATCATCCTAGAAAACTTCGGTTATGATTTAATTTATAGTACTCGGAATTTGTTAGGCCAAAAAAAATTATTCTTTGTGTTTTTATTCTTCTAAGTTAAATTCATAATCGTAAAAAAATATGTGATATAATTTTATAATCTTTGCACATAGGTCGGAATACTAGTCGTACTTTAGTCCCAAGAACGCCGAATCGTACCCGATTGTACCCAACTGCACCCAGTTGTACACAAGTTGAGATCGTACAATAGCGCAAGCCCGACTTACATTTGATTGATGTTTTATTTATTTTATCAGTAGCGCTAAAAAAATACTAAAGGGAAATACAACATATTATTTTGGGAATGACAGTCTTGCAAACATGTTGTGAAAATAAACGAATTGATTGTGACTAAGCACAATTCGTTGAAAACAACAATGAACACAATCGGACTTCTATTATTACATCATATTATCTGAAATGTGAGTAATATACACAACCGTTGTTCGTAGAAAGTCGGCTGTTGATTTAATTAGTCGTAATTTACCGGTTTTAAAATTGTTAATAAAAAAATATTAATTTTTTTAGTAATTTATCTAAGGGGTTTTATATATATTATTTCGTGTTACCATGAGACGCTATTGATTTGGTGGCCTTAATTTTATGAAGTAAACTGTCTTCGCGATTATTCGCTCCCGTCTTGTTGACGTTACGTGTCATCCCTGAAATTAGTGATTTTGTAGGTACCATACCAACACTTACACTGATATTCTGCTATGAGGGAGCTCGGTGTACATCATACATTGCGACCGATAGACAACACCTTCGTCAAATATTTGAACCAACAAAAACATGATTAACTGGTTAATGTTTGCAGTGAGCTAGCTGCTTTGTAAACTTTCTAGTTTCTAAGACAACCTTAACCCAGCTTTTCCCCGAGACTCGTCGACAGTCAAACCTCAAGTGTTTCGCTGGACACCATTGTCAATCCTGGCCACAAACTAATAAGCTATAGACGCCGCATAGCCTGGCACCCTCGCTCGCCTAACTATGCGTTGCCACTGCATGTGTATAGCACCTGACATATTGGCCATTTAAAGGACCTTTGACGGACCAATCACAATACACCGTCTTCCTCGATATCCTGCAAATTTTTGACGATTGCATACAATAGTGGGCGTAAGCGTTGATTTGTCTTATTGGTCTACGACCCCGGCTTGCAATAGGAACAGGAAGCAATGGGAAAGTGTGGTGGACCCAGTCATAGACATTGCTATTATATTCCGATGCATTAGGGTGCTAATAAATACCATCAGAAACACAGTTCCTGCCACATTTCCCCGAGGCGTTTGGCCTGTGCGTTGCCAAATGGCATAATAATGCTATTTGGTAAGGAAAATGCCATTCGGCATTATCGATATGTGCCAATTGACGTACAAGTTATGTGCTTCGTGGCAACTGCAACCGTGGTCATGTAGTATGTTAATTGTATTATCCTACTAATATTATAAATGTGAAAGTTTGTGAGTGTGGATGTATGTATGTATGTTTGTTACTCCTTGACACAAAAACTACTGAACGGATTTGGATGAAATTTGGAACACATATAGTTTATAACCGGGATTAACATATAGGATACTTTTTATCCCGATAATCCCGAAATTTTTGTTACGTTAAATACTACGCGGACGAAGTCCGTGGGCACAGCTAGTAATCAATATAATTGCACTAAATGTTTCTGATGGTGGCGAAAAACTAAGAACAGTAACATACATGCAAACAATTGTTAAATAGATTTAACATTCTAACTCGTGGTATATGAACTAGAAATTCTAATGTTAGTAGTAAGCAGTGTTGGCAAGATAGTACAGCGTTGCTTTTGAAACAAGAAGTGCAGGTTTAAACCCCGTCTCGCACCTCTGGGATTTATGGATCTCATGCGCGAACCATTTGTTGAACGGTGAAGGAAAACATCGTGAGGAAACCTGCATGTCCGAAAATACCTAATCAGTTCTCGAGTAGTCTAAGACGTGTGTAGTTCGCCAACCCATCGTCAGGGTAGACTATGGCCTAAACCACTTGCGAATTGAGCGATATCCAATAGCGGGACATTATTCATATGATATACACATAAGTAGAGTACATGATGATGTTAAAAATATAATAAAATATAGTAATAATATCCTCTTCGCTGATGCTCACAAGTTTCCATAACTTGATCGTTCGCTGGCCATCACAAACGGTCTCGCCTTAAGAATTTACGAGTGTACATTAAAAGCTTTTAATATTTTTTTACGAGCTGCAGCATCGTCTATACTTGTGAGATGAGCCTCGAGTTTATAACCTCTTGGGATCCCCTAGTGAATTATTTAAATGACTGTTATTTATGTGTACTTCACAAACATCCCCATAGCTGCATTTAAAAAATATAAATATAAAAAAAAAAACTTTTTTCCTTTAATATATGATGAAGATAACAAGAGCGATCTATCATCGAAATTATATATGAACGTACAATTATAGGTAGGTACTACAATAAATCGAAATTGATCTCTTAACGAGAGGAGAGGTATTGCCTCAGGCAATAAATCATAAGTAACGAATGTAATTGGTGATAATTAATAGCATACGGCTTTCGGAAGCTTCGCGTATGATAATAATACGTATAGAGCATGGTGCGTGGGTTAGGGATTTGTACCTAGACACGTTACAATCATTCTGATGTTCAAGTCATTAGATATAACTGGACTTTTGTATAGCTGCCATGCGATTACATTTTCAGTTTGACCAATAAGTAACTATAAACAATAGGAAAGGATGGGCTATATTGCAATATAGCCCATACTTTCCTATTGTTTATAGTTACTAAGGTAAGATGCGATTTCACGTAATAAATAATAGCATGTAGTTAACGTTCTTTAAGTAATCGGAAGGGAGATATTTAGCTCCTATTAAACTCGTAATTTTGTCCCTGAAATGTAACTAGTTATGAATTAATTTTAAAATTACCAGCTTTAATACTTTGTTTCCACAGACTGTGGTCATGACCTATTTCGGATCTTAATTTCAAGCACAATTGGTAGTTATATTGTGAGATGCTATCGATTTATCGATTATTTTTTTATTTAGCTATCGATTTCAATCCTGGTAACCCTGCATTCACCAGATAAAGACATCCGGAACTACCCATCTCAACATAACCGAATTCGAAAGTAATTACGCCACAATGACAGATGGCGGAACAATTAACAGTGATTCACGCGCATGCGCT
Source organism: Notodonta ziczac (assembly GCA_918843915.1). Lineage (NCBI taxonomy): Eukaryota > Metazoa > Arthropoda > Insecta > Lepidoptera > Notodontidae > Notodonta > Notodonta ziczac. Next base: position 8,873,597 of record OU974050.1, on the reverse strand, counting down.
CCCACGCCTAGATATTGTAATGTGGATGCTGTTAAGTAACCGCATTCTATGTGTTCACTTGTATCGAGTAAGGTGTACGATTCAATGGTGAGCTGAAGACAGGTGGGCCAGCTAGCTACTGTTCTGAACAAAGTCCATTGTACGGTACCCATAGTATAAGCGTTGCTTAGTTTGGGACCATACAGTTGGAGTGTCGGTCTAGCGATATTTATTTATTACTAGCTGTGCCTGCGACTTCGTCCGCATGGAATAGTGTCTTTGGGTAGCATTTTTAATATAGCTCTCATATTTTGTCTCTTATCGCAAACTTAAAAAACATTCACATTAACCTAACATATTTCCATACAACTTTTCATCCCCCCCCCCCCCCTTTCAAACCCTTACAACCCTTTTTTCGCATTAAAAAGTTGTAGTAGCGTATGTCTCAGGCTCTATACTATCTGTGTACCAAATTTCATTTAAATCGGTTCAGTAGTTTTGGCATGTAAGCGCGACAAACAGACAGAGTTACTTTCACATTTATAATATTAGTGAGGATTTATTGACTATCTATTTATCATGTCATAATATCTTATCTGCCATCAGTGATTTCGCAGAACATGTATAAACATTTACCTTTCTTGTATTGAGCATAAAAAAATATTAAAATTAAATTAATATTGCAAGAATCTAAGTATGTGCAACACACCCAATGCACCTGTAACCGATGGAGCGTGGAGGCTTCATTCGTGGAGCCGCATCGCATTCTTGCGTGTTCGCGACCATGTCGCGACCTCATACGACTGTTGCACAATTAACCGACGCAACCGATTGTATTAATTGTCGTTACATCACACTTTTTTATTGGTTATTGGCAAATATTGGAATGCGCTGGGATTAGTGTTGAATATTGTAAATGGTCCCGTTGCTCGGAAAATAATTTCAGTAACTGGATACTTTTATTTTATATAGGTATTATTTTTTTGAGAATATAATCGCTTATAGGTCTCTTTCTTCAGCTTTTTTTATCCACAAAAGCTGCCATGAAATCCGATCTGAATTAAAATGTTTTTTTTTTAGAATTTTACTGGGATTACCCTGATTATCGATATTTATACGACTAATTTGCCATTTGTCTTTCAAGACTGAAGTATTGGAACAGCCGGTTATTTGAGAGTTACACCATTTGTCTTATTATATTCTTTCAATTATACATTATTATATTAAACCATGTATGGATAAGAAAAAGATAAACATTAGCTTCTTGACAAATTTCCGCATCACGTACAATGTAAATGTTTTGGCATATTCACTTATATTTTGTAATATCTATGGTCTGTTGTATTTGAAATTGTCTCATTTTATTTCCTCATATAATACATATATAAATGCTATTTATAGTCATCGACCCCATCTCTGCTAATAATCTTATACATAACTAGCTGAGCCCGCGACTTTGTCCGCATGGAGTTTAACTAAACAAACTTTCATCCCCTATTTTATCCCCTTGGGGGTAGAATTAATCAAAATCCTTTCTTAGCGGATTCATACGTCATAACATCAACCTGCATGCCAAATTTCAGTCCGATCCGTCCAGTGGTTTGGGCTGTGCGTTGATAGATCACTATGTCAGTCAGCCTTTGAGTTATATATATTAAGAAGATATAAAAAAATATCTCCATTTCCATCGCATCACGCGTGAACGGATGGAAATATTTCGCTAATTCTTTTTTTTTTGTTTTTATTATTGTATTGTAAGTTCTTGTGAAATAAATAATTAAGAAAGTTGACCGGATTCAATATTCAAATTTAGGCAGTACAACGTTTGTCGGGTCAGCTACTAATATTATATTTGAAAGTGTGTGTTGTTTGTGAGTTTGACAGAAAAGCATTTGGTAGCATTCTACCACATTATGGTCAGGAATAACATTATAGGTTACTATTTATCCTCGAACACTGCGCGAGTCCATGGTTATGGCTATCCCAATGCGTGTTCTGTTTTAGGCCATTACTTCACGGAATTTCAAACAAAAGGGTTGGCAAATATAATAATTCGTATTTGTTTATACAACAGGTAATAAGCGTACATCGCACTCGTGTATTTGGTTGTACCTCGCAATTTAAAGCCATACATTATGTGTGTATAAAGGTATAATATGTACGTATGAAGCATTGTCCCGCTAATGGAATTGCCGTGCGCAGTGTGCTATGTTATTGTCCAAGAATTTAGTAGGTCAAGGAGCGGACGCAACGGCCTAACCATCTCTAGACGGTGCCATTATGAATATCAGCTTATTACAAAAATGTATATATTTAAGGTAATCGCTTTTTAAGGTTTTTTAAGGATTTTTAAGTATTGTTCGAGTTCAAGTTGAGCACCACTGAGCTCACCGGCAATCGGAAATTTTATAAATTGGCAGCTCATGTTGTGTCGAAAACTGTAATGTTAATTAAAAATAAATAAAGGAAGAAAGTTCAAACAATTAATTAATTAAAAAATCTATTCATTGTCATATCGCTTTCGGTGACCATGGTATATTACAAGAGCTAGCACGAGGTTGATTTATGAAAACGGCTAGTAGTTCCTGATACGGTCGGCAGATTGTAAGTCGAAACAATGAATAATGTGTTTGTCACCAATAGAAGCAAAAAAAGCTCACTATTCTTAAAAGGTGTTATATCCAGAAAGTATTTGAAAAAAAAAACATCCATACTACTAATTCCCGCTTGTTTATCTATCCTATTTAAAAGGTCCGTTTTAAAAACCCCTTGCTACTTCATCTTATCAGTAACGTAAACCCCGTAGGTAAGTGATAATTTGTGACTCACGATAAAAGCTTCCAATCCGTCGCTTGTACTTATCTAACCAGACATAACACAACCGTGACGTCACTCTGCTGCTACGATCTCGCAATGTGCAATAACCAAATACCAAAATGTTTATTCAAAGTTTTGACACGTCGACAAGACACCGTTTCACGGAAACAGTAGCTTATTACTTACCTTAGTTTTGACGAAAACTTGAAAGCAATATTTAGACAAATAATTCAACTGTATGAGATAACTTTGAAACTTTAAGTGGCTAATTAATTTTCTGTTAAGTATTTGATGAAGGAAATGTTTAGTCAAGGATTTGGAGTTACAAAGGTGGAACATAGACACAGATTCGCAATCTTGTATGACAGCTTCATAGAAACGAGGTAAACGCCGTTCATTTGTTACCACATTCAAAACTAAAATTTCACAAGTCATAAGCGCCGGAGACGACATGGCGGTTCGCCTTGACTGTCGCTCGATGTAGGCGCTGTTGCGGTTGTAAACATAATTATTATACATTATACATGACATTGGCTTCTGCGTTGGATACAAGATTGCGTAAATTTTTTACGATTACTATGAATGTTTTTTTTATTGAGAATGTTAAAAACATTAGGACAAAAGCAAGTATACTGATAACAATTTAGCCCTTTTGACGTCCCACTCCTGGGCACGGGCCTCCCCTCACTAAGAGGGGGATTCAGGCGGTAATCCACCACGCTGGCCCAGTGCCAGTTGGTTACAGTTTATAAGACATGCAGGGTCCTCACGATGTTTTACTTTACCGTAAGCAAGTGATAATCATATTATAGAAATTATTATAAAATATGAACCAAGAGGATATTTTTGGTTGTAAGAAATTAAGTTGCAAACTTGATTTCTTACAACAACAACGTATTGGTTCCGGACCTCTGTCGATAATCCACCCTAGAAAACATAGTACTAAATTCAATAAAAAATAAAATGGTACCTAGGAAACAGAATGAAGTCAGCATTAGTAAGTGGCGTAGTGGACAGTGGTCACCCGGCAATATCGGCCGGACGGAGCCGGTGCACTTCCGTAACCAAATTGCGACGGTTGGCCAGAGATGTGACGTCAAAATTTCGGGACAGCTAGCCCCAGGGGCGTGCCGGGACCTCACTGATGTTGAATGTGACACGCAACCTTTAGAAATTACAAATGATGCAATTTTGTCTGAAAATGTAAGGGTACTTACTTCAAAAAGGTAGCCACATATTGTTATGATTTTAAAAATATTTTGAAACACAAAATAATTAATGTTGTTTTTTATATTGTATGCCTTAAACAAACTGCAGATAATTCAGTTACATCATTCCAAATCTTAAGACAATAATATTATAATTATTATAGGAACAGCTTTTTTAAAAACGATTACAATTTTATTAAACGTCGTACTCGTTATTTTCCCAGCCATCTTAACTTGAATGCTCACAGAGAAGACTCTTCAAACTGCAATAATAACGTTTCATAACAAACAAGTCCTTTAAAGCTCGGTGACTCGGAGATTCTCTGATGTGCTCTTTCCGTGCAAACTGCTGAAGTGAAATTTTCTTTTATTGGTCACTTGGACAATACTGAAACGTGTCATTTAAGCAACGACAAAATTTATCAAGTTATTAATGAGAGCGTTGAAACTATGCCAGAACCCAGTGATAGCAATTAAGAGAAATAGTATGCAGTTACGGTAGTCATTTGCAGTAGAATTTATATTTTGAATCGATTCTATAACAACCTACGTTGTGAGGAATTGGGGTAATAATCTGTATTTTATTTTTATTGCGAGTACTTTTTGTACAAGGCACAGACTGGCAATTTTAGATAGACTATAACATTCAGGCTACCGTACTGACATAAATCGTATCGCGGTTTGAAGAGACGTAACCTAAACTAGGCTAACGTCATTTATCGACTTTTTGATCGATTCTCATTACTCTGATCTCGTTTCTACAACTCTTTTTTCACAGCTACAAACACCACACGTGGAGCTAGTAAAATAAAAACATAAACACTAGCCACCGTAAAGTCTGCGTCAGGAATCTAGTTGGATTGTGAACGGTCGGTCGTAAACGGGTGTCATCTCATCACGGGTCGGGTGGACTTGGCTATGGCGTTGATACCTACGTTATTCCGTTTAGCATAATAGCATCAGTGTTGCTGTTGCGATATAGAAACAACGTGGTCCTCTTTTGAATGAAATTGTCGGCATGCAGTTTGGATTGCAGATTTTAAAAGGTTTTGGAAATGCAATTTTGTCTGGTGATGTTAGTATGGTTTCATTAATACTTCTAAAATACACTCAATAATTATTTATGAATCTTAATTATGTTTATTATTACCAATGCATGCCAATTAATTTATTTAATTATTTTTGGTCTCTGCGATACAGGCCCAGAACCTAGTGAAAAGGCCGCTGCAAAAGGATAATTAACTTTTATTTATAAAAGGATTTATTATTATTATATTATTTCAAGAAATAAAACATTTACGAATGAAAAAATGGTGCCATATATGCTGCCATTCAAAATTAAGAATTGTTTGTCTATATGGAGGTAGATTTAATTATTTCAAACAAAGCATATCGTCCACTCTTATCGATACGATCACTGCACTGCATTATTATTTGGCGTTTTTTATTCACGCTAGGTATGCTGATCAGGTGCGGCCCGACTTTTTCTAACTACTTTTGCACCTTCATGTTTAGATATTGGCGATTTTGCATACCCACCCGCCCACGTGCGCCGATCATCCAAACGGTTTCTCGTAAATATTTATATTCATACCGTGCCGAAAAAAGTTTCTTACGTAGGTACCTACCTATCCAATGATTTTGTTTTTCTCGGTAAGAATGAAAAGCAGAAACTATGTACCTATAGGTATTTCAATTATTATGACTCATGGTATGCGTCAATGTGTATTCAAAAGTATTTTGCTTGAACTTACGCATTCTGTGCTGTTCCTCGTGTTCATTTTACTTTTATACACTTTTAACGTCATGGTTATAACCTCCACAGTATTTACCTACTTGTCTTTCTCTATGAATTCATTATGCACGTGAAGGAAAAACTTTCTAACGTTTAATACGAAAAATGCGCGGACGGAGAAGCAAATTTGGCACACTTGTAGTTTGTATAGAGGAGTGCAGAATGCAATTTTTTTATATTATAATACTTAGAAGTACATTAAAATTAATAAATTAAACATTACACATACTACCATGAATTGACACACACACATTTGTAATCTTCACACCGACTGACTGTCTGACTACCAACAGTTTTTGGAGGACGGGACTTCCATAGTGCATTCTGCGTGCCAGTATCAAAATAGTCTTTGACGATAAAATCTTAATGACGTTTAAAATTAAAATTTGAATTAATTATGGTCGAATTTGACCATTACAACGGGAATACTAGCAAGAGTTATTATGGTTACTTTGCATTCAATTAGGACGGACGCACTTTCATTCGCATTTAGAAGTAGTTGTGAAAAGATTTTCACGCGCGTGCCGTTCGTGACGTCAATTTGTTTGCTTTTTCGTTATAATATATGAACTCTCCAAACATTGTTTACTCTGCGACCTGTGTTGAATCCACAGTGTCGTTTCGTGTGAGTACGTCCATATATTCTGGTTGTTATCGCCGCCGTGTAAGAGGAGAAGGGATTACATTTCATTTTGTTCTAGCTCGACTCCCTTCGTCGTTATCTGCTCCCACAAATTCGTGCACGCTTTCGGGTTTGTTATGGTGTTTTATCATCTGCTATATCTTCGGCGTAGAATCAAAAGTTTATTGCTTTGTTTATGCAAAATAATTACAAACAGTACTTTAATCTAGCTAAAGTACCTCCTAGAAATCCTACTAATATTATAAATGTGAAAGTTTGTGAGTGTGGATGTATGTATGTATGTTTGTTACTCCTTCACGCAAAAACTACTGAACCGAAATTTGGAACACAGATAGTTTATAACCGGGATTAACATATAGGATACTTTTATCCCGATAATCCCGAAATTTTTGTTACGTTAAATACTACGCGGACGAAGTCGGGGGGCACAGCTAGTGACTATATATTTTTGTTTTAAATATTCTTAATCGTGTTTTCCTCCCTCTGTGCCACTCCCATTAAAGTCGGCATCACGCGAGGATTGCCTTCAGTATTACAAGCACCTATACGAGCTACGATAACTACTTAACTACAGGCATGACGTACGCTTGTTTTCCGACATTCTTGCATTAAAAAGTACAGATATATAATTATTTGTAGAGGAATAAATATTAATTAAATTTCATTTTTAACAATACGTAGACAGTTTATCGTTGTATTATTATTGTGATTAAAATTAAAAATACACTTATAATTTCATCACATAACAACATGTAGGTAATACCTATTAAATGTGTGTGTACCAATTTGTGAAATGCAAATATTGGAAATAATTTTAATACAAAGTTGAAAACCGTAAAGCGATTATTATAATTACTCCATCTTATATTTCCTTCAGGAATCTGACTTGAATTTGAGTAAGTAGATATACTTAAATTTGAGACATTAATACTGGCAGTTAATTGGCCATTAATTAAGGCAAAACGGTTTACCTGGAAGTATTTGGAGAGCAGTAATTAGGCGAGTAAATATGCTTAGTTTACAACAAATGCCGGGCGGGAAATACGAGGCTGGGATTAAACTGCTTTAGGGATTATCTGTACACGTGGTAGCTAGGAAACTACTTAAAATTATTATTTTGGGTTGTATTTTCTTCCTTATCGTTTGTAAAGTCACCTCTCAGGAAACATTGCCAGCATAAACTGAGCTGTGTTTATCACGGACACCTAAAGTAAATAGAGCTTAGATTATGCTGGATATGCTCCCTGAGATATGCAGCTGACCGAACTACTGAATTTCAGGCTGTACATGGCACAAACACGGTCGTGTCCTTCTACTTTATACAAAAACAGTTTTTTTTTAAATTTGTTGGATTGTCAGGTCTGAAATTATCCTGTTGAAAATTAATATCAAGTATCATGGTCACATAACCGAATTGTTGAAAATATTGCTACTCGTATTTTACATGCTTCTGCCAATGAAATAAAGGAGACGATAAAATAAAATGTCGGTGAGTGACGCTCACCAATCATCAATAATTCCGCCAGAAGTGCCGATAAAAGTTGAATGTGAAGTTCGATTAAAATTTCATGCCTCATTTGTATTGTGTGTGGCTGTTTTTTGGTAATCGGTAAGTGAGAATGAAAAGGTTAATAGTTTAAAATGAAAACTCTATTATAAGTAGAATAAAGACGATATACTAGTGGTAAGACAAATATATATACCATAATGAAGTTGAATATTCCAACTAGGTCTGACTTTACACTCTGCCAAAGAATATAAAATATACTCTACTATGTGATTGTATTATAACTTCGGTATACAAGTATACCAGTGATAGCCGATTGGTTAAGCACGCGTCTTGCGGGCTACCAGGTCTCGGGTTCAAACCCCGGCTCGAACCTCTGGATTTTTCGTAATCTATGTGCGAATCATAATTTCTATATGATTATCACTTGCTTACGGTGAAGGAAAACATCGTGATGAAACCTGCATGTCTTAGAAGATTTAACCATTTTTCGAAAGACATGTGAAATCCGCCAAGCCGCACTGGGTCATCGTGGTGGATTATGGCCTGAATCCCCCTCGTGTTGAGGGGAGGCCCGTGCCCAGGAGTGGGACGTCAAAAGGGCTAAAATTCATTATATTATATTATATATACATGTATGCCTATGATTTCTCTACGCTGTATAAACATCCCACGAACAGCCAACTCGCAGCAATTTTTTTGACAATCTCAACTTTCCAGACTTATTCATATATCGTTGAAGTTAATATCACTGTCATTAATATTATTAGTCTGACAAATTAAATACGTACACGTTTAGAAACCATTATTACTGAACCATGTACCTACCTACCGAAATTAGATAATGTAACAGCCTCCTCGAGTAATGATAAAACTTTGGTCTTTATTTTATATTTAATACCGGCATAATAATTATCTTTAGGTTGAATCAGCTTCGGAGAGAGCGGTTTTAAAATTATCATAAATAGTTATGTGAAATTACCATAATAACGGAGTTATAATGGAAGAACTTACGGGTTTTACTGTAAGAGGAGTTCTAATTTGGTTGCAGTGTGTTTTAAATCTAAATATATATAACTCAAAGGTGACTGACTGACATAGTGATCTATCAACGCACAGCCCAAACCACTGGACGGATCGGGCTGAAATTTGGCATGCAGGTAGATGTTATGACGTAGGCATCCGCTAAGAAAGGATTTTGATTAATTCTACCCCCAAGGGGATAAAATAGGGGATGAATAATCCCGAAAGTTTTGTTAAATTAAATTACACGCGGATAAAGTCGCGGGCACAGCTAGTAACGATATAAAGTCTTAATTGTTAGAGACAGGTCAGCTCTTGAATTAAAGAGCGGTGGTAAAGTCAAGCTCGACCAATTTTCCCAACGTAGGCAAGTCAATGTCACTTATCATAGAAACGTAATATGTCTCACGTATATACACATCGTGCAGAACCTGTGCCATCACTTTGGCACCCGACAAGCCCGCTGAGTTTCTTGCCGGATCTTCTCAGTCGAGGTCGCGTTCCGATCCGGTGGTAGATTTACCCTCGCCACCTCTCCTGGCAGCGGCCCAAGCCGAGGTCGTGTCCCTTGTGGCGCCCTTGAGCTAGCTGCTAGCTGCCCCCCTGCCCCTCTGGCTGGAGCGCACTTGCGCTCGCCCGGGTGAAGTTGTTATGGCCACTCTGGCCAACAACATATAGTCGATTCAAAAAGAAAAAAAATGTGCCATCACTAGTCGAGCCGCAGGGCAGGGCAGACACACGTCTGAGTTGCTATGTCTTGCACGCAGCGTACGCAGTTCTGTGCTTGTACATAGGTATGTTATAAAATCTGCCTCGCTCTATCCTGCGCGAACGCATACCTAGTAGCACATTTTGTAACCTACGAAGTACCATTAGAATGCAACTCAAGCGACTAACTTAAGACCTCAAACTATTTTCTGTTTAACAACAAATAAGACTGACATTCAAGATGACCGTCCACCCCCATAACTTAATATTACAAAAGTACAAATTATCCCGAGAGCGAGATTGCACGCGAATAAAAAATGTTAGAACACAAATGCCACCATAAACACTGGTTCTTGGCACCGTATTCCGGCCAGCTTGGAACATTTCGCACTTAGTTGTGGCTAAAGGAAAATGGGGCAGCGCATTTTCTACGTAGGAGAGCGGTCAGCGTCGTATTGCGTACCTTAGACTAGATTTATTTCATGTGCGCTTAATATAAAATAAATAACGCCAGGCTAATGCACCAACTGTATGGTCCCAAACTATAATAGCGTGTACTATGGCTGCCGTACAGTGCACTGGGGTAGACACCCAGAACAGGGAAAATTACGAAAAAATTATTTCCGTAATTTTCTCCGACGGGAGTCGAACCCGCAACCACCCGGTGCCGTGGGCAGAGCGGCTTACGCTCGAAATTTGAACCACTGCGTTAAGCGGTCGTCAGACCCAAGCCATTAAATATTATATTAATTGGATGTATTTTAATTAATGCGTACGTTAGTGAGTTAACATTTATATTTGAGTTATATTTAAGCCATAATGAATAATTAATTTACTTTAATTAAAATTTTGAAACGAATTTATGTAACTTAAGAGTACCTACTCAATGTTAAACCACTTTCATTCTAATCTGATCAAGTAACTTGCAATCAGTACTGGGCTACTTAGGTATTTAGAACATATTATTATTCGATTATCAGTAATTAAAATATTTTATTTTGTTCGTAACCCTTAACAATAACGTAGTAAAATAATATTCAATAATTTCATATGATTTTGTACTGCTTACTCGTGTAGAACAAAACACAACCACTCATATAAAAATAATAGTATAGTTTTCCTTATCATCTCAATATTAAATATTCCCCATCGTTCTAAGATGAGAGGTATCATTTCTAACAAGGCCTATGAATTATTGATGTGAATCGAAACGCTTCACGTTGTATCATCGCCTTATTTCATTAACGTTATATGATATTTCGAATAACGTTTCCTCAATAAAAATGTAAGGGAGAGCCTTCTTCAGTTTCACATCTTAACAGCCCCTCGCTTATAAAAGTAGGCACCTTCCTTTTATTCCTCTAACTAGCCGTAGACATAAGTAATTAAATAGCCTCCTATTTTTTGTGTAACCCCTTTTACAGGGGATAGTTCGGATTGTTACTACTGGTGGATCAAAGAGGACCCTTTTGTGGATTCGCACAAAGAAAACAAACCACATATGGGACCAACAGTTTAATTATATATGAACTTTGACAATATACCGTAAGTTCGCTCAGATTAGCCGCAATGGACGTGATTTATACAATATTGTGAGGGATAAGATAATTATATATTTAAGAAACTAATATCAAAGATACTTGATATCCATTAGGAGTGTATTCGTTAGCTTTCAGTGTTTGTGATTTCTTTGTTAACTAACAATAGATACCTTGACCAACTAGTTCTTTTGAAATGTTAGCATCGTTTGATCACACGCCCCTTTGATCACAGATTTTTTTAATTATCTATTTAGTTACACTAGGAGACGGTTCACCTGACGGTTAATAGTTAATTTGCCATTGTAGAGTCTTCACTTATACCGACTGATTTGAAAATTGAATTATGAAGAATAAAAACTCTGGTTTGGTTAGAACTTGCTTATTAATTATTAAATTTAGCTTTTACCTACAGTTTCAATGAGGCAGGTTTTATTTTTTAGATGTAGACAACCTAACGGCTTCTACTCCAGCTAAGAACCATGCAGGTCACCCCACACGTACATAAAAACACATTTAAAACGATCTAGCCAGGTGGATGAGAATGACAATTGCACTCATACCGGAATTATACTATTATATAAAGATATTCCTCTTAAATGTAGCCTTTAATAAAGTGAGTGGTTCCAGGCAACTCAGTGTATTTCGATACAAAAAAGATTTTTGCGAGACAAGGTCCAACGAGCCGGCCAGGTGTCTTCAGGAAATCTATGATGATTACTGTGTTTGAGTCATTTTGTTGGCTTATACTAATTGGGTAACTCTCAGAAATTCTGGTTCTATCACAGTCTTGGATTTTTACCGCTGACAGAACATAATGTTTTGTAGTTTGAGATAGATCAATTTTTTTTCATGTTATTTGTAACCTCAAACTTTTACCCATATATTTTATTTAGGGTTCTGGATTAGATGGCTCAGGGTTGTTTAAGTAGGTTAACTAGGTTAGTTCTAAGCTCTTAGATGTTTAAACGATCTGCGAGTTCTTTGTTCCCTTGAGGATGAACATGTGATTAGCTCGATAAATACATACATACTATGTGATTTTTTTGGCGTTGATCAATCTTCTGTCGTACGGTATCGTTTTAGTATTATGTCAAGTCGTTAAAAAAATCTGCATAAAATTATTTTTATAGTTCAAAGTATTTCCTTTATACGTATTTTAATTTGTAACAAAAATTAATCCGTTTATAAATGTATTTAAGCTAAGTACAAAATGTTGAGTGAAGAATACTAATTCATAGTAGGAAGGAACTACAATAAAATAATTTGCTGTCGTTTTATTTTGCACAGCGGATATGCGATAGATGCGGTTCTGCTTTTTTTCTAAACATACCAAGTTTCATCTTTATAACCTGTTTATATTATTTGGTTTGAAATTTTACGCCCGTTCGCAATATGCATACGCGGATTTTACTACTAGTTTTACATTGGTAGTTTTCAAATGAGTTAATAGGAGTTTGTACATTATGTGTTTGGAATAAGGTGTATTTGATGTTGGTGTAGGCGGTAAAAAGTATTGTGGTTTTATAAAACGCTACAGTCGTAAAACTAGCCAGCGATGTGAGTGTTTTGAGAATATTTGATAATCTCACTCAGCCGGGTGGTGATAGACTTAGGAACATATAGTCGATTCTTAAATTTTCAGCACGCTTTCATCGATTTTCCCTTTGAAATCGACTTGTTGTAATCGATGTTTAGTAGTGGGCGATTTCTTCAGAAACCACTAACTTACATAACCAATTTTATGATGTTATGATTTAGATGAGGGTTTTTTTTCAAGATGCTTCTGCTATGTTTTCAATGTTTCAATTCAAAATGCGCCTGAACCAACATCGATCGTAAAGTAATACAGTATAATGACAAGCTAAAGCTAACTTACCCAAGTCCATTTTAACACCGATGGGACGAAAATGTTAAGCTATTACCTCATCGAAAACTTTAAGAAAGACAACCTATAATGGCGGATGGGTAAGCACAAAACTTAGTCACCGTACGTTCTCAAAGGGATATAATTTGCGTTCGCTTGACTCAAATTAAGTTTCGTGAAGATTACATCGAGGAAGCTCAGTAATTCTGATGAAACGACGCGAATTATGGCTACATCGCTTCAAGCGCTTGAGTTTCCGCTGGCGTCCCCTGCGATGTTCCTGGCGGCTTACAATGCCTACTTCATCCTTATCACGTCCCCTGAATCTTATTTTGAAGAGGATAAAAACTAAAATGCTTTGTATCTGCTGAAATAGTATCCGCCTTTTGTCCTGTATTTCGTTTAATATTTCGACGCACCGGGATCTTTTTAATTAGACTCAACTTGTCTCATAGGGATTAAGGTGTTCTTATTTTATTACCAACTAGTTGCTGCTCGCGACATCGTCCGCGTAGACTTAAGGAAAGTATTATATGTTATTTAATATCCAGGTTTTAAACTATCTATGTTCCAAATTTCATCCATATCCGATCAGTAGTTTTTGCGTGAAAGGGTAACAAACATACATCCACACTCACAAACTTTCACATTTATAATATTAGTAGGATAGATGAAAATTTATAAATTTATTTCTAAAGTTGAGCCTTTTATTAAAGTTTGGAGTCCGCGGGTTAAACTTGTTCCGTGTTATAAAAAAAAGTTAAACAGGTACTAATGGCGTTCTTGCACTTTACGTTGGCAGAGGGAGAGGAAGAGAGGGAGGGTTTTTGGCCCCCTCACTCTTCGTACGAAACACAGCTACAATAGCGTCTTCATACCATTTCTCTGGTAAGTAGTACCCGATCAAGTCAGCTCGTATGAGTATGACCAGTTGGAGTCATTCGGCTTGAACTTGGCTTTACTACCGCAAAAAAACGTTGTTACTGGTTGCAACATTCCAAAACGTTGTTAGATTATATTATAGAGATAAGTGGATAAATAAAACCATTCCTATCTAGTTAATGCTTTCAAATTCGCCGAAGAACAAACAACCCAACTTCTTGTTGTTATCTAAAACAAGACAAAATGTATGCAGACAACTTCTAATATTTAACGGTACCAGACTTTTACAACTCTCTTTTTCATGTTTTCGCTCAAGATTATGTTTATGTAACTCGTATACAGAGGCAAGATGGTATCACGACACTTTGCTACGAAATACAGGGTGTATCAGAAATACGATATCATATTTTGGGCACCCAACGTCGTAAGATAGCTGATAATGTCCACGACCGCTTGGCGCAGTAGTTCGAGCGTAGGCCGTTCGGTTCACTGCACATGGTGGTTGCGGGTTCGATTCCCGTTGGGGTAAATTTCGGAAATGGCCTTTTCGTAATTTGCCCTGGTCTGGGTGTCACTGGGATCGCCCCCAGTCCATTGTACGGTAACCATAGTACAAGCGTTGCTTAGTGATCTTCTATACAACTAAATGAAATTGGAGTTTCTGTTTGTAATATCAAAATAACACCTTTTCAATAAATGCATATGAAAGTACATAGGACACCTATAACAAAAACGCGATTTAAAATTTTTTTGTCTATCTGTCTGTCTGTGTGTTCGTTCCGGGTAATTTCCGAAACGGCTGGACCGATATTGACGGGACTTTCACTGGTAGATAGCTGATGTTATAAGCAGTAACTTAGAATACTTTTATTTTAGAAAAACAACATTTAAAAAATGGGTCCTGTCGCGCGGGCTAAGATCGCAGGAGCCGGCTTTTTTGTTAAGTTAAATTCCACGCGGACGAAGTCGCGGGCTCAGCTAGTTATTAATATAATTACACGGTAAAGAGAGTAAAGTATTCGTAACTGTTTCAGTTTTGGTATATGATTATTCAGCCCCAACTTTTTTGAGGCTTTAGTACACGTCGGCGTGTTTATAAAACAGCGTGAACTGTATTTACTAGTAGCGGCCATTATTATTTTTATTATTAATAGTTTTTTTGAATTATTGCACGCATAAAACTCGCGATAGTACCGACACATAAGCAAATAATTATGTTTTTTTTATTAAAAACTAGCTGTACCCTGCGCGCGTTACAACAATGTCAAAGATTGGTCATACCAACTCAGAAAGCATAACACTTTGCTGAAGATCATGACATGATCAAATGCATAGTTTACGATTCCATAACGGACATACAGACAAACATTCATTTTTATATATATCGATAAATAACTATTTAAGTGTATTCACTCGTAGTTATTTCCTAAATTATCGTACAGATGCATAGGTAAGTATGCGTATTTTATCGGCCTTCTGAAACACTCTGTATAGTTGTCATGTTGAGGTCTCTCGGAACACAATGTGCTTTCCTTTAACGATGCGCAGTAAAGGTTGTAGGTATACTTGGTTGTATACACAGATATAGATTTACATAGATAACGCGAATGTATGTACTTGGCGTGTCCGAAAACCCCGACCAAGCGTCAAGGTTGGTCGCCGATAACTTACAGTCCTCGCGACTACAGATATAAAAATATGAGTATGAGCGAGATAATCACTCGAGAGAATCGTAGCGGGTGGAGGGGAGGGGCATCGGCGGCATCGGTGTCGTTGAATCGGTTTGGATTTCCCGCCATCTGTGACGTCATAGTAGGTGTTAAAAATTTGGCACGCCTGCTTTCTATACAAATTGTGATACTTGCGTTATCTATGTAAATCTATATCTTGTATACCTGTCTAATATTCGTTGTATACTTTTGTAGAGTTTTGGTAACGGTGTTAGAGCTTATCTATAGTCAACTGTCTATAGCTCATATATGGCCGGATCGAAGTAGTACCACCCTATCACAGAAGAACGGCGTAAATTAGCTGCGATTCGTACGGTGAGTGATAGAGCCGGAAGCCCAAGTATCCCTCGCTTCCCCTCTCTCTGTCCCCACTCCCTATCAGGTGGGAAAAGTGCGAGTAGTACCAGCACCTCTAGCCAAGTAGCTTCGTCTACAAGTGTTTCTACAAATCGCTACGCTTCATGTATGGAAATGACTTAAGTCACGTGATCTACTTATCGACTTGTAATGTCATCTCCATACATTTAAGCGTAGCGTTTTGTAGAAACGCTTGTAGACGAAGCCACTTGGCTAGGGGGCCTGGTATCGTGAGCATCTATAGCCTACGATAAGGGTCGTACAATTGTTTGCTGATTTTGTTATCTTCTGCCTTTTTGAAGCGAAGCTTCTTTACGGACGTTCGGGGCGCTCGCTACCCGGGCACTAAAACGGTGAAAAGCGTAACGCGTTACGCGTTAATATAATATACCTAATATCTACTGCAAAGCTTCGCTTCTTTCGGGCGTCCCTAGACGGCACTGATTTTTTTTTGTTTTAGTCACACAACGTGAGGCATTTTTATTGATTCATATAAAGTCTTATTTTTTTGTGGTAGGTAGTTTTAGCTAGGTACATCATCTTTAGCGTTTACTAAGGCGACATACAACATTTTTTAACGGGGTTTTAACAAAAAAAAGTTTGAACACAGGGTGAATTCATACTTTATAATTTTTTACAAGGAAAGTTTGACGAGACACGTCTTTATTACGTGTTATTTTTTTCTAATACCGTTGTTGATATCTTTGTTTATCAATAATATATGACAAATAAAACATGTTTGACAACCGCTGGGGTAAACGTGTTCTTGAGTGGAGACCTCGACTCGGCAAGCGTAGTGTAGGACGCCCTCGGACCAGGTGGGATGACGATCTGCGAAAGACTGCAGGCAAATATTTTCAGATGCTGGATGCGGCAAGCTGAAGACAGGGCGCTATGGCGCTCGTTAGGGGAGGCCTATGTCCAGCAGTGGACAAGTATAGGCTGATGATGATGATGATTATGAAAACATGTTTTGCAGATCATGTGAAATTTCAAGACTAGTTCCTAATATCGCGGCCGTCAACTTATTTCAGAACTATACTATAACGTTCGGATTGGTCGCGAAACTTTGATACATGGCTCGGCTATAAAACGCAGCGTACCGACCCTTGTACGTACACTGGCGGCCGCGTGCACCGGTGAAATGTTAAATGAAGCCATTAAATACAGCCCCCGCACCCGGTTATATGGAGAATGTTTTGTGACGAAAAATGCCCTGTATATTTTTTAGATTTTGACACCAATTCTTCGTGGGTGTGACGACCAATCAAACCACATAATGTTTAGAATACTTTGCTTTTTTAATTGTGTTGGTTTTATTAATGTTTTGATCGTTGTAGAAAAGCTTGGGGGAGGTATATGACCAGTAGTGGACGACTTCTGGGGGATATAATGATGACGATATTTTTTATATACTGTTGACATAGCATGCCCCAAAATTTTATGTGTTCAGCAATAAACTCCTAAATATAATGCAGTGTTGACCCTAATAAACAGACTTTGCCATTACCATTAAATTGATTCATATCCAGTATTATTGTATTTATCTCTCACCACAGGTGCACGTTGTGACGCAAAATAACATAAGTTTAACATTAATGACAACATTTATATTGCCTATGTGAGTTACGGGCGACGACAACGTCCCGAAATACGATTATGCAAACAATTTTGGGACCAAATAAAAGAGTCTAATTCTATTCTCAGAATGTCCAATAAAATTAGAGCTCATGCTACAACAACTATCAGATCAAAGCATAAAAGCAGGACTTACAATGAACACAACAAAAACCAAAATTATGACTAATGCATCGCAGACGTATAACATCATTGTAAATATGGAAAAGATTGAATACGTGGACGAATACGTATACCTAGGACAGCTAATAGCCGCACGGGATACTATGCATAAAGAGATCGACAGAAGAATCGCCAACACGTGGAAAAGATTTTGGTCTCTTAGCGAGATTATGAAAAACAAAGACATGCCAATTAAAGATAAAAGAAAAGTTTATAACACGTGCATTTTGCCATGCTTAACATACGGCTGTCAAACATGGGCATTAACAGAGAAACTCGATAGCAAAATGAAGGTATGTCAAAATGGAATAGAGAGAAGTGTAATCGGGGTAAGAAGAAAAGATAAAGTAAGATTGGAAAAAATTAAAAATGTTACTAAATTTAAAGATGTCAATAAAGTATGCAAAACACTTAAATGGAAATGGGTAGGCCATATGCTAAGAGAGAAACATGAAAAATGGACTAAAATAATAAACTGAATGGTACCCCAGAGATGGAAAAAGAAGCAAAGGTCGACAAACGAAACGTTGGGAAGATGACCTCAAAAGAGCTGCTGGTCCAGAATGGATCAGAATGGCACGCGACAGAGATAGGTGGAAATCTATGGAGGAGGCCTTTGTCGAAAGACAAGCTGTTGTTGGAAAACCGATCGCTAGTGAAAAAAAAATGTATTGAATAATTTAAACTATTGTAAAACAGCAATAAAGGCTTATTTTATTTTATTTATTTTTTAAAAGAGTTTTAAAGGGGTTATAGAGTGGAAATTGCGAATATTTTTTTACAAAAGGTTCGACTTATCATATTAAAAAATAAAAGCATATTTAATTTTATTATAATAGTAAGAAAAATATAATATTTTTCTAACACGAATGCGACCTCTTATGTCGTCTTTTTACACCCTTCTTCTTACTATAAAATTTTATTCGCTTTGTCCCGTCGCTCTCAAAATATTATTTTAATATTAATTTTTAAAGGACATAAATCGATATCTCTCTTATAATCATTATGCTACTAAATAAACATGTTACTGAATATTGCATCTAATTAATATTTGGGCTGTTTATAGAGGCCGCAAGTGTATATCAGAAACCGTATTTGCGCATCGGTGTCACATCGGGATGGTGAATTTTATTTCGCCTGTAAGCGGAAGTGAGCCGTGTTTCCATCGGGTGCGATGTCGGTTGGCGTATTTTTTTGTATCCACCACGGTGTCGGTGATCCTCGCCGCGCACCGGCCAATTGTATGCCAATGAAGTTCGGATGGTCGGTTGATATTTTTTTTGCCGTTGCTCACGGCTCGCTACCGTCGAATTGAATTTTAATATTTTTCATGAAAGTTTATGACATGGTGAAATGGTTCATGGTATTGGTGGTAAGTTTGTAAGTGGTGATTGAATAAAAAAGGCAGCTGCCAAAAAAATTGTCTGCGTGAAGTAATTAACCCTTTTGTAGATTCATAAATTGCTGTAGCATTGAAACATAAAAATAATGTTTAAATTATACTGAGTAAAAATAATGATACGTCTACAGATGGTTTTTATAGTTCCCTAGTATAGTATTTAGTATTTTCTACGCATTGTGGTACTTACCAGAATGGATAGCTGTGTAGAATCTGATCTACTAATACAAGCGCATCCTATTACTCGGCAAGGTATGTTCACATCATTATTGAGAAGCACACACGCACAGGTAAGAGCTTCAGTAATCTTATTGACAGAGATATCAATTATCGTAAGTCTTTCTCTGGGAGCCAATATCGCCTTGAAAGTCTGCCTCTGTGACATAGAGCTCAGAGACTTTGTGAAAGGCGGATAATCATAGCTTTTTGATACAGTTATAGATTGAAAGGGTTTCATCATATGGGCTTATAATATGTCTACGAAAATATCTTCGGTAAAGTAAAGAGGCTTTGATAAATTTATCAAAGTAAAGAGGTCTCATTACATGAAATTGTGTGTCATTGTTAATATTGCAGAATAAAGTAGCGCTAAGAGTTTTCACGGAACTTTTAATAAATATCGCCAGACGAACACACCAACTGTTTGGTCCCAAGCTAAGTAACGCTTGTACTATAGGTACCGGGCAATGGACTGGGGGCGATCCCAGTGACACCCAGACCAGGGCAAATGATGAAAAGGCCATTTTCGAAATTTGCCCTAGCAGGAATCGAACCCGCAACCATCATATGCAGGGAGCGAGCCGCCTACGCTCGAACCACTGCGCCAAGCCGTCGTCGAAATAAATATCTCTATTATGCCAGGTTTGAAATGTTACCGCGGCCAAACCTTTTTTGATAAAACAAAGTCGGTAAACAAGCTGATGGTTTAACAACCTAGTTGGGCTACCTGGTCTCTCAATCATCGCTACACCCCTACAATACGAGGGATGCCTTTTAAGTTTTGTCGTTTGAAGAAAAAAACACAACTAGAACCTTATAGTAATTTTTATTGTTTTTCAAAGTATTCACCACGTAGCTTAATACACTTTTCCATTCGCTCAAACCAGTTATTATAACATTTATACCACTCTAAAGTGGGGGTGTTCAAAATGGCTGACTTGAAAGCGTCGACTGCTTTTTCACCGGACTGGAACCTTTGACCACGAAGACTTTTCTTAATTTTAGGAAATGTAAATAAATCGTTAGGGCTTAGGTCAGGACTGCATGGAGGATGCTCAAGAATTTCTACTTTTTCCTGCTTCAAATACTCAATCGTTTGACGAGCGCTGTGTGAGATTGCGTTGTCGTGGTGCAGGATGATGCGTCGCTTTGAGTTAGATTTTCGAAGTTGGCGATGACTTGTGGTAAACAAACTGTGGTATACCACTCTCCATTAACCGTTCTACGATCTTCAAGTGCAATAGTCGCAATATGGCCGGTTTTTCCAATGAACGTGGCCACCACCTTCTTTGAAGTGCTTCAAGAACGAACAACTTTAGTCGGTTTTGGCTTGTCTTGAAAGACCCAGATTGTAGATTGTTGTTTGGAATCAGGATCGTAGGCATAGATCCAAGATTCGTCACCACTGATGATGTTGTAGACGTGATTTGACTCTCCTTGGTTGAACCTTTGCAGAGTTTTCTTACACCATCTGACGCGGGCCGCCTTGTGATCGTCGGAAAGCAGATGCGGTATCCAACGGCAAACTAGCTTTCTTACACCAAGCGCTTCATGCAAGATTTTCTGAATGGTTGTCCCTGAGAAGCCTAATAGAACCTCTATCTCTTGATACGTCACATGAGGATCTTCGAGAATTTGTTGTCTCACAGCAATGATGTTATCTTCAGTGAAGGCGGATTTTGGCCGTCCTTCGCGAGATTTGTCACTAAGACTAGTATGTCTACGCTGGAATTATAAATACCAGCGTTCGACAGTCCGCAGACATGGGGCTTCATCACTGAATACATATGTTAGCTCTTCAAAACACTGAAGCCGTGTCAGGCTTCTTCTAAAGTTGTAGAAAATTATTGCACGAACATTTTCCTTAGAAAGATTCATTTTCGTACGTAACCTGACAGATTCTAATCGACGCTGTGACTAAACAATAGCATTAATCCTAAAACTTTCAATTGTTTTGAGATTCGAAATTTAAACATATTCGAATATAGAACAGTTCCAAATTCAAAATTGCCGGGAAATATGGAAACGACAGAACTTAAAAGGCATGCCTGGTACAGTACAATAAATGTAGGTACTTATGCCATTAGTGACTCTATCTTGACTTCCAAGTTCCACCGCAAATCTCGTCACTGTTACAATGAGTCTGTACAAGACAACCTATCCTTCAAATTGTCTAGGCTCACATTAAAATAAGGTCACTAAAAGCAAAGAGTATACTAAGTTACTTTGCCTACTACATAATTATAAGCTCAAAACATAATCCCAATCATTCAAAAACTGGCACTTCGTTACCGACACTAATCCGGCTTTAATCATTTCCTTCCAATCAGGCTCTTGATAGCTAATCGGCTTGGTGGGCCGAAAAGGGCTTTTCTACTACTCAACGTACCTTTGATTGGAGATCCCGATGTGTAAGGCTCAGATTTTGTTGGTGCAAAGCGTAGATTTATGTAGACATCTTCAGATAGGTATCTTTTATAATTATGGCAATGAGCCTTTTAAATTAATTTTAATTTAATATTTGGCAAAAATAATTGCCTAGTAATGATGTGTTAAAGTTGTCGTTAAATTTATTTTTCATTACTCATACTCTGAAAGTAGGTCTGAAGTTGCCTGAGAAGCGGGTTGAAAGTAATACTTTTCCGGCCCGGGAGTTTCGCTTTCAACTGACAGCTGTCAAATTATAAAAAAAAAACTAGTTCCATTTTCACATTTCTATGGAACTTGATGTTCAAACTTTTTCTACAGTCACTCAATTACAGCACGACGTAAAATTGCATAAAGTTAAGTATTAATTCAAGAATATATATTTTTAAATGACTTAATTATAATTTAGTTTCAACAATTTCTTTAAAATACGAGGGCGGGATGATAAGTAACTAGCCTAATAAGAAAACACTTAACGTTCCGTAATAAAATTAATTTTATTCTTCGACATAGTCTCCATGAACCTCTACGCACTTATTCCATCTTCGTTCTAAAGCAGTAATGCCTTCCAGAAAATGATTTCTTTCGAGGCCTGCAAAATACTCCTCTACAGCGGCTATGACTTCATCATTTGTGGCAAATTACTGTCCCCCCAAAAAAGTTTTGGGCTTAGGAAATAAGTGGAAGTCTGATGGAGCTAGATCAGGCGAATAAGGTGGGTGGGACAGCAAATCATACTTCAATTCGTTGATTTATGCCATAGCTTTTTTGATCGTGCGTAAGCAATCGCGGCACCCAACGGGCCGATAACTTTTTCATATTTAATTCCTCACTTAGGATATGATGTACCCATTCTTTTGAGATACCTGTAGTGTCAGCTATTTCAGATAACTTCAATCGTCGATCTGCTTAAACCATATCATGTACTTTCACGACCATTTCCGGAGTCGTGACGCTTTTTGGACGTCCGGGGCGGGCTTCCTCTTGGACACATGTACGACCGCGTTTAAACTCAGCCATCCAGTTTTTGACTGTGTCATAGGAAGGAGCACATTGACCCAAAACATTATTTAACCCGTTATAGATATCTTTCCCCTTCATGCCCTTCATATGAAGAAACTTTATCACCGCTCTTTGTTCAATTCTATCCATTTTGAAAACAGTTGACGAAATATATTTTCAAATGACAAAAAATCTAATAAATTTTCACGCCACCAAATTCAAATTTAGAACACAAGTGGCCAGAGATACGAATTTAAAAATGACATATATATTTTTTTAATTTTAACTTTTTAAATAGCAAAGGCTAGTTACTTATCATCCCGCCCTCGTAACATAGATTTTGCCAAAATATTTAAAGATGAAAATGAAAAATAATGGCTAAATAATGAAGTTGGCCGGCCAACGAAAAAAAAAAAACAAAATAGGCGGCAATCTGATTTTTTTTTTCGAGTTGTAGAGTATTGTTTATACTTCCTTGTATTATTTCTTTAGCCAATTCCTGTTTTTATTTTTATTTTCCTTGTATTCGTAATGAAAAGCACAGTGTTTACCTCGGGTGAAAGACTTATTTTATCCCTCGAACTATTAGCGCCCTCGCTACGCTCGGGCGCCAAACCCCGTCTCGGGACAAAATAAGTAACTTTCACCACTCATGTAACAATGTACTATTAAATGCACACAAGATTTCTGTAAACTCAATTAAATTACTCAGCACGAGCTCAAATTCATACTTTAAGTATATTAGTACTAGTTGCTGCCCTCGACTTCGTCCGTGTAGACTTAAGCAAAGTATTATATGTGTATATATCCAGGTTATAAACTATCTGTGTTCCAAATTTCATCCAAATCCGTTCAGTAGTTTTTGCGTGAAGGAGTAACAAACATACATCCACACTCACAAACTTTCACATTTAAAATATTTGTAGGATATTATGTGTGCATTACAAACTAGTAGGTAGTCGCATTTGTATCTTACGTCTTAAAATATCAGCATGTTCCATACGCTGCTATGTTCCGCTTGGCGTATGTCCACGCGGTAGTTACGATATTGCAAAAGCCCAGCCTTCCTGGCTGAGCTTGGATGGCTGGAGTGACCGGCTCACCACCCTCCAACACACAAAACTGGCGCAACAGTCGTCGATTTGTGGAAAGTGCCCGTAGAAGAAGAAGAAGAAGAAGCCCAGCCTTAAGGATATTATGTCAATCAATTGGTTTATCTTCAGAATTTTGTGACGGCTCCACGCCTGATCGGATCTGTGCTGATGAAATGCCAATTTAGATACGGATTTGAGATGGTCGATTTGCGACGCTCAGTCCCTCCCGCCTGTCAGATAGTTGGACGACTTGCGGCTTATATTGAGGATATTCTACTTAAGCAAGTGTTCGGACTTTAATCAATTTAGGCGATGATAAAAGGCGGCTTCATTTTGCATAATAATTTGATTGGTTGTCTACTATAACTTTTTGTTTAGGATGTTATATCTTGTCTATATAATACTGAGCTCTTACTCGTAAAATTAAAATTGATTATTGTTTTGTGTTTGTTTGACCTTTATAGATTTTATGTTCGTTTAAATATTGATAGTTGAATTTTGTGCAATTTGAGGAACTTTTATAAATGCGTAATTTAAAGTTATGTGGTATTCTGTAGAATCTCTGAGTATTAACTTGACCTATTAAATTTGTATTAAATTTATCAGTATTTATTCACTATTGAATATTTTATCAGTCAAGCCTTATACTCCAGGCATAACGTCGTGAGGTTTAATAAGTAGACTTTTTATAAATAGGATCGTTACGTCAAAAGACGTCCTTAGGAGTTTGGGATATCGCTTCAATCAATTGATTTATAGCGAATTATCTGTCGCCTCCTCGTCTCGACGCTTCGTCATTGATAAAATGCCAATTTTGATTTCATTTTTAAAGGAAAGATTTGATTAAATATTGGATTTTAAATTAGCTTAGATCCTGTGGGTTAAATTAAAAATATGAAGTTGTAATCTTTGATCATTTTGATTTTATATAACAACTACCTTTACAGTTAAAACCATGCTGAATGTCGGTATTAACCTTTAGTATCATTTTGAAAGATCAAGCTTAACATTCGTGTGTCAAAATCACGTTATGATCGAAGCTTTCTAGGTCCACGAATAAATTTCAACAATAATAATTTGTAAGATGGACAAATTTCTCAAGTAAGTACTTACCTGGAGAAATTGCCGTATCATTTACATCATTTAAAACATCACCAAAGACTTACCTAATGTCTTAATGAGTACCCTCAATAAGCTGGTGGTAGTACAGTCTTCATGTTTACAACTTGACGAAAATTTCATCAAAGTCGTGAAGAATCTTGGCAGTTAGCAAGTTGTCGCTTATTTCGTAACAGACACTAATTGGCTGTCTCCCCGCAAATTGCAAGGAGATATTTCAAACTTGCGTACTAAGATCGTCGTGGTGGGGTGTTTTCTAGAGACTTATTGTACCAGTCGTGTACTTTGATACTCTTAACTTATAGTGAGGTTCTGTGCTGAAACATGAGTATGATGGGTAGTCTAAATAGTACATTTATGTGGAAACAGCTTTTATATAAATATATAAACGAATATCTCCAAACCGACACACCAACTGTATGGTCCCAAACTAATCAGTGAGACCCAGACTTCGGCAAATTAAGAAAAGGACGTTTGCCCCGATGGGAACCCAAACCACCCGGTGCTGTGAGCGGAGCGACCTACGCTCGAACCACTGCGCCACGCGGTCGTGTTGTTAACAGTTTAAATCATAAAGATCAAATCTGACTTTTCACAGATTGGTTAAGCACGCATCATGCATGCATAAGGTTCTGGGTTCAAAGCTCGGTTCGCACTTCTGGGTTTGTTGCAATCTATAAAAGTATGCCAATCATAATATTAAGATCATGATTATAACTTGCTTCCGGTGAAGGAATTCATTGTGAGTAAACCTATACAAAGTTCTTGAAGTATTTTTTTCTTTGTTGTTATTCCTTGCTCATGTATTGTCTGCATAGCTGTAAGTCCAATAAATTTGTTTTAACTTTTATTTATTTTTACTCTTATATATTCAGGGACAGTAGAAGAAGCAATTTAATTCGAAAATCTGTGAGTTTTACCTGCCTATCCTAGCACCCGCGGCATCTATCAATCACGTAATTTATATTTACCTCTTTTCCGTTTTGTTCACTATCATAATCCTGATCAACTCCCGCGATACGTATACTGATAACATCTCTTCCATTTCCTTTAACTTTATGACGTTTATATAATCCTGGTACGCAGGGATATCATACATAAGCTTCTACCGAGCGTGGGCAGAGTTTGCACGAGTCATAACTCGTATGCCATGGTGTATTTCGTAACAAATTCGACATTGTCGTAAAATGTGAGCGTGTCGTCGCCATTCCAACGCAACGGAGCAGGGTTGATGGTAATTGGTGCTTTGCTAGATTACCTATTTGGACGAAAAATTACAAAATTTTGGAGACAATATCCGTTCGGAATTTAAGTGTTGTTTTGCATTTGTGTATTTTTAATGTAGGGTAGTTCTACTTTTTGTAGATTCAGTGTGGTAGAAACAATCTGTAGCCAATCGACATTTCCTAATCCAAGGATTGGCTCGACCCGGATAGTACCACCCATTCACAGAAGCTCGGCGTAAAGAAGCTGTTTTAGCTGTGTTCTATACGATGACTGAGATAGCTATTGGACAACACTCATCTACCAATGTCCCACTCGCCTTAGAACGGCAGCATGCGAGCTATACTTTTGGTATTGCAAGCATCTATAGGCTACGGTAACTGCTTAACATTAGGCAGGTCGTACACTTGTTCGACGACTTTTTTCTATAAAAAAAATATAGTCATATTATTTGGCCCTTGTCTGCATTAGTTCAAATATCGATGTATGTTTAATTATTTTGCGCGTTTCTTCTTTGAAATACTATAAGGTTTTACAACACAAACTAGGGTGCTAAAATTCTACCTCAAATGTGGCAACCCTGTACGCAATAGTACGACGACGTCCATAAAACATTGGGCCGAGTGTAACCGGCACATTTGCATCTGTATGCTGCTTGTTGAAAGTGGTAAGTATTTATTACTGCGCTTCGTTTGTTCATACGGCGACACTTGTTGCGTTGTCATTGGTTTACATTTATGTATATGAATCGTTTGGTATATTCTTAACAATTAAGTTTTGAGGAGTAATTGATTCGCGAGAAGAAATGCCTTATCAAAAATTCCTGTGACAATCAAAATATGAGTCCTAAGACTGTCTTTAGACTGATTATATTAAAATTGATTATTTTTTAATCCTACTAATATTATAAATGTGAA
Organism: Notodonta ziczac; assembly: GCA_918843915.1. Lineage (NCBI taxonomy): Eukaryota > Metazoa > Arthropoda > Insecta > Lepidoptera > Notodontidae > Notodonta > Notodonta ziczac. Next base: position 8,846,342 of record OU974050.1, on the reverse strand, counting down.
AGTTTGTGAGTGTGGATGTATGTATGTACTAGCTGTGCCCACGGACTTCGTCCGCGTAGTATTTAACGTAACAAAAATTTCGGGATTATCGGGATAAAAAGTATCCTATATGTTAATCCCGGTTATAAACTATCTGTGTTCCAAATTTCATTCAAATCCGTTCAGTAGTTTTTGCGTGAAGGAGTAACAAACATACATACATACATACATACATACATCCACACTCACAAACTTTCACATCCTACTAATATTATAAACTAGTTGCTGCCCCCGACTTCGTCCGCGTAGTATTTAACGTAACAAAAATTTCGGGATTATCGGGATAAAAAGTATCCTATGTGTTAATCCCGGTTATAAACTATCTGTGTTCCAAATTTCATCCAAATCCGTTCAGTAGTTTTTGCGTGAAGGAGTAACAAACATACATACATACATACATACATACATACATCCACACTCACAAACTTTCACATTTATAATATTAGTAGGATGTGAAAGTTTGTGAGTGTGGATGTATGTAAGTATGTGTGTATGTATGTTTGTTACTCCTTCACGCAAAAACTACTGAACGGATTTGGATAAAATTTGGAACACAGATAGTTTATAACCGGGATTAACATATAGGATACTTTTTATCCCGATAATCCCGAAACTTTTGTTACGTTAAATACTACGCGGACGAAGTCGGGGGGCACAGCTAGTTTATAATATTAGTAGGATGTATGTATGTTTGTTACTCCTTCACGCAAAAACTACTGAACGGATTTGGATGAAATTTGGAACACAGATAGTTTATAACCGGGATTAACATATAGGATACGTTTTATCCCGATAATCCCGAAATTTTTGTTACGTTAAATACTACGCGGACGATGTCCGTGGGCACAGCTAGTAAATAATAATTAGTATCTGTAAAATAATCCTTATTCTATATTGATATAATTGCGATGAAATTAAATTAAATTTCCAAGAGCTATTAAAAAAAATTATGGAATAATGGATACCATTTTAAATTAATGTGAGTGAATGTTATGGAATACTTACAAAGTTGCCGTATTACAAAATTAATTCTTTGAGTCTAATAAACTACAAGTTTTACTGCCTTCGTGATTCACATTCTACGGAGGATTTTTAGTACTTGTAAATGCCGGCTTGTCAGGGAATCATCATTAGCTAGCTACGTTTATATAACTTGAGCGGTTTATTGAATTGCATTTTAATTTATGAGCATATACTTATATTTTATTAGCTGACCCGACAGATGCTGTCCCGTCTTAACTTTGAATAGTGAATTCGAATTGCACTGCACAACGTTTAAATTTCAACTTACATAAGAAAAAAATAAATTGCGAAATCGTTCCATCCGTTTACGCGTGATGCGATGACCTAGGAAATAGAGATTATTTTTATATATATAGACATGGTATGCCTCGTCTCAAACGCGGCCCTAGCTATAACGGTCTGTAAATTCACTCAATTTGTCACTTGGTGCAACGGCCAATGCACTTGCTTCTTGCCATAATACAATATCTCCGCATCAGGGCGCGGTTGTTTCTCATACCAGCTTCCAACTCGCATTGTTTTGTTTTCAAATTGTACGTAGGTAGGTAACTTAGTTCGTTATCAGCGTCGTGTTATCTTGAAAGCTTGGAAGTTTATGTTAGGTACCTCGTGTTTTGATATATTATTTCAGTCTCCTTCGTTGTTTTATAAGTGTGATGGTTTTTTATTTATTTATAACAAAAACGACAAATCAACTTACCATCCACCTGATGTTAAGTAGCTTCAAATGCTAGTGATACCAAAGCTATTTCTCGCACGTTGCCAACAGACAGAGGGGAAGAGTGGGTGGTTGTTACCTCGGCTCCTACTAACGAAGCTACTATAATAAAAAATTGCTACTTAACGCCTACATTCTGTGAGATGGGGGTACTACCCTAGTCGAGCCAGTTCGTATATGAGCCCTACTGTAACTTATTAGATTATTTTATCAGTTCAATCGTAATGTTCTAAAAGGTATATTGCACAATTGGCAGAGTCAAAGAGTCGTACGAGATTTTTGTCGTTTATGTTAGGTATAAAGAGACGCATCGTGATGTGAAAGTATTTTGGGAAATTCTACTTTTACTTTCAACTTTAATAAAAATATTTAATCGTATCGCTATTCAAATTATATTTACGTATGAAAGTGGCGATAAATCTCAAAGGAACTTCTTTCGTCCTGAATACATTTTCTGTTAGATACATAATTAAGCCAAAAAGTTTGGAATTACTCTTCGTAATTGAACGCCACGAACAAGTTGAGGTTCGAAAATTGGGAAATGGCGTCATTATTACTGGACCCGCTAATAAAGAAAAAGTCTGAAGTGAAGACGCAAACTTAAAGGACAGAGGTACGTGAGCATCCTCCGTAATCGCAATTCACAGCGCAGTCTCTCTCGCACCATTAACCATGAAAAGAGCGATCGTACGGAAGAGATTAACATCCACCGCGGCGTTTAGGTGGTGCTTCTTGAAAACCCCGCCGCGAGAGCTGGCAATGGAATTTGCACTCCTTTGTTTTCACAGAAAAATTGCTGCAAATTTTCTGTCTGCGCGATACGGGGCATTGGAAAGCGCCGTTGCATTAAAAAGATTGACTCCGGTGTAGCTTGCATGTTTTATGTTGAAATCCCCGATATTGTTGGAACGAGTTTTTTGCATTTTATTTATTTGTGAATGCAAACTGTAGTACTTATGTCGGTAAATATTTTGTGATAGGTATCTTCTTGGTATTGCCAGACTGTACAAAATGTGTAATACCACCCTCTCACAGAAGATCAGCGATAAGTAGCTGTTATAGCTGCATTTCGTACATTGAGAGAGCTGAAAACCCAACCGCCACTCCCATTCCCTCTCTTTGTACTACTACTACTCCCCTTGTCGGCAACGTGCGATCAGTGCCTTTGGTATTGAAAACATCTATAGATGAAGGTAACCACTGAACATCAGACGGGTCGTACTTATCACATAAAAAAGGTTATAACTTAAGGCTAAAGCGCCCATCTAGCCCGCGAAGTTCAATTTATTTTAGGTTTTTAAGATTTTTTCAAAATATGACAATAATAAAAGGCACATTCTGTAATTCGCGACAAAGACCGTGTGCAGTGCATTTATTAATATATCCAACTTACTCTAAAACATTTCAAGAACGACAGCTATCCAGATAATCTGGCAATTTTTGTATATTTAGTGATTAACTAGTATCATATCCACCGTGATCATATTTAGAGTAAAATAAATGTATTAATAAACGCACTGCATACTGTGTTTGTCGCAAATCACAAAATGCTGTCATAAATGCTTTCAGATTTTGGGTAAACTATAAAATTACTCGAAAATTTTGAATTTCGCGGGCTAGACAGGCGCCTTCACCTTAACTCATTTTTTCTTAAGCTCTATCATAAACTGTTATGTATACAAAGACCATCAAACAGTTTCAATGTAAATTACATTTTAAAAAAGGTAGACGCGGCATGATAAAATAATGGTGTTACGAAATGTGAGATGATATAATAAAAATACGAGGAAAATTGTGTCTCTCTATAACGGCTTACATAAAAAACTTTATATTTTAAAAAATATTCTGTGTTGGGTCTTAAACACAACTGTGTTGAAGCATTTCATGCCCTTTTATTACTGATATAATATTTACTTTTTATATTACATTTACGACTGGAAAATATGAGAAACCATTACGTGAAAGTTTGTTTTCTCTTCCATGTGTGCTAGACCTCGAGACACATTAAGTACATTTTTATTCACACAACAATATCCCTCCTGTCATATATTTAGATCCTAAATCAAAGCAAGAGGGGTGGGATGCTCTCAAAAGATTTTCGTGAGGTCCTCTGGCATTAAGTATAAAGAGAGTGACTGTGTGGAAAAGATTAACTCCTACGGTCCTCTACAGACTTGCTATTTATTGTCGAAATGAAATATTATTATGGCACATTTTGCTTGTGTGTAGGTACCGCTGATATTATATACCTAACAGTAATGTTATATTTTATACGATTTGTACACATCATGTTTTTGAAGCATAGTAGAGAAACACGTTATTATAATATTTAAAATTCATTAACTAATATAATTATTATTAAGTTAACAGTTTTTGAATAGACCTTCAAAATCTAAACGAAATAACTCTTGCTTTAATTTTTAAAAATACTGAAAATATTTTTCCATTAAATGTAAAATTATGAGAATGATAATCACGTAACTGTACTAAATAATGATATCACCAGTTAGTAATAAAACCTCTTATGCATAACTAGCTAATGGTTCTACTGAGTTAGTGGTTTATATTTGCATAATTTGGAGAAAACACGACATATGAGGCGCTGTCTCTAGGCACTGATACTTTGTTTTATCATCATCGTTTGCACAGATTCATCCGCGTTTGAACTGAAGGTTGAGAGCTCAACAATGCTGTGTTATTAAATATGGCTCACTAAAATATGAAAATATTATTTAGGTACTTCTAAGGTAGTTATTAGGAAGTCACTTTTGAAATTTGGAAGTCTTATTTGATTCTAAGCGTTTTTCTGCTACAATTTGACGACTGATTTGTTTTTTGACGACCTCTTGACGCAGTGGTTCGAGCCTAACGTTCGACTCACTTCACATGGTGGTTTCGGATTCGATTTCCGCCGGGGCAAATTTTGCAAATGGCCTTTTCGTAATTTGCCTTGGTCTGGGTGTCACTGGGGTCGCCCCCAGTCCTTTATACCGGTACCCATAGTTTGTACTATGGGTAACAAGCGTTGCTTAGTTAAGTTTAGTTTGGGACCATACAGTTGGTGTGTCAGTCTGGCGATAATTATAATATATTTATTTACAATTGTCATCCGTGTACCAACATCACTTTCAACCGTATTACTCTCTCCAGTGCCACCGTTGAGCTCAAAAGCTTATTTTTCTACTGAATCCTCGTTGAAATGTATCCGCAAGTTTAGCTGTTCCACCTTTATTTATGAGCTCCTCAAGAAACAGGTGTGTCTCGGCTAAAACCCGTTTTCTTCATGCCTTTTGTAATATAGCCAGCAGTATTTTCTTATTTACCCTTTGTTTCTTTACTTTACCGTATTTTTAAAATCCAACTTCATCTTAGACTTGAACCGTAGGAATTATTTTATGAAAATCTTCTCTTATCATTATTTATTTCTTACAGTTCTGAGGTTAAATAAAAGTTCGTGTCTGTTCTGTGTTTTTTATTATATTCCTTTGAAGTATCTTAAAATTCTCTCTGTTACTTATTTATTTTACTCTTGGATAAGAATTGAGGTTTAATTTAATTTTCACAGTACCTTGTTTTCATGTTTTACCATTAAATATCTTTGAACGAACGTAAGTAGGTTTTAACTTCTAGATCAAAACATAAAACTTGCATTTCTTTCAGTTATTCGTTTACTATGTTAAACATACTCACCTAATAAAAGCGTCATTACAGCCAACTCATTAGCGTCAAATTAATTAATTGCTTCTCAGTTTTACGTTTTTATAATTGCAAAAGATTTACGCGAATACGAGTGCCCTTTGAAAAGTAATTTCTTTGAGAGCTCAGCGCCATGGTTGTTTTTGTACCTAGTGAGATGAGGGAAAGGATTTGAGAATCAAAGGGAGCGCAGTCAAAGGATGACGTCAGTGCACTAGAGTCATCCCTTCTATACTTCGATATCAAACTTCATTTGCTTTGGTCAAAATCGTAAGAGCTCGATATGTGTTTGACAAGAAATAGAAATAGATTATTGTCAATGCTTTGGAATGAGGTATATGTTACTAAAAACATGTCTTACAATATGCGTACGTCGAGTATGAAGGAATAAGTCTACCCATAATTAATACCCACACTAAGGGAGCTTAAACTATTGATAACCATGCGTGAATATACTTCTTTGATAGTAACTATAAGGATCCGTGGTAACGAGCACGCTGGATCAAATCGCGACTTCGGCTTAGAAGATCCGGCAAGAAACTCACCAGCCTTGTCTTTTAACATTTTGTATTTTTTTTTTGCATCGCCAGTTGCTTGTTCATTAATATTTACAAATAGTTGTAGATATATTACACGAAGTATATTATTAGTTTATATGAGCTGTTATAGTTTCAATAATATACCTGCTATCGTATCCAAAACAGTAGGTACTCGACTGTAACTGGAGTAGGTACCTCAATTCACGACATAAATAATAATATAAAACTTTCCTCCTCTCTAGCGTAATTAGACAAGATTGATCTTGATCGTATCCAAGGGGAAACAATATTACGAAAGACTCGGGATCCGAATCCAGTGACTTATCGAATTAGGAATCATTACGAGTGAACACAGAGATAAACTACACGCAAAAGTTGGGTCTCTGAGGCGTCAGTTTCATCCAATAAAGACATGTTTAGAAATAGGTAGGTAAAAGACACAGGTGAAGAAAAAATATAAGTAAAGCAGCTCTGCGCAGCGAACTGCGCCCCTAGCTTATTCGTCTGATACAGAATGCCGACACTGCTAATATTATTCATTAAAACTGTGGTGTGACCGAGTAAGAACACTTGGAATTAGATATTGTGGGACTCGTAATTTTAGAGCCCCATATACCTATGACAGACTTGATGCTTTGATAAGATGTTCAGGCCCCTTAAACCTAGTGGATTGTCTAAACATATTGCTCGTGCAAATTGTTGCGCTTTAATTTGTTGAAAAGCTTTTGGGGTTGGTCGCTTGGTATGACAAACAAATTGACATATTGGTCAATGCGACGTAACGCTTTGTGATGCTCAAGAAGCGTGTGTAAGTCTGAGAATTTTGCGTAGGTTTCGCCAGCCGAGACCCAAAGCGGATACCGCTAGGGTATAAACAAGCCTGATGTCTCAAAGTTTCAGCGTACTTGGAATTTGTTCAGAATATTCCCACCTTCTGATTTGTATTACGTTTATGAAACAATAAACTCGCCGCCCTGAGGATTATTCGAGTGTAATTTGCTATTCTTGTTTCGTATAATTATATCTTTGTTGGTTGTTCTTTTAGCAAATTTCTCATGAGACTGTCAATATTAATAAAACATTAAGTATTCGTATTGGGTTAATAATTAATGTTGTAACGGTGCCATATTAAGAATACAATTTTGCATAGTCAGTTACTGATACTTTATAAAATATTATTAAGTATGTAAAATATAACGCGTACTTATAACAAAAAAAAATGACTGTCTCTCTGTTTGTTCCGACTAATCTCCGAAATGACTACTTTTATTTCATCAAAGTACCACTCGGCTGGAGCCGCGGGCAACAGCCAGTATTAAAATAATTAAAACTAAGTATTTTTCTTTTTGTTTCAGGACGAATAATTTGGATCTTATTCTGGTGCCTAAAGGTATGAGATTATAAATTATTTATCCCACTTTGTTTATTTATTCTTTTGAGACTGCCAAGATATTAGTATAATAGTACTTGTAGTTAAGTAATTTGGTAAAAACAATTCTTTATAAAGTTTTTAAAATCCGACCAGCTCAAATATTTTGGTTTTGACCGACAAGGTGTTCTACGCTCCACGCTCTTTGAAGTCGACGTTAAAATATTTTTAAAAGACCGGTTACAATCCCACATATGTACAGTATTTACGAGTATATCAAAGTAAATTATATAATGTTTTTGTCTTCTAAAGTGGGGATTCTACGTTAAATAGGTACTTACAGAGAAACAAACAATACCAACAAAAAAAATCCTATTGATTTACCGTTACGTCACCAAATATAGCTATAGGGTTTTTTTTAATGCTCCCTTATTTTCATACAAATTTCCAATGTATTGTGAATTACCATAACATACGTAAAAGAGACACCCGTTCGTTATTTTTAGCCGCACATACATTACGTGTCACGACACCCGCGTACGACTTCCCTCGCACAATTCCTTCGCATTGCATCATATTACGGTTGCTAAAAGTCGTTCCGTTTCGCCCCCTTTTTATGTGAGTTTCGTAATCGCTAAGGCAGCAATAAAATATACAGGGTAAGTTTATTTTAGACACGTGAAAAAGTATCCGCGATGGAATTTTAAAAATATAAAAAGCAATACCTATCGACATTTGATAACTTTTTATTTTCAACGTTTGTTTCCAAAAATTTTCTTTTCTTATCATATATCTAAAGTCAGCAATTTGTTTTTACTAACTATTTATTGAATGTGCGGAGTCTACTTGTGTTTTATAGGCCTTTGGATGTTTGGATGTTTTCGAAGGCCGCGACACAAAGGGGTGACAAATCAAAGGTCCGTAACTCAGACTAGAAACCTGTATACCTATAAGTATTTACGTCACATAGATCAATAAGTCATTAGACACCGCATAGGCAGACACGCCCGCGCGGCTGTCATATGGATTGCCATGGCCAATGTATGCCCCAAAGTATGATAAATTTTTAATAATTAATTATTTCAAATTCTTTGGTGTGACTGCACCTGTCATTTTGATTATTCAATTCACGGCTCGACCTCGACCAATGAAATCTTATCTTCCCCGATACCCCACCAACATTTGACTGTAAGTAATAGTGGATGTAAGCGGTGTCTGCTCTTATTGGTCTGTGATTTATGTAAAGTCTATCATCAACGAACTCTTTGTATCAACTAGGTGCCGTCTATGTAGCTATCTAAATTTATCAGTCCTGATTTCCGAAACACTCTGTATAAGAAACTGTGTAGGTAGGTACATGGCGTGGAGTGGGACATGTTCACAATATGATTTATGAGCTCCGGTTGTATTTATTCCCCTTTTATATTGTCGTCTTGTTCGCCGACGGAGCTTCCGAGTGGGCATATTGATGTTTTACGACTATTCCCGATACAATTTGTATCGGAGATACTTATCAGTTAGTTGCTACGATTTTTATTTTCAACTGTGTTCATTTGTATCGCTCTGATCGATTGATATAGCGTGTGTTGGGGCTATTATTGAATTATAACGGACATGCATTTGATTGTGAGCTGTTTTAAATCTGATAGAAAATGTGGATAACATTCTTTTGTGATTCTAATTATGGATCACATTAATCGTATGGTTTCAAACTAATCTTCGCTTATCATTTTCGTAGTTAGGTAAGCATTTTAAAAGGCATCTATGTGATTTTATAATAGTTTTTTTTTTCTATAATCTTAATTATATATTAGTGTCTCTAGAAAATGGCAAAAAAGCGTCAACATTTCAGACTCCACAGGCTCGACAAAGTCGTTGATCTACAGATGACAATCTCCGAAGTATTGCTCCTTGCAATCGATGATCGTATTATTCACCTCTCGCTCTTGTTCCATCAAAATGGGTGAGAGGGAAATATACCGGCTTGTGAACTAGCTCGGACGATGGCTCTCACGGCCGCACCCCGAGGTCGTGAGCATGCTTTTGTTTTATTATTTAGTAACATCTTCACCTGGTGTTGTGTGTTAAAATCAACATATTAGGGTTTCTAGTAAGAGTATTGATATAACTATTTAGTATCAGTATATTTTGAGATAACTTTAAAACTTAAAGTACTTAGATAGATTCTATAAATTCATCACTACATAGTATAAAACAAAGTCGCTTCCCGCTGTATGTCTGTCCCTATGTATGCTTAGATCTTTAAAACTACGCAACAGATTTTGATGCGGTTTTTTTGAATGGGTAGAGTGATTCAAGAGGAAGTTTTATATGTAATACATGCATAATATAGTAGAGAAACACTGATAATTTCAGAGGTATCTTGTAGCCGTGCGTAGCCCTGGCGAGTCGCTAGTAATATACAAATTACCTTGCGCTAATTTCATTATACCCAAAATATATACACACTATGAACAGATATATAAAAAAAGCTTAGATCTATTTATTTACAATTTCATAAAAAAATATACTTGTGCCAGACCGCCGTCGCTTGGCAAAGTGCCCAGAAGACTGGCAGCATTGCCACATTGAATGGCAATGCTAATTCTCTGTGCGAGATATGTGCCAGCCCTCTGGTCACAAGTTGCTTCGACCAGCCGCTTTCCCAAATCGCAAAAAATGCGATGGGCGCACGGCCCCGCGGTCCCAGGGTCTCTACCCCAAACGTCTCAAACATATAACCTGGATCAAGGTTGCTATATTTGCGCCGTTTGAGGCATTCCGCGTAGGTGGCGGCACCACCAGCCCTAATGCTGGACTCCCGAAGGTGGAAAATTTCACAAAAAAAATATTCAAAATTTCACCCAAAATTCACATCTCCACTCTAAAAGGTATGGCCTGCTAATATAATCAAACCTGATGTCCTATATGCGCCACACATATAGCTTTTTAATTGAAACTTGTCGCATTAGGTAGGACTAACCAGCCGAATGACGATTTAGTGAACAGTGTCGGGGGACCCCGCCGTTACGAGTTACGATATTAGTCCATTTGCCCCCGAATGGGGCGAGTTTTAGTATGGGGCGAGTGATCCACAATATTATATGGAGTGTGTTAGTTTAGAGTTTGTTGACTGTAAAAGCGAATAGACTTGAAGGAAGAAGTTTCGAGCTCATAATTAGGCAGATAGTCATTTGGAACAAGATATACTTGCAAGTATAAAGTAAATTAGCTCTTACTAAACGGTAATATAATTTATTTTCCTAAAATAAATTCATAATAATGTTACCTTTGTGGTATACTTATACTATTTGATATTTTATTTTATACCCACCTCTCGTTTCAGAAGTCTCGCGTGAAATATTAAATTCTGTAAATTTCAGTGTGAAAATTTTAACCCTCTTCAATTCATTTCAAATTCATATTTTTAGATTTAAATTCAAAAATATATTTCGTCCTCTTTTTTAACGCTAAAGCACTGATTACAAATTTGTTAAAATACCTAGGTGCCACATATTTGGTAGCAAAATAGTCAATGAAAGTTATTTACTTAACTATTTTTCAGTGTCCTCATTTAAAGGACGGGCCGGATGTTACCAAGGTTACACTGCGGCCTTCTGACGTAGCGACAACTCCCCATCGACCGATAGTACGAAATTCTCCAAAGTTCAAGGGTGTATCAATAGGTATAAGGCGGTTGTACGGTGTCGTGATATGTCGGTACAAAAATGGCGTACCAACGTGGTCTGATGGTGAAACTGGGCCAATGGTGGCGCTCTCCCGCGGCTTCGACACGAAACAAGTTTAACGAGTATCACTCGATTATTGGAATCGGATATCGATGGTTCTTGTTCAATGCCACGGACGGCGTTGTTCTGTCGATTGTATAATGATACTGGTACCAAACGAGTTCAATGTTCTAGCTCGCTGTGTTGATTCAAATGTCAAGTGCATAATGAATGTAATAATAATTTTATTTTTGCTCAAAACAATAGGTAGTATTGTAGATAGGTACATACCTGTGTCTAAGCATCCTATTGAATTGTATCGTGGTTGATGTTCTAACTTGCAATTGGTTTTCTTTTCGTTTTATGTCGCTTTAAAAACATCACTAGAAAAATGAAATGAAAATGTGAAATTCATATTTTGTTTTTCAATGCAATTTAATTACTTTCGCAAACATATCACAATCGCCAAACAATATTATCCTCGCAATAATCGCTTTAAAAGAATGACTACGTAAGTACCTACCCGAAATTGAATATTTTAAAGTTTGCACAGTGAAATGTGCAAAGGACATTATTCATTTCCCAAACGCAATTTCACAGGATGTCACGGGTTAGAAAAATGCCTCGCTACATATTCAATAGGTTGCAGGTCCGGATTCTGAATTACACACGCTGTGTAACTGGTGGGACGTCGCGTCGGTGTAAACGTAAATCGTGGGAATGGAATCAGGGTTGCATGTTGGAAAATTGGATCGCAATGACAAGCTTTAAATAGATAGTTCAGTTGCGAATACCAAAACAGAATTGAATTTGAATTTGTATACTGGCTTCAATATAATGCGAGATATGACGTGCTGGTTTATACAATTGGCATCGACCGTCTATTTTTTGAGGGGTAAAAAAATTTACACATAAATAAAAAGTTTTTATTTTATTTCATTGTTTATCTGTAGTAACAAATTAATACACAAATATAATTGAAACACGAGTAGATAAGCCGTGCTACAAATACAAACATTGACAACTACCCTACTGTCTGCCAGCCCTAATCGCAATCGAATTTTTAATAGAACACAATCGGTTTGTCCAATAAATCTCTTTCGGAATCCGCGCGGACCGATACCGTGTTACCGTTTCGACCGTAGTGACATCTGGCTCGAACTGGAATCGCTACGATACCAAGCGATCGACACAAGATACGAAACACAGAATAAATTATGTTAAAAACGTCGGTCGCTCTCGAACACCAGAATAGGGGCATCGAATATTTAATAGTGTTTTGGTGAGATGCAATCTCCTATATTCGAATTTTAAAATGTCAATGACTTTAGATGTTTCATTGCGAAATGCTGACTTGGTACTGTATTGTGTAATGTTACCGTACTTTGACATTTTAAGCTAATAGCTATTAAAATTTCATGAATAATTGCGTTAAATAAATGTTTTCCTTTGTAGGCTCTGTTAAAAAGTTAAGCACTTGATCTTTCCGGAAACTTTACCTACTTCATTATACAGAGAATAAGGCAAATTTTGTGAAGGAAAATGCAGAAGAACTGAAAACTTCTTATTGGATTTGGCTTGTAAAGACATAAAAATTATATGCAGTCTTTATAAAAAACGAAATAGTATTTTCTTTCAATATGTCACAACTCTAATTATTAAAATCATTTCTGATTTTTCATAAAATATAAAAAATAATGGATTCGTATTTCAAAAAAGAATTAATTTAATCTTAATCCAAAAATCAACATTAAATTAAAGTAGTACATATAAAAAAAACGTGTGCGTCTCGGGACGCTCGACATAAGTGATAACTTAAACTAGACCAGATTGGCGTCGTAACGCGTTACGTTATGAAACGGATTACCCTCCCATAAAAAGTTATCACTTCAAAAAATAATAAGTTAATACTTATTGACGTTAACTATGGGTGTTAAAGAATGTGTCTTGCGTGTGTGGTTAAATATTATTTCCCAAAAGGCATAATCACGTGCGAGTGAGCCGGACATGAATCAGTTGCGATAGACAGCCCAAATATTATCTAGCAATTCAGGAAAATGTTTTCTTTTTGTTACTTTTGTTATTCCGTGCGTATCCAGTGAGATGGAAGTTTTATTGAATTTATGTTAATGAAGTATCCATTGTTCTAACTTATTTTTTTGTTATCATAAAATATGTAAATTTCACTTAGGTTACCTACTACATAAGTAGGTACCATACATTATTTTATGGAATATTTAGTTAATCAGTAACAATTTATTCAATTGACTAAGTGGGTGATTTTGTTTCTGTTTTTGTGGCGATGTGTGTGATCCATGTGTTTTAGTCTATAAGTATTAGGTAAGTATAATTTACAGATGCCTAAAAATTTAGGCATATAAAAATTATACTATTAAAATTATAACGATCGCCTCGTACGGATTTCAATCGATCAATAAAGTAATATCCAAGAATCTCAGCCGCTCACGACACAGATAAGGAGGTGAAATATCAAAATCTCTGAATCGGCGGCGTCGCGGGCCTTTCAAAAGACGGAAGTGCTTACTCGGCGGCGCGGCCGTTTGATTTATACCGCCCGGACGCCATTGAATATGAACTTTGCTGAAAATACTGATGAAAATTCCCGAAGGATACCAATGTTAGTGTTTGGTGGGTGATAAAAGTACTTATAGTTGCCAAATTAAGAACTTAACATTTTCTACGGATTTTATCAATCAGCATGGAAATCATAGTAGGTAATAATTGGAATGATTAAGCCCAATCGAATTCCTTTTGAGATTGAAATAAAACTATTTTTCGGATTTTATCGCGTTTATTTAATTTATGTTCCCGACGTTTCGGCTGCTTTACAGCAGCCATGGTCACGGGGGGACTGAGGTGTTAGACGTCCTGATGTCATAGTTAGTAACTGGGTACCCTCATATTAAGTTGTTGTTTGCGGTCCGATCCACGCAGAAAGTGCTCACAGTGTCTCGAGGTCTTGCAATGGTACACTTGGTTTTGGATTTAATTATATTAATTACTGGATCCCAAGTTGGTGGTAGCACCCAGCCATCTTCCCTATTGAAATTAGGATGTTTTTTAATTTCAATGGCCTCACGTATCATCCTTGGTCGGAATCGGTGTTCTTTTGCGAGGATCTGTGGATTATCAAATCTGATATAATGGCGGGTGCGGTCCTGTACATGTTCACAGATTGCAGACTTCGTGGAGCGCCGGTGTTTCACGTCAGCTATATGTTCTTTTACGCGGGTTTTAACTGATCTTTTAGTTTGCCCTATGTAGGAGAGCCCACATTCACAGTCGAGTTTGTATACCCCTGCATCTTGTAGAGGAATGTGACACTTGACAGGTGGTAAGAACTGACTAATCTTCTTTGGTGGCTTGAAATAAGTTTTGATTGAAGCACGTTTCAAGATGTAGCCAATCTTGTCTGTGACACCTCTTATATATGGTAGTACAGCAGGTAGACGCTCGACTGTGGCTGGTTTCACTCGGTCACTGTGATGGAGGCGCGGGATCCGAAGCTTGTTGTCATGCAATACTTGCTTGACGTGACGGATCTCGGCAGCCAGGTGTTGCTCATCACAGATCCCTTGTGCTCTCTGAAACAAAGATTTACCCACGGTAGCTAACTGTGTTGGATGGTCCTTTTGAGATATTGAAAATTTGAAACGATTCATCTCCCTTTTGCTTTCTATAAAAATATTTCAACAAATATAAAAAATACCGGGAAAAATGAGTTCAGAGGCCGCCCATTTCTCAACAATCACCGACACCCATCAACCTACCTACCTACATAATATTTTATATGTCTAATATTTTACAAAGCAATAAATGACTGTTGCTATTCACGCTATAAGTATCTCATTATGAGAATTTTACCAACCGAGACTTTTTTCCAGCATAAATCATATTATATTAGAAGTCAAATGGTTTATTTTATTTCATTCTCATTTTTTATTAAAATGTAAATTTCTGTTGAGAGCTCACACCCCTATTTCATATTTTAATAAAGGCCAAACAAGTGTTGAGTGTACTTGTTTATATCTATTTCTTTAATTGTGAATATTACATTCATATTTTATGCCTTTGTTTATTTGGGCATACTTTCAACCTGAGCGACTGTTGCCTACGACGGTTTTTGTTTAAATAACTCTAAATTGAAAATTTAAAAACCCCCGATGCGATGACCTGTTCATCAAATGTATAATTTACCTAGTTCTTCCAAATAATGATGTTAGCGCGATTTGCGTAGCTCCCGTAGCTCAGTATCCATAGCTCATCTCGCAAATTCATCTGGTACAACTAGTTTCGATGCCAGATTATGAAAGCACCATTAAATCATTTGTTTTGGCTTCCTCATTTATAATCTAAGATGTACAATAATTAACAGAAAATTTGTGTAAAAGTATGAGACATTATTTTGTTATGACATTATAATAATTGACATTAGAATAGACAACGAATCTAAATATTGATGTCACGGAGGTTTTATTCCTAGTAAAATATTATCAATTATGATTCAATTTGATGTAATAACTCTGGTTGAGGTAGACGGGAGCAGCCTAGGGGAAGAATTTTCAATAACGCTAAAATTATTTTAAATTAGATTAGTTTTTTTTATATTCTTTGTCAATGGCGGAGCAACGCCCTCTAGAATTATTATAGCGTAATATTCCATGACCATTAACAAACCAAACAAAATTTAACGCATGCGCGTATCCATCATTTGAAACGTGACATATGAATGTCTTTAGCTCATACACAAATCTTAATAAAATTGATAAAATATTCATTTTTTTCAGAATCAGGGAAACTTTTCAAATTTATAATATTGTAAAAAGCCAGTTCAGACTATTACGATCATATAAAAATAGAATAAATCTAAATCCAATCATCTCAAATTTCGACTGGATTCGAGCCGAGGGAATTGGTTTTGGCCGTGAATGTGGCTTTTTTAACCTACAAAAGAGCTGATGATCTTCAAACGGCTGAACCGATTTTCATGAAACATAGCTAAGAACACTCTCGATCAGAATACCTATCTAACAAAAGAAACAAAATTGAAATAGGTTCATCAGCTTGGGCGCTACGTTGCCACAGACAGACACACAGATCCACAGATACACAGATACACAGATACACAGATACACAGATACACAGATACACAGATACACATGTTAAACTTATAACACCCCTCGTTTTTCGTCGGGGGTTAAAAAGGAAGATTCTTATTATTCATAAGTGCTTTGTTGCGCTACCAACATGAATAAAAATATTTTTAAATTTGAATTATGAATTAGAATTTTCTGTTTTCATGTTGTTAAAACATAATCATTTATGACATGCAAGTATCTACTCGCCCTTATAACCTACGTTTGTGCCTACTTGTAACCTACCTAGGTTAGTGGATACGAGTAATTAAAAAAGTATCTGAACTATTTGTTTAGAATTTTAAAACTCGATAGAGCACACACACAAGCCCCACAGAACTTCGTAGTAGGTATTACTTACCTAAAAACTTTAAATTAAATGAAAATTGAAATCTATCATTTTATAGTAGGCACGTAACTCTACATCGTTCGTATATCTAAGTGACCTAGATATTACGGGATGTTACAACGATAGGGAGAAGGGGGGGGGGGGGGACTCAGGGAAATCGACTTAAATTAATAGCCGTGTCGTGGGAACACGTATTAGTTTATCGAACAGTTGTTGTTGCTTAGTTCCAGACGGCTTGCGAGGACTGCTGGAGACAAAGGGTCGGGAGCAGTTAGAGCATTATGGTCATGTTCAATTGGTGCTAATTCTGTTGGCACACTAAAGTAGACTTGAATGCGTATTGCGACCTTTATCGTGGACGCAATGTATTTTAGTTTAGTTTAGTCGTGATTTGACGGCAACAGTATTGACATTATTGCATGGAATATTGGCATCGCGTGAATAGTAGAAAGGTAACAAAATAGTGTGTTAATATATATAAAGATAAAAAGTCCTCTAATTATTAGTATGGAAGTATTTTTTTAATCGAACTAATTTTAATTTGGATTTCAAATACCTATGTACATTATACGATTCAGAAAATAAAGCACCGAATTCAATGAACACATGCCCGGTTAATGTATCCTTCCCAAATTGTTAGGTATGTATGAAATTTTTATCATAACCCCATAATATTTAAAACACTGACCGCTCGTTGACGTTAAAAACCTCATTAATTGCCTGCGGCTCGGCGGTTGAGTGTTTTTGAAACGCGTTAATAATGAGATTTTTATTCTTATCTCATAAATATTTTTGACATGGCGGACCGGATGAGAGTGATAACGTGTATACTTTTATTTTCAGTTACATTGATATTAAACTAATTATATAAACATTTGTTAGACCGAGGACAAAATTCCGTTATTGAAAAAACTGAATATTTTGGTATATCTTAGACATCTGATACTTACCTATAAGTATATAAGTATCTTATAATATTCTCGGCTGCGAGGACATCCCGTTTAACTGCTGGACTATCATCGCTTACCTACCTAGTTAATATTATTCTCTTGAGTCTCATCATCATAAAATTATTGATACTTTCTCTGAAAGGACCACTTCGAGAGAAAGTTTATAAACAACATTTAATTTATTTCTGCCTTCGAGTCCATTAACGGAAACAACACAAGACAATTTAATGCATTTGCAATTCAGAAGTGTGTACCCAGTGAAGTACCTACCTAACGATATTTGTACGTCAGTGGAGACGAAACATAACAGTCTAGAATAAATATTAATTTATAAATATTACTTAATTAAAATTAATATTTTAAATTATTGTGGAAGAAAGTACTTACTTACTACGTTTTTATTGTACTTAATATTAAATCAAACTGAACTTCACTATCTTCAAATCAAAATAATGTAGAAATACAATATTATAAATTGATGCCCAAAATAACCTTTGCAAGTACTTACTCATCAAACATTTCCTATTTTTTAAGGATTCATTAAATAAAAATAAAACCTAAACCGTTTCTATTAACATTAAATACAACAATAAAACGTAAATAAAAAAACTAAATTATTACATAGGTACGACAACAGGTAAGGACATTTTAATAATTAATTATTCGAGGAAATATTTATCTGCAAAACACTGAATTATTTAACGAAATTTAGATCATTACTGGTAACAAGCTGATACAAATGTTCCCAATACATTTTGAACAAGTATCGTAATTATGTTTGATGTTTTCCTGTTTATTCGCTTAGTAATGGGGGCTTGAGGAGACGAACGAGCTCATCTTTATATATGATGTATAAAAGAAAATAATAATAATGATGGGCACGTTAAAAGGAAAACCATACGTGGAAAAATCGCAAAGGAATAATTATTTGATACCTACCATCAAATATCAAAGGAATGTATATACTGCACATAAACAGGTTGAAACAGAAAGTGAATATACTTTTTTTCAAAACTTAACTTTGTTATTCTAAAACTATCAGCTTTGGAGGAAACTGGAGAAACAAAAGGTGTTACAGGGATACAGCTGTTGACATAAGTCTACAAAACCTTTAGTACTTCAACTGTCCCACAAAGCCGATAGTTTCAGATTTACAAAGTAAAGTTGCAAAAAAAATTGTAGACCCTTTCTGTTTCACCTAGTATATACTTGTTGGATTAATTACTTATTAATCAATTCATAATGACGAAAGTAAAAGACAATAATAATAAATAAATACTTACTTAATAAAAATAAGCGATAATTGTAAAATCCCTTTCGATAACAACCAAATAGTGATAGATATATACTAAATTAAGTAGACTGGTCAATGAAAAGGTTTGTGCATAAAATTATTATTTCTAAATTGCTAAAATAAATTGTACGAGTTGTTTATTTTGTATTAAGCGGAAAAGTTTTAATTGATGAATCCTAAAGAGGATGTTGGGGAGTGAAGTGGGCCAATACGAGAGGGGAGAACGTTTGCTATCTCATGAAATGTCAGTTACGAGTGCTCTAACGCTGTAAGTGCATGTTATCCGTTGAAGATATTAAACAACTAAAGTGGACACGGGAATGCATGTCAGCAAGGATATTAACTTCGTATTGCCTTGTCAAAGTGGATAACTATCAAAATGATACCAGGAAAGGATTGTAAAAACTTTTTAGAACTACTTATCAACCATGACAAAGGAAATTTAACAAAACACGCGTTCTTTTCGTTGTTAAAAATATTTTTTATATATTATAACATCGTTTGATATTTCGTAAACGTTTATACTTTTAAATTTAACTTTTTTTAAACATAAAAAATGACATTTAAAATCCACATTATCAAAGTCATAACAAGAATAAATACACTTTACAATTACCTGCACGTAGTTCCGTAGTCGGAAAAGTTACTCGAGGCGATTTAATGACTGCAGCCAAACTTGAGGAGGGTCTCCAAAGTCTTTTATTACAGTTCGGTTGCTGTCCTCGCCGGAACAAACTTCCCCCGGCGCCATTCAATGACTACCTACCGAACAATTAAGAACCTAGCGAACTCCCAACGTTTGCTCAAAACTTTCTTACCTATATCATTTGGTTTTATTTAATGAGCGATTTCTGTGAAGTCGTCCTCGTTCCTCTAGCGTAAACTTTAGGTAAATGAATAAGGGTTTTAAATAAAGTATAGTTGTTATTCTCTACTAACTAGACACTTTTAAATTAGAACTATATAAAGAAAAATCGGGATTTATGTAAAATGATGCTCTTGGTTTAAAGACTAATTAAAAGAGGATGAAGCATTTTATCCCTACTTTATGTACCCATAAAAACACATTCGATACTCGTAATTCACCTGAGCAAAGGTGACAAATTACCAACCATCAGCCAACGTTTACATAAACAATCAATTTAAGGCGAAAAACCCACTCGCACCCAAAATAACGCGACGCAATATTCATCGGTAAACATATTTCAGACCTAAACCGTTATTAATCCAATGTTAAGTCAATTAGGCGCCGAGTCCCTTATTAAGGGGCGGATATAGGCGGATATATGCGGATATAAGTGCTTCGGGGCGCGTTGGGTCGGAAACTAAAATCGTGGCGCGGTTTGCGCCCCCTGGTCTAATGGGCCCCGCGGTAACGAGGGCTACGAGTACTCTCGAGACCCCAACCGATCTCGGGAACGAACGCTAGGTACGGCTCTAAAACGAGTTGTGTATGTCAAGGGTCTTATGAGATCGTTCTCTGAGTATTCTATGATTTTCGGCTCTGGCCAGGACGGGGGTTTGTAAATCCCCGGTTTCGTAGTGTTTATAATTGGCCTCATGTGCGTTCTCAAGTAGAACCGCCGAGAGGCCATTGTTTTGAGGATAATTCGTCTTGCGTGTCTGCTTCTGTTTTTGAATTGATTTTAATGAGCTTTTTGCTTTTTGTTCACAGATTTGGTTTCCTGTGAAATCTTGAAATAAAGGTGAGTTTTAAAATATTCCTCCTTGATGATTATTTTCAATGTATTATTGTGAAACAAGTTTCATACAGGTAGGTGGCTAATATAATGATAGGTAGGTAATATAAAGTCCTTTATACCCCTGATGATTTGAAAAATGGAAAGCAATGTAACAATTAAGGACGACCATTTTATATATATACGTCAATATTAAAAAAAAAACTGTTATCTTTTACAAAAGATGTACCAAAATCCATTAGTAATCAATTTGATTATTGAAAATGTTGCCATATCGACATTGGATTCAATGTATTGACCAAACCATCGGCAATGGACAGGGAAGGGTCTGAGACTGAAAGCCTTACAATCATTACTAGGTTCATTATTGTCGGTAACAGTGACCCTTCGATTGAGATAGCTGATAAATTTAATGGAACTAGCCAATAATGTTCTCTGAGATTTTCGATTACTGACCCATAATCCTAGAGTTAATAAAGTAAAGAGCAATTTAGGGTATTTGTAGTTGGTTGTAGTGAATTAATTGGGACGAAGTTGAATGGGGTCGTTAAAATAGACTCTATAGTCTAAAACGACTGGTTTCTGACGAAAATATTTTTGATAGAATAATAAGTAAGTGCTGCGATTCATATATGAATATCAAATCGTGTGTTTTTAACGTCCACCATGAGATATGATCTAATCAATGACCTAAAATACTAATTTAAATAAAATTTCTCATTTTGTCCATCTTCTGTAGTCGATTTTTAGATTCTGGCATTACATGATACGAGTATATCTAAGTATTTTCCACCTCATTTATAGACAAATAAAACTATAATAATAATGACGATAGCATAAGAACATTGGATTACCTACAAGATGCAATGAAACGCAGTTGTTAATCTCCATCAGTATATGACATTTATTTGCTTGTTTAAAATAAATTATACCCATAAAGTTTCGTGTTCAATTTGTTTGATGTCATAAAATCTCGCATCTCTTGCTCGACAAGGTTGACGTCCTGAACGCAGGATGTCGGTACTTATTCCATTATAGCGTCTACTGTTTTTATTGCGTTTGTATTTTGGTTTGTGATACATAGATTGATAAGCAAATTTGACCCTACCAATCACATACATGCCATCCGTTATAAGTTATTCGTGGGTATTGAATTAATTTGGTCATGCCATATTATTCAAATTGTATCACGTATTGGCATAGGCAATTGGTTGAGATTTATGAGAACCACGTTTGACCAAGTCCAAATACCTAAATACATGTAATTAATTTCGTCAGTTTTGTGTCTCAGCAAAGAAAACATTAAGATAAGGATACTAATTGCTTGTTTGAAGGTTTTAACGACATGTGAAGCCTTGCTATTTATAGGTACCAGCTTTTGCCAATAAATAATGATTTTATATTTTGTTGCGCTCAAAACATGTATTCTTCCTCTATGAGCATATCAAAATGACGTTAGAATGAAATCAAAATTCGATCCGGCATCATCAAACGGTAACACTAGAGCAATCTATAAGATTGCCTCAAGGCCGTTTGTAGGTTTCTGATGATTCTTAACGTGTTATGTGACCAGACAACATGGAGCTTTGAACCTGTAGAGTGAAAACTGAATTGTGGGTCATATTGAATTGGTGCAATAACAGTTGTACATGTTAAAAGCACCGCTAGTGGAGATACGTTAAGTGCTAATCTCGTTGCGAACGATAGCAACCGGGCAGCAGTTACCTACTGCAACGGTTCGCACTGGGACCGTTGCCGGTAGACTTGCTCCAGTGAACTGATTGTCGTCCGTACAGTTTCCAAGTATCACACGTTAGAAGCTATTTGAGCTTTTACTGAATTGATGAATCGTTTTGAAGCGTACATCAGGAGCAGTGTAAAATATTGTGAGCTACTCGTCTGGAATTAAAAACATTAAAAAATAACATATAATAATTAAAAAATAGCCTTTTTTGACGTCCCACTCCTGGGCATTGGCCTCACCAATCCACCACGCTGGCCCAGTGCGGGTTGGCAGATTTCACATGGCTTTCGAAATTGGTTTGATTTTCTAAAACATGCAGTTTTCATCACGATGTTTTCCTTCACCGTAAGCGAGTGATAATCATATAGAAATTATCATTCGCACATAGATTTTGAAAAACCCAGAGGTGCTAGCCGGGGTTTGATCCCGCAAGACGCGTGCTTAACGAATCGGCTATCACTGCTATCGTACAAAATAACAAAAAACTAAATCTATACAAATAAATAAAACTGGAGTGTCTGTTTGTAATATCCAAATAACACCTTTTCACTAAATGCATATAAAGTACATACGACACCTGTTTAAGCGAAAATATAAAACTAATATTTTATCTAAATAATCAAATTCAATTATTAAATTCGGGAACTTCCGATGGCCGGCGCGAGCGACGTTATTATTGCTGCGATTTAATTCGTGAAAAATTATAAGTATTGGTGCAAATGACTATTAACTGAGTGATTGCACTATTGTGTGGTATGTGACGGTGCTATTTCTATAAGGGAGGCCTCCCGGAGCATCACGACGGCGGCGTGCTGGATGAGTTATGGTGAGTTCCTTTGCTTCCATCCTTCAGCCCTGTCGTTGTGCATTAAATCGTGTATTTCCGTAAATATTAGGTGTAGCTCTCAAATTTAAATAAAAATACGTTAAAATTCGAACTAGCGCATACAACACCTATAACAAAAACGCTATTTAAAAAAAAATTGTCTGTCTGTCTATCTGTCTGTGTGTTTGTTCCGGGTAATCTCCGAAACGGCTGAACCGATTTTGACGGGACTTTCACTGGCAGATAGCTGATGTTTTAAGGAGTAACTTAGGCTACTTTTATTTTAGAAAAACAAAATTTAAAAGAATGGGTCCTGTCGCGCGGGCTCAAAACGCGGGAGCGGGCTTTTTTGTTAAGTTAAATTTTACGCGGACGAAGTCGCGGGCTCAGCTAGTAAGATAATAAAGTAAGAAGTTGTAGCAATAAAATATGAGTAGAGTTGGGAGGGGACCCATAAAGGGTTTTCCAACGTAAAAAAAAATACAATGCAAATTCAACCTTGACCAACCTAAATTTGGATCATATTTATATAGAACTAGCTGTGCCCGCGACTTCGTCCGCGTGTAATTTAACTTAACAAAAATTTCGGGATTATTCATCCCCTATTTTATCCCCTTGGGGGTAGAATTATTCAATATCCTTTCTTAGCGGATGCTTACGTCATAACATCTACCTGCATGCCAAATTTCAGCCCGATCCGTCCAGTGGTTTGGGTTGTGCGTTGATAGATCACTATGTCAGTCAGTCACCTTTGAGTTATATATATTTAGATGTGACACAATTATAATTATTGATGATACTCCGAAATATTATCGGAATACTAATCCGCTATATGAATTTCTGTAACCTTAATTTGACATCGGATCGCTTTATCACATCCGCAATGAATAAAGCTGTGAACGTATCGAGCCGGCCATAATTTATAGCTTATTTTTATTTAAAAATCCTCGATGATATTGTCGTGTTTGGAGCCAAAATTTGTCCCCAGCGTGCTATTCTCACAGGCGACTGTGTGGCTCCGTACATTTAACTTGATACGAACGTCATTGTATCGTGATATATTATTATTATGTGCGGAGATACCAACTTTTAGGTATTCCACTAAGGATTACCGAGCGTCGTAAATCATTGCTGCGTTATTAGTTGTGGGATGATGGGGATCGTTTGTTTCTTCCTTTACGGATTGTTGTATCGCATATTTGTGGTTATATATGAGGCTTGGGTTTAATATTATCGTAGCATTTTGTAAGACGCAAGTGTTTATTGAAGCTGTGAATGTGCACTGAGGAACAAAATTGCGACAAGATATTTCTAGTAATCTTTTTAGTATTTTTATTGTGCGTTTTGTAAATAGACGAATGATTTTTCTAGTGCCTCGTATACAAGGAACTACAATAATAATTTGTTGCCTTTATTTTTTAGGTTTCAGACTGTGTAGGCAGTTAGCAAGCTGTTAAAACTTATAGGTGCTTGTCCGAGGTTACTTGCTTTTTTAACGTATACACCTCAGAATAAAACAATTAACTTCGTCCGGTGTTTGTTCTTGTTCAACTTGCAAATCAAAACGAGGAAATTGAGTCATTTATAAGTGCTTGCCGGCAAAGTAGAAAAAAAAAACAGTAAAAACTTGACCCAGAAATATTTTTATAGCTCATCTGATTGTTCAACCTTTATGTTAGGTATGCTACTAATGGCACATATCATTAAGTGCTGAGTTGGATTGATCGACTGGCTAACCCACATGAGGTAATGTTTTGTAAATAGCCTCGTCTAGGAGCGCTGACCTTGGTTTCAGAGGTGCTCTATGTAAGAGGATGCGTGCGTCACGACTCACTTGCAGCACGATCTCTTGATGATGATTTGAATTTCAATGGCAGTAGGAAGTTGTTTATAGAATTTTGTTTTAATGACTACATCGGTAATATTGATTTGTAAAATAATTTACGGTTGGCCTATGCTACTTGTTTAGCATCAATATCTTCCAGGATATTGAACCATTGACGTCAGTTCATTCCTAGCTTTTTGTTAGCAACACAATTTAGCTTTTGCCGGGATTTTTCGAGGGTAAAACCTCGGAGTCATAGTTGGACACTAGCTATTGTCAATCCTGGCTAGTTACAGGAGTAACAGTGGTAGGACAGTGTAGTGGGATTATTCACATTAAAAACACTCCTACATATTTGGTGGGAGAGGTTATTTAGACTACTAGTAATAAAACCATCGCACATGCTAGTAATCTCAAAAAATAAAAATATTTTATTACAGAATAATTAATTCATTTAGTTTTTGTTCATTATACGATATGCAGAGGCTTACGCCATCAATTTCATTATTGGTGCCAGTCTGGTCCATTTTTCCCCACCCCACTCAATCTAATCTAATGGATAAGACTTTTTTCTCGTGACGTAAAATGGGATAAATTACTTAATTGGGTCGTTTTTTTGTCTTATAAAAGATATTAAAATGTTTTTATAACAAGAAGATTTGGTTAGTTTCTTAATTTGGCTGTTCTTATTTTATCTTTCATTAAGAAAAGATCGCCTTAGTAACAAAATATTTTTTGGCTTCACTCTAATAAGGTAAAATATCGTGTTCCATGTAATAACTAAGGGCCGTTTATCTTGCCAAGGCCTGAAGGTCTCACTGTAGGGTTAAATATCAACTGTAAACCTAAACATTTTTGCGGTAGACACTTTAAATTTCGTACGCGTAGGCGTTACTGTTTTATTTTATCTAGGCTGACATGTAACCGTTTTCATAAATGGAATAAAACTTTCCTTGTAATCACTCACAATGTGTTTCCAAGGTCGTCAACCTCATGTTAACGAGCTCTGTTTCATGGTGAAATGTAAAAAGCGTCTCCAAATTAGTTTAGACATCATTGCCTATTTACTAGATATTTCAACCACCTTATTCAATTACCTTTGTAAATATGATATGTTTATATTAATCAAAATTTCGTTATTTTATTTCTGATTGCTTATGCCTAAGGCATTTAAAAAATAAGTTATTTCAAATTACAAATACTAATAATGGTTACATTAACATGGCAACTAAAAACAACCAAAAACAACCTCTGCAGCGGTCCAATTTGCTAGAACGCTTGGTTTTATTCAAAGCTTCTACGCTAGGACGCTATAAACGACGAAAAACCCCGTATAAACTGTCCCTGTTAAACGTCTGTGGTATTCAGAGGCACGTGTAGGGCTGAATATATTCCGGATATTGAGAACAAATACCCGAAAATCTTGTAATAATATCCGGCAGATACGGATATTAAATTAATGCAAATGCTCACAAGTTCAACAATTAACGTAGATACTCTCAAATATGCAAGAAATTAGATGCCAAAAGGCATTGCGAAACACTTATTTAGAATATTTCGATATTATTTCGTTGTTGGCATTTTGTTTAGGTTTACAATCCTATAGTTATAGTTGCAATGCTCAATTAAACTGCTACCAACCCTTTACGGTCGCAATTCGTTGCGGTTAAGCCGCGGTCACATTAATGCTTTGAACCGGGCTGGGTCATTCGTGACAAGGAATTTTTGTATACGGCTTATGTATACGGTCATCATCAAAACCGGGTGCGGAGTGTGTGCAATCAGCCTTATACAAGAATGCGTGAGTTGAATTTAAATTAAGGTATTACTGTGTATATTTATCCACTATTTACCAACAGAAATGGTTTTCTTTGTTAGTGTTATCGTACGTTATTGTGCCCTAACGTGAAGAGTTTATTTAGTCATGTATAAGGAATTTTAAATATTTTCGAGTCAATGGACACTCTTAATTTTTTTTGTAATTATTAATTGTTTACCTACTTACTTAGCTTGTAATTACAGGAATTTCAGAGGTTCATAAAATGAACAGCATTTGCGACTGGAATGGTCGACATATTTGACGAGGAATCAACGTTTGATTAGCTAGCTATAAGATATGGCTTAGGCCCGTATTTATAAATCGATCTCAAGTCTGAGAGTGTTCTTGAGTATGATTTTGATATGTCATTTTGTACTGGAATGACATAAGAATAACATTTCCAAGACGGGCCTTATAGACAGCAATAACTATTTTACATAATCACTAAGTTTTGTCCGCAGCTTCGCTAGCGAAAATTTGTTTTTTTGGATGTTAAAGCTACCGCTACCAACCGTGATCCTATAGCTAAGAACCATACAGGCTACCCCATAAAAATTATCCAAATAGGTGAAGCCGTTTAGGAAGCGAAGTAGGTACTACGATAAAAGACACGCCGGACTGTTGTATAAAATAATACATAAACATAAAGCTATGTAGGTATCTACTTATGTAGGCAATACAAACGGCTAAATTCGCACTCAACCATTTAATTCCCCACACGTTTAATAATACCAAGGGCGTTCATTGCACGCGACATGCGGGTCGATGCCACATTAATAGGGATAGGACCTTCATTTTATATAAAATATGTTTGAAACGAGAAAAGCTTGCATTTTTCATTTATTTTTTATATTACAAAGTCGGCAAGCAAGCCGCCTCGTGTTGAGCAATTATCCTAGCTTAGGTATTGAAATATCAAATACATTGCACGCAAATTCAAAAATCTAAGGGAAAACGAGGGAGGTTTGGCTTTGGCTCTCTCATTCGTCATTCAATAATAAGTTCTACTCCCTGTTGTGTTGAGATCTAGAACTATCCTCCTTTCCGGCTTCAGTTCTGTAGTTAAATGAACTAGGTATTTTCCAGCTTGTCACCAAATTAGTTAGTACTGTAAGGAGGTCCATGTCGGCGCACTAGCCACTGGCAATAAGCGTTCCTGGCCGATAAGAATATATTTAAGAAAAATAATAATTTAAAAATTGAAAGCTCTGCGGTGCGCTGGCAGTGACAACCGAGAGACCACTAAGATAGGAACTATATTTAAAGAAATGTATTAAAAGTGAATAATATAATAAATTTTATATTACCCAGCATTAGTTATTATTGATTGAAGCCCCACTTACCACAGTACCTTGGCTTACACATTTTCAAAGCAGATAAACTGCTGCATTATTCAACAATATTAACGACGTATTCTCAATTTGCGTTGCTCTGTTACATTTTATTACCGGGGCGCTGTTTCAATTAATAAATGTGCCTGTTAGCGGGACCGCTTCCCCGCCGGCTGTAACTGCGCGTTGTCTCATTACGCGGGAGCGCGGATAAAAAAAAAAAAAATATAGAAGTACCTACCTATATTCGCAATTAACTCGCCGTTATCACGAAACGAGCCACGTGATATTTTGTGAAATTAAAATTGCGTAATTTTAGGTCTCATGTGTACCTAACAAGCTTTGTCGAATTCTGTATTTTTGTAGGTTTGTATATTTGGGTCGTAGTGAGTGATTAACTTGTAAGAGGGTGAGATTTTCTTTTGTCTTAGCTTGGCACTTTATTTTCTAGTCAAATTGATAATCATTAACAGAAGTATTCATCCTGATAACACTAGATCAGTGAAAATGATTACCTTTAGCACGCTGACATGTTTTAAGTCAAGATAAAACTAAGGTTGACGGTCCTCTTGGCTGTGCTATGAAGCTATGCTAAGCTATGGCCCGCCTGCTTTGACCAATTGGATCGCCTCATTTCCTCAGCATCGGCTTATCTCAAGTCGACAGGAAATGAAGCGATCCTATTGGTCGACCCGAGTGGGCTCGCATCGTCGCACAGCCAAGAGGACGGTCACCCTAAAGACAAAAACTACTCTACATTGTATTGTATTTTGATAAAATTCGTTGCGTGCTCTGAGACAATTCAGAAATTCTCGGGCTCAATGGACGACGTTGACTAGTGTTTTTTTTTTAGAGACAACCCCTCTATATAGCTTTTAGAAAGCACAGTGGTAAATAAATGAGGGTCTCGAGCTTAAAATATACATAGGATCACCATTCCGAATTCGGTTAATGAGGCAAAAGAATTTCGCTACGCGCATTAATATGCAAAACATTAGCTACAACAAGAGTTTTTGCCTGACCATTAACGTGTGAACCGTACCGAAGTTCCGAACCCTTATTTACTCGAGCCCTTTGCAGGGATACAACAAAGACGGATAGTAAAAACTGGCCACGCAACCGGCGAACGTAGTACTCTTCTCGTAAATCATCGTAAGCAAGGAAACTAGTGTTGGTGAACGTAAAACAAAAACACCCGCTGTATAATAGTTTTTGTTGTATACCTAATTATACATTTTGCCATCTATAACGACACTGGCCCTTCCCCTCTCTCCCGTTCCTCGGTCCCACTCTCCTTAAGGTTATGAGCTACTCTACTCGTTATTCGCCGACATTGACGACATTGGCTCGTTGACGACCGCTTGGCGCAGTGGTTCAACTGTAGGCCGCTCAGGTGGTTGCGGGTTCGATTCCCGCCGGGGCAAATTTCGAAAGTGGCCTTTTCGTAATTTGCCCTGGTCTGGGTGTCACTGGGATCGCTCCCCAGTCTATTGTACGGTACCCAATAGTAGAAGCGTTGCTTAGTTTAGGACCATACAGTTGGTGTGTCATTCTGGCGATATTTATTAATTGGCGTCAATGAAAACAAAATAAAACTTTTCTACACTGTGGACTATACCCTGAAGTCTGTAGATGAATTAAATAGAATCCCTTGAAATATATAATTTAAATAATTCAGTGGTAGCGAACACCACTCTAGGTAATGCAATTATTACTTTATGCACTCAAGAAGTATACAACCTTTACGTTTTCTTCGAATTCGGGGCTATGTATGTTAACCACCAAATAAAATTAAATGTCCACTCCGTACTCACATTTGACTAGCTTAACATTAAGGATTTGTTGTGATGATAAAATCATGAAAAGAGCCTAAAAAACTGTAAAGATTTCAACTTAGAAATAAGGGAATAAGAAATAAAAGAAAAATACTTATCTGAAGTCCTCGCATAAGATACCTGTATAAAGCTACAATTTAGGATCAATATTATAATAAAGCTTAAAGGTAGGCTTGGAATACTTAAGAACACTTGTATGTCCTCCAACAATTTCAAACAATAATGCCTTTAATTTTTAATTAGCTAACTAATTAAAAATTAAAGGCATTATTGTAAACATTAATCTGTTTCAAGTACTCAGATATCAAAAGATATAGGTATATATAACATAGTATATAGCTCTCTATTTTTTGTAGTAACATAGTTTAATGTCGTTTGCTTATCTTTGTGACGTAGGTCGCCGGGGTCATTCGTACCCCCCGGAAACGCTCTGATAACTGTGACAGTGGGACAATGTTGGATTCAAGAGTGACGTCAGTCGGTAATCGATCTTAGTAACTTTCCCTTCACCTTGAGCTGACTTTGATAATATCGAGACGGAAGAAGTTTAGTTTGATTTTCACAAAATGATGAAATTAAACTACATAGTATAAAACAAAGTCGCTTACCGCTGTCTGTTTGTCCCTATGTATGCTTAGATCTTTAAAACTACGCAACGGATTTGGGTGCAATTTTTTATAGATAGAGTGATTCAAGAGGACGGTTTATATGGACAATACATGCATAATATAGTAGAGAAACACTTTAGTATCATTGCACCCGTGGGAAGCCGGGGCAGGTCGCTAGTATCTTTATAAAATAACTAGCTGACCCGACAGACGCTGTCCTGTCTTTTAGGGATATGAAAAATAGATAGTAGCCGATTCTCAGACCTACTGAATATGCATATAAAATTTCATAAAAATCGGTTGAGCCGTTTCGGAGGAGTATGGTAACTAACATTGTGACACAAGAATTTTATGTATAAGATCATAAAAAATCCTACTAATATTATAAATGTGAAAGTTTGTGAGTGTGGATGTATGTGTGTATGTATGTATGTTTGTTACTCCTTCACGCAAAAACTACTGAACGGATTTGGATGAAATTTGGAACACAGATAGTTTATAACCGGGATTAACATATAGGATACCTTTTATCCCGATAATCCCGAATTTTTTATTACGTTAAATACTACGCGGACGAAGTCCGTGGGCACAGCTAGTATAATATAAAGGCAAGGTATTACTTTGAATGACATTCTTTAGAAGCTGTTGAAATTAGGATTATTAAAAGAAGGAATATTAACAACTGAATGACGCTATTTAAACAGTTTCACAAATTCACAGCATATCCGAGTACAATGACCAACTTTATTGACATCGCCTTGTTTACAGCACCCCCGCTGCGAAAAAGTTTGCAATGATACACGTTTGTTCACGTACGTGTGTATCTCTCGCATCTGTTAAATTAAAGTACCTACATATTAACAACGCTTGGATAATAATCTGCCGGATTTATGACATGTTTTTTTTTGTAGAGAACATTTTAGTAGGTTATAACGGCAAATAATTGGACAAGGGTGTAAATAAGTTTATTATCAGGAGCATACTAAGGCGATAGTTAAGCGAAGCCATCAAATGCGGACGCCTGTGGTGCTACTTTTAGCAACGATAATCGATGTATCGTGACATTCGTACAGTCGAATTCTACCCTAAACCCTAAATTCCATATTTTTGCCGTCGTATCGATTAATGAACGAACAATACATAATTTTCGTTCATTCAGACAATATACGACGGCAATAAAGATACAATTTTGAGTAGGGTTCGACAATACAATGTCGTTATAGTTATCGTTGCTAAGAGTAGCACCCCTGAATACGGCCCGAGCGAGCGTGCTCATCTGTATTTGACCGGCTCGCTTAACTGAGCGAGCAGCTTTTAAGACTTGAGCAGGCAAAGTACGATGTTGACAATTAATTTAAATTTACATTTTTACAAGTAATTTAAAAATACGAATCACTTATTTTGATAGTCATTAATTTATCATTTGTTTTTGTGATAAATATTACTTATTTTGTAATTGGAAAATTGTACCTACGCAGAAGTAAGAGAGAAGTTCGATATAACTGCAGTACTGGACATTCTCAAAGATAGTTACGTCAAGAATACTCGTTTACTTTTTAGTGGAAAGCGAAGCGACGCGCTTGTTTCAGATAACGATGGAGCCATGGGAGCAGTGATTGGGATAAAACTGCAGTGTGTTGTATGTATCTCTAGAAGCGAAAGAAAATAGCGACAAAATCCTTTGGCGGCTATCAAGTGAACGAGGAGAATATTGGCTTTAAGGAAAAATATCTGCATAAGCTTGATGCGTGCAAAACAGGATATTGAAGAAAAAACTTTTTGCATTGAGGTTTCTTTTCAAATATGATTACCAAGTTAGGACTTAGTTTGAATTTACGTGACGTTAAATTTAATGAACACACACAGATAGATAAATAAGTAGTGCACATAACTTCGTCCAGACATGATTTCCTAATATGATTACTATTGTACACTAGCTGACCCGACAGACCTTGTCCTGTCTTAACTTTGAATATAGAATTCGAATCGTTACACTCAACTTTCTTATTTTTTTCTTTCATAAGAACCTTCTCCTGACAATAATAAACACAACAACATAAGAATTAGCGAAATCCTTCCACCCGTCCACGCATGATGCGATGACCAAGGAAATAGACGTTCAATTTTATATATATAGATATATTTTTCTAAAACAGACTCCATCAGGAAATATTATTCGCAAACTTTAAAATCGTTGGTGAGTACCAACTATGACAATGCAAATCAGTCATCACTGCATAAGATTAACAAAAAGAAATATCAAGTCAAAGAAACCTATCGCTGCAGTCACGTTCAAGTATTGCATGGGGCCCGTCGAGCGAGCCGACATTTAAAGCTATAAGCATCAGCTTTTCCATTAACCGTTCCTTTTTTTCCATTAGCACATTGTTTTCACGGTGCACGGCGCTGATGCCAGCGAGTGAGCGAAAGGAAGATAGGATTTGTTTGCATGCTACTTTTTTATTTTCATTAGCTTCATAGCCTTCCAATAGACTTTTATTATTTTGTCGTGTTTGCAAGTCGAAGCAAATGGATAATCTTAGCGTTTTAATATGTAAAATAGGCATATTTGTTTGTATTGTAAGTCTGCGTCTTGGAGCAATTATCTATAAGTATATAAGTATAACTCACAAAAGGCAAGCAATAGAGCTTTATTATCCTACTGTACCTACCTAAACTCTTTTTGTTGCCTGCCTACCAGTTTTTATCCCTTAGTTTTTTTATAAACTAGGTCTAAGATGTATGTAACGAGATTGGTCCTCGTCTTAGAAAGATTAATAGGTACGAGTAGATATCAGCCTCTTTTAAGAATACCTTTTTAGAATCTGCGCTCAAGAAAATACCTTTCAAAACAACAATAGAGGGTCCAAACTTTAAAAAGGATAATGCTAAGGTCAGGCTATGAGAACCTGACATTTATGCTTTGAATTAGGCGGACAAGACCTATAGTTAGACCTAATCTAAATTATGCCTAGACGCTTTGGATACAAGGCTAAAAATTAGATTAGCAAGGAAGAAGAAAGGAGTGAAAACCTAAACTCAATAATTTTGATAAGTATGTAGGTACCTACATTACAGAAAGTTTTATCTATCTTTGTCTATTTTTATTCCAAGTTATTCGACAATCAAGTCACATGAAATTGTAATATTTACCGGGAACAGTATTTCTCGGTTTAATTAATTTAATAAATAATTAATTTTTACCGTCTATTTTTTTTAGTGGCACTTCAATAACTGTTTGAAATCATAATGGTGCTCCCACATTGCAGTTACAAAATGTAGATAATATAACCAAATCGTAACCTATAGGATCTCTTTTGGATTCAAGTAGATCCAAAAGAGATCCTACACTGAAATTGTAAAATGTTTATATACATTGTACGCACCTACTAAAATCACTTGACTTGTGGTTTCAATCACTTTAATTAAATTTACACAACGTTGAACAAAACATTCCATGTAAGTATTTTACACATAAGTATTGTATCTCGGAGAATTGATATTCACAAAAACTCGTGAGACCTATTGTTTTCATAAGCCGCTTGCGGAGAATTATTG
Organism: Notodonta ziczac; assembly: GCA_918843915.1. Lineage (NCBI taxonomy): Eukaryota > Metazoa > Arthropoda > Insecta > Lepidoptera > Notodontidae > Notodonta > Notodonta ziczac. Next base: position 8,812,235 of record OU974050.1, on the reverse strand, counting down.
TGCGTCGAATTATTAGCGGTGCTGAGGAAAAAACGCCAATCCAAGCGTTAATTGGATTATCGGCTAGTTAACGTGTCGGAAATACACGCGAGAAACAACATGTTATTAACGAATGGTTAATCTTATGTCGATTTTTTGTCAACGAACTAATAATATAGAACGGATTATTGTGTTATAATATAGGTAAATTTGATAGGTAAGTATACATTTTGGATGCGATACTCGTTTTGAGTTCTGTAAGCGAACCGATAATGAATCTTCGTAGTTCTCTTTGTCTGTTCATTTAGTAAAAATAAGTCCGGCTGTTTCTTGCCGTATTTAATAAATCAATCTGAAGTATGAAAGCGGTCTTGAGTACGCTTTTGACAAGTTATTCTGTACCGGAATGACATAATAATGATATTTCCAAGATAGCTCGCTCACACTTGAGTTATTCATAAGAGCCCGAATATTTCAGACGCGCCAGTTCTCTATCTACTTGCTCACAAATTGTAATTAACCTAACCATCCAATACATAATTTTTCAATTTAACCATGCAAATGATTATGTATTCTATGCATTGATTTTATAGATAATTTTAATTAATTATCCAATGTTCAATAAAGTAAAATAAATACCTACTTAGTCTGTAAACTCTATCCGAAGGTCTTATAAAAAATGAAATGAATTCCGCAGAGGGATTGCCGAATTAGCTCGTTTTATCTCCAACGAAGCCGGTATCTGCCCAATTTTGCTTCTGACGCCCATTTTTAATATTTTTTTTCGTTCGGATCAAATTAATTGGTTTATTATCAAGACTGATCTCTGTTAGGGAAGTACCCATTAATCGCGTAACGAACAATAGGTTTCTCTTTGATAAATAAACCATTGAATGTCGCAGATTTTGTTTCCGTTTGACTGGAGTTTGGGCTTTTGTTGATAATTGATTTATGTTTTGCGTTAATATGAAAATTGAATAAAGAGTGTAGTAATGTATTTGAATATCTTTTTGTGAAAAAATTATAAATAATTTAAATGAATAATGCCTAAACTTTTTAACGCTTTGAACTAATTGACCTAAAATTAAAATATAACGTAGGTCCTTAAATTATGTGAGTTCGACTACTTTTCAACGATCACTGCTTCCACATTGTTAATTACAAAATGTTGTATTTAGAACACAGTACGATAACTCCTAATGACATAAAATTGTATACACTATATAAGTACGTGATATAACCGCAATGTCGGAGCAGTATAATTGCGGACTAGTTAGTAGGTATATAATAAAAAAATAAAACGGGTAGCTATAGTAACCTACCTTAGAAAGGTTTTATTCTACAAAATTTAATGAAAACTAATGAAGAAACGATGTAAATATGCGGTTGCACGTCGGGTCGTGACCGGAGGGCGGGTGCTACCAAGTTCCGGCTTAGGTCACGGTTACTGCGCGCGCGCAACATCGTGTGCGGCCATTAGAACTAGACATAAGAAGAGGTTTTTCAAGAATTCGTGTTTTTTAAACAGTTTTTATTCGGAACCTATAGACATTACTATTAAATGTGTTTGTTATTGCTATTTGTTACTGGACACTGGAAAAATACGTATTAAACTAGGTGTGCCATGTTTTTAAAGTAAGAAAGACATTGCGAATCTGTAATTAAATATATTTACAATTTTGTTATTCCAAAATTTATGTTGTTGTTTCTTTCACTTGCACTGCATCACCCAGGTCTAAATCGTACTTAAAAACCAGTTTGCGCTCTGTTTGTTCACCGCTCATCTCGTGGCCCCAGTGCAGCTGGGTTGCAAAAAGCCCTCTAAATTATCTAAACGCTTCGCATTGAGCCTCCGCCATAATTATATTGTGACATCGCAACAGACTCTATATTTAATTAAAATCATTCCTTACATCACCAACGAGTACGGAAAATGTTAGCAGCGTGTTTTATGGGTGGGTTATATAGGACCTAACAGTGTTATACGTGGCATTATGATATAAATTATGGCATGCATGGAGATAATATAATTTTGGAGAACTTATTTAAAGACGTACCAATGCAACACATTGAGGTTTGGGGCAACTTACGTAAAGAAAAATAATAATATTAAATTTTATAATCAGTGAGCAGTGATAGCCGATTGGTTAAAGCACGCGTCTTGCGGGCACCAGGTCTTGGGTTCAAACCCCGGCTCGCACCTCTGGATATTTTGAAATCTATGTGCGAATCATAATTTCTATGTGATTATCACTTGCTTACGGTGAAGGAAAACATCGTGAGGAAACCTACATGTCTTAGAAGATTAACCAATTTTCGAAAGACATGTGATATCTGATAACCCACACTGGGTCAGGGTAGTTCATTGCGGCCTGAATCCCCCTCGTAGTGAGGGGAGTCCCGTGCCCAAGAAAGGAATGTCAAAAGGGCTAAATTATTATAATATTAATATGACTTATCATTTTATTAAATTTATAGTTTTAAATAATATATCAACTTAAATACTAACTGAATTGAAAGGAATTATATTCCAAATGTAACCAGAACTAATTTAAACGAACGTAATGGACAAACGGAATGTCGTTCAAATTAATTTGCTCAGTTTAATTGCTGTGTAAATTAAAGTAACTTAACATACACATTCAGCGCTGTGTACTTTGAAGTTCGAATTGTAACTAATACTTTATTTAAAATGGTTTGAACTATCAGCGCCATCTAACAGTTTAAAAGGGATTTTTTTTCATAAACGGAGTATTTTTAATGGTGCTTATTAAATGAATTTAATTTCAAATAATAACATTGTAAATATAAATTATATTCGTACATGTATCTTGATATAATATCGGCTATTGGCGATTTATAACATTTTATAACTCCTGTGTTAATCATACTTTTACAACATTATCATGGTTGCAATATTGTGTTATAAGTATATTGTTATATAATATTTCATAAAAAAACTGCAACGTAAAACCACCGTTATTATTATTAAAATATGTGTATGACTGTAATATGCTAGACAGGTACTAAATATCTCTGAACGTTTCTAATCTACGTATACATAAGCTATTCAGTTGAAATAGCTCTAAGCCCCCGGGAGGAGTTTCCTTGAATTTATTACACCCAACGCCTGTGAAGCTCGAGATATTTCGCCATTACTGTTATTTACGTCAGATTTGAAACTGTACAGATTTTATCTTATTTATCTCTTGTGTTTTGACATCGCCCTTTGAATAATATCAAAACTGAGTACCTACTGTTATCTTAGAGTGTTCTTGTAATTGTTTCAGATAAGTAGCTACGCAACCAGATTCAGATCACAGCACGAGTATCGCAATCGCAAGGTGAGTCTGTTGTTTTGAGAACGGCGCAATATTTTGTGTGATTTTTTGCAACTTTTATTCATTGTAATAATTAATAACAATATGCTGGATGTAAGAAGAATAACAAACATAATCCAATAAAATAATATTATAGGTACAATAAAAAAAGTGTACTTAATAAAAAGGTTGTCAGCCAGCTAAAACTTTCAAAAAAGTTTATCTCTCAATAGACGAAGCTGAAGAGATATTTTTTTATTACCTATTAGGTATTTACCAATTACAGCCCCAACTGCGTAATCTTCGAGGGCAAAAAGAAGGCTGTCTGCTTAACTATCCTAGAGCTTAACTATTATAGCTGCGTTTTGTGCGTTGAGAGAGAGATAGCCCAGCCGAAGCCGCCTTACCATCCCCTCCGTCCGTCCCACTCCTCTTTAGGGCGGCAACAGGCGGTCAATGCTATTTGGTATTGCAAGCATGTATAGGCTAGGGTAACTGCTTAACATCATGCGTGACGTACGCTTGTTTGCTAACTTTCGAACTTATTAGTTGTAGGGTAACTTGTGGTCCTTTTATCAAAATACCTTAATTGGTGATACAATAGGAGAGCGTTTATTCAATCGGCAATCTGCTGTTTTTCTGAGTAAATTGGGCGATTATTACACAAATTGTTATTGCTTATTGCACAAATATATAAGGACGAAATTACAATAACAAGTATCCAGGTTAAGCGCTTGCAGCAATATGTATTGGGGTCAGATTACCTAAAGAATCATCGCATTTTTCAGCCGTTTTATTTCCATTATTCCCACTCTTCGGGGATCTATTGAAATTTTATTGAAATTCTTTATGCCTGCTGAATAAAAGATTAAATAAAATAAAGGTGATACGAAAGCAAGCGGTATAGGTATTTCTTATTGAGAATTATGTTTTTTTATTAACATGAAGTCTTTAAAAAGGGTATGTTATAGTCTAATGGCTACAGGAGCCGTGCTGGTAGTACAGATATTTAGCTTAGTTATAGCGGCTAACCTTGCATAACTAGTACCGATTCTTTTTTTTTTTAATAACTGAAAGAGGTACAATAATTAATTTGAATTGCGTTTACCAACAAGAAAAAGTTTATGTAACAAAAATCGTTCAAAGCTTCGTTTCTTGAAAGTAAAAAGCCACGCAACATTGCCATACTGGCCTAGATTATAGTATTGTGACCCGTTGAAAAATAGGAATAGCAGCCAGGCCCGATAATGTACGAGGCAGAACAATCCATCAGTCGCGCGGCGGAAACGCCACCTCCCCCCTGCCACTGGTGTAGGGCTCTATTGAGCTTCCCTAGTTTTTTAGGTCAGCGAATTTTTGGGCTTATACGAAATAAAAGATTTGATAACACTGGTTTCTATATTGCGCTGTAAATAGATTCTTTTTTCTGTGAACCTGTCCTTACTAAGTAGAATTTGATAGAAAGTAGCACATCGATGTAAGAAAGAGACAGGCCGTAATGTAACGTATACTTTTAGCAAAGCCGATGTATCTATTAAGCTAATTAAGGAGGCGGACATCGAAAACCATTTTTTCCAATCACAGCAAAGGAGGTGGGGGACCTCTTTGAACCCTTAGAAGAGGCTTTCCGACACAATTACCTCTACCTACAGTAGCCGCCCCGCCGGGACTTAGCGGAAAATAGTCCGCCATAAATATACTTGACTCAACGAGAACATCCATCAAAATTATGTGGATTTTATTTACGTGCCTTGATAGAGTGTGCGTGTAACGCTATTGATAAGCCTCAATTTTGTTCGCAGGACTCGCGTCGAGGAATATGGACGATAAATCATGCCCGTTGACGAGTTGGAAATGAAACAAAAAACTAGAAAGAAAGTGTTTATACGTGGACGCGACCAGGCGAAGTTATAGCCAAAATACCGACCAAAGTCATGTGAAGGAATGAAATAGTTCAAAGCAACTGTCATATCGAAAAGGCATATCTCGTGGAAGTCGTAAAACACGAAGACATATCTCATTATTTTATGCTAGTCACCCTTTTGTGATTGTAGATAGTGTAAACATTATTGCTCAAATTCTATAAAGAAGATTATTGATTTAAAACCATCATAGAAATTAACGAAGATAAGACTAAAAATATTGAAGATCCGTGAAATGTATTGAGTGTAATAGAATAAAGATAGAACTGTAGCTCGTTTATATTGTGTTAAAGTAAATAAATAGCGATAGAAATGAAATATTACAGTATGTTTTTCCTGCGGAGGCGGACGTTGATATTAAAAGCTGTGCTCATACTGACAGCGATATGGTTTATGATCGCACTGTTGACTACTAATGGGAATTCGAGAAACTCGATTGGCGCGCCGCCGCTGGAATATGAAGACGCTGAGGCGAAGCCATTGAAAATGGCGAAACCGACATCCACTAAGAAGAAGAGCGATCCATATGGGAATAATCTATCCGATGGTGAGTCGCATTCTTACGCATCACCACTGCATGAGCTTGCACGGAGTAGGTGTCAGCTTAGATGTCCCTAGAATAAATTCACACAATACGCACATCACGGTCGAGTCTAACATCACAACCGCTTAAGATAATTTCTCAATAAATAAATCTGTATACGTTGAATACGAAACAGACGAGGGAATCCTTATTAGGCATGCTGCCAAAGGAAATCTTTCTGCAGAAATCAAATTGAGGATCGCGTCTCTGGAGATTTTACAGGGTAGAATACCATGCCGCGTTTGCATTCCTATTATTTATTCCGCTCAATTTAAATTGTAATTGTTTCTGTATTTTCCTTGTAGTCCCTAAGCGATATGTTCGGTAGCGATTTTATCTGTAAGCTAATATAACAATACAACTGATAATCAGGGCTATACCTATCGGAATATAGACTCAGTTTCTATTATTGTTTTCTCTCAAGCGCTTCATCACAGTGATCTATTATCACACTTACACGTTTTAAGTAGATTTTATTTATCAACATGTAAAGCCTTGTTTTTGTCACTATGCATGATAATTTTCGTTTGTCCGTCACAGCTAGATCGCGAGTCAATTGGTATGGTCGAATAATGGGAGGCGAAGGTAATTTTGAAAACATTTGTGTGCTGTTGTTTCTGTAGAATTCTAGTAGTTGAAGCCTTTAGTTTGTTTATCACATCCCTAGCGCTTTAGTTAAGTGTGCATGCTTGTTATACAAATGTATCTACTTTAATTAACAATCTGATGTGTACAGCGTCTTGTTATAATAATGCATGATATTTTGCACGGCTCTTTAGTAAATACTACAGATGATGTATCTACCACGAAATAAATATATATCTGATGGGTTTGTTACTAACAGATGCTGCTGGCCTTTGATCCCAATCAGCTGTTCCAACCAACGGAAAATATTACGACTATCAGATTTTTTGTGGTAGTTACATCATATTTAGCATTTACTTGGGAAATATGCATTATATTATGCATTATTTAAATAAGGACATATATATGCTAATTAAGTACTGACATTAAAATAACATAAAGATCAAAACTAAACCTCGGTCTTCACTTTCACTATTCACTATTTCACGCACTAATGTTCACGCATTTATGTACGCATTCAACATAAATCTTAATTCAGTACAATAAGAACGAATATAGCAGTGATAGCCGATTGGGATAGCAGTGATAGCCGATTGGTTAAGCACGCGTCTTGCGGGCTACCAGGTCTCGGGTTCAAACCCCGGCTCGAACCTCTGGATTTTTCGAAATCTATGTGCGAATCATAATTTCTATATGATTATCACTTGCTTACGGTGAAGGAAAACATCGTGATGAAACCTGCATATCTTAGAAGATTTAACCAATTTTCGAAAGACATGTGAAATCCGCCAACCCGCACTGGGCCAGCGTGGTGGATTACGGCCTGAATCCCCCTCGTAGTGAGGGGAGGCCTGTGCCCAGGAGTGGGACGCCAAAAGGGCTAAAATTTTTTTTTTTTTTTAAGAACGAATATATCTACTGGAAGTAAGTATGGCAATAAAACAAATGCCGCTTTAGAAAAGGAAGTAAGTGTTAATTGATATCCCGCAGGTCTCGGAGTACTAGCCGCACCGGGCTCGGACAACGCACCCGGCGATCTCGGCAAACCGGTCGTACTACCGAAGAATATCAGCGATGACGCAAAACAAGCCGTCTCCGAGGGCTGGAAGAAAAACGCCTTCAACCAATACGTCAGTGACCTAATATCTATTAGGAGAAAGCTGCCGGACCCTAGGGACGAGTGGTAAGGAATCGAAGTGGAATCCTAACAGCACATTGCTTGAGATATTACGAATATCCTCTGGGATTGTGTGGGGTTTCGTTTGCACGTACTTGTACATGCTTATTCTACGATATATTCTTAATAAATCTTCTCCTTTCTAAGTCTTGCCATAATTTTTCACAGAAAAGGTTACAGTGATTGGAAGAGTTTTCATTAATTTATCATAAAATTGTTAAAAAAATTCGTCGACGGCGCGTTTAAATAACGTGGTGTGCACAGGCCCTAATGATAACTGTCGCAATCTTGCTTCCTCTTTGCATTCGACCTCAGACTAAAATCTCGAATTAACATATTTTTAGAAGATGACCTAGTTTAATCTTCAGCTTTTGATTAGTTAAATAATACATCAATACTAGCGCAAATGTACCTATTACACATTATCTCCAACAGGTGCAAACAGCCCGGCCGTTATTTAGAAGCTCTCCCACAGACGTCTGTCGTCATCTGCTTCCACAACGAGGCATGGTCCGTGTTGCTGAGAACTGTGCATTCTGTACTTGATAGATCACCTGCACATCTGATTAAAGAGATCATTCTTGTTGATGACTTTTCTGATATGCGTGAGTATTCAACATCATAATTGGCCACTGCTAGTCGTAAATCAGGTAACACCTATTTTTGAAATGTTTCCATAAATAGTACATAACCCGAATCCAAGCATAATAACAGTCGATAAAATCGATATATCGTGACATTTATAGTGTCGACTTATATTCTCTAAATTCCATATTTTTGTCCTGGTTTCGATTACTGAACGAACGATACAAAATTCTCGTTCGTTCAGACGATATACGACGGCAATAAAGATGGTATTTAGAGTAAAATTTGACACGAAAAATGACATGATAATAATATATCGATTATAGTTGCTAAGAGAAGCCCCCCTAATTCGATCACGGAAGCAGTTCTGTAATTGATCGGTAAATGTGTAACATGCCATTGCGAGCCTAAGTCAAACGCTTTCGGGCAAAATTTTACTATAATGCGTAAACAAACTCTTTAATGAGTAAAGTTGTTAACGATTTTTTTTCTACAGCACACTTGATGCAACAATTAGATGACTATATGTCGTCCCTACCTAAGGTGAGGATAGTTAGAGCAAGTCGACGCGAGGGCCTAATCAGAGCTAGACTTCTCGGGGCTCGGTACGTCACTGCTCCCGTTTTGACGTACCTCGACAGCCATTGCGAATGTACCGAAGGTAAGACTATTTATATAATTAGTTCAACACAAATTCGCTGTAACGAGCAGTCGTTAACCTCAGCTATTTCATTCCAGGGTGGCTGGAGCCATTACTAGATAGAATTGCCCGTAATAAGACTACGGTCGTGTGCCCCGTAATTGATGTGATCGATGATGACACCCTCGAGTATCATTACAGAGATTCAACTTCAGTCAATGTTGGTGGTTTCGACTGGAATCTCCAGTTCAATTGGCATCCCGTGCCATCAAGGGAACGATCGAGACACCAACATACAGCGGAGCCTGTCTGGTCTCCGACTATGGCTGGTGGTCTGTTCGCTATTGATAAAGACTTCTTTGAAAGGCTGGGGACGTATGATAGCGGTTTCGATATTTGGGGCGGTGAGAATTTGGAGCTGTCGTTTAAAACCTGGATGTGCGGCGGTACCCTAGAGATAGTTCCGTGCTCACACGTCGGCCACATATTCAGGAAACGCTCGCCGTACAAATGGCGAACAGGTGTCAACGTATTAAAGAAAAACTCCGTTCGATTAGCCGAGGTAACGATTTTCGAGTAAATTATTATATTTTCGTTTATCGAACTTCGATTTGAATCTCGACAATGTTTTTAGGTTTGGCTGGACGATTACGCGAAGTATTACTATCAGCGTGTTGGAAACGATAAAGGTGATTACGGTGACATCAGCAGCCGAAGAAATCTCAGGGAGAAATTGGAATGCAAATCCTTCGAATGGTATTTGAAGAACATTTATCCTGAACTTTTCATTCCCGGCGAATCCGTCGCTCATGGCGAGGTATGTTTTTTCCTTTCATCCGAGCTTAAGAATTTTTTAAGAATTTTAATTCAGTTATAATGAGACAGCTTTATTCAGGTTCTATTGTTATATTATGAAGAATGTTCCATTTAATGAGTGTAAATGTATGAACGTGTTCTTCAAAATTATTACTTGTACAGATCCGAAATGTCGCCTTCAAAAAGATATGTTTGGATTCTCCAACGCGCAAGTCTGATCATCATAAGCCAGTCGGACTTTACCCGTGTCACCGGCAGGGAGGAAACCAGGTCTTCTGTCGTTCACAATTTGACCGAAAACGGCAGTACCACTTTGAAGGAGGAATAACGATGTTTTTTTCTCAATTGTTTTTGTTCTGCTCACAATTTTTGCACCGTGCACGTTGGACGACACCTAGTTATTTTTGTAGCACATAACAGTCACTGTTTTTTGCATTTTGTTCTATCTCTACTAGATTAAAAATGAGAAGTTTGCGCGGTCTTACTGTCTCGATGGGTCAGACGAAGGCGTCGTCAATTTAATTAGATGCCACGGGCAAGGTGGTACTCAGGTACCTAGTGCTAATTTTTGTTTTGAGGCGCTGTGCGGGGCTTGGACCTTGCGATGGAATTATTTCGGGATATTAACGGTCTTTACACTCTGATTGTTTGAATGTTGCGTGGAATGATTGTTATCATTGTCAGTTTTTATAACATTTGTGTTTGTTTTTCATTTTCATTATCACGATACGCCACCGTCAGCACTTGATTTGAAACTCGAGACGGCAATAGACCAACGGTTAGAATTTCAGCTAGCTGCATCCATCTTAGATGTTGTTGATCATATTATTATTAAACAAACCTTAAATTGTTTGAAAAAACTGTTAGTAAATTATCTTCCAAGATCAAGTGTTGACGTTGGTTTACCACGCTTGCTTCCGGCACGCCTTTTTAACTTATGGATGGCATCAGATCGCGAATCCTGGATCGGATATGTGCCTCGACTCGAATGCCGGCCCCGACGATATGAGGAAGCCCGTCAGCCTTTGGCCATGCCACGGCGAGTATGGAAATCAGGTTTGTTCAAATGGCCTCCATGTTACTAGTCAACGCTTTTGCTTTCTCAAATAGTTGGTGTTGGTGCTCATCCATGATTCTGGTAAGTTTGGGTTTTTAAGGGCATCAGAGACTGTGAAGCGGCTTGAGGAGAGCATGTAGAGTTTAGGATGAGTCAATGCTGGCTCGATACTTGAATCAATTGTAAATTCTATATTTTTTTTCTTGACACGACAACTAGACGTGACATTTTGACGGTGTTCGCGGCCGGTTTCGTTAAGTGTACTTGGCTCTACTCATGATTATAGAAACAGTATTTTTGTTTGACCATCTGCACAGATAAGAAAATACTACTTAAATGTGCTAAATCAAGCATGTCATCATCAAATTTGCATGATAAAGACGCCGCACAAACTACTCACTTATCATCAAGCCGCTTGACCATGTCCGAGCCCCTTTAGCTTTCACTGATAAGTTTTAATAAAATAACAAGTATTAATGCATTTCCATAAGTTTCACTAATCCGCAAAACGTTGGCGTTGTCGAACTTCCAATAAAACCATCGTGACAAACGAAACACACGTTTTGCGTTTTGTTTTCCATTTGCATTTTGTGCTGTACTAATGCGATTATCGTGTAAGTAGTGATAAAAATGATTATTTTAGTGAAAACAAATTGTAGATTCGTAATTTGTTTGAAAAGTAATCAATACCGATCAGAACGTGTTTGAAATTGTATCCACGTATGCTGTATGTATCTTTTTAGAAGATACAAATGGCAAAACGGACGACGTGGGCGTACGGTAGTGCGCGAATATATTATTAAAGTAGTGCTTTAGCATAATGGTTACCGATTATCCTCTTCCAATTTTGGTACTGCCGCTAGGAAAATAATTTTAAAGTTTTAAACCTTTCTCACGTGTGTTCTATGATGTTCTTAGAACTAGTTTAAACTGACAACATGTTTACACCGGTTTATGTTGGTGTCTCTATTTCGTATACTATCAAAAATAGGGATGGCAACTGAAATCAAGTGTCAACCTTAGTCAATCCTTTTGTAAGGCTATAATTATAACATATTTTTCATGAGTGAGAAAGGTTTTTTTATTAGAATATAAGTATAATTCAACGCCTATCAGTTTAACAAACGTCACACTGACCTTGTTTAACTACCATGTTCAAAAACAAACTGTAATACTGTTCCATTTGTGTATATTTTCATTGTTCAATTGATTTTGAATCACTGCTTGATGGGTTGAAATGGGTGGGTAATCCCTATTTCTTTCTTATCCCTTTTGAAAATATTTTTTGTAAATTTATTACCTATTGTAAATTTAAAATTATTATTTTTTTCATTTTATAAAAAAAAAAAAATGTGCAGTCGAATAACATGAATTGTGTACATTTTCCAGTATTGGATGTATTCGAAGAACGGTGAGATCAGACGTGACGAGACGTGCCTGGACTTCTCTGGTCATGATGTCATCTTGTACCCGTGTCACGGCGCCAAGGGCAACCAGCTGTGGCTGTATGACCCGGCTGTAAGTTAATAAACCTTTATTTGCCCAACTTATGTCAACCTGCCCGCTCTATTTGCCTAACTTAAGGTAACCTGCCCGCTCTATTTGCCTAACTTAAGCTAACCTGCCCCCTCTATTTGCCTAACTTAAGGTAACCACCCGCTCTATTTGCCTAAATTAAGATAACATGCCCGCTCTAATTACCTAACTTAAGTTAACCTGACTGCTTTTCCCAAACTATATCCCCGAAATACGGGATTTAGGTTATAAGTTCCTGCCTATAACTGAGAAAAAAAATACTACATACATGTTTTTTCTCACCATAGCGGATCTGATCAATGCGACCTTAATCATGTGACCAATTAAGCTGCTTAATTTTTCAAACTTATTTTTATTTTAGATTTATCTTACCCAAATGTTGGACCCCTGTTGAAATTAGTTTTACGCCTACTCACGTAGCAATTCGCAAATTGTGACTAAAAAGAAGAAAACAATTAACGAATTAAAGTATGACAATAATCGATGAACGCTTGGTGTACCTAGTTCAAGCGTAGAATTAAATTTAAAACACCTATTTGATACCGATTTTTCATCGCTAAATATAATACTTTGCGCCCTGTCCACAGACAAAGCTAGTGAAGCACGGTTCGAGCGAGAAATGTATGGCGATATCGCATAAAAAGGACAAAATTGTCATGGAGTCGTGCAAGGAGTCCGAAATGAGACAGATGTGGGAACTGGAGAACTTCAACCCAGACAGACTGACCCCGGAGTTGACGGCCGACTAGCCAGAGGCTTACGTCGAAATGCTGTTCATATAAACAGCGATGACGACCTACACACCTGACTGTAAAGTGTTAGTTAAGGACTATTCACTCGTTGTCTCACGCAAAGGATGCTTATAGCTTAGTGTGTATTTAAAATTATATATAATTATATAAGGCTTCACGACGTTTTGCAAAAACGCTTCTTGTAATATTGATGAGACGTTGACCCCGTTGGTGAGCGGCCTATTTGTGACTGATTGTTTTTTCGGCTCGTTTGATTGCCATTTGTTCAGTTCCTACTGTTCATCAATATTTACAGTTTTGACGACAATAGCGGGAACATTTTTTATGACATTGCATTACCTATATGTAACATTCAAATCCTTATGTTGGCTAATACCACGGCTGACTAGAAAACGAACGAAAATTCATAGATTTATTTGACTAAATTAGTTGTCTTTGACATTGCTCCTGCATTTATTTTTAAAGAACATTACCTGTGGTTTCCAACATAGAATGAATCATGAAGTTGCCGAGCCCGGCGTTGACCGACATGATCCCAATCATTAATATCATTTCGTATCGCTTCTAGTTTGCCGTGTTGTGTAATATTTTATTTTGAAATTATAGTACTCTTGCTGTTGAGATTGTATATTGAGTTATTGCTAGTTTTGTTTTAATGCGAGTGTTAGTATTTAATGAAAACTTGTCTAATTAATACATATCTTTATACCTAAAATAAATATTTTTATCAATAGTTTCTTCTAGAATGAATGTTTAATGTCCTACGATGTTTGGGTTTCAAAAGCTATTTTATGTAAAAAAATGTTGTAATTGTATTCTTTTTCAAGTATTACTGTAGGTAACAGATTAGTATACACTTTTGATTGTATATAATATCTATCTTAGTATTGCTATGCTTCTATGTACTTGTATTTTAATAATAAACACAAACATTTTGTGTGGTGAAATATAAAAATTATTGACTGAACATTCAACGCAAAAAGCGTGATTCTTATAATATGTAATATTGATAAAATAAAATAGTCACAACATACCTTTTAAGCCAGCAATAAAGAAAAATACAGCCTGATTTAAAGAAATATAAATGACTTATAAATAATTAGGTACTGAATTATTTAAATGATTTGATTGCATTGACACTCTTTCCAATGTCAGTTATTTTTATTTTATATGACACATACGTTATTGTATAAACTTAAATTAGTAAATTTGTGTAAAATGTCATGAAATTATTTTATAAATGTTAATCATATTATTATTTTTTGTAAAGATTAGTTTCTAAACGAATTTATTTGCTTTAGTCCCATTGGTTTTTATTTCTTGACATCTATTTGTTAACTGCTATCACTTATTTGTTTTAAAAATGTAGGAATGCATTTCGAAATAATTAGAAAAAGAAAATCATAGGTATGCTCCTGATTTTTGTTTTTGAATCAACTGCCCTGAATTTGTTTAATTCACACTTCTTAAACATTCCTTGTAGATATTACGATACATTTTGAATCTCTCGTTTTACGTATTCACTGAATAATATATTTAAATAAATACATTCCTTTTTGTGATCATAAATCAGTATACTTACTTGAAAATAAATTCTCCTTTCCATGAAACTTGTGTACATTGAGCCAGTATTCTTTTTTATATAAGTGCTTAAGGACTAGTTCGAACATTAACATACAACCAGTTAGTATATACCTAAATTAATTTATCTTCTGAAATATTTTTGATAGGTTTTTTGTGCAAATAATACAAAAAAGGAGATTTTGCACAAAATTTATTGAATAATAAAACCCATTCAGTATAAAAAATTAATTGTATCGTAACAATTAAAAAGTCTACCTTTATCATACATATTATTACAATTAAAGTAATTTTGTAAAATCAGAAAATTAATATTTTAGTTAAAATTATATTTCGTAATTTCTTTGTAAATAGCTTCTAATTATGTAAGTAGTTATTATAAAATTGCGCATTTTTTCAATATACGGGGTGTAGATAACGAATATAAAATATTTGGTGTTTTAAATAATCCTAACGCAGTATAATATTAGTGAGCTCAATTTTATTATTTATTGAATATTCAATTTACTAATAAACTGTATGCGTGGATATTTTATATAGGTGAGGGCTATTTTTATTGTTTATCACAAACTTTACACCCTGTACATGAAATTAAAGCGTATTGTAAACTGTATTTAGTACCTATAGATGATTACCTATAAGTAGTCTAAAATAATAGAGTCGTTATAGAAAATTTTAATGTGCCTTATGAATTTACATAATTATTATTGAATGTTGAAAATTTCTGTATATAATGCGGTGTCTCTTGTATTATACATAGGTATGTATGTACGATACTATAATTTTTAGATAGTGATACATAGTATTTGTAAAATAAAGCATTATGTTGGATTTGTATTTAAATTTGTTTCATTTTTATCAATTTAATAGGTAAAGAGGCGTCAATAGTCAAATTTTACAAAGCTCCTTTTAAAACTAAGGGTTCCGGGTTAGATCCACCATAGCCATTAAACTATTGATGTTAGTCCTATAAAATGATTTTAGATTAGTTGGACTGGTTAACGAGATTGCGTGATTTCAAGCGTGGTCATAATTATCTTCAATACATACGTTCTTTACAACATGTAGCGTGACAACCTCTTATCCTACTAATATTATAAATGCGAGAGTTTGTGAGTGTGGATGTATGTTTGTTACTCTTTCAGGCAAAACCTACTGAACGGATTTGAATGAAATTTGGAACACAAATAGTTTATAACCGGGATTAACACATAGAATACTTTGTATCCCGATAATCCCGAAATTTTTGTTAAGTTAAATCCAACGCGGACGAAGTCGGTGGGCACAGCTGGTATCAAATAAAAGAAAAACAAAACAGTCTATTACAAATAATGCACTCTTGTCTACCCGTTAAGATTAAACAGGCTAGATAGCTTTGTTTCCTTTATAGAATGAAGTCGGCAACCAATCGTTCGACCCACCTGATGCTAAGCAGTTACCGTAATCTATAGATCCTTGCAATGCTTAAGGCGTTGCTTCCGTGTTGTCCACCTGAAGCGTAGGACAGAAGGATGGCAAGGGACGGGGCTTAGGCTTTCTGCTCTCTCACTCACCATACAAAACGCAGCTGTAATTGCTACTCTTCGCCGATCTCATGTGAGAAGGGAGTACTACCCCGGTCAATAGCAACGCTTGTCAATAGATTACAGCTTCGCTCCATCACCGTCGCGATACTCTGTACGAACAGCACTAGGTACACCTGAAATATTGTATCCCACCAGGGCCCTAATCACGCTAACTACTCAAATCGTAATAGAAAAGCTAACGCTCGCGATTACGTTTCAAACGCTCCGCTTTTGACGTTATGCTGACACGAGCTTCACGATTTCTACTGACATTGATATGGTATGGTGTCAGCAAAACGGCAAAAGTGGAGCGTTTGAAACGCAATCGTTGGTTTTTGCTTTTCTATTACGATATGAGTAGCTAGAGTGGTTAGGGCCTTAATGTGCTGTTAACAAGCGTACAGCGTTAAAATAAACAGACAGCTACTTCCAGGAATAAAAATACCCAAAGCAGCCTTTGTGAATTCCCCACAAAGATTAAGCGAGCTTACTTTATACCTAAACTAACAATTCGCCGGCATAATAGTTTGTTCAACTAAGAAATTGTTTTATGATTATGCTTTCTTTGTAAACCAATTTAGATCTCGAGCGGATTGACAAGGATAAGTGACCGGAGAAGTTACCTACTTATATCGTTATAATACGGCGTTAAGTTAAGTAGGTACCTACAAATGGATACTATCGTACTTACTGGATACTTTGGTACCTACAAAAATGTTGGACCCCACACTCCCAATACAGTTCAGTTACTCTTAGCTGATACTTAAAGTGGTACTAGTGTACAATGAAGATTGTTTGACAATCAAAGAGTTGGAGAAAAGCTAAAGTAGAAAAGTCACGTAGTAATCCTGGCAGATCTAAAGGCACAACTGTAAGCAAGTCATTCGAAAATAGAATCATATAAAAAAAACAACTGAAAAACAAGGGGTGACCATCAACTTAAGCTGAGGAAAACAAAGCGATCCTATTGGACGAAGCGAGCCGGCCTGCTAGCCCAGCCAGCCCGCCTGCTATGGCTCAAGTAGACAGCCACCCGAAAGCTAACTACTATCTTTGGTAAATTCAACTAAACCTTGCCACTAAGCCTCTTGCGAGGCTTTTAAACCCTTTTAAAGTATGTACCAGTATCCATCTACATGTTTTACTAACGAACAGAATTCGGTATTTACGGGCTAGGGAATAGAGTTGGGGAAATTCTCTATTTTCAATCCAGATTTTAATGTTTGTGATTTTTCAAAAAAAAAAAAATATCGGATTGCTGCCTATTTTGTTTTTTTTTTCGTTGGCCGGCCAACTTCATTATTTAGCCATTAATTTTCATTTTCATCTTTAAATATGTTGCCCAGATCTATGTTTTTTTAAAGAAATTATATTTAAGTCATAAATATATATTTTTTAATTAATACTTAACTTTATGTTATTTCAATTTTACATCGTGCTGTAATTGAGTAACTGTAGAAAAGTTTCAACATGGTTTCATAGAAATGTGAAAATGGAACTAGTTTTTTTTTATAATTTGACAGCTGTCAGTTGAAAGCGATTCTCCCGGGCCGGAAAAGTATTACTTTCAACCCGCTCCTCAGGCAACTTCAGACCTACTTTCAGAGTATGAGTAACGATCAATACGATACTGGTCCGAAGAATTTGTGTCCGAGAGACAGTATTATATCAGTCCAGGCTTCCCATCTCTAGGTATAATACTTTTTGCCTGCTTTTCGATTCTCTCCTCCAGCGATGTCCTGATGGCTTATTCGGGCGCCCTGAGTTTTTTATTTGCTATGTCGGCCTTTGCATTTCGGATTAGTGGTCCCAGCCGTTTTGACACCTAGCTATGAACCGTTGGATTTCTCGCAAATTAGTGGGAGGTGGACTTCGGATTGGGGATAACGCAGGAAGTTCCAATTTTGATTCTTGTCTCTTAATTAAATGGCATTTTGGTAGAGTTACCCCTAACAATATCGATCGCTGAAGAACTTTAGAGTAGGATTTTTTCCTGTTTAAGTGCATTTTAATCCAAAGCATTTCATGCGTCGTATTTTAGACGCATCTCATCCCACACTAGGCAATTACAGTTGAAAATTAAAAACAACCATTAGTTGTCATAATCAACCCAATAATTTACTGTGTGTAGGTGTCTAACACGGTAACACTCAATATAAATATGTTTTTTTACCCATATAGGAAACAAAAAACATAGGTCCTCACTCCCCCCTTAAAAGCTTTTCCCGCTAATACACGCCAATCGTAACAAAAACGACCACTCAATTACGCCGTTTTACGATTCCAAAAAAACTCCAATCATAAATTCTGATGTTCCCAAACAAAAAGTCATAATGTTGAAACGTGTACGTCGTTTGTTTGTTGCTAAAGTTTTAATGTGGCGCTTGGACGATGAGTGGGGGATGTCGCGATGGGGGCAGTTAGGGGCAGGTCACTTGGGAAGCGCCATTGAGGGCCTCAGACATCCCATAATGTGGCTTTAGTGTCTTCATTCACTCTGTAGACGACTATGATATCACTGCCAAAAATGCTTCTTGTATAACTCTTTTATTATATTTTGTGTAAAAGATTGTGTGTACTTATTATAAGCCCTCAAACCAGAAATTATGTCTTTGATCTGGTCTTACAAGCTATGATATTATTATATTTTTATTTTGGAAAATATTTGGTGGCATTTACATGATTTCTATATAAGCAAAACTAAAAAAAGCGGAAGCAAAACTAAAAAAGCATCAAAAATTATTAGGATAGTATCTACATAATGAGATCAAGTGATTTAAAAAAAACATAAGAAACGCGTTATTAGGACACTAGATAATTTACATCAAGACATTAAACAAAATAAATAAAACATAATATGAAACGCGTGCATGAAATAGAAACTGCAATTCCGTTTAACGAAAAAAAAAAAACTAAAACCTGCTCAGTGACTCATGAATAAACGATAGCACTGCGAATAGTAGCGAATGTCAAAAGCAAGGCATCCGCGTCGTAGAGTAAAGTGAGATTCCCTCGTGATTTTCCTCAAAATAATAAGATACGCCTCCCAAAACACATGCATATTTTCAGGTTCTAAAATAGTTAAATTAGTTTTCAAAATAAATAAGAACCTAATTATAATAAAGTAAACGTTCATTGCGACATAAACATTATAAAAATGCTTTTATAGAAAACTAGTTTCTGCCCGCCACTTCGTCCGCGTGTCCGCGTAGACTTAAGTAAAGTATTGTATGTGTTAATCCAGGTTATAAACTACGTGCGTTCCAAATTTCATCCGAATCCGTTCAGTAGTTTTTGCGTGAGAGAGTAACAAACATACATCCACACTCACAAACTTTCGCATTTATCATATTAGTAGGATTACAGTACAGTTATGAAGGTACAGTACAATCATATACAAGCTTGTTCCACCGGGGTAGTACCACCCTCTCACAGAAGATCTGCGTTAAGTAGCTATTAAAGCTGCATTTCGTACGACGAGTGAGTGAGAGAGACGGAAGCTCGTGCGGTTCCACTCCACTTAAAGTCGGTAACGTGCTAACAAACCCTTTGGTATTCCAAGCATGTACCTAAGGTAACTCCTTAACATCAGGCGAGTCGTACGCTTGTTGGCAGACTTTCTTAAACAAAAATAAAATCAGTACCTAACTAATCTTATCGGCAACAAAATAGTCTAAAGCTGTGTAAGGTTTTATGATTTGAGAAAACTATTAAGTTCTATAGTTTGTTCCAAGTAATTGCGGCAAACGCTTTTAGGTTAATGAAAACAATTCTCAATGGAGCATTTTATTTGGACAATGGCTTGCTCACTCGCAGACTAATGGAATAAAAACAACGTTTTAACAGGCTCCCATTTGAAGATATGCTCTAATTACTGGGGATTAAGTTAATTGTTGTTTGAATGTTGGTAGACAATTTTTAACCTCGATACAATTACATCAGCAATTATTGCATTTTATTAAATTTAATTTTTGCAAGACTACTGCCCACTTAAATTGCTCACCCTGAAGTTGATTCAAGGACGTCACAATTTATAATATATCACAAAAAACATCCATTTGACGCTAAGGATCAATCATTATTCGGACTCAGCACTAGGAATAACTTGCATCAAAATAATTTTGGAAAAAGTTGCGGGACGGGACTGATGGCAACGCATGGTGATTGGTGGATCGTAAATCTTATACAGCGTATGAGTTTCGAAAACTTTTGCCGTAGAATGCGGAACCCGGTGGATGGTCCATGATTGACCCCATTGATGATTGGGCGACCGCTTGGCGCAGTGGTTCGAGCGTAGGCCGCTTGGCTCACTGGTTGCGGGTTCGCTTCCCGTCAGGGTAAATTTCGGATATGGCCTTTTCGTAATTTGCCCAGGTCTGGGTGTCACTGGGATCGCCCCCAGTCCATTGTACGGTACCAATAATACAAGCGTTGCTTATTTTGGGACTATACAGTTGGTGTGTCAGTCTGGCGATATTTACTTATTTATTTATTAGAGACAACAACACAGCGGCCAATTTTAAATGGCGTACCGTGAATAGTGACAGATTTTTTCTGTACTAGATTACTAGATTGAGATGCTACGTTTGATAGAAAATGTGAGCGTATTACAGTAAGTCCTTGTAATTTCCGATTTCCCTCCGCCGAGCAATAATCGGAGCAGTCCAACTCTGAAAAACTTTTCAATAGTACCGCGTCTGATTCCACTTTATTCAGCAGACCGTGACTTGAATAAAGGATGTCGCGATTCGCGATTTAATTTTCATTCGGTTTGACAAATCTATTTCTTATTTTATAGCCCCGAGTCGTTTCTAACTCAACGATGCTTCTTTCTTTTTTAAATTGTATGCCCTTTAGTTAACTGAACGGTTTCCATCAAAGATTGTTTCTGCATTTGCTATAAACAATAATAAGCATATTAAAAAGTCGGTTGTCTTTTAAGGTGAAGGCACGAGAGCACATTCGCAAAAAGTTGGTAGAATTGTCACAGCGGTAATTCGTTGGACTTTTTTTTTTCTTAACAATTTTGTTTTATATGTATGTATGTATCTATGTATTTATCAATATATGTACCTATATAGGTATAAATTTCTCTCTATTTCTCCGGTTTAAGTTGCACCCGCCATGTTGTTTCTGCACCACCCTAAGGTCGACTGGTAGAAAATGCCTAAGGCATTAAGTCCGCCTTTGTACATTGTGTTTTTTACATGTGCATAGAGTTTAAATAAATAAAACTAAATGTTAAAATTAAAAATTGTTTTTCAACTTATAATTGTCGTGCTTTGGTAGCATGACTTTGTAGATTTATAAAGAAAATGTTATAGATAATGTTATAAACATTTGTTGCACCATCAGTTTTAATCAGTAGTTAGTTTTTCAAATGTTTTGCCACAATGTTTTTATTTGCTTTTGTGCTCTACCATATTTCTCCTATATCAGGTTCTCCAGTAGTAACGAAGGCGCCAGAAATTTGACCCTAAGCGAGTTACATTTACCACATTATCTTAATTGCACTAGTTTAATACCAAAAAGTATAGTTAAGGCTCAGTGTACCGTATGTGGAACTGAAATAAAAAGTTGATTTTTCCGTAAAATATGGTTTTATTTTTATTTTTAATAGTTTTCCCCATCTTCTGATCACTAATTACCACCTATATATTTTTTTCGCGCACTAAAAAAAATTGAGCCTTGTAGGGTTAAGGTAAAAGGTTTCTAATTGGGTTGTGGGACAATTTATTGTAATAAGCATCGATAGCAATCTACAATAAAATTATAAGTTAGGACTTAATTTTATCAACGGAATTTGCTGCAAAATTATCTTGCAACGAGAGGAAAGTAAAGATAGATTGTTCGGTAGGTATATAGCGGTCATATTAATCACATCATCGGGTTTGGCGCGACGTGGCGGTCCGGCAACCAGCCGGGAAGAATTTCAAGATTAAATCTTACTCAGTGGCTGGAGGCTGCCGTTATTTCAGCTCGTTGCTCCCGTGTTATTCGTTCATTTGATTAAATTCCCTATCTCTTTCCCTTTTTAATATAGGGTCATTACGTGGATCCGCTGTTTTAAGGTTAGATAGAGCGCAAATTTGCTTATCTGCTCTATTCGTGATAAGCATGGGTGCCCCAAAAAAATAATTATTCTATTCAAAAATATTATAGTCTTTTAACTTTAAAACGTACTCGTTTATTATTCGCAACCTGACAAGTTGTCTAGTCTAGACGAATAAATTTAACATCTTATAATTTTAAATTTCATAGTAAAATATTTATATCCTCGTGAATTTATAAATGCATATTATAAAGATAAAGCTCCATATTTTTACATTACTACTTAATCTTCATACGCGGCGACAGACGCGCTCTGAATATTCAACAAGCCGGGGACAACTCCAACTCGTAATTTTCGTTCGATTCGAAAAGTTTCGGGTGTACCAGTATTTTGGCGGTGTTCGAATAGTCATTGAATACAAAAACTTTTTCATTTACGCTCTCGGACGCAGACTGAATAATATATGAACTGCTGGCGTGCCGTCGAAGCTCACTGAAATCCTTTGGGCTTTAAGGATTTTTAGCTTCCCAACTGAATTAATGACATCTTATTCGAGGGCTGACTAAAATAGGTCCAGTTATATCTGAAACGTTATTTTTTAATGTCAGACTTAGGATCTTAGGTTTTATTTTGCTCAGATTCAAGGTCCATGTGGTTTTTATTTATGTAACCTTTTATTACATTTAATAAATATAAATGTTTTACCTAGTGACATCAACCTGGTAGGTGTGATCAGTATTCTATAAAATAATAATTAAAATAAGATCGCATAACAAAAAAGTTTTGTAATGATCTAAATTAAAGACATACCTACCAGGTACGACTTTGTGATTGATTGATGCCAATCAATCGAGATAGGTACGGTATAAATATAATTGTTGACAGCTTATCTTTGCATAATGTTTAATTAGCTAAAATATATATGTTCTTTATTGGAGCTTTAGTACTAATGGAAAAAACAAATTATCAAAATGACAAATTAAAATCGTAAAGCAGTGTACATACGACTGGGAAAACATCAAAGAAGAAAATAAATACTAATTCCCAGATTACCCGGTCAAAGCGAAACGTAACCAATATTCACAAAATACTGATAGCTTATTCCATAAACTTGTCCAATATAAAGACGTAGGTACTGAGGAGTGAGGTGAATATTTTCAAGCGCTTTTGAAAATGAATTACGCATGAGCCACGTTCCTTTATTTGACCGATTCCAAGGAGGAGTGAATTCCAAAATAGGGGTGAAAGCAATCATTGGAACTTTTCGAATTATCTTTACAGAACTATTTTCCAGTAGAGCTTATAGTTCTACGAAATGGTTTCGTTTCGTTAGGCGGTTAGGTTTCGTTCTGTCGACGGAAAGTTAGATTAGTTTTTATAAAATTCGTCTATCGAAGGCGTATTTCGAACTCATCTAGAATGTACCGTATAATATTGGTTAAAAAATCTATTCAATTTGTTCCATTATCTATAAATTAAATTATATTGTACATTTTTTAATATTATCCTGTATTCTAGCAACATAATGAGGTTGTCGATATTGAACTGAAAACTATGGGCTAAGTGTTTAATTCTTATTTTTCTTAATATGAGCCCCTAGTCATTTGATGATCATGTTAAATGTGTTACATTTCATCCTCATTTCATCTTATGAATCCTGTTTTGTTATTATATTTTAAATTTTCAATTTTAATCACCATTAATTTTACTTGCAACTTAATTAAAATGAGTTACAGTTTTGAAAAAGTAGAGTATTTTTTATCGCGAATTAGATTTTTGTCTGTGTAACTTAAGCCTTAGCTTTATGGATTATATTTCCTTTGCGTAGTCGGTAAAGGTGCTACAGACTACTTACTCGAATTAACACACGATCGCGTTTGCCAAAGACAAAGCGATAAAAGCTGAAGCAAAATAAGAGCAGCACATCTATCGGGATCGCCGACTTACGCATCAGGGAACGGTCACAGGCAAAGGAATAGTGAAGGCATAAAGGGGATGCTGTAAAATAATCATTTCCCCAGAGGGATTACAGTGCACCTGGGCCAATATTAAAGGACGCTGGTAAAGGTTTGAATATTGGCACGACGGGTGATTTTGCCTTTCATATCTAGGACGTGGAAAATTGTGATGCTGGTCGTATGTTTCCAGGAAACGAAATGCTCCATACTTATCGTAGGAAGTTTTGTTCATAGTTTTTTTTCGTGTAGACGTGTAAACATATTCTACGAATTGCTATATTTTGGCGATCTATTATATAATTTATTAGATTAAAGACATTGGGGTCTCCAAAAAAATATAAAAAGACTCCTGTTATTAGGCTGACAGCAAATTAGCACCGATACATCATTTAAATAAGGTGATAGTGAAACATTGATTTTAGTAAATAAAACGGGATATCGTAGAACATTTCTCCTTTTTTTAGTTTTATATTGAGGCCGGCTCTCAGTGTAGATATTATGTAAGTACCTATGGTCAGGCGTTTAGCAATGATGTAATATACTTAAAACAGTAAGTTGTGACTCAATAAATTAAATGTGTTTGCTATTGACTTTATGGCCTGTGTGACGTGAAAATATATGTTGCGAATGAGACAGTCATGAGATATATGAGAGAGATTATTTTCTCTCCATTTTAAGAATAAAATAAATACGAAGAAGCTAGTAAATAAAATTTGAAATTTGGAGTTTTGAAAAAAAAAAAAATTGGGAATAGCCCACTTTCCTTTAAGATAATTGGGAAATATTGATGTACAAATGTGCTTTATACATTTGTATATCTCGGGAAATAGGCGCGATAACAATTAAATTATGAAAAGGCTGTAGGTGTTAGCTTAGTTCATTTTTAACCCCCGACGAAAAACGAGGGGTGTTATAAGTTTAACATGTGTATCTGTGTATCTGTGTATCTGTGTGTCTGTGTATCTGTGTATCTGTGTATCTGTGGATCTGTGTGTCTGTCTGTGGCAACGTAGCGCCCAAGCTGATGAACCGATTTCAATTTTGTTTCTTTTGTTAGATAGGTATTCTGATCGAGAGTGTTCTTAGCTATGTTTCATGAAAATCGGTTCAGCCGTTTGAAGATCATCAGCTCTTTTGTAGGTTAAAAAGCCACATTCACGGCCAAAACCAATTCCCTCGGCTCGAATCCATTCGAAATTTGAGATGATTGGATTTAGATTTATTATATTTTTAAATGATCGTAATAGTCTGAACTGGCTTTTTACAATATTATAAATTTGAAAAGTTTCCCTGATTCTGAAAAAAATGAATTTTTTATCAATTTTATTGAGATTTGTGTATGAACTAAAGACGTTCCATAAGTCACGTTTCAAATGATGGATACGCGCATGCGTTAAATTTTGTTTGGTTTGTTAATGGTCATGGAATATTACGCTATAATAATTCTAGAGGGCGTTGCTCCGCCATTGACAAAGAATATAACAAAACTAATCTAATTTAAAATAATTTAGCGTTATTGAAAATTCTTCCCCTAGGCTGCTCCCGTCTACCTCAACCAGAGTTATTACATCAAATTGAATCATAATAGATAATATTTTACTAGGAATAAAACCTCCGTGACATCAATATT
Source organism: Notodonta ziczac (assembly GCA_918843915.1). Lineage (NCBI taxonomy): Eukaryota > Metazoa > Arthropoda > Insecta > Lepidoptera > Notodontidae > Notodonta > Notodonta ziczac. The sequence continues at coordinate 8,786,497 of OU974050.1, read as the reverse complement.
TAGATTCGTTGTCTATTCTAATGTCAATTATTATAATGTCATAACAAAATAATGTCTCATACTTTTACACAGATTTACTGTTGATTATTGTACATCTTAGATTATAAATGAGGAAGCCAAAACAAATGATTTAATGGTGCTTTCATAATCTGGCATCGAAACTAGTTGTACCAGATGAATTTGCGAGATGAGCTATGGATACTGAGCTACGGGAGCTACGCAAATCGCGCTAACATCATTATTTGGAAGAACTAGGTAAATTATACATTTGATGAACAGGTCATCGCATCGGGGGTTTTTAAATTTTCAATTTAGAGTTATTTGGTAAGGGTATAGGCTGCTATTGATTTATTATTTTGCTTGAGAGATATATTTTGTTAGCTCTACTTTCTACGTAGAGTAGCCATTTGGCAAGCTGGGGGTGGTTGTATCGGTGAAATTAAATCATAGAAGCTTTTCTAGAATGGATATAATCACGAGATTATTTTTTTCCCATCAAGCAACATCAATATATTCTTACTATAAAAATACTGAAATAAAGTTTAAGGGTACTGTATTTTCAAAGTTATAATCCAATTTGGATTAATCCTGCAATCCATTTCTGAAAAACCTGAAAGTGGGTAGGTACGCAGAAACTCGTCCAATATTAAGTCGAGTATTCACTTGAAGCTCATATGTCTCTACATCATCTCTAGTAGGTCTATAGAAGGTAAAGAGAGTGCACATGTGCTCGCGCATATACTTGTCCTACTAATATTATAAATGCGAAAGTTTGTGAGTGTGGATGTATGTTTGTAACTCTTTCAGGCTAAAACTACTGAACGGATTTGGATGAAATTTGGAAAACATAAAGTTTATAACCGGGATTAAGACATAGGATACTTTTAATTCCGATATTCCCGATTTTTTTGTTAAGTTACATATTACGCGGACGAAGTCACGGGCATAAACTAGTTTACAATATTTGATTTTTACCTATTATGTACAATGACGTATTGGGTTTGGGTAATATATTTACTAAAACAACACACGATAACACCTACACAATACATGTTTACTTGTAGAAGAACTCTAAATAAATAAATATCGCCAGACTGACACACCAACTGTATGGTCCCAAACTAAGCAACGCTTGTACTATGGGTACTACGGGAATGTGTTTATATGTATGTATTTAAAATGGTCTTAACATATTCTAAGTGACGACTAGCGGTCTCTATACAAATAAATTGTGTGAAAATTCAAAAAAACTGCAGAGACATGGAAATGGAACCGTAATTTAGACAGACCCGGAACAGAGTCACAGTGACAAATAAAATAGTTACATTAGTTACCCATCTCCAATCTCAATCGATCGCTTTTCTCATATTTTTTTTATAGTTAGTTTATCAGGCCTGGGTGCAAGTCTTTTTGAGCCTTCATAATTAATCGTTCAAGAGTGTTGCATTTCAAATACTGAAAAAGCAATATTTTAGATGCAACTTCAAAAATTATTTAAATTTTAATCAGAGTTTTAATAACTATTGAAAAGTGATAGAGTCAATCAAATACATAGCGTAAGTATTTTTTCGTTGTTAACATCACTACCGCGTTCATTTTTGACATAGCGACATCTATTGAGGTTTATGGAACTAATATTGTTATTGCACTGTCCATCTTCTGTTGTTTTTAACCCCCGACGAAAAAAGAGGGGTGTTATAAGTTTAACATGTGTATCTGTGTATCTGTGTATCTGTGTGTCTGTCTGTGGCAACGTAGCGCCCAAGCTGATGAACCGATTTCAATTTTGTTTCTTTTGTTAGATAGGTATTCTGATCGAGAGTGTTCTTAGCTATGTTTCATGAAAATCGGTTCAGCCGTTTGAAGATCATCAGCTCTTTTGTAGGTTAAAAAAGCCACATTCACGGCCAAAACCAATTCCCTCGGCTCGAATCCAGTCGAAATTTGAGATGATTGGATTTAGATTTATTATATTTTTAAATGATCGTAATAGTCTGAACTGGCTTTTTACAATATTATAAATTTGAAAAGATTCCCTGATTCTGAAAAAAATGAATATTTTATCAATTTTATTGAGATTTGTGTATGAACTAAAGACGTTCCATAAGCCACGTTTCAAATGATGGATACGCGCATGCGTTAAATTTTGTTTGGTTTGTTAATGGTCATGGAATATTACGCTATAATAATTCTAGAGGGCGTTGCTCCGCCATTGACAAAGAATATAAAAAAACTAATCTAATTTAAAATAATTTTAGCGTTATTGAAAATTCTTCCCCTAGGCTGCTCCCGTCTACCTCAACCAGAGTTATTACATCAAATTGAATCATAATTGATAATATTTTACTAGGAATAAAACCTCCGTGACATCAATATTTAGATTCGTTGTCTATTCTAATGTCAATTATTATAATGTCATAACAAAATAATGTCTCATACTTTTACACAGATTTTCTGTTGATTATTGTAGTACATAGTACACAGTGCTTTCATAATCTGGCATCGAAACTAGTTGTACCAGATGAATTTGCGAGATGAGCTATGGATACTGAGCTATGGATACGGGAGCTACGCAAATCGCGCTAACATAATTATTTGGAAGAACTAGGTAAATTATACATTTGATGAACAGGTCATCGCATCGGGGGTTTTTAAATTTTCAATTTAGAGTTATATTCAATAAAACTTACCGCAGTCCTGCTACTATTAATATATTGTGAAGGTAATGGGGTGACCGCCAGGTGGGTTGGCTAGGTTAGCTGGCTCACTCGCTTCGACCAATTGAAAAGCTTTATTTAAATGTCCTAAGACCAATGAATTCTTATTATTAGCCCGACCGGCTCAAGTCGAACGTCGCCCTTAGGCCCTATGCACACCACGTTTTTTAAACGCGCTGTCGATGCGGGCGTTTAGCGATACAGACGACAACAAACTGCTCTGTAGGATAAAAGCGCGTCGACGGCGCGTTAAAAAACGTGGTGTGCACGGGCCCTTACACTCGAGTAAGCAGATTCTTGGCTAATCAATTTTCTCCGCAGTCCACTTTATCTCCTGTGGGACGCACGAATTTATGTCTCTACAACTCCGAGATGTTCCTTGACATTTATGATCTTGGGAGAGCGGATGTGTTTTAGTCAAATTAGGTTAGAGTAATGTTTTATTTTCTCCTTAGAGAGCTAAAGTTTACGTGACGGGCTCAATGTTAGTTGAATGAATAATAATTGAAAACTTTCTTATTCTATTGGAGGTTCTGTTGTAAGAATGGTTTTCTGTGATTGTGTTTTTTTGGAATATAACTAACATGACAACTTTATCTTCTCAAACTAAGTAAAGTTTGTACTATGGGTACCGTACAAAGGATTGGGGGCGATCTAAGTGACACCAAGACAAATAACGGACAAATAACGAAAAAACTATTTCCGATTTTTTCCCTGGCGAGAATCGAACCTGCAACCATCCGGTACAGTGAGCTGAGTGGTAGGCCACTTGGCTGGAAGTTGGAATCAGTACGACAAGCGGTCGTTAAATCGGAATGATTCAATTGTTTCAATAGCTAATGAATAATGTTTTTACAACATACTATACAAAACTTACGTAGGCTTTTATAATTATATTTTTAAAATGTTTTTTGTTCATCAGACGTACTAAAACGCAATGGTTCTCATGTTTCATTTTCATCTTCGGTGGTTACGACCCCTTGTTTGTACGTACAAAATAAATTATGTATCTATTGCCGTCAGAAAATAAGTATATAAAATAAGGCATCAGCACAAAACACAGATAAAACTACTTTCAATTTAATATTAAAATTGACTCTGACTTCTGAGTAGAAGCTCGGTTCGTGAGCGGTTAAGAAGTATTTGGTAACTGCAAGCCAATCTATTTGTATGCCTTAAAATGTCAAGCACGTGATACGATTAACAATTTTTCCATTTGCAATAATGTTATAATTACTTTGCACAACAAAACAAGCTCTCAAATTTCCGTGAACTGAAAACCGTACTGCAAATAAATACAGTTCCAATTCCTTGAAATCAGTTCCACCGTTAATAATTCCCAGTGCGATACTTGTTAAAGTATTACAAAACTCCTTTGCGATACAATAGCAGCAAAGGCAAAGAAAATACCAGTAAGTACTAGGAAGGAACAGTCTTCGGTCCGCAAAGCCTTCATCCTGGCTTACGTACTTTTGACCTGGGCTTTGGCGCAAAATAGATAACTTGACAGAAGGTTAGTTTTATAGTACGGTAGGAACTGTAACAGTGCATGTTATGTTGCATAGTGTGTTGCATGGTATTTGTCAGATCTTGTTTTTCTATACAAATAAATAAAATTGGAGTGTCTGTTTGTAATATCAAAATAACACCTTTTCACTAAATGCATATGAATGTACATACGACACCTATAGCAAAAACGCGATTTCATTTTTTTTTGTCTATCTGTCTGTATGTTTGTTCCGGCTAATCTCCGAAACGGCTGGTCCGATTTTGACGGGACTTTCACTGGCAGATAGCTGATGTTATAAGGAGTAACTTAGGCTACTTTTATTTTAGAAAAACAAAAACGCGGGAGCGGTAGCTTTTAAGTTAAATTCCACGCATACGAAGTCGCGGGCTCAGCTAGTTTTATAAGATAACTATCATAAAGTCCCAGCGTCCGACCAGCCTGATTTTATGGAGTTACCGTAGCCTATAAATGATTGCGATACCAAAGGCATTGCGCGCACGTTGCTGACCTGATGGGAAGTACAACAGAGGGATGAGAAATAAGGAGGGGTCAGTCATCGTTAGTCATCGAACGAAATGCAGTTATAACAGCTACTTTATGTGTGAGAGGGTGTTATTGGAACGAAGTTCCTTATCGCGCGTTGCGAAAGGGGGCTAGACGGAAAAAGTTAAGACCAAAAGTTGTAACGAGACTTTTTGCTATAGTTGTAAGCCGTGCGGCGTGCGCGTGTTTCTCTGTCTGTCTCTCTCTCTCTCTCTCTTATAGAAAGCAAGCCAGTTATTTTCGTTTCGTCAAACGCACAGTGTGGTGTCGCGACGATTATTTTTGTTGAGTGTATAAAGGTTTTTTGTACATAATAAATAATTATTACAATAATTAATCCTGACAGTGTTTCTGCACAAGTTCCGGATATTGCAACTTCGTTCCATCCGGGTGTCCCTTGACACCTCTCAAGTTTTTTTTGTGTCATCTACCGCGAATTGGCATTGACGCAACATTTACACCGATTTATATGGTCACTGGCATACTTACCTATGGGTCAATTTGCAATAATTCACACGTTTTCGTTAAATTAACTGACTGAGCACGTCGTACTTATTTACCTTTCTATTGGTAGGTAATGTAAAATTCATGTTTATAACCAAGTTGACCTTCTGTTCTTATCTATCATGTATCCGGTCCAGTTCCGCTTCCTCAGCGCTTTACTTACCTTGCCTAAGATTTTTATTCACAAAAGTGCTGCTGAGGTTCGAGACTTGTAGACGCTTTGAGATTTAAAAGGTGCTGACAGGGTTGTTTCTTTGAGTATTAGTAGAACAACAGTAGTAGTAAACAGGTAACACAGGAGCTGTTTTTCTAAGCCGACAGCAGTGACGTAGGACTAGTCCGGCGGACAAAATGGAAAACTTAATATCCCTCATTAAAAAACATGGATTAGCGATTTTATAGTTACACTATGCCTGGTCTTCTTCTTTTGAATTTCAAATTACTGTTGACGGAAATATATAGTTCGGTGGATAACTATTGGCTCGCTAAACCAATTTTATTAATAAGTGGGATTGAGTTAAGACACCAGGTGCCCAACTCTGTTAACGACTGTCACTCGACTTGACTCATATTCGACTCGCAATACGACAAATCCTACGTAACTTTTGACAGTTTTCCTATAGAAAAACTGTAAAAACTGACGTATTCATTTTATACTAGTATTCCCGTTATAATGGACAAAATTTGACCATAATTATTTAAATTTTAATTTTAAACGCCATTAAGGTTTTATTGTAAAAGACTATTGGCACGCAGACTGCCACCGTTTGTCTCTAAAAACTGTCACCGTTTGTCAGTGAGACAGTCAGTCGGTGTTAAGGTTACAAATGTGTATGTGTCAATTCATGGTAGTGTGTGTAAAGTTTTATTTATTGATTTGATTGTATTTACAATGTTTTTAAAAAATTGTATTCTGCACTCCTTCTCTATATAAACTATAAGTGTGCCAAATTCCATACTCTTCCGTCCGCGCAATTTTCGTATTAAGCGGTTGAAAGTTTTTCCTTCACGTTTTATTATATAGATTTACTACATGATAACGCAACTGTTTCTCAATAGAACATGCTGTGTCATATTTTTCTATCATTTTTAAAAACTAATGGGTCACATGAAAAAGTGTAGGTAATTATGTCTTCATAATTTCGAGGAACTTGATTTCGTGTTTGGAGCTCAAAACTATGTTTACCTACTCATTTAAAAGTTTTTTAGTAATAGGACGGCAGCGTAGTAATAACACTAAACCCCATAAAATATGAGTTTTATTGTGGAGATGTGTAGAGAGACCTCATTTTAAAAGCCCGAAAGATTTTGCCTGGCCTGTCTTGAGATACCCAACTATGCCATGCTAATTGTACATATTTATGGGTTCAGTAATGTGTATATATTTACGAGCATTTGGATGAGTACAATTTTGTGCATTTTATTATGACTACATATTTTTAATAACAATACTTGTATACATATCTTTGCCCTTGACTGTACAAGCTCTAGTACAATGTATCTGTGAACTTGATCGTAACATCGCTGGAGTTATGCTCTACAGTTTCTGCCGTTGTAGCCGCTATGTTTACATGTTTGAAGGCATCAACATAATTTGCTTATTTTTACCGTCTTTGTTTTAGGCCGCAAACAAAAGCTGGTTTTATGTTTGTATGCTTGTTTGAAATAAAACATAATATTTTATGGGTATACTACTAGGTATGGCAGTTACCTACTCAAGTGAGCCAAAGGCTCGCCTTGGAAACGACATTGACTAGTAGGCTCTTGTTTTTAATTCCCCGAAATATTTGATAATCATAGTGTAATTATAACTGCCAACATTAAAAACTTTATCTTTATAATATTAAATTGATATTAGAAACAAAAGACGATCTCAACAATTAAAAAACTTGCAAAAAAAACTAATTTTGAAAACACAATTCCCATTCTTTATTCAAATTTACAACTAGATAAACAAAATAACTCATACAACGAGCCCTTTGTAAACGTACAGTCAGCAACAAAAACATTGTTGGCTATAAAATGTCAACGTGAGACAATGACGGACTCGTGTTGCGTGCCCAAACGCGATGTATCAAACATGGGGAGAAATAACGCCCTTTATCTTAAAGGTGTGTTAGAAGTTAGAGGGGTTTTGCGACATTTCTCCTAAAGAGGCAATCAGGCTTGTGTTAACATATAAAATACAATAATTGCATTTATGCCACTATTGCATCAAAAAAATATGTCATATTTATTATCATTCATATCTAGCTACTACTCTTTGTAATAAATAATTTAGTATATAAGAAACTGGCAATTTTAAAATAATATTTTTATTAATAATAGGTAATAGTAAAAATACAAGCCCGCTGAGTTTCTTGCCGTTTCTTCTCAATCGAGGTCGCGTTCCGACCCGGTTGTAGGTATAAGAAAACGATGTAAAAAAAAATTTGTAAATCAACGCTTTGACGTTGTAAAAATTCGTGAGCAAATCTAGATAATAATCTGGATTGATGATATTTGGTATTAAATACGTTGCTGTGTTCACTCACCAATTCTACGCAGTCCGCCTACGTTATTCCTTTCGTCTGAGGTTTGTAGGTGAGTATGTTATGTACTTTACACTTTGGACTTATCTCCAATGTGTTTGAAAGTGTGTACTTTCTTTTACAACGTCTTTAAAATCAAATATACATGACATGCGATGTGGCTGTTTGTGAAACAAGCGCTTTCATTTCACAAGTTGCCCCCGAGATAGAGGACCATAAACTTACCTTGTTACAAACGAAGATGTAAAATCGTAAACTTCGGGGAAAACAATTTTCTTTATTTGGTTTCTGCGAAGTAGTATTTTTTGAAACTTACATAGTGTTTTAGTTAAGGAATATTAAAATTGGTAGATATCGTAAAACCTTGCTTTACTTAATTTAGAAAAGCAATGTCATGTTCCACTCCTTGACAAAGGCCTCCCCTCACGAGGAGGATTCAGGCTAAAGTAAAGTATATTATTATTACCATGTAGTTTACATTTCAGCACTCTTCATTATTATGGGTGAACGTGAAAATATTTATTTTGAAAATTTTATACTTAAAAAAATAGGTTGGTACCAAAGAGGCCACATTTAATTGTCAAAATCCACGAGAAATATGCTAGTACTAGAAAAATGCCACAGATAAAATACCTGACCCAAAATTTGTGCTACAACACTTAAAGTAGGTAACATTTTAAGTGCGTACCTACTCCGTGATTCGTCTATAAACTTCCCCAAATATTTACTATTCCCCAACGAGATATATTTCCAGTGGTAGTCAGCTACACTATCCAATGCCGTACCTTAGTTTCGTCTGTTGTAAATAATTGACAAGGCCGCTCGCGTCCTCAGCTCACGTTGCGTCCCAAATTTCGTGAGCCATAAACTGGGAACACAAAAGCTACGCTGAATGATGTATCCATCCATCTTATCATCATGTTGAGTTACGCGACTCAGCCGCGGCCGCGCCAACAGAAGAGATATCTCGTGGACATGAATCTCTGAAAATATGGATGAGATAATTTACTTTGAAGTTACTAAACTATATTTTAAAACTAAATGAGCTAGGAGTATTGATAGCTCATGGATATCATTTCGATTTTCGATTTCGAAGCAGCGTTCTTTTAGCGTTCTTGTTAAATATTTTATAAGATTCGAATCTGAACGCTTAATTCGTTCCGTTAGGCAAGGACCACCGCTTGGCGCAGTGGAATGAGCGTAGGCCGCTCGGCTCACTGCATCGGGTGGTTGCGGGTTCGATTCCCGTCGGGGCAAATTTTGGAAATGTTATTTCGTAATTTGCCCAGGTCTGGGTGTCACTGGGATCGCCCCCAGTCCATTGTACGGTAGGTTGGGCTAACCATTGTACAAGCGTCGCTTAGTTTGGGACCATACAGTTATTGTGTCAGTCTGGCGATATAATATTAAATAAATGAAAGTGACGAAGTTAATTCGTTACGATTTTACAAGCAAGTCCATAGTTTGTATAATTAGTAGATAAGGTCCTAAATTTCCCGATCAGATCACTTAGAAAATATACGAACAACAAAATTGGCTTCTATTTCATGGGAATAAAATTGAGTGAATACTACATCGAGTCTATAGTCGCACATCCATCGCTTCTATGCTCTTCGTAATGGGCATTGTTTCCCAAAGTGCGAACGCCGCGCGGCGATAAGGCGCGCGCCGCCGGGACTCCGATAAGATTCGTCAATGCTTCGGGGATGGCGACGCAAAAACAACCACCTACCTAAACCAACGGCCGCCGTTTTTGTTAAGATACCATGAATCTAAATTGCGGACATAAATCTAACATCTATCGTAACTGGGCCTACCAAGGAAAGTAGGGTGTTTGAGAATTCGACACAGAGAAACATGCTGTACCTAATTCATAGGACCAAACCCTGTTCAATGACATGATAAACATCCTTAAGGCTAAAGCGCCCACCTAGCCCGCGAAATTCAAAATTTTCGAGTATTTTTATAGTTTATCCAAAATCTGAAAACATTTAAGACAACATTTTGTGATTTGCGACAAACACAGTATGCAGTGCGTTTATTAATTCATTTATTTTACTCTAAATATTATCACGGTAGATTTGATACTAGTTTATCACTAAATATACAAAAACTGCCAGTTTATCCGGTTATCTGTCGTTCTTGAAATGTTTTAGAGTAAAATAATTATTGTCTTAAATGTTTTCAGATTTTGGATAAACTATAAAAATATTCGAAAATTTTGAATTTCGCGGGCTAGACAGGCGCCTTCACCTTAAGACGAAGCAGACCAATTAACAAGTTTATCAGTAACTTTTTCACAGTCTCGTTACACAGTATATTGTGAAACTTCAGGTGACAAAAAGAAAACAAAAGACGGAGGAAAAAGTCTGTGCCCAAGCTTGGACCGGGCGGCTCTCTTGAAGTAGGTATTACAGACCTAGTTCTACCTGCCGTACTGACTTTGGTTCGATAGATTTTATGTATAAATGTAGGTAGGTACGTTCTTACCTATATACTTGACTTATTCGACTATTTGGCCGATTACCCATAGGGTATGGAATATAAAAAAGATATTTATAATTATTGCATTACCATTATGACAAACTTGACTTTTTAAATGTTGCTTAGATTATGTCGTATTAGAGGAATGTGTGTGAATACTTTTACCCTATCAGTAAGATGTGATTTTGTAAATAATGAATAAAAGTATCTTAAAATTATTTCCTATTAAATCCCTGACCCCATTCATATATTATGTTTTGTTCACCTGATAATTTAATATAATATTTAAAAATACTTTTCAGAAACCAAGCAATGAAAATTCTTGGCTTTCAGCGTAAATAAGACGCCTTTCATGAAGTGAAACGCCATTCCGACTTGAAGACGGGCATGTAATAAAGAAATTCTAGGTGATGGAAATTCTAAGGAATAGTTATGTAAAGCGGCGTTAGGCAAAGAGACTGGCTTTACTAAACGTGAACACGTGGGAAATGAATGTCTAAGAAGTTTCACTACTGTGATAGGACAAATAGATTTCACGGAATACTGTCTAACATCGTGGTAGCTGATTGGTTAACCACGCGTCTTGCGTGCACAAGGTCCTAGGTTCTAACCCCGGCTCGCACCTCTTATTTAATGGACAAACAAGTCTACCTATAGGTACTATAAAGCCTGTGTCTCAATTCTACTAAAATAATAATGTTACCATATTTTGGTGTAATTGGAATCGTTGCTTTTGACAGTTTGGACATTGAAACTATAGGGTTTTCACCGTGAAAGACGTGTGAACACTAATAAAAAAAAAATACCTGAATTTAAATAAATGTTTCAAAAATAATGTTCAATTGAATTATTTGTGTCTGCCAACTAGGTTAGACCTTGAAATTCCAAAGTATCTGGTACGCGATATAAAATGGAACCCAATAACCCAGAGCCTCGCAATACATTGCCTACTAACAAGTAACGCATGACTATGTAAAAATAAATCGAAAAGGAATAAATTTCGCTGTGGCAACCCTCGAACACAATGGGTGTTACGGGGAAATAGCTCGCGCCTCTTGTCGTGATGTAGGTTGCTTACGGTTGGCAGGCTTTTTATTATTGACGTGTCAAGTTGAGTTATGTACTGGGAATGTACAACAGGTAGGTCAAAGGAGTTCGATTAGGGACCCACAATCACGTGGAAGATGTAAGTATGTTGTAAATCATTGATAGAATGTCCGGTAAACATGGGGTATAAATTTTTCAAACGCTTGAAGATTGAGCTTGATTAAATTGTAGTTTTTTAGGAATCTATGTGTGAATCATAATAACAATATGATTATTAGTTACTGTCAGTTAAGGAAAACATCGTGAGGAAACCTGCATGTCATAGAAAATAAAATTTTTGAAAGACGTAAAATCCGCCAGAGCGCTCTGGGCCAGCCAAAAAATATTATTGGAGACATGCAAAATTTCGTGCGTTATTAAAATAACACATTACACACTAACAAAACTATTAGCAAGATCACGATTGGAATGCTCATATAAACAGTGGATGAAAACTAAGAAACAGATCAATACCATTCTCACCATCCCAATAAACAGAGTAAAAAACTTAAGCGCCGTACAACTGGTCCAGACAATACATCGAGCTAGCCGCTTGCACCAAGCACCAACTTTTTCTCTACAACTGTAGTTTTTTTTTTTCGTTTTGTCAACCCGAAGTCACACAGTCGACTGGACAGTCCCAGTAACGGGTAGTTTGTAAAAAATAGGCTTGGATTTTGAACCACTCATGGAAGACAACGGTGTTTTCAGAAGCAAAAAATGTAAGCTAAGCAAAAGATGCGATAAAATAATGAAATTACTTTGTTGAAAGGGTAAAAAAATACGGTGATAGAATAACAAAATATTTCGAAAAGAAACTCACTTTAAGGGTTCAGTAGTCTCTACGAGGAACCTTTATAAGATCATCGAGCCTGTGCGACCGTCCATATGCATATGTCTATACGTCGGTCGATTCGTCAGTCAGTCTGTCCGTCCGTAAGCTCGTCATTCCGTCAGTGTGTAAGTACCTACCTATAACTAGCTACTTGTACGTAGAAAGGCTAAGTGTTGATTACCATCAAGAAGCTTACAGCCATGCCAATTTTTTGCCCACGTCCAAGTTGGCAAAGAGCACAGCGTAACACACCCTTGGTCGTATAAACGAATCTTAACACTGGTTTCTTTTAAAATTTAGCAGGCAATTTTAATTCAGTTTTACGTATAAGATAGGATACATCAGTACCAATATTGTCTGCGATCTCATCTCCTCTGATAGCTGCCTATGCAATGGCTTAATCCAATTCCTCTCAAATGTATTCATGTTTACACGACGTGTGGATATTGCTTTCACGCCTGTCCTGACATGTTGCTGCTCAACTCCCTGAGGGCATCACTTGAAATTACTTCTTTACGGTGGGGGAATATTTGTTCTTCTCAACGTAATTGGTGTGTGAGTTGCAAGCAAACCATTTATAACCTGTATTATTGGAATCAAAAAATGTTCATGCATTTTGATGTTGACTGTACAATCGTGACACATTATATTATGTTAAAAACGCTTTAGACAAGTGATATTTATTAAGAGCAATCTGATGATGTCCGCTTTTTATGAAAAAGCACCCAATTATTTTTAAAATATAGATATAAATACTTCATTTCCTACACAAAACGTAAGTATTCCATGTTTATTATTTCGTGCATTCAATGTATATTTTTGTGTATTGGAATGTATCAGTTCGCGGCTGAGTGCGCATTCGGTTTCGCGTTCAATGGACGCTTTCTCGTGGAAACAAGTCGATGTGTGGACAACTCGTGTGACACGCGCAGCTTTTGTCGTTCCATTTTTGTTGTTGTATGTTTTGATCCGGTTTCGTTACGTATTTCGATTCTGTTTTGTTTATATAAGAGGTTTCGCGCACACACACTAGGGTCGAGGCAGTATTGGGGAGCAGACGCCCAAGCGACGTGCTGCGTCAAGATTTGATTTCGGAATATAAAGACTGTGCGCTCATCTATAGAGTCCAGTTGCGACGCTGTAGGTGCGAGGGATCGCTAAATGTGCCTGAGCCGGAATGCTGTCGCCTTTTTATCAAGTCTTTGCTACTGGAATGAGAGAAGTGTAGCTGCCCACAATCTCTCTAGAAAATACACGGTACGCCCGTGTCAAGATACTGCCACGATTTCGCCACGACGCCCGCGCCGCCAACACTCATGTGTGAGCGAAGCCTTTATGTTTCAAGAAAGTGTAGACTTTGCATTTAATTAATAAGTGGGTATGATACGAACTCTGCGTGCACACCTAATTATATTTTCTGCTTGCACTGAACACCTGATGCGCACACGCTAACTTCTTAATGTATTTTTACACTTCCCGCGCTAGACGACAAGTTTCCGGGGCGGTGAGAACTATTTCTGGTTCCAAAGCCCTGTAGTTCGAAATTCGAAGTCTGTTACAGTTTGTTTCTGTCGTTCGTAATTTGTAAAACACAGAGTCCTATTCCATTTGTCTCTTTTTTTTGTTAAATACTTTTTGTTGCATAGTAGAAATCTAGTTTATTATCGCATTGATTATTGTATTTTATTTTTTTATTAACCCCCGACGAAAAACGAGGGGTGTTATAAGTTTAACATGTGTATCTGTGTGTCTGTCTGTGGCAACGTAGCGCCCAAGCTGATGAACCGATTTCAATTTTGTTTCTTTTGTTAGATAGGTATTCTGATCGAGAGTGTTCTTAGCTATGTTTCATGAAAATCGGTTCAGCCGTTTGAAGATCATCAGCTCTTTTGTTGGTTAAAAAAGCCACATTCACGGCCAAAACCAATTCCAAGGGCTCGAATCCAATCGAAATTTGAGATTATTGTATTTAGATTTATTATATTTTTAAATGAACGTAATAGTCTGAACTGGCTTTTTACAATATTATAAATATGAAATGTTTCCCTGATTCTGGAAAAAATGTATATTTTATCAATTTTTATATGAGTTTTGTGTATGAACTAAAGACGTTCCATAAGTCACGTGTCAAATGATGGATACGCGCATGCGTTAAATTTTGTTTGTTTTGTTAATGGTCATGGAATATTACGTTATAATAATAATTCTAGAGGGCGCTGCTCCGCCATTGAGAAAAATATAAAAAAACAAATCTAATTTAAAATAATTTTAGCGTTATTGAAAATTCTTCCCCTGGGCTGCTCCCGTCCACCTCAACCAGAGTTATTACATAAAATTGAATCATAATTGATAATATTTTACTAGGAATTAAACCTCCGTGGTATCAATATTTAGATTCGTTGTCTATTCTAATGTCAATTATTATAATGTCATAACAAAATAATGTCTCATACTTTTACACAGATTTTCTGTTGATTATGGTATACAATTGATGAAAAGGTTGTCGCATCGGGGGTTTTTAAATTTTCAATTTAGAGTTTTTTTTTTTTTCTATTTATTGCGGAAAACAAACAGTGACAAAATAAAGTATTATAAAACTAGTTAAATACAATAGTAGAAGTAAATTGGCCACCAACATCGTTTACCACAGATTAAAAGTAGATAAGAAGAAGAGATATCACAGAGAAGAGTTATCACAATTGTTTCCTTATTTATTAAGAATAAATATATAAAGAAATATAATAAATATATAATAAATTATATAAAGAAAAAAGCATCCTAAATAGCGAAAGAAGTAAAAATAAAATACCTGACAAATACTTGGTTATATACTTAGTTGTAAAGGGGCGAGTGGGCCTGTGAAATTCTTTAAAGTGTGTTTAGGAATTAAGGGGTGAGATTTTAAGGGGTTAAAGTATTGTCAAAGAAAAGTTCAAAGTATTGACTATTTATGTAGGTATCTATTAAATCTGTGGCCTAAAAATACCAAAAAACTTTTCTTAAGGCTGTAGCTTTAATGTAAATTTGAACAAAGATTTACGGATCAACTTAACATATTGTTATAGTCATGCAAGTAACAAGGGCTTTATTCGTTCCCTTATAAGATCAGTCGGCCTTTGAAGGTCTTCTGAAGTTGCCTCTTCACCGGTTTTTACCAAAGCAACCTTTTAATTAGCGTGTTCAAAAGTTTTATAAGAATACAAATTTTGCTTTTACCGTAATATAGTCAGAATTTGGGGCTTGAGAACTTGTAGGTATGTAAATAATCATTAAAACTTTTTGGATTAAGCCCTCTTAGGGCATGAACATTATTGCTGTTTTCTTTTATTGTTCGAAATAATAATTGAGACCTGTGATTTTTTAACGGAAGTGTTCCAAATTAGCAGCATCATGAAAGGTTTAGTGAAATATGTAAGTCGTCATTAAACAATTCAATTAGTTGTGTAAGTTTCTTTATACTTATATTTTTAATCGAAATAAGTATCTATAATAAGGTACCTATATGGCAAAAAATAAGACATACATTTTGTCTCCCATAAAGGAAGGCGTCTGTCTAATAGGACATTTTAATGGTCTCACAATTATCCCCAATAAAATATTTTTTTACACTAGAAAAATACAATATTGCATGAGCTTTTATATGCAAAGTTCATACATAACGTGGGGTATGCATGTAATAAGTGCACTCAGTTCGAAAGCAACGCGAAGTCTCCACGCTCCATGTGCCTGAGGAAACAATAGCATTCGTTGAAACAAAAAGAAATCTATACGTTGATTGTCGTAGCTGATTCTTTTTATAACGCACGATTTTTAGTCAAATTTTAGATGAGTAGAAGACATTTTAATGGATATTCGTGGAGCTTGCTAATAATAAAAGACTTTTCTGGACCATTCAAGTATAGTATAGTTATCCATATCAAGGAATTATCCCATAAATTCAATTTGTATTTACATCTTAATCTAGCGCTATAAGTTTTATTATCCACGACATTGTCTTTTAGCACATTTAACTTGATTTTGGATTCTAACACAGTGCTTTTCGAGTCCAAAATCGGGTGTCAGAAAATGTAACGTGTAAATAGTATCGTCGCTGTCAAAAGTTGAGCAGCTTTTAACGCTATCGGTTCGAGACTGTAGACACGTGGGCAACGTAACATACATGTACACTTGTTAACAAAACTGCAATGAGAAATTTTCGCGTTGGTAGTACAAAACTTTTGCCAACGCGTTGGCAGAGTTTTAACAATTTATTAAGACTTCATTACAAATATAAGGTGCAGCATACTTTCTTGGCGCGTTTTTAATAGTGTATAATATATCTGTTTGTAATATCAAATAACACCTTTTCACTAAATACATATGAAAGTCCATACGACACCTATAGCAAAAACGCGATTTAATTAGTTTTGTCTGTCTGTCTGTCTGTATGTTTGTTCCGGGTTATCTCCGAAACGGCTGAACCAATTTTGACGTGACTTTCATTTGCAGATGTTATAAGGAGTAACTTAGGCTACTTTAAATTTAGAAAAATAATTAGGGTTCCGCGTAAAAAAATAAAAACACATTAAATCAAAGAGTATCTCTGAAACGGCTGGACCGATTTTGACGGGACTTTCACTGGTAGATATCTGATGTTATAAACAGTAACTTAGACTTACTTTTATTTTAGAAAAACAAAAACATGGGACTTGTCGCACGGACTCAAGACGCGGGAGCGGGCTTTTTTGCTAAGGTAAATTCCACGCGGACGAAGTCGCGGGCTAAGCTAGTTATTATATATAAGTGTCTACCTAATATTTTAATATCTCAAATACTATAATATGTATGGAAACACTTTTGTATAAGACTGTTCTGAGTACATGTGACCGTAAACACTTTAGTGCATATATACCAACCAATACAGCTATCTACACCACAAAATAGTTTAGTGCGGACCGCTCCGTAGAGGCTTATTGAACGTTAAACCGTGGTTTTGGGAGAACCCGCAGTTTTTTTTTATATTTTCCCATTAAACGCAGTATAGGTGTGGGTGGCTACTCGAGAGTTATGACCGGATGTAAACT
Organism: Notodonta ziczac; assembly: GCA_918843915.1. Classification (NCBI taxonomy): domain Eukaryota; kingdom Metazoa; phylum Arthropoda; class Insecta; order Lepidoptera; family Notodontidae; genus Notodonta; species Notodonta ziczac. The sequence continues at coordinate 8,769,224 of OU974050.1, read as the reverse complement.
TGATAGGATGCGTTGTTATAGTCATTTTTGTGGATATAATGTGTCCGGAAAGAGTTTTTGTTTTATATTTAAAATAAAAATTAATCATATTTAATTGAATTAAATCTGGGTATTAATTTGTGATGGATTATCGTTAAACAAGTTTTTTCATGGTATTTTTTATGTTAGCGAATCCGTAGTTTGTGGTAGCCGTAACGAATGACGTAGCCGCTGGGCTACGCCGTAGTAGTTTCTGCATATAACTAGAGCTTGGAACTGCATGTAATATTTTTATTATAATAAAATGACCTCGTTTTTATTGAATATAAATATAAAATTGAACAAAGAACTTTATTAAAATCGCATAATCTCGATCGATTTTGAATTTCAAGAAATAAAACTAGTTAAAATGTATCTCCGTTCCATATTTTTAAAGTATCTAATTAAGTATTTATAACAAGTTGTAAAGTTCCAATGACGCTATCTAAACCCCCAACAACCTAATTAAAGCTTATCTGCGTATTCTGCAGTTTAGTGGACCAATTTGCTAGACCTTCGTGATACTTTTGTTTGGTGCATTTGTATAGAAGGTTGGGGGTCAAGTTACAATGGTAATTGTTGTATCCTCGATTGGTATTAATTTGCATGTGAAAGAGCGCTTGTTTGATATGTGTACGTTTGGCCAGACGTAGTTTATAATTTTAGTTGATTGAGAATGACATCGTGTTTGATTAGCTCATCTATATTGAATATTTTTATCCAGTATTATGTGCCTTTATTAAATTCTAACATTAAATTTTTGCGCAAGACAATTAAATTAAATTAATTAAATACTTTCATACTACAGTGTTTAACTGATATATAATTAATTTAATAAGTAAACTTTTTTATTAACACATGAGTAATACATTTTATTGATATAAATAATTTATGTCCAAGATTTAAAAATGTATAAATTATAAAAAAAAAGATTTTTTGCATAGATATTTGATGTCACGCAATCTGCTAACAATCCGCTAGCACAGTATTTTTTTTTATTTCAGACAATTTGAAAGTTCATCCAAATGTTTACATTGTTTATAATTGTAAGCCATAATTAATATAACTATTCCATTGAAATATTGTTCAAATACCATATTAGGTTTTTAATTTGTATATATATTAAAAGTGTTAGTTATTGTTTGTAAGTAAATGAAAATATTGTCAATACCTATACAATTTTAGGATCAGATTATTCATATAGCACTATGTAAAGTGTTCATATTTTGTGTAGCTTACAACCGGAAAGCACAGTGGGATGAGTTGGGGCAAAGCGCGACACAGCAATTTGTCATCCGAGTTAACGACAGCTGCCTTCCTTTTGTCTAGCGTTCGCGCCGCGGAGCACTGTGCCTCATAGATTTATTGCTTTGACGTGAAAGTAAACTGATACTTTATTTTTGTCAATAGATTTCAGTAAAAAAAACAAACACACAGTGAATTTATGTCGGCTTTTTGTTCTGAATCTAGATCGAATATAAGAACATTATTCGGGATCGTGGAACACAAGGTAAAATCTCAAAATACAATATTTTGTTATTACATTACTTATTACATCGATCGATCAATATTATCGGGAGCCGACATTTTTTGTTTTTTGGCAAGCATTTGTAAAAAGCTTTCGCATTTCACCCTTAGTCACTTATACATCTACTTAAAATCTTACTAATATTATAAATGTGAAAGTTTGTGAGTGTGGATGTATGTATGTATGTTTGTTACTCCTTCACGCAAAAACTACTGAACGGATTTGGATGAAATTTGGAACACAGATAGTTTATAACCGGGATTAACATATAGGATACTTTTTATCCCGATAATCCCGAAATTTTTGTTACGTTAAATACAACGCGGACGAAGTCCGTGGGCACAGCTAGTTATGATATAAATAGATACTACTAGTAGGTAGACAGCAAGAAAGAAACATGTATATTTAACGCAATACAATGTAATAGTAGATATAAAATACGAACTGCAACTACTAAAGGAGTACTAACAAGAACTCATTATCTCCTCTTTTCAAACAATGTTAAGTTAATTAACTTCACGTACAAACATGGTGTCGGGCGAGCGTGTAGCAACACTATCGCAATGCTAAATAAAACCGCACGTAGTAAAAGGTGCGGCATAACTTTGTTCCCTGTTGAAAATCTACTTTTGTGAAGGAGCGTAAAGTTTTTTGTGAAGAAATTGAGGTATGATCGTGAAAAAAACGTTATTACTTTCTTTTTTAGGGTTCCGGACCTTACAAGGAAAAACCGGAACCCTTATAGGATCACTTTGTTGTCCGTCTGTCTGTCTGTCTGTCTGTCAAGACCTTTTTTCTCAGAAACGGGTAGAGTTATCAAGTTGAAATTAATACCAAATATCAAATGCTATGGTCCCTTGTGGGTGTAAAAAAATTAGGCTTCTAAGTCAACGCAATCAAAAGATACGGTGATTTATGTCACATATTTTGATAATTCAAAATCAACGCACAGCCCAAACCGCTGGTGTTAGAATCATGAAATTTTGACAGTAAGTACCTTACATACCGCAAGTATCCACTAAGAAAGGATTTTGGAAAATTCCACCCCTAAGTGCATAAAATAGGGGGTGAAAGTTTTTATGGGGTAAACAAATTAAATGAACCTAGAGACATGAAAATAAGTATTGAGGCTACTTATTACAAATAAAAAATATTAATTGAAATAAAACTATTTTTACGGATTATATCGCGTTTATTTTTACTTTTTATGTTCCCGACGTTTCGGTTGCTTTACAGCAACCGTGGTCACGGGGGGACTGAGGTGTTAGACGTCTAAACGTAGAAATTGAATATATGCACAAATCATGCCATAAAGAGATACTCGTACAAAGCAAAAGTAAAGAAACTGACCACATTCGTAGTTATTCCCTGTGGTCTGAAATAAATAAGAACTTTTAACATCTTTATAGACGGTACTTACAAAGCAGCAATGCATACAAGGAAATGAAGGAATATTTTGAAGAAAATAAGCCTTCTTTAAAGCCTGTGTTTCATTGCTTTTAGGTACATGAAGAGTACCTCATATAAAACACATATAAAAGCAAAATCATCAAATATTCGCGGACGCAGCGCCGAGGTCGCATCTCAGACCGCACAAAAGCACTGTTTACTCAAGTAAAGAGCTTTTGCATTTTTAACTCACCCGCTTTCAGTTGCATCGTCTTTTATGTAGAGGGCACCTTCTATGCAATGTTTTACCTTCTTCACGGTTTTTATAAATACTGGAGCAAGCGGTTTTCAATTCAAAGGAGCACGTTTTCAATTGAGTTTAATATAAAAATAAATTATTAGTTTTCAAATTTATTCTCGTGTTTAAAGACTTTGCTTGGTTATATTTTTTTAGACTATAATAGCCTACTCTTTTTAGATTTTTTTAGAGCGCAGAATTTTTTTTTTTTAAATACTTGTACCTTAGTTTACTAGTAGTATATCTAACTAAGGCGCGGATAGCAGAGTGACTTTTGACTCTATAATTAAACAATAAAAATGACCACGGTGGCGTGACCACCGTTTCGGTTGCTGTAAAGCAACCGAAACGTCGGGAACATAAAAAGTAAATAAACGCGATATAATCCGTAAAAATAGTTTTATTTCAATTAAACAATAAAATTAGAATGAACTGGAAGCCGCTGTAATGATGTTCGGTAAAAACTAGACGAAAGAGTTTCGAACAAATATTTTTAAAACCAATACATAAACAAAAGGCTCTACAATTGATTTTAGAGTCACTATTTTTTCATTTCCCAGTGTGTATGTAACATATTTGTATAGTAAATTGTACGAATCATTCAAGAAAGTAGGTATAAATTGACCATACGATATTTTTTGTAGTCTCTAGCGACTCTATAAACACATGGTAGAGCCTCAGTAGGTCGCAGTAAACTGTGCTACCCTTTGCTACCATTCTATCGTACACACAAGCTTACATACGCTTAATCAATGTCACTATTACTCGGTAATACTAATAATACTCACTTGTTTAACAATTAATTACCAATACCGATAATTGGATTATCGTGTATTCAATTAACGGTGCAAATTATTATGTTGATTGAATATAATGGTGCTGACGTCATGTCTATTAACAAAGGGACTGTAGTACATAACAATAATGTAGGTATATACGCATCTTGTAGTTTAGATTATTCTTGATTGTGATAGTATAATGACTAGCTTGAAACAAAGCTATGGGCAAAATAGCTATAATATGCTGTTGCTTAAACAACTGTTGTCTTTATTATAAAACAATTAATTGAAATGCAAACTTATTTATTAAATGAATTATTCAATTTTTTTATTAAATTAAGCTTATTTCAGTGGCTTAGTGGTCATTCACATGTCTCTACGTGTGAATGAGCGCTAAGCTTCTAAGCTAAAGCTTCTGCCACCATTCTGTCTCTACAGTTTTGAGAGATAATGGCCGTATTTGACATCTAGTTACCGCTGGAGAAGTCTGTCCTAACTGAGAAAAAAATACTCAATAAATTAATCTTAGTAATAAAAATTGCTTGCCTTTGTTGCTTTTTATTCACATCATTAGATTAGGTAGGTAGTTGTGTCAGTGACAATATACTGGCATGTAATAGCAAATTCAGTGGCTCGATTTTGAATACATAACAGGGCCGAGGTTAGTTTTTTTTTCCATGGGACTTTAAAGAATGAAAGATTATTTAAAGTTACTTAATTACCTCAAAATTACAAGAATAAGATCTGCAAATTTGCGGTGAAATATTTTGAGGACATTCTTTTAATTATACAAGGTGAAACATAATGGGTATACTTTTTTTTTCCAAACTTAACTTTGTAATTCTAAAACCATCAGCTATGGAGGGAACTTGAAAAACAAAAGATGTTATAGGAATACAGCTGTTGACCGATTTCACAAGTCTACAAAACCTTTAGTACTTCAACTGTCCCACAAAGCCGAAAGTTTGAGACTTACAAAGTTAAGTTGCAAAAAAAATAGTAAACCCTTTTTGTTTCACCTAGTATATCGATTTGATAACCGTTAAGCCCGGATTTGAGCGATTAAACATCAAATTCTGGATTCATCTCACGTCACGTCCCAACATTAGTTTGTGTATGCTTAAGAGTATGTACTCTAAAAGCCGTAGACTTAGGACTGTTTTCTCAAAAAGTTGAATTTTAAGAGAACTGATGCAAACGAACGATCCCTTTTTTACATTTTACATAATACAAGGAAAGTAAGAAAACAAAGTTTAGGTTAGATCAAAGAATTTGTAATAATAAGACATTATTATTACAAATTCTTTGGGTTAGATATACCGGGACTTACGGTACATTTGATTCTAGGTTCGTTATTATCACAGCAGTTGCTCGATTGTCGATCATCCGTCGATCGAAGATCAATTGGACCTTGCACATCGTTTATGTTTATTTCTAAATATGAAGACCTCATACAAAAACGGAATTGTAATGACTCCACTTGGTCTAATAAAATTGAAGGTAGATGGATCTTCGCATTAAATTAAATAAAAGCTCCAAGTCCACAGTTAAGGTATTCGTTTGCCTCACAAAAGTGCACCGTAACGACGTATAGCTAACGAGCAATCGTTCCGGCACGTGCCGTCTGTAGCGATATTACACTCGCGCGGACATTATTGCTCTATGTCTGGACTCTGGACGATAGAACTAGTCTGGACGTCATCATAGAAATAATAATAATATCGCCAGACTGACACAACAACTGTATGGTCCCAAACTAAGCAAAGCTTGTACTATGGGCACGATACAATGGCCTGGGAGAGATCCCAGTGACACCCAGACCTGAAAAAAATTGAAAAGGCCATTTCCGAAATTTGCACCGCCGGGTATCGAATCCGCAACCACCATGTGCAGTGAGCCGTGAGGCATATGTTCGAACCACTACGCCAAACCGTTCCTCTATGGGTTCAAATAATCAATCGGACCGTTTAATTATTACTGATGCCAAACCAATGTATCATCTCAAACTAATGGATGCCGTAATCCGTTCAGAATTAATGCGTTTAACTCTTTCAGCATAGCCGAAAAACACATTAGAAAAGTAGAATATACTCACACTAGCGGCGTAGTTTCGGTATTAAGTCGTAAGCCACGTCAACGCATGATTTTCAGATCAATTTCCATTAACTGGAAGATCAATTTGTAAAAGAGTTCTCACATTCAGAAAAAAAAATACAACAACATATTATATTTGTAGTTATTTTTTTCGAATGTTTACCGAACGTATTGTAAAAAATAATTACCGTATACTTACATAATCTATTATTAATTTATTTATTTAAACCTTATGTTTATTATATCCTCAAAACAAGTTATATTAGAGATCATGGTTAGTATTTTTTGTTTTTATATACCCATACATTATCTGTAGATGGTGTTATAATATAATTATAAGAAGATAGGTAGTTAAAACAGCACTCCACGATAGAACGGGCATGGCCATTGTCGCATCTGGCCTGTATTCCCAGGTCCCTCAACATGGCAAATGTAATTGCTCGCTAAGTTATAAGGCGTTCGTAAGGCGCAATAAATAAGACTGTAAACAGACCGGGATGATCTTAATTGTTTTAGGGATAATTCGTGCTTAAGTTTATATTACCAAATTGGAGGATTATATCTTGTGCTTTAAAGTAAAAGATATATTAACAAGTATCTTAGAAAACAAACCTAATTAAGTTTTAACCGAGAATTTGGATTGAGAGTGCTAAATTGTCAGCTTCGCCAGAGATAGTTGGAGATCAAAATATCGCAATTATCATGAACGTATGTTATACAAAAGTGCTTCTTGGTCTTAAGGCCTACAAAATTCTGAGGGCGGAAAAACTTGTTAGCGAGCGCTTTATGGAGACAAATTTAAAACACTTTTTTATTCCATATACCTATCTACTGACTTCTTATCTATTTGTGGTAACTGCTACTAGTGATGACTACTAAGAATACTTATTTTACTGATATTAAATTATCATGCCCTAGTAGTATAAACTCGACTCCATCCGGGCTATGTCAAGCGTTTTATTACGTTTCCGTTGGGACATAGGTCCAATACAAAAAGGGCTCACTTGGATTGTTAATTCAAAATCAATATGAATATCGCCAGACTGACACACCAACTGTATGGTCCCAAACTAAGCAACGCTTTTTCAATGGGTACCGTACAATGGACTGGAGGTGATTGCAGTCACACCCAGATTAGGGAGAATTACGAAAAGAACATTTCCGATTTTTTCCCCAGCGGGAAACGAACCCGCAACCACCGTGTGCATTGAGCCGAGCAGCCTATGCTCGAACCACTGCACCAAGCGGTCGTCGGATTAATTAAGATCTTTCAGCATCAAGTTCCGAGCTCATTCATCAACATCAGTTGCATCTAAATGCAACACATTCGGGAAACTCGTTGCGGTGAATGCGAAAATTGCAATATATCCTTAGACAGGAAAGCCCTGTCGCGGCAAGAAACGTTTTCAGTGTAACTAGCGGCCTTTCCACCTGAGGTAGGGTTATCAACCACCGCAGGAGGAAATGTGTGTAGGAATTTGCTTTGTGAAAAAAAGGCATGAATAAAAAGGAAATGGTAGGTGTAATGCAATAAAGATGACCGACGTCAGAAGTGGTCCTGTCCACCTACTACATAATACTTACCTACGTATTTTATTTTAAACTAGCTGTTGCCCGCGCCTCCGCACGCGTGGTACCCAGATAATATAATCGTAGCGTCAGTGAAAGTCCCGTCAAAATTGGTCCAGCCGTTTCAGAGATTAGCTGAAGCAAACAGACGGACAGACAAACATTTTGAAAATAGTTTTTTGTTTATGTACCTTTCATTATGCAGTGAGTAAAAAGCTTTTTATTTGACACTAGCGGCCCGCCCCGGCTTCGCACGGGTACATTGCGGTTACATTATTCGAGTTTTAGTAAGGATCCCTAATTTTTTTGAAAATATATTATAGCCTATGTCACCCGGAGATAGTGTAGCTTCCCAACAGTGAAAGATTTTTTCAAATCGATTCAGTAGTTTCGGAGCCTATTTATTACAATCAAACAAACAAAGTTTTCCTCTTTATAATATTAGTATGATTATAAATAGACACTGTGTGGCTGGCTGTGTGGTGTCGGCCTAAAATAGAATAGCACCAACCCAACTCTTCCCGTGGGTGTCGTACGAGGCGACTAAGGGAAATACACCGGGGGGCGGGCAGCAGCGCCCCTCGCAGAACAACTCCAAAACCGAACTGCGATCCCCAACCCGCATGCCCAGCGTGGGGATTACGGGCATTACCCTACTAATGTTAAGTAAAGCCAAAAAATGGCCCGTAGTTCCCGGCCGCCTCGCTATTCCTGGCCATGGTAGCGGTCACGGTAACGGCGGGGCAGGGGGTGCTAAGAATCTCCGGGCTACCCCAGGCTACCATTCACTACACAAACTGACCCTGGCTACGTTTAACGGACGCACTCTGAGGCTTGACCATCATCTAGCGCAGTTGGAAGTGGAGTTAGAGAACATTAAATGGCATGTTCTGGGGTTATGTGAAGTCCGTAGAGAGGGGGAGGACACCGTAACCCTAGACTCGGGCCATCTTCTCTACTTTCGCGAGGGTGATAAAACATCCCAGGGTGGCGTAGGTTTCCTCGTCAATAAGGCCCTCTCTAAAGACGTCCAAGAAATCTCCAGTGTGTCGACCAGGGTAGCGTACCTGATCCTTCGGCTATCCAAACGGTATAGTATGAAGGTCATTCAGGTTTACGCACCGACCTCGACACACTCGGATGATGAAGTGGAGGATATGTATGAAGACATATCCAAAGCCTTACACAACACCACTAAGGCTCACTTCAACGTTGTTATGGGGGACTTTAACGGCAAGGTGGGAACCCAGAGTGGCAACGAATCTCGAATAGGCCCGCATGGTTATGGAGTCCGAAATCACAGGGGGCAAATGCTTGTCAACTTCCTTGAGAAGGAGGAGCTGTACTTAATGAATTCTTTCTTTAAGAAACAGCCTCAAAGGAAGTGGACATGGCAAAGCCCCGACACTGTGACAAAAAATGAGATCGACTTCATCATGACGGATAGCAAGCACATATTCAGAGATGTCTCAGTGATCAACAGGTTCAATACCGGATCCGATCACCGACTTCTCCGAGGCTCTCTGAATATCAACTTGAAGCTTGAGAGAAACCGTCTGATGAAGTCCACGCTCCGGCCTAACCCAATTCAAATCATGGCGGGCACTGAGAAGTTTCAGCAGCTTCTCGGGGATAGATTTGTTGCCTTGGAACCCACTGATGACACTGACGAGACTCTACATAATCTGGTCGAAACACTGAGGGACGAAGGCATCAAGTTTTGCCAACAGCAACGTACGGGCAAGAAGTCTAAACTCTCGGATAAGACTCTCGGGCTGATGACAAAAAGACGGGAAACCACCCAAGCGACTTCGTCAGAGAGGTCAGACCTGAATAAGCAAATTGCGAAGATGGTACGGCGCGATCTTCGGAGCTCCAACACTCGCCTCATTGAAGAGGCGATAGAGCGAAACCGAGGGTCCAAAGTATTCACTCAGCAGCTTGGCAGGAGCCACCTGACGAAGCTTAGAACGCACGACGGGAGGACCGTATTGTCGAAGCCGGAGATCTCTGCCGAGATAGAGGATTTCTACGGCCGTTTGTACGCTGCACATGCCCCTCATATTCAACGGGACGACCATGATTCCAGAGCCACCCTGACACGCCACTATACCAACGAACTGCCGGACATCAGTCAAGACGAGATCGTGTTGGCTCTGAGGCAGCTTAAAAATGGAAAAGCCCCCGGTGAGGACGGAATTACATCAGAGCTTCTGAAGGCGCCCCTATTATACAGGAGCTACGGAACCTGTTTAACACCGTCCTTCACAGTGGGAGAACTCCAAAGGCGTGGAGCGGGAGTTTGGTTGTGCTCTTTTTTAAGAAGGGAGATAAAACCCTTCTTAAAAACTACAGACCCATCACACTCCTGAGCCACGTCTATAAGCTGTTCTCACGAGTGGTCACGAATCGTCTCGCCAGGAGACTCGACGAGTTCCAGCCACCGGAACAGGCAGGGTTTCGCGGAGGATATGGCACCATAGACCACATTCACACAGTGAGGCAGATTATACAGAAGTCCGAAGAGTATAATCAGCCTCTGTGTCTGGCCTTTGTGGACTATGAGAAGGCCTTTGACTCTGTCGAAACCTGGGCTGTTCTGGAATCCTTACAGCGATGCCAAGTAGACTATCGTTACATCAGGGTGTTGAGATGTCTCTATGACGCCGCTACCATGAGTAGGGGCCAAGTACAGGGCCAGCAGTCTAAACCCATCCAACTGCGCAGGGGAGTGAGACAGGGGGATGTGATATCCCCGAAACTGTTCACGAGCGCGCTGGAAGATGTGTTTAAGACGCTGGACTGGAAAGGTAAGAGCATTAACATAAACGGTGAGTACATCTCGCACCTGCGATTCGCTGATGACATAGTTTTAATGGCAGAGACGCTGGAGGAGCTGAACCGGATGCTGGACGACCTAGCTTCAGCCTCGCGACGCATCGGTCTTGGCATGAATTTGGATAAAACCAAAGTCATGATCAATGGCCACATTGATCCAGGACCGGTGGTCGTACATGGCCACCTTCTTGAAATTGTTTCCGAGTACACATACCTTGGGCAGATTCTTCAGTTAGGTAAAAACAATTTTGAAAAGGAGGCCAAGAGGAGGATCCAGCTGGGCTGGGCAGCGTTTGGGAAACTACGTCGAGTCTTCTCGTCATCCATACCGCAATGCTAGAAAACGAAAGTTTTCAATCAGTGCGTCCTACCCGTCATGACCTACGGAGCCGAGACGTGGACAAACATAGGCTGATGATGAAATAGACACTTCAATGTTATTTATTTGTATAGATTGTATTGACCGTTCTAGCTAAGCCCATCTGCTCTCTCAAAGGCATATAACACAATCGTATAATAATCTCCCGCCTAAAGACTTTTCTTTGCACTATAATCTGACCTTCTTCAAAAGGCATATTTATAGCTCACTACAAGGCTGACAATGCGTTTGTGTTCCTTAACTTGCTGATGTCCTGAGCGACGGTTACCACTTACCAACACGGACCGTCTGGCCATGTGTCTACCTAAGCAATAAAGAAATAAAAAAGAAAAAAGAATCTTTTTAAGAAAATGACCGATGTAGCCAAATCTACCTGATATTTTTAAGCTAACCTATTAAACAGTTACATTTGTTTAAAAAAAAACAGTATAGATCTGAGATCTTTTTTATCTAGGTATAATATTTCATCAAAATTAATCACCTTTTAAGTACTTCAAGAATTCGTGTAATGTGAGATGAAAGGAGAAGCCTGTTGACCAGCATTGAAAATAAAAGAGGAAAGATGATCGGGCATTTGATACGACTTGATGCTTTTATGAAAACAATTATAGAAGGGAAGATAGAAGGCAAGAGGGGAAGAGGAAGACCTAGGAGAAGCTATTTTGAACAAGTGAAGGAAAAAGTAAATGTCGTGTCGTATCAAATGGTCAAGGAACTGGGAGAAAATCGCAGTGAATGGAAAAAACTCCACCGACAAGAGCATCGCCCTTAAGTTAATGATGATGATGATGAGAATCTACCAGCTTTCACAACGTCACAACGTCACAGTGGAACACACCTATGGTTGGCAGTGAGCGGCGAAACGCAGGAACTTCCTGAAAACATTCCTTGTTTCGCCGCTCACTGCCAACCATAGGTGTGTTCCACTGAGCTGTTTACCAAATGAGCTCGTGCATTATTCCGAACAACCCGACGGTAGTTTCGCTGAAGCGTATTCTAGACGAAAGCCAACTTTCAAGAGGATAGTGTTAATTTTTACCGTCTACCTTTATGCCCTATTTGTTTTCTTATTTATAATGGAGTAAAGTCTTTAACTCCCGAGAAATAGTGGGCCGGCTGAATGGAAATAGGCTTGAATTATTGTGCCAAGCAGCGGTGTCACAGGGTCCGACGCTGGTTTAAGCCTGTTTTAACGCATGTATTTTTATTATTTAAATATTTTATTATTTATTTTAAGTTATTTTGGACAACAAACAGTCATGTACATCGACTTAAGATAAAAAAACTAGTTTAGTACACCTTACAGACCTAGAGTGCCAACATTTATATATTATATAATAATATAAAATATTATGTAGTAATTACTTAATCAGAGCTGAGTGGTAGTTAAAGTGAGGACATTATAACGAGAATCATGAGAGACAATACAATTTAGTATATACATATCAGAATTTAAGTTGATAAACAATTCACATAAGTCATAGTTGCTCAGAGAAATATGTTATTAAGTTCTTTTTGAATTTGGATGTGGTATCACGAAATAAATCTATATGAGAAATGTTTTTATTATAAGCAGTTAAACAGCGAGGAAAGAATGCGTGAGATGACTTATGACTTATAAATATTGTATTTTTAATCTGTATACATCGAAAAAAGAGTAGAAGATAATATGTGGAGAATAGTGCTCAGTACTATTGTAACAGACTTGCCCGTAATCCATAGACATATTATTTGGCTGCACTTCAATGTACATCTGACTTCAGTGAACACATACGTGGCCGTGGTGTACAATCGAACAAACAAGTGTTTGGTTTGATATCATCTCCTTATTTTATTTTTCACATAAAATAAAAATATTGTCAATTAATTTTCCATTGGACTCAAACGGGGTCCAATATTAAGAGTAACGATGGTTAAAGATTAATCTGCTGTAGCCACCCTCGCCTCTATCCGTGTTAACCTACCTTATTGAGGCAACCTCATAAACTCGAGCCATTTATCATAAAACCACCAGGACCTTATTTTGAGCATGTTTCCCATAGCGGGCTATGCTATTATGATATTTGCGCTAACTTCCACCACGCCGGTGATATATAATATAGCTTATAGCAACTTTCATAAATATTAGAATGACGACCACCAGTGCGAGCGTTTTATTAACGTAAGCATATGTTTCTTCTCGCTCACATTAAAGATTTCATAATCAAGATTTACAAAGTGGCAGCATGATTTCGCGATGATGGTATATTATAGTGGAGCCTCGCACATGTTAGTGGACATATATCTTTATACTCTAGTGGAATCGACGGTTAAACGTGGGCGTCATGAACGCAACATTTTAATTGACCTAAGGAAGTTTACTGTTATTACCCGTTTTAGTGGTTTTAAGTTCAACATAAACTTGGCATTATGAGTAAAGTGAAATAAAGCGTGGAACTTATAGCAGGAAGTAACATTAAAATAATTAATTATACTTTAATTAATTTTACCGTAGTTTTATTTTTATTTTTAAATCTATAATCACTTATTATAATTAGCTTTATAAACGTACATTATAAGAGAATGTGAACGAGTACTTTATAATTTAATTGCTGGAAAAGCTGTTTTTATTTTTATTTAATTTGGTTTTTAAACTAATATTATTTAAATTAACACTAGGTAGGTACTAGAAACTAACGCACTAGTAATATAATATACTTACTAAGCTAATTAAGTCACACTCTTATTTAGGTAGGTACTTAGCTAAATTATAAAGCTGGCTTGGTGAGCTTCAGTTCTGTGCGTGGATTAGCGGGTGAATAGTTACACACCGAACTATCTCTTTCTGCCATCAGTAATATGACAATCGAAAGAATAAGACAGTGTGTGGATGGAAGTGTGGTCTAACTACACAACAGCTAATCCATATTTATTAATAACGGGATTAAGTTTAACCTATAAAACATCTACCATCCCTCCAATACCAGGTAAGTGCCAAAGGAAAAATCTATTCATCCATTTTCGGAAGCTACGGCAGACAGACAAAAAGCATTTTAACCTGTATATGTAGCTACCTAAAGTCTATTGTTGAGGTGTTGAGGATACTGACCTAACAATCTACCGTACATAGCTACGGGTATCACTAAGGCCCAGTGCACACCGCTGGAGGGGCGGCGGAGAGCAATTGAAGACAACAATCCAAATATTATATACCTCAAAGGTGACCGACTGACTGACATAGTGATCTATCAACGCACAGCCCAAACCACTGGACGGATCGGGCTGAAATTTGGCATGCAGGTAGATGTTATGACGTAGGCATCCGCTAAGAAAGGATTTTGTTTATTCTACCCCCAAGGGGATAAAATAAGGGATGAATAATCCCGAAATTTTTGTTTAGTTAAATACAGGCGGGCGAAGTCGCGGGCACAGCTAGTTTAATATAAACCTTAACTACCTTGACATACAGAATAAATTCGCACCAGGTGCTCCCTCGCTCCGAGCACCGCGTGCGAATTTATTCTTATATTGACCGTATGTCTATATTAAATTGTTATCTTCAATTGCTCTCCGCCGCGCCTCTAGCGGTGTGCGCTGGGCCTAAAGGTATGTAAGGTAATTCGGTTTGGGATCATGCTTCCAGTTTCCTCTCAGATTTCCTAGGCTTTGTGGCTTTTGTTGCGTACACCTTGTCCCTTGTCTAGGGTAGCCTTGAAGAGCTTTTGTCATACGGACGGTCTTATCTTGGGTATGAACGTCTATGGATCAATAGTTTCTGAAAAAAAATGGTATTTAAGTATTTGTTAAATATTACTAAAAAGGGCCAGTTTCTAGTATTAATTTTGGTATGTTTACATTTTTATTAAAGCAATTATTTATGTATTTGCTTACACACATAATTTTATGTATTTACAAAACGTTCACTATGAAATACTAAGAACAATTCAAGAAAATTGTTGACGCTTTTATTGCTTCCGTCCAATATTTTGTGGACCGGTTTTAAAAAATCGACTCCAAATTAAAGAAATTACGAGGTCCCTAGTTCTTTCTAGCTTTTAGTGCACTCGGGTTTTTTAGAAGACGGTTTATTTTTTTTGTATTTTTATTTCTATATAATAATATAACAGTCTGCAAAGCGTACGACCTGACTCATGATTGCGAAACCAAAGACTCGCATGACAATACAGGATATAGGATACGATTTTTAAGCAACAATGGTGGTTCTTAGAAATTTAGCTCGATCGAAATATATAATTATAAAGACGAAACTACATTTAGATTCGTATTTCTCTTTACTAAAGTTACTCGCAAGGGTGACATTTACCCACAACACACACACATTCGTTACTGTCTTTCACTAAGAATTTAGCGTGTGTTTCAATGGGGCTATAAAACAAGGGGATATCTGCTAAGACTGCCGCACGACCCGCTTTTCCACCCTTAGCGTCGCGCGGTGTATATAAAATTAGTTTTTTACAACCCAATGTGACTGGTAAAAATGTCGCAGACCGGAGCTATGGTAAAATTCACGTTGAATTATAAATAATAATAATAAATATCGCCAGGCCGGCACACCAACTGTATGGCCGAAACTGATCAACGCTTGTACTATGGGCACTGTACAATGGACTGAGTTTGATCCCAGTGCTCAGGACAGGCTAAATTTCCTGATATATTCCCTGCGGGAATCGGACCCTCAACCAGCAATAAACACTTTATACCAATTTATAACCACATTGGTTTTTCCAGCAACCTTACTAGCGCATTTTTTGCGATATCAACAATAGCGCCACCTACCGGATCCAACTGTAGCTAGGAACTTATCGGAACATCTCACAAGAACAAAAATTAAAATTATCAAAATATATCAAGTCGTTTATGAGGAGAAGAATGACGAACACATGCACACCGGAATTGTATATGTAAGATGTAGAAGGACTTTTGGATACAAATAGTGTTGAGATAAAGTTATATAACATTTAATAAACCCAAAGAGCATCAAAACTACCATGTACCTAATAGTCCATAGATTACAGATTCACCGCCCTAATGGACCCCGTACCCACAACATTTAATCACATCATTGGATTCCAGTCACGGTTATCGTCTACCCTAATAAGTTTATGCCAGTTTGGCATGCACCTGATGGACAAACGCCCATGATCTTTGGCAAAGTTTCAAATTACACCCATTGAGCATAGATGGAGCATTAGGTTACGGCTGTGCGGAGTAGTTTAGATTGGAATGATAGTTCGGAATTTGAATTTGCTGCGAAACGATGACGTGGTAGACTGTTATTGGTTGATTGAAAATACAACGGTCTTGATTCTATTGGTATTGGAGCAATCATTATCATAAATTTTTGTTGGCGCAGGCGACGTATTGTGATTGGTCGATCGTAAATCTTATACACCTTATTAAGCGTATGTGATTCGGATACAGTTGGCCTAGACTTTAAGCCAACCGTAGGCCCTAGAGTATGAAATTCACATGCAATACTTCCGAAATTGGAAACCCCAGCATTGGACTTCTATATCTTAGTCTTACTAAACTCCCTATTCTGATTCTGACAGTGTCATAAACTTTGATCAGAAGACAATAATAATAAAGTAGCATAACTAATCTGTTATGATTATAAAGTAGGAATGAAAACGGTAAAACTTTGTTTTTTTACAATGGCCATGGTTATTTCATATAACCCCCAAAGAAATAAGAGGGGTGCTATAAGTTTAACATGTGTATCTGTGTGTCTGTCTGTGGCATCGCTATTGCCAAGCGGATAAACCGATTTTAATTTGGTTTGTTTTTGTTAGAAAGGTATTTTGATCGAGAGAGTTCTTAGCTATGTTTCATGAAAATCGGTTCAGCCGTTTGAAAATAAGCAGCTCTTTTTAAGTTAAAAAGTCGTCGCATCGGGGGTTTTTTAATTTTCATTTTAGAGTTACATATTTTGTCCCAAGACAATATCATTAAGGTTACAGTTTACTTAGTAGTAAAGTGTTACTTTGTTGTACTATATAGTTTCAACACACGGATTACCTAGTTTATTAAGTTCAGGCGCACCTAATAGTGGTGCGATATAACGCCCGCTTCGGAGCATGCATTACCGCCTAATCCCGGGATGAGTTCAAGTGTGACACCGAATATTAAACCGGCTTTTGGTAGGTCACACAGGATTAGATGATCCCCAACTTTGCCAAGAACTAGACCAACTTTAATTATGGCTGAATCACGATAGTTTAGATATTTGATCATATATGTAATATTATAGTTAGTTAGTGCCTTGCCAATAATGCTTATTTTTATTTTTAATTTATCTCGTAGAAAACAAAAAAAATCTGCATGACGGTTTTCTGATGTTTTACATATATAACTCTGCAACAAATTATGCTGATGACAATTTTTCGTGCGATTTCAACGAAATTGTTGGATAGTTAAAATGATCTCGGAAATGAAAACTGTAGAGGCAAGGGCGGCAAAAGCTTTACAGCCTATACCTTGGAAATTTTTAAATCCGCCACTGTCTTCGATCGTACAGAAGGCTTAATTGGAATCAATTACTGATGTTTTTAGTTCTCTCCCCGCTCCTTAATACATAGTTAGGTACCTACCTATTTTGACTAGGTGTTAACTGGGCTCTCAGAAGTCCATCTATGTTCACTCTGCAGGTAATAATTATTAACATTACCAAAAACTCCGCTAACGCCACGCAGACGGATATAGGTACAAAAAACCACACAGAAAAAAATCTAATCTATCTATAGTTTACAAACAAACGCTTTATCGCAAAACACACTTACAAAACGTTTACCGCGAGGCGGTTAGTTTTGTATGACGTAATTTCCTGAAGGAAAATCCGTTTCCTAAAACTTATTTCAGTGCTATTGTGCCGAACAATAGAGGCTCTGATTCCAGTCAGCCGTTCGTTTGATATAATAGCGTCGCTAACACCCGCCGAGTGGGAAACTTTCGTCGCGCTGAGGAAATGACGTCATAATAGGCATATCCAATATTGATGACGTGTAAGTGTTGCAAAAATCTTGTTTCATACACAATACCAGGGACCCTACTTTATAACCGCTGGCATCTCGATCGCCTCGCACTCGACTCGCAAATGTCAAATCTGAAATATCGCGTATCGCGTTTTGACAGCTTTCTACAGAAAGTCTGTCATAACTGACATATTCAGATCCGCGATTCGATACGTCAAATTCGACGTATTTCGCGTTGCCAGCGGTTAACAGACTTTGTCCTCTGGTATGATTGGGTAAAACCCCAAATGTAAATAAATCAATAGTTTTTCTTATAGTTAGCTAAAAAGAGAATTATGTCGAAATCACTTACTGAAGATAAAAAACCTGTATTTATTGTACCGATACCAATTATATTTTAACTAAGCCGACCACCTCCATACCCAACATCTTTCCAACAATCAGCCGCCGTAAAATAACTTGTAATAAAGCCTGGAGGACTTTATTATCATATCAAGAGCTCACAAAGTTTACCAATTTGATCGCAATTCTATTTAATTTGAAGAAACTAAAATAAATATTTATTGTCATAATTGAGTAATAAGTATTTTTCTTCGGAATGTATTTGCGCTATTCGTAGACTCTATTCTTAATATTAGATTTATTTATAGAAATGATAAGTTGAGAGCAATTATAATGATTTGGAACTCGGGGTTACTTTTGACTTGACCAAACATAATCTAATCAGCCGATTAGATTATGTTTTCCAATAGGTATATTTTATATTTTCTAAAATAAAATTACATTTTCGTTACTCACACTCGGAAAGTAGGTATGAAGTTGCCTGAGGAGCGGGTTGAAAGTAATACTTTTCCGCCCTAGGGAGAATCGCTTTCAACTGACAGCTGTCAAATTATTAAAAAAAAACTAGTTCCATTTTCACATTTCTATGGAACCATGTTCCAACTTTTTTTATAGTCACTCAATTACAGCGCGATGTAAAATTTAAATAACATAAAGTTAAGTATTAATTAAGAAGAATATATATTTTTAAATGACTTAATTATAATTTAGTTTCAACATAGATTTGGGCAAAATATTCAAAGATGAAAATGAAAAATAATG
Organism: Notodonta ziczac; assembly: GCA_918843915.1. Classification (NCBI taxonomy): domain Eukaryota; kingdom Metazoa; phylum Arthropoda; class Insecta; order Lepidoptera; family Notodontidae; genus Notodonta; species Notodonta ziczac. Next base: position 8,750,257 of record OU974050.1, on the reverse strand, counting down.
AAGTTGGCCGGCCAACGAAAAAAAAAACAAAATAGGCGGCAATCCGATCTTATTTTTTTTTCAAGTTGTAGAGTATTGTTCATACTTCCTTGTATTATTTGTTTAGCCTATTCCTGTTTTTATTTTTACTTTCCTTGTATTCGTAATGAAAAGCACAGTGTTTACATCAGGTGAAAGACTTATTTTGCCCCTCGATCTATTGGCGTCCTCGCTACGCTCAGGCGCCAAACCACGTCTCGGGCCAAAATAAGTTACATTCACCCCTTGTGCAACAATGTACTATTTAACTTTATCTTATTTAACTTTAAACAGAGTTAATCGTTAATTCCCACTTTATTAAGCGAAAATACCACTTGCTAACATTCGGGGCTGCGCTCGACGCTAACGAATAGCGCCCCGTCATATTTCAATTAGCACAACACGTAATGAGGTAGCGAGGCACGAGAACCATCTATACATCGTTAACTTCAATGCTGATTCCGACTTTTTACGCGTTCAGATATCTATTACTAACCAGTATGGTAGAGTTCTACCATGATTAGTATGCCTGATACTTGCTAGCCACCCGGGGAACCAAAATTTGCAATCAAAGATATTTTACTTATAAGAAACAAGCGACATTCAGCTAAATATATGTAACTCAAAGGTGACTGACTGACTGACTGACATAGTGATCTATCAACGCACAGCCCAAACCACTGGATGGATCGGGCTGAAATTTGGCATGCAGGTAGATGTTATGATGTAGGCATTCGCTAAGAAAGGATTTTGACTAATTCTACCCCCAAGGGGATAAAATAGGGGATGAATAATCCCGAAATTTTTGTTAAGTTTAATTACACGCGGAAGAAGTCGCGGGCATAGCTAGTTTTACGTATTAGACCCAAGCGACAAGCAGATATTCATTTTAGCGACTATGTAGGTGTCACTCTACAGGACAAAACTGCAGTTAGCGGATTAAATAGACTAATGAAAGATATTTTCTCTGCGTTGGAGTGACAGGAACAACGTACTTGCTACTAGACGACTTATGACAGTTCGCGGTGTCGCATGTTTTAAATAAAGAATACTATACGTGGCACTGCCTACATTGGCGACATGTTATATAAGGTGAGAGTTATTTCTGATTACAAAGAATATAAATCAAAGCAGACATGTGTCATGTCTGTGTCCTAACCCGTGGGCGTCCGTCTGAAGACTATTGTTTCCAACACGTGGGATGAACAAATTGGAGAAAACAAGGTTATCTACTGTGTAAATAATGAAATATGTAGGTACATTTATGGAAATATTTTCGTGTTACACAGAATGAATACAGAAATAAATGTTCTGTATATTATTCAAAAATAAATGGGATTACGTTGAGTATTAGGTTAATAATGAAAGCGGTTTCACAATTCTGTATACTTTGTGAGTACCACCCACGTATTTTTTTCACTATGAAGTAATCGTTAATTAGTTTTGTAACATACATAAGTACTGCTCAACACTTTTGATATTTCATGTGTTAAGTATTCACTTTACCAATAGAATTGCTTCATTTTTATGAAGTGAGTATAATCAAGCGGTCCTATTGATCGAAGCGAGAAAGCTAGCTAGCCCAACCGGCCCGCCCGACTTGAGTCGACGTCACCATTACTGTGTAAAATAATAGGTAAACTATATTAGGTTTTATTGCGTGAAATTGTCTTTGAAAGCTATAAAAAATAAAATCTCTATAACACTTTGCAATAAATAAGCATCTCGGCACAGTAGCTCGCATCGCACAGTAACTAAGCAAGTCAAGTGTGAGACAGCCACTGTTTTGTATGATTAATGACGCGGTCGTTAGGCGACGAGCCTGCAAACGGCAACCGAGTGCCGTCTTTATTTTCTGCTAAATGCGTTCATCTTTCTTCTACATTTGTGTCAAATCTGGGTGACGTCATTAGGCGCAAAGAATAAATGCGTGGCTGTTGCGGCTCAAGCATTTACGCCAAGGATGTGTCTTGGATTGCAAAAAGTATTGTTGCCAAAGACCTTTTAGAATGTTCTGCGTTGCGTTTGGCACTCTTGCTTTATTTTTTATTCAACCAACAAGAAATAATTGCCTTTCTTTAAAGCAAGTTTTCAAAAATCTTTGAGTATTTGTAGTAGCGCATAATATTTTTTTAGGTTTAAGACTGTACCAAAATTTTTGTTTATGCTCTTAAATATTATAAACTGGTTTTAAAATATATATTTTGTGACATCCCTACGAACAACATGAATTCGTGATACAACCCTTCTACCACATAATACTGCGGAGTAGGCATCCCCTCGGAACAAAATTCCACAAAGGAAAAAGACAATGGCAACCCCGTAAAGTCACAATCTTAGTTAATTTAACTGTTACTCCGGGGAAGTTCTTGAATTTTTACTTTCAATTAAAGTGTGCTAATGGAAAAAACTACGGAACCCCGACAATAGGAATCATTAGTGGGAAAAGTTCATTTTGAAAACTCAACCTAATTCACTGGTGACTCCATTAAGTAGAAGTTTGCCGGTAAATCACTTGGATTTAGTTACGATATCGGTTTTATTAATGACTGTGTGAGTTAGCGATTTTAATGTTACGGTTATCGATGATGCGATGTTTCAAGAATTTTACTGATATTTAACTTCTGAATGAGTTACTTATGCCTTAATTCTTAAATAAGTAGAGTTAAAAAAATTATCATTAAAAAGCGGCAATGTTCTAAGTACTTGCGTTGAATAATTATTCTGTTCCTTTTTGTTTGTTAGTCCGCAAACAAGCATACGACTCGTCTGAGGTTAAGCAGTTACTGTAACCTTAGGTTACGGTAATATTGATTGCAATACCAGGCATTGCTCGGACGTTGCTAACCTAAATTGGAGTGGTACAGTGGAAGGTAAGGGAGAGGGGACTGGGCTTCCGTCTCTATCACTCTACTTTACGCCGATCTTCTGTGAGAAGGTAGTACTACCCCAGTCGAGCTAGCCCGTGTATGAGCTGCAGACAATTAACTACGTCTTAACTCTACCACCTTAACATTGCATGGCCTTTTATTAACAACTAGCTGTGCCCGCGACTTTGTCCGCGTGGAATTTAACTTAACAAAAAAGCCCGCTCCCGCGTTCGGAGCACGCGCGACAGGACCCATTTTTTAAATTTTGTTTTACTAAAATTAAAGAAGCCTAAATTGCTCCTTATAACATCAGCTATCTGCCAGTGAAAGTCCCGTCGAAATCAGTCCAGCCGTTTCGGGGATACTCTTGGATTTCAAGTGTTTTTATTTTTTTACGCGGAACCCTAATTGTTTTTCTAAAATTAAAGTAGCCTAAGTTACCCCCTATAAGATCAGCTATCTGCCAGTGAAACTCCCGTCGAAATCGGTCCAGCCGTTTCGGAGATTACCCGGAACAAACACACAGACAGACAGACAAAAATTCGCGTTTTTACTATAGGTATCGTATGTACTTTCATATGCATTTACTGAAAAGGTGTTAATTTGATATTACAAACAGACACTCCAATTTTATTTATTTGTATAGATAATTGACCCTCGTTTCTTTTAATGTGGTCCGTTAGGGCGGGATGTACCTCATTAACTTACGTATTTACCCACCTTAACCACAATTTTCCTTAACGATGCCCTTGTAAATCTAATGAAACCGGTATTTTTTGTCGTCGACTCCAGTATTTTCAAAACACAAATATAATTTTCGTCTAGAAATCTTCAACGGGCACATTGTGAAATTTTAGCACCACGATAATAAGGTTCAAATTGCTGGGACACCTCATTTCAGTGACTGCATTGTTTCGTTATCCTAGTAAGTCTAATGAAGGTTTTTCAAAAGGGTAAGTTTACCAAGCGGCATTTAATTAAGACAGGACAGCCCCGTTGGTTAATTTGCTTCGAATATACGCAAATGTTTGCTTTTGTTTTGTGCTCCGACTCAGCAACACAGCTATTAAAGGTGAATACAGCTAAATGAAAATAATAATTAGATAAAAAGTAAAGAACAGGATGCTGAAAAAAAGCTGATTAAACATCCTAGGCCATCCTGTTGTGTACCAGAACTCTCCTAACTCGCTAATGATAACCTCAAACGTTAATAACAACAGTGAGACACAATTAAAATGTTTCCAATGACAAATAGCAGCAGAACTTCCCAGATCTCGCCTTTGATGACTATTCATCGTTGCCGTATGTCAATGTTTGTTTTCACTTCGTGGGAAAGGGGTGACTTCTTGGTGTTTCGATTGATTGACACACTCAAAGGGCGTATTCACGTGGTGTAACTCACTAGCATTTAAAATATAGATTTAAATATCGCCAGACTGACACACCAACTGTATGGTCCCAAACTAAGCAACGCTTGTACTATACCGTACAATGTATTGGGAGTGATTCCAGTGACACGCAGACCTGAGCAATTTGGTTAAAGGCTATTTCTGAAAATTTCCTTGGCGGGAATCGAACCCGCAACGATTAGGTGCAGTGAGCCAAGCGGTCTACGCTCAAACCACTGCGCCAAGCGGGCTTCAATTAGTTCTTTAGTTTGTATTGTAGCCGTTCAAGTTACATAATCTAGTAAGCACACTATACCCATGATATGATTGTATAGTATAACCTTTTCATTAATGAATATTTAGGTGTTTATACCTGTGTTTCGTACGACGAGCGAGAGAGCCGGAAGATCAACCCTCCCTCCCTTCCCCTACCTCTTTCCTAATTTACTCCTGGTTGGCAACGTACGAGCAGTGCCTTTAGTACTGTAAGTATCTGTACCACTTAGATTTCACGACTTTGATAAAAAAACCTTAAATCCTTACGAATATAATTATAAATGCGAAAGTAACTCTGTATGTCTGTCTGTCGCGCTTTCACGCCAAAACAACTGATCCGATTTAAATGAAATTTGGTACACAGATAGTATAGAGCCTGAGAAAGGACATAGGCTACTTTTTAATGCAAAAAAAGAGTTTTAAGGGTTTCCTTCAACAAAGAGGGGATGAAAAGTTGTATGGAAATATCGTCATTTTTTAGAGCTAGCAGCTTGAAACTTATTTTTGAGGGTGTTGATTTGATATATTTAAATATGGCATTCAAAGTTTGTAACAGTTTTACCCTCAAGAGTGTAAAATAACAATAGGGAATAAGGATGAAAGTTTGTATAGAAATATGTAAGGTTTATGTAAATCTATATATATATAACTCAAAGGTGACTGACTGACATAGTGATCTGTCAACGCACAGCCCAAACCACTGGACGGATCGGGCTGAAATTTGGCATGCAGGTACCTATATGTTATGATTTTGATCTGGGGGCACTGCAGTGCCCCCCCAAGTCGAGCACGGTACGTCGAGCGCGGCACGGCCGTACCATCTTTTCTCGAAGCAGTTCAGGCCATTTTCGACCCCCTATAACTTCGTTGTGGATAAAACTAGAACCCTGAATTTTCAGATACCAAGCAGGCATGGTATAAACACGGTATACTTCAAATTTCATTCAATTTGAACCAGTAGTTTAAGAATTATAACTAGTCAAAATTCTTAATTTTGTCACTCACTCACTGACTGACTGACCGATCATCAAAACTCTAAGGCACTTCTAGCAGACATAGAAGCTTCAAATTTAGAATACAATTAGTGTTTAGTGTATAAATCAAGGAAAAACTAAAATATTTTGACATTTCGGTCCAGTTTTCTAGTTACACCAACTGCATAATTAACTTTGTAATCCCATATAAATGTATAGGATAACAAATTTTCATTTGCAGTTAATGAATCAGTGTACATATTATGAATAATATAATGGAATAGGAATGGAATATTAGGTGTACATTGGTACCTAGATATAATTATGTTTAAAGGTAACTTGTAAAATGTTCAACGGAATGAAAAAGTAAGAATGGGACATGTCTTACTTATGATATGAATTGTACTAAAATCCCGCAAAAAAGTATTAAGAAGACTAAATTGCCCGAAATTGCCTTGAAAGAAAGAACAATGTCTACAAAAAGAAATGAGATCCCATCAAAAACAAAACTTGTAAAAAAACCCAAGTCTCGCAACTCAGTTCTCTACCGTAAAAAGAGGTGAGATATATGTAATACCAAGTCGGTTACTTAATTAAGTCCCTACTTAAGGGACCTTCTGTCTTCATTCAGTATTACGTATTACATAACATGCTAACCTAACAATATCTTATTATGACCATATCAATATTATAATCTTTTATGTTTTAAATTAAATAGATTGACTTGGCAATCGCACTAAACTAAATACATTATGTTATCATGCGATGTCAATCTATTAAAATTAAAACATAAAAGATGTTAAATATTGATATGGTCACAATAAGATGTTGTTAGGTTAGCAAGTTACGTAATACGTAATACTGAATGAAGACAGAAGGTCCCTTAAGTAGGGACTTAATTAAGTAACCGACTTGGTATTACATATATCTCACCTCTTTTTACGGTAGAGAACTGAGTTGCGAGACTTGGGTATTTTTACAAGTTTTGTTTTTGATGGGATTAATTATACCACCAAAGGGATAAAATAGGGGATGAATAATCCCGAATTTTTTGTTAAGTTAAATTACACGCGGACGAAGTCGCGGGCGGGCACAGCTAGTATTTTATAAGTGTCGCAAATAAGTGACACAATATTCGAGCTATTCTGATGTAATATTTACGGAGTAATTACAAGCTCTATTCCACCCGGACGAAGTCGCGGGCGCAGCTAGTGATTGGTAAATTGATTCTTGCAGAAGCTATATTCACGGCCATATGCGGTTATGAAATGTTACTGTGGAAGCATCCTTACAAATGTAGGAAATGAAACAATCACACGCGGATTCCGCTTCAGTTTTCCTTTCAGTACCAACATAAACGCACACTCGTACAGTAGCAATAGAATCTTACAATGCTCAAGAAAACCATCAAAATCTTATTCGCGGTAACTGCTATGTGGATGATGACATTGCTGATGATTGAAAGAGAGTTTAAAATGAAGAAAAAATCTCACTTGTCACAAAATCAGTTGTATAACGAAGCACTGGATCGATTCAAGAAAAAACATAATGTTAATCAGAACGATTTGGAGTCAGACTTTGGAGGTAATATCTTTTTATTTCACTTGCTTTATTTTACGGCTTTTGCATAAACGCTTAGGACCTATTTGTGCTAAATATACAAAGCAGCTTCATCTCCAAATTCCGGGGAATTCGTTTGCAATTTACAATTTAATTTGAGACCACCCGCTTGGTACTTTAATGTAACCAAAATAAAATATTAAAAGTCACCTAAATTACTTCTTATAACATCAGTATCTAACTGCCAATGAAAATCCCGTCCGATTTTGACGGGATTTTCATTGGCAGTTAGGTACAGACGTTTCGGAGATTAGCCGGACCAAACAGACAGAATTACAACAAAAAATGCTTTTTGTTATATTGCTGTATTATACTTTCATATGCGTTTAGTGAAAAGCCTTTTTATTTATTTACAAATAGGTAGCTACTGTTTATGCCAAAGCGTAAAGTAATAAATTATGTAACATTCGTATGAATTCTTAAGTAGGCAAAATAGAAAAGGATGTCTAGCTTCTCTACATTTCCTTGGTATATCAATATTGTATAATATTTCCAGCATGGCAGATACTTCCACTATTGAATTCCACTTCGATACAAGAAGAAAAATATTCAACTATCAAGGGATACGATGACCCACCAGGTAAAAAATGTGACTAACTTAAATGCGCTCAAATCGGATATTATATTAACGGCTACATATACATCTTCCTGGCATATTTTTTTCGCAATTGCAGTTATTTTGTTGCTAGTCAATAAAATAAATATTATATCTACAATTGCTATTGCAGTAATGTTGTAGCTACTCAATAAAATCAATCTACAGAAACTCTACATTTCCTTGGTATATCAATATTGTATAATATTTCCAGCATGGCAGATACTTCCACTATTGAATTCCAGTTCGATGCAAGAAGAAAACTATTCAACTATCAAGGGATACGATGGCCCACCAGGTAAAAAAATGTGACTAACTTAAATGCGCTCAAATCGGATAGTATATTAACGGCTACATATACATCTTGCTGGATTTTTTTTTCGCAATTGCAGTAATTATGTTGCTACTCAATAAAATCAATCTACAGAAAGTGGTGTAGGATATACTCTAACCAAATTTAAGGGCATCCAAAAACGAGTATTTGAAACTGGAACTATGTGTAAATACAGTTTTCCTGACACAGTATAAGTACTTAAACGCTACTTAGTTAGCTTAGTTTTCCGTAGTATTTTATATATTTATTATGCCTTATTTCGTTGTATAGTCTCTCTTAGTAGGAAACTAGATCAGGACATGTCGATATACATACAAAGATATATATATACAGACACAGAGTTTAAATATAAATTTAATCTCGGTAAATAAATTTAATCACAGTATAAAAGAAAGAAGAACGCAAATAAATTTGACTTCACACAAAACGTTTCAATAACGGTTAACAAATAAAATAATAACTTGTTATTGTTTTAGGTATGAATGGCAGAGCAGTTGAGCTAGTAAAAGACTTGAGATACTACATCCGAGAACAGATCCGTAAGGGCTGGAGGGATCATGCCTTCAACCAGTTTGTCAGCGATCTTATACCTGTCAATCGTTCATTACTCGATCCTAGAGAAAAATGGTAAGACAATACCATATTTTACTGGCATTGATGATGAAACATAAATGTGACAGTTTTTTTCTTCAAGTTATCCATCATCTTATTACTAACAAAAGTAGTCCTAACGTAGTGAAAAGATAGTGGCACCGACTCCAAAGTAAATAAATTAGATTTTTGTGTGTACCCACGTTTTAAAATATTTTATAGGTAGTTTCTGAGATTACGAGATGTATGGGGTGGCAAGTTGGTCGTGGTATCCATTAGATTTTCTTTTTTGTAGGTGCAAACAACAGGTATATCCCAAGGACTTGCCGAAATTTTCCGTTGTAATATGTTTCCACAATGAAGCGTGGTCTACGCTTATAAGAACGGTGACTTCAGTGCTGAACAAATCACCCCAACATTTACTGGAGCAAATAATACTTGTGGACGACCGGTCGACTATGGGTAAGACTTTTTAGATTGGGAAAATTAAGACATTTTCCAAAGCTCGCTTAAATCATTTAAAATATATCTACCCAATAGTTTGGGTTCACAATTAATAATAAAAATAATATTTTGTTATTTAAAATAAACGATGATGAAGTCCTACTCTTGGACCCCCCATTAATGCCAGGGGAATTCAGTATTTTAAAAAAAAATAAAGTTTACTTGCAATGTGTGTCTAACACATTTCTAGTAAACCAGTTAGCCCCTCCAGTTTAGCTAATGCTTGTATTGGGACTGAGCTCAATATTTTATAGGCCAGGATGGGGATCGAACCCGGAATCTCTCAGCTACGAGAGCAGCCCTTCTAACCGCTAGGCTATTGATGCCTTAAACTACTAATAATGTTGTTATATAAAACATTAATTAAATAATATTATTATTAAATAATAAATTATTATTATTTTAATTTCAGATCACCTCAAAAGTAACCTAGGGAACTATGTGCGGTCAACGAACAAAGTAACTCTTGTTCGAACCCAACGACGAGAGGGGCTCATTCGAGCCAGATTGTTGGGGACTAAAGAGGTTCAGTCTCCCGTTGTAGTTTATCTCGATAGCCATTGTGAATGCGCTAAAGGTAAGTAGGAATGTTCATAGTGAACAAGTATAGGCTGATGATGATGATAATGAAATATTAATTTATCTAAATAAAGTGTAACTTATATTTTGAAAAAAGATTATGTGTCGAGAGTTTTTAAATAATTCGGATTTGGAATTTTAATGTTTGAGGAATTTATCAGGGTGGATCGAACCATTGCTGAATCGTATTAAAGAAGATCCAACAGCGGTCGTCAGTCCAGTGGTTGACCACATTCACGAGAATACATTCGAATACATATCTCAAGACCTACTACAAATAGGTGGATTCACTTGGGAGTTGAAGTTCATTTGGATTGGTCTACCGGATGAAGTGTACCAGAAACGCAAGAACGCGGCTGCCCCAGTGTCCACGCCAACAATATCTGGAGGGCTGTTTGCTATTAATAAGGATTTTTTCGAGAAACTTGGCTACTATGACGAAGGTTTCGACATATGGGGCGCGGAAAATTTGGAACTGTCCTTCAAGACATGGATGTGTGGTGGAACATTGGAAATTATTCCATGTTCTCATGTAGGACACGTGTTCAAGAAAAGGATTCCGTACAAAGGTTCATTCGGTTTTTTGAAACGAAACCATGTGCGATTAGCTGAGGTATTATAATTTTAAGTTACATTAATAAAATCAAAGATTCTTCAACAAATCATCATCTTTTTTATATTTTTGTTTATTAGGTGTGGCTAGATGAATACGCCACATACTACTACCAAAGGATAGGGAATAATAAGGGCGAGTTTGGAAATGTGACACAGAGAAAGAACCTGCGAAGCACATTGAATTGCAAACCATTCAAATGGTATCTAGAAAATGTGTACCCACAATTAGAAGTACCAAACAACTACGTAGCCAGTGGTCAAGTAAGTTTAACAATTAGATAATCTTCCTTGCTTAGGCTATGGTCTATTTGACGGCGCTGTAGTCGCGTGTAATAAAATTATAGTTCTGTGTTTTACCTATCGTCGTAGCGTCTAAGTTTTTAGGCCACACGAATGCCACCGTCATGCCTTACTGACTGTGATAGCCGGGACTGACAGCTTAACGTGTGTTCCGAAGCAAAACGGAAGCGTACAGTAGTAAATGCCATTAGCGGTCACGTATCCAGGTGTTAGCGCCTCGAACGTTTTTATTTTTGGGAAGGTGAAACGCGCACCCAGATTTTATCTTGAGAATAGTCCATTAGTGCACGTCTGCTATTGGGACTTGAACCCACAACTTTCGGACTACAAGTCGAGTCTATTCTCATCGGGCTACAACGACCACGATCTCATTATATTATTATATAAAACTGTATATTCTTCTCAACTGAAAATAAAAACTCTATCAGCACGAAAACCCTTGAAGATATTTTACAAAACACCTACGCGAACCTTTTCGTAGAAATCCAATTTAACAATTACGTATAAAATTGCTTACATTTTCTGCACAAAAATCTTTTATATCTTGCGCGATCTTATCATTAATATCTAATCTACCTCAACAAAAGAGTTCTAAAAGTAAATTACTATTCTATTTCTGCCACCGTTTTCAGATTTACAGTTTGAGTAACATTCATTTGTGCGTTGACGCGTCGCTAATGTATGAAAAGCAAACAGATGCGATCAATCTTATACCTTGCCATTATGGTGGTGGTAATCAGGTGAGTTGTGTATCGCTTTCTTTTATGCTTTCAGATCTTTCTTTGTAATTAGTAATTATATAAAAGACAAAAGACGAGCCTGCTGAGTTTCTTGCCGGGTCTTCTCAGTCGAGGTCGCATTCCGATCTGGTTGTAGATATATTATTAAAAAAAAAAATATGACAATTTGTAAATGCCCCCGTAGGCCTAAACTAAATAAACGCTCTGCCTTTGACTTTTGTTGAGTCGGGTTTGCGTTGGATTTTGATATAATTTTTATTTTTCAGTTCTGGGCGTATAGTCACCGCGGTGAAATACGCCGAGATAATATATGCTTGGATTACATAATGAACACAATCTCACTCATTTTTTGTCGGCATGCTGCTTCTCAAATCTGGATGTACGATGAAAGGGTAATAAACTTCAAACGGATTTTTTGTTCAAGTTTCTTCGAAAATTGATCGTAGTCATATTTCTGAATTATTTTCATCTAAATCGGTTAATCGGATTTTGTGCGAATTGTGGAATTATTTTGAAAACAGGCAATTTAAAATTTACTAGTCCATTTAATATCGCGTTTAACCTTGCTTTGATGCATACCCCTTGTGGTAGGAAAACTGAAGCCAACAAAATAAGCCTGATATAAAGAGGTTGTGATGAAAGTGGTCTTGATCAGCTAAAAGACGCCCGCTCCTATATTTATAACCTCCGGAGTTGGGACTAATAAAATTATCATTCTATATAAATACATTGAAAGCTGAATTTATTTAATTTTGATCTTTCAGAACGGATACATAAGGCACATGAGCACTCAGCAATGCTTGAACATCGCCCAGTACCCTGAAGGACGCAAGGTGGTGTTATCCAACTGTATTGGATCACCCACGCAGAAGTGGATGATAGAAAACTTTGTTGCAGCGAAACTCGCCCCAGAGTTACGAATTAATATCTAGGTTCGGTTTCACTAAAAGCGTTCCCACACCGGGAGCATTCGTCTGTATTGGATGTAGTTTATCAAACTAAAACCAACCTAGCACCACCAGCTCAAGGTTGATTTTGGTCTACAGCAGTGCATGTAGGTTGATTGTGTTCTGCAAATCGATATCCATAACAGTTCCGATTCGAGCGTTACATCGGTGGGTGAGGAGAACCGAACACTGTATTGTAACTTAATGATCAAAATAAAATCTTTGATTGTTTCATAGCAGTCAAATGCAGGTGAGGAAGCCTTTTCAATAAATCATTAAAAAATTGGCAACAATTTATTTTGTTTCAAGTGTTTTGTTCAGATAATTTCCTTCCAAATTGTGTCTTTACGAATCAAGCGACGGTAACGATTGGGAATCACGGCCCATACCTATTAATACCTGAAATGACATCTGAAATTCAGGTAGTTTCCTTTTTCATATTCTTTATTTCGATCATGGTTCGGCTCCGGTTTATCAGTACCATGCTTAGGTTCCTGCCAATATTTCATTTCATATCATAAATTGGTATTTAAAGACTTGAATTGACATTTATTTTGTTTATAACACGGAGTTGAAAAATTAGTGTACCAACCGCTTCTTTCGTGCTTCTCTGCGGCAGTCGTTTTCATTTTATTTTACAGTCCCACGTTATAGCAGCATATACGAAAATATAGACAGATAATTTAGCCCTAGTCACGTCTCACTCTTGGACACGGGTCTCCTCTCACTACAAGGTGGATTCAGGCCGTAATCCACCACGATGGTCCAGTGCGTGTTGGTAGATTTCACATGAATTTCAAAAATTGGTTTGACATTCTAAGACATGCTGGTTCCCTCACGATGTTTTCCTTCACCGTAAGCGAGTGATCATCATATAGAAATTATGATTCGCACATAGATTTCGAAAAACTCAGAGGTGCGGGCCGGGGTTTGAACCCAAGACGCGTGCTTAACCAACCGGCTTGACAGCTGCTTCAAACAATATGAAACTAAAAAATGTAATAAGTAGCGTCTTAACATTTTCTAGCCACTCCAACGCAATTAAATTATATTATTTAAGTAGAGGTTTTAAGAAACGCTTGTAGTAACGATCCTTTACGACCTTTCAAAATTCAATGTTGAAAATTTTTAAGTGTAGACGATTTAAGACCTTGCTACATTTGGCAACGTGCCAGCTCGACGCCAGCATCGCACAAAAGATGGTACCTATTCGTATAGGAAACTGATAGGTATATTGCGTCTCGCTTTACGAGACGTCAAGCTGTTCCTGATCCAGTAAATTCGACGTAGGATGTGATTGAGGAGATAAATGCAACAAATTGGTGAACTAAAAATATTGTCAATCGTTTGTATAATACCAGTGTTGGTTCAGCTACAGCCAATTCATAGTATAGTGGTCTCAACTCCCTTTCAACCACTATTCAGTAACTACCTTAAAGTATTTTATTACAGTCCCTTTCAGCCGGGACCCTCAACCGCAGAGAGGTCCATGTTTGACTCGGCCGTTATTGTGGTTTGAAGGAAAAAGCATTGCTTCACAAAGGAGAATTTGTTTTACTCTGTCTCAAATATGAGTACCGCGTTTTAGGTCAACATTTGAAAAAAATGCGCAATGGTAAAAATGCTTTTTTTTCGTGTGCAGCTTTGATCAAAAATATGCCTTTTTGAATTATTTTTTGCCGTGGTTTTTTTATATTCTTTTTCCTTTATATTTTGCAATTTAAAAGTAGACTTTTCATTATTGTTTGTAACTCCGGCCATAACATACCTATAGGTAGGTAAACTTAAAAACCCGGGAATCGAGTCCCTGAATATGCAAAGTAATAGATACGTAAAGTAAATGAGACATCTTAAAAAAACAACTTGATTAGTTTGGTGAATTTTTAAACTTTTCGTTAGAGTTTCAAATTCCAAGAACAATTATTACAAGATTGATAAATAGCTTGCAATGAAGTAGGTATAGTATAAAGTAAAATTATTAATTTATTCGTTTGAGTAAATTATTCTAAACGACGCCATTTTATCTTAGCAAAGGCTAATTAATTTTACTCAGTGCTGTAACTCGTAATGGCTGTTTGCTTAAATGATAAATATGGCAATAAGCTCCTACCTGCCATCTTTTACGTGCATTGCTTTGTAGGAATTCAAATTTAATTAATTTTGTGTGTCAATGTAATTTTTTAACCTAGTTGAATGCACATATTACTTGCTTTATTTATTTGGTATCTATTTGGACGTTAAGCGGTCATTCACACGGTTAACCAAGCACCAATAATTTCCTATACATTTTACTGTGTCCATATATTATCATGTTTACGGCCATTATCTGTCAAAAATGTATAGACAGAAGATGTTGACTTCTCCGTGTGAACGACCCCAACGCTTTTAAACGACTTCTGAAAAGAAAAAAAAAAGATTTATATGGTGAGGTACAAATATCTAGACCTAACACACTGTGTGTCCCAAACTCGATAATTTTAAAAGACCTCTTTAAAAGTGAAAGCTTTATTCGCGGATTAAGTTAATTGCGAACATAAAATAAAATATTTTGGCAAAACAACATTTTGGGGGAAAGGTTTTTTGTTTTAACCTTAGTAAGGATTATGTCGGCTTTTAGTTGTTGTTTTTCGGCCTCTCGAAATAAATAACGCTACCCAAATTTGGGGAAAAATTTTGACGATAAGAAAGTGCGTGTTTTTGTTCAAATTGGAAAAGGGTTAAAAACTTCTGTACTAGATTTTTGTTTTAAGTTTTGATGGTCTTATAATATTTGATAACAAAAACAACATTAAATTGATTTAGTATTATTTTATTGTCATCTTTTTTATTTAACCCGTATTCACGTAAATCAAGCAATTTCTTTATCGGATAGCGACATAAACAGTGGCACTACTCATTGGATAGACCAAAATTTATCTTAAATATAGTACTTATACAAAATGTGATTTGCATTTTCTGGAAATAAATTTAACTTTAGCATCACAGCTAGATGGCTCTGTGGGGCAGCAGATACTGGCTCGTGTGGTCAGAAAACAAGGATTAACTGACTAACCGGGGATTGGAGAGACACTTTAGAACACTTAAAAGGCAGTAAAGGACCTTGGATTTAGTTGAGCCTGTGAAAATATATCTCGTGATATATTGCGGGACTTAAATAACAATAAAATTGTTAGATTTAGATTTTGGGCCGAATTCCCCCTCACTTTGTGGGAGAGTAAATCCAGTATCATGGAAATGGCCTTTTCGTAATTTGCCGTGGTCTGTGTATCACTGGGATCGCCCCCAGTCCATTGTACGGTATCCATAGTACAAGTATTGCTTAGTTTGGGACCATATAGTTGGTGTGTCAGTCTGGCGATATTTATTATCCAGATTTTCACTCTCTGAACGCAAAGAAATTGCTCCAGTTTTTTTCACTCAAAGCGAAATAGGATTGAACTAAACACGATGTTTTCCATTTAATGAAAACGATAGCTGCCGGCTTTCCGATAACCGCAACATGAATGAAATACCCGCTTACGTGGCTTACATTAAATAAGTACTCTGTGGAATTTGTTCTAGATCTTTATTTAACTCAAATAGAACGACGTTATATTCTAATACTTATTTTGTTTATGAATAAAATAAATCATAGGTAGGTACTAATGATTTTAATATCTGGCAGAAATCATCATCTCTACTTCTATGAATTTTGCAAGTAGAGTTTATATCTTCACAGAGCATGCAATCTACGTTCTGTACTGTTATTTCATTTCAATTAACGTCAAACTATAAGTCATGTTATAATATTGCATTGCTAGTATTATTAACTTTCAATGAAACTCTTACATCTGTTTTATCATAACTCTGAGTAAAATTTATGAAATACATATACATAGGTACTTTGGTGTAGTAAAAAGATTAGTAAGCTCTCCATAAATTACAATACTGATACTATACTTACTCTACTTATGACCAACCAGTAGCTCTACTATCAGAATTACGCTCGATAGTCGCTAGTTTCTACGTAAAATTATTTGTGTGGGAAATTATTTACCGTTCCTATCGATCATCCAAAGAACTATTAAGGATTCCAGCACCTCATGGTAGAGCTGAAGATGACATACCTTCATTATTTTATTGACCTGGTGACCTGTACTACAGGTCTTTGTACGTACATCAGGCACCAGTGATCCACAGTCAGTATACACATTTGCTGTGTACACTAATTTAAGCCAATTGTTGTAATTTTGTATCTGTCTGTGGTGATAAATAAACAATTATTATTATTATTATTATTTTAGGCGATATTGAACACTGCGTCCTTAGTCATACGTCACAATTTAATTAAAGCAACGCCTTTTGAATCCAAAAAGATGTGTCCAACCATCTCTTTGGTCCGCCGCTCTGATTTGCATAATGGTCCAAACAGAAGATATATAGCGTATTCCAGCGTTCGCAACATATTGAAGGGAGGGATGAAGAAAAATTGCTTCGGCATCGCGCCCTGAAAACTGAATCCTTTAATTTACGTGATACAACACAACCCTTATTACGACGCGATAAGACCGAAAATTGATTGTGACGCATCCGTCTAAATGAAGAGTGGCCGGGAATGAGGGTTCACAAATATGTTACGGGCGTCCAGAATTTATGATCGGACTATTTTCGCCTCCCACACCTATTGCTTTTGGTTTGGACACCTGCCTTAGTGATAGATTTTTTAAGTGATATTTTGTCTATGTTCAACCAACATTTGATTTTCATCGTGTTATTTAGAACAAATCTATGTGCGAATCGTTATTTCTATATGATTATCACTTGCTTACGGTGAAGGAAAACATCGCGAGGAAACCTGCATGTCTTGGAAGATCTAACCAATTTTCGAAAGACATGTGAAATCCGCCAACCCGCACTGGGCCAGCGTGGTGGATTATGGCCTAAATCCCCCTTGTGTTGAGGGGAGGCCTGTGCCCAGGAGTGGGACGTCAAAAGGGCTTAACTATTATTATTGTTATTATATTTAGAAAACCTAAAAATCTAGACGCGAATCCCGATGTTGGATCAGACCAACATAAAAGGTTGTATCCAATTTAATACAGCTGATATACGGGCTTCCTCGGCCGGGATAGTACCACCCTCTCACAGAAGATCACTATAAAGTACCTAGCTATTATAGATAGGTACATTTTGTACGATGTGTAAGAAATCCGGAAAACAACCAACCCCTCTCTCCTCCCCCTCTTACAATCCCTTTCAGATCGGCGACGTGCGAGAAATGCCTTCGATATCACAAGCATCTATAGGCTATGGTAACAGCTTAACATCAGGCGGCTCGAACGCTTGTTTACCAATTTTGTTATATTAAAAATGCAAACAATATTCTGATATGTTATTTGGTTATTGGAACTATGAATTTCCTTAAAGTATAAGCCCCAAAATTTTTATTTGAATATTCAGTAACATATTCTGCTTGCACTTAGCTTAAGTAGGAGGTGGTTCAAACTCATAAATCCAGTACGTTCCAAACTTAGGAACGGTTTATGTGCCCCAACTTGCAAGTCTTATTTTATCGCTTACTTGTTCTATGGTAATGTAGGGTTCAGGGCAACTGTGAGATGAATAGGAACGAAGTATTTTACTCAAATATCAATAGATAAAAACCTAGAATAGCATCTATTTATATAGTAATAACGTTTCTATTCCGATGTAATTTTCAACACCTGGCAATTGTTATGTATTACAAAGAGTTGAATTTCTAACTACTAAATCGAAATTGAAAACGAGTATTCTATAAATAATAGTGACGGAAAACGACATGAAATACCTCATCATATTGACAAATAAATAAATAATTTATTTCATACTTAATACGTACTTAGTTCAAACAAATACTGATTCCAATTTAATATTATCATTAAATCACGACTTAACTAGATTTGACTCATCCATTTTGCTCATATTTTATTAGGTACCTACCGTTATGTAAAAGTTAATGATACACTCAGTTTAAATAAGTTTGTTTTTTTAACGTTGGAAACCCTTTATGGGTCCCCTCACGCCTCGGGGGAGACGAGAGGGGTATGTGGGAGTCCCTGCACCTGAAGGGCGCAGTATACCCACTAAAAACCAACGGTGTACCACCCTCCGCCATGCAGAGGGGCGCCCCGGGACCATGGGGAATGCTCCGAGACGCCCCGGCGGACGGCCCGGCAGTGACATGCCGGGCCACAGGCGCTAAGAGGGGGACGACCTGGTACCACTCCAGTCATCCCCCAGACGGCCGAAATCGTGCAATAGGTAGTGGGTCCCCCGACCCACCACCTGATTTCGGCTAGAGGGGAGGTAGAAGGCGATTGTAACGCCTCCTTCTCCTCCCCACACGTCTGCGCCGGAGCGGATCTGCCAGGGGGTCTTCCTCCCTGGCCCGCTCCGCGGCCTCCTTCCTCGACATCACGTCCTCGCAGAAAGAGACCATCGCCTCCCAGGACCCCTCACTGTCGAGCATAGACAGAACTATGCTCGGCAGTGAGAGGTCCCTACCATTACCTACCTAACTTATAATAATAAAACTACTAAATAAAAAATAAAACAGAAATTCATTTTGTAATTTAATGTCACGTTATAAGAAGGGCCTTCAAAGAATATTAAAATTCATTCACATAATTCGCGCACCGATGTTGAGATGTAATTATATTTTCCCTTTTTATTTGATTTGCACATTGCCTTCAAATATTCTTTTATTTTAATAATAATGGAGACCTATTTTTGTGTTTTATTGAAAGTAAAAATATAAATAAAATAATTTTATTCAATTTGTTCCTTAAATAGGTACCAAATTTGTTTCATTTTTGTCCAATAATTTATATTATCTTCATAAATTTAATTCTTTAACTATACAATGCTGCTTGTACGACCTGCCCAGTTCAATTTAGTTACAGTTATATGAAATAAGTAACTACTTACTTACTAACTTACTTATTTTAGTTAATTACAATGAATAATACGATTTTACACCTTATTAGCACCTCTTAATTTTCAAATGATAATTTAGATTGTGTGGTGTAATTGTGTTATTTCTCCATTTTATTTAATCCCTACTTCCCACAACATCCCAGTCAGCAGGGCGCACCAAGACGTCCAGATAGCTAACTCGAAACCGAACTGAAATTGAGTTAGAAAGTTAGGCTTCATCAAAGTTGGATCAACCGATACATGGCGAGGTGGAAACTGGAATGGAACGAACTCTGCTTCTGACATACGATTGAAAGTTCATTTACTCTATTTTAAAGCTATTTGTTTCTGTATCGATTAAAAATATTTGTATTTTCAAACAGTATGATTCGATGTTGTTTTATAAAAATTGGGTACATAACATAAACCACAAATATAAATAAAATAATAATACATATATAAATATCGCCAGTGAGTCACAGTAACCACTTTATAGTCCCAAACTAAGCAATTTTTGTACTATGGGTACCGTACCATGACCAGGGGCGATCCCTGTGACAACCAGACCTGGGCAAATTACGAAAGGGCCATTTCCGAAAGTTGTCCCGACGGGAATCGGACCTGCGACCCGTACAAACCACTACGTCAAGCGGTAGTCGACATATACATTCGTAAAACCCCAGACGAAAACGAACAAAGGAAAAAGTTCGCAAATATTTGCGCGGTATTTACATAAACGTCACCCGAACGTATGAAAATCAAATCCGTTGCAATTGGTAGAAGAGCGGGCGCCGAAAAAGTTTGTCATCTTGAAAAATATTCAATCAAAGTTTGTTCATACCTTGGGGAAACTTCACTCTTGTATACATAAAAAGTTAGAGTTGGAATGATTGAAAATACGCTTAGAGATATTTCAGTCTGATGGGGTAGATACACCTTTTGATGTGTGTTTGTCTCCGACAATGGACTCGTAAAAGTATTTTTTTTGGCTAATATCAATAGAATGGGTATGAACTTTTTTATGGGAACATAGCCTACCTACCTATCACGTTATAATTGTAATCTTATGATTTCCAGTATAGATTTTTCACTCTTGGCGCCAGCGAAAGCCATGTCGTCTTAGTAACCAAAGGAAAATAGGAGATGAACATAACTGCCTAAAATCCAAACAAATAAACTATCTACAAATTACATAAAACATGTATACAAAATAACTTTACAGTATTTTTTTCTCCCCAACCTTCCTTATAAAATTTTCTCTCACCCAATTGTTTAATTTTCTGTGGCCTCAACGATATTTTTTTTAATGTTTTCCTTTAATTCTCAACGAGGACCTCGCTTCTCCGTAATTACCTCGGTCTAACTGGCCATTCCGGTGAAAAAAGGAACTCAACAGGATAAATTAAGTAGAAAGATTTTTCAGTTAGAAGTAGACTCCGCTAATTACACCTCTTTATAGCGGGTCCTGTCAGTTACATTAAACGTGCTTATTACCGCCATCGATGTCATAATGAAAGGAAAAAAATGCAAATAAATTTGGTGGCTTTGAAATTGGAACGGGTTTGGTTTTAGACATTTTATTTTGTTTTTTATTGGGCTTTGATATTTCTTGTTTTTTGTACCGGGGCTTTGATATTTCGTGTTTACTATAAATAAACTTTTTATTTTACAAAATCCAATTTTATTTTTTTCTTTCTTCTCGAAGTTGCCATTGACATCATAACGGACCCAGAAGAGCACAGCAAAAATGAAAAAGATTATTGTAGTAGATTGTTATTTTATAATTATTATTACTATAAGTAGCAAAAAATCTGCTGACATTTTACATTTTGAATGAATAACGTAATTAATAACACATACAGGTCGGTATGTTATTAATCTTTAGTGCAACATCTGTCACATAACGACTTCCTTAACAGTTTCATCTAAACTTGATATCATAAGGCATATAATCCTGTAAGTTTACCTGAAGTTCCAGGAACTTCATAACCTTTCGATCTTCGTCGGCTTAAGTACTTCAAACCGTGGGGAGATTGAATTAATGGAGATTCGTTGTTTCTAGTGAAATTATTATTTAATACAATATTGGCAGCCCCTCTTCTTGATAAGATATATGTATGAATTACGTAGCCAAAATTTCACAATATAATAGCATCGTACAAAGTATGAGATAATGAAAAAACTTGGAACCCACTCAATAATTTTGATAAAATAGTTCCAACAGGTAGATATTGTTATTTTAGGAAGATGATTCGAGACTTGCCTCCGCTTCTTTGATTAGAATTCGGCGGAGGCACTACCGCGCCAGATACGGCTTTCAAAATATAAAATCAAATAATTATCGAACTCAAATGCATTCTTAAAATTTAAACGCAAAGATCCGGAACACCAAAAAGTATTTTCCGCTCGGTTTTAAAATGCTCTCGTGTGCACAGCAGTTGTTACATGATAAATTAATGGTGTCGATGAACCGAACGGCCCTCGCTTCGATACCAGTGATTTACGGCGCGCCCCCAGTGACGTACGATCGGGGACAACCGTGACGCTGCTACACATATTTTAAATTTAGTACCATTTAACAGACATGCAGAAGAAGAGTAGAGTAGTTGAATGAATGTATTACTAACGTAATTATTTTCTTCTGAGTTGCAATTAGTGGACTCATAGAGGATGGCATTAAATAAAATAAAAAAAACTGTAGTAAATTATTCTGTAATTACAGAAAATAATTTATATGAATACAAAACAATACATAATCGTTGCTGTAATTGTAAAATGGAAAAATAATAATTTAGTACTAGGAACTATAAAACACATTTTTATGACCATTTTTTTCTCAGGGTGGTCTAGCTGTGTACCTAGTCAATATAATCGAATTATTTAAATGTAATTATTGTGAGTAATACCTAATCTACTTCTATAGGTATGAAATTTTAAACAAAGCAATTTCAGCTAAAAAGTCAAAGTCTTAGCGCTCGCCAATCCCGATATTACCTTCGGAAATGAAGCTCCGAACAGTCTCGACGAAAGCTAACATTGTATTGAAATAGAAACCAGCTGAGAAACGGAATGTTTTTATTTTGCAGCTCTCGTCTCGACTAGGATAGTAACGAACTAAAGAACGAACGAGTTGTAAAGAAAATAGACTATTGATTTTTGAGGATGGCCTAACTTTAGTCTTTTGGACAAAAGTGTACTTTTAATACACGTTGCGATATCTATCGGTCTTAGGTGAATTATGTATGTATTTGCGATTAATGCCACTAAAATAATTTAAAAATCATTTAAAAATTTCCAAAACTACACACGTTTAAAGCAGTTTTTGCGTGTGAAAAATGACGTCAAAACTTTGTAGATTTCGCATCTTCATCTTTACTAGTGATTATATTTTTATTTATTGAATCTTTTAGAAAATGTTACGACAATTTCAAAAAACTGATTTTTATAAGTTGATAATTAAAGAATATATTTAATACTAGTTTATGCCCGCGACTTCGTCCGCGTAGTATTTAACTTGACAAAATTTTCGGGATTATCGGGATAAAAAGTACCCTATATGTTAATCCCGGTTATAAACTATCAGTGTTCCAAATTTCATCCAAATTCGTTCAGTAGTTTTTGTGTGAAGGAGTAACAAACATACATCCACACTCACAAACTTTCACATTTATAATATTAGTAGGATAATATCCTTAATCATCATCCCCATTGTACTGGTATGGTATGGTTGATATTATTTTAATAAACTTTGTTTACAATAACCTAAACTCTATTTTTTCCACATTTTTCCCAAACGATTGATACGCTCGTCCTATACAGAAGATCTTGTTATCGATAAGACAAACTCTTCACCGTTCGTTACACATACCACGCGCTGTGTTTGAGAGATGAATGAGAATTTTTTATACTACCCCACAGTAGAACTTCTTTGTGAATTTGTAATAAGCGTTGAATGATAAAGTGTGGATTTTCAGATGCATATAGATACTTAGATATATTTGGTTGCTTGAATATGTTTTATAGTAAGATTAATTCGTACGAATTAAATAAATTCCAAATTTATCCTCTCAATTTAGGCAGTCTTGCGGTGCAGGCTGAGGCGTTAACACGTTCAATATTTAGTTTTTTTATTATTAGTAGAGAATACCAAATAGTAGCCTCCTACACGATATTCCGTTTGAAACCAACACTGATGTAAATATTTTTATGCCAATGTAACATGTAAGATAAATTCGTCCTATTGGTACCACAATAAGCCTAAGGGTGCCCGTGCACTCGACTCGGCAAGCGTAGTGTAGGACGCCCTCCGACCAGGTGGGATGACGATCTGCGAAAGACTGCAGGCAGATGCTGGATGCGGCAAGCTGAAGACAGGGCGCTATGGCGCTCATTAGAGGAGGCCTATGTCCAGCAGTGGACAAGCATAGGCTGATGATGATGATGATGATGATGATGAACTGCACATGGTAAAATTATGGAAACTATAACTTCTTATACGTACTTATCTCAGAATATTAATGAAACAGAAAAAAAAATATGCTTTCACACGTTTCATACTATACTAGCTGTGCCCGCGACTTCGTCCGCGTGGAATTTAATTGACAAAGTTTCACACAAACTTTCATCCCCTATTTTATCCCCTTGGGGGTAGAAATAATCAATATCCTTTCTACGTCATAACATCTACCTGCATGCCAAATTTCAGCCCGATCCGTCCAGTGGTTTGGGCTGTGCGTTGATAGATCACTATGTCAGTCAGTCACCTTTGAGTTATATGTATTTAGATACAATACAACAGACATAGGAACCTATACACTAATTGAAATTTTAACTGCACCTGCCGAGCTAACAATGCTCTACCAACAATCTGATTGAAACAGACGTTTGAAAATCAATCCCGATGAATGCAGCACAGGCAAAGAAAAATAAACCAGCCTCTTGTTATCTGTGGCTCTATCGTATCGTAGAGTATGCAGTTACCTCCTATTTGAAGATAATGATTTGTTTTTCTGGCTGTCTTGATTCGTAGCAATATTTTTAATTAAACATATTTGGTGTAAAATAGCCTAAATACTTAGTCAATATACATAATATGTTGATATTTTAGTGGGAAACCATTGTATGCAAAATAAAAGATTAATGTTCAGTATTTAAAGTTCATTTTATATCGTGAGGAAACAAAAAAAAGCCATGTGGGTTTTTCAACATTTTCCTTGATGGGCTAACTGTACTCTTGCGCACTTTAGGCTAAAAATAAAAAGCGATTAATGATACTGAAAGTGAGCCACTCATAGAGCAACTATAATATATTTGAGGTATAATTATAACATGTTGTTAAAAAACAACATAGCGGCACAAATGACTTCTATCAAAGTTTATTTCTGATGCTGACAAAACATTTTTTTAATAATTTGAGACTCTCGTCTAGAGACTGTGTCTTTTAGGTACTTACTAGCATTTATTTGCATATGTACGTCCATCTGTACCACACACTGGATGGTATATGCGTGGGCATGCACATAATATGTTAGCGAAGGCCATAGAAAATTGGATTATTAACGCTAGAAGTAAAAGTGCTGTAACAACAAATAGTTAGGCTGCAGGTAACAAAGAAATGAAATGAACACATTTAAATAAACTCTTAACAGTTTTCAATCATTGTAAGAGGCTACGGTGATGTGGAGATTTCCTCATTAAACTAATTTGAGTGGTAAATTATGCATTACCTCCATTTAAAAAATATTTTAATAAAAAAATGAACCTACTTCAAAAAAACCTGGGTGCACTAAAGAGCTAGAAATAAATAGGGACTTTATAATTTATTTTATTTGGAGTCGGTGCAAAATTAAGTAAGTAGGGATAGGTAAGTAACTAAGAAGTTGTCCCAACGGAGTGTGAAGATAGTGGCACCGACTCCATTTAATTAAATAAATTATAAGGTCCCTAGTTATTTCTAGGTTTTTGTGACCCTCGGGTTTTTGAAGTTGGTTCAATTTATTTATTAAAATATTTGTTTAAATTATATTTTGTTGTAAACCACGTATTGAATTTTTGGTAACCATAAATAGTCCAGATCTCTCAAACTACTGAACTGATTGTTATGAAATTTCTATGGGACCATCAGAGTAAACCAAACAAATACAATAATCAACCAAAAAAATATATATCTGTCCTCTGACAATCATGGCCACATTTCATATACGTAACTTATACCACTAATGGCATTTCCAGAATGTATCTCATGAAAATTCCACTAAACCTAAACACGACTAGGTTACATAGTTTTATTACGTAGTTCCAGCGCCTACCTTCTGGTTTCATCATCATTAATTGATGATGAAGCCGGAAGGTAGGCAGTTTATTGAGACTACTCTAGTGACCGCAA
The DNA here is from genome assembly GCA_918843915.1 of Notodonta ziczac. NCBI lineage: Eukaryota > Metazoa > Arthropoda > Insecta > Lepidoptera > Notodontidae > Notodonta > Notodonta ziczac. The sequence continues at coordinate 8,724,588 of OU974050.1, read as the reverse complement.
TCACCACTGAAAAGTCACAGGCAAGCAAATCATGCAATTTCGTTTATTCGAATAAAGTATTTTTTCTAGTTATTTTGACTTAAATGCCAAACTACTGAACCGATTTTGATATTTTTTTATGTGACCAAATGCATCGGTTTATATGTGTCGGAGTTCTGAGGAAACGAACATTAAAAAATACAACCGAATTGAGAACCTCCTCATTTTTGAATTTATTGAAATAGAGTCAAACTAAGTAAAAGGCCATAATAAGTGTCTTTACTAGGCTGAACTGAACTTATTTATTTTCTAAAGTCGAATAACTAGGTATTTTCTAACTAGGCCAGCAAAAAACAAACTCACCGCAAGGAAACTTCATTTCAATAAAGCTGTTGAACGACTGAATAATAACAGAATGTTTTATAGATTCACACAGCGTCTTTATACGCAGCATAACATGCAATTTAATTCATGAAGTACTTACTATTGCTTGTTTTTTAAATTATTTATTTATGTAACACTGAGAACTCTATCGTTTGTTGGTAACTAACTAGACCTTGATGTTATAAAATCAATTTTAAATGATATAGAGATTGCTCAAAATTCTTATTTTATATAAACTATGAATTTTTCACGATCAGATACGATATAAATATAATTATAATAAATAAAAAAACTATAAGCCAATAAAACCAATAGCTCTATTTAATATTCTGTCACTTACTTAGATATATTTGGTTGCTTGAATATCTTTTATAGTAGCATGAATTCGTATGAATTAAATAAATTCCAAATTTATCCTCTCAATTGAGGCAGTCTTCTGTTGTTGATGATGATGATGAAGGGAAATACCTTGATACATGATAAAAAACACGCTTTACTGCCGAGGTGAGTTAATGGCCATATTAATTAACAATTATTGTGTCAGTTCTTACTTAACCGAAACTATAGAAACCGACAAGACCGGTCTAATGACCGACACATCAGAAAGTTTTCCATTTCCCAATTTCAAAGTAATGTTTGTGAATATGACATCTGGCCTGTAACTATGAGGTCTCATAGTGCGCAGTCAGCAAACTAAGAAATGGCAAACCATCTATAGTGCTGGTCTCTTACAAAAGCAATTTCTGTTCGTGAATGAATGTATAAGGTTACAATTATTTACAAGTCTAATACAAAAGGTGTTCAAACACGCAATTTTATTTTACAAATAGAGATATAAGCGGGATGGGGCTAGATAATAGCGTAGTTCAGTATTTTCCTCGTGAAACCGCTAGGACGATAAATCATGAGTTGACTCAGTACATACTCGCTCGGACACATAAATTGAATTCTCGACGGGCATAACAACTTTATTCCCAACGAAAATTGTTTACAAATGGAAGGTTCCTTTTACTTTATTGCTGAATAACTAAAAGGAAATAATAATTTTAGTTTTTTATTGAATTTTAAGTATTTTTCAGGCCTCTGATGTAATTTGCCCAACTGGGACGTCTAGCTAATTTAGAATGGTCTAGCTGAAACACCATGGTGAATACCTATCTTCCTAACAGTAGAATATTTAAATAATATACCAAACTGTACAAAAAACAGTGATAGCCGATTGGTTAAGCACGCGTTTTGATCCTCGCTTCAAACCCTAGCTCGCACCTCTGGGTTTTTCTAAATCTGTGTGCGAATCATAATTTCTATAATGATTATCACTTGCTTACGGTGAAGGAAAACATCGTGAGGAAACCTGCATGTCTTAGAAGATTTAACCAATTTTCGAAAGACATGTGTAATCCGCCAACCAGCACTGGGCCAGCGAGGTTAATGACGGCCTGAATCCCCTGCATAGGGAGGGGAGGCACGTGCCAGGAGTGGGACGTCAAAAGAGCATTTTTTTTTTCTTCAAATTGAATACCAAAGCAAACATAAAAATATCCAGTACCTAATATACTGATTACCTCATAATATTCCACCTATTGTACTAACTCATTGAAATTCAAAAAGTTTCCACGCAAATCCAACTCTCGGGGAGTTATCGAGTATTCCCCTATGAATCCCCATTCGTTCGGTAAAAATGTAGGGTGAAATTAAACAAAAAACTTTTCGAAGCCCGGTTCAAAGTTGAAGCTGGCCAATTGATCCCTCTCATACAAATGTGTAAGGCAGACCTCTGAGATTTTGCCCTCGCTTAGTTGCCTTTACCCTTATCCTTGAATGCTTTTAGAGTCTCAGGAGTTTGTGAATCTCCGCGGGAGTACAGATAGTAAACATTGTGGAATAAATACTTGGATAGTCATAAAATTATGACTTCCGTATTAATAAATCGATCTCAAATCTGCGAGCGATTTTAAGTACTCTTTTGACGCGTCATTATGTTTAATATGTATTACTAAATACAGTTTTGAAATAAATGAATTATAATAGTTTTACAAATAATTAAAAAACTAAATTATGTCGTGGGTTTTTCTCTACCATTAAATTTAATCATTCGACATCAGGGTTATAATATCACTGTGATATATTTTCTAATCACTACTACAGTGTCGCGCAGGTCCAGAATAATAGACTTAAATTCTCAGCCCCACAAAACCGACGTCATAAATTAAAAAAATCCAGCAGCTCTAGCAAAAACTTAAGCGTTCACTAAGAAATCCATAACGTCTACGTAAAATATTTGTACTCTAGATTAGTATTAGTGCCTCAGGTAGCCAGGCGCTATAGAATTCATCATTTAAATATGGTAGAGGTACATGGTAGAGCTGTTGGTTGGTGAAAATCAACTAATCTATAACCCGAAGGGAACCTAAAAGCCGAAATATATCATAACTGCCCACATTCATATCTTCGTAGCTCAAGTCCTTTACATGATAAACTGTGAGATCCGGGTTGATCCCCCCGCAGAACTCTACCCGCGTCATTTGTTATAATAAATTGTAGCGCCGGACTTGACTGTCGGATGACATAATGCATTGTTGTTAATGTTATTTTGAGTTACCGCCACTTCAGTATAGAGCCATCTAGAAACATATTTTATGGTGACGATTGCAAGACCTTATGATGCGTTCTATCCCGTGTCTTGGAAATGATAAGGGAATGATACTAGTGCAAAGAAGGAATTGAGGAAAGTAAGAGTAGCAGCTGAGATAGTTAAGTGATGGGAGAGCATTGCAGAAGATTATGTTGTGGGTATGTTGTGGGGACTTTGGAATAATATAAGAGATTTTAAGATAATTTATATATGGTTTTATTACAAGAATTGCATATACGTATTCAAACAATTATAAACATTTGAATTGATTTTTATGACGTATAGATGTTTTGGCGTCATGCTGTGAGCCACATACCATATATATTATTATATTACGGCATTGACACGTTCAATATTTAGTTTTTTAATATTAGTTTACTAGTAGATAATACCAAATAGTAGCGTCCTAGACGATATTCCGTTTGAAACCAACACTGATGTAAATATTTTTATGCCAATGTAACATGTAAGATAAATTCACCCTTTTGGTACCAGAATAAGCCTAAGGGTGCCCCACCACTCAAGTCGGGTGCGCTAGCCTTCCTAGGGAGGTATTATAATTTGTTGACTGCACATGGTAAAATTATGGAAACTATAATTTCATATGCGTACTTTTCTCAGAATGTTAATGAAACAGAAAAAAATGCTTTCAAACGTTTCATACAATAGATACAATACAACAGACATAGTAATTTCAAATAGTGTATAGGTTATACACTACTTGAAATTTTAATTCTATCAGCTGAGCCACGGATTCAAACAAAGCTCTACCCAACAATCTTATTGAAACAGATGTTTGAAAATCAATCCCGATTAATGCAGCACAGGCAAAGAAAAATAAACCAGCCTCTTGTTATCTGTGGCTCTATCGTATCGTAGAGTATGCAGTTACCTCCTATTTGAAGATAATGATTTGTTTTTCTGGCTGTCTTTATTCGCTGCAATATTTTTTATAAAAACATATTTGGTGTAAAAATAGCCTAAATACTTAGTCAATATACATAATATGTTGATAATGTAGTGGGAAACGGTTGTATGCAAAATAAAAGATTAATGATCAGTATTTAATATCAATTGTTAATATCGTCCGAAAACAAAAAAGCCATGTGGGTTTTTCAACATTTTCCCGGATGGGCTAACCATGCTCCTGCGCACTTAAGGCTAAAAACAAAAAGCAATTAGTGATACTAAAAGTGAACCACTCATAGAGCAAATATAATATATTTGAGGTTTAACTATAACATTCTGTTCAAAATTACACAGCGCCACAAATAATAGCTTTAAAAATTATTTCCGATGACACCGTAATTTAAAAATAATAATATGAGACTCTCCTGTCCAGAGATCGTGCCTTTTAGGTACTTACTAGCATTTATTTGCATATGTACGTCCATCTGTACCACACACTGGATTGTATATGTATGTGCATGGACATAGGTTAGCGAAGGCCATAGAAAATTGGATTATTAACGCTAGAAGTAAATGTGCTGTAACAAACAAATAGTTAGGCTGCAGGTTACAAAGAAATGAAATGAACACATTTAAATAAACTCTTAACAGTTTATAATAATTTTAAGTGACTACGGTGATGTGGAGATTTCCTCATTAAACTAAGTTGAGTGTATAAATTCTACATATACTACTATACATATACTATAAAAAATATGAACCGACTTCAAAAAAACCTGGGTGTTTAGTGCACCCAGGTTTTTTCCATTTAATTAAACCGACTCCATTTAATTAAAGAAATTATAAGGTCCCTAGTTTTTTCTAGGTTTTTGTGAACCTGGGGTTTTTGAAGCTGGTTCAATTTATTTATTAAAATATATTTTTCATGATATTTTGTGGTAAACATCGTATTGAATTGCTGGTAACTATAAACAGTCCATATCTTTCAAACTACTGAACTGATTGTTATGAAATTGCTATGGGACCACCCGAGTAAACCAAACAAATACAAAAATCAACCAAAAAAATATATGTCTGTCCTCTGACAATCATGGCCACATTTCATAATATACAACTGATACTAATGGCATTTCCAGAATGCATCTCATGACAATTCCACTAAGCCTAAACACGACTAGGTTATATAGTTTTATTACGTAGTTCCGGCGCCTACCTTTAGGCAGTTTATTGAGACTATTCGAGTGACCGCAATCACCACTGAAAAGTCACATGAAAGAAAATCATCCTTTTTCTTTTATTCGAATAACGTATTTTTTCTAGTTATTTTGACTTAAATGCCAAACTACTGAACCGATTTTGATAAAAAAATTATGGGACCAAATGAAAAAAAAACCATTCCGATTTATAAAAGCCGGATTTCTGAGATAACGAACATTTAAAAAAATACAACCCAATTGAGAACTCCTCATTTTTGAACTCGTTCACTCTAGTCAAACTAAGTAAAATGCCATAATACGTGTCTTTATTAGGCTGAACTGAACTTATTTATTTTCTAAAGTCGAAAAACAAACTCACCGCAAGTAAACTTCATTTCAATAAAGCCGTTGAATAACCGAATAATAACAGAATGTTTTATACATCCACACAGCGTTTTTATAGGCAGCATAGCATGCAATTTAATTCATGAAGTACCTACTATTGCTTGTTTTTTAAATTATTTATGTAACACTAAGAACTCTTTGGTTTGATCAAAATCAATTTTAAATTACATTGAAATTGCCTGAAATTATTATTTTGTACACTATAATTTTTTTACGAATATATAGGAAATGAATATATAATTATAAAATAATCAATAAAAAACTGTAAGCCAACAAAACTAATAGCTCTATTTAATAGATATTATGTCACTTGCCTATATCAATCAAAACTCTACCTTTAGATTCTCTGCTAATGAAGCAAGCTTCTTATGGAAACTTGCTGAGATTTCCGCCAGAAGACAAGGTATGATTAATGTGTGTATCAACGGCGATCCCCGGCGGAGTTTTTTTATTATATGATCCTCTGCCCGATCCGTGATGAATTGCTTCAGGACCAACGCCACTATCGATCTGAAAAGATTAAGAGATTCAGTGAAGAGATTTTTGCGAGAGTAAACTTATAGGAGGTTTCATTGTTTGGAGGTTTGACGACCGCTTGGCGCAGTGGTTCGAGCGTAGGCCACTCGGATCTCTCCACCGAGGTGGTTGCGGGTTCGATTCGCGTCAGGGTAAATTTCGGAAAGGGTCTTTTCGTTATTTATCCTAGTTTCGGTGTCAATGGGATCTCCCCCAGTCCATGATAATATATTTTAGTCTAAGGCTATTAATTATATTGGCTACTAGCTGAGCCCGCAACTTCGTCCGCGTGGAATTTAACATAGCAAAAAAGCCCGCTTCTGCGTTCTGAACCCGCGCAACAAGACCCATTTTTTGTTTTTCTAAAATAAATGTAGCCTTAGTTACTTCTTATAATATCAGCTATCTACCAGTGAAAGTCCCGTCAAAATCGGTCCAGCCGTTTCGGGGATACTCTTTGATTTATTGTGTTTTTATATTTTTACGCAGAACCCTAATTGGTTTTCTAAAATTAAAGTAGCCTAAGTTACTCCTTATAACATCAGCTATCTGCCAGTGAAAGTCTCGTCAAAATCGGTCCAGCCGTTTCGGAGATTACCCGGAACAAACAGACAGACAGACAAAAAAAATAAAAAAAATCGCGTTTTTGCTATAGGTGTCTTATGTACTTTCATAATATGCATTTTGTGAAAAGGTGTTATTTTGATATTACAAACAGACACTCCAATTTTATTTATTTGTATAGATGTCATTTCAAATAAGGTGTTTGTATACTACTATTATTAATAATTTTATTGGTGGACTAGCTGTTTTTCTAAAATAAAAGTAGCCTCACTTACTGCGTATAACATCAGCTATCTAACAGTGAAAGTCCCGTCAAAATTGGTCCAGCCGTTTCGGAGATACACTTTGATTTCAAGTGTTTTTATTTTTTTACGCGGAACCCTAATTGTTTTTCTAAAATTAAAGTAGCATAAGTTACCCGCTATAAGATCAGCTATCTGCCAGTGAAAGTCCCGTCGAAATCGGTCGAGCCGTTCCGGAGATTACCCGGAACAAACACACAGACAGACAGACAGACAGATAATTTTTTTTTAATTCGCGTTTTTGCTATAGGTATCGTATGTACTTTCATATGCATTTAGTGAAAAGGTGTTATTTTGATATTACAAACAGACACTCCGATTTTATTTATTTGTGTAGATATCATTATGTTTTTCTATGATTGTATTGAAACACTCAAATCAATTATCCTCGATTTAAACCTTGACATGAAATAATAAATGATGTTGTATTTCAATTCTGTATTCAAAAATTACATGCTATTTCTGTATACATAATTTTTCCGTGATAACACTGCTTCAGTCACTTACGCAGGTAGATTTATACGATTTATGAAAGGGGCTATTTCATAATAAAAACACAACAAAAAAACTTTATCTCGTTAAGTCCGCCACTCTCTTCCCACTCCCCTTCAGGTCTGCAAAATTCAAGCACCTAGGCTACGGTAACTGCCTAACGTTATGCTGGTCACGCTTGTGACAACTTTGTTTTATAAAAAAGAGAATGTGAAATTTTCGGAAGCAAAAAAATAAAAATAAAACCCTGCTATTTATATGATTTATTATGAACTTTTATATAGATTTAATATATAAATTATATTAATAAGTCATGTTCTTATGAACACTATACTAGGCTCTGATGTGTTTCTTTTAAATTACTCAGCTGCACATAAAAGCGATGCGCGGTTTAACGGCGATTCAATGAATAAATACTACTGTCTTTGATAACATGGAATGTTATTTTGGTAAGAACGCTGTAAGAAAGCTGAGAGCTAGTCAATGTAATGTAAACATTGTAGAATGATATTCGAATAAGTCATCTCATAGATCCCGAGGGATCCCAACAGCAGTACTCGTCTTCATAGAAGTATTTTATACTCCCAGCAGCGCGAACTGATATCACCATGACATACAACCACTACAAAGATTATCAAGGATCGCACTCAAGTGAGAAGAGCACGCCATGTGGCGCGGGCTTTACGTCGAATTAGAATTTCTCGGTGCGGTCGAAAACCAATTATTGTTAGGAACAGGGGCGCCACCTTTCATGCCACCGTCTACTTCCGCTGGTTTAATAATTCCTAACTTCTGGAATAATTACCGGTTGGACGTTGAAATACGTGTGCACCGGTCCAGTTCAATTGGACAAGTTATGTGGCAGCACATTTGGTAAAGTGTGCAATGTGTTCAGGGATCACCTCCCACCTTGAAAATATCTTAAATGAAAGCCTAAATGATGGGGTAACTAAAAAAATATATATTTATACGACTAAACTAAAAAAAATATTTTTGCAAGTGAAATCAATTTTTATGCTATATCTGTACCACGTTCCGTCAACTTCCGACAAAACTGTAGAAGTTATGGTACTGTGACCGACTGGGACGGACGGACGGACGGACTGGATGATCTTATAAGGGTTTCTTGTAGGGACTACGGACCCCAAAAATAACTTGCAGTAAAGAACTAGAATAAAAACCAAAAACATATATCGTTTTGGGTATCAGGACTACTCTACTTTTACATAAGTATAAAAGTTGGTAAACAAACGCACGACCCGTCTGCTTATGAGCAGTTACCATAGCATATAGATGCTTGGCTTGGCATACCAAAGGCATCGCTAGCACTTTGCCGATCTAAAATGAAATGGTGACAGACGGGGGTGGGAAAATGAAAAGGGTGCTGTTCGCTAACTCATTGTATGTATCTTCTGTGAGAGGCTGGTACTACACCTTTCGAGCCAGCTCGTCTTTGAGCTGTATTCAATTGTCTACACCTTGACTCTACTTACATCATATAAATAATAAATAAATAAATATCGCCAGACACCAGACACCAACTGTACGGTTTTAGACTAAGCAAAGCTTGTACTATGGGTACCGAGCAATGGACTGGGGGTGATCTCAGTGACATCCAGAACTGGGCAAATTACGAAAAGGCCATTTCCAAAATTTGCCCCGGCGGGAATCGAACCCGCAACCGCCATGCGCAGTGAGCCGAGCGGCCTACCCTCGAACCACTGCGCCAAGCGGTCGTCATATGGTTATAAGTATCTACGTACCAATTTATAAGTTTGTTAATTTCATATTCACATCGATACAAACACAAAAGCAACTGCCCGGCAGTCAATATCGTAGGTACTTATAATGATATTTATTTATTGCAAAGAAAGTCGATAATCCATTAAACGCCTTCAAAACCTTTTTGTTGGTCACAACAAATGGGATACAACATCCGAATGTTCCGACAACCGAAAATCCATTTCACGATATCTGACAAGGGATAATTTGATCTGACGATCGAGGATTGGTGAAAATAAACAACACTAAATAATATTTGTGATAAAAGCAATTGAAAACCGGGTCTAGAACTCAATTTCCAATGCTACTTATTTTTTGTTAGATAATCTTATTACCTACAAGTAAATGTTTTACAAAACATTTTTGTTCTAAAAATCCTCTGGAAAGTGGTGTACAGATGGTACAGACCATTTTCTTGTTAATTAGAAGAATTCATCACGAAGCCAATCAGAAACAAGGGATTAGGACAATTAATTTAAATCTACAATTAATTTATTAATGGAGCCATTTGAAAGAGCCCTATCTTTTTATAACCGCAATAAGTCTCATGAAATGGTAGGTATATTCTAAAAACACCGACCGTTGATTTAGACGGCTATATTTTTGCGTCACGGCGCTGCTTCAGGATCATGATCCCGGAACATTAGCGGATCTTATCTGCGTCCCGGCGGCGTGGCGGTAGGCGTTTTATCAGCGCGCGCCACTTGAATTTTGGAAAATAAATAGGCACCCTTGTACCCAAGAAGCACAAGAGTAACGGATGTAACCACATATTTACCTAAAACTCGGAGAAGTCTCGACATGGCAACCAGACGCGTTGTATTGGTAACTCAGTAATTTAGCTAACAGTAGCCAGCATAATAAATATGTAAAAAATACACAAAATCATTGATCAGCGCTGATAAACTCACAGTCTTGTTTTCTTAAGTATAATAGGAATTAATTGAGGGGGGTATAGAAGGTTTCAATCCATAATATGAGAGTGCAGCCAATTTGATGGCTCTATTATTTCCTTTGCTAAACTTATTTCAAGATGGGCATGGCCCTGTCTAGAAATACACTATATTTTCATATATTTTTCTGATGCTACGCCACCTAGCATGGCCTAAGTAGACAGTGAGCTATATACTCTCCGTTGGATATGGAGAGCTAGGATGAAGAGCTTTTATGTAGCTAACTTGGCCAATTTTAGCATTTTAAAATAAGACAAAATTGTTAACTTGTTTCTAGGATAAAATGCTATGTATGATCTGGAATTTCAAACTAAGTAATAGACCATGCCATGGAGTTAGATTGCGGAGAATCTTGATATTTTATTTCAGTAGATACGTTTCAATTCAAATTCGTATTATACTAACATGCTAGGTGTTCTTTTTTAATAATCCTTTTTAGAATACGAAAATAGTTTTACCTGTAAACAACCCAATCCTGTTTAAATAGCATTAGATCACGTCCCAAAACATTTCAGAGTCCAATAACGTCCGCCGTAGGCGTCGATTGATCCTATTACGGGCACCAAAACGAATGGATAAGGCCCCTGAATGATTTGTTAAATGTTCTAAAGGTTAGACAACATTATTTTTCACCGTCGCCAGACCATTTGGGTCAGTGCGATAGAAACGTGAGTTGAAATTGATATTATTTTTATGTCTTAAGGGACTGACTGAGTTCATATGCGAGTGTGTGCAATTATATAGATAGGTTTATTCAAATTGAAAAGTTTACTTCTTTTAGATAAGTACAGGTTTTTGATAATTACCTTACTTATGTGTGACTTAAAGTTAAATATATCCAAGAAATTAGTTTTGCATTAACATGTATTCGCCAAAAAATGCCAAAAAATTCCGGAAATCAAGTCAAATTTAGTGTAACTTGGATGGCGTCGGAAGAGTACCTATAATAAATGCATATGCAATATTTATTTTACTAATTATTTATTCATTAAGAATGTTCTACAAACTAGCCACTAATCGTCATTAAAAAAACACACATCCATCTACTAGAAGGCGTCCACTACTGGCTGAAAAACACCATCAAAACGTCCAAAATACCCCATGAAATTCGTCGCTCACACCCATTGCATTCATCCAATGTGTTATTTTAGTCTACCGTCTTGTAGCGAACACCGTATCTCCACTCGTATATTTAATTGTGTTCATACCCCCCCCCCCAAAGTGTCTTTTAATTTAATGCAAAATTGAACCTTAAGACATGTACCCTGTACCTGCACACTATAAATAAGCTCCTCCACTCTTCCATTAACTCTCCAACACTCACGTTATCAACTTTTTTACGAGCGGACAACTTCCAAAGGCGACGCTTATTAAGGTCAAGCTAGCCCAAAGGGCATGCATAAAGCAGGGCTTACAAAAACTTTTCCATTTAACTTGGCCCATGATGTCCTGATTACAGTAAGCCGTGTTGACTGTCCCGGATCCACTCGGGAACAGTTTTGGAAGGATAATTAGGTATGGGTAATGTTGCTCACGTCATAATATTCATCTTGGAAAATATTTTGGTAAAATGTTGAAAGCTGAAGTGCCTTTCTTTGCTGGTATTTAAGGAACCTTTAGACTTGAATTTTGAAGAACTTCATTTTGTATTGAAATGGAAAGAGTTCAGGATATATTTTTTTCCACAATTCACAACTTTGAAGCAGCTAATGTTAAATGTTTTCAGAATATTCAATAGTAAGAGGGCACTAGGTAGGTATTAAGAGACCGAAGAGGTCTCTCGATATTATTAAGAATAACAGACAAATATATTTTATGTTAGGTATATGTCATGGATATGACATCACAACCCGTGAGAAGAAGGACACAGGTATTAAAAGTTTAATATAAAACGTAACAAACTTAAATTAAGGAAAGGAAAAGGTGGAATTAAGCTCAGTCTTTCAAAGTATTGTACCCAGGGCGACTACAATAATAATCTAAATTTAATATTTATTACCTTCCATCTTAAATTCGTAATTTCATTTGTAAAGCCAAGAGCAAAAGTTTTAATAGAAGATCTATGGCAGCGGTCATGCTGCTTTCAGTATTTATTTGCGTATAGAATATGATAGTTAGTGCTTAACCTTGTTTGCAATAACTTTATTTCTAGCAGTAGGCAGCCATTGGTGCCTAATGTCAATAAATAAATAAAAATAAATAAATATCGCCAGACGAACTGTATGGTCCCAAATAAAAATTAAGGAAAAGTACCTAATGAAATCCAAAATTAAAAAATGGAGGTATCATACTATTTTAGAGATTACTGAAACGTTTTAAGCGGGGTAATAACAGCATGTCACCATTTAGTCCACATAACTGTAAATTCGACATTCGTTCGCGGCCATTGCGCGCTAAATGATCTTTGTACGATTGACGCACAGAATGATTTGATGCATCTGCCCCGTGCGGCGATAAAACGCAAATTAATGTGTTCGCCCCGTGCGGCGGTGAAACGCAAATTGGTGCAATTCAGTGGACAGAGCCTAGCTTTCTGTTACATTAAATAACGCTATAATTGCATTATGCCGTGAATTTGTTGTTATTTCATTGTGATATAAAATGATTACGTATAGGTCGAAAGAACGCCTTGTGATCTGTGTTAAATGAACATCACCTTTTTTATAAAACAAAGTCGGCAAACCAGCGGACGACCTGCCTGATGTTAAGCAGTTACCATAGCCTTTAGATTCATGCAATACCAAAGGCTTTGCTCGCACGTTACCAACCTTAAGTGGAACAGGACGGGGAAGGAGGGGAGGTTGGGCTTCTGGATCTCTCAATCGTCGTATGAAACGCAGCTGTAATAGCTGCTTTTCGCCGAACTTTTGTGAGAGGGTGGTGCTGCCCCGGACGAGCCAGCCAGTATATAGATGTTCTAAATATGTTGATCTGCTTTGAATGTTTTTGATTATAGACAAGTGATTTTTAGAATCATTGTAATGGAATTTATGTTTGAAACGGTTCGGGACTATCAGATAAAATGTTATAAGAAGGTACCTAACCAGAAGAAATTCACTGTGGATTAAATTCATATGAAAAGCTCATGAAAAATCATACTGTTGAAAACACGAAGGTGAAATAATTAATAATGTTATGTGTGTGAGTAGATAGTTATAAGTAGTTTACCAGCTTAACACGTTGAGTGCGGTACCATTTTCAGAGGACCTACAACCAGTGCGTTAGAGACTTATTAGAACTCGTAACCGAGCTTCACTGTAGTGCGTAAGATACCTAAACCATCTCCTAAAATAAGGTATTTAAAAAAACTCATATCTCTTTAAAAAAATAAGATACAATCTATGTTGTTTCTGTAAATAATAGAGAATTAACTGTTCTATCTCAAGTTTGCAACGCATGGGGATATGACAAGTGGGTAATGAAAGATAACGAAAAAAAAATAGGTATCGATTGAATCGCGCATCGCAACTAAAGATAGTTTAGTAGATAGTTTAGTTTAGTTACTGAGCGCGAGCGAACGTCGCCCGCGCCGCCCGCGCTCCACTCCTTGCGTCTACGAGGCCCTTGTTTTAGGAGGTACGAAAGATCTCCTCACGCAACAGATGTATATTATTACGACTCAGTGCGTTAGGGACCTCATCCATTTCCTATTGTTTTTATCGCATTATTGAATCAAATTCGCAACGGGAAGTAGAATATTTGACTCTGTCAAACACATAGAAATAATGAAGTTACGACCTCCCGCACAGAGGTGGAGAACACGATTTTTGGCGTCGCACCAGCTGAAAGTCACACTAGAGGTATTTTAGATACCCTAACGCACTCAACGTGTTAAAATGCAGCGTAGGAAATGTCGGCATGCAACAAAGTGTATTATCATGTAAACAAGTATAAGATCACAATTCACGTCACGACTCGCCTGTACTACGGGGAAAACTATTTTGTATCCGTCTGTACTGACAAAGAGAAGTCGCATGGTGTTCGATTATTTATGGATCAAAATATTGTATGAAAATATTATCAATATCATTTCAAACTCAAAATTGTTTTTATTCATGTAAGCCAATAAAGCATTTATGAATAGTCAGAGTCTACCACCGGTTCGTAATGCTGCTTCCACTGAGAAGATCCGGCAAGAAACTCAATGGTTATTCTTTTCAATTCATAAAAGATGGTGTATTTTCTCAGGAACAGCAACAGAATGTGAGCAGGCAACTAAATATTAATCAATTCACACTCAGATTTAGGTATTGAAATTAGAAAGCTAGTTTAGTGATGTGCGTTTTGATTTTGCATGGATGATTTTATTTAGTAAAAGGAGTTTCTAATTATATCCTAGCAGGTAAAGTGCACGTTGGTACAATGATAACAATAGTAAATAGTTGATAGGTATCTTTTTGCGTTCGCTATTTTTGTACTTACAACCTACGTATAAGAAAAACCAAAGCGCTAGAAATATACCAAAAAAGAACCCAAAACAAATCTGAAATATTTTTCCTTTTGTGACACCCACAAACACCTGTTAGCATATTTTATATTCACAAAAACCTTTATAATTGAATAGCTTACAGTAAGAGAGTTACACAGATAAGTTTCTCGCGTTAAAACTCCAAAATTTTGCCAAACCTCGTCAAAACTTGGCCGAAGTAGTCCAAGTTTCGTCAATTTGTTTAACTCGAGACCCGTGGAAACCGGTTTTGTTTTGCAGCTTTCTTTGTCGAAATAATATTTTTGAACGTAATCAAATTTGTGGACAAACGAATTCGGAGGATGCGCGTGAAAATAAATCTTGAGACTTGTTTAAATGCCTTATTCACTCACGACTAACTAAGGATTATGGCTTATGGACTTCTTCATTATATCGAGATCGTATGACGTCATATCCTTAAAGCTTTACCGGCCTACTTATAAACGTTGTATAATGGGTGAATAGTTATCCACCATACCTACTCTCTGTCTGTCATCAGTAATTTGACATTTGAAAGAAGAAGATAAAGCATAGTGTATCTACACAGCCGCTGTGCCAAAAGTCCTACTAATATTATAAATGTGAAAGTTTGTGAGTGTGGATGTATGTATGTATGTTTGTTACTCCTTCACGAAAAAACTACTGAACGGATTTGAATGAAATTTGAAACACAGATAGTTTATAACCGGGATTAACATAAAGGATACTTTTTATCCCGATAATCCCGAATTTTTTGTTACGTTAAATACTACGCGGACGATGTCCGTGGGCACAGCTAGTACTCAATAATTGTCAGTTTCACCAAACACTCCTAGATTTAGTTTGTGCAGAACCTGCTTTCAGGGAAGATCCTACAGCTCCAAGAACATGGGTAGCCTATCACGTTAAACCACAATTTCATTGCGCTAAACTATTCTCATTCACGTACAGATAAACGGGTAAAATAAAAAGAAATGTTTTATAGCCTGGCTGTAAATTTTTAGTATGATCCGAAACACATTTTACTGTGCGATTTTCTTGCGGGATACATACCTTATTTAACCGAAGGTCTTACGAGTAACGTTTTGTTCATTTCGAATACGTACGCTTATAGAATAGAAAGATTTAGGCTGGAATTTGTTGCCAGAGTTAAGAAAAAGGTAATTTTTAATACAAATAGGTTAAGTTTTTAGAAAGTTGCGATGCTGCATTCAAAGACTTGTCGATAAATCGTCATAGCCTATTCAATGCAAGGTGAATTTTCCATATAGCGAATATAATACATCCAGGTTATATTTAGTATTGATCTATTCTACCTAGTTGTGTGTAAATACAGTATTAAATGGTTGCTAAGACATTAAGTTAGATACAAAACTTACCAAGTGCTCAATAAACAAAAAAAAATTATTAGCTCAATATACCTAAACAATACATTTTCTTAATTGGTAGTTTCCGGTATTTTTGTCATAAATTAGGCTGGCAACACTCTACACATTACATTTGTCACGTCTGTGTTATCTTCTGTCTGTCTGTCACGTGGTTGATAGGGTAATGGCGAGTGCGGTGCGGAATTTTAAACAACAGCCCTCTCTTATTATACGTGGAAATGAAAAAGAAACGCAATGTGTTTCAATTTTCATAAAGACAAGTGTATGCCTACCAAATGTGGTTTGTACGATGAATTATTTATTAGGCAATTTGTATTTGTAATTTCATTGGATGGAAAAATAATGTAAGTAGATACATTAAACAACGTAAGGATAAATATGGAAGGATCCATTGCATGGTAAATAATACCCAATGTTATAGATCAATTTGAACCAACAGGTGATGAAAGTAAACGACTGACGGTATTGTTATCAACTGTCAAGTCTTTTTCTGCAGAAGAGCGAAAAGTTCAATGACCTCTAACTTTTTTCCATGCATGGCGCTCCACGTCTGTCTCCACCAGCTACGTCGCTCACCAGACTCTGTACCATAAAACGCGGTTAAAAGTGTAAACGATATACAAGTGTAAAGAGAGCGATAGGTATCGTGTTTTATATCGCAAACATAATACCTACTAAGTGTCATTGACCTATTTTCCGCCTGTTTAAAAATAAAATACAGCTTTTACCTGCAACTGCACCTTAAAAGTAGCTTGTAACGTTAGATCCTTTAAATATTGTCATACTAGAACATGAACCGTATTATTGGAGATAATAGAGTAATACATAGTGCAAATAGATTAAGGACTATAAAATGTTCTTATTTAATTGCGTGTTGCAAGGACTCAAAGTAATGAATGTCTGTGGTAACAAAGTATCCATTTAAACGTGACTCGTGGTTTTAATTTCACTTGAAACGTGTTTCGTTTGGTCCCAAATTTGTAGCGCCCACAACAAAAAAGGCAGTTGACTCAATTGAATAAATAAATATAACCAGACTGACACAAAAACTGTATGGTCCCAAACTAAGCAATTATTGTACTATATGTACCTTACAATGGACTGGGGGTGATCCCAGTGACAGCCAGACCCTGGGAAAATTATGAAAGACCATTTCCGAAATTTGCCCCGACGGGAATCGAACCCGCAACCACCATGTGCAGTGAGCCGAGTGACCTACGCTAGAACCACTGCGCCAAGCGATCCGCAATTGTTTTATTCCTAGCCCCCTGCGCTAACTATTATGTGCTCCACCTACTTATAGCAAATTTGAGTAGGAACTAAATCCCTTTGAAACAACTTTCATCTTTAATGGCGCTGTATTGAAATCCAAACGCACGGATTGTCCAAAAAATAATCAGGAAATTAAAACAAATCTTAATTCATTTGAATTGTTTGCCTAGTAATTAACTGCTAGTGTAGTAATATTTAATTCATTCCATTGTAGTTCAGATAATTGGTGCAAAAAGACTTCAAGTCTGTTACCGAGCTGTGGTAATTAGAGAAAAAATCGCGGCTCTGTGCCAATTAGTACTAGTAATGACTTCGTTTTCTCTTTTGTTTCTTCCTAATTATTTTAGCATAGTGCGAAAATTTGCAGGATATGAATTTTTTATCATACATTATATTATTTTCTAACAAAGAATGTCCAGACTCCAGCGATAGGTCGATGTTTATATAGCAAAAAGATGCTTACAGACTTGTAGCTTTCTCTCAAATCAAAGACGTACCGCCTCTACAAAGGGATCGGTAAAGGCGCACAGTGAAGCTTCAACATTTCGCCAATAGTATTTTGTTCCTAATGTAATTGCATATCAAACGAAAACTTACACCAGTTCCTTAGAACTTCATGCAAAGTAGCAAGCAATAGTCCTAACGATAACTGGCCTCCGGGGGGAAATAAAAACCCTAACAAAAGCTGCTTAGATACAAAAATACCTTGAATATGCAACAGTAAACCGGGTAAAATATGAAAAGTTTTATAAAGAGACAGTAGCCACTTTAATGGCTTAAATAAACTGTCACAACAGAGCAATTGTGCGGCTGAATGGGTCCCGGCAGGTGCATTGTGCGATAATGCTCATGACTACGGACTTCTTTCTTATAAGCTTGAAAAGCTGAATTTAAAGTACTAGCGGTCGCCTGTGGTAGAAATTCGACCATAATTCATTTGAATTTTAATTTTAAACGTCATTAAGGTTCTATTGTCAAATACTATTTGATGCACTATGGAAGTCCCGCCCTTCGAAACAAAGATAAAAAAATGTCACCGTTTGTCAGTCAGTCAGTCTTTTCTCTCAGTTACCAAGTAGAAGTTACAAATGTGTGTCTCAAATGAATTGTAGTGTGTGTAATGTTTTATTTATTGACTGGTGAAGGCGCCTGTCTAGCCCGCGAAATTCAAAATTTTCGAGTGTTTTTATAGTTTATCCAAAATCTGAAAACATTTAAGACAACATTTTGTGATTTGCGACAAACCAAGTATGCAGTGCGTTTATTAATACATTTATTTGACTCTAAATATTATCACGGTGGATATGATAATAGTTAATCACTAAATATACAAAAATTGCCAGATTATCTGGATAGCTGTCGTTCTTGAAATGTTTTAGAGTAAGTTGGATTTATTAATAAATGCACTGCACACGGTCTTTGTCGCGAATTACAAAATGTGCCTTTTATTATTGTCAGATTTAGAAAAAATTCTAAAAAACCTCAAAAAATTTGAACTTCGCGTGCTAGATGGGTGCTTTAGCCTTAATGTATATTTTATGCAAAAATATTTGTATTCTGCACTCCTTCTCTATATAAACTATAAGTGTGCCAAATTTCATACTCCTCCGTCCGCGCAATTTTCGTAAAAATTGGTACAAAGTTTTAGCTTCACGTATTAATATTAAAAGTCTGAGCTACATAAGTACTAGAGATGCGATGATTTAATTTAGTGTCGGACCTGAACCATATTTCGTTCAGTAAACTTCATTCTTTGTAGAGATGTTATATCTCGTATAAAACTTTAGGTAACAAACTAAAACTTGAACACCAATATATTTGGAAGTAAATAATAATGCTGAATATGTTGACACGCAAACTAAGTTTATCTTTTATTGTAATTTAACTGCAGGTTTTATATTACGACAGTTAAGTGGTATGCTTTGTTCCAGTGAAGACTGCAGTGAACGTCAGCTTTAACAAGACACCATTCATCCCAACTATTATGCACAAAATTCAAGCGTTCATACATTCAAAGGCGTCATATACTCGTATTTCAGTGGAACGCTCTATCTTGACTCCGTGAAGCGAGAACATGGCGCTGAGAACTGCTCGTAAACGAGGTTACACAAGAATGTGTGTTTTTTATACCCCATCTACCCAAATTTATGTAATAAATATGTATGTAATGAATGTATGTAAATGTATTACCCAAAAGTGTAAGGAGAGGAACACTGCAGGACACCCACATTTCACCGAGCACATTCCCCTCAACGCGATGACGATTTGAGGATCCAGAAGAATGCGAGGGCAATTCGAAGATGTAGGATAATGCAAGGGTAATTCGAGGATGAAAGAGAATGCCAGGGCGAATCGAGGATGTAGGATAATGCGAGGGCAATTCGAGGATTTAGGATAATGTGAGGGTAATTCGAGGATGCAGGAGAATGCGAGGGCGATTCGAGGATGAAAAAGAATGTGAGGGCGATTCGAGGATGTAGTTGTAAGTCAGCGTCAGTATGAAAGTCACGGTTTTTTTATTTATTTCATAGTAATGCGAAATGAGCTTTGGCACCTATAGGTAATATACTTTTTTTTCACTGCAACAAAGCACACACATTAGTGCACAAATGTGAACAATGGTGTCCCACGCTATTATCTGGAATATAATTTCTGTGCCCGGCGCCGATTGCGGTTTGGCGGTTCCCTGTAATTAAGGTTTGCAATTTTCAGTATTATTCTGAAAATCATGATTCGAATAACATACACAGGGTATTTTGAAAAAAAATACAACTTATGTAAGGTGTTTTTATCTTTTGATAATTTATTATTTTGAAAGCAGTGGTAGCCGATTGGTTAACCACGCATCTAGCGTGCTTAATCAGGAGTGGGACATGAGAAGGGCTAATTATTATATAATTTATTATTTGATAACTATCCAAGTTGAGTAGGTATTTGCAAATTTTGTAACAAATCTTTCGGTATACTCAATTTAATCGTTTCAACTCTGAGAGCAACTTTTAGTGCGCACGTGAGATGTCTTCCATTATATAATTAAGTCTCAGGAGCGCACTCAAATCCACTCCCAGAGTTGACATCGGCTCCTTAGTTACTAAAACCGATGAAAAGATTCCCACAATTCCTTGAGACTAGATTGATGTGGGATCTTTAACAAAAACGTCGTTTAATCTAGACCCTACTCCTGAATAATGTAACCGCTAATTGAACCTACGGACACCGATGTCTGTATAGAGGCCAATGTAATTAATCTCAGTTTGGCCGGTAATCCATCTTTTAGCGAGGTCCGATAGTCAGAGGCGGAACTATTGATCTAATCCGACCCTATTTATACCGGCGTCAGGTGATGGTTCGTCTTCGAATTATAACGTGATCTGTGGAACAAATTAACTTTAATTTGGGGAATCGTGGCGGACGTGACGTCACTGGTAAGGTGTGGCCTAGATTTGGAGAGAGAGGAAATTACGCTGTGACGTAATAAAATCAACACTTATCTCTTTTCCACTGTGATGAACTGAAGTTGGCTTTACTTACAGTCTAGATACCGTATGAGTTGACTGAATTTAAAGTAATATTATAAAGGAACTGGCGATATTTTTATCTATTTTCTATATCACTTTCTATTATTATTTATCTTAGTTAGTTTTATTAGTTGTCATGTTAATTAATCATCCCTTGCGCAAGTTTGAGACCTCAGCCATCTTATAATGTTAGTCTAAATGTAAATTTGTGAGTAGATTCGAAAACCAAATCTGAAGGCCATTCATTATATTTGTTTCCGACTGCAGTAGCGATGTACGGGAGCTTATCAATTGATTGATTACGGGGATTGTCTAACTAAAAAGAAGCAGAAAAAATCCTACCTTAGGGTAAATAGATTGGCTTTAAAAAAATATGATGGATTATACTGAAAAAGAAAGGACAAAAAATATTTTTATAGATCCTAGTATTAATATTAGTACTTTTTGGAAATGTTAAATGAAATAGAAAAGATCATGGATGTCAAAAAAGCACTTATGAATAAGCAGTTTAAATCTTCTAACAAATATTGGGGGGCCGGTTTTAAAAAATCGATCTCAAGTTAACTTCTTAAAAGTGCCATTTGCATCTGAACTTGGAAATGTAATTCAGATGTAAATAATTCCAATACAAAATGACATCTCAGTATACTCAAATTTGCTGTCAGAAATGAGAGCAATTATTTAATGAATACCAGTCTGAGCTTACTTTATTTCAAATTTAACATTCTTATTAAAAGGGAATACAAGGCCACGAAATCTAGGAAATCCAGCGCCAGCTATGAAACGTTGGAATACATTTAATAAATACGGGTCTCGTTTACAAGGCAAACAACTCATCAGTCAGTACAAACAACGAGCTTCTCGGCGGGCCTTTTTTGTACCTCATTGTGGAACACTCAGTTTTTAGATTCGAGCCTCAAATAAAATATCAAACATACTTGAATATTATGGTGTGATTTTCGAATATTTCAAAATAAAAGTTGAAAGCTTCAAAATTATTGCCGCAAAAAAAAACCGAAGATACAATAAAACCACATTTCTTAAGAGAAGCAAAAGTTGCATCGTCCTGTGCAAACAAGTGTGAAATGGGGTCATGTCACACCATCAGGTTGGATATTGAATTAACCAGACACTAGCAAGAAAGATATTTGTGTAATAGACATGAAAGGACTGAGAGATTAAACAAGTGTACTAACCGCCTGATGCAAAGTAATTACCGTAACCTATAGATGAGTATGGAGTAGGATAAAGGGAGGTGAACGGAAGGGGGCTCAAGCTACCAGCTTTCTCGCCCGTCGTACGAATTGCAGCTAAGGTTGCGGAGTGCGATACTATCCCGTTCGAGCCTGCCCGTATTTCGTAGACTAGTCCTGCCACACACTCTCACCACTGTTCCTCCTGTATCCAGTGTTGACAATGATGCCCAAATTATGACGTCGAGGTTTGAACCTCGACAAGTCCCAGGTAAAAGCTAAATTATCTAGAAACTCGCTCGAATTTAATCTAAAGAAAGAATAGGAGGAGTTGCAAGAAAATTATCCATTTCCTTCCGTTGCAAAGCGGGAGACGAAAAATCTAGGTACATGGTCTGATTGCCATAGAAGCAAGACTGTTACAGCTCATTGAAGACCAGGGACCAATCGGGTCACCTTCAAAACTCTGTCAAAACTTTTCCTGCATCTATCAATAGTGACGTATTCAGACGTAGAAGCGATGCGTCAGTTTTGACGTATTGCGAGTCAAGTGCCAGTTAATCGAGATGCCTCGGATTGTGTTTTTAGGCTAATTGGACCTAAACTCGTCCGTATATGAACTATAGTCAATTGGCTGTAAATTTGTATTGTTACCGTCACAGATATAGATTTACATAGATAACGCAATTATCACGATTTTTATTGAAACCAAGCGTGCCGAATTTTTAACACCTACTGTGACGTCATTAGTGACGGGAAATCCAAACCGCTTCAAAGACACCGATGCCGCCGATGCCCCTCCGCCCGCTACGATTCTCTCGAGGCTACGATTCTCTCGAGTGATTATCACGCTCATACTCATATTTTTATATCTGTAGTCGCGCGGACTGTAAGTTATAGGCTGTACATCTATATCTGTGGTTACCGTACTGTAATCAATGTCGACCAAAACATCTAGTTTAGCAAAAACATCACAATATTTTTTACTCGCAACGAGTAAAGAAAACACGTCATTTACCAAACAATGTACGCGGAGCGTATGTCTGCTACATACATCAACGTCTTACCCATCTCTGCGCTCCATTACACTACTAATCGTATAAGATTCCACGCTGATGCTTCTAATTAATAGCTCCGTACATCGGGGACCGTCAAGATTGTCTGAAATGGTACCGAGAATTAAATTCAGCTGGTATGCTCAGAGAACGTTAATTAAGCGGCTGTATTAAGTTTTATAGTGCATACTTTAATATAGTTTGGCAGAATTAATTCGCTTTACTGTATTTAAATGTCCATAAGGAATATATTAGCAAATTAAATAGGTTTTTTTTATAGATAACATTTTCCGAAGTACGCTGATATCCTAATCCCATCCCAATCCAAATGTAATTTTGCACTATGGTTTTAGGGCATGAACCTTAACGTCCTTGTATTAGAGTACTTACCTAATTTTTGTTATAGAAACTTCGTATTTCTGGAGGTAAATCAAAAGAGAGACACAGGCGGTTCTAAATTTTTCTTCACTTAATTGAATTGCCTAGATTTATATATATTGTCAGCGCCATCTATGCTGTTTGCAATGAAACGTGTAGACTACAGACAAACATGAGCTGATTTGCCGCCCGCCCTTGCATAGTTTCGTAGGCGGGCTGATACAAATGGTGATTTTGTTAACATTCAGTTCACATTAATTACAAAAGATGTCTCAAAATATCAGTATATTTTACACTAGGGACCCGCTCCGGCTTCGCACGGGTGCAATAAATTATCAGTGTTTATCTCCTATATTATGCATTAATTATACACATAAACCTTTCCCTCGAATCACTCTATCTATTAAAAAACCACATTAAATCCGTTGCATAGTTCTAAAGATCTAAGCAAAAATAGGGACAGACGAAAGAATTTGTAATAATAAGACATTATTTCAAATTCTTTGGGACAGACAGACAGCGGGAAGCGATTTTGTTTTATACAATGTAGTGATAAGCATATTATTTATTAATCCAAATTTTACTTACAGCCGCATAATATTAAAAACGCCGTGTTATTTTTTAAAAATAAATGTTACAATTATTAAATATATGCAATTCAAATTGGCACAGTAAATTGTGGAAACTTGTGGAATGATCTCCCTCTTGAACTATTTGTATTACACATGGGGTTCTTTAAAAAGCAAGTCTACAGGTCCCTAAAACACATCGCGTCTGTTCCCCATAACTTGCAAATGTCCTGGGCGACAGTTACCACTTACCATCAGATGAACCGGCTTCAAGTGTACCTACATAATACAATAAAAAATATATTTTAATATACTACTTAATTAGGTACTTATGGATCTTATTTTACATTATATCATACATAATAAAAACTGTTATTTTTTATTTAACCTAGGTATATTATCCCACTGCTGAGCTAAAGCTGCCCAAAACTCTCCATAAGTCCCTGTTATGGGCCACTTCTAGATAGGGTTAGGATATTCTATCATTTTCTTACTACGTAATGATAACAAATGCAATTATAATGTTTACAAACGGATGATATTAAATTCGTATTAACAAACCGTATTAGAATTAGTTTTCAATGTCATCATTTATATAATGTGCATGGGGTTGTTCCTAATTTTACCAATTGTACTGCCATCCACTGGCCCCTTTCATTCATGAATTTCACCTTCAGTCATTGAAAAGCGACCTTCCGTCGGGACAACATCATATTGATATCAACCCCGCGCATGCGCCCTGGACTCACGCATGCGTATTATCAAACACCGCTGTTGTGTATACTGTACTTTCTAGCACCAAAATCTGTCAAGCTTTAATAATAAGTCTGTATTACATTTTAAAATGGTGTTTTAAAAGATCTAGACAGGTTTAATATTTAGCAACAGTGTTCCAGTCGTTCTTACGTCGTTAGTAAATCACAACTTCCCAGTTTTTTTTTAGTAAACGATGTAATGCTACGCGTTAGTATTGAGTGTAGTGGTTTAGATAAGTTATCGTTAACGGTGGAGTTCTAATTTGAAGAATTAGTTTCGTTGCAGTGTAGAAGGTGATATATCAACAGGTAAGTGTTGTTTGCTTATTGTTATCTGATGCCAAACGTATAGATGTAAGATAGTTCGATGGTTCGATGTGGGCGTTACTCCAGACGAACTGCGTGGGCGGAACATCTGGCTCGTTGTAGACAGAGCTACGGTAAATAAATTCAAGTCACGGGACATTCAAAAGCCCTACGTGATTGGACTGATTGGTAAATGCAAATAACTTGGTTTTCAAAATAAACTTTTCTCCGTGATATTGTTATACGACCGTGAAACCATGGGCGAAATTTTATGAAAATACTTTCAATATACAAATGTTTTAAACAACAGAAATGTTTTACATAGATACTAATGATACAGGTATTACAATTACAACATCATCTCTACCAAAGATCTCTCATGTTTTTATTAGGAAAAGTGAACAAAAAAAATTCTTATTAAGTACCTGTTTCACCATCCTCAGACAAATTTTATTCTCCGTCCCTTCTGTATCCATTAGCAGAAGAGAAAATAAATCAACGCACTTTTTTCTCCACATAAAATTTGGGGTTTTGACAGTTTTTTTCAGAATATCATGCGTATTCTTGATCTTTATATCATATTTTATTATATTATATTCTTTCGTAGATCTTTATCTGAATTAAAACAGGAACTTAGTGTGAAATTTGTGAAGGTTGCATTCAATTAAAAAATTCCCCGTTGCCGTTAATGGCCTCGTGTCCTCGCAAAATCAATATTGACTATTGGGTCTGTTGCAAACGCACACGGGTCGATGCTTGTATCTGTCCTATGTGTATACGAGTACCAGAGCCTGTAAACAATATCAAGTGCTTGTGTACTCAGTAAATTATAAATGTAAATCTATATCTGTGGTTCGGACGTTGCCAACTTGAAGGGGATCGGAAATTGGTATAGAGATTGCGATCATTTGTTGCGAGCAAACAGCGTTCAGTTTCACATTTGACGACCGCTTGGCGTGCAGTGGTTCGAGCGTAGGCCGCTCGGCTCACTGCATCGGGTGGTTGCGGGTTCGATTCCAGTCAGGGTATACTTCGGAAATCGCCTTTTTGTAATTTTCCCTGGTCTAGGTGTCACTGGGATCGCCCCCAGTACATTGTACGGTACCCATGGTACAAGCGTTGCTTAGTTTGGGACCGTACAGTTGGTGTGTTCGTCTGGCGATATGTACATAGTGCTCGTGGCAAGGATGGAAATAGTTTTATTCTAATAGGAAAAACTATAAATAGGTATCTCTTTTCACTCTCTCTAGAAAACTGAGTGCCAAGCAATCTCGAAATCAAATTTGTGCATGCTTCATCCAATGGATAACGTTATTATCTAATATCTTTCCTGAATTAAACGTTAGGGTCGGTAAGTTCGTTTGATGACTGCTATGCAAATATTAATTTCTATTTAGAAGGATTTGCATTGAAAATTAAATTACTATGTAATTTTGAACTGGTGTGACTTAAGAATGACATTGCCGAGATCGCTCTCAGAACGATTTATTAATACGGGCTTATAACCTTAGTGAGATTATTTTCATCGCTTGTATTGTTTCAAAAGCGGTGTTTCTATCATTATTTATTTTCTTCCACTTTGTTAATCCTAATAATTTATTATTTCAAATATTTAAGCATACAAAGTTTTTCAAAAATCTGATTGATAACTATGGGGCTTAGAATTAAATTTTATGAGATTGAAATCGGAAACCCCGTTTTATTTATTTTTCCAGAAATTTTAAAGTTTGTTATAATAAGTTGCAATCCTTTGAAGTACCAGTCACCATATAGATATTATACCTATAGTAGAAGGTACTTATTATATCGACGTGTTAATGTGTTTAAAAGTCATAGACACCCAAATAAATACCGTGTTCAATTTCCGTTCGACTTGGACCACAAAGCTTTTAATCCGCGCGAAATCACGCTTCACATCCATTTCCTATTTTCCGTCAGTCGTCCCGTTGACGCCACGACGACAGGTCGTGGCTATTACGGTTAATTGAAAATATTGAAAAAGTTTACTCTAAAATATCAGAATGGACATCCCTATAACCAGGCACTTTAGTTTGGATGAAGTGAGTATTACTATTTTGAATTTGGAATATATTTTTATTTTATGAATTAGTGTAGGACTACACTTTACATTTCGGGACCGAAATGCATACTTAAATTATAAAAAATAATTATTATATTGCGTATTTAATACTTACACAATATGAACTTAGCCACGTTATTATTTTTATATTTCTAATTAAAAAGTTCTGGAAAATAATCTAGCTTCAAACAATACTTTACCTGTCCTTAAACAACTTCAAAGGGTTTGAGGGTCCTCAGATCCTCACGTATCTACGTATAATTAAGATCAGATGCTTGGATCACACAAGACTTTGGGGACACAAAGGCGGCGGACACAATGCTTAAGAGGTCTTACATCCGTTGAAGTGAATTTCAAAGTGTTTGACACTGATCAATAGGTACCTTAGAGTTTAGAATAGTAAATATTAAGCGTACTCACTTATTTTGAGACTAGTAGGTACCGCCACTCATTCCCACCACTGTTACTCCTGTAAGCCAGGATCGACAATCAAATGGTGACCAATGACGTCGAGGTCAGGATTAGGATATGTATGAGTATTGAATAGGTATGCACATCACACTAGACTAGCTTTCTCATTTTATTAACATACCTAAATCTGTGTGAGATTTGATTATTATTTACTATTAGCTATTTAGTGGCAATGGTATTTTTTATGCTGTTCCTGGGAATGTACACCATCTTTCATTCATTGAAAAGAGTAACCATTGAGTTTCTTGCCGGCTCTTCTCAGTGGAAGCAGCATTCCGAACCGGTGGTAGATTCTGACTATTCATAAATGCTTTGTTGGCTTACATGAATAAAAACACTTTTGAGTTTGAGTTGAGTTTGATATTAAGCGCCAAATATGTACTTACCTCATTCGTTCATTATAACTGTACAAAATCACGGACCAATAACACTTTGGTGTCATCGCCAGGAATAACAAACGTGATTCAAAATAAGTCCGAAATAAACTGCGGTCGGGAGCGGAGGCAGAATATAAATATATTGCTGTTATTTGATTGTAATTGGTCGGGAGCAGAGACAACGCGTTGTGGTTAGTCAATCGAAAATAATCACGGATTGCGATTGGTTGATCGTAAATCTTATATACCGTATTAAGCGTATGTGTTTCGGAAACATTTGTACACTGGGTCCGTGTTTAAAACATATTAAAATTAATGTTCAATGACTAAAATATAATATTTAATCCATGGACAAATTTATATCATATAATTTCATCTTTTGTGGATCAGACCGGACATAATATTATTTCCCCCAGGCTTTCGTGATGTTATCCACAGTCATAAAAGTGAAATCATTCCGTAGATATGTCGTTGGGTCTGTATAGAGGATATTAAAGAGCATAACGCATTAATCTATTATGAAGGACATTCGATCGATCGTAATGAATTGTTACAGAAATAAAAAATCTTTTTGATATATACCTACATAGTTTTTGATCGTTAAATTCTTTCGATAATGTATTTTTTATATTCAACAAAATACCCACTATGTGATGGAAGATTTCCGAAAATCGATATTCAGACAAATCACAACACATAAACAAAGTCATACATTCAGACAAATGAATTATAGATTTTAGGTCTGAGCGGGCATTCATACAATGAAGATGACATCGTTTTTACTGCACTTTTTTACCACATAAGGGTCTGCTTTGTCTTTACGGATACAATAAAATCCATGGAAATTATCGGTTCTTGGTTAATAGTGTGAATGGCCGCTTAGGTCAGTGGTAAGGTACTTACCTAATCTTATGTGAAAATGAAATCGATAGATGATAGATAATAAAATTTACTTTTTATTAAGGTCCGACTAATAAAATGAGCGATAAAAAATATCACACTAAACTGCTTATGGATATTTTATGGGTAAATGGAATCACTGATAATAAGGTATAAATCGTAAAAACGTAACAAATGATAGGTAGTTATCTAAGTACTTACCTAATAATGATTACTTAGCTCATAAATCTGAAAACTAAAAAAAATAAGAACCAAACTGGAGGCGAGGCGGAAAAGTAATAATATTTTATTTCGAATATGAAATTATTTATTAAAGAAAATTAAGTTATTAATACATGATTACAAACTTACTAATTATTTAAAGATGCTAGCCGCATTCCCTCGCTGGATGGCTAGAGCCACTCGCTGAGCGAGGAAATGCCCATTTCGAATATTAATTTACGCAATATTGTAATTTGGTATATTTTATCGGTAGTTGAAGTAACATAAGTTCAAGTTTTTTATTATTTATGTAAGTGTGACTAAAATAAACTTATTGGTTCGATAAATTAACAAATACCTGGGCTACTGGAGTGGTCGAAATTTCCAGTATAGGTCTACAAAGGCAAATATATATTATTTTTTTATCATTTAAATACTTAATATTAACTGTTTTATTGTAATTAATGTCTAGTTTTAACCTTATTATTTGTGGGGAATTAATTTTAGCAGGTAATTTCTAAAGGTGAAATTTAAAATAATTCAACATTAAATAGACATGCTAATTATTAAGACAACTGGTAAATCTTAATTAATCTGACGGCAAAGTTAATGCGCACTCTGTCTCAGTCCTGAGATTAGCTTTTCGATGTAGCTGAAGCCTTAAGGCTTAAGTATTTCTACTTATTTGAGTTAATATTTTAATCAGTCTAAGTAGGTATTTAAGATAACTTATAATCTTACTAACTTATAACTTATAATTACATAAAGCTGCTTTAATCAAGGCTTTGCTACAAACAAATACAACATAAAATCTCCTTTAAAAAATTAAAAAGCTCATTTTTTATCAATTTCGAATGTCATTGGTTGTCATTTGTTTCAAAATCGAACTTTCTAGTAATACTCACAGTACAATCAAATCAGGTTTTCTGGTTCCATGATGGCCCAAAACTACGTCACGATCACAACTTGAATAGAAATAAGGACCATTATTAACCACATCACAGCTGATGACGTGTAGCCCTCGGCCAATCACGTGACCTAAATGTTACGGAAAGGAAATGCCTACAGCATCATCTATATTTTAATACGTGAAGGAAAAACTTTGTACCACTTTTTACGAAAATTGCGCTGACCGAGGAGTATGAAATTTGGCACACTTATAGTTTGTATGAAGAAAGAATGCATAATACTTTTATATTAATATGTTTTTAAAATTATGCATTAAAATACATTAAATCAATAAATAAAATATTGCGCACACTACCATGCGTTTGACACACACACATTTGTAACTTCTACTTGGTAACTGACTGACTGCCTGACTGGCAAACGGTGACAGTTTTTTTTTTTCGGAGGTCGGGACTTCCATAGGGCTTTCTGCGTGCCAGTATCAAATAGTCTTTGACAATAGAACCTTAATGACGTTTAAAATTTTAATTTAAATGAATTATGGTCGAATTTAGAATTCGAATTTTCGAGTACTATTACAATTTTAATACGAAGTGGGGTTTGCAGTCGTCAATGCGTAGCGGCGCGTTAGCAGCGATGGAGGCGGAGCCCGACCTCAGCACCTTCGAGAACAAGTCCGGGCTGGCTGAGGACATGAAGTTCCTCGCCTCGATGCCGGAGCTGTGTGACGTCACGTTCTTGGTCGGCGACACCAGGGAGCCGGTGTGCGCTGTTAAGGCTGTACTAGCGGCTCGAAGCAGGTTCGATTAAAATAATAATAATAAACTTTATTTTCCCAAAAATGTTTGAACAAAGGCACTTACAATGTAATCCTACTAATATTATAAATGTGAAAGTTTGTGAGTGTGGATGTATGTATGTATGTTTCTCCTTCACGCAAAAACTACTGAACGGATTTGGATGAAATTTGGAACACAAATAGTTTATAACCGGGATTAACATATAGGATACTTTTTATCCCGATAATCCCGAAATTTTTGTTACGTTAAATACTACGCGGACGAAGTCGGGGGGCACAGCTAGTGTACACTAATTACAAAATACAAATATATAGGCGCTTAAAAGTTGCAGTGTGCTGACTCTGAACTCTGGTCCCCATGGTAAGATTTAACTTGTGTTATGGGAACCAGAATAATAAATATCACCAGACTGACACACCAACTGTATGGTCCCAAACTAACAAGCGCTTGTACTACGGGTACCGAAGAATAAACCGGGGCCGATCCCAGACCAGGGCAAATTACGAAAATGCCATTTCCGAAACTTGCCACGGCGGGAATCGGACCCACCATGTGTGAACTTATACAGCCTTGCAGACATTTAAAAGCTGTTATAGTTACTATTATATGGATTTTTATAACAAAGCGGCCACTCAAACGAAGGAACCGTTTTTTTCTATACACTTTTGACTTATAGTGGATATTTAAACATTAAATTGAAGAGGTCAAAGTATATTACGCTTTATTAATAAATTAATATAATAAATATGACATTTAGTGCAAACAATTTTAGAAAATATCTTTAAGTAGTATAAGGTGCATATTTGTCTACAGGGTATTTCAAAAAATGCTCTACCAAGCTCCAAGTCCCCAACGGAAAAAAGAACCAGCGCCACGGGAAAACAAACTTAGACTATTTCTAAAAAGGTCCTCCGAACCTCTTCTGAATTTACAGAATGCTGCACAACAGGTAAAATGAATGTTTTATTAAATGCTACAGAATGTTAAATGTTTGACCTCCCTTTTTTAGTAATGCAAGAACCTTTAAATTGACCGAATAAATTTAAAATCGTAATTTAGTTTTTAATAACATAACTTAATTATATTTATTTGCCACTAACATTTAATTATTATAAATTTATAAATCAATAGAATATTTTATAATATTGTAACAGTTTCTTTGTTTACCTACCGACATTCATGGGCATATTAAAAGACTGTTCTTTTTTGAAAAAATCAAAGTACCGTCCGTGGATTGCGAACATTTTGTGCCTTTCAAAGGAAATCTCTCTCATTATTCTTCAACGGCAGTACACGGCTAATTATGAAGTTAGCCGTGTACCGCACGAATGCACGAATGCGGAAAAGTTTTGTTAAAAGATGGATCGTTTGAAACTACGCATGAACAACTTTAAAATGGCGGAGGCTCTTTAGAGGGAACAGTATTTCCAGAGCAAGAGTGGCTTTCGAAAAATGTTAACGATGTATTTTTATTTTATTCTGTGTTCACTACAGAGGTCGGCATTCGCGCAGCAATTGGCACCAATACAAGAGGTAAAAACAAAATTGACAGCGCTGTAGGGCCTCACATTTTCGGTATCAGTACCTTGTCAGTGTTCGTGTGAATTTTTTCACTTTTCAACACTACGTAGATAGGATTCGTGAAAATTCTTTTTTCAGTCGAGTTTATTATCTTAGGTTGATTACTCACATTTCTATGTGTGGCATGGTCCTGCTCCTCTAGTCAAAACGACTGTTTACAAGCGTTCCTACAAATTGTTACACATGGAAATGATATAACATTTTAGAGTAACCCCTCGTTTGCACATAACATTTTTTTTTTATGTGATTAGATCTGGGATCTAGAACAGCGATTAGAACAATCAAAAACAATGTCTGGTTTGACGGTATTTGGAAAAAAAATTGCTGGCTTCACTCCCTCACCAATGGCTTCCACGCGCTCGTCTACTAAGTTATTCTTATCGCTTAAGGTAGACAGTCATCTTCTCAAGAGGGGCTATTATATTTCTGTTATGTTATATTTTTTTATATTCCAAAAGGTAAGTTGTTATAAATGTTGTAAAAAGTTTAAAATTTTGTTTCATCTCTCCATGGAAAACACTTAAGCATGTGATATTATAAATTGTCGTATTTTCATATTTACTATATATTGTGGCGTTGACCTTTATTTTTATTATGATTATAAATAGGTAACAGATTTATCATTTATTATAAAACCTTCGTTTTATATTGAATTGGGACTGTTGACACAGAAAATAATTTCATCCGCCGTTTAACATGTAATTAATATGAAATTTCGATTACGTAAAACAGGAAAACGTTGCCCTTGTAAATTGCTTTGTAAATAAAATATGTTGTGACGAGTTCGTTCCTGAGCACTGTTAATAAATAGGGCAGTGTACCTATGAGAAAAGGTAATCTTTATTATGGAATGAATTAAAACCATGATGCTTTTGTGACAGCCATCCTCGCAACAGCATCAGACATTGATCATAGAAGAGTTTGAACCCGACGTGTTTCGCCAGTTGATAGAATACATCCATACCGGTTGCGTGACTCTCCAGCCTAGGACATTACTTGGTAAGTATTAATACTCAGAAAACCTTGCCACGTAAAGCGAATATTCTAGTTATCTTCAAGTTATCGAAAAATATATTGTGATAATTCAGCACAAATCTTGCCTCGCCTTACAATCACATCAATTTCTTTCAGTTGAACAGAAACGAGTTGAATGGTGATTTCTTTGTATCTAAATATGTTTTCCAATAACTCGATGATACAATGCTTAGCTATGTAACTATTAATAGAAATACAATAAGTAGGCGTCTCTGCCTACTTCCCTTTTGATGTGGATTAACGAACAAAACTCTCCATTCAGAATGTGAATTGCAAAAATGAACAAATATTCATGGAAGCGGTTGTTTCAAAATGCAATTTGTACAGTCATCCGATAAGGAATAAAAGTGAAAGCTCGATTCAATTTCCGATCACTGAATTGGGGTGTTTGGGGCGTGATGGAATGGACTTTAGTTAGAAGTGGAAAAGCGATGGCATTAAGCCAGTCAATCTGGATTATGATTAAGATGGTTGGTGGATATTTAAAGAAATGTAGATGCGGTTGCTATTTTGTGATCATGTCAATTAAGTAATTATTCTGATTGTGGAGAATGTCAAACGGTTTCGATTCTAATTGGATTTTTCTCGAATACTTCACAATGTTGGGGTTCAGTCGCCTCAAGGGAAGCCAGTTGCGCCAAGCTGGTCTAAGTTGGTGGTCATTCAGATGTACCCATTGTGGTAAACAAAGTAATGGTTGAATTGAAACAATTAATGAGTAATGTTGCATACCATTTTATTGTATTTTATAACTTTTCAAGTATAATTCCTGAGTGATGTGTGAAGTATGTTTATATTTTTTAATTATAATTTCAACACGGCATACCCTTTGTACAACGTCACCGTAAATGGCATCTGTTTCGTATGTAATTCAAATTTTAGAAGTTTCGGTCCCTCGTCAATCAATTCTAATTTGGGTAGGATTTTAACAATAGTCTGCACAAAAATTAACCTTTTCACAAACAATAGCACGAAAGGGTATCTAAATATCAACTGTTGACATTTTGCTCAGACCTACAAAATTTAATGCCTACACCCCTGTTATTTCGGTGCCTATGAGATGTTATAAAACCCATCAAATTGTTTAAACAACTGTCTACATATTAGCTAATACTCACTTATCATTTACTTAGTTACCTTTATTTTCCTAGCAAGAATAAAAGTATATCTTCAAATCTTACTTTGTCCTCTAGAAATCTTGCTATTAGAGTTACTTACCTAACATATCGCCCTCTCGTAACCTTAATGAAATTGATTTACGTAAACTAAGTTAGAGATTCCATAGGAAGTGCTTTGACGTAAGAGCGCAAAATAAATTAACTATGGTTACTTAAACTTACTTATGTAATATAAATGCACTATAAAAGCTTTGAATATTAATTGATCCACGATCCAATTAGGTATGCTGGCTCGGTGACTGCATCAACATTAATTTAAACCACAAAATCTGTTGATTTTATTACTATAGAGCACAAGTAAATCAGTGTGGCAGTTGGTTATTTACGACTACATTATAATGTTTAACTTTAGAAACTTTTAATAGGAGGAAGATAGCAAATTCGTTTTTATTGCATAATTATGAACTTTATTTGTTTTTAACTTTATCTTTAATTTTTATAAAAAATACAGTTAGTCAAGTCTCGAAAACAGTAGGAGTACTATCAAGTGAAATATGACGTCATAGCTGAGTAGTTTGAATAGCGAATATCATTGTAATCATTAAACATTTTCGAAAATGAGTTTCACAATTTCTAATAATACTTGATACCTATAAATGAATTATAAAACATCAACTTAATTAATTATTAGTCATTTATATTAATCAATTTCTCGTTTCTATTCGTAGCATAGAATCTTGTTGTTCAACCAAAGGTGACAGTAGGTCTTTATTTCATAATTCATATAAAATACACCCCATTTGTTAATAAACGCGGATTAGCAGTTGTATATTTACACTATACTTTGTCTTCTTCTTTCGAATGTCAAAATAGTGATTATTGAAAAAGATAGTTAGATGTGTAACTATTCGCCCGCTAGTCCACGTTCATCAATAACGAGGGTGATGTCCACGTGAATCGCTCACTCAGCTTAACTTTACCAAAGCTATAACTGTCTATAGCAACGATATAAATAAAAGACAATCATTATTATATTCAGTTTTATCATCATTTATCTGTTTATTACCAATATATAGCCTCTTGATATCAAAATTAATCCCCGTATGAATAATATTGAGTGGTTTAGTATTGGATTTATCGTTCGTTGATAGCATCTAAAGGTCAAATCGTTATGACAAAGCATTTTTTTTGTTTAATATCGATGCCAGATTTAACACATGCTCACCTCACTAAACTAGCTATCTAATTTAAATACCTAAATCTGAGTGAGATTTGATTACTATTTACTTATTTAGTGACAATGGCGTTGCCTGCTCACATTTTGATGCTGTTTCTGAGAATGTACACCATCTTTAATTCATTGAAAACAGTAACCGTTGAGTTTCTTGACGGATGTTCTCAGTGGAAGCAGCATTTCGAACCGGTGGTAGATTCTGACTATTCATAAATGTTTTTTTAGCTTTAAGACTTTAAAATAAAAACAAAAATAATTAAATACCCATAATAAGTATTCATTTTAAGCTCGAGTCGTTTTAGGAATTCAAAAATTAAAGTCAAAATATTTAGAGTTAATCATAACAACATTATGAGGAAATGTTCGGCCAAGTAAAATTTGAAAAAAAATATAGGGCAGCTCAGTGAATATATTTTGTAGCTCCAAAGTTTTCCTTTGTTTAATTATTTATGAATGTTTTTAAACCTTTTTGCAATACGCTGCGCTATGTATCCAAAATTTATTTTCCTTCATAATATTTTTGTTCTCATGTGAGTGTCAATAATCGCCCTAATAAGAAATAAGGATCTTTAAGCCATAAACCATTATAATGAATCTACCTAGAATCTTAATAAAAACGATGAGATGGACTTGAAGGTATGGGTTAATTATCACACCCAATTTCCTACATTAGCGGCACCGGATAATGATTGTTTTGTTATCTAATGAAAGTCAATGGAACTAAACAAAGTTATATTTCTACATTGAAATATGAATACATTCATTAGATAATTAAATAATCATTTATCAGATAATAAGATATATACAGATTGATAAGATGTGTATATTTATAATTTTGTGGGTGCTGTTGTACGGTGCCGCTAGTTAGCCAAACATAAACCATTACAATTAAGCTACCTAGCATCTTAATAAAAACGTAATTGTTCATTTAATAAATTAAATATTCCAGGTGTGATGAATGCAGCTGACTACTACGGATTGGACGAGCTAAGGCGCGCCTGCGCCGGTTTCGTCCAATGCTGCATTACAGTGGATACAGTGTGCGCGCTCCTAGCTTCCGCGGAGCGTTATATTCAGTATAAATGCACCAAGTCTTTAGTTCAAAAGGTAAAATCAGCAATTATAATGTATGTGATGATTGCTTGGCGCAGTAGTTGCGGGTTCGATTCCCAGCGGGGAAATTTCCTTTATCGGATCTCCGCCCGTCTATCGTACAGTATCCATAATATTAGCGTTGCATAGTTTGGGATCATATAGTTGGTGTGTCAGTGTGGCGATAGCTACTGGCAGTGTGAGTAAATTGTTTGCAGTTCTACCACAAGATAAGGCATAGACATATTGGCACAGGTCTTTCTTTGTCAATGTTTCTACAATTCGTATTGATATCTCCTAACGATATCTGGTAAGGTTAAGTTAGCTAATATCAGTAAGCTGAATGCTTTAATCAAATCTTACGAATGAGGCCAAGATAACCATTTTTTAAAGACGATTCTGAGAATATAGACATTTGCCATTTATTTTCTTAACAAATAACGGTAAAGTACAAGTAAATTCAGAGTTCTCAAAATAACCATTAAAGATACAACATTTATACAGAGCATACTTAACGTAAATTAACATCTTACAATTAACTTATACCTGTTTTCTTATTGTATGTACAGGTTCTAGAATTTGTTGATGAACATGGTAATGAAGTATTGAACCTCGGCTCTTTCACACTGCTGCCCCAACATGTTGTCCGACTAATATTGGCAAGAGATGAGCTGCGAGCAGACGAATTCACTAAGTTTCAGGTAACTTTTTTTTTCATTTACCCATTTGCCCTTATAATAATATACCTCGCATCTCTGCGTTTCTCAAAATCTATGTGCAAATCACATTTTCTATATGATTATCACTTGCTTAGAGTGAAGCTAATTACCTACCTATATTTTCTTCTACTCGTACAAAGAAAAAGTCTTGGTTACAGACAACGAAACAGCAATAGTATTTCACTAGTGATCAATATACCTACAGAAATATACCTATTTTTAACCATTCGCTTCCAGGCTGCATTGATGTGGAGCAAGAAGTACTGCGATACGAACCAGAACATGTCTCTGAAAGACGTGATTGGCAATTTCTTAGAGTACATCCAGTTCCATAAGATCCCTGCAAATGTACTGATGAGGGAGGTCCACCCGCTCGGCCTGGTGCCATACTCCATCATCATGAATGCATTGGCTTATCAGGTGCGTTTTCGTTTCAATGCCATGCCTGCTAATTTGGGTATTTACATCAATGGTCAAGTGATTCGCCATGACTTAATAACTTAATAAAAGTCAAAAAATTACATTCTAGATTCGAGACTTCTGATTCTGTGGAGTTTGTTTCTATTCATGGCTTTCAGTGGATGTTTTGAAAATTATATAGTTATGAATATTGAGTGGAGTGCTCAAAACGCTCTTGTTGCAGGCAGACCCGGCCAGCGTAGATCCTGGAAAACTTTCCCCGGCGCGGGTTCGGCGCGCCGGCCGCTCTATGTCTGTGCAGTCCTCGCTGGACCCCTACGGTTCCAACACCACCCTTTCGTCCACCGGCTCCAGCGATGTCCCCTCATCGGACTCTCGGCACAACTAACGCGAGGGGAACCTCCCCCGTCCCGCGCCCGAACCCCTCCCCGGCCCTTCCACTGCCCCCGTAGCACCTCCGCCCGGACCTCCCTCTACTGACAAGCCACACGAAAAACTCGGTCTGTTTTCATCCATCAAACGTGCCGCCAGCAAAAAGTTTGGCGATCGCCGTTCTCCGACGCCAAAAACAAGAGAACCTCGATCAAAATCGGACTCTGTGAAACACGCGGCTTTAACGAGACAGGTCTCCGAGACTGTGGGAGTCTCTGGGGATCCGACTTTCGAACGGTGCAGACCGAGAAAACGTGACAGTGAGACTGAGTTTCCAGTCCGCAAGTCCGCCTCTGAATTATCTGAGAGTTTTCCCTTTGTGAGACGTGCGTTAGCTGAAATAGAAAACGGTTTGAACTACTTTAGAAGGTCTATTACATCGGATGCGAGTGAGCCAAAAGCACCGTTGGCGAGGGTCGAGCCAGTCGTCGTGGTCGCTGCGGCGGAAGACGATGATATGCCAGCTTCTCCACCACCACCTATGGGGTTAAAAGAACGTCGAGGTTCGCGAGGTTCGCCGTGTGCGAATCTTCCGCCACTAATGTTGCCACCAACTACTCCGGATCCGTCTCCCGGTCGCTTGACACCCAACAGATTGTCTCCGCAGATACCCAAAGAACCATCTTCAGCTCCGTTGACTCGCAATCCCCTGCGACGATCAAGGACCAAATCTGAGATGCCACCCGAGCCTCCGCCCCGCTCGCCGCAAACTCCTCGACCGGCATCAGTTTCTCCGAAGCACACGTTTGCATTTAAAATTGTACTGAAAAAAGTGGAGAGCACGCCGAATACGTCATTTGACAAACCGGATCAATGAGAATACCTCCTCTAAGCGCGACCGTTGCATGACGGTGGAGTCGAGGTATATAAAACGCGCTTTTCTCCGTTTTCTAGACACAGCTAGCATAGATTAGTTAGCGGCGAGGAAAAGAAGGCTCGCCATATAACTGAATCATGATGCGTCAGAAAGTTCTTCGTGTTCTTATGAATAGTTCAGGGGCTGGTCCTCTGGTACAGGTGTATCGACATTGTGTGTTGAACTGTTGTATATTTAAGATAAATTGAAATTTATATGGATCGTACCCATATCATAACATACTTACTAATTGTTGTTTACACTACACAATCCAGGTTTACTACTGAGTGCGTAAAGAATTTTAATGAGTGTTAAAAAAATTGTTTGTAAATTTATTTCTATATTGGAAGTGTAAAGTTGTGTTTCCGTAGTTGATGTACCTATTTCAGTATATTTCATGTTTGTCTTATTTATAAATGTTTGACACATTAATCTAAATATAGATTGTTTCACAGACAAGTGAATACTAAAGTAAATTAATGTTACACTTTTATACAATCTATGAGCGGTCATACACGGTTAATTCGAAACAGACAATTTTCTTTCCGATAGTTAATTATACGTCAAAATGTGTAGAAAAATCGGTGTCGGCTTCATGGTGTAAATGACCGCTAAGAATGGACGATTTAATGTATTTTCGATGTTATACAAAATAGTCTGATGTGAAAGTATTTTTATATTACCACTTGTATATATTATAATATAGATGAAAATGTTTGCTGTAACTTCGATGGCAATTCAAAAAGAAGTTCTGTTTTGTGTAAATAAAATGCACGCCAGTTCTGTTAGCTAGAACTTGGCTTGACACGCTACCGCGTATCTAGATAACGCCAGACTGACACACCAACTGTACTATGATTCCAAACAAAGCAATGCTTGTGCTAAGTGTACCTTGCAATGGAATGCAGCGGTCATCAGTGAGTGCTCAAGTTTTACATTCACAATGGAAATATTGATGCCCTTTAAGCGTATTATGTAC
This sequence comes from Notodonta ziczac, assembly GCA_918843915.1. Taxonomy (NCBI): domain Eukaryota; kingdom Metazoa; phylum Arthropoda; class Insecta; order Lepidoptera; family Notodontidae; genus Notodonta; species Notodonta ziczac. Next base: position 8,684,386 of record OU974050.1, on the reverse strand, counting down.
CCCTTTTAGTGAAAGGTACATACACACCTTTTTATTAACATTGAATGTATAAAATTTTATACATTTTGAATAATTGTTATCGAAGACATCTTCAAAATAACCAAACCTCGATAGCTGTTGTGCTCAGTGTTATGTGACACGTTTTGTGTGTGAATGTACTTAATTTGCATTTTTGTTCACAGTTCTACAGATCTACTGAAGTATGAAGATAGTATTTTATAAAATATATGTTGCAATTTTATTTCAATAAAATGCAAAATATTGTAGATTTTAAAAATGTTCAATTTCTTTTAAAAACTTAAATGTAAACCGAACCTGCTTACGCAAATTTGCACGTGATATTTACTGAACTGCAACCATTTTTTTAAACCTAAATCAGTATTTTGTATGATTATGATGAAATGACAATTGTCTCTAAACTTACCTACATAATGCCTTGTATAACTTGAGTTTTGAATGACTTTACTATGTTATTATTATGGCATTATTTATACCTTATAGTATTGGTACCTTTGTTTGCCGGGATAGTCATTATTATTGAAACTGTCAGGCAAATTAACATTCAATCAGACCCTAAAGAAGCATGAATAGATATAACTTCCTTCTAATAAGATTACGACATATCAATAGCGTCATAAGACCGAAACCTGACGATGCAGCACACTAACAAGCGAGTGAATTTATATTTCATTATATTAATGATAGGATTTAAAGTATGTGCTATACGATTTAGCCACGGACCAACTAACCACTGAACCCCAAATATCAGTGCATACATTTCAGAAAACAGACCTCTCATCTCGTTTATAAGATTAATAATTGACCAATCACAATCTATTATTATTTTTATAGACCAATCAGGACGCAGGCCTTCGCTCCCATTCCCCGACTTATTTATTTTATAATTTGCTACAATGCGATGTCCACTGGTTGCTTGGTCCTTAGATGCAGCCCACGTGACCCGACATAATTAGTGTTCATTAACTCTTCTCGCGTAGTCTTACAAGGCACTGATGTTAATCATAATATATATCAATGTCTAATCCATTGTACCAAAATATATGTCGTATTATACTTACTGTGTTTTTTTCTACGGAAATGTTGTCAAGAAATAAGAAATCAAAATTCTTGGAATGCTTGTTTTATTTTTACCGGAAGTTCTTGTTAATACAAGAGAAGTTCAGGCCTGCAAAGATAAAAAAATGGACTACTTCTTAAATATATACATTTTAGTTTAAATGTACAAAGACTAACATAAGTCTGCTAGTTAACCCATCCCAGTCAAAAACTTATAAAGCATGGAGGTAGGTACCGAATCGATGGTATCCTTGTGTAGGTACCTACCTAATGTTTCAATAGTAAAACTAAGGAATATTTTCACTTTTTCTCTTTCTATCTACTTTTCCTTTTAACGACCGCTTGGCGCAGTGGTTTGAGCGTAGGCTGCTTGGCTCATTGGACCGGGTGGTTGTGGGTTCGATTGCCGTCGGGGAAAAATTCGGAAACTGTATTTTCTTTATTTACCGAGGTCTGGGTGTCACTGGGATCACCCCAGTCCATTGTACGGTACCATATCAACTGTTGCTTAGTTTGGGACCATAGGTATAGTTAGTGTGTCAGTCTGGCGATATTTATCTAGACACGCGGTAGCGTGTCAAGCCAAGTTCTAGTTTTATTTATAACCGTTCTCCTTCCCATAATCACCCCTCTTCCCTCGTACGATAAGGTTGAAGAACGAACTCCCCATAGAGATTTTCTTTAGGACTACGTCATGGGGTTCATCAAGAAACCTTTTTAAAGGTTTCGATAGGGTCAGCAAAGTCGTAGAGATGTCCCTGGTATTGCAAGCGTCCATAGCCTTGGTCACAAACTGGTAATTACATCAGTAAAAACCCAGCTTTACAGCGTTCTATATAACCTTTTCGTTGTATTTCTATGTCTTTTTCTTAAGCTATAGTTTGTCGAGTGTGAGGGGTAAAGAGTATTGACCCTTCAAAACAAAAGGCGTGCTAAATGCTTATCATTCCCCTTTACTGTTAAGATATTTAGTAGTTAAGGCGTCAATAGCCTAGTGGTTAGAGGGGCCGACCTCATAGCTGAGAGGTTCCGGGTTCGATCCTCATCCTGGCTATTAAACTATTTACGTGAGTCCACTCTTAACACAAGCATTAGCTTAGCTGGAGGGATAACTGGAATACTAAATGATAAATTCACAACGCTGGAAATCTTAAAAAATAAAAAGTTTGCAAAGATCTTTTAGAAAGTTTAACTTCTTATTAATTTGAATAGTGAAATAGTGTAGTGATGCGCTGATATGAATATAACAATATACTCACATACTAAAAACCGAGATTACTTTTTTACTTACTTAAATAAATAACACACCTATCATCATTAAAATCTTCGTGCCTCTACATACAAATTGTTAGGTACAAAAGGATAATCCCATCAAGCCGGACCTCCTCACTTTAATATATCATTCACAATGAACTATATCAAACAGAAAAAAACTTGATAAGAGAAAGAGCATTGCGAAGGTTTGTTGTAAAAACTACGACGATTTTTCTTTACATTTTGAACGTAGTGTATTCGTATGCCGAATAACGCGTAGGTACCCGCCGGAAATATTATTAAGGTGAAGGCGCCTGTCTTGCCCGCGAAATTCAAAATTTTCGAGTATTTTTATAGTTTATCCAAAATCTGAAAACATTTAAGATAACATTTTGTGATTTGCGACAAACACAGTATGCAGTGCGTTTATTAATACATTTATTTTACTCAAAATATTATCACGGTGGATATGATACTAGTTAATCACTAAATATATAAAAATTGCCAGATTATTTGGATAGCTGTCGTTCTTGAAATGTTTTAGAGTAAGTTGGATATATTAATAAATGCACTGCGCACGGTCTTTGTCGCGAATTACAAAATGTGCCTTTTATTATTGACAGATTTTTAAAAATTTATAAAAAAACCTCAAAAAATTTGAATTTGCGGGCTAGATGGGCGGTTTATCCTTAAGCAGTTAACCTTAGCCTATAAATTTTTGAAATACTGAAGGCATTATTCGCACGTTGCCGCCTGAAGGATTGTGAAAAAAGGGCGGTGGTGGAAAAGAGGGGGTTAGGCTCTCTCGAAGTGCACAAAGCTTCTATAATTTGGGCTAGATTTTACGACTTATTATTGCTATCAATGAATAAACTATTAGAAAAGAAACTCTTATCTACAAGGTGAAACAGAAAGGGTATACTTATTTTTCCAAAACTTAACTTTGTAATTCTTAAACTATCAGCTTTGGAGGAAACTTGAACAACAAAAAGTGTTACAGGGATACAGATGTTGACAGATTGCACAAGTCTACACAACCTTTAGTACTTCAACTGTCCGACAAAGTCGATAGTTTGAGATTTACAAAGTTAAGTTGCAAAAAAAATAGTATACCCTTTTTGTTTCACTTAGTATAAACCAACAAAAAAAGTTGACTAAGTGATACGTGCTTTCAATAGAGATAAACAGAAGAATATACACATATCTGCTCATTTAAATAATAGTTTAATTATTTAGCCTATAACCCATCAGAAACTAACTTTAGGTGCATATAAAGAAAGTACCGCAAGATAAAAGTTAGAAGGAAAAACCTCATTACCGATAAGCAGAATCAAATATTGTCCAGTGACCGGACAAAAGGTTTTATTTAATATTAAATATTTGAATAACAGAAAACGTCACGTTTTAATTAATTAAAATGTACAAAGCGACTACAGCGGTTTTTGTTTAATTACCATACGTGCGCGTGGAACTTAATTGTATACGTTTCATTTTTTGTTCGCCTACTACATACAAATTTGACTTTTGATATATCAAAGGTCTTTATAGTAAGGTCATATTTCACGATTAATGTAATCGTTTGTCAGCCTCGTTTAAAAACTACAACTCCAACCGGTTCAAACTTACATCCGGACACCTTTCATTACCTCCCGTAATGTGTAAAATAAACATGAATTTCGCCCCTTCACCTAGGGGCCCGGATATAAGCAGGATATAACAAAAATCCACGTAAACGTACAACAATATCCGGGGATCATAATCGGTGCCACTCAACGACATTTTTTATATTATACTTATGGAACTGCATATGAAATAATCCTATTTCTACTTATATACTTGGTAAACACTGCGAGCCAAATTCTGTCGTAAAGTGATGAATATACGTACTCAATTTGACTGTAGTAAATTTACTGCCGAACCTCTCAGTATCACATTCTTCAGTAATCGCTATTAATGCGCACCAAAAAAGGATAGTATTATTAAAAATATACCTAATGACCTGAATACGAATGGAATAATTTTATCTTTAATTTTTTTTACAATCCTACTAAATCACTTTTTAAATGTAGAACACCTTCACTAAAAAAGAATATGCAAAGATATTTGTAGGTCACTTTGGACCACAGAACGGTGTCCGCGCTGAAGCCCTCTCGAGGGTGCTAACGAGGCCTCGCACAGATGAAATACCACTCTCCATTCTGTGACAAGAACCTTGTCTCTATTTTAAAACAGATTCGTTGTACCACAAAGGGATCTTGTTTTCGTTTTTGTTTTCCGAGCTGAAACAGAGTGACGGCTAGTGCCACTCTGAATTTATTGCGGGTGGGTGAACATATTGTTCGAATGACTCTATATAGAGGGTAATTCAATTTTAAATGATTTTTCATATTTTATTGTTTTAAAAACGAAATACTAAGTCTCAAAAATACCATTAGGGGTGAAACATCCATGTATTACCACTGTATTTCAGTTTTGTGTTTATATTAATGTAGTGGAATTTCAATAAAAAAAATAAAGTGCTTTTATTATTTAAAAATCTCATATGAGCCATAGAATACGCAAGGCCAGTATAAGGCTATTAAACAGCTGCCTGTTTCTTTCGCAATTCGTTATGTTTATGATAGAAGTTATTGGATATCACGTATGTGGGTTATAAAAGTTATGACTTGGGCAATTTAATTAGGCCATAATAGATTTTTACGGTGCGCACGGCTGTAAAAATCTCAGCTAACATCATAAAAGGCAGATGAAAGAGTTGAGTTTCTATTTATTATGGTGAACAAAAGGGCGTAAACATTCGTTATGGTGGTTACGTAGGTAGTATTTTCTATACCGTTGGTAAATTCAAAACTCGAATCTTTTATTCATGTTGGCCAACAAAACTCTTATCAATAGTTAAAAACTACCACCGGTTCGGAATGCTGCTTTCACTGAATAGATCCGGCAAGAAACTCAATGGTTATTCCTTTCAATAGAATAAAAGTTGGTGTCCATTGTCTGAACCATCAACGCAATGCGAGCGGGCAAACAGCATTGTCATAAAAAGGTATTTCAATTAGAAAACAGCTACCGCTTGGCGCAGTGGTTCGAGCGTAGGCCGCTCGGCTCACTGCGTCGGGTGGTTGTGGTTTCGATTCCCGTCAGAGCAAATTTCGGAAATGGCCTTTTCGTAATTTTCACTGGTCTGGGTGTCACTGGGATCGCCCCCAGTCCATGTTACGGTACCCATAGTACAAGCGTTGCGCAGTTTGGGACCATAAAGTTGGTGTGTTCGTCTGGCGATATTTATTTACAACAATACACAGGTATTTCAATTAGAAAGCCAGTTTAGTGAAGGGTATGTACTATACTACTAACACTTTACAGTGAAAATCAATGTTACAAAAAACAAAATACGAAAAATAATAGCTTTGATGTGATGCCTTCCGTGCTAAATAAAGGAACAAAAAGTTAAAGAACAATGTCAAGAGGAAAGTGGGTGGACCAGTCCCCACAAGCAGCGCCCGTGCACAAGCATGACTTGAGGAGCGGTATCACTCTCCTCAACCATAAGATAAAAGAGGGGGGAGGGTGACTCGCTTCGGAGAGCAAACAGATACGTACGTATAAGGAAGATACTTAGGTACAGTAGGTACTCTATCCACGCGGGGTATGTTATTATTTTCTAACCGACTTCCAAAAAGGAAGAGGTTCTATATTCGTCAGCGTGTATTTTTTTATTTATGTTCTCCGATTGCTCCGTCACGTGTGGACTAATTTCGTTGTTGTTTGTTCGAAATAGTATACTCTCCAGGTGTTCACATATAAATTTCATCAAAATCGGTTCAGTAGTTTGAGAGATATGGACGATTTTCGATACAGGCGTACCTTCCTAAGACCCGCAATAACCGTAGCCTATAGTAACTTGCAATACCGAAGAGGCACGTTGCTGACCTGAAGGGTAATGGGAATGGGCTTGATGGCTAGGCTATAAACATTGGAAGCACCATATGCGTTGCAATCGTCCCACGCGCTGCACTTTTATTTTTTTGATATTTTACAATATTTGTAGTTTGTATGTGATGTATGTAATCGCGATTTGTTCACACGTACCTATAAGATAGTTGCATTAGAAAGTCTCACATGATTTAAAACAAATAAGATCACTAATTTGTTTTTCATTTCAAGTTGATCTTGCCAAACTTTTTGTGTAAGGTGTGCTTCTGTGGTTTTTATACGGCCTTGCTTTGAAGCAGAGAAAAAAATAACGTAACTGTCGTTTATTTCTAATAAACCTCCACACAATGTCGGTAACCCTACAGTCTCCAACAAAGGATCACCTTACTAGAGCCGAGAAAAACATTGCGGAGAGTGTTGGGTTGCTTTGTGAAGTAAATTAAATCCTAGATGGAAGGACAAGACCGCAGTAACCGGTTGATCGCGGACGAAATGAACAGGTACTTAGGCAACACCATTCTTAAAGGATTTTCTGTATTTTTTATAATTTCTTGGTAAACATGCAAAGGCAATACTTGTATCTTGCTTTACAAAAAAAAACTGTATTTTATATCTTACTAAGACCAAATTTGGTCAAAGCTATTGTTCACTTTTAAACTATACCTAATTAAGATTAAGACGCTCCCTTGCCGGAGCGTTTGCCTGAAATGTAACAATTTAAGATTCGATTTTGAGTTTTATGATAGACACTTACAGATTTATTTATTTATAAGTACCTGAACAACTTTACACATATAAATCTAAGGCGTTGTACAGTGCAAAGTAATAATAATAATAAAAAACAAGGAAATTCTATACAAATAGAAGTTGTAAAATGTGTAAAAACTAAAGCAATGTAAACATTAAAATTAAAAGAGAAGTAAACAAAAAAAAATAGCTTATCTCTCATCCATCTTCTCACAAAATCCTAGACATGCACGACACACATCTATCCATCTCCCAGCAAACAAATCACACTCCGGTGTTGAAGCTAGAAGAGCATTTAGCAAAGATAGTGCACGCACTAGTAGCGAGTTGGCCCGTGACACTGTGCGTGATGGAGGAACAGCTAGTAGTCTGTGTGTTCGTGGCCTTAGTTGTTGTTTAGGCACGAGGGGAACAAACAGCCTGACCAACTGAGCAACCAATGATGTAATGCTTGCATCTGAACTGTTGCATTACACGGGAATGCTTCCAGTGAGGTACCGGCTTTACATTAACTTTAATAAGATTATATTATTTATTTACATAACATATTGTTTAATGTAAATGTTTAATTTTAATACAAACCTATACCTAAATCACGATTATCACATACCTATAAAATTGACACATAAAAAAACGAATGTCATGTGAAAAGCATAGCAATATACCCTGTTTAGTTTGTTTCCAACTAAAACAGTATAATTGTCTGAAACACAAAAGAAATATCTCATGAACTTGTCCGCGCAAAATTGCATTTTTTTCTAACCAAGAAATTTACTAGGTACATTAAAAGCGTGACTTTTTGCTGTGTGGAAGTAAATTAAATCCTTCGAGATAGAGGGACATGGTCGCCGTTAATCCACGGCGAGGGATAAGACTCGGGGAAAGGCAACTTGGATTAATGACTGAATTTAAAATCTTTTTTTTCGCAATTTTTCGACTCGTGGACGTATTTAACGTATTAACTTAGTCCCATAATGGGTTCTTGTGGTACAATCGTCTGTACCAGTCAGGAAACGTTTCCAGCATTTGCTTAGCTCTCTTTACTATTGACACTCGTGTTAAGGGGAGCTCAACTTGCGCTGGAAATGTTCCTTTAGAGAAGCAGGCGACTGTACCATAAACGAAAAAGAAAACATACTAAAAGCGTCTGTCTGTTTGCTTCACACATCCTACTAATATAATAAATGAAAAAGTTTGTGAGTGTGGATATATGTTTGTTACTCCTTCATGCAAAAACTACTGAACGGATTTGGATGAAATTTGGAACACAGATAGTTTATAACCGGGATTAACATATAGGAATTTTTTTATCCCGATAATCCAGAAATTTTTGTTAGGTTAAATACTACGCGGACGAAGTCGGTGGGCACAGCTAGTAGTTTTATATTTGAAACTAGCGTAATAACGTAAAATGTATAGCAGTAGAGAGTTGCATATTTCTATTTTTATTTTTAGAAGTTAGCGTTAGTTTCTTTCGCACAAATTTGGTATATAAACTAGCGACCCGCCCCGGCTACGCACGGGTGCAAAAATCCTCTAAAATTATCAGTGTTTCTTTACTATATTATCCATTTATACAATATAAACCTTTCTTTTGAATTACTCTATCTATTAAAAAAACCGCAAAATTCGTTGCCTACTTTTAAAGATCTAAGCATACATAGGGACAGACAGCAGGTAGCGCTTTGTTTTATACTATGTAGTGATTATTATATGCTTACCATTACTTACATAAATATAAAAATAATATATACAAAAAAATATAAATGTTCACGCCCGTCGTTTACCCGTAGTTTGTATTTACAATGTGCTTGGAAGAAGTACGTAAATAAAACGTGGATGTTTTAATTGAAAATTCCGTTTCAGTTTGAGTGCGCAAAATTGGGCAGTTGAGTCTTACACAATTGTTTAAGTGCTACACAAGTACAGTTGCGATAACAAAGGAATAAACATGCAAACGAGGTAAGATGAAAAGAAAATCGAAATTCTGAAAAGGGTTAAGTACCTTTAAGCTCGACTTAGTGGAAGCACTGTCATGCGAAATTATGATACTATTGTAAGTTATTGCTGTGCTGCTTAATTTAAAAGTCTGAAGATGCTCATAGATACAAATGTCACTGAATAAAACAATAAAGTAAGTATATTTTAAACTCGACGACCGCTTGGCGCAGTGGTTCGAGTGTAGGCCGCTCGGACCACCCGCAACCATCATGTGCAGTGATGGTTGCGGGTTCGATTGCCGCGTGGGAAAATTTCGGAAATGGCATTTTCGTAATTTGCCGATGTCTGGGTGTCACTGGGATCACCCCCAGTTCACGTTGCTGAGTTTGGGACCATACAGTTGGTGTGTTCGTCTGGCGATTTTACAGCTGGACGTCGCTTAGCTAGATCGTTATTGCATTGTATATATAATATAAGAACTCCCCTTTCGAGCGTATTCACTAAGAAATCATGCAGCAGTCTCTGCCTCACCAGCGCTTATAGGCATTGACCGGCGCCGATATAGGCGCATACTGACACAACCAGTGTCGATAAGCGCCAATTTCAATAATTTCTGATCTGGTTTCAACACATATTTTGACATTATTCACCTTCACATTTATAAACCGATTAGATTATTATTTTTTGCAAATGGATATCCTAGCAAATTGATCCCATAAAAATTTCATCAAAATCATGCCACTACTACTTTTACACGACGTTAGGACAACTTCTTAGGCACCTGCTTACCCCTACTTACTTGAATTGGAACCGACTCCAAATAAAGTAAAGTATAAGGTCCCTAGTTATTTGTAGCTTTTTCGGTTCTAGAATATATTTCTCAAAAAAGAACATACAAAGTTCACTTAAATATGAGAAACATAAACAATACATAAGCCTAAAGTTAGCAAATAACATCTGTCGGAGGTACATACATGCTATAAATCAGGTTTATCTAATAAGTACATCTTCAATCTCTTTTTAATTGTATAAATCGACGTAGACTCCTTTATATTTTTAGGCAATGAAACCTGTTTGAAGTCAGTTAATTTTTTTGGGCACAAGGCACAAGTTATGTTAATATTGTTGGCGTAAGTAGGGGCCTGCTGCAAGATTTCTTCGTGAATACGCGCTTAGTTATCCTTTTAAAAAAAATCTAAAGAGCAACAGGAAAAATAAAAGAAATTAAAAACCATGACGCATTTAGCAGAACGATAACTTAAACAACCTTGACATAATGGAATTGATGTTAACAACATCGAGTGACTCTTTTCAGCCTACATTTCTCTTGGCCGCGCGCCAAGCATGGCGCTGGGTAGCCATTCATGTATAGAGCTTATTCTCTAAACATTCGCAAAATTTGGGCACTGAATTAAAAAAAAAAATCAAGCGAGCGAACCTTCTACGGACGTTCGAGGCGCTCGCCGCGCGGCCACTTTATCCGTGCTTAGCGTCAGACGTAAGTAGCGTTACACGATATATATAGGTATACAGAGTGGCAGCTGCGGCGCCCTACACTTTATACTATAAAGCTTCTCTGCACTGCACTGCACTTATGAAGAAAAGTTTATTTGGTGCTGCACCACAAATTTATAATAAGATTCCTGATAGAATTAAGACAATGCCATTACTAACATTTAAGAATAGTCTGAAATAAATATTGATTGAAAAATGTTCTTATAAAGTTGACGAGTTTTTAAATGATAAGTTTATATAATATCTATAATATTAGAATTTGACATTTTATATTTTTATGATAATGTACATCCCAATGCATGATTTATTAATTAACTTTATTCATATATTTGTACGCCATATGGCAAAACATAGCGCACTTTCTAATCAACTAAGAACTGTATTCACAAACCTATGTTCACAAATAAATACATTATATTCTATTCTATTCTATTCTTCTTTCGGGCATCCCTAGACGGCACTGTTGTTCCTTGGAATATTTTTTCTTGTTCCAATGTTTTTTTACTACCTTAGTAAGTACCTATCTATTATTGAATTATCAAAAACCTTCATTCAGAAATAATTTGGATTGGCTATACTTACATTTTATAGTTAATTAGTACCTAAGTTTTAATGCCATCAGGATAGTAAGACAATATTTTTTCGTGCAGAAACATTCTTAACGATAAGTGTTTCCACTATAATCTACACAGGCTAAATATTAAACGCAAATTTTATTCTGTAAAAAAATTGCTGTATAAAACGTAATTCGATGTCACTCGATATACTTACATAGTATATCGAGTGACATCGAAATACATTTTCTAAAGAGCGGAACTGTCAACGAGCATTTGTTTGTGTGTCAAGGGGTACGGAAGCGACACCTAGAGGCCTTTCTTCTCATGTGTATAAAGAACATTACGTTCATCTACAAACCGTACCTAATCTACTGCATGAAACGGTAGACACCTCAACAATATGAAAATACTTATTTTATTTCAATAAATCAATATGTTATTCTTTCTTTTTTTAAACTTCAACAAACTCGGCAAACAAGTGTATGGCCCGACTCATAGATAGATCCTTGTAATACCAAAGGCATTGCTCGCAAAGGTTTGATTTTTGGAATTATTTATGATCGCCTTTATGCAGATCCAACGCCGATGCTACCAAAACGATGTTCTATACTGTGATTAGCGATGTACGCATCAAATTAAAAAGGACGCAAACGAAAACTGGAATGAGTGCATATTTAAATAACATTGTAATTAATTCCCACGGGGTCTGATAGACTTCAATGGTGCTGAATTTAAAGAGCCGTCCCTGGACTAAATTGCGGCGGTAAAAACATGTCTTGCTCCCTTTGTTATTTGAAAGTATACCTACCCAGTATTCTATGTTTGATTTCTTCTGTCAGTCGTTATTTGAATATAAATATTTTGTGTTTAAAAATAATATTTAAAGATAAGGCTTTTTTTAATATTAGTAGCAATGTGAGTTATCACATTACTAGTATTCCCGTTAGCTAAGCTAATACTTGTATCAGGAGTGGGCTCACTTCAATAATTTAGTGGTCAGGATGGGCATCGAACCCGGAACATCTCGGCTAAGAGGGCGGCCCCTCTAACCACTACGCTATTGACGCTTAATTGGTAATTAGAGAGGTCTATGTCCACCAATGGACATTTCGAGTTGATGGATAGAAAATATACCTAAATTTTAAATAATCAGTATTTTTTGTAGAAATACTTCACCAACAAACCTAATTTCCAACCCGAAATAACACAATAAAACACATACGAAATTGTACGACAAAATTATATAATAAACAGATTTCATTTGATTTTCCCGTTCATGAAAAGCTAACAAAAACAATGTTTAACGAACTGAACTAAAACGTTTGTGTAACCGATATTTGGATACCGAATTTGTTGGAGACGAACGGTAACTTTGCACAGAGCAAACGTAAATATTATTTGCAGATAAATGAAAATGTTTGCGTATGCGTAGGCTCTGACTACGCGTAGTTTATAATAATAATAATAATACTTACTCTAGTTGGATAATACTGATTATGGCAGGTTGCCGATTTATTTGCAAAAGCCCAATCCCCAGTCCATCCAAACTCCATCAATAGAACCTTTTTTCTCTTTTCATATTTGCAATAGTTCCTGCACCTGTTGGGGTCAAGTCGCTCTATATGCCCCATCATTTGCAGCGGTTGACCTAAACATATGCCTTACATGACAGTAGACTTCTCACAAAGGGCCTCTACATGTTGGACCCATGTCCCCATGCAAGCCTTCCAAAGGACCGGGCAGAGCCCGTGATACAGAGAGACATAATAATAACCTTTATTTAACAATCAGTTTTACAATATAGTTACAACTAGCTGAGCCCGCGACTTCGCCCGCGTGGAATTTAACTTAACAATAAAGCCCGGTCCCGCGTTCTGAGCCCGCGCGACAGGACCCATTTTTTTAATTTTGTTTTTCTAAAATAATAGTAGCCTCAGTTACTGCTTATAACATCAGCTATCTAACAGTGAAAGTCCCGTCAAAATCGGTCCAGCTGTTTCGGAGATACTCTTTGATTTCATGTGTTTTATTGTTTTACGCAGAACCCTAAATGTTTTTCTAAAATTAAAGTAGCCTAAGTTACTCCTTAAAACATCAGCTATCTGCCAGTGAAAGTCCCGTCAAACACACAGACAGACAGATAGACAGACAGACAGGCAATTTTTTTTTTAATCGCGTTTTTGTTATAGTTGTCTTATGTACTTTCGTATGCATTTAGTGAAAAGGTGTTATTTTGATATTACAAACAGACACTCCAATTTTATTTATTTGGATAGATCAGTTTTACAATATAGTTACAATATTATTTAATTGTTTGACACTGGTACGTGAAGATTGTCTTGCTGTCCAGCATAGGCCTCTCCTAGAGTTCGCCATCGAATGCGATTCTGCGCTTGTCATTTCCAAGTATGTCCCGCTATATTTTTAATATCGTCTTCCCATCTACGACGCTGTCTCCCTTTCCTTCTTTTATATTGTCTCGGGCACCACTCTGTCACGTCTTTGGACCATTTGTCCTTATCGCTCCTGATCATATCTCCTGCCCACCTCCATTTTAATTTTCTTATACAGTAATAGCCGATTGGTTAAGCACGCGTCTTGCGGGCTACCAGGTCTCGGGTTCATACCCCGGCTCGAACCTCTGGATTTTTCGAAATCTATGTGCGAATCATAATTTCTATATGATTATCACTTGCTTACGGTGAAGGAAAAACATCGTGATGAAACCTGCATGTCTTAGAAGATTTAATTTTCGAATGACATGTGAAATCCGCCACCCCGCACTGGGCCAGCGTGGTGGATTATGGCCTGAATCCCCCTCGTGTTGAGGGGAGGCCCGTGCCCAGGAGTGGGACGTCAAAAAGGGCTAAAATTATACAGTAAGTAACATCTGTGATTTTAGTGTTCTTCCGCGTAGTTTAGGGATTCTTAAATTAGTTTTTTAACGGTGGTAAAGCCAAACTGTGGCCAACCGAGTACAGATCAAATATGGGCTAGATCGACTGAGGTAGTACTGCCCACTCACAGAAGATTGGCGTAAAGTAGATATTATATGATGAATGAGAGAGCCAGAAGATTAACCTCACCCCTCCCTTACTCTCTAACTATCTCACTCCCGTTCATGGCGGCAGCGAGCGAGCATTGCCATCTATGGTTACGCGGTAACAGCTTAACATCACGCGGGTCGTATGCTTATTTACCGGCACCTTGTTACATAAAAATAAATGCCATTGAACAGCAGTTATACGTATACAAAATAGATTTACGTACTGTATTCAGAATCATTACTATGGGGTCTCACAGTGCGCGTGAACGCTCTTTTAAGATTAGCATTTAACATTTCCAGACATATTGTAGGTACCATTTGTAGTCAATATTAGGCCATACTGATAATCAATCAATCTACAGGTTGAAACAGAAAGGGTATACTTTTCTTTCAAAACTTAACTTTGTAATTCTAAAACTATCAGCTTTAGAGGAAACTTGATAAACAAAAGGTGTTATAGGGATATAGCTGTTGACTGATTTCACAAGTCTACAAAACCTTTAGTACTTCAACTGTCCCACAAAGCCTTTAGTTTTAGATTTACAAAGTTAAGTTGCAAAAAATATAGTACCTATACCCTTTATGTTTCACCTAGTATACAAATAAATTTTGAGTGTCTGTTTGTTTTATCAAAATAACACCTTTTCACTAAATGCATGTAATAGTACATACGACACCTATAGCAAAAACGCGATTCTTTTTGTCTGTCTGTATGTTTGTTCTGGGTAATCTCCGAAACGGCTGGACCGGTTTTGACGGGACTTTCACTGGCAGATAGCTGATATTATAAGCAGTAACATAACAACAACTTATATCTTCAAAACCAAAAAAAACAAATGGATCCTGTCGCGCGGGAGCGGGGGCGGTCAAGTTAAATTCCACGCGGACGAAGTCGCGGGCTCAGCTAGTAAGTTATAAAATCGAAGTCCTTCTTGATTTCACAATTATTAAAATTTTCATTATAAAATTACGCTCGTTAGCTTATGGTTCCCGGGTAAGGGAGGCGTTTGTTTCTCAAACTCGAACGTTCATTATCATTAAAATTACAAACTTTTAAATTATTAAACTGCTTTTCTGGAAGTTATTTAACGCTTATAGGCACAGGGTGAATTTATCAAATTGTACGCTTGGTGTAAAATCTTAATTGAATGGAATCTATAAAATTGAGTTATACCAAACACGGTATAAGTAAACTGACGAAATGCATAGAAACTGACTGTATACTTATATATGAGTTTTTATGAGTATTTAGAATTTTAATAAAACCATTCACAAAATATAGGTACCTATCTACTTATATTCGTAGGTATAAGAATGTGTCATAGTGTTTTTTTCTAATTTAACTCATCACTGATAACACTTACACCCTACCCGTATTAATAAATGAATCTCCAATCTAAGAACGATCTTGAGTAAAAGTTTGAAACGTAATCGCGAGCGTTTGCTTTTCTATTGCGATTTGAGTAGCTAGCGTGGTTAGGGCCCAGGTGGTTCAGACGCCTAATAGGTATGTAAACAAAAAAGTAACTAAGTATTTAATTAAGGGCAACCACATTTTTATTAGCGTATTAATTATATTTCAATTATTTCGAATTGCACTAACTTTAAATTATTGAACAGCGATAGAACAATACTTTGTGGAACAGGTAATAATAAGAATAGGAATACACATCACATTCACACGAAAAAAATGTCGCGAATATTCTATTAAAAGTAAGAAAAAAAATGTGAACAAAAATTAAAGAAAAGGATTTCTTTTTAAGGCATCATTCTTAAAGCATCGTGTGTCGTTTCTCGAGCAATTCCATTACTTTCGAGGATTTCATTGGCCGCGTAAAGTAATATTGCCGAGTCACTTATGTTCATAACTTATTATTACACATTTTCTTGTAATCTTCGGGATTCCTAAGATATTGGATGGGGACATGTAGGTAAGTTTTTACAACTTTTTCTTGATCAACATTTCAGAATTTATTAAACCGATTTCAAAAAGGAGGAGCTTATAAATTCGTGTGTATATTTTTTTAGTTTTAAAACTAAAAAAAAACTTGTAATAAGTACTGGCGCAAACTACAATATTAATACACCATGAGTTTTGAAAAAAATGGTATTTACTTAGGTACCTTAGTAGGTTAAATGTGGTTGCCCTTAATTAAATACTTAGTTACTTTTTTGTTTATATACCTATTAGGCGTCTGAACCACCTGGGCCTAACCACGCTAGCTACTCAAATCGCAATAGAAAAGCAAACTCTCGCGATTACGTTTCTAACGCTCCGCTTTTGACGTTTTGCTGACACGAGCTTCACGATTTCTACTGACATTGATATGGTATAGTGGTGGTATGGCGTATCTATTGTTAAGAACCTATATTACGCACCGATGATAGTTGGGCTAGATGCGTTATGTAGTCAACAATAACAAAAGATAGTTCTCAGATTACAACATGTTCAAGATTTTAGTATAAAGATGTTTGTAGTACAAATAACAGTGGAGGTACCTAATAGGTAGGTAGGTACTTAAAAGAAAATTATTTTCCAACACATCAATTTTATGTCATTTTTTGCAAATGTAGGTTAAATCCTACTAATATTATAAATGCGAAAGTTTGTGAGTGTGGATGTATGTTTGTTACTCTTTCACGCAAAAACTAGTGAACGGATTTGGATGAAATTTGAAACACAGATAGTTACAACCTGGATTAACACATATAGTACTTTACTTAAGTCTACACGGACGAAGTCACGGGTAAAAACTAGTTAATAATAAATAGAAGAACACTACCATAGAACACCGTGTACCACTAATCTCATTTATCACTCTCACTTATCACTCTGGATCACTTATCACATAATAATTTATTGTTGACGTTTGAGTAAGAAAGTAAATTTATTAACTTTCGGCGCAACCATTTCAATAGTAATGTTTTCAAAGGGCGTTTCTATCCTATTTGTCGAAAGGGTTTCGACCTCTTTCCGCATAGGCGTGAGTGTTGTTGCTCCCAAGTCCCCATTCTATTTGGGTTATCTGATCGTGTTCATAATACCCAAGAACCTATGTTACGCACCGATGATAGTTGGGCTAGAAACATAACAGATAAGGGTTGAGATATCAAATAGATGCTATATGTTATAGCCGAGAGGACAGTTTTTATTTATTTGGGATAGCGAGTGAACCTTGTTTATTATATATTCATACTTTCACACTATACCACGGCCAATGAGAAATGATACCATAAATATTTCGAGTCGGTCAAACCCGGGCTCGCCAACATTTGGGCGGCCATTTTATAAATACGTGGTTCATTATGTACTGGAAACCGTAATTTTAATTAAAAATAAATTAAGTATGTAACGCTTCAAACTAAGTTTACAAAATTATAAATTAAATTTTGTGTATGAAACCCTAAAAACTAATTTTACAAATTTTGTATCGTTTCTCTTTGGCCATCATGTACAGAATGATTTGTCTTTTATCCCCAGAATCAGACTTAGATTATTTTTATGCATGTATGTATACCAGAATACGTATAAAAATCGTCAAAATGTTACAAAAATCATTATGGTGATAAGACTCTACCAACCGCAAAAACAGGTAAGCAGACTAAAGAGTAGAGTTACTTATTTTCATATCTCTGATACTTGATACCTACCGTAAAATAAGTATTATATTCCCATCAAATAAATAATGTTTAACTTCAACCAATAAAATATTTTATCGACATTATATCATCAGAATGAGAATGTAGGCAGCGTAGGTACCCACGCTTCCTACATTTCGCTGGTTCGAAGGATCGAAGCCGACAAAAGGCTCGAAGTCGTTCACAAAGCGGACACTTACTAAGTGAAGTGAGCCCCATTTCAACAATAAGGTTGCCGTGCCGTGAAGGTAGGTACATAATAGTTACGAGTATATACTTATGTGATTGGAGGAGCGAGAAATTCAATAGTGACTGAAAAAATATTGCAATCTGATCTGATAGCAGAAAATGCGTTAAAATATTTTTATTGAACGATATGCGTGACTAAGGCCCATATTAATATATGGACCTCAAATCTAAGAATGATCTTGGAAATGTCATTCCAGTACAAAATGACTTGTCAACTCAACTCAAACTCAACTCAAAATTGTTTTTATTCATGTAAGCCAAGCATTTATGAATATTCAGAATCTACCACCGGTTCGGAATGCTGCTTCCACTGAGAAGATCCGGCAAGAAACTCAATGGTTACTCTTTTCTTGTCAAAAGCATACTCAAGACCACTCTCAGACTTGAGACCGATTTATTAATACAGGCCTTAGTTACGGATTCAAAGATAGCGGTCATTAACACGTTTAACCCGCCACCTAATATTTATACATTATACTTTATATACATTATACAGAACAATGTAGGGTTTATCGGTGTGAATGACCCCATAAGTAGATCCTCAAAAGCTGAAAGCATAATAACCAACTAAAATAGCAAAGCAACTCGCAAAATTATGACCTTGCGAAACAGTACGATTCAAACAGGGTCTAAAATCACGTAATTCACAATGGGGCCGCGGTGGCTACATTAAATAATTCAATGTACTACCGCGGTACGTTCTATTTGCTAACCAGTGACTTGTTATGAATAATATACACTTTCAGTTTGATACACTTTTATTTTTCATACCGAAAATACAGTCAAAAGGTATTCTTCTCTTTATAGGCAGGTACTTACTCTTGCTATAATATTTTTTTTCACAACTTCCACATAATTCGATACCAACTGTAGTTACATCCTGGCATAAATGAGTAGGTAATAACCGTTGCTAAAAATTATTTGAATACAAAAAAATATAAATATAAATATCGCCAGACTGACACACCAACTGTATGGTCCCAAACTAAGCAACGCTTGTACTATGGGTACCGTACAAGGGATTGGGGGCGATCCCAGTGACACCCAGACCAGGGCAAATTACGAGAAGGCCCTTTCCGAAATTTACCCCAGCGGGCATCGAACCCGCAACCACCATTTGGTTTTATAAAACTCATGATTATTTTGTATTCCTCTTATACTTGCGCAAAAGTGAGTTTATTATTCAGAGCAAGTGCTAAAGCTTATAACGGCAACGGCCGCATATTTCTGACTTAGCTTAGAAAATGTTATTTCAGCAGTTTACTTCACAACTTAGCCTGAATATAACTTAGAAACCTTTGTAATGTTAGGTGTAATGGATTGTAGTTTACATACCATCGAAGAAAACGAGTTAAATGATTTATCGCTGAGAAATTAATTTTACCCGTAGCTATCGTTTCCTACCCTCAAGCAACGTAGTAAAACAACGTCAAAAAACCTATTTCGTTACCTACCACGGTTCGTTTCCAAATATTCCACCAAATATCGATCTTGATTCACTAATTACTTCGCCCTTGAAACCAGCTGGGGATTATTTTAATGAATTATCTAGTAGTGGGCTATTACACAAATTGCCTCTTTGTTCAATGACATCGTTTGAAATGGAATGCTGTCAGCCTTGTTTCTATTTATGTTGGAGAGGAATTTGAGCAGCCATATTTAAAAGATATTACAAACTGATAAATATTTAGTGTTCCTGCAATATATCCTTGGAAATAACCTGAACTCTATGTCCAGTGATTTTGAATAGTTTACAATGTTACGAAACACTGTTTTCAGCTATGTAAGTACACTTACTGTCTCATAAACATAAGTGTCTTAGTGGCTAGAATCATTGCCCGATAGGTTCCGCATTCGATATCTAATTTTACTACAAGCAATGCTACTAGTTATGTAATTATCTGCTAGTACTCTTCAAAACATATTTAGACACCTCGCTCTCTAAAGAATCGCGGTGTCGTCGCAGCGTCGTCACGGCGACGACGTTGCCTAGTCGTGGCGTAATTTCAGAAGGAACGCAACGCATTACACAAAATGACAAAATTGCGGTGGCGTTGAGGCACAAACCGCGCCACAACCACGCTGCGACGCCGCCGTAACTTCTTAAGAAGCTTAGCCTCTGTTCCGTTTATCTACTCATGTGGTAACGCTGCCTCGACATCGCCGCCTCGAATCTAGAACGTGTGAGAGAGGGCCCTAATCGCACCCAAAACCTTTATAAATATATTTTTCCTCGTTCGAGAATTTAATTTTAACGAGACGCGCCCTTCAATAACGTACGCACGTGCATTCCTTTTCATGTTACGCAAAATGTTTATTTTTCCCAATAATTTTCCTCTTCCGTATCCTTCGTAAAAAGGTGCTTACCTACTTATTATAAAAGAAAATCGTTTGCTGTGTGTTTATTTATTGTTCTCTCATACTTCGACATACTTTTTCATATTTAAGAGTAAATTATGATTTCGATTCATATAAGATTTGTTTTGGGATATTACGGAGGGCAAACCTTTTCTGAAATTTGCTTTAGTAAGACTCCGTAGAAATAATATAATCTTTTACAGTAAATATTTATAGATATACCACTGAATGGATACTAGGTGAAATGTGTGCAGTTGTTTCGATCATGTAGACATGATCGAAACAACTGCATGCACACATTTCATCTATCCTCAGAACATTGAAGGTTCTCTATTGTAGAGTAAATACAGAACATTTTTGTGTAACTATATTGGTTTATAATATATCGTAGGTGTTTGTAGTAAAGATCCATTAAGCTCTTTAGCGAAACTTTTGTATCTACTTAGCCAGCAAAATCTTTCCTTCGAGTCCGCGGCTAGTTCGTTAATCCCAAATTAACTGATCCCTTATAAGCACAAAAACTAGGCTAGCACAATACCAAGGATAGCGAGAGATGATACGGAATGGTAATAATGATCGAGTTCTATTCGGTCACCGCTGGGCTCGCCAACATTCGGGCGACCATTTTACAAATTCCTGGTTCATTCTGTGCCGGGATACGTAACGTCACTAACTAAAAATAAATAAAGGCAAAACCTTAAAGTAAGTAGGTACATTATTTATTAAATTAATTTAGTATAGCTTCTCGTTGGATGTGGTGCAGGCGGGGTTCTCTAAACTATGACATTTAGATCGTATATGATGTGGAAGAAAATAGCATTTCAAAGGTTTTGTTATAATTTGGACTCCGACTTAATCTAAGTTTACAGCCACACTGTCTCTGAAGACAGCCACGCGGCGCTTAACTTGTATAATAACCACGTGTAACTATCAAAGTTATAACATCTAATATAATAACACACACCTCTGGGATATGTACTACTTGTTACAATTAACCAGAGATGTCAGTAGGTACTAGGTCATTTAAGGTCAGAGGTGGGTATGTAAACAATTAAAACGATTCAATTTACCTTATAACTAGCGGACCCGATGCAAACGTTGTCCTGCCATAGACTTCGCTAGTTAAATATGTGAGAGGTGCTGGGATGCTGGAAGATAAGGATGATACATTATTTTGTATGAGAATAAAAAAAAATAAGAAAAGAACTCTGAGAAAAAATCTGGATGTCCACAACATTGCCACTACCGGATCCAAGTGTAGCTAAAAATCATCAAGATGACCAAATGAGTACAAATAAAAAACATCAAAATCGGTCGAACCGTTTAGGAGTAGTAGAATTATGAACACAGGTACACTGGAATTTTGTGAAGATGAAAGGGATTTTTTTTTTTTTTTTTTTTTTTAATCTTTATTAAGGAAAAAAAGGGAGTTTGTTCAGAGTTGAACATGTCACTCCCGTAGAGTACACAGGAAAAAACACTTACAATACATCACATCTTAAATCTTAAGTACTTATATGTCCTACCCATCACCAAATTGTACAATTTTATATAGTATTTTAGCCTCCTTCGATGAAGGATAAGCCAAGATACTATTACACCAACCAACATTGCTAGGCGTTACATTTAAATCATGTGCTATTGCGCTGCATCTAAGGCTTTCATTCCTGACGCACTCCATAACAATGTGATAAACATCCTTGAGATGACCTGTCTACGAAGATTGAAACAGCAAATTTATTTTCCCCAATTCCATCGCCATCTACCTTGATTGATCGCCGATACACAGAGTAAGCCATCTGCCCATCGATACCGAACAACATAATGCGTCTAAATACTAAAATAGTTATTATTGTATATTTTCCACAAATATTTATAGTAAGTCCACCCACTTTTCGATTGGGTAGTTTAACGATGCATCCCTTGGGTACTTTGGTTTCTACATATTTTATAACAACTTTATAAAAAAATATTTATAGGAATCTTGAAAAAAATATGATAGTCTTCCACTAATTGGCCCGTTCCCATAAAACACGGAACAACCAACGCAAATATTGAAACTGCAGAGAAAATATATTTTTTATTTAGATCGTGATTTTATTTCTCCGCTGATGCAAGAACATACCCACGTATTTGAAAAAATTGCACCATCTTTTATGCAAACAATTTGGTGCAAAATGTTCGCTAAGAAATTTCGAACTCGCGAATATTACTATGAATTTGATGTTACCTATATTATTATATTCCTATAAAATCAAACATCATGGTGTTGTGGGTAATGAAAGAATAAATACGTTTTTAGTAGATACCTATAATATTAAGTTCGTACGCAATCATGCCTGTCTTCCACGAAGGGGTAGAGAGCACTGCCGTTTTTTTAACAGAAGGGATATCCTTTTTAAAAATAAATGAACTCATATTTCTAAAGTATCAATACAATTACAAGTTTCTTTGAGCGTAACTCAATTGAAATACTCCATCGCTATAACTGTATTATCGGGAAAATTCTCGGAAAATTTAATTAGGTCACAGAGCCGCGTCAGTAGAGGAGTAATGAACTAACTAATCTAATACTGGATCATTCTAGAATCTTATAGAATGTGTGATGTTATGGTTAGGTCACGAGATGAACATGGAGGGAATACGGCCATAATTGTATTTTACAGTGCTTAACACTTACAATATCTACACTTTGCTGACTTCTGAAGGTACCTAAGCGTAAAGCCGCCGCTTGGAATTGGACGACCGCTTGGCGCAGTGTTCGAGCGTAGGCCGCTTGGCTCACTGCAAATAGGCAACCACCATGTGTAGCGGTTCGATTCCCGCAAGGGCAAATTTTTTAAAAATGGCCTTTTCGTAATTTGCCCTGGTTGCCATTGTACGGTAACCATAGTACAAGCGTTGCTTAATTTGGGACCAGTTGGTGTGTCAGTCTGGCGATTTTATTATTATTATTAAATCAACCGGACTGCGAAACGATGACCTATTTTATTATCAATAAAATACATTTTAATCACATACCATGTCTATATTTATTATCCAGAGCAAACATCATGGGTCGTAGCCGCAAATACTATTAACAGCACATAACGGTAACATTCTATCGATTTATCCATTAACGAGCGGAGCAGCGATATGCCGGATGCCCGGGGGAATCGCGAATCATTATTACACACGATAAAATGTAACTATGTTCGACCACGTGTCAATTAGGTCACTGGAAAACTCTTTAACATTTTGTAACGATTTAATAATCACGTAGGTACCCATCTTTCCAACTCATGGAGAACGCTAGTCGCGTGCTTAACCAATCGGCTATTACCTGCTGGTACCAAAATCCCAATTCTAGGTTCAGATAATTATATAGTTATTATACAGGTGGTATAGATGCACAATCATCATCATCAAATCCTATTCAAGATAGGCACTATCATTACTAGTGCCTAGTCTCTAATGTCTGATCACGAGTCTCCCTTTAGAACAAGCCCATTCTTAAATAATCTATATGTCGCAGCCAAATAGCTTAATTCGCCGTCCAATTAACAGCCTAGGCACTTAACTAAACAGCGCCGCTAACGGCCTAAATGATATTCAGCCGTATCGTCTGTTACAACATTTAATAAACTGGCTGGCTAATGCTTAGGCAACTGGTTGCCATTTAAGTACTACAAAACTTTTTCAAAATACTACGCAAGCAGAGCGACCCAGATGGGTTTAGGTTAGGATATTTTTTTATGACCCCACAGAAATCCCACCAGGCAAGTAGATTCGGTCGATCTAACAATTTCGTAAAATACCTAATAAAATTATTCCATCAAGGTTGTTTTTTGCCGACGCCATATTGACCAAAGAGAATATAATAGGGTCATTCCGTAGTTTCGCACCAAAAGCAATTCCAGGCTAATTTACCCATGAAAAAAATACTTAATTTAAAATATTGTTTGCGTAATAGGTTAAAACCAAATAATTCTAAAAGGAGTATTTCTAATATTACAGCTTAATTGGTTAATTTTCAAAATAAATAAATAAAACTGCCTGAAAAATCATTCCTCTCTGCGTCCAGCGGGGTACCACGGTTGGTTTTTTAATGTTAATTTCTTTAAACTTAAATTGCTGGCTGTAATTAATACGTAATATTAAAGCCTATATCATCAGGTATTGATTGCGGATTTTCAATAATTTTTTAACACAATTATAATTACAGAAAAAAATATTTTTCTTTTTGTCACGAAAAAAACTTCATTACCATCCGTACTCAGAAATTCGATAATTTTAAATAAAATTTATACGTGCCCGACTATAGTTCAGGTCACAAACTGTTTATACTTATTAGCTTGGCATGGCAACGGGGAGAGGTGGATGTTATATCAATCCCTGTTAAAATTATTTACGATCTTCGGATTGTTTTTAGTGTTTCGTCCATAAATCGTCTCATTGCATTCCTTCGATTTTACAAGCTACTGTAATAAATAAAAAATATTTTTATCAAAAAATGTTTCCCTTTTTAATTTACTTAGAAAGTGTTTTCTTAAATATTTGCTAATATGTGCGATTATGTAGTTATCAAGGAAAAAGTTAAATTTTCTCATTCATCGCTCCTTCATTACCATCCTTCCCATCCATTTTTTTACGGGAAGGTAATGAACTGTTTTGGAGAGCAATGAATTTTTATTTCATTTAAAACGATTTCGTTATAGTCTATATAATATTTTAAAATGTATAATTAATATTTTAATGAATTTGCATATATTTTTATCAGTAGGTATTCAAATGGCGAAAAGACGTAACATTTTCGTAACAAATTAAGAAACATTGGTAAAAGATTGGCTACGTAAAATAAGCTCATATAAAATAATCTGGATTATAATATGCTCTAGAAAACGATGAATAAAGAAAAATATACTTATCTGGAAACGAGAAGATGTGTAGAATTAAATAAATTATGCCTACAGTGAAAACGAAGAAGACGTAGTCAAAATTACTCTTAAACTACTTAAAATGGAAGGGAGAACAAAAATAGAGAACATCTTAATGGAAAACTCGCCTACGTGAAAAACCTGTAAATCTAGAGCATTGTAAACCAGATCCCTTTATGCTTGCTTAAACAGGTCGAGATCCAAGCAATCAAATGTATGTATACGATTACCTTAATCCAATGTAATAAAAATAAAAAAGTTAACGGAGTATTGAAGATATACGAGCATAAAATAAAATAAAAGAAAAAGTAAAAATCTGCTGCTGTTTAGCGTAACTATTTCGTTAAGGGACTAGTCCCACAACACACTCCCCACTAGTCATAGTCTAGCTAGATTCTAGCTTGCAGGAGTCATCCTGCAAGCTAGAATCAGCAATGGTGTCAAATGACGTCGAGGTTCGGGCCCTCGACGAGTCCAGGGGGAAAATAAAATTGTCTTAGAACCTGCACCAATTGTATTAAAGGAAATAACTTTAAATTTAAAAAAACCCCCGAAGCAACGACTTTTTAAATTAAAAAAGAGCAGATAATTTTAAAACAGCTGAATCGATCTTCATGAAACATAGCTAAGAACACTCAATCAGAATAACTTTCTAACAAAAAAAAAACAAATAAAAATCGGTTCATCCGCTTGGGCGTTACGATGCCACAGGCAGACACACAGATACGCATGTTAAACTTAGAGGACCCCTCTTTTTTCGCTGGGGTTAAAATAGGAGGAATTGAAAGCAAATATCAATTTCACATATGGACAGAAATAACTTTATGGGCTGATTGCCACAGAAGCGAGACTGTAACAGTTGATTGATGACCGAAGACCAGTTGTAATTGGACCTGACCTGATTATACTTGATCCAATAATAGTGTTTCCACAAGGTCTGTGTAATAAATAATAATTAATAAATAAATAATGCGACCTAATTTAAATATGGCACAAGTACCCTCTATATTTAATTTTCATAGCCTTATAATAGTATTTTTTTTTAAATCCGCCTTCCAGTCTTATCAAAATAAAAATCTGATCACTAAATAAATAAAATAAATGATTAATTATAATTCCTAGCTATTTCATAACTTGTTTGGTGTATTAATCCCGTCCTAAATCATTACAATCCATTACACTTTTCATCACCATCCATACGTAAAATACGTAAAATTTCAAGTGCAAATATCTCAGTAATTAAATAACTTACAAAAGTGCCTCCCAGTTTTTATGACTCAGGTGACGAATTAAATTCTATTATGAGCAAAAAAAACATGAAAACTACAAATTTTTTTTATTCCGCGGAACGGTTCGAATTTGCGCGAAACGGCGGAACGACCCAATAGAGATATTGACAGTTTGGTGAGTTTCGGCGCTAGGTGGCATAAAGTAGAACTAAATTGAAATGAACAGGCTAGGCAAGTAATTAAACATCATCGATCCAAGTCATTTGCCAAGCTGTTTGATCAAATGGCTGAATATCATTCAGGCCACTAGTTGAACGGCGCTGTTTAGTAAAGTGCCTAGGCTGTTAATTGAACGGCGAATTAACCTAGTTGGCTGCGACATATCTAACTATACAAAATAAATAAAATTGGAGTGTCTGTTTGTAATATCAAAATAACACCTTTTCACTAAATGCATATGAAAGTACATACGACACCTATAGCAAAAACGCGATTTAAAAAAAATGTCTGTCTGTCTGTCTGTATGATTGTTCTGGGTAATCTCCGAAACGGCTGGACCGATTTTGACGGAACTTTCATTGGCAGATAGCTGATGTTATAAGGAGTAACTTACGCTACTTTGATCTTAGAAAAACAATTAGGGTTCCGCGTAAAAAAAAAAACATGAAATCCAAGAGTATCTCCGAATCGGCTCGAAGTCGCGGGCTCAGCTAGTTATGGAAATAAAAGCAACCTTCCTTGTATGTAGGTACCTACTAAAGGAAGTTATCAAGAGAATTGTTCGATTTACAACTCGCTGTGTTCCAGTTTACTGTATGGGTCTTTTGGGGCCATTGACATACTGTTTGGGACTCGGGCGACTTTATTTTCGCGTCACGTGTGATCCCGTGTCAGATGAATAGACCCCGCGTACATTGGTCCGACGTAATGAGGTCTGAAAATAACTTAGATAAATTGTTTGAAAATGGTGTCGATGATACACCGACACTAAATAGAATTGAAATTTGGATGAGTATGATGCGTACTATATATTTTGGAAATAATTAAATTCATTCCAAATTTATTGTAACATTTAAGTAATTTTGATACTTATATTACTCTCTTTCTCTCTCTAGTAATAATAATAGTACTCTCTTCTCACTACGATCAAGATAGGAAATTTTTTTCTTTTTTTTGTCTATCGGCCTCGCCTTTTTGCTTTAAGCCTGTGACAAGTACCAGTCTGCCTCTCCTGATTCCACCCTACGATCAAGGCATCCCCGCCTTATTATATTGCTGAGTACATTAGAGCGAAGAGCAGTCTAATTGGGAGATCAGCCGTTGGACTCTAGCCACAGCGCTAGTTCCAAGGCCATGGTCCCCATTGAAAGGGTGTCAACTTTCATGCAGGAAAACTACAGTCGGACTGTGGTGTTCAGGCGCTTTTGGGGGAAATTGCAACCGTCACCACCAATAGTTTTGTGCTAGTGTTAGTTCTGTAATATGCATAGTAAGTATAGCTGTTTCGAGCCCGGTATCTCCCGCAAAAGTGACCAATTCGTCCTGCCATCCTTTCCTGGGTCTACCCCGGCTGCGGAACATGTTACTATGTACCACAATAAGTATAGGTATGTACTAATTGTATTACTGAAGGTAGATTCAAAATGAGTTTTCCCAGTCTGACCGTGAAACCTTTTTGACATAAGCTTTTTATAAAAGGGTTATAGGGAAAATTAATTCAAAGTAAATAAGGAGCGTCCTGAAAGGAATGATAATGGACTCACAAAGAGGCTATTTTATTATTTTTAAACGTCTTCAATGTATTAAAAAATCACTGTTCACTTTTCACTCCCGGACATGGGCCTCCCCTCGATACGAGTGGGGTTCATGCCATAATCCACCAAGTTTATAAATTTGAACGTAGGTAAGTATGATATTTGCCCTACCTTATTCTGACCATAGACAAAGTAATTATATTTAGTAACTGAATAACCTACGGTGAAGAAAAACATCGTGATGAAACCTGCATGTCTTAGAAGATTTAACCAATTTTCGAAAGACATGTGAAATCCGCCAACCCGCACTGGGCCAGCGTGGTGGATTATGGCCTGAATCCCCCTCGTGTTGAGGGGAGGCCCGTGCCCAGGAGTGGGACGTCAAAAAGGGCTAAAATTATATATATTATTATTTAACTGAATAACTTAATGTATACTTTATCGTAGCCCAAGTATATCATTATTTAATTGGTACCTGAACCCGCAATGCAGTGTGATTTATTCAAATTCCGGCATCGATAACATCGTTTTGCAAAATGTTCGTGACAAAACCAATAAATTCTTACTCTTTTAGTTTCTGATTTATATTAGACGCGTTGTTTTACTACCATAAAAAGTATTTAAACCATTTTGCTGATAAATCTGTTGAAATGAATGTTACACATTTAAGCTAATAAAAAAGCACATCAAATGTTTCTCGTTTAGCAATCATGATTTAATAGGTATACTCGTATATACAGTAAAAGCTCTTTATTCGCGGGGTATACGTTCCGTAAATATGCCGCGAATACAGAAATCGTGATTATGGAATAGTAATTTGTAAGGAATTATAGGGGATACGTTCCTATGTGACAAAATAAAAAACAATTTAATTGAAGATTTTGACCATAGTGATTAATTATTAACTACAGGATTAGGCAATAGTTTAAAGAATTTTGTATTTTTTCTTGCTTGACCGCACGTGTAGAAAGATTGATAGAAGGCTTAAAAAAGAGTGACTTATACCTGTTTCGTACAACGTGCAAATCTTCGAACCAGCATGTTACATGGAACCGCCTGCGCTCCCTCTCTATATCCAAATTATCCTTGAGATCATCAGTGACCCAGTGACTCAGTTAAAATAGCAATTATCGACTTTCCAAGCAGCTGATATAGTATAATACAATGGTTAGTGAAGACTGATTCTTAGACCACAATGTGTCCCAAGAAGGCTCTTATTTGACCTTTTCAGGGAACAGAACCGATACAAATTCATGATGTTGACAGATATATATTAAAATTATTGTATTGTATTAAGTTGTTAACGAGGACGTCCCAAATAGAATCTATTGATTGAAATGCTAAGAAGATTGCTGGTCATTTTAGGAAATTGAACATTTTGAAAAAGTTGTCTTTTTGAGAAAGAGTATACATTTTGGTAAGTATTAATTTTCTTAAAACTATCAATTTGAAAATGTGCCTTATTCTTTTTTCAATTAGGTTGAAAGTCACTCTAAGAAATAAAAAGCCAGGCGTTTGAATTTTTCATTGTGATCCGGAACTTACTTCCTTCTTGACTAATGGATACAAAATATTGGAAATATTTTTGTATGTTCCATATATTCTCCTGACGTTTCGCTTCATGAAGTATGAATGGTTCTATTGCAAGGTACTGGCTGTATGTTATATCTTAAATTCAGATCTCATTTGATTTGGATAGGTGGGTAATGATTTTGCTCTTTGAAAAGTTTAACTTAACAGGTAAATCAAACGAAACAATTTATTTCTGAAAATCATGTCGAAATATATAGTTACGTCGCTATCTGAAAGAACAGAATTGAACAGATATCGAATGGTAAGTAGGTACCGCCTTCGATATTTTGAGCGCCCACACATACCGAACAATCGTGCGGAACCAATGTTTTGTCTCACTCCACATACCTAAAAATAAACACTACATCTCTGTGGTCTCACTCCGACTGACATTATGGCCAATGACCTGTTACAACTTTTCGACTTCCTATACCATTATAGGAAGTCGAAAAGTCGGAAGACACCATACCATATCAATGTCAGTAGAAATGGTGAAGCTCGTGTCAGCAAAACGTCAAAAGCGGAGCGTTTGAAACGTAATCACGAGCGTTTGCTTTTCTATTACGATTTGAGTAGCTTGCGTGGTTAGGGCCCTGGTATGACTTAAGAATAACATTTCCAAGATCGCTTTCAGATTAGAGATCGATTAATTAATACGGACCCCAGATAAGTAAATAAAATTCTTTAAAAAGATTTTTAAAATTTTATTTCATCGTGATAGTAAACAGACGTAAGGATGTAAATAGTAATTGTACAATATACTTACATAATAGACCTTTATTATAATTTACATTAGAATTTATGAGCAATTATTATAATAATAATCGTGTCATTCATAGATATGTACAAGTTAAATTAGGTAAACTCTACACGGTATGCGTTCTAATATATTG
This sequence comes from Notodonta ziczac, assembly GCA_918843915.1. NCBI lineage: Eukaryota > Metazoa > Arthropoda > Insecta > Lepidoptera > Notodontidae > Notodonta > Notodonta ziczac. The sequence continues at coordinate 8,653,703 of OU974050.1, read as the reverse complement.
TAAAAGCTACTCTATACCTATTGTATATTCCAATGAACAAAAACAATTCCAAAAAACAATGTTTCTTTATTAATTTTGTAATAATTAGAATTTAAAGATGAATTAATTATTTATATATATTTAGTAACTTTGAAAAATAACGTTGAATTTGGGTAGAATTACATTATTTTGATTCAATCGCTGTTACGCAATTTAAATATCCAAATGATTCTAAGCAAAAAATCATACAGAAATAGGATAGTATAAGTAATATATTATATTCCAGTAAAATATTGGCACAAGACAAACTTCATTCATACACAGATATTAATAATTAAAACATTAGGGGCCGGTACTAAAAAATAAATGTTATTTTTTTCATATACCTATATGAAAAGCTTACTCAAGATCGCTCTCTGACTTAATATAGGTTTATTAATGCCTTGAAGGTATAAGTATCGATATCTACGATAACGATTGATTTGATTTGCCAAAGGAACGTCTCCATACAACGTTATATTTAGGACAGTTCCCTTCAAGTGATACTATATTAATATATTCTAAAAGATTCGGTAAATAATAAGGATACAATACAATTTTTTAATACTATTATAATTCACTTTTTATTTTGTATTATTTGGGACTGAATTATCTTGTACCCGCAGAATTGTAAATAAAGACTAACGTTATTTAAGTATAATTCTGAGGTTGTACCTGTTACCCTACCACTTAAGAGATGAAACTAAACTATTATTATTTACCTACATTACTATTATCATCCAAAAACCTACACATATTGAAGTTTATATTATGTTCTAAATCTTGGGATAAAATTGACAACTACTTGAAATATGTATGAAAATTATTTATGACAACTACGGGAAGGTTTCATTATGAAATAGAGAGTTAAGAGAAACTCTACATCAGTTTACACAGGATGTTTTAGTTTAATATTTTTTAATAATGATAATGTAAAAAACTTTTTCTTGAATACAATGTATTTAATAATTAATTATTATTTCAATGAAAATTAAAACGGTGATTTTCTAATGTAGTATGTGCGGCACACGACTATCTAAAGTTGATGAGGGTTACGATCTATAAATATTGGAGGGAATAATATAGTCTTAGCTATGTAATAGGTATTTTATATTTCAATTATTATTTAATTAGGATTCGGAAATACCCCGTGATTTGGAATTAAGGCCTACTTTGACATGTTCTGTCCATCTGGTCCCCAATCACCAGTGCAGATTCATACATTTAGAAATTAAACATTACTAAGAACAGTATAGTCTAACGTTATTTATAATTAATTTAGTGCCTTTAATTATATTGATGAATTATTTACAAAAACATGAGAATTTCAAACAAAATTTTAATTGACTTTAAAAATTTTAATAAATTTTCTATTACTATTATTTTTTCAAGTTCCACAGTAAACGTAAATGTAAAATTATTGTAGTTCAGAAATAAAATAAAATGGGTGGTGCACAGTACAGAATAATTTATACAAAAGTGTACAATATACTATAATTATTAAACGCAAGCAATATTAAAAACACGTACGTTATTGAACATAATATGTCATGCTTATATCTCAAAAACCGTTTCTTTCTAACCATTTAACTCCTTATATTCTAACACACCGTGTGCACGTAATACATTTCATTGGACCAAAGTTCAACCTTCAATTTCTTTTCATACATACTACACTAAGTTTAAGACTAGATTTATAACGCGACGGTACCTACTTGCGATACAAAATTTTCTGCATTTTACTTACACTCAACCGTGAACTAGCAGCTAGAATAAATGAAAAATCTAAGACACTGCATATAATACACCATATTTTAAAATATACTTACATCGAAATTGCTTAAAACAACGTTATAGACACTTCCAATAAGGTTAAAAGTGGCACTGTTATTAATAGTAAATTTCATTGTGCAGTCCTTACAATAAAAGTGATTTAAAAGTCTAACCGCGAGACACACCATAAACACGGGAGATTAGATACAAAAATATGATTATAAGGATCGATTAAAACACACCAACGCTTAAGCAATGGTCCCTCCACAAGACACACGAGACACACTTCAGCGGAAAGTCTTCAAGATTCGTTGTGATGCCATAGAGTTTGAACCGTTCGAAAAACACACTTTCACAAAAGGAGACAAGTTCACAAAAGTCCAGTGTAGTGCAACGCTAGTCTAGTCTTTAGGGACTTTGTGCGGGGCTGGGCCAGGGCGGCCTCATCTTTTCCAGCACGTATTTGAGCTGGAAACTTGTATGGAAATGCTACAGATACTCATCTATTTGATCATAGTCCTCGTCGGGCGGCGACGGGCCCGACACTGAGAGGATTGGGAGACCGAAATGTTTCACGGTCTCGATGCTGCAGTGGCTGTCATCGGACTTAGCCTCCTCGCTGATCGTCTCCTCTATTGGATGCTTAATTTTGCAAAGCCGTTCAGATGAGTCACTCATTGTTGTTAGAGGGATGTTGTCAGCAGATCTGGGAATGAGAATTAAGTCAGATACATTTATACTGACGACTGCTTAGCGCAGTGGTTTGAGCCGCTTGGCTCACTGCACCGGATGGTTACGGGTTGGATTCCCATCAGGCCAAATTTCGGAAATTGTATTTTCGTAATTTGCCCAGGCTAGGTGTCACTGGGATCGCCTCCAGTCTATTGTACGGTACCCTCAGTGCAAGCGTTGTTTAGTTTGGGACTATACAGTTGGTGTGTCTGTCGGGAGATATTTATTTATTATTATTTATTTAACTGCAAAAAAATTGTTGAATATTTCCCTTAGCGCTTTTACTCATGTTACAAACGACCGGATAAAACAGAACTATTTTAAACATCTTTTTCAACAACAAATAACATAACACGGCAGTCTACCTGAATCTAATACAAGAAAAAATTGTAAAGGCGAGGACGGATTATTAGAATACTGTACCTAACTATAGCGCAGCAAATATAAAAAAAACAGTTGCAATGTTGGACAGCTAAACCATAATAATAATACCTGGCTTTACGACACAACGTTGACTGTGATCCGTGTCTTCTGAGGAACTCTCCGGCGTCGAAACCGGGGAAGCCGGCGGGCTCAGCCGACACGAATATGGCGGAGTTGACCCTGGGACGGTTGCAGCGAGCCAGCAGCCGCTCCTCGCACTCCAGACTCTGCGTGTGAGTATGCGACCAACGCATGTGCTGCAATAAAGGAGATATAGCTAATTACGCGTCAATAGCCTAGTGGTTAGAGGGGCCGTCCTCGTAGCTGAGAGGTTCCGGGTTCGATCCCCATCCTGGTCATTAAACTATTGACGTGAGCCCACAAGCATTAGCTTAGTTGGGAGGGCTAAAGGGAATACTAGTAATGTGATAAACGCACATTTCTAGTAATCTTTTTTTTTAACTTAAGTCCCATAAATATTCTGGCCCTCCTAAGGACCTTTTGTTGTCCATCCATGTTTTTTTTATTGTTTGCTTTTATTTAAACACACTCTAAATTCTGTAGTCTCCTCAATATCTTTACGATAACTATTTCGCTGAGCTGGATGAGTAGATTCTTTTGTAGAGAATGGAGGCCTGAAAACTGTATACTAAATGAAGTTCTTAAAGAAAAAACAGTAGGTCAAAAGTCTAGGATATAAATAAAATTACATGCCTGTAATAACACTTTGCAAGAACTAATAATCAAATCAAAGAAGAAAAAGAAAACACGCTGTTTAGAATCTAAACCCTGGTTTAGTGAGGAACACATAAACAAATAAGAAGAAAACATACATAAGTAAATAAAGGTTATAATAGAATTGACGAGATAAGGGAAGTAAGGCAAAGCTCCTCAATATTGCACCGAATGGTCAGCCATATTGTATTCAGATAACAAGTTTTAGATCTTGCGTTTTGGGTTTAAGTTTAAGCAAGTTTTAAGTCAGCCCCTATATTACTTGCCGAGATAAATCGAATTCTATTATCTATATCATAGCCGGTATTGTTGTGCCAAGTTTAGACAAAAGTTACCTACGCAATGTGGTGACAACGAAGACAAAAGGGATATAGGGAGACCTTATTGTGTGATTTTCTATTTAGGCCAGTGGGTAATGTGGATGGAGGAACCATCATATTCATGTTATGTCCGTAATCATAAATCGATCTCAAGTCTGAGAGCGATCTTGAGTATGCTTTCTTTTATATATATATATATTAATGGCCTCTTACAATTGGGTTAAGCCCAATATGATTCTGCCAATGTCGAGTAATGAATAGCAATAACAAACACAATTAATAACAATAAAATACGAAAATGAGACCGTCCATTTTGGAAAACCAAAATGGAGGGAGTATGCTTTTCACATGCTGTTTTATACTGATGTAACATACGAATGACATTTCCAAGATCACTCTCAGCCGATTTAATGATACGGATGTCAACTAAGGCCAAAACTGCAATTGTCTATGGGTACGGAAGGTATTGATTTAATTTCACAAATTTCCCACGGATTAGTCAGAAAATAATGTGGAAAACAATTGACCTTAAATTGATTATAAGCTGGAAACCAGTATAAATTCACAATGGGTCTATATAATAAGCTATTTTGCCATCCCATAAACCGGAATTTCCTACGCAAGTAAGCAAAGAACTCAGTGAATGCTTCGCTGACATAGCTACAAGGTAGTATAAAAAGTAATTTTGAAATTTCAGCGGAAAATACTGTCATATTTGTATTGTGTTCCTTGCGTGTCAGTGGATCGTCCGACGATATAGCTTTCGTGCTTTTCCCGACAACAAAATACAAGATTTCCCGAGAATAGCGTAAACACTCAAAATTGAAATAAATTTTACTACGCCACATTAATTAACTTTAACTTCATGGCGCAAAGTTTATTTTTGCATATTCCTTTGTCGCAAGATTTTCAAGCTTTCGCTTGTCATCGCCAGACACGCGATTCCCTAGTTCAGGAAGAAGTAAACTTTTGTTTGCATAACACGGAATGTGATACGGAAATTAGTTTTCTTTTTAATAAATCAGTTGAAGTATAATTTCGTAGTTATTATTATTTATAAAGAATTATTTAGGAGGTATGATTTAGTTACACTACTTAGAACGGTGGCTTGTTCATCTGAATGACCGCCTAGATAAATCATCTTCATTTAGGTTTCAAGTAGGCATATTGGAATTACGGTAGACAAAATACAGATAACGTTATTCAGCCATGTGAAACAAAATAAAATATCACCAGACCAAACCCCGACTAACTGTATGACCTCAAACTATGCACCATTAAGGAATTGTATGTAAGAAAGTAGAGGCAAACCCAATAAAATAATAGATAAATATCGCCAGACTGACACACGAATTATATGGTCCGAAACTAAGCAACGCTGAACTATGGTTACCGTATGGGTACTGGAGCCGATCCTAGTGACACCCAGACCTGGGCGAATTACCAAAAGGCCATTTCCGAAATTTGCCCCAAACAAACAAACAACAAATAAATGATTTTGCTATCTTCAACTTAACAAATAATAACAACGTTCACAACCGTGACAAGTCGAGTGTTTTAAAGTTTTATTACTTATTTGTGTTTAAACATCGCCATCGCGTGCGCCGCCCGCGCCTGGAGAATGTGGAACAAGGCTCGTGTCAATTTTTTATTAAAACTGGGCACCGTTACCCTGCCGCTATTTACACCGACCGACGACTAACGTGTATACCTTTAATAGCTTTTATATATGTCCCACATCAGCTTAACCTTTGTCATGCGTTCGTCCTACATAGGGGGGTTTTATAAATATGCCTCTGTTATGTCGGCCTCAAGGTTAGTGTTTTATAATTAGGGTTGATTAATGACGTTCTATTTTGAATTTATTTTTATTTATTATGTTACGCGTGAGTGCAGTTACATAAAGAGACATGTGTTATCGACGTTCTATGTTTCATTAGCTAGGCTACATTGTACTGTTTTAAATTATGGAGGTAGCAAGCAAGGCACTATATGCAAGAGTATGACAGAAAAATGGAATGAAAGGTCATACAGAGCCGATCTTAGATAATGGGAGAAGCGAGAAAGATGATGATGATCATTTTGCAAGACTATGTAAAAAAAGTATATATGATCTCTCACCGACGGTGAAGGAAAACATCGTGGGGGATTATCGAAAGACATGTGAAATCCGCCAACCCGCGCTGGGTTAGTGTGATGAATTATGGCCTGTATCCCCTCGCATAGACTCCGTGCCCCGGACTAAAATGCCTAATTCATGTTCTATTATTGTGTCCAAACGACCGCAGTGGTTTGGGCGTTGCAACGCTCACTTCGCCAGGTGGTTCCGGGTTCGATTCCTGCAGCGGCAAATTTCGGAAATGGCCTTTTCGTAATTTGTCCTCGTCCGGCTATCACTCAGATCTCTACCAGTCCATTTTACGGTACCCATAGCAGAAGCGTTGCTCAGTTTGGGAGCATACAGTTGGTGTGTCAGTCTGGCGATATTTATTTATTTAAATTAATCAAAATTAACTGTATTTTAATCTTATACCATTGATATCTACGACCATTAGGTAAAACAATGACTAAAATGTTTCCAAGACTCCTTCACAAGCACTTACAGCGTCTTATAAAATCCCGGGACTATTTAACAAAAGCTTTAAGAATCACGAGCTGAATCTTAATTTAACATTTAAATTTTATGAACGCAATAAAAGACAAAATGAGCCATTAAAATTATTATGCTTCCTGTTATAAATTATTCAACGAAGTGGGTAAAGGCTTGGTAATTGATGTTTAATATTTCTAATTAATTGCTCCTTAATTTAATTTCTAAATAACGTAACAAATGGTTTTGAATACCTTTGTATCGTGTTAAATATGATTTGTTTTAATTTGATTATTTATTACTGACCAGTTTAACTATTTCATTATTATAATTTAAATAATACAGATTGCATTTTTATTATATTATTATAAAGCACACAATTAATCACACATCGCTCGTAACACGCCGTCAAGTTCCCCGTTGGGGAAGAACGGTTCTTGAGTGGTGACTTCGAACCGGAAGACGCAGAGTTGGACGGCCCCCACTAGATGGACCGACGATCTGGTGAAAGTCGCGGGAGCGTTGGATGCAGATAGCGAGCAACCGTTCATTGTAGCGTTCTATGGAGGAGGCCTATGTCAGCAGTGGACGTCTTCCGGCTGATGATGTTGATGATGATGACACAATTAATACTGATTGATGAACTAAGAGTAGGTACGGTTCCATATTGTACCCTATTATTACCGTACCCACCATACTATATCGCATAATACCCAGGTGTTATACATAAAACAAACCAGTATAAATCGTTGAGGGACATTCAACTTCTAAGTTTTACAACCGAAGAATTAAGAGTTTCAGTGTTGGATGCTACCTTTCCTAAGGATGTCTCTTCTAGAAGCGAAACACGTGTTGAATTATCCTTTTAGTTCGCTTTTTCCAGGAAAAATCGCATAGTATTAAGGTCCCTGGCTCTCATGACAGACGGACTCTTGATTGACCGAGATCCGTTTTCTTGGCCTCTTCTTTTATATTATTTATAGCTTAGCTAGCCGAGGTTGAGTGGTGTGTGCTTCTCCCAAATAATTTTAAAATGAACCTGTGGCCTGTATACACCAGTTTTTTTAACGCGCCGTCGACGTGCGTTTGTAGCGCTACAGACGCTATGCTAACGCGCGTGTGTATCAATACAAACGACAAACTGCTCTGTAGGATAAAAGCGTGGTGTGCACAGGCCCTTAGATTTTTCAGGTACCTATGTCGCTTACTATACTTACTTCGTTACCAAACACCTAATCAGAAACAGCAGCTTTTATAATTGTATAGAGCTGAACGGGAAACGACTAACTCATTATAAAATGGGTTCTGTACACTTATTAGCACGATGTTGGGAGTTTGTTGGCAATTTAATTACCCTCAAACTTCTGGCAACAGTAGCAAAGAGACTTGTCAGTTCGGTACGGACAGCGGAAGGGTAAACCGTGTTTGTAGTTAATGTAGGTAATACATAATGGATGTGATACTCGTAGGGTTGTTTTGGGATTAGACGGATTAGAACGTGTTACCTACATCAATTGGAAAGTGTAGCTGTTGTTAGTAAATGCTGAAGGTGATGTACCAACCAAATATAAAATAATCTGAAGGTATAAATATTTTCTGTAGGTTGGTACAACTAGTTCGTAGCGAGCATTTAATCTTACGTCAGCCGTTAGAAAGAAACTTATCAGTTTTATTTTTGGAGTCGTAAGTACCTTTGGCATTTACTAAGGTGCAATACGATACATTTCAAACAACACCTACACTTTCCAACTGACTGACTTTAGCTGATGAGGCAGATTAGATTATACAGGGTGTAATGGACATCGCAACGAAAAGTCATACCATGGATTCAACTCATGATTGTGGATCCCTCAGAGTTGGAACAGAGCAATTTTTTTATAGAATTTTTAAATTTATTTTAGCATGAAATGCGCGCTCGAGCTTATTGAGGTCTTAATTTTTATTGCAGCTGTTGTCTGAAATAGTATTTATTTATTTTTTATATAAAAAACACTCGAGATAAATGAATAGAATGATTTCATGCTACAATCAATTTTAAAATGCTGACAAATTTGAGCATGATTCACGAAAATATCGACGGAAAATTCCAGCTCTCGAGGGTCCAAAATCCTGAGTTGATGGTTTTAGTTTTCGTTACGATGCCCCTTATACCCTGTATACTAGGTGAAACAAAAAGGGTATACAAATTTTTTTGCAACTTAACTTTGTAAATCTAAAATTATCGGCTTTGTGGGACAGTTGAAGTACTAAAGGTTTTGTAGACTTGTGAAATCTGTCAACAGCTGTATTCCTTTAACACCTTTTGTTTTTCAAATTTCCTCAATAGCTGATAGTTTTACAATTACAAAGTTAAGTTTTGAAAAAAAAGTATACCCTTTATGTTTCATCTTGTATAAGTACCTTCATAAACTAGAAAATATGTATAGTTTTGAATGTACACGTAATACTTTATTTATTTTTACTTTGTATTACTCAGATCCAGCAAAATAGCAAAGATTAATTAAAGAAGGATAGCTCTACGATAAAAGTTTTCTATTATTATCTCAAAGCGCAAATGAAGTACGATCTCAGAAACTTATCTTAAGTTTTCTGAGTTGAATAACTTCGAATAAAATATCTATCAGTATTTCTATATGATTATCACTTGCTGACGGTGAAGGAAAACATCGTGAGCAAACCTGCATGTCTTAGAGATACTAACCAATTTTTGAAAGACATGTAAATCCACCCACCCGCACTGGGCTAGCGTGGTGGATTACGGCCTAAATCCCCTCTGTGGTGAGGGAAAGCCCGTGCCCAGGACTGGGAATCCAAAAGGGCTCAATTATTTATTTATATATCCATCAGTTATTTAATTGTATTTCGTCTGGTGGTAAGCAGTTAACATAGTCTTTAGATGCTGCAATACCAAAGGCATTAATCGCCCGTTGCTGGAGTGGAACAGAGGGAGAGGAAGGGATTGGGCTTCCAGCTCTCTCCTCGTTCGAAATGCAGCTATAATAGCTAAATTACGCCGATCTTCCGTGAGAGGGTGGTACTGCCCCGGGCGCTCGCCCGTATATAAGCACTACACTACATGCACAGATATAGATTTACATAGATAACGCAAATGTATGTACTTAGCGAAAACGAAAACCGAAACGAAAACCGAAAACCCCGACCAAGCGTCGAGGTTGGTCGCCGATAACTTACAGTCCTCGCGACTACAGATATAAAAATATGAGTATGAGCGTGATAATCACTCGAGAGAATCGTAGTGGAGGGGCATCGGCGGCATCGGTGTCTTTGAAGCGGTTTGGAATTCCCGTCACGTATGACGTCACAGTAGGTGTTAAAAATTCGGCACGCATGGTTTCAATACAAATCGTGATACTTGCGTTATCTATGTAAATCTATATCTGTGACTACATGCTATTATAAATTAGCTACAGCTCGCGGTTCTAACACTGTAAATAGTATATGACTATAGTTAAATAATATTTAACTTGCAAGTTAATTTTGACTGCTTTTGCTTTGTTCAGCCAGAGTGAACATTATTTCGATTACGTCGCACTGCAGCTTTTCAGAATTGGGTGCCTTTGTCGGTTGAATAACGGGTCGGAGTCCTCGGAACGTGTGCAGTTGACGTGTACACAAAACGACAACTACTGGCACACAGGTACGTAATTAGTATTGTCGCAGTGTTATCTAAAAGCATTGTAATATCAAGTTGATGTTTTTCAAAAACGCTTTCGGTAATGTGTCTATTATTTTACTTCTCCTCTATTTCCAATCGGTCGGCAGACCATAAGCGAGTGAGTTGTGTGTGAGCGGTGAAAGACATTTCGGTGGCACAGCTAAGGCTGCGCCTCCCATTCAGAATAGGTGGCCCCTTTTTAATATTCTAACCGCTGCTGAATGTTCCAGCAACTTAGCGATGAGTGGATTCAAATGGGATGACAAACGATCCTTGTGTCGCTTTTTAAAGCGCTTGATTTCTGTAGTAATTGTTGGCACTGCCAGCCCTTCATGAATCGCTTCAGCTTTGATGTGCCACGAGGATCCAGATGTGGCTCTAAGTATACAGTTCTGCGCGCGCTGCAGGCAGTTTGTTGCTTTTACTAGCTATTATGAGTACGAAATATTCCTTAGAAATCTTTGTACATTTCTAATTATTTCTGCGTACTTACCTATTAAAGTTGCATTATTCTAAATGCAACATTTGCTACGCAACAACGGCCTCAGACAAATTGGCAACTTCTCCACACAGTTTATAAAATAAATATTTCATATTTTGACTTCAAAATATTAAATTAAAGGATATAGAATTCATAAAATATGGGCACTTAGTATTAATAAATAATTCAGAATTCAAATAAATTTTAATATCAAGTAAAATTTTAAGTTGTAAATAATTAATAGTGTGAAAAAAAAATCATAATTGGTTACTTTTTTAAAATTATCAATGCATTTTCTCTACGTATTTAGATTGATGCCGCTACCGGTTCAACCGGGCATTCTCTTCCATGGTTTGCACTGTTCTTAACAGTGGTAGAGTCAATCTGTAGCCAATTGACTACAGCCCCTCTAGCCAAGTGGCTTAGTCTACTTGCGTTTCTACAAATCGCTACGCTTCATATATGGAAATGACTTAAGTCACGTGATCTAATTATCGTCTTGTAATGTCATTTCCATACATTTAAGCGTAGCGTTTTGTAGAAACGATTGTAGACGAAGCCAATTGGCTAGGGGGGCTGCTTATATACAGGCTGGCTCGACCCGGATAAAACCAACCCCTAACAGAACCATGAGAGAGCCGGAAACCAATCCCCCTGTCTTTCCCTCCTTCGTTCCCACTTCCCTTCAGGTCGGCATCGTACGGTCAATGCCTTTGATATTTCAAGCATCTACTAGGTGAAACAAAAAGGGTATACTATTTGTTTCAAAACTTAACTTTTTAATTCTAAAACTATCAGCTTTGGAGGAAACGTGAAAAACAAAAGGTGTTATAGGAATACAGCTGTTGACATATTTCACAAGTCTACAAAACCTTTAGTACTTCAATTGTCCCACAAAGCCCATAGTTTTAGATTTACAAAGTAAAGTTGCAAAAAAATAGTATACCCTTTTTGTTTCACCTTGTAAAGGCTACGATAACTTCTTAAACTCAGGCGGATCGTAAGTTTTTGTGCCGGCTTTTCTATATAAAAATATCGTTGTCTACTCCATGTCATCAAAATGATTTGTGTGAGTGTTTCGTCCAGTGCAAGCGTAGGGTCGCAACCATAATGAACCTCGTACGCCGCAGAGTTGATTTACGTACAAAATTATAGAAACCACTGGACATCGATCACAGGACCCTCGGAAAATCCGGACGAGAATGGGCCGTTAGTGACGCTAATATTTCCTTTGTCAGACATAACAACGTCAGTGTACACTGCAATCAATTTGTCCGTACTGACATTGTTCCGGCAAATTTGAATTTTACGTGCTTTAGCTTTGTTTTGGCAGAATTGAATTAAAGCGAAACGTTCTATTATTATCAGTGAGTTGTCATTATAATGAAACATTTGCACGATTAGAAGATCTTTTTGAGAGAGTTTGTTTATTTAAATCTTGAAAAAATAAATTCAATTGAATTTGAGTTTTATTCATATTCAAATCCAGACCACTTAATTTGATTGCATCTACTTTGTACTCTCGCAAAGAATTGGTAAATAAAGAAATGCAATTCCGACATTAAGAGCATTTCATAATTGCTTTAAACAAGATTTTTATTCCAGTATTCCCCAGAAGATTAATTAATCAAGTCTCGGCGGTAGGTAAATGCACTTTTTGTGTGTATATCCTTTCTTGATCCGCCTTGTACAGTACGAACAGTCAAGCTTTTATCATGCTTCAGGATTTTTGCGAAATACCTGCGCAATATAAAGCCTCTTGTAGAAAGAGGTTGGACGTGACCTCCAAGATAATGTTATTAAACCTGAGGAGGGAGAATTTAAAACACACAAAAGAGGGCTTCGAACTTCTTTTTGCAAAGGGGAAAATATGATTACGGTGCACAAACTTTTTTGAACGAGATGTCTAGCGATATTTGCGTATCGGTGATACCGAGAGATATAAGTAATAATTAGCGTGCCTTTGCTTTGCAGGATTATTGTAGAAAACAGTGTATTTTAAAACTTTCAAACAGTGCTTTGGTGTAATCCGAAATATAAAACCGGCAATCATTTTAGGTTTTGACAAACGCATTAGTTTAGACTCGTGTTTTTATATATTTGAAGCGGAACTCCAAACGAACAAAAACACGTACCCATTTATAACACGTCCAACGAGAAGCGATAGGAAATGAATAGATTACTAGAACATTGTTTGTTTTTTGTTTCTAACTACTTATACCTACACCTACATTTATTTTAAACTTATGCGGCTCTGACTCAAAATTAACCACGTATTCATAAAATGACCGCCCGAATGTTGGCGAGCTTGTCGGTGTCAAATTTAAACTCGATTTTTTTTTACATTTTCGTATCGGTTCTCGTTGGCCGCGGTATAGCTTATGCGCAGTATTAAAAACCACCCTGCGTGTGACGGTGCAAGTGTCGACGATGTGTTTAGCGTGCGTAAAAGCCCTACTCACGATCGGATAAACCCACCAACAGACAGAGACAGAGCTATAAGAAAAAAGGAGACACATCGACTGCCCCTTTATTTCTAAGCTTTGTTTTTCGCTGTTGATTGGCTGATTCGATCGCGTTGATTAGTGTTGCCCAAAATCTGTATCGATCTTGCATCTTTGCAATACTAAGACAATTGCATCATTGCAAGTTACAGCCAAGGTTACCTTCATGACATTTCATGAAGTAAAAGTAACTGTTAAGTAAATTATCTTCTTATCTTCACAATTTTACTTTTTTCATCAAGCAATAGATGCTTTTACTTTACTCGTTCACGACGAATCTGGGCATAAGAAGATCTAATTATAGCACGAACAAGACCAAGACGAGAGAAGGACTTTCTGTGAGATGCAAGTCTTATTCAACAATCTTGTTCAAGTGTTGTAGGCTTTGTCTTAGTTTTGCTAACATTAGTTAGTCTTGATCTTGCAAAAATGCAAGACCAAGGCCGATTATGGGCAACACTAGCGTAGATGGCTTGGAGTTGGAGTGTGTCGCGGCTGGGTAACACGAGTAAGCGTGCTACAGCTTACTTGTTGATCGCAGCCCGCACAGCGGCATGGGCAGTGCGGACATGCCCGCGTCCTAGCGCGGGCTGGGCTCCGCTAGCTACCGTGGGTTTGATCATCAGGCGCCGCATGGAGCAAAGCGAACTGACAGCCGCAGTCGCGAGCGCTCCGCCGGGGATATTGGAAGCAACGGTCCAGAAGGCAGCATACGTCCTGCGCACGACACGATTTAAGCAACACGCAGATAAACTTAGTAACGACGAAACTACCAACTTTCTAAACTTAAACTTTCAGTTTTTTTTTGGTTGGCAGTCAGTAACGGTTCAGAAATGTATGGAGCACGGACGTTGCGTCACGTGAAAGCTACAAATATCTATCGTATATTGGTGGACAGTAACGTGACTAGTATGGAATTGATGTATTCTTGCAGCCTTGATCTTGAAAGACCAATGATGTAAGATCGAGTCCAATGTTTGGCTACACTAGCAGTCCCACTCACTAATGGATTCACACGCATACAACCTAAGCTCGTTATTATACAATTACTTACTAATGGATAATACGCTAAGACGTTTTAAAATGAGTCATCCTCCTGTTTGAACAACCCTGAAAACAAGTTAGATACACCCCAAGTAAGGGTAATACTTTAAAATCCTATTGTGTGCGTCACCTTTGTCTCAGGTTGGGATAATCTGGGATTCTTTAGAAATTCTATGAGGATAGAGGGTTGTTTCGCGTTACGTTAAGTGGCCCTCTTGAGTTGCCCTCAATGTATTATATGGGATTATGATGTCACTAGTAGGCATACTTGTGGGTACTTTTGTTTTAGGATTTTCTAAGGAATAACCAGAATACATTTGGAACGGAATACGGAAATAAATATATCTGGAAGCTGGAATTAAATATTCCAGAGATTCCTAAACGCAAGGTAAGAACTTGTAGGTTTAGAACTTGCATTGCCTGTCTCTAAATAGTTCCACTGTTACTTGTTCTTTGGTATGTAATCTGGAACTATATAAAAATCGACGGGCTCATAAAAAGGTGGTACCTAAATTGAAACAATGGCGTATTTTAAAAATACCGAACCTGTAATTTGTACAATTACCAGAAAAAAACAAAATTGTTCGTATAAACATAAATAATAGGTTGCTAAGCTGAATAATAAAGTCGTTTTAATGAACGGTTAGCGTGACACTATGTACAAATTGTCGAATTAACTATGAAAATTGGACGTGTTCGATTTACCGGCCCTGCAGCAGGCTTTACCTGGAAAAGGTACATTTTTTATTTTTTTTTATTTACTTCAGATAACGAAGAGAAAATATATTATAATAATGAATAAATAATTATGTAATCAAATTAAATTAAATACTTAATGATGTAATGGAATAATTTTATACAAAAAATATCTTGGAAGGTGCACTGGCTGAAGTGGCAATGGGCAGGCCACATCGCTCGTAGAACCGACAACCGTTGGGGAAGAAAGGTTCTCGAGTGGCGACCTCGAACCGGAAGACGCAGAGTTGGACGGCCCCCCACTAGATGGACCGACGATCTGGTGAGAGTCGCGGGGAGCCGTTGGATGCGGATAGCGGGCAACCGTCCATTGTGGCGTTCCATGGGGGAGGCCTATGTCCAGCAGTGGACGTCTTCCGGCTGATGATGAAGGTGCACTTACCCCTACACTAAATATCCCAATTCCGTACATGGGTAATCTGTAATTCAGGTACCTACATACTTATAGGTACTTACCTATACGGTAGCTAATATGTCGATCGCTTGTGAAGAGAGACTAAACGTAACCTATATTTTCTGAATTCCGAACCTTTGAATATATGTCACAAATTAAGTCACGCGGCCTTAGTCCTTATTCTTAAATTCAGTATTAGCATTTACAAGTAGCAGCGACTAATATTCAAGTAATAATAATTTAAAAAACAATTCAACTGACTTCACAATATCCTGGGTGCACTTAAAATCTAGAATAATTATTTTTGGCGCGATTGTACTCCACACCTATGAAAGTACTGTCTTCAATAACTTAGCCCGATACAATTCAGCTCATATACTTAGTCACACATCAAATTACAATAAATACAATTATAATACAACATCCTCTGCCTTTTCAAATTCATTTCAGAAGCTATAAGAGATCACCACAAAGTAACGTCAGCGCAGTCATTCTCATTTAAATGTTCTATTTATAAAACGCAGTAATCGTTATGCTCAATCGTCGGGAACAAACAAAGACAGTTATATTACGCAGTTACCGTTAATATCTGGCGTGTGCGACGTTTGGATAAACTCCAATGTTTATGCGGATACTAACAAAGTCGAGTAGATGTTTTATGTGTCAGACAATGTATGGATTTCAATATGGGTCATCGTCTGGTTGCGATTTAATCTTGTTGTCGGTATTTTTTGAATCCGTTTACAATGTTATAAAATAAGAGCTTTTGCTTTTCTGAATGTTGGCAATAGCTTCACCATCAGGGTCCAAGTTAAGATAAAATTCTGGGTGATTTTTTGTGATCCCATAATTATGAAAAAACCACAATCAGCCAACCCGTTTAGAAGAAAAATTAAAACACACACCAGCATTTCTTAACGGCAAAATATAATGCGCCTTTGCCTAGCATCTCGAAATGTTGATAAACTATTAATTATACTATCTATATTCATAAAAGCACACTATACTTTTAAAATCTATCTAGAATTATGATCAAAAATATAAAATTCCTTGCAATTTCAATCGTATTTCGGACATATTTGCTGCACTCTGTGATAAGAATAGTAAAAATAAGAATAAAGCAGCGAAGTAGTTTCACTACTTCGTAGATTCTCTTTCTACAGAACAACGATAAGTTTGTGGCAATCCTCTGAGGAGTAGCACTGTGATATTTTTTCTCCGTAATACCATTTCAAGATATGTGTAGGAAAAATTGTGAAATCAAACAAAAAATATATAAGAAAATTGTGCCTTACGTTCCGATGTTCCAAAAAACCCCGTTATCTACCTATAGATGAGTTAAATTAAAAAATGCAGAAATGAGTTAATTAATTTTGTAATTTATTATCCTTCCAAAATTATTTTCGAAACATTCAAGGGCGAAAATGGGAAATAAATTGCTTATCCATTATTATTAATAAAACAAGTTGCTGATTCACAAAGATAAAAACAACTTATGAACAGATTTTTACGTTTTAACTAGTAAGCGGTCATTCAAACGGTTAACCCGGAACAAATCATTTCTATACATTTTACTGTATCGGTCATTATCTGTTGAAAATGTAGAGATACACGGTGTCTACCGGCTTCTTCGCGAAAACGCCAGCAGAACTGATAAGTGAGCAACCGCATAAAGCAAGAAGTTTACGAAGAAATTAGCCATTTCAGATTAGTTTTTTTTTCAACAATTGTCACAAATCGTTGCAGAAATACAGGTCAGCAAACTAACCTTGTAAAGTAGAACGCAAGAAAAAAACGGAAAAATGGCGAATTAAAACACCGCCGGCGGGCAATTTGGAAACGATTCGATTACTGAGGAAAGCCTCAGGAATCCCTCGTAAAATACTGCGCTGTTGGTACTTAATAACCTGTTATGAGAGCTATTTGCGGAGCAGATTTGTGGCCAGGCATGCTGCTTGAATCAAGGAAAATTATTTTAACCATGGTATTTTTATGTAAGCTGTGATAGCCAATTTGTTAAAGCACGCGTCTTGCTGGCACCATATCTTGTGTTCAAACCCCGGCTCGCACCTCAGGATTTTTCTAAATCTATGTGGTTAATCATATTTTATATATGAATATCACTTGCTTACGGTGAAGGAAAACATCGTGAGGAAACCTACATGTCTTAGAAGATTTAACCAATTTTCGAAAGACATGTGAAATCCGCCAACCCGCACTGGGCCAGCGTGGTGGATTATGGCCTGAACCCCCCTCGTGTAGAGGGAAGGCCCGTGCCCAGGAGAGGGACGTCAAAAGGGCTAAATTATAATTATATGGTACATTTAGTTTAGTCGTAATTTTTAGCCAACAGCACTAACACCAATATTGAACTCGCACAACCGACACTTTTGGAAAACATTCCGCGAACCTAACAACTTGCAATATGAAAATTCTATAAACTTAAGTAATTAACAAATATACGGGAATATTAATGTTTCGTACAACACATAAGTACCTTAGCTTTAGAAATTACTCTGAACGCCAAAAAGTATCTGTTCTTAGGGTTGTCAAGTAATACATTTAAAATATCAACGATACATTTAAAAGTGCTAAGATAAAGTGACAGGTTCTTTTACTGAACAGAACATTACTAATGTCTACTGCAACGTACAATACGGGGACGAGACGAGAATGAATACGCGATAGAAGATAAGGCATGCACAGAACAGATAATGCTAAATGTAGGTCAACAAACTATTCTATCCATCTTAAAGGTTTGAAGGGTATGAAACACCAATCTTTTTTTTGTTCTTTTGTGGCATTGGTCCCGCCATACACTCCCACGAATGAAGCACCATATTTACATACATAAGCATATTATTTATTACCCAATAGTAGAATTTGGTCAAAAAATATAATCACACGTGTATTCCCCCAAAGGATTAGAAGTGAAATTGAGAAAAAGAAATTATGTCAAGAAATGATTTTCGTAATTCCTAGTACTTATATCCCTTTAAGTATTTATTCTAGTAGTTTTCTAATTACAGAAGAACATAAATCTTCGCTGTAATTACAAAACGTGTGTTATCAAATATTAGAAAAAATACTGAGATCTACAAAAATAATTTTATGTCAAATTTTTCCTCAGTGCATTTTTGGTTAAAACCTGATATTGGATGAGCCTGTTGTCTGATATGCTGTATTTTATACTGTGCAACACTCGCCCTTAACTTAAGGAACATTTGTGCTATGCAATTGCGGATAAGCAAGCTTCATACGTCTCTTTCGGAAGAAGAACGACAATGTCCTCATGATGATTGTCTATATATAAAAAAAAAGATAATATGAAACTACAATCTCGAAGGTGGTAACCCTGTACGCGTTGGGAGATTGCCATTAATTTTCTTAATAGGTAACATCGCGCTTTCATTTTGCAACGCGACTTCAAATTGTATGTGTGTCTCGTGCTACCGAAATACCGAATTTTAAATTAGTTACCGTTTAAGTCTGCTCATGGAAAGTGTACTTTATCGTCGTCTCCGCCGTTTATCTCTTGCGACAACGTTAATGCACGCAGATAAGGTCACGACAGGGATTGGTCTACGTTTTAACGTAAATAGCTGTGATTCATCTATGTGGCGGGCTGTGTACTAATGTTAGATAAAAATATAGGTCTTACAGAACGATAATAATGTTGTTAGATAATCCGCATTTTATGATTAGGTTAAAAACGTGATAGAAAGAAAAAAAACGTCAATTAAATTTATTTATTTATTTTAATAATCAGTTACTTTACTTCCGATTCAATTTCGCATAAAATAATAAATTTATTAGTTATTTCAAGAAAATTTAAGATTTAAAATAATGCTATTTATTTACACATCATGAGACCTACAGGTACGAACCTATACCCTATGTACAAATTGAAATTTAATTTTGTTATATTACTGGTGCAGAGTAAAAACTCCAGTTTCACTTTCCAAAACAAACAAATTAGTCACCTAAGTGCGTCATTAACCCATCCCAACAGAAGAGCAGGGAAAAAACAATTACGTATTACCTCACATTGTTCGAAAGATAACACTGCCTACTTTACACTTTACCTCTTATATAAAAGCAATGCGGTTGACGCTTTTTAATGATTTAAGAACTCGCAACGCTTAGTTCGTTCTACGTCTTTGGCGACGCCACTGTGCGCGTTGTCCACCTGTGCAGTAAACAAAAGATAAAAATATGAAACTAATAATTTCCCTGTTGGTGTGTTTGTTCAATTGTATAAACTGTTGGGAGCGCGGTGCTCTAGAAAAGTTTGGACCATTCGCTGTGGCACTGAATTCGAAAGTGATGAAATGTAAGTACTGTTTGATATTATCCACGTGTAGTCATTTCCACTAGACTTACGGAAAGATGATAGAAAGTAGGTTAAGTTAGTGAGGAAAAATTGTGTCGCAAAATATTTATTACTAGCTGTGCCCGCGACTTCGTCCGCGTGTAATTTAACTTAACAAAAATTTCGGGATTATTCATCCCCTATTTTATCCCCTTGGGGGTTGAATTAATCAAAATCCTTTCTTAGCGGATGCCTACGTCATAACATCTACCAGCATGCCAAATTTCAGCCCGATCCGTCCAGTGGTTTGGGCTATGCTATGGGCTATGGTTGATATATCACTATGTCAGTCTGTCAGTCACCTTTGAGTTATATATATTTAGATTATTACAAGTACCAGTAGATTGCTTGGCTTGACAACAGCATAACAGTAAATAATTATGTTTCATAACAATTATACCCTCAACAATTAAGATTCCTTGAGATAAATCTGAAACATGATTAGTCAATATGTTAATAAATTTTACGTTGCTTGACAGTAATGTTAAAGATGCTCTAAAGTGTATCAGTTTTTAAAAAACAGGTATAAACAATTTCATAACACAACAAATGATATAGGGAAAACTAGGTCATTGTTTATTTTCAGTAACTAGCGACTATGTACTTTAAATATTTTGAATAAGAGTTGTATTCATAAAATGTCACTGTTAGGTAAAGATAACTAGTGATAATACCGATTACTAAATATAGATGGCGTTTTCCGATTAAGCATCTCGTTTGTGCCACCCATCTCTATCTCATGATTTTTACTGCGATTCTTTACTGCTTAACAGCATAAACTTCAACCCGCTTTAGATATTTTGAAAAGAATTGGTTGGATATCAAGTAGAACTAATAATAACAAATAAGGTAAATGTAAAACAGACCACATTTCCTATAAAATTACCTTGTTTCGGATTGGTTCCATTAAATAATCGACTTAAATCATTAAAATTCACTAGATCGTTTTAAATTATAATTAAAAAAATATTTCAATTTTATTATGATGCTAAAGAGCAACACACTTTTGCGTTACAGGTGACCACAACAGAGACTTAAACCTCGATGTGAGTGGCATCGACGTCTACTTCTACGATTTCCAAAACGGTGTTGAACAGTCCTTCCCCATCGACCGAGCAGCCGATGGCATCCTCTCAATGCCAACGTTAGACAAAGTGAAGAAATTCTTCATCTTCGTCCCTGGATACAAAGCAAATATGAACGGTAACACTGTAAAACAAATGAAGAACGCTTTCACCAACTTCCCCAACAGCCATTTGATCATCATCGACCATTCAACTTACACACACGCCCAAGACGGCTACAAGAAAAGCTTCGAACGATCGGTCAGATACGTCTATTACATTGGCAAAAAAATTGCCGAAATGTTGGCTGAGCTAAGCAAAAACCAAATATCGCCCAAAAATATGCACTGCGTTGGCCATAGTCTTGGAAGCCAAATATTGGGGCATACCGGTGAGAATGTTTTTATACTGACAGGACAGAAGATTGCAAGGATTACAGCTTTGGACCCAGCTGGTCCTTGTTTCGCTAAGAGTCTCATTCATGAGCAAATAAGATCCGGTGTGGCGGATTATGTTGAAGTGTATCATTGCAACGCCGGTGGTTTGGGCACCTCAAGTGTATTAGGCGATGTAGACTTCTTCGTTAACAGCGGGGGCGCTCAGCCGAATTGTGGAACACCTTTGATCCCTGGCTTCATTGATTCTCCTAAAGCGGCCAAGTGTAATCATAAAACGTGTGTGTACGTCTGGACGTCGTCCGTAGCTGATCCGAAGCGGTTCGAGGCATTCAAATGTGAGAAATATAAACTTTTCAAAACTGGGAAATGTTCTGTAAATGAACGAGCGATAGCTGGCTTTTGGAATCCTGGTAATGTGACTGGCGTTTATTATTTTTCAACCACTGGTTATGATCTGAAATGATACAATTATCTTGAATACAGATCTCATTATAAAACCTTATTATATAACTTGTATTTTAGTGCCATTGTAGAATCTTTAAGTAGCATAATATTAATTAATAATGTATTAAAAATAAACTTAAATTTTCCATTATAGAATCGAACGAAATATCACTTATTTCCTATTTCTAACCTGCTTAAATGAGATCGATAATGTACTAGCAATCTCAGTTAATAATGTTAAAACTGTGTATGTTCACGGCAATACAATTTTAATGTGATATTGCATTTATAAACGCTAACTGTACATAGTAATCATGCAAATCCATTTAAAATTCTTCTTCGCTTCCGAGAAAATTGCATTTGGTATTGCAAATAAGGGTAGATTTATTTAGTCTGCGCAATTTGAATCTAAGTGAATTTTATTCCAAGGAAGAAGGGAGATTTCTGTCCAGTTTGAAACTGTATTTTTGTCTGAGATTACAGCGAAATATATTATCAGAACCTGTTTGAAAAAATATTGTTCATACAAATTAGTATTTCACTCAGTTGGCGTTACATTCACGACGTTGACGATAGATGGCGCTGAATGCGATGCCTCAATACAAAGTGCAATTCCTGATGGAAAACCTGAATCACGATATTGAAGTTCGCTTCCATCTTGACTATACCTATATACAAACCCCTGACAACAACCATTGGGGCATAGCGGCCGCCCAGCATGGCATGCCACATGCTTGGCAGGAAGATTTTCCCTTTTTCGCTCTATAATTATTTCCATTGACATTTAACAAAAGCATTTTGCGAATCAATTTGTTTCTTCATAAGCGCCCCCGTTTACCGTCATTAGCTTATTTTTCACATTTTATGCTTAAGAGCTAGGCTGTGGCCTGTTTTTATTTTTAGGTCAATTGCTCTTTACGTGTGATTAGCTCTTGATACAAGCGCGAGGTCAGATCGTAACACGATTTAAGCCTGGCCTAATTTGAATGTTAAGGTAATGAACAAATGTATTTAAAGTTGAATATTACCTATACCTATATTTTTTGATTGCCTAGGCAGCAATACTGGTAGACGGTCCACCTGATGGTAAATAGTAACTGTCGGCCTGGGTCATGTGCAACTTAAAGGCACCAGATGCGGTACCGGCCTTCTGGCACCTATAGACTTCACTATCCAAATCTAAATCGAAATTATCTGGACTAATTTAATCATGAATATCTATTAATTTTATTTATTTGTGTTTGGAAAGTTTGCTTTGAATGTGCCCGTCTTGTGTATTGTATAAGTATAAAATATGATACTATATGTTTAATGTGAGTACTTACTTTAAGAGACAAAATTATAGATATTTGTCACGGAGGAATTTGGACTAGTTACTCACCGAGAATAATCTATTGACATAAAAATAAAGTTGATCGTTTTCCTTTGTCTATACTTATAAATGAACATCAAATTGCGTATCTAACTCTACTCTTTCAAAGATTTCAATAAATAATTTGACCTTAATGCAAAATTTAGGTTAGATTCGTATTCCTATTTTCTAGAGCTAAAATCCACGTCATCTCAATAAGAGATAAATACCAATGCAATCACTTGCTTTGTGCATACTACCTCGACCCTGCCACGAAGGTTCCCCGCAAGGACGGTATTATCCTAGATCGCCACAGCGGTTGCAAAGTATTAAATTAAAATACTCAATCCTTTCACCAGGAAAGTAATCTCATTTTACTGCATGAGATTATTACTATAGTTCTAGCGAGATCAGTTGAAGGCGGTGGATGCTGGCTTACTCTTTCTGATATGGAATTGAACTAGATGTATTCACACATTTATAAAGTGGTACCTATGTGTGACAAAAAAGTTTATAGTACAAGATTAAGGAATAAAAGAGGAAGGAAGAAACCAAAGCCAAGCGAGCTTCCTGCAATTTTCCGCGGAATATTGCATATTACTAGGATCCCTGTTTTGATAAAGACGTTATCAAAGGGTCCCTGACACTCGTGACTGTGACGGACAGACCCTTGACTAACGGAGGTCGGTCTTGTTAGCCTCCTTTTGATCAATTTATGTGGTTTATAATCTACAAGCCGAGGGTTCTTGGATGGATTTCATGGATTTCCGCAAAGAAACGCCTGGGTCAATCAATCAATTCTTCAGTTAATTACCTATCTATTTTTTGGCATTATTTTTATTGTTATTTTTACAATATGTGTAGTCTACAGATAAATTAAACACAGACATAAATTTAAGCGTCAATAGCCTAGTGGTTAGAGGGGCCGTCCTCGTAGCTGAAAGGTTCCGGGTTCGATAACCATCCTGGCCATTAAACTATTGACGTGAGTCCACTCCTAGAACAAGCATTAGCTTAGTTGGAGGGGCCAAAGGGAATACTTGTTATGTGATAAACACACATTGCTAGTCGGTAATCTTTATTTAAAAAAAAAGCCTTACGACTATTATAACAACCTCTTATATTCAATAATGCAATTAGGTAAAATAAATTCATCGTTTGTAGTACCAAACCAACTCAACTATTCATTACCTAGCAATCCTCACATGAGCAAGCTAAGGTAAACTAACATCCGAGGGGTCAAATAAAAGGAGTCCGGAGTAAATTAACCGACCCACAATTAATCAAGTGATCTAAGTAAATAACGCTGCTTTAGTATGTACAAGTTAATAAATATGCTACAGAGATTAATGTACCTATTTACCCATTAAATTGTAGGGATTTTGGGTTCGGGTGCCTTTTTAAACTAGCTGACCTAGGTACATACAGAATAAATAATAAATATTGCGAGACTGAAATATCAACTGTATGGTCCCCAACTAAGCAACGCTTGCACTAAAGGTACCGTTCAATGAACTGGGGGCGATCCCAGTGACACCCAGACCTGGGCAATTTACGAGAAGGCCACTTCCGAAATTTGCGCCGGAATCGAACCCGCAACCACCATGCAGTGGACCGAGCTGCCTACGCTCAAACCACTGCGGTAAGCGGTCGTCACTTGTAATTACGTATTTCTCTGTCACACAGAGCAGCCCAATTCTGACCAAATCTGAACATTCTGTAAGTTCAACGAAGTTCTCGGGATATATCCATATTTGTGATGTAATCTTATAAAGACCCAAAATAAATAAAGTAACTTATTGAAGATATAAGTCTCATTATTATTTCATCTTTACCATTTACGACGCCATGCAAAATATCTTGCATTATTAAAATAAGACCGTATATGATCAAACCTAAGTTGAATTTAGATAATTCAAACTTAATTTGATCCGGCTTAGTCACGCGAGTGGGGATGTCGTGCTCGTTTTAGATAATTCTTAAATAACTAGTGAAATTATGTAAAATAAGATCTATAATTGATTGACCTGGGTTATACAACTGCTATAGTATCATGGAACAAATACGATAATAATGTGTTTTAGCAAAAGTTATAAAAATAATAATACACAAAAGGTATACTTTTAAAAAATTTTTGATACGCAATTTTACAGTCGACACTGAAATACATCGTAAAAAAATCAATTAGTTACACGAACTGTGTAAAATTTTCATCAGCGTAAATAGTTTATGCACTCGTAACCATTATGCACAAACGAAGCTGTACAATGCTGTACAGTCAAGTTATTTTGTTTCATGCCTCTTATAAATATATGAAAATTATAATTATAATTATTAACATGGTAGCTAAAATTCTATAAAGTTTTCCAAAAAGTTTGCATGCGAAAATAAGCACTCTTACTACATGTTTGAATGCATAATTGCTTGTATTTTAGCAACTTTGTACATGATAAGCAATATAATTTTTTGCGAGTGCAACGTTATTTTAAAATGCAACGAAAAAATTTAAATAGCGTTTGTAATATTGAAAGTTTAAATAAGTTAGCATGAAGTTAATTTCCCTGGTACCATTTTCAGTTTGATATAAATATTATTTTTATTTTCTCTTCAATTTAGTTAGTTTCGCTATAATAATTAATTAAACACGTATCGTTTTCTTAAGTGTCCTCTTAAGGAACTTCAGAACTTCATTTGTATAATATGCACTTTGTCATTATTTTCAAGAAATTCAGATGCTAATCAATAAGTAATCGTATAAACCTTATTTGTATGACCTTAATTTTAGCAATGTTTTACTATGGCTACCGTACAATGGACTGGGGATGATCCCGTTTACACACAGATCACGGCAAAATACGAAAAAGCGAATTCCAATTTTTTTTTTCTTACGGGAATCGAACCCCCAACAGGTCAGTGCAGTGAGCCCGAGCGGCTTACACTCGAACCACTACGCCAAGCGTACGTCAAATTTCGATATGATCAGTAATTTTTAAAAGAATACCTTTCATAACGGCCTTACGGTGAAGGAAAACATCGTGATGAAACCTGCATGTCTTAGAAGATTTAACTAATTTTCGAAAGACATGTGAAATCCGCCAACCCGCACTGGGCCAGCGTGGTGGATTATGGCCTGAATCCCCCTCGTGGGGCCCGTGCCCAGGAGTGGGACGTCAAAAGGGCTAAAATTATTATTATACCTTTCATAAAGATGAAGACTCCACAAAATGTTCAAATATAAAATCACAAAAATATTCTTATCGATTCATGCAAATATAATAAAACGCTACCCACTTCCACAGAATCCTTTACGACTTCATTGCTACATACATTTCAATAATATCAAATATCAAACTCGTTGAACGCACTTATCGATAAATCAAAAGATATCGATACTCAATCCTTTTATATCGATAATCGCATTGATGTTGAGGTCGTTGCGACCGAGAACGAATATTTCCGACACTGAAAAGTACCTTATTTGAATCTGATTAAGATTTACTGTCTGATAGTGAGAACAGTATTGGAACTCAGGATGAAGTCTCAAATCTTGTGTTTTTATGATTTATATTTGTTTTAACGGGTTCACTTTGTGAAGTACTTTTGTTACTTTGTCATGTGTAGGTACATATTGATCGTATTGATTGAAAACAGACAAAAAAACTTCAAAATTATTTTAAATAGCAATCAAACGATACCACGCTCGTGGGGCTGAGTATATATTCTACTTTCCAAGTACGGAAGGTGGGTAACTAAATGGTGGATCTATAAGGGTTCCCAGATTTACTACGGAACTCTATAAAGCTGTAGTCCATTAAAATTCCGGCGGTTTCTATGTTGTCCGCCAGCGGCAGTCGGTAATAGATTCAAGAAAACAATCCAAGAAGTCTGTTAATTTGTCAGTAAATTATCCGTCATTGTAGTGATATGAGGGAAAAAGAGTGAATGCAGAGTTGACGGATGATAGGCTTGAATGGAAGAAGAGAACGTGCTGCGCCGACTCCACCTAGTGTGGGATAAGGGCAAGGTGATGATGATGATATAGTGATAGGGTATGGGGGGGCGGGGTTAGGGCCAAGCCTAGCCTAGGACCTCCATATTATGCTCGATTCATAGAAAAAGCAGTAAAATATAATTTTTCATTACTCATACTCGGAAAGTAGGTCTGAAGTTGCCTGAGGAGCGGGTTAAAAGTAATACTTTTACGCCCTAGGGAGAATCGGTTTCAACTGACTGCTGTCAAAATATTAAAAAAAACTAGTTCCATTTTCACATTTCTATGGAACCATGTTCCAACTTTTTCTACGCAGTCACTCAACTACAGCGTGATGCAAAATTGAAATAACATAAAGTTAAGTATTAATTAAATAATATATATTTTTAAATGATTCAATTATAATTTAGATTCAACAATTTCTTTAAAATAACAGATTTGGGCGAAATATTTAAAGATGAAAATGAAAAATAATGGCTAAATAATGAAGTTGGCCGGCCAACAAAAAAAAAACAAAATAGGCGGCAATCCGATCTTCATTTTTTTTTTTGTTTTTGTATTATCTCTTTAGCCAATTCCTGTTATTATTATTACTTTCCTTGTATTCGTAATGAAAAGCACAGTGTTTACCTCGGGTGAAAGACTTATTTTGTCCCTCGAACTATTAGCGCCCTCGCTACGCTCAGGCACCAAACCACATCTCGGGCCAAAATAAGTTACATTCACCCCTTGTGTAACAATGTACTATTACTTGACACTGGGTAAATACGAAAAGCGGACTTTATTAAAAAAAGAAAGCTAGAGACATTTTTATGAATATTCAGAGAAAAAAGGTCGGATGTCATTTTTATTACACGATATTTTGGATAATTGATTGTATACTCAATTGGTTTCTAGGGCACTCTAATTCTCAAAGAATAAGAATTTTCATGCGTCTATTTCCCAAAGGTGTTTTTATTTTAATGACCAAATAAACTTTTTAAATTAATAAATTAGGCCCCAATTTCCTCGTACCGGTATCATTTTACGTTTCGTTTTACCGTATTAATAATGGATGAATACTTTCAAACTGAAGAATACCTAGAATGCCCATTGAATGATTAATGTTGTTTTCATAAGAAAAACTTGATTGTTTCGTGAATTTCTTCGAAAATCGATGTTTATCTGGGGTTAATAGTAAATACCTATTAAGATTACGATCAGTCAAAATGTCAAACACATTTAAAAGTTTACTAAAAGTCTTTGTTTACTAAAGAGTAAATAGATAGTATAACATTGTTGAATGAATAACCAATAGATATGATACATTCAACAGTTTTAATCTTACATAATTACAAAAGTATGTTAAAAACGAAAATAGAGAAAAACTTTTAAAGTTCTTTGGAGAGAAATTATTTAAAACTTTTTTCTCCGTCGGTTGAACTTACGGCGGTGACGTCATAAGCCTATACTTTGCTATTCAGTTTCCATTTGCAGACTGGAATCTATGATAAACTTATGTCATTTAAGAACTTATTTCCATAATTATTTAAGTGTTAGGTATTTTAACACATCAATTAACATACCTATAATCAATTACGTGCAAGTTTTTCTTTTGCGTCTACTTATCACATGAGAACTCTCTAATCATTGTCTGAAGTATAAAGACGTGTAATAAATTAATCATTCAATCAATCCGACTGTGCCATTACTGTCAATCAGGGCGGATTGACACGGCAATTAGTGGGGCGTTAGTTACGCACAATGATCGCGCTGAATCATATCATTGTGTTCAATCATCCCTAATATGGATATCCTGAATCATGTATTACACTCAGGATTGGAAGGATCGTTCATCGTCGAAATCAGTTGTTTGTTTTATGTGTAAATGAAAGTGTGCTGTAAATGTCCATATATATACTGTTACCCTTCGTTTACACTGACCCAACACTTAATAGTACATTGTTACACGAGTGGTGAAAGTGACTTATTTAGTCCCGAGACGGGGTTTGGCAACTTCAGACCTACTTTCAGAGTATGAGTAATGAAAAAATGTATGTAGCTGTCTCTATTAAGGCCCGTATTAATTTATCGATCTCAAGCCTGAAAGCGATCTTGGGAATGTCATACCAGTACAAAATTACACGACAAAAGTATACTCACGACTGCTTTCAGACTTAGATGGCTCTAAATAGAGACTATACCATTAATTAATACAACTGTTGTGTCAGTGTAAAGGAAGGGTAAAGACCCTATTTTATCATTGAGGTACTAGGTTTACAATTGTGGAACTTTATATAGTTAGACTGTAGACTTCATTAGGCCATGTCTAGGACTTAGATCAAAATCAAATTTACTTCAAACATTGTTAAGCCGGTCGGGGTTTTTGTTATAGAGGTTATTTCTTCTTCTCCAAGCCGCAAAATCCAAAGTTGGAACACAGGGTAAAGTAATTGTATTATGAACAACCACAACTCTTAACAAGTTCGACGAAGTTCTAATTGATCGTCTCATTATAAGAAGAAGGGACCGTATCAAATCGTAATGACTATCAAAAGATGGATGTTGAGCATTTTCATTTGTTATGAAGAGGCAGTAAGCCATTACGCACTTTAATACCACAATGGATGACGTATTATTGAGTGTAGACCCATAACACTAACCCGAGCACTGCTTAAGTAAACGATCTCATTACGTATTCCTCTGCGCTATCATTTAATAGCTCTTTTATTGCTTCGGAATAAAATAGAAACTGCAAATCACACCAGTGAAGTAATGAGAAAAGGGACATCTGCGACTCTGTTTGCTTTTTATGCGAAACGAGGAGCTTTGTGGTGCAATATAATGTCGAATAAAACACGTTTTACAACATACTTTATGGCATTCGTGAAATGTAGAAGTCAACTGGGTTTGTAGATTGTTAATGTCTTAAGGCTAAAGCGCCCATCTAGCCCGCGAAGTTCAAATTTTTTGAAGTTTTTTAAAAAAATTTCAAAATCTGACGATAATAAAAGGCACATTTTTGTAATTCGCGACAAAAACCGTGTGCAGTGCATTTATTGATATATCCAACTTACTCTAAAACATTTAAAGAACGACAGCTATCCAGATAATCAGGCGATTTTTGTATATTTAGTGATTAACTAGTATCATATCCACCGTGATAATATTTAGAGTAAAATAAATGTATTAATAAACGCACTGCATGCTGTGTTTGTCGCAAATCACAAAAGGTTGTCTTAAATGTTTTCAGATTTTGGGTAATCTATAAAAATATTCGAAAATTTAGAATTTCGCGGGCTAGACAGGCGCCTTCACCTTAACAAGCAATGTTTTGCTGTTCGGAGTAAATAACACGTGGTAACGCTAAGTGAGGGGCTACCTTTTACTCAAAGGCCTAATTTTTTTTCGCTATTCATATGTTTGTATTATATGCAATGTTGATGTATGATCCGCTGAAATGAAAGTACTCCGGATTGAGAAGGGTAGAGTCCCTTTCACCCGTGAGTATACTAGGAGAGGAGTACTCAAAAGTCTTCAGAAACCTTCACTCTATAATTTGACTTTCAAGCTTGACACTCAAATGACCTTTTACCAAGTCGTTTTACACTACAAGTATATTGTGCTAGAGACAGTTGATCACCGATAGCCATAGAGAACACATAAAGAATATTACAAATAAAGTTTACTGAGGTATAAGTTCTAGCCGTATCCAGAGCATTGCACGCTCTCCAAGATTTTTATTCAAACCCCAAGCATCTGTCCAATATAAAGCTTAGGAACCCCGTTTTACAACTCATTTTATCGGCTCCTTAAAGTGGTGAGGACGAGCATGATTGTACGAACCTATCATGTTTTACTTACGACCAATAAAATTCAGAACGACGTAATACTTCCGTATCTTCTAAAAAGGAGTACCTATCATGTTTTATTTTCCAGTTTTATGTGCGGAGCTGTGACAAGTTTAGTGGCGATAATTGTTTCAACGACGGCGTCAACTTGAGTGGCAGTTTTTGGCAGACTTTACCGCGAACAAGCGAAATGGATTTTGGGATATATCGATAAATATATGACTGAAAAAAATGGAAGGACAAGAAATATGAATAACTGATGTTAGAATATAAATAGTATACCTAGCAATTTATCAAGAGCAAATGTAATCCGTTTCACGATGCCTCTCCATTTATATCTATCAGAGCTAGCTCTGGTGCACTCATAATGGGACCGCTCACAATTTGATCTAGTTAGATGTTCAGACCAAAGCATGGGCGACTATCAACGTGGTCTAGTGCAAAGACTAGGCAAAAGTAAAATAATAAGTAAGAACTCTGCCTACGATTCCACATCGAGCTGTGACTGCTGATGCGTATTGAGTGAGATTATGAAAGACGGGTTCATTCAGACGTATGTATTAAAATCAGGCGCTCGTGACGCAGTCGCAGTGTCGGAGCAAGAATCGCATAGCACAAAAGCCCACTTTAAATCCGCTTTTTATACAACAAAGTTGGCAAATAAGCGTTCAGTCTGCTTGATTTTAAACAGTCACAGTTGCTTATAGGTGCTTCCAATACCAGAGGCAATTATCGCACGTTGCTGACCTGAAGGGGATTGGAAAAAGGGAAGGGAAGGGAGTGGAATTGGCTATCAGCTCTCTCACTCATCGTTAAAAACGCGGCTTTAATGGCTACTTTATACCGATCTTCTGTGAGAGGTTGGTACTACATAAACACGAAAGTTGTGGGGTGATCTTTATAATACTCTCTGCCCACTCTCACAAGGAATTCAGTGGAGTACTTATAAGATTATGCTACTATACTAATACTCCCCATTTCTCAATTTCGATTTGATTCCGTCCCGCAACAGATGGAGACGACGAAAGCAATAAAGTCAGTTCGCACCACTTCCTCTGTCACATCCACTCAATAAAACGGCGAATAACTATTTTGATGAAAGTTTCGGTGCGAAGACAAACTTTAATCGCTGGCAAGGTTTATTGAATGCGTCACGAATTCTCGTGGAAAAGTTTCAAGCTTATTCTATTGTTAAGTTTATGTAAGTTCAAACGGCATCGTACAATCAAAACTGTGGGATCACGTGAGAGAATTTATGACCAATATTATGGCTTTATTTTAATGCCACAATGTTCCTATTGGTTGAATTTGGCTACAGCTCAGACTCGGCTAGTGTACTCGAGATCACAGAATGCAAAAGAAGCGTGAGTAATTTGTTTTTTTTTAAGATTTCATTTAACTTGAAATGTGTGTTTCTCCGGGCGGAATCTTGCTACTGAATTTTAAATCTTATCTTTTACCAATTTACCTGAAATTCTAATTCTAATATGGCGGATCATCCAAGATGGCGGACTAGTTATTTTTTCTGCACTACCTACCACAGTATGGGTATCAAATGAAAGGTCTTGCTGAAGAGAAAACGACAACTAAAAAATAAAAAATTAAATTAATCGTAAAAAAACTTTTAAAAGCTTGTTTTAAAAAGTGTTTTTAACTATTAATTTATTCGCGTTACGTTGCGTTGGTGGATATTCCCAAAAATATCATACTTAATATTATAAAGAGGAAAACTTTGTTTGTTTGATTGTAATGAATAGGCTTCGAAACTACTGAACCGATTTGAAAAATTATTTCACTGTTGGGAAGCTACACTATCCCCGGGTGACATAGGCTATAATATATTTAAAAAAAAAATAGGGATCCTTACTAAAACTCGAATAATGTAACCGCAATGTACCCGTGCGAAGCCGGGGCGGGCCGCTAGTTTGAAATAAATTAGATAGCGATGCTTCCTAGCGCGACAGAATAATATTGTTCGAAATATAAATCGTATTTCCTGAATATCATCTGTTTCCAATTTGTTACTCAATAAATATTGCAAGTAAATCAATGATGACATTTCAAGAGAAACAGCGTAGAAGTGTTTGATCGAGCGGTGTTTGAAGTCCCAGCAACTTGCAGTAACTTATGCAGTAAAATTATGTGTTGTTATTAAAATAACAGCTTTGATCATGTTATAGATTTCATAAATTATAATAACAGTGGCATGATTGACGACCGCTTGGCGCAGTGGTTCGACCGCAGGCCGCTCGGCTCACTGCACCGGGTGCGGGTTTGATTCCCGTGAGGGTAAATTTCAGCAATGGCCTTTTCTTAATTTGCCCTGGTCTGGGTGTCACTGGGATCACCCCCAGTCCATTGTACGGTATCCATAGTACAAGCGTTGCTTAGTTTGGGACCATACAGTTGGGGTGTTCGTCTGGCGATATTTATTATTTCTCCAAGGCGACATAACAAAGTTAAAATATAATGTTACGTGTTCAGTTACTTTTAAATAGATTTCCCATACTAAAATAAAGCAAGCAAACTATGGCAATAAATTTTGAACCAAATACCGTTAACCGAAGGCCTCCCGTAGTTTTAAGCTCCATAGACGCAGGATTTACCGTGACCTTCAACATAAGTAATGCTGCATTGCGGTGGAGTAAGAATCACGCCACATCGCAACATTCTACTGCAATTCAAGTTAATAAGACCTTCGCAGATGATATTGTGCAGATAGCCTTTGAATATCAGATACGATAATTTATGGAACGGGGTGATGTTCCACATGGTTGAAAAGTTCCGATTCCCGAGTGTGACGTTGGGTTGGTTAAGTTTTATTATAATGTATTTGATGCTTGCTTTTGGTCAGTGAAAGTGTATAGAAAAATATATCTGAGTACATCTTTGTAACGCCTTATTTTTATGATATTTTTAAATATAGTTCCTTAAAATTTAAATTGTCTTTAGTATGTAACTTGATTGTGTGGTTAAAAATATTTATGCAGATTCGGTTTTAATCAAAGAAAACTAGAAGGTACTTTAAATTTATTCTTTTTGAAAATAATATTAATATATTGTGAAGAATAGGGGCAAGATATGAAATTTATATATGACTTAAGATTCACTTTTATTTGCTTATTTCTAGGGTTGTTATAGTGTCCTATTAAAACCTGTACCTATCTACTGACTTAGCACTGGAATAATACTTGTTTTACATCGATTTGAGTGTATGGTTATTAAATTAAAATTAATTGCTAGGTAGCAGACGAATTTCTGTTCAAAATAAATAATCTCTTATATACAGCATCAACTTTAAAATCAGTCGTAGATTGGCAGAATGGTACCAACCCACATATCCTTCTGCGAGCTAAAACCAAACTTGAACGATTCACGCTAGGGTTGGTTTTAGCATGCAGCATTATGTTAGTTTGCTTCAATTATGCGAAACTATATCCATTTAAGACTATTTACATTTATAATAACGTTTTAATTACCGAACACGCTGACGGCGCGGAGTGAGCTCCGCAGGTCCCGCCTGCTGTTGCAGCCGCTAACGCACTGCTCCCAGGCACCTGCCAATTGAAAATTAATTATATCAAAACCATCTAAGGTTGCAAATAGTGATTTAATAATATTCATTTAAGAGAGTATTATTCCTTTACAAGCTAAATACAAAAGGTTAGATATTCCTACAGGAGAATTACATGAGACTAATTAATTACTTCGAATATTAGTTTGATAAACTTCTATTATCAAGTCATACAAGATCATTATAAGGATACATTCTACAGTTGTTTAAAATACTCTACAGGCAGGGGCTCTTTATGAGAATTTGAGAGTTCTAATAGAAAGTAAAATAGTGATCATGGTGGTCATAAACAAACCATCTAAATCCTATAGCGACGAGTGTACATGGGAAGAACACTGATCCACCTGTTAAAATGATATTTTACGCTAATACGTTTAGTAAATTCAGAAAATTATATTAAAACCAAGAATAGCCAGGATTGACTCGCCAAAATTAGCGTACATATTATACATTAGCAAAATTGTATTCACTAATATTTTTATTTGAAAAAACTTCGTCTTAAGAGGTGTCAAGGCTTGTTAGGTGTCTGTAGATTTCTAATGTATAAAACATTTTTTGCAAGCATTGTTTGATTTCATACATCGATCGACAAAAATCAATAGTTTATTTTAGTCTAATTGTCAAATGTATATCTTAGATTATCGTGTTTAAGTTTTAAATTGGTTTGCTCTAGCTTACCTTCAACTGCTCCTGTTTGTAGTCCGGCTGATACGGCAGCAGCATCCTGATCTTCCCCCACCGGTTGAAGAACAGTGCGATCGCTCCGATCCACACTAACAGCACCATTACTACTATTGCTATCTCCACCCCACGTATCTGCGTTTACAAGATCATTATTATTATAAGTATGTTTAGTGGGTCCTGGCTTGCAAGAGTTATACCCGTCCAATTGGCTGTATTTTGAAGCGGGCCCACTCGCTTCGACCAATAGGATCGCTTCATTTTCTCAGCTTCGTCCAGCTTAGTTGACAGTAAAGCGCTGCTATTGGTCGAATCGAGCGGACTAGCTACTCCATCCAGCCCGTCCGGTTCAAGTCGACGGTTTTGGAAATATGTATCAAGTCCCAAAAAGTTTAATCACTCTACAATATTTAGCTTATTCTCAATTTCTTGCTATTGTACAAAATTATTTCATTGTAGAAAATGTACTTGGTATAATATCGAACACCATGAGAGTCCCCACTCTCTTTAAATATACTTAAACGATGTCGTACTCGTACCTACGTAATGTATAAAGCATTAGTCCAGAAATGGCAAAAGTATTTTCATTCAATGAGATTTCATACTAATGAGATAAGCGTGTGTTTCAACAGGTTCAACAAAATCTTAATAATTGAGCTCGTCCAAGATACAAACAAATTCTAATTACCTCAAGAAGTTTCGGGCATCGTCCGATAAATTTCAATGGTGAAATCATCCAAGCGAAAATTTCATTAGAAATGCTGATTTTAACCGTGAATACGCTCGAATTTGGGGCTATTGTAGTATTTAACAAGCTCATCAACGTTGATTGACCGTTCTAGTGGACTGATTGAAATGAAGATGGGCGAGGAACAGAATCAAATGTACCTGAAATTTTAGTTAAACGTTTGACGCCCTTGTACCTACATTATCTAGCTTTCATTGACGCGAAGCGGATTCCACTTGCATTCGCTAATGAGTCTATTGTATATCTGTCGTAATTATGGATTATTTCACGTGTGTTACAAATGTTCCAACATATGTTACAGGTTTTTAAAATGTAAATTAAAAGTAGACTACATAACACTCCACTACAACATGGGGTCCTTTAAAATCAAGTCCACAGATCCTTAATGCGTGTGTTCCTCTTAAGTTGTGGGCGAAATAATATCCTGGACGACGGAAACTAATTTTTAACCGACTTCAAAAAGGAGGAGGTTCTGAATTCGTGTGTATTTTTTTAATGTTTCTTACCTCAGATCCCCGTCATTTATAAACCGATTTTAATAAGTAAAGATGGTGGGACCGACTTCTAATAAAATAAATTATAAAGTCCCTAGTTCTTTCTAGCTTTTCAGTGGACCCAGGTTTTATTGAAGACGGTAGTATTTTTATATTTTTTTTTTTATCATTTGAAATGTTTTTCATATCAGTGTGCCTACTTAGGCAGTAAAATAAACTATTTTATAATAATATAATCGTTACAATTACCGTTGGGAAAGTGGGCGAGGGGTCGGGAGGCGCGGCCGAGGAGCGGGGCGTCGCCCCCACCAGCCCCCCGTCCTGCTGCGGCGAAGTCCGCGGGGGCTCTGCACACACATGATAACAGCATTAGTAGAGATGTTGGAAGTTTGGCGTGGAGATGGTAAAAAACTGGCCTACGATATATGATCAAAGATAAGTGGCCAACAATTATTATATGGTGTTCCACAGTCAACGTATGTCAGTTTATCGTACGCACACATCTAAATATATATAACTCAAAGGTGACTGAATGACTGACTGACTGACTGACTGACATAGTGATCTGTCAAGGCACAGCCCAAACCACTGGACGGATCGGGCTGAAATTTGCCATGCAGGTAGATGTTATAACGTAGGCATCCGCTAAGAAAGGATTCTGATTAATTCTACCCCCAAGGGGATAAAATAGGGGATGAAAGTTTGTATGAAACTTTGTCAATTAAATACCACGCGGACGAAGTCGCGGGCACAGCTAGTTACCTATATACGCAAAAACATTTAGTTTATAGCTATGTGATAGTATCAGTACTCAATAGTATCGATACTAATAGGTCCGTATTAATAAAGCGATCTCAAAACTGAGAGCAGTCTTGAGTAAGCTCTTGACATGTTATTTTGTACTGGAATGACATAAGAATGACTATTCCAAGATCGTTCTCAGATCTGAGATTAATATATTAATGTGAGCCTTTGACTACTTATTGCTCGTTATCAATAATTTGATCATAATTTTTCATAGATACTATCGATATTGTGAACAAGATTCGCTATAGTATTGGCAACCAATGGACAGACAATCAATAGCTAGGCAACACTTATTAGCAATACAACCAATAAGACACAGCAATCTAAATGTCGAGTCCAATTTTAGAAATCGGTCAGAGCACTCTGCCGTGTATTCAACAAGAGTATTCTGATGTTTGTATTTTTTCGGATGCAATGTCGAAACGGGATCGTGTGAAAGAGAAGTTAGCCCATACATTTTTTTAAATGTATGGGCCGAACTTCGAACTTGAAATATGAAAACCTGGTGAATTAAACATTCAGTTTTTGGAGTCGAAGATGCAAATGGATTCTACATTCTTGCAGCTATACACATCTACATACAAAACTTACATACTCGTATAAAGTTTAATGTATTTAGATTTTTCTTAATTTCAAAAGTATCTATTCAAAGAGGAAATGCAGCCAGCATTCTTGACACCATCCCATGCAGACAGGATTTACTTTAATATATTTTTGTTTTTATAATTTATTTTTATATACCTATTTAAAATATACTTATCAACATAAATCTGTAAACATGTATCCTATAACAAAATGCACTTTACTACAAATCTAAATTAAGCTCTTTAATATGTACATATTATGGTTGCTATCAGAATAAGTGCTTTTGAGATGCCCGTGCAACCGCACATCCGGATGATCGACTACGTTGAGTAAATGAACCGGCTGGAAGCTCGCCAAAACACCGCTGAACATTAAACTGAGCACAAAGAACGTTGTTGCACCTCAGTTGGATGTAGATATGCAGAATGGATCCAACCACCAATACTTCTGCTAACTGAAACCAACCCATAACTACTTCTTCTAGGGTTGATTTTAGTCTGCAGGACTAAGTGTGGGTTAATTCCCTTTTTCAAATCCATGTCTAATTGTGTATGAATCCTTATATTTTACGAGGAAAACGAGTAACAGCCGGTGGAAAACGGTACTTTTATGGTCTAACACTACGTATTTTCCGTTTAAGTACAAGATAAATAGAATACTTATATGACTAC
Organism: Notodonta ziczac; assembly: GCA_918843915.1. Classification (NCBI taxonomy): domain Eukaryota; kingdom Metazoa; phylum Arthropoda; class Insecta; order Lepidoptera; family Notodontidae; genus Notodonta; species Notodonta ziczac. Next base: position 8,615,247 of record OU974050.1, on the reverse strand, counting down.
TAAGTATATCTTACTTTGCTTTGATGGAAATAAAAATAAAACAGACACTTAAATGAAAGTACAAAGATGGCCAGATTTTATGGGCACTTAAAGGTAAGGCTTGGAGTCCATCAAACGCGTCGAATTGAGTCCAATCGTATTCTAACAATTCATGTGACGAGAACTACTGACGTGTTAATAACAAAATTCAATTCGATGTACCGCGTCTGCTTAGAGTATTTCTCTGCGCGTCTGTAACCAACGCTAGGCTTATACAGCCATTTTGATAAGTTATTTTAGGATAAATAGTGAAATTTACATTAAAACTATGCGGATTTGCCTTGTTTAGATTGAATGCTCAAACACTTATTTATAATAATATAAAAGAAAATAATGTATGATTGGAACATGTTCACATTATTATTTCGATTAAGTGCGTGCTAGTGCTTTTTGCGGTACTTAAACCGAGTCTACTCGCCTCTAATGTCTTATAAATTACGTTAAAATGCTCTCAGGATAATTATAAGAAGTACCTACCATTTGCTAATGGGACTTGCGTTAGACGAATAAACAATCAGCAAGAAACGATAATTTCTTTATGTTTGTAAACACTAGTAATTGAGACTAACGTCAATTAGAAGACTCAGTTATTCGTGCTATGTACTCTGTAAGCAGGTACCTACTTGTAAAATAATAACGAGAAATCAAAGACAGGCGTACAGAGGGACTGGCGCATAACATAGTTAGCGCAACATAAAGGCTCTTTTTAGGCGCTTTGCGGTCGGAACCTTAAGTCAAAGTCACAGACAAAGCATTATTTTGTGTAGGTCTACGGGGGCATTTAATATTGTCATTATAACATATTTTTCTTATATCTACAACCGGAACAGAAAGCGACCTCGACTGAGAAGAGTAACCATTAAGTTTCTTGCCGGCTCTTCTCAGTGGGAGCAGCATTCCGAACCGGTGGTAGATGCTGACTATTCATAAATGCTTTGTTGGCTTACATGAATAAAAACAATTTTGAGTTTGAGTTTGAAGATCCGGCATAAAAACAGCTTTTAAAAGTAGTAGGAGCGTATCCTGTTTATTTATTTTACTTTCTTATAATCGGCGACTGATCGTAAATACACAAAGAATAGTAAATAAGGTAGAAAAATGTATTCTATTGTTCTTTTTATTTGTGCCCAGAATATCAATTCCATCAGATGTTGTTATAATCCGGAATCCGAGTTCAAGTACCGATACTATGGAGGTGAATGAACTTTCAAAATACTTTATGGAACGGTCAATGAACTGCTTCCACTTGTCTCCATTTCGTATTTTAGATGTGTAGGTAGAGTATTTAATTAATTTAATTATGTTTCGCTGCTATCTGACACTGTTGCTCATTACTACATATTGCATTAAACACAAGATTTTGTGTCTTCAAACAACTCTCATTAACTCGTGTGTATGTGTTTTCAGTTTTAAGTCTTCTTACCCGACTTCCAAAAAGGAGGACTTTCTATGTTCGTGTGTTTTTTTTCTTTATTTATGTTCACCGATTACTGACTAGGTTGATTCTGGACCGATTTTAAAAGTTATTTTTTTGTGTGATTGGGATTTGATTTGGTGATACACTCCAAAGAAATTTATCAAAATCAGTCCAGTAGTTTGAGAGATATGGACGATTTCCGGTCTCCAGGTATTCAATACGTATCTAGTTTACCACTAAAAATAATGATTTTTTTTGTAAAAAAATTAAGGTATTTTTTTAAGTCAGCTTAATTTTTTACTAAAATATTTTTATAAAATATAATAACAATATCAACACGCGTATCGTAGGTCAGAAGTATTATAGCATAGCCCTCATATTCAATAGTCCTTGAATAATTATGGGTTTCGCCATCTCAAAGAGATGATTCTATTGGACAAACACCATCTTACTCAGAGTAAAAACCAGCAAGCTGATTCGATTTAGGGTACCTACCTACTATATCCAAAACCCATTTTATTCAATTCAATCACATATATATTAATTATGTGTTATGTTTTACACACGTTTAATCCAGCATCGTAATTTCTATGCATTTTATTGTATACAGATGTCAAATTATGCCACTATCTGTCAAAAATGTACAGGTTGAAACAGAGGGATATACTTTTATTTCAAAACTTAGCTTTGTAATTCTAAAACTATCAGCTTTGGAGGAAACTTGAAAAACAAAAGGTGTTACAGCTTAGACTATTAGCGTACCAACTCTTTGTGTTAAAGGGATACAGCTGTTGACAGATTTCATAAGTCTACAAAACCTTTAGTAGGTACTTCAACTGTCCCACAAAGCCGATAGTTTTAAATTCACAAAGTAAATTTGCAAAAAAAAAATTATACCCTTTCTGTTTCTGGCTTCTTCGTGTGAATGACCACCGTAAGGCCACAACATCTATACATAAAATAAATGCATTTGAGTTAAAGTTATAATATAAAATTTACTTATATCACAACAATGCGATTACCTACATCACTATTGTCGCCCACTCGTACCTGAAAACCCCAACACACTGCTTAGAACACTCCATCGTGGAAATGTAAACACTCATAGTTTGAGAGCTGCACCTAAAACCGTCCTATCCTGTTATTTCCACTCTTGGGATTGGATACACGCACATTGCTGCACGCAACAGGTAAACATTGTGTTTGGGAGTATTTATACGAGGGATGCCTTTTAAGTTTTGTCGTTTGAAGAAAAAAACACAACTAGAACCTTATAGTACTTTTTATTGTTTTTCAAAGTATTCACCACGTGGCTGAATACACTTTTCCATTCGCTCAAACCAGTTATTATAACATTTATACCTCTCTAAAGTGGGGGTGTTCAAAATGGCTGACTTGAAAGCGTCGACTGCTTTTTCACCGGACTGGAACCTTTGACCACGAAGACTTTTCTTAATTTTAGGAAATGTAAATAAATCGTTAGTGCTTAGGTCAGGACTGTATGGAGGATGATCAAGAATTTCTACTTTTTTCTGCTTCAAATACTCAATCGTTTGACGAGCGCTGTGTGAGATTGCGTTGTCGTGGTGCAGGATGATGCGTCGCTTTGAGTTTGATTTTCGAAGTTGGCGATGACTTGTGGTAAACAAACTGTGGTATACCACTCTCCATTAACCGTTCGACGATCTTCAAGTGCAATAGTCGCAATGTGGCCGGTTTTTCCAATGAACGTGGCCACCACCTTCTTTGAAGTGCTTCGAGAACGAACAACTTTAGTCGGTTTTGGCTTGTCTTGAAAGACCCAGATTGTAGATTGTTGTTTGGAATCAGGATCGTAGGCATAGATCCAAGATTCGTCACCACTGATGATGTCGTAGACGTGATTTGACTCTCCTCGGTTGAACCTTTGCAGAGTTTTCTTACACCATCTGACGCGGGCCGCCTTGTGATCGTCGGAAAGCAGATGCGGTATCCAACGACAAACTAGCTTTCTTACACCAAGCGCTTCATGCAAGATTTTCTGAATGGTTGTCCCTGAGATGCCTAATAGAGCCTCTATCTCTCGATACGTCACATGACGATCTTAGAGAATTTGTTGTCTCACAGCAATGATGTTATCTTCAGTGAAGGCGGATTTTGGCCGTCCTTCGCGAGATTTGTCACTAAGACTAGTATGTCTACGCTGGAATTATAAATACCAGCGTTCGACAGTCCGCAGACATGGGGCTTCATCACTGAACACAGATGTTAGCTCTTCAAAACACTGAAGCCGTGTCAGGCCTCTTCTAAAGTTGTAGAAAATTATTGCACGAACATTTTCCTTAGAAGGATTCATTTTCGTACGTAACCTGACAGATTCTAATCGACGCTGTGACTAAACAATAGCATTAATCCCAAAACTTTCAATTGTTTTGAGATTCGAAATTTAAACACATTCGAATATAGAACAGTTCCAAATTCAAAATTGCCGGGAAATATGGAAACGACAGAACTTAAAAGGCATGCCTGGTAAGTGGAACAAAAGTTATTAGACAATTGAACGTAGTTTTGCAAAATATAACCAACCCACACACACTTTTGCAAACTGAAACCAACCTAGAAACACATATACAAGGTTGGTTTTGGTCTACAGCAATGCATGAGGGTTGATTCCGTTCTGCAAAATTATATACAATTATAATTAAACTCGACGGAGAAGCTGCCGTGCACTCAAATGGGACGCTTTGGACTTATTGGACTTATAGAATTTATTAAAGGTATTAAAATAAATTATGTATTAGGGTAAAAGCTGCTTTTTTTTAGATCGTATGAACGGCAAAGAGATTAGAAAGCCTTCTGAAAATGATGATTAAACGGACTTGAAATTTCTAAATAGTATTTTTAAAACATAGTCACTATCCGCGTATGTATGTCTCTTTGACCGCTTAGTTTTTTTAAACTACGCGACGGATTTTGATGCGGCTTTCACAGCCATTTAGAGAAATTCATCCGAAAGGTTTGTGCATAATCCTATATGTAATACATTCTAATTTAATACAAACATATAAGAGAAAAGTCGCCTGGGGCGTGTTGCTAATAGATATAACTCTAAATTGAAAATTTAAAAACCCCCGATGCGATGACCTGTTCATCAAATGTATAATTTACCTAGTTCTTCCAGTTAATGATGTTAGCGCGATTTGCGTAGCTCCCGTAGCTCAGTATCCATAGCTCATCTCGCAAATTCATCTGGTACAACTAGTTTCGATGCCAGATTATGAAAGCACCATTAAATCATTTGTTTTGCCTTCCTCATTTATAATCTAAGATGTACAATAATCAACAGAAAATCTGTGTAAAAGTATGAGACATTATTTTGTTATGACATTATAATAATTGACATTAGAATAGACAACGAATCTAAATATTGATGTCACGGAGGTTTTATTCCTAGTAAAATATTATCAATTATGATTCAATTTGATGTAATAACTCTGGTTGAGGTAGACGGTAGCAGCCTAGGGGAAGAATTTTCAATAACGCTAAAATTATTTTAAATTAGATTAGTTTTTTTATATTCTTTGTCAATGGCGGAGCAACGCCCTCTAGAATTATTATAGCGTAATATTCCATGACCATTAACAAACCAAACAAAATTTAACGCATGCGCGTATCCATCATATGAAACGTGACTTATGGAACGTCTTTAGTTCATACACAAATCTCAATAAAATTGATAAAAGATTCATTTTTTTCAGAATCAGGGAAACTTTTCAAATTTATAATATTGTAAAAAGCCAGTTCAGTCTATTACGATCATTTAAAAATATAATAAATCTAAATCCAATCATCTCAAATTTCGACTGGATTCGATCCGAGGGAATTGGTTTTGGCCGTGAATGTGGCTTTTTTAACCTACAAAAGAGCTGATGATCTTTAAACGGCTGAACCGATTTTCATGAAACATAGCTAAGAACACTCTCGATCAGAATACCTATCTAACAAAAGAAACAAAATTGAAATCGGTTCATCAGCTTGGGCGCTACGTTGCCACAGACAGACACACAGATCCACAGATACACAGATACACAGATACACAGATACACAGATACACAGATACACAGATACACAGACACACAGATACACAGATACACATGTTAAACTTATAACACCCCTCGTTTTTCGTCGGGGGTTAAAAACATTTTACATAGATGAAACTATTTGTACCTATTAGGGACTAAATAAACGAAAGCAACAGGCAGGTACAACAGGCAATTGTAAGCTGTGGACATAACGGCGACAATCGCATGTTCTATTGGCACGCTTTTAGTGGTTTTTGTCTGTTTAATCCAGTCGAAAGTGGTGTGTGTACGGTAATAAAGGCTCTTGGTAAATAGTTTATATTGTATTTAGGGGACAATATGTTAACATTTACAGGAATAGACTGAAATAAATAAAGTAATTGTATTTTTGTGGGTAATGAGTGGTGGTGCGTAACAGTGTTAAGTTCATAGTAACTATGTAGAGTATGAAAGTAGGTGGCTTAAATTTTTGGAAAATATTTTTCTGTAAATAATGTGAAAAATACCTAGGTATTAAAACAAATGTTAGGAATCAAAAGTATCGTAAGAACTCAAAGCGTAGATTTGAGTTAAATTAACAAATAATTGTACTTTGTTGTATATTATATTAACCAAACAGATTATAATGAGTTTATTGTTTGATTTTTATTTCCGCCGATTTTGATTTAAGCCTTTTTCAGTGCACGATGTCACGGACGCAATCAGGGAAGCTGTAATGAGATTGATAGCTTAGAATAAACAAATTAACTTCCATGTTTAACGTGCACTTATCAAACATATTAGAGTCTCTATATAAATAACTCTATAAAATGTTCACTTCACCAAAAAGTATTTACTTACACTTATAAATCTCTTGATCATTTACTCTCTCGTCTCAGTATTTATTTCTACTGCTAATAACTTTAAAGTTATTTCGACATAAGTATACTTGTATAATATTTAATACTAGCTGTGCCTCCCGACTTCGTCCGCGTAGTATTTAATTTTAACGTAACAAAAATTTCGGGATTATCGGGATAAACAGTATCCTATATGTTAATCCCGGTTATAAACTATCTGTGTTCCAAATTTCATCCAAATCCGTTCAGTAGTTTTTGCGTGAAGAAGTTAGTAACAACCATACATACATACGTCCACACTCACAAACTTTCACATTTATAATATTAGTAGGATATTTTTGTTCTTAGTTTAAAAAAATATTATGTAATGCCTAGTGTCACATTGGTCTTGAGACGGATCTAACGTGCCCCATTTTACTTTTACTCTAATACATGAAAATATAAAACAAAAATCATAGATAGTGTGCCGCGGCCCGACCTCATCCCACTAATGTTAATGTGTGCCTTGCATGTCTCGCCTCCCATATTAATAGTTAACACGCGAAGCATCACTATTATGAGAGGGTGACTACCAAGTTCGTTCACACCCATAAATAGTAAATATAAGTTCGTTTTTACAAGCTTTATATTAACTTGCAATGTATGTTTGTACGGGTGGAATCTTGCAACTTAATTTTAAGTCAGTTATCTTTAACCGATTGAGCTGAAATTTGGTACACGCTTATTTTGGATGGCAATGCATACTTAGCTAAGTGACGTCATTCTAATTCTAATATGGCGAATCATCCAAGATGGCGGACTAGTTATTTTTTCTGCACTACCACAGTATGGGTATCAAATGAAAGGGCGAGCTGAGGAGAACACGAAATCTAAAAAATACATGTTAAAAAAAGCTTTTAAAAAGCTTGTTTTTAAAAAGGTTTTTTAACCATTATAGATTTAACCAACTGATAAAAAAATGATAATTTATAGCAGTATTTTTCTAGTCCCGCCAATGTTACTCCTGTAAGCCCGGCTTGACAATGGTATCCAATGATGACGCCTAGGTTTATTATATTGTAAATTTATTATTGTCTTGATACCCGCACGCGAACGAAATAATAGGACGAGTTGGAAGAAAATTATCCACGAATAGCCGGACTAACATACTTACCAATTATGGTCGCAACTCGCAATTTAAGAAACGCTGTTATGGTTACCGTACAATCATCCGGCGGGATCTCAATAATACCCAGGCTGGGAAAGATTACTAATTGGTCATTTCCGAACTTTCCCGTGATAGGAATCGAAACAGTATACACTGTGCAGTGAGCTAAACTGTTATTTGGTCGATTATTATAATAAAATGATGTTCACAGTATATACATAGAACAAAGAGTATCCTTTCTAGTATGTAGGTGTAATGTCGGCAGGCGTTATCGTCACCGGTTGCTTACCTCCATCACACGTCTTTACTGTAGCTAGTAGAGTCACAGTATAATAATAATTTACCCCTTTTGACGTCCCACTCCTGGGCACGGGCCTCCCCTCAACACGAGGGGGATTCAGGCTATAATCCACCACGCAGGCCTAGTGCGGATTGGCGGATGTCTTTCGAAGGTTTCCTCACGATTTTTTCCTTCACCGTGAGCAAGTGATTATCACATAGAAATATGATTCCAACTTTCGCATTTCGAAAAATCCAGAGTAGCGAGCCGGAGTTTGAACCCAAGGCCGCAATACGCGTGCTTAACCAATCGGCTATCACTGCAGGGCCACAGTACCTCAATGAAATTATTTTGTACTGTATCTATCTATATACCAATATATAAAAAATAATCTCTATTTCCTTGGTCATCGCATCACGCGTGAACAGATGGAACGAACGATTTCGCTAATTCCCATTTTGTTGTGTTTATTATTATCAGGAGACGTTTCTTTTGAAATAAAAAAATAAGAAAGTTGAGCGGAACAATTCGAATTCAATATTTAAAGTTAAGACAGGACAACGACTGTCGCGTAAGCTAGTCTGTAATACAAATTTCAGCTTTGTTCGTATCCTGAATTCACAGTGTTCCTTTCAAAGCAAAATTAATGAAGTTTAATTGCCTTACGAAGCTCGCAAATTCTAACAATACCTAATTTAATCATTTCGCTCCCATCATGGTGTTCTAAGCATTTTTTGGGTATTGTTGTTATTGTGTTCTCAGGCCTCCCCTTATTGCGAGGGGGAGTCAAGCCATAACCCAATTCACTGACCCAATGGCATGGATTTCATTGTCTTTCGAAAATTATTGAAATATTCTAAGACATTCAAGATTTTATTGATGATCTTTTTAAATTTAGAAATGAGAACTCGATGGAGAGACTGGTAGTTCAGGGCCAGGTGGAAGGCAAGAGAGCACGCGGTCGAGTACCAACCCGCTGGATAGATGTCATGACAAAGGCTACCGAGTCCACCATGGTCCAGTGTACTCGCGACGCCTATAATCGTCAGAAATGGAAGCACATCGCCTGGAGAGCCAACCTCGGAAATGCCAAGGCAAACCTTCCACCATATACCTCGTCAGCGCAACCACGACCACTCTGACAAGAGTGCCCGACTAAGAAGAGTTTTTTTTTAATTTGGACTGGTCCCTCCACACACTTCCACCACTGTAACTCCTATAATAATTATGTCGAGGTTTGACCCTCGACGAGTCTCGGGGAAAAGTAAAATTGTCTTGGAACCCGCACGAATTTAATCGAAAATACAATTCCAATTCCCTCCGTTGCAAAGCGGAAGACAAAAAAATATTTATTGATGGTATATAAATTTCATAGATTGTTATATCGCATATATCCGATGACCGACCGATGACATCCGATCGCTCGCGAATACTCATCACTAGTGCTTCCACGTAATATAAATTCTAAATCAGTAGAAATAGTGAAGTGATATTAGCTTATCATATACCATCACAATCAGTGCAAAGTGGTTAATCTAATGGACATTGTTTAGTTGCTTAATTACGTACTTACATCAAGTTAATCATCAATTACATTAAGAATTTAAAAGTAGTGTACCCGCAAATAAGAAATTATAACACAGTGCTAACACAGTGTCGTAGCTGGAAAGAGTCGTGTTCTGTGTCGTACTGTGTCGATGGTGACGGCCGGCGGCGTCGGAGTGTTTACTTGCTACGTTGGAAACTGACTGATTTACGCCCTTTTTATCTCATTCTATTTATTTTTAAGTTGAAAACTATGGATAAAATTATTATATGGGGTTGTTGTGCCTCAGGCCAGAAAGATGAATCGTATCTTCGCTGTTCAAAGTGTGATAAATCTTTTCACTATGCTTGTTTGGCTACGACAACCTCAACACAGGGCGTGGCTTCAATTGAATGGATCTGCCCGGCTTGCACACCGCGCGAACTTATTAAGGATAACCTTCCAGTGCAGCAGAGTGCCAATACTGTCAAGCGTCCAAATAAAAGGCAGGCAAAGAGTTCTCCTAAGGGTACGGTTGACGTTCCTGTCACTGGTGGTTTAGTAAGGGAGATAGTCCAGGATATTGTTGCAAATGAAATGAGTGAACTGGTACGTCAATTGAATTTAACTATCACAAACACCTTGAATACCCAGTTAAAAACAATTAAAGATGATATTTCGGATCTCAAATCTCTGGCAAATTTTATAAGTAGTCAGTACTAAGCAGCGCTTGTACTATGGGAACCGTACAATGGCCTGGGGGCGATCCCAGTGACACCTAGACCTGACCCTGACCAGACCATTACGAAAAGGCCATTTCCAAAATTTGCACCGGCGAGAACCGAACTTGCAACCACCATGTGCAGTGAGCCGAGCGGCCTGCGCTCGAACCACTTGCGCCAAGCGGTCGTCAAACCAGCTTACCCAGTGTGCGGAAGACAATAGGCCTGCTCCTGTACTTGTGGCCACCCCAGAGCGCGGCCACCGTCACCTGGTACTGCGTGTCGGCCTCCAAGCCGCTGAGAATCACTGCATCCGAGTTGCCAGCCACCTCCAACACGACCCTGTAACTAACGAGAAATGAGTCAATTTCGTTGCATGCTTCTCACACGCGGCGGGGAGACGGTGAGACCACGATTGAAATGATAGTTAGAAATAGAAGATTTTCATTGAAATAAAACTATTTTTCGGATTTTATCGCGTTTATTAACTTTATGTTCCCGACGTTTCGGCTGCTTTACAGCAGCCATGGTCACGGGGGGACTGAGGTGTTAGACGTCCTGATGTCATAGTTAGTAAGAAAACAATATAGAAGATTTTAATTTTGCACGGCACATACGTAAACCTATACAAGCGTGTGTATGTAGTTTATGCTTCTGTACCCTTCTGTGCGAGATTTCTCATATGCTAACCTTGACCCTTGTTTGCACTGATGAACATTTACACCGATTTACAATTTGTCTCCATTTTGTTCTATCAAATAATAAAGGCAATTACATAAATTTATGTTAATGTTTCTTCAGTGCGAACTTAAGTTTATCCTAGTTTATAAGTCCTCGTTTTGATCTACTCTATAGGTATAGAGAATTGCTGAGCCATTACCTTTCGGCACAGTTCGCGCTGAATGTGTGTCGAATAAATGATTCTTTCTTTCCTTTCTATCTTTCTAATGAAATATTTTGACTGTTTTTGAGCGACTTTGAGCGACTAAGTATGCGTATCGAAAAATATTAAACTCGCACTTAGGATATTTAACGTACTAACCCAGGAAGATAAAATATTGTGAGAATTTCAAGAATATGTACCATATATTGATGGTAAAACAGTTTATTTTTAAATAACCGTGGCCTTACCAAGAAACATGAAGTGAGAAATAAGGTGAATAAATACTTTTTACGAAACAGCTGCAAGTTAAAATAATGATTTTAGGTAATATGGAATAATTTTAGACTAGTAGTAGGTAATAATGAAAGTTAAAAATGTCGTTTCTATGATATTCCCACTAGAAACGAAACATTGCTATCGGTATCAAGTTACAATAGATAATTGAATTGCGTGAGTATCGTATTTCTATAAGAAAGCGATTCATGTCCATTATCACTTGCGATTTCTATAACCATAGAGTTCCGTGAAACTCAATCGCGGCAAATTAGGGTTGCCGCCCGTACAACAAAGCGTTCGCGTTTTCCTCAGGAAATTTATCGATAATACAACATCCGCCACCCCTACCTATTCGCTTACAAATCCCGTCGGGCCTTTGATTTTTTGTGAGTCTTTGTGCCATTTTTATTATGACAGCGTAGAAATTCTTTTGAAACCTGTATTACGGGTGTTATTAGATGTGGTCGTGGTATTTCGTTGCATTTCAAAGTGTTTTACAGAAATCTCATGGCATAAATGAATATTTTATTTACCGTTTGTGCTTCTAGGAACTTTATTTCTAAATTTTTGTTTTATTTTTTGTAAATATTTTAAAATGGTTGCGTTTTATTGAAGACTACTCCAGCATTTACGTCTGCATTTAAAAACGCCTAGTTTACTCTCCCATTTTGAAAAAGACACTCGGGACGATATTGTTTTATATATAAGTTTCCCGTTTACCGTATACCGTAAAATATATAGAAATATGGTTATTGCGGTAACCGTGTGAATTACCGTTTACTATTAACCCGAATTCCATATAAACATTTCAACATTAAATTATGTTCGCAAAATCGTGACACCAGTGAATCTACTATGAATTTTACGCACGGGAGCAACAGTCTAATCGCTAACGCCTAAGTAAAGCTCATTGCTTGATCCTCCAGGTCACCGATACGCTGTACAGTTTGCCAAACAAATATTTTACGTAGATGCTAGCGACCAGCAAGCGTCTGCGTAAACTCTTGGTAGATCTCTCTTGGTAGATCAGTTCTATTGTGGGTACCGTAGTTATCACGGCACAGCCGACGGTATTTCCATTATGCTCCGTTTAATCAATACTTGCGACCTGATTTGTTCTATAAACATCGCGTCTCTTTATACATCGTATAGTGACATAATAACGGTGTGATTGAAGTGTGCTGAAGGATTCAACTAATTTTTTGCAGCGTAGCTTCTATACGCGGGGCGCTCGCCGCGCGTATAGAGTCCACTCTATCCGTGCTAATCATCAGTAGCGTTACACAATGACGACAGTAGCGTTGCACGATATATATATAGGTATACAGAGTGGCAGCTGCGGCGCCCTAAGCTTTATACTATAAAGCTTTCCTTCTTTAGGGCGTCCCTAGACGGCACTGTTTTTTTCTTTTTATATCAGTTATCAAAATATTTTTACATAATAAGACATCATTATTAAAAATTCTTTGGAGTAACATATGAGGAACAACGGTAACACATGAGAAAGGTAATGTTCTCTTTTCGTGATTTCACTTAGCTTGGGCGCAACTGGAATACTCTTACTTAATCCATTGCCCCTTATTAATAAACGTGGTTTAGCACGTGAATAGTGACACACCGAATATAAATATCTCGTTCTGTCATTATTAATTTGACATTCGAAAGAAGAAGACAACCCATTGTTGCACTCTACTATAGTTTAACTATATTACAATCGTTGCCATATTTAGGAAGTTGGTGTGTTTTTCTGGCGATTTTTTATATAATAAGTCGGCAAAGAAGCGTCCGACCCATCTGAATTTAAGCAGTTACCGTAGCCTATAGATGTTTGCAATACCAATAGCACTGCTCGGACGTTTCGACCTCATGAGGAATGAGACAGAGGGAAGGTAAGGGAGTAAGGTTAAAAGCTTCCGGCTCTCTTACTCATAGGCAGCTGTAATATATACTTTACGACGATCTTCTGTGTGAGGATGGTACTACCCTAGTCGGGGCAGCCGCGAATATGAGCTGTAGTCAACTGTTTACAACTTGGTTCTACCACCATATAGATTTAATCTATACAAATAAATAAAATTGGAGTGTTTGTTTGTAATATCAAAATAACACCTTATCACTAAATGCATATGAAAGTACATAGGGTACTTATAACAAAAATGCGAAACTTTTTTGTCTGTCTGTCTGTCTTTGTGTTTGTTCCGGGTAATCTCCGAAATGGCTGGACCGATTTTGACGGTACTTTCACTTGCAGATAGCTGATGTTATAAGAAGTAAGGCTACGTTATTAAAAAAAAAAAAAAAATTGATCACATCTGCCTGTCGCGCGGGCTTAAAACGTGCATGCGTGCTTTTGCAATATTAGGTATATAAAACACCAAATATCGACTCGCAAATGTTAAATAAAATTTTTGTTAAGTTAAATTCCACGCGGACGAAGTCGCGGGCACAGCTAGTTTCAAGCAAAATCTCGAAGATTAAAATTACGTCAAGATTCTGTTTAGCCATGTCAGCGAAGCTTGCTATTTTACATTCATTAACATATCCCTTTTTAGTGGCTTGAACTTTCCACTTTTAGTTCTGCACTATCGACTGGCAAACTGTTGAATATTTAAAGGTTTGCGGTGTTCCCATTTAAATATTGAATATTTAATTTATCCCAGACACTGACTCTGTTAATAGAAAATTGTGGATTAATTATTACTTACTGCACCTGTGTTTTCAATACCGCATTGGTCAGTATACAAATTGATTATTTATGTTAAATTCCTTATCTATCTAGGAGTAAGTACTTAATCTTGCTAAAGCAAAGTACCTGCACACTAATAATGTGAGTAGTACCGTACTCTTAAAAGTGTAATTCATTTTTTAAACTTAATAATTAGGGGGCATTTCAATTACCATTATATCGGGAACAGTCCCCTCCCTAAAAATGGATCAAAAAATATATGGCGGCCTATAAGTTACTAAGGCTAAAATACTACATAATTTAGGTATGCTGCAATGCATCTCTGCCTACCTTTGCGGAAAATACCGGCGTAATAGTATACCTATTAATTTAATTATAAAGCGAATTAATCTCAAAAGTTGTATACATTAAAAATAAAAACAGTGCCGTCTAGGGACGCCCGACAGAAGCGCTTTTATTATAGTTTGAAGCGTAGTAAACAGCTGCGGCGCGTATATATTATTTATGCCGTGTAACGCTACTGACGCTTAGCATGGATAGAGTGGCCGCGCGGAGAGCGCCCCGAACGTCTGTATAGATGTCTTTATATTCACATAACCGACATAAAAGCGTTTGTAATTATTTATTAAAAAAACGATAATTAATCACAAAGGCATTTACCGATTAAATTATTTCGCCTCTAAGCTTAGTACAGACGTTTCATTTAATTTATTCATCGAGTTTACCCAGATGTGCCAAATGCTATGTTTGGTTAGGCCCTTCGCGATAGAGACCTTTCGTATAATGAGCTGCCTGGAAAAACAATGTTAATTCTGCTTTGTCTTTTGTCCTTTATAATAATTATAATGATTCAGATACTTTATAAATATTAGGAACTTACCTACTTTAATTTACGACTGTATATACTTTGTAGAGTTTTTTTAAGGGACTGGTACCGCCTCTCTTACTCCTATAAACCAGGATCGCCAATGGTGACTAATAATGACGTTGAGGTTTGATTCTCGACGAGTCCCGGGGAAAAGTTAGATTGTCTTGGAACCCGCACGAATTTAATCGAAATAAATAATAGGAGGAGTTGGAATAAAAAAAATACACGTCCCTCCGGTGCAAAACGGGAGACAAAAAAATTGCTGGTATGGGCTGATTGCCATAAAAGCAAGACTGTTACAGCTGATCGAAGACCATTTGTAAGGCACCACGGATCTTAATTAGACTACTTGCATCTAAACTTGTGTATTAGTAGAATATACCTATTTACTAATCCGTAATTAGGTGTAACATTGCTCTATGTAGAGACCATCGATCGACGTTGACGCATCTCATTCTACCATAGATCAATGGACTGATCGACCATCGGTCGGTGGTGGTCGGATCCTTAGCCAGATTATTTTAAGAACATTAAGACAAGAATCGATTGATTAAAAATAAATGTATTCATTAAAATTACCAATACGTCCAAATAGAAATAAGTTTACATCAACTGAGTGTATTAATGTATACCTGAATAAATACGAATAGTCGATTCGCATGAATTAAGTAGAAAAAATAAAGTGGGCAAGTTGAGGCTTCGTCATGTCGTCCCATAATAGTTAAATCCCGTGGGTCAATATGGCGAAATTAAAATAATATATAATAATATTTTTCTTTTGTCAGTTATTC
Source organism: Notodonta ziczac (assembly GCA_918843915.1). Taxonomy (NCBI): domain Eukaryota; kingdom Metazoa; phylum Arthropoda; class Insecta; order Lepidoptera; family Notodontidae; genus Notodonta; species Notodonta ziczac. The sequence goes on along the minus strand of OU974050.1, from coordinate 8,599,713 downwards.
ACAGTAGCTGATAATGGGTTGAAACGGCGAAAATCTATAAAATACTTTTTTTTATTTCGCCACTCCGTTAATGAAAAGTAGATTAATAATGAATTATTCAATCGTAAAAAAAACTATTCGCAAAGACAATTAAGGAGAGATGAAGTTCGTTAACGATTCTTTTATCAAGTTACTTTCTAATCTAAGAAAGTTTCTTAGATTGACAGCAAATATAAATGATTCAGATCGTCTGAAATCTTAATAGCTGAGTGCTTCAAGAGGATAATCCCATCTACTTATACATGGCACTCCATTTAGACTTTACTTTGTAGAACCTGGGTGCACTAAGAAGCTAGAAATAACCTTGTAATTTATTACATTTGAGTCAGTGCTAATTCAAGTAGAGGTAGATAGGTAGGTACCTAGCTAAGAAGTAGTTCTAACGTAATGTTAAGACAGTACTGGCTCTATAAGACCACCTAGAGAGTATACCCTTTCAAACTAAAAACAAATATTCTAAGTCGGTTCACAATATAATTGGCAATTCACCTATTAGGTACTACATAGGTACCTACATAAAAACATACATACAGACAAACATATAAAACCTCTTCCTTTTTGGCAGTCGGTTAAACACAAAACATTGACGTTATAGTAGGTGAAACATAAAGGGTATACTATTTTTTTTGCAACTTAACTTTGTAAATCTAGAGTTATCAGCTTTGTGGGAGAGTTGAAGCCCTAAAGGTTTTGTAGACTTATGAAATCTGTCAACAGCTGTATCCCTGTAACACCTTTTGTATTCCAAGTTTCCTCCAAAGCTGATAGTTTTAGATTTACAAAGTGAAGTTGCCAAGAAAATAGTGTACCCTTTATGTTTCACCTTGTATATATACTCCCTTATTAATTAACCTGGATTACCTAGCGGTTGTATAGTTACACCATGTTTTGTCTTCTTTGGAATGTCAAATTATTGATGACAGAAGAAATAGTTCGGTATGTACTTATATATTCGCCCGGAAATCCATTGTGGATAAGGTATATATGTTTAAAACACCGGTCGGTAGGTGATATCTAATAGTTAAGGTGAAGGCGCCTTTCTAGCCCGCGAAATTCAAAATTTTCGAGTATTTTTATAATTTATCAAAAATCTGAAAAATTTAAGATAACATTTTGTGATTTGCGACAAACACAGTATGCAGTGCGTTTATTAATACATTTATTTTACTCTAAATATGATCACGGTGGATATGATACTAGTTTATCCCTAAATATACAAAAATTGCCAGATTATCTGGATAGCTGTCGTTCTTGAAATGTTTTAGAGTAAGTTGGATATATTAATAAACTAGCTGAGCCCGCGACTTCGTCCGCGTGGAATTTAACTTAACAATAAAGCCCGGGCCCGCGTTCTGAGCCCGCGCGTAAGGACCCATTTATTTAATTTTGTTTTTCTAAAATAAAAGTAGCCTCACTTACTGCGTATAACATCAGCGATCTAACAGTGAAAGTCCCGTCAAAATCGGTCCAGCCGTTTCGGAGATACTCTTTGATTTCAAGTGTTTTTATTTTTTTACGCGGAACCCTAATTGTTTTTCTAAAATAAGCTATAAGATCAGCTATCTGCTAGTGCTAGTCTCGTCGAAATCGGTCCAGCCGTTTCGGAGATTACCCGGAACAAACACACAGACAGACAGACAGACAGACAGTCAAAAAATTTTTAATTCGCGTTTTTGCTATTGGTATCGTATGTACTTTCATATGCATTTAGTGAAAAGGTGTTATTTTGATATTACAAACAGACACTCCAATTTTATTTATTTGTATAGATGCACTGCACACGGTCTTTGTCGCGAATTACAAAATGTGCTTTTTATTATTGTCACATTTTGAAAAATTTCTAAAAAACCTCAAAATATTTGAACTTCGCGGGCTAGATGGGCGCTTTAGTCTTAAGTACTAAGTACCTATGCCAGTATGCGAGGGTGTCGCAGCGCTCTCAAAATTTTATTAATATGTTATAATGTTCCTAGTACAAAGTCACTCCTGAATCCTTATGTAATCCGCTCCTAGCAGTATATTCGATTGCATCTCTATTTCTAGAAATCACGTTCCAAATAAACCATGTTGAATACACAGACATGAGTTATGACAAGTCTCATCTCGTGCATTTACGACACAAATATCAACACCGCGAGCCGGATCCATGATCGTCGCTCAACGGATATTTCAGATGCATGCCAAGTTTGCAAATACGATTTTAGAACAAAATGTATTCAATGTAGGTAAGTAAATAATAAGACAAATGTTTTATGTGCACAGGTTTTTGAAACAGTTTCGGAAAAATCTAAATTAAGTATAAAAACTTTATTTAAAGAACGACATACAATTGTAATAGCTATTAACGTCTTTAGTAGGTGTCAAGTTTCTCATTGCTAGTGTACTGAATGTTTAACCCACGACGAAAAAAGAGGGGTGTTATTATAGCCACAGATATAGATTTACATAGATAACGCAAGTATCACGATTTGTATTGAAACCAAGCGTGCCGAATTTTTAACACCTACTGTGACGTCACAACCGAAATTTAGTCCAAACCGATTCAAAGACACCGATGCCGCCGATGCCCCTCCGCCCACTAGGATTCTCTGAGTCATTATCTCGCTCTTACTCATATTTTTATCGAAAAACGAGGGGTGTTATAAGTTTAACATGTGTATCTGTGTGTCTGTGTATCTGTGTATCTGTGTATCTGTGTGTCTGTCTGTGGCAACGTAGCGCCCAAGCTGATGAACCGATTTCAATTGTGTTTCTTTTGTTAGATAGGTATTCTGATCGAGAGTGTTCTTAGCTATGTTTCATGAAAATCGGTTCAGCCGTTTGAAGATCATCAGCTCTTTTGTAGGTTAAAAAGCCACATTCACGGCCAAAACCAACTTCCACGGCTCGAATCCAATCGAAATTTGAGATTATTGGATTTAGCTTTATTATATTTTTAAATGATCGTAATAGTCTGAACTGGCTTTTTACAATATTATAAATATGAAAAGTTTCCCTGATTCTGGAAAAAATGTATATTTTATCAATTTTTATATGAGATTTTTGTATGAACTAAAGACGTTCCATAAGTCACGTGTCAAATGATGGATACGCGCATGCGTTAAATTTTGTTTGTTTTGTTAATGGTCATGGAATATTACGTTATTATAATTCTAGAGGGCGCTGCTCCGCCATTGAGAAAAAAATATAAAAAACAAATCTAATTTAAAATAATTTTAGCGTTATTGAAAATTCTTCCCCTGGGCTGCTCCCTTCCACCTCAACCAGAGTTATTACATGAAATTAAATCATAATTGATAATATTTTATACTAGGAATTAAACCTCCGTGGCATCAATATTTACATTCGTTGTCTATTCTAATGTCAATTATTATAATGTCATAACAAAATAATGTCTCATACTTTTACACAGATTTTCGGTTGATAATTGTATACATTTGATGAAAGGACCGTCGCATCGGGGGTTTTTAAATTTTCAATTTAGAGTTATTATATCTGTAGTCGCGCGGACTGTAAGTTAGCGGCGACCAACCTTGACGCTTGGTCGGGGTTTCGTACACGCGAAGTACATGCATTTGCGTTATCTATGTAAATTTATATCTGTGGACTGACCGAATGATTTTTCTTATTTTTAATATAGATTAACGATGGTAGAGTTAAGCTGTAGCCAACTGACTACAGCTCATATATGCACTGGCCCGACCGCGGTAGTACCACCCTCTCACAGAAGATCGACGCCAAGTAGCTTACAAATGCGTTTCATATGGTGAGTGAGAGAGTCGGAAGCCTGACTCCTTTCAGAAACGTGCAAGCAATGCCTTTGGTATTGCAAGCATCTATAGGCTACGGTAACTGCTTAACATCGAGCGGGTCGAACGCTTGTTTGCAGACTTTGTTATAAATCTATAAAAACAACATCAAAAATTTCATTAACAATTTTCATTGTTATTGAACGAAATCCAACTTGATAGTGTCTCTAAACTCTATATTGCACTCTAGCATAGTTTTATGTCACTGCATTGAGTGTGTCTACGCTTTGAGCCCACAAAACTGGGTTATAAACTTCATAGATGAAAGTAATCTTGGCGGGAGAGCTTCGCCAGTCTTAGCATAAGTTTTAACCAGGTACTGTTCTCATAGCTATACCGAGTTTTAATTACTGGCTTACGTAATTGAATTTATTGATAAATTAAATAACTACAAACGCCTTAGTAACTATAAATTATTTACACATAAATAAATTGATGTTCAAACTTTATCTAAGCGGTCATTCATACGATGAAGACAACAGAGTTTTTTTTTTTAATATGCTTACGAAATTTATCAAATAAAAGTATGACTGGAACAGTAGCTTCACCTTAGTTTTACGCTCGTTAGTCGGTAGCGTTGACGTGAAATATTTGTATAGCAAAAATACAGTGGTCACCCGAGGACTAATGGTGTATAATACACCAGCGCTTACTATTAAACAATCAGTGCCGTCCAGAGAGACCCGAAATAAGCGAAGCTTTATAGTATAAATCGTAGAGCGCCGCAGCTGTCACTCTCTATACCTATATATATCGTGTAACGCTACTGACGTCTGACGCTTAGCACGGATAGAGCGGCCGCGCGGCGTGCAACCTGAAAGTCCGTATAGAAGCTTCGCTTCAAAAAATAACTCATGCTACAGGTTCTCAGCTGTGTACATAAATAGTAAATTTTAAATATTTGCATAGAAAATGGTATTTACAAAGAATCAGATATAACTGAAATTTCATTATTTACATTTCTTGTTCAAATGAATACAGTATTAAAAAAAAAAGGTATTATGTATAGGTATTACGGTTATTTCCAGGAATTCTCCCACAAACACTCTTATCAGTGACACGTCGTTTCCTCGCACTGAATTTATTTTTTCCTTTGGTTTTTTCTTTCATATAGTTCCGAGAAAATAAGAGAACACCTTTATCTGAGAATTCAAGAAAATCTACGGCGCCGTGAGAATTGTACAATTCTTTTGAATGTTATAGCAATACGAATAAGATACAAAATGTGGTACGCCTTCTACCCACACGTGCGGAAAATTAATGTGTATTATACGCAGTGCTGTTTTTGCCAATGTAAAACCAAACTTTATTCACTCGTGTACTAAGACACATTTTTTAAAAAACATCGCATGAATTTTCTAAGACACTGCTGCGGATAATTTGCAAATTCGCAGTTTAATGCCATTGCGCACAGTACATTTTCATAAAAATATGTCTCCCATACCTACGCATAGGCTGGTGTTCTTTACTTAAACGACTTGATGAGTTTTATCACATTAATTACATATTCCAATAAACATAATGTTTTAAAGTTCGAAATAATAATTAAGGTACATATACGGTGGCTGATAATGAACGTAGATAGCTAACAAAGACATACTAATACATAGTCATAGGTATTTTATGAGAACGAGCTCTTGAATATTTGTTACAACTGTTAAAGCGTTAGAACACATCCAATGGCCTAGAAAATAATAAAAATTGCATTTATTATGATACCAGCCACCAATATTCAGGTAAACCATTGTTAAAATTTTGCATAGTACTTGACATATTATTTAATTGGTACGAAAAATATTTACTTTGGAAAAGGTGTTCGTATGTTGAGTTTTTTTTACTACCATTTAATTCTTCACTAAACCTGATACTCATCTAAGCCCCGCAACTAGTATTTAGGTCTTTTGGAAACACTTGTATGCTCGATGCCCGGGAAATTAATGTAGACTAAGGTGTTTCAATTACCGATATTATAATACAATGTATAATGTATGGACGCGAACGTTGTAGTCAGCTCGATCGATTCCGTCCAGTCACCTCCAATGCCCTTCATTATAACCTAACCTGACATCTATTTTATACAAATATAAAATATGTCATATTCTATTACGCGTGAAGTTCAAATTTGTGAAGCATTTTTAATAGATAAGTACTTCCAATGGACGCTTAAATTAAACGCTTGAGCTTTATTGAGTTGTTTTCAATTCAAACAAGTCTCAAAGTTTGATCACGCTTCAGGTGATATTAAACTGAAGTTAGTTTTAATTGTTTCCGAGAATCAGATTAGAATAATCTAAACTCAAATAATTTTCTATCTAGTCTTGCAATAAATATTTAAATGAGTAGGTAATCAAATGAAGAATATAACCTATTTAAATTAAATTGATAAAATCTTTATTTCGCAAATAAAATATAACTCTAAATTGAAAATTTAAAAACCCCCGATGCGATGACCTGTTCATCAAATGTATAATTTACCTAGTTCTTCCAAATAATGATGTTAGCGCGATTTGCGTAGCTCCCGTAGCTCAGTATCCATAGCTCATCTCGCAAATTCATCTGGTACAACTAGTTTCGATGCCAGATTATGAAAGCACCATTTAATCATTTGTTTTGGCTTCCTCATTTATAATCTATGATGTACAATAATCAACAGAAAATCTGTGTAAAAGTATGAGACATTATTTTGTTATGACATTATAATAATTGACATTAGAATAGACAACGAATCTAAATATTGATGTCACGGAGGTTTTATTCCTAGTAAAATATTATCAATTATGATTCAATTTGATGTAATAACTCTGGTTGAGGTAGACGGGAGCAGCCTAGGGGAAGAATTTTCAATAACGCTAAAATTATTTTAAATTAGATTAGTTTTGTTATATTCTTTGTCAATGGCGGAGCAACGCCCTCTAGAATTATTATAGCGTAATATTCCATGACCATTAACAAACCAAACAAAATTTAACGCATGCGCGTATCCATCATTTGAAACGTGACTTATGGAACGTCTTTAGTTCATACACAAATCTCAATAAAATTGATAAAATATTCATTTTTTTCAGAATCAGGGAAACTTTTCAAATTTATAATATTGTAAAAAGAAGGTTCAGACTATTACGATCATTTAAAAATATAATAAATCTAAATCCAATCACCTCAAATTTCGACTGGATTCGAGCCGAGGGAATTGGTTTTGGCCGTGAATGTGGCTTTTTTAACCTACAAAAGAGCTGATGATCTTCAAACGGCTGAACCGATTTTCATGAAACATAGCTAAGAACACTCTCGATCAGAATACCTATCTAACAAAAGAAACAAAATTGAAATCGGTTCATCAGCTTGGGCGCTACGTTGCCACAGACAGACACACAGATACACAGATACACAGATACACAGATACACATGTTAAACTTATAACACCCCTCGTTTTTCGTCGGGGGTTAATAAAAGTAAATCTTATCGTCTTGCCTTCGTATTGATATAAGAAAAACAATGATAATAGCAAAAGAAGTGGGGTTCGCATTTCTACACAAAAAAATACACACCATTTGGACAAATCAGTAGATTTGTCAATTCGGTACAGTTGTACAGATAAACCTGGGTATTCAGCTTTTAAACAGAAGCTGAAATATATCAGGCAATTTCGTATCCCAATTCGTGAAATACGTTGCAACATGATTTCTTAAACAAATTGTATTTTTGCCTAAAATAGTTTTTGTGTGAAAATCCCACTTTCCTTCGGACGTTTACTTATAAGTTCGTTAACGTTTATTTGTTAATATTTAAATTCTGAAACACTACTCAACTGAAATGCCGTTACCTATATTTTTTTTGTTTCAACGTCATTATTGATCCAACCAGCGACCATAAGCAGACGGCACTCTGACTCTCTCAAATCTCCTAGTCTTTACATAACACAGTGTTTTCACAACGCGTCTCGGGTGAAACACCTGACAAATATATCATATGAGCTGAACACTTGATCAGTAGCTAATCAATCTGAATTGGTTTGTAAAATGTAATTACTTAATAATATGCTTGTATTCTTCGACAACAAAGCCTATAATCGCGTGACCTCTAAATGTAGTCCTAGTTAAGTATACACATATACATTACTGTACCTATCAATAAATAATTACATATGGCCTGACTGACACACCATCTGTATGGCCCCAAACTAAGCAACGCTTGTACTATGGGTACCGTGCAATGAACTGGGGGCGATCCCAGTGCCACCCAGACCTTACAAAAAGGCCATTTCTGAAATTTGCCCCGGCGAGTATCGAACCCGCAACCACCATGTGCAGTAAAGCGAGCGGCCTACGTTCGAACCGAACGCCAAGTACCTACAATATAAATGTGCAAAGAGATAGAAAAGAGAGACAGAAAATTCTTCAACGGAATCGCAACAGCAACCCTTACCTAGCGTCAGATGGCTTGTACGTGACGTCATACTTCTCCACGAGGTCCGCCGTGGTAGACCACGAGACTCTCACCGTGGTCGGGTTCAGAAATGTCACGGTAATGTTCTCCGGGACACCGGGGCCCATTGAGCCTGGAAAAGAAACCTGATTTAGAACAAAAAACTTAAGAACATGGGAAAGTGAACTTACAGAGAAAGACTTAAAGTATTTTTTACTGGGAAGGGACTGAAATAATTTGTTGATATTTTATTTACTCAGTGATAGACACTTGCAATTCACGGAAGGTTTGACCAATGAAAATACAGCTATAAAATAATTTAAAATTAGAGTTAAGATATACTTTATTCATTACCCTTAGGTACATTACTTTATAAGTTTTTCAAACTTTGTTTCAGGGACATAACTTTCCTCAATCTGTCCTTGACCGACTAAACTTTAATGTTTTGTATAACTTAAGTATTAAGTAGCCTATAACAGTAGGTGTATAAATGAAAGAAAAATGCGTCGCATGTTGGCATAAGAGATAGTTTATTTACTTTCAAGTTCGCTGAAGGCATATGCACTGGGCACTGGGTCAGCGGCAGGTCGAGGATACCTACGTCCCATAGGAAGTGGACGATAAACTGTTTTAACATAATGCCCCTTTGTTTATTTAGAGGTCGTAATAAATAGGGAGATAAAGTAGAGCTACCGGAAGCAGATGTATGTTTGTGTACACTTTGCTGCTGAAAGTAGGTACTAAAAAGTTGTGTTAGAAGGGACTTACTAAGATTTCATTTGTTTAGCCCGCTGAACTGTTATATAACATTTTCGGTAATTAGGTACTTACTTAATCTCTATCTATACACTATTTTAATGAAACATGTAATGATCTGCCGATATACAACTCTATAAAATATTAGTAAGTTAACTAAATGTTCACATAGGTAGTAGGTACTCAATTAGTTGTTTTATACTAGGTGAAACAGAAAGGGTATACAATTTTTTTTGCAACTTTGCTTTGTAAATCTAAAACTATCGGCTTTGAGGGACAGTTGAAGTACTAAAGGTTTTGTAGACTTATGAAATATGTCAACAGCTATATCCCAACCTTAACACCTTTTGTTTTTTAAGTTTCCTCCAAGGCTGATAGTTTTATAAATTACAAAGATAAGTTAGAAAAAAGGAAACCTTTTCTATCTCAACTTGTATATAATTTCATGAATTTTCATTTGCATACAAAAAATAATTACTTAACAGGCATATGTACATAGATACATATTCTACAAGCGATAAACAAGGAAGTTGAAATAAAAATGGTGACTGATTCCTTTGAAAATCGGATTGAAATTTAAAGAACTGTCAGGCTCAGCGCACACCGCTGGAGGCGCGGCGGAGAGCAATTGAAAACAACAATTTAATATAATCCTTAACTACCTTGACATACACAATAAATTCGCACGCGGTGCTCTGAGCGTGGGCCCTCTGAGCACCGCGTGCGAATTTATTCCTATATTTACCGTATGTCATGGTAGTTAAGGTTTATATTAAATGGTTGTCTTCAATTGTAAGGCGGTGTACTGACCGGCGTTCACGAAACGCAGTAGCAACGAGAGCGCGAAAGCGACGGCGGCGGGCAGCGCGGGCGGCGCGCGCCGCATATCGCGCCCACCACACCGCTCATGCCATGCCGCTTCTGAAACAAACCACCATTCAATATCTATTGATCCATTCTAATAAACGTATACCCTTATACCAATTATTAATACTAGTATTCCCGTTGTAATGGTCTAAATTCGACGATCATTCATTTAAGTTTTCATTTTAAACGTCATTACGGTCTTATTTTTTAAGACTATTTGATACTGGCACGCAGAATGCACTATGGAAGTCCCGCCCTCCAAAAACTGTCACCGTTTGTCAGTCAGACAGTCAGGAAAGAAGAAGATAAAGCATGGTGTAACTACAGAACTAATATACCAAGTTTAATAATAAGGCATATCATTGACCCGCTGTAAACTAACAAAAGTTTTGCACGGCAGTGTCAGATTATCAAATTTGTCAGACTATAGAGTTCTGCCCCTAACTTTTATGGTTCAGAAGTTTTCAAAAAAGTACCTGTTTTTAATCTGACAAATGACATATCAAATACGAGTAGGTAAGGTTCCAATGTACTATAAATAATTCGCGAAGGACACCTCCCCTGGCGGATTCATAAAGTGACTGTACATTTTAGGCATGTCGGATAAGGGGATCCTGATAAGACAGAGGTCGGATTACCCTGGGCTCCACTGTATTTTAAACAGAGAAACAAATGCCCTGTTTCCAGTGTAACTGGGTTCACTCCTGGCCAAAAGTCTGCTCAAAAAACTATTAAAAACCAATGGTTATACCTAAAAATATAATCGTAAATTCTTGGCGTTCGATATGATGTCGGCCAGAGGACTCTTTGTAGATTAATATAGACCTTTGGCTTTCAGTTGTTAAGCTAGTCCATTACGGCACAATACGAGTGGTTCTTACTTTTGAAATAGAAGTATAAAGTTGTTGTATTCATCTAGCGATATTATAATTTAATAGATTTAATAAAAATATTTCGGAAATTGTGTTACTCTAAATTACAACAGGATTTAAATAAGGAATTTTCTAGGTAGATAGGTAGTTAACTACACAAATACCTACTTCGTATTGTTATTGACAAAATATAACAATAGTTAGGTATGTAATTAAGCGTGGTTAAATTGCTTTCAAAGCCATCTCCGACTAATTGCTTCTGTTTAATTATTAATTGATAACGCAGCACTCAAAGTACAAATCAATGCCCTTCGAAATTAATTCCACGTCCGAATCAGTCCTTTAATCCTTATAAACCGGTTTGAATTTGTAACAGATTAGTAAAGTGATAATTCCCAACTTATACCGAATTTGCACTAATTAATTCGGTCTTTCGCAGTTGTGAACTGCGCTTTAGTGATATAATTGTGAATGTGAAAGGCATTTTCTGCTTTTACAGAATGTTAAATAATACAGTCTCTTCGAGGGTCATATAAGTAACCTGTAGCCAATCGTCTATCTAAATATATATAGGTAACTGACTGACTGACTGACTGACTGACATAGTGATCTATCAACGCACAGCCCAAACCACTGGACGGATCGGGCTGAAATTTGGCATGCAGGTAGATGTTATGACGTAGGCATCCGCTAAGAAAGGATTTTGATTAATTCTTCCCCCAAGGGGATAAAATAGGGGATAAAAGTTTGTATGAAACTTTGTCAATTAAATTCCACGCGGACGAAGTCGCGGGCACAGCTAGTAGAGTATATATGGGCTTTGACAGGGGTAGAACCACCCTCATACAGAAGATCGACGTAAACTGGCTATTATAAGTAGCTGTTTATTGTACGATGAGTCAGAGAGCTGGAAGCCCAAATCCACTCCCTTCCCCTTCCACACCCATTCCCCTTTAAGTTGGCAACGTGCCAGCAATACTTTTGGTATTGCAAGATCTGGTAACATCAGGGCCCTAACCACGCTAGCTACTCAAATCGTAATAGAAAGGCAAAAGCTAGCGATTACGTTTCAAACGCTTGGCCAATATTTGGTACCACGCTAGCGTCTCATTTGCGAGTGGCTCATGTCATCGAACGCTTTGTAGTTTTTTTTATTTGGATCTGCGTTCGTAACTACGTATGGCTTTATGCCAATTTTCATAAAAAATCTCTGGAGTGGGGGCAATTGGATGAATAGTAGTGAAACATGATTATTCGAGTTCCCCCAATAAGTCTGGTAATATTAGGCCTAGACAAAGACCTTCATATAAAACTTGAAAATTATTTTTACTCGACATTGGCTAAATGCGTAAAGCAAATCATCGCAAATAAACTTTACTTTAAAAAAAATGAAGTCAGCCGTAAGCTCAAGGTCAAACGCTAAGAATCGCGAGTGTGGTACCAAATCAATGTCAGTAGGAATCGTGAAGCTTGTGTCAGCAAAACGTAAAAGCGGAGCGTTTGAAACGTAATCGCTAGCTTTTGCGTTTCTATTACGATTTGAGTAACTAGCGTGGTTAGGGCCCTGGTGGATCGTACGGTTACGAGTACACTCTACATACATTATTCACTACCTGTTTTATTTTCTCTTGTTGTATTTCTAGAGTCAATCGCGTAGAATAACAGAACTTTGTTTAACTAGATCCACTTCAAACGATATGTTTTACGGTCGACTAGAGCTAGGTAGCTTAGACAAACCCTGACTAGCGAGGTCACGTGCCGTTAATGGTCTTGTAGCGATAAAAAGTTTCTAAAAGGATTGCTTTTGTAGGTAGCATGGGTATGGAGTGATAATATTAAATAAATTCTGTAAAGGCCAGGGTGGAACAGAAGTCGGAAATAAAACTTGGACTATATCATATATACGTTGGACTATACCTTTAATATACGTATAGTATAAATAATTTGATCTAATTTCATTTTTTAAGAACTTGTTTAATTTCAAGACACTAATTCTTGAGGTAGGTACATAGTAAATACATTCTAATAATAATTTTATAACAATTTCTTTGGTACCTACTGTTCAATACTGCCTTTGCTCCATGGCAGTTATCCCACTAGCGGTTTGCAAGCGTTTTCCTAATGGAGCAATCGATGAACCGTGTTTTTATAGGTATAATAAATTAAACAAACAAGCGTAAGGCCACAGATATAGATTTACATAGATAACGCCAGTATCACGATTTGTATTGAATTTAAGCGTGCCGATCTTTTAACACCTACTGTGATGTCATTAGTGACGGGAAATCCAAACCGATTCAAAGACACCGATGCCGCCGATGCCCCTCCGCCCGCTACGATTCTCTCGAGTGATTATCTCGCTCATACTCATATTTTCTATATCTGTAGTCGCGTGGACTGCAAGTTAACGGCGACCAACCTTGACGCTTGGTCGGGGTTTTGTACACGCGAAGTACATGCATTTGCGTTATCTGTGTAAATCTATATCTGTGCGCACGGCCCTCTTGATACTAAGCAGTTATCGTAGCGTATGAGATGCTTGCAATACCAAAGACATTACTCGCACTTTGCCAACCTGAAGTGGAGTGGGACAGAGAGGGCAGAGCTTCTGTCTCTCTCCCTACGGAAAAAAATTGCTATAGCCATTTGGCTACAACTCAGCACTTCCACCGTTAAACGTCTGCATTATATTATGACTACAGGGACTATGTACCTTCTTATTATGGTTCCGTAGTCCCTATGAGGAACCCTTAAATATCATTAAATCCGTCCGTCCGTCACAGTACTTCTACAGATATATCGTAAGATAAAATAGAGACCAATTACGTTTTTCGAGGTACGTCCCCGAAAATGGAAAGAGGGGATATTTATTAGGTACCCCATCATGTGGGGTATTATTAAAAAGGTATCTTCAAATGAAATGGTGTTTCCATACAACATGTTATTACTTTAAATTTTAAAGATTTAATCGAAATTTACGTAATGAATTCCGACAATTCTTAAATTTGGACACGCACTTGGCCAGTTTTTTAATAAATTATTTTGGTTTTATGAAACACACTCTGTAAATATTGGAAAGGTATTGGATAATTTGAATGCCTCGTTAATAGATTCGAATCCCGACCTACCCACCCATACCGACTGTACTCGTAGCTTGTGTAATAAAGTAACAGTAAAATCACATCGACCGCACCAATAACTACACTTAAGGTCAAGGGTATTAGATTGGTGCTTCACAACCCTAAAATAGGGTAAATAAAATGGGTTTTAGTGCAAATGGATGTCGGTGATGTGAACGCAAGACATATAGCGAATATTCTGGATGAACGTAAAAGCTATAGTAGTGTTTTATGTGCTGGCTGTAAACATTTTAAAATGAACTCAACTTTAAAGACCTTGGGAGTATGAAATTGAGCACCCCGCGGTTTTTTTTACATTTTTTTGTATTGACAACAATATTAAATGCTACCTATAGCGCCTTAAGTAGCTTATTAAAACTCTATCAATAGACACCTTTTTATTTTCATATTTGGAATAGTTCCTGCACATGTTGGGGTCAATCCACTGTCAATGTCTCATCTCAGGTGATTCAGATGATCTCAGGTGATTAAGATTCTCAATTAGGCCTCCACATGTTGCACCCGGCATAGCCCGGGACTAAAAGAGTCAGTAAATAACAAAATAATACTGGTATAATTCCTAAAGAACACCTAAAATCTGAAGAAAAATACAGTTTGCTATTTAATCTAGCCTTTTATTAAAATAGCAATAGCAAACCATTGAGCTAAAAACTTTCCATGTGTTAAAATAATAAGGGTGACGCAACATTTCATTTCAGCGAATCGGTGGGTGTAAAACATGACGTCAAAATTAATTCTCTATTACCATATTTGTATGATACTTTTTACCTACGCAAGCATAATATCCTTCACTTAGTTATGTAATAGTTCAGATATGCGTACGACATCGAGTCGTTCAACTAAACTGTGATATTCCCTATTCTAATGGCAACTTTGAAGAGCTTAAACTTGGAAAGCTATTCCTCTAAATAGCTGGAGGCGGTCCCATTAAAATTCCATCACCTTTGACACCAACTCACAAGGAAAATGATTGCTATGTCAAGTTAGTTCGGAGGCCGTAAATGGGAATTTTGCTTTTAACACCGGGAGGCTGCGTGACCCGATGTTATAATGAGCTATGGGTCTCGTTAGGGTCGAGTGCACAGATATAGATATACATAGATAACGCAAATGTATGTACTTAGCGTGTCCGAAAACCCCGACCAAGGGTTGAGGTTGGTCGCCGATAACTTACAGTCCTCGCGACTACAGATATAAAAATATGAGTATGAGCGTGATAATCACTCGAGGGAATCGTAGCGGGCGGAGGGGCATCGGCGGCATCGGTGTCTTTGAAGCGGTTTGGATTTCCCGTCACTAATGACGTCACAGTAGGTGTTAAAAATTCTGCACGCTTGGTTTCAATACAAATCGTGATACTTGCGTTATCTATGTAAATCTATATCTGTGGTCGAGTGAGATTATTATAACTATTTGGGTTAAGTTTCAATGGATACCGTGATGAGAACGGTACTATATTATAACAGTATAAGGAACCCGTGACAAAATTGCTGCAGATTGTCAATTGCTGCAGATTGTCAATTTCTGACGGTGTTAGAGCTAACTGCAGCCAATTAACGGGTAGTACCACCCTCTCACAGAAAGTCGACGTAAAGCCAGTATTATAGCTGCGTTTTGTACGATTAGTCAGAGAGCCAGAAGCCCGACCCCTCCTCTCTCCCCCTACCCCAGGGGACAGAGGAAGGGGGAGTGGGAACTCTACTTCAAGTCGGCAACGGTATTGCAAGCATCGAAAGGCTACGGTAACTGCTTAACATCCAACAGGTTGTACGCTTGGCCGTTTACTTTTTAATATCGATGCGGAAATGAAAATAATATAAAAATCTAAAATATAAATAACTAGCTGTGCCTACCGACTTCGTCCGCGTAGTATTTAACTTAACAAAAATTTCGGGATTATCGGGATGAAAAGTATCCTATGTGTTAATCCCGGTTATAAACTATCTGTGTTCAAAATTTCATCCAAATCCGTTCAGTAGTTTTTGCGTGAAAGAGTAACAAACATACATCCACACTCACAAACTTTCGCATTTATAATATTAGTAGCATTTGAAAGCCTCAAAAATAAATAAGATTGTAAAG
Source organism: Notodonta ziczac (assembly GCA_918843915.1). Lineage (NCBI taxonomy): Eukaryota > Metazoa > Arthropoda > Insecta > Lepidoptera > Notodontidae > Notodonta > Notodonta ziczac. The sequence continues at coordinate 8,583,723 of OU974050.1, read as the reverse complement.
AATCAATCCCTTACAATAAAAACCAGGTTTTACAAGAACCGATGATATTTCGTGGCGCTATGACATTAGTTAGAAAACAACTAACTACCGAACCTCGATCAGCAAAGTTGCGATGATAAGACATCGTACGAGGGATGCCTTTTAAGTTTTGTCGTTTGAAGAAAAAAACACAACTAGAACCTTATAGTACTTTTTATTGTTTTTCAAAGTATTCACCACGTAGCTTAATACACTTTTCCATTCGCTCAAACCAGTTATTATAACATTTATTCCACTCTAAAGTGGGGGTGTTCAAAATGGCTGACTTGAAAGCGTCGACTGCTTCTTCACTGGACTGGAACCTTTGACCACGAAGACTTTTCTTAATTTTAGGAAATGTAAAAAAATCGTTAGGGCTTAGGTCAGGACTGTATGGAGGATGGTCAAGAATTTCTACTTTTTCCTGCTTCAAATACTCAATCGTTTGACGAGCGCTGTGTGAACTTGCATTGTCGTGGTGCAGGATGATGCGTCGCTTTGAGTTAGATTTTCGAAGTTCGGCGATGACTTGTGGTAAACAAACTGTAGTATACCACTCTGCGTTAACCGTTCTACGATCATCAAGTGCAATAGTCGCAACATGGCCGGTTTTTCTAACGAACGTGGCCACCATCTTCTTTGAAGTGCTTCGAGAACGAACAACTTTAGTCGGCTTTGGCTCGTCTTGAAAGACCCAGATTGTAGATTGTTGTTTGGAATCAGGATCGTAGGCATAGATCCAAGATTCGTCACCACTGATGATGTCGTAGACGTGATTTGACTCTCCTCGGTTGAACCTTTGCAGAGTTTTCTTACACCATCTGACGCGGGCCGCCTTGTGATCGTCGGAAAGCAGATGCGGTATCCAACGGCAAACTAGCTTTCTTACACCAAGCGCTTCATGCAAGATCTTCTGAATGGTTGTCCCTGAGATTCCTAATAGAGCCTCTATCTCTCGATACGTCACATGACGATCTTCGAGAATTAGTTGTCTCACTCCAATGATGTTATCTTCAGTGAATGCAGATTTTGGGCGACCTTCGCGAGATTTGTCACTAACACTAGTATGTCCACGCTGGAATTCTAAATACCAGCGTTCGACAGTCCGCAGACATGGGGCTTCATTCCTGAACACAGATATTAGCTCTTCAAAACACTGAAGCCGTGTCAGGCCTCTTCTAAAGTTGTAGAAAATTATTGCACGAACATTTTCCTTAGAAAGATTCATTTTCGTACGTAACCTGACAGATTCTAATCGACGCTGTGACTAAACAATAACATTAATCCTAATACATTCAACTGTTTTGAGATTCGAAATTTAAACACATTCGAATATAGAACAGTTCCAAATTCAAAATTGCCGGGAATTATGGAAACGACAGAACTTAAAAGGCATGCCTCGTACCCGCACGTGGCGAGTGCCGAGTGATTAATTGAATGCTTTGATGCGGTAAGCCCCGAAACTTTGATTGCCAAAAGTGGTGACAAGTTGTCGGAACTATTTCGAGGTTTAACCATCTCTAGATATAATAATAATAATATAGCCAGACTGACAAACCAACCATATTATGGTCCTCAACTAAGCAATGCTTGTACTATTGGAACCGTACAATAGACAGCGATCCCAGTGACACCCAGACCTGGAAAAATTACGAAAGGGCCATTTCCGAAATTTGCCTCAGCGGGAATCGAACCCGCAACTACCGTGTGCAGTGAGCTGGCGGTAGGCCGGCGGCCTACGCTCGAACCACTGTGCCAAACGGTCGTCGAGAAGATTGAGAAGTTAGTGGCCCATCGTATATTACAGGGGAATTATAAAAACGGAGAATCCAATTGAATGGAGCGAGTAATCTCTATGTTGTATACCATGGTAGAGATGCTATTTATTATCATTTCACTAAACCATGTCAATTTTAATTAGTAGATTTATTTAGAAAGGACGAAATCGTGTTAATATGTTAATTTTCTTTGGTGGTTTACCCGTCTTAATCCTCGTACCATACATATTAAAATAAACAAGGCTTTACGTGTGAATTTGTGATATCAAATCCAGATATTACTGAACGAAGTTAAATAAACCTGCCATGTAAATGCCAAGTAAAGAAAGACTAGTTCCGTAGTCCCTACTAGGAACCCTTATAAGATCATCCAGTCCGTCCGTCCGTCCGTCCCAGTCTGTCACAGTGTCATAACTTCTACAGTTTTTAACGTAATTTGTTGAAATTTGGTACAGCTATATCCTAAGAGTAGATTTTACTTTCAAATATATGAAATGTAGTAAAATCACTTTTTGAGGTGCCTCACCGAACAACGAAAGAGGGGATTTGTTTTTATTATTTCTGCATATTCCAAAATTCGGTATTCTGTACATTACACTCTGTATATTTCAAAAATAAAGGGTATGCTTCATAATAACACAGGTAATATTTACAACTAAAGTCTAGACAGCATAGTCTACTCAGACGCATTTAACACGCACTATAATTAATAGTACTGCGATCGATCGTGTTACCTTGACAAACTTCACATATATCCTTCACTCATGACTTTTTAATACATTCTATACTTAAACTACTTTGTTTAGAGTATGTATTCTCTTAATTTATTTTGTTTCCCTATTTAACAAGTACAAATTAATATGCGGCCTCCATTTTGGTTTTTCGAAGTAAACGGACTATTTGTAACGTGACACTGGTCAATTACATATAAAACTGGCTTGGCTATATTTGTAAATAAATAAGAAGTACAAACGCGCACATTTACGTACTGGTTCCCATGTAATGATAGTGCACATTAAAGGGATATCAGCGCACACGCGGCGCCTGCTCGCGGCCCCGCCGGTGCCCACGCGCACGGCGCAGTATGCCCCGACAGCCCAAGCCGTACATCTACTCAACGCTTTGATTGCGAACCAACCAGACGTTGACATATTCAACATGAAATTACACATGTTTTTAAATGACTGCATTAGATTTTTAAGTACCTAAATATAAGCCCCTGTACCTTATTAGCTTGTTGTGCGTCTTGGCATTGCTGTAAGCACAACAAGCATTCTATAATAAATAAATAAATAAATAAAACAGCTGTAAAAATTTCAACTACCATCATGAGAATAACTAAATGCGTTGTACTGTACTCTTACCTGGAACTATCCATTCTGACTTTACAGTTCAAAAATTATATTTTACCTTGGTTTTGGTATTATTATAATCACCCCTCTATCGTCGTACCTACCTACCCACCCATAATACTGAAATTTTCAATTAGCGATTACATCTTATACTACCACATGATATGAAATTGTAATTAAAATGATAACAGGAGAAGTGGGTTCCCTAAATCACGAGCTACAGCCGACCAAGTTAAATTAAAGTTGATTCCCCGTTGTTTCTCAATAAACTCAATACTGAGATTCAAAAATCAACCGCAAATACAACTTTGTTTCTTGTATTTCACTACTTTGATTATAGATAAGATAAATGTTCACCATTGCTATGGGTAGGGAAGCCTTAATTGTGCATGGCCTGACGTGTACTTGTCTGGACTTTTAAGTCTACTATCTAGTTTTTCATTAGAATATCTATTATCTTAACAGCTGTCCTTCATTCCTTTCATATGCAGTATAACAGCCTTTGTAATTAAATAAGATTTTCCACATAGATATGCCTTTGTGCATCTTCTATTATATTTCTGTGAGCTCGTGGCTGTTCTGCCCAACGAGGCGTGTGGCTATGAATGGATCGCTAGAGCCCGAGGACCATTGACTCAGTGACGTCACTATAGTATCAACCTCGACATGTGTCCGTGTGATTTAATACAATAATTATAAATCGCTGAGTTGTATACGTGTTTAAAAACAAAAGGTACCTACATAGAGTGACTTAAGATAGTGATTATGACATAACCCGCTCGCCTGGCCAGTGAAGATATCCCTATGAAAAAAGTGAGTGTGTGGTACTATCCTGGTCAAGCTAACTCGTATGTCAGCGGAAGTGAGTTGGCTAACAGCTTAGCTCACACTGTTAGTAATCGTTATCAAAATAAAAATTCTAAATAGTTAGAAACATTAACTCCAAAGAAAACACTCACGTAGCCAGTAATTTCGAGCTGTTGAATAAAATCCACTATTCCCCCAAAATTGCTTCTAGGAGAACGGTATATACAGATATTGAACAAGTGGCCGCGGAAATGCAGTTCTGATTATTGATATTAGTGGAATGAAATAGGTTAGTTAGATTTTGATTATCCTAAAGTGAATGATACACAAACTCATTTGTGGACTTTGCGTGGCGACGCCATTATGAAAGCGTCGGGACGCGTCACCACTATTTTAATAGAGTTATGTAAGCTCTTTGAATTCTTGTAGTACCTATCCATAGCAAGGAATAAAATATATTTTTCATAGAAATAACTTAAGTTCCACCCGTTCATCGTAATCCAAAGTGCTTCTGTGTTGTCATTCCAAAGAAAAAATACTTCCTTTGCCCTGAAAGTAGGTATATCTCAGTACTCCATTTGTTTCAGCCCCTAATCTACTTCGAAGTGAAAAAAAATGTTAGCTAAATTAATGTCCACAGGCTCAAAAGAATATTCAGAGACACCGAATATAAGGGTTATTTGTAAGTTACAATTTGCAAGTGGCCTAAACTTAATAAACGATTTGACTTTGACTTGGATTTTGTGTCCCATACAAGCTTAAATTAGTGTTTAAGCTAACGCAAAATGTGTCCCTTTTTTCCTATTTTAAGGGTTCCGTAGTCAACTAAGGGACACTTTTATTTTTTTTAGAAACATATAACGCAACTTAGTTGGTCATCACTGTAAGTATAATTAAATAAAAAATTAAATGACAAAATTATAACTCCTTTAACAAAAGTCATGTATTTAACTAACTGTGCCCGCGACTTCGTCTACGTGAAATTTAACTTATCAAAAATTTCGGGATTATTCATCCCCTATTTTATCCCCTTGGGGGTAGAATTAATCAAAATCCTTTCTTAGCGGATGCCTACGTCATAACATCTACCTGCATGCCAAATTTCAGCCCGATCCGTCCAGTGGTTTGGGCTGTGCGTTGATAGATCACTATGTCAGTCAGTCAGTCACCTATGAGTTATATATATATAGATTTTAACAAATATATCTATGTCTCGAGACGGCGTCAAACCAAAGTATTTTTTGTCAAGATCTACCGTTATTCTATAAACAAACTCGCGTCTATTTCCAGCAAGACTTGTACGCTGCCAAACATGCAATTATTTTCAGAATAGCATTGCTGGTCACCTTTGAGTATCGTGAAGATGTTTTAAAAAGATACTCTACCATTCTACACAAAACAATCAATAAATTCCAAGAATAGATAGACGACCTCTCCGGTCTATGAGAATCACTTATAAATAATTTTTCATTACTCATACTCTGAAAGTAGGTCTGAAGTTGCCTGAGAAGCGGGTTGAAAGTAATACTTTTCAGGCCCGGGAGTTTCGCTTTCAACTGACAGCTGTCAAATTATAAAAAAAAAACTAGTTCCATTTTCACATTTCTATGGAACCATGTTCAAACTTTTTCTACAGTCACTCAATTACAGCACGATGTAAAATTGAAATAACATAAAGTTAAGTATTAATTCAAGAATATATTTTTTTAAATGACTTAATTATAATTTAGTTTCAACAATTTTTTTAAAATAACATAGATTTGTGCAAAATATTTAAAGATGAAAATGAAAAATAATGGCTAAACAATGAAGTTGGCCGGCCAACGAAAAAAAAAAACAAAATAGGCGGCAATCCGATTTTTTTTTTTCGAGTTGTAGAGTATTGTTTATACTTCCTTGTATTGTTTCATTAGCCAATTCCTGTTTTTATTTTTATTTTCCTTGTATTCGTAATGAAAAGCACAGTGTTTACCTCGGGTGAAAGACTTATTTTGTCCCTCGGACTATTAGCGCCCTCGCTACGCTCGGGCGCCAAACCCCGTCTCGGGACAAAATAAGTAACTTTCACCACTCATGTAACAATGTACTATTGTGATACTCGACTTTTCTTTGTACTGTACATAGAAATAAAGAATAAAGAGGTAATTGACCTTCTGTAATATTATCTCTTGAGGTCTAAATACGTAATACATTATTGTTAAATCTCAGTGATATTTGATTATTATTTATTTATTCAGTGAAAATGGTGTTGCCTGCATCTGTTGCTGTTCCTGAGAATGTACACCATCTTATGTTAATGGAAAAGAGTAACCATTGAGTTTCTTGCCGGATCTTTTCTGTGGAAACAGCATTCCGAACTGGTGGTGGATTTTGAAGATTCATAAATGCTTTGTTGGCTTACATGAATAAAACAATTTTGAGTTTGAGTTTTGAGTTATTAAAGGCGTCTTAGACTATTTTTCTGCAAAAACTAGGTAGGTACCTTGTTTTTTAGTTGGTTAGTTGATTGTGTTCGAAAATTCAAAAGGTATATATTTTCATTAAAAGTAGGTTGATCATAAAAAAGTATTCACTTAAGATAAAAGCACGCTTAAAGAAATTAATTTTCAGATTTAGCAGAGCACATAATTATGTATACGTTGCTCCACACCAGCGGAATATGCTGAAGTTCATGAAATATTAAAACAATCTTAGCGCTCGAAGTTTCAAGAAAATTAGTTCTTTAACTCTGTACCTACTGGATTAGGTGAGTGTGTTGTATTTTAAATTTATACACTGTGAAAAAAAAACTATCGAAATTTATTTTTTATATTCTCTATTTAATTGAATACTGTTTAGTAATTTTGAGTAATGGTTTTGTAATTACAATAAATATTTTTGTAATGTTTCATATTTATAAATAATTTTCTGTTAATAAGGGATACCAATAAATATAAAAATCATTTGATGTCGTGCACTACAGTTACTTACTTTTGCCATAGTTTTAATTTCGCAACTAAACTCGTATTTAACCATAATACAATCGTTACAGTGGAAATAAATTTAAAAATACATGATAATAACGTTTGGGACGTTAAGAGGTGGAGTTCAGAAGAGAGATAATAAAGTCGATTGTTTATTATGTAAACAAATTAAATATGTATTGTGATATACTGGTTTACGTGGAATACCTACTAAAGCGCTGTTGCTAAACCAATTTTGATCGGCAATATTTTAAGTGAGTGATAGCCGATTGGTTAAGCACGCGTCATGCGGGCACCAGGTCCTCGGTTCAAACACCAGCTCGCACCTCTGGGTTTTTCGAAATCAATGTGCGAATCATAATTTCTATAATATCTCTCGCTTACGGTGAAGGAAAACATCGTGCGGAAACCTACATTTCTTAGAATATCTAACCAATTTTCGAAAGAAATCCGCCTTGTGAAATCCGCCAACCCAAACTGGGCCAGTGTGGTGGATTACGGCCTGAAACCCCCTTGTAGTGAGGGGACGCCCGTGCCTAGGAGTGGGACAACAAAAAGGCTAAATTACAATTATTTTATTATATTATAATATTTACCAACTGTATAGTCCCAAACTAAGTAACGCTTGTACTATGGGTACCGTATAATGGACTAGGGGTAATCACAGTGACTCCAAATCACGACAAGACCATTACAGAAATTTGCCCTGACGGGAATCGAACCCGCAATCACCCAGTGCATTGAGCCGCGCGGCCCACGCTCAAACCACGGTGCCGATGTCGTCAATATTAAACCAACATCAATTAATTTTTGTTAAGAGATTACCTACCTTCTGTTATCCTAAGAACAAAGTTATCTATTGAAATACTTACAAAGATTAAAGGTTACAAAGTTTTAGCAAGTTTAAACCTATCAGCCGATTTATAATCCATAGAAATTCTTTGTAAAATCTGTTTCTAAAGTTACCGAACTTAACCCTCTAGAGGTAAATAGCAGTCCAGACTATAAAATTGGATGTTAATTTTGCCTCTTCGTTTTCAATAAAGAATTGGCGGCACCCCAAAAACCTCTTTGAATGGGAAACTTATTTTGAACAAAGAAATTCGATGCTTCAACGTGAACATTTTCTTTGATTATAAGAATGGGCTTTTAGAGTTCGTTAAAATCTATTTTCAGCTTACGGTTTACCGTTCACTGGGCTATGCGATGAAGCGGGCCTGCCAACTTCGACCAATAGGATCGCTTCATCCAGCTTAGATCATGTTGAAAATAAATTAAACGTTAATGTTAGGCAGAGGAAGTCTGATCTTAAATTATTAAATCTTTTGGTACATTTCTTATTTTTAATCAAGTTAATAGACCAAACGAAAATTAATTTATCTGAAAGGTTTATATAACAGACTTTTATTTTTGACGAAAACCCTTTCGCTTGAAAAAAAACACATCGAATTTTATTCATCTGAAAAAAATAGAAAATAAATATTTTCTTTCTTTAATTGAGTACCTAAAAGTGATCACGGTAATTTATTGATGTTGACCGCGCAACGCAAATAAAAAACACTCTTTACTAACCAAAAAAGTTTTCATACAAGCGTACGACCCGCTTGATGTTAAGCATGTAGCCTAAAGATGCTGGCAATACCAAAAGCATTGTTCGTACGTACATTAACGACGAGAAGGGGAGTGGGACAGTGCGATGGGTAGGGAGGGAGAAGGCTTTAGGCTTCCGGCTCTCTCACTCGTAAGAAACGCAATTATAAATACTACTTTGCGCTGATCTTCTGTGATAGGGTGGTTCTACCCAGCTGTAATCAATTGCCTACAGCTGGGCTCTGTCTCATAACACAATGCCACCTACAATCATTACATTGTTAATCTATACAAATAAATAAAATTTGAGTGGCTGTTTGTAATATCAAAAGAACACCTTTTCACTAAATGTATATGAAAGTACATACGACACCTATATTAAAAACGCGATATAAATATTTTTGTCTGTCTGTCTGTATGTTTGTTCCGGGTAATCTCCGAAACGGCTGAACCGATTTAGACGCGACTTTCACTGGCAGATAGCTGATGTTATAAGGAGTAACTTAGGCTACTTTAATTTTAGAAAAATAATTAGGGTTCCGCGTGAAAAAATAAAAACACTTGAAATCAAAGAGTATCTCCGAAACGGCTGCACCGATTTTGACGGGGTTTTTTGTTAGGTTAAATTCCACGCGGACGAAGTCGCGGGTTCAGCTAGTCATTGTATAAAACCATACAAATTATCGTTCAAATCATGGCACAGTTAAGCGTAGGTAACAGCTACTAATAAGTTATATCGATTACCTGGTAGTGATGCGAGGGGCTTCCTAATACCACTAAAAAGCTTTGACATAATAATCCAGTGTCAACATTATAACAGATACCAAGGGTGAAAGTCCACTCGGTGAAGTGCTGTGATGTGAGCCCACCCGTTTCGACCAATAGGATCGCTTCATTTCTTGAGCTACACCCAGCTTAGCTTCAGTTGTTCAGTAAATTAAGCAATTATATTTGCCGAAGCTTAAGACCTGCTTCATAATACAGCCAAATGGACGATCAGCCTTAGACTGTCATTTAAAACTAAGTGGTAGGTTGGTACACAGAGGTTTAGTGTGTAGGCAAGAAGGAGAATTTTACGAACTTGATTGCTTTTACTTATTTCAGTGTTTTGAAGGCGAGAATGCGAATAATTAGTTACATTGCCTTGTTAGTTCTAAGTGCGACAACCCATTGTGGCAGTATTACATTATTATATAGTGAAGCACGGCATTAACATCATGAATATCTCTGACCAATCATAGCTCAAGTTTTTAACCCACTGTAATTGGTGGCTACAATTCTTTTGACAAGACAATAAATGAACCAACCTTTTTCCTCCCTATTTCGCTTTTCACATAGAAACAAATAGAGTTCCTTATTGACCCACTTAAGTGTTATGCGGTCATAAATAAATCCCTATAAAAAGTGTTACTCTACTTAGTTTATTCGGGTTAAGGGAAGGGTCAAATTAATGGCGACCAAGAAAAATGGGACACTCCATTCTGCCCCAATGACAACATTCTGTGTGTGAACATTTTGGATAATTATTTAGCTGGACCAAAGATACATTTAAAAAATATAATTTGAGCCCTTCTGAGTTCCCACTCCTGGGCACGGGCCTCCCCTCAACACGAGAGGGATTCAGGCCATAATCCACCACGCTGGCCCAGTGCGGGTTGGCGGATTTCACATGTCTTTCGAAAATTGGTTAAATCTTCTAAGACATGCAGGTTTCCTCACGATGTTTTCCTTCACCGTAAGCAAGTGATAATCATATAGAAAGTATGATTCGCACGTAGATTTCGAAAAATCCAGAGGTTCGAGCCGGGGTTGAACCCGAGACCTGGTAGCCCGCAAGACGCGTGCTTAACCAATCGGCTATCACTGCTTTAAAAAAAAAAAAAAAAAAAAAAATACCGTCATAGGCTGGTATTAATAAATCATTCTCAAGTCTGAGATCGGTCTTGAGTACGCTTTTGACAGGACGTTTTGTAGTGGTTTGACATAATAATGGCATTTCCAATATTTCTCTCAGACTTGAGATCTATTTGTTAATACGGCTCTAACGCACCAACTGTATGGTCTCAAACCAAGAAGAGCTTGTCCTATGAGAGTACCATACAATGGACTGGGGGACTGTCCAAATGACTCACTGATCAGGTCAAATTACGAAATTTCCGTAGAATCAAACCCATAACCATCCGGTGCAGTGAGCCAACTGGCTTATGATCGAACCACTACGCCAAGCGGTCGTCAAGCCGTGAAGTCAACAAACAAAACCACAATTAAGGAAACCAAATCAATGACTTAAACTGTGTTTTTTAAGACACATTTATTTCGTTAGAAATTGGAATGATATTCATGAATTCAATTAAAAAAGATGCGATCAAAATATAATTTGAAAACAAATTTACCCCTATCAAGGAACTGTAAAAACCGCTGAAAATTCAAGTGATCCAATTACTCAGTTGTTTCTAACAAAAACATTTCCCAAAAAGCAAATTGGTCCTGGTAAAAATAACACTGAACGAAAAGTTTTTGCGGAAATGAAAACGCGGTATTAGGAGTGAGTTTAATCTGCCTTTTGTCGGATTGCGGATTCACCTTTATTTCATAAAGGCATCTGGCATCTGATCACCAATTGGTCGGATAATTGGAATGCAATCGATTGCTTCGTAAATGTGGTTTCGAAATGTGGAGTAACTGTGTTGTTGTATTAAGCTGGGACTAATAAATTAAAGATGTTATCTATTATATACCCTATTATTATTATGTTATGACTCATAGTAAAAATATCACCTTATTAGTATTATGAGACCAAGTGAAAAAGTTTAAATGGTGAGGTAAAAAAATGTATCAAAGACCACCCAAGATGTCTAAGGGTGACTGTCCAATTGGCTGTGCTATGGAGCAGGCCCGCCCGCTTCGACCGATAGGGTTGCTTCATTTCGCGTCAAATTGTGCTAAAAAATGAAGCGATCCTATTGGTCGAATTGGACGGTCACCCACGGTCGCCATGTTAGAAACAAAGGAATCTACATCGCCATACTAGCACACCAATAATGGTCCCAAAATCAGCAACGCTTGTACTATACCTTACCTAGTACCTTACAATGGAGTGGGGGCAATCCCAGTGATACCCAGACTAGGGCAGATTATGTAAAAGGGTATTGCCTAAATTTGCCTCGGCGGGAATCGATACCGCAACCTCTCAGTGCAGGGAGCCAAGCGGCCTACGCGTGAAAGACTGGGCTTAGCAATCGTCCGCAATCAGATTAATTTGCGAACGTTTACGTTTACTTTTTATTCAGAGCCTAATTCACTGAAAGCCAGAACTTGAAGATAGACCTGTCCATACACCCGACCAAGGTTGACAGGATCTCGTTATCAGAGGAACACAAACGACTTTGCGAGATCTGATGAGAACAAGGAAGTCGGTAAACAATATTGAACAGTAACTTTAAAAAGTACCTATGTTCAATTGAAAACCCTCAGAAAAATAACTCCCGATAGGTACTTGATAAAGTGAAATCAAGCCATTGAAAAAGAAAGTAATTGGTTTCCGATCTTTGAAGCTTCACAACTTTTCTCCCGAATTTTTTTTTTGAACAACTGGAATTTATTAACTTTACAGATGGTTAAGTACGCATTTTTATGAACAAAGGACAGAACATTGTATTGCGGAAGGATTTCAAACGCTATATTCCTGATTGTGCGAAATCAAATTTTAATGAAGTAAATTTAAGGTAAACATCGAATTTTTATTTAAAAAATAGGTATCTAAAATTAGAGAATTTTTTTCCGATATTGTAATGAACCCGTAAGTAGTATTTAATAATTCCATATTAAAGTAGGTGTGTATGCAAATATCAACTGTATACGTGCCGTTATAAATAGCATTTTCAATATAAAAAAATGCCACAACGCGAGTGGCAAATATGAATGTAGAACATCACATCGTATTCTCCCCAACCCTCGTCATTTTAATCTTCGAAATATATTTAAATTATTTGACTCCTGAGAGCAGATACTACCATGTTATTCAGGGCGGTCAAGCAAGGAAATATAAGATATCTACGGTTTTGGGATTATTATCACAGAGGTGCACTTAACAAAACATAGCTACAATGAGTTAAAAAAATACTTTTAGAAGTTGCAGCAAATGTTGGATAAGTTCCTATAATATTTTTCATTTTACTGTTTTACTTTCAGTCTTAAAGACAAAAACATCGGGCGAAATCTGTTTTAATATTTCCAAATTAGTAATAAGTACGTTAGTAAGTTTCTAATGTTATGAGATAACAAAGCGCAAAGTCTGTACTATGAATTGTTTTGCAAGGTAAGGAACTCCACGGAAATATAATTAATTTTAGTTTTCGAGCGTGCCATCCCTAATCTTCACGTGGTAAATAATATAGGCAACGGTTTCAAGGTGTACTTAAATAAATATAATAAACTTGCCAGATGGTTGTTTCTTTTTTGTCAGATCATAAGCTGGATTTATGACGCTTCCGGAGGTCGAGCTCAGAATTGTGACAATATTTTATCATCTGACGCTGTTCACAACACCGATTAATACGATTATAAATGTGTGAATTATTTGCCAAGTTATGAGGATTAATGGCAGTGTGAATAATTAATATGCGTCTCAAGGAATTAATGCTTTCTTTGAATATTGAAGATGATAGCTTTTAACTTGCTGACGTCTCGGCCCTATATATAAATATTTTTGTTGTATTGATCTTCAAATTTATTTATAAGATATAATATAATATATAAATATTGAATAAAATAACAAATAGTTTTAGCGGCGAATCTTAGGTAATGATTAGGTTCAGCAATGCCTGAATTCCCGTTCATCATATACAACATAAAAAACTGATTATGTAAATATTTTCTCCCTCCCAAATTTGTATTTGTATCATTTTTTGTCCATTTAAAAATGGCTTTACAGGACATTTCTCACGACAAAAATGGTTTGTAATAACACTAACGACAAAATATTTAATTCTTATGCATTTATACCACAGTCGTAATAATCCTTATTTCAACTATAGATACCTATCTTAAAACTGTTGTAAAGTTAATTTTGTTAATGATACCTAAATATCTTTGTGAAAATGAAAGGCACCTAGAAGTGTGTTTTTTTTTAAAAACGAGAAGCAATCTGAAAATAATTTAATTTTTATTTTGTTTGGGGAACTTACGGCTAATTTTACAGAGTGAATAAGATTATGTATAAGCAAATGCCAATTACAAGCTTCCATATGAATCACATATATCCTGAACTGGTTTATTCATTAGAGCAAATTAAAAATGTAATAACATGCATTGAGTAAACCTCGAGAGAGCCAGCTTTCGGTTCATTTCACTTTGTATTCAGCTATTTTGAGCTTTTGATATAAATTGAAGGTTTATATTTTGTATTTCGTTCAATAGGCATGTGAGAAAGATCCTTTCAAATAAGAGTATTTGCAAATTAATTAATGGAAATGTAAAAAGAACCTGGTACTTGTAAAATCTCCTTCATTGTAGCGTTTATGAAAGTCGTTAGTAGTCTGTGGGTCTACCATTTAAAACTTTTGCGTAAATACAGCGTCGGTTCAGACTGCTACCAAGTGAGATGGCAGGGCATAAGTCTACCACCGAATCGGAACGGGACCTCAACTGAGAAGATTCAGCAAGGCACTCAGCGGGCTTGTTGATTGCCAAGGTGCGTCTAGTTCCGAGGATTGGCGGAAGCGGGGATACATCCGCCTCGCCGGCGGGGTCGGTGACTGTTGAGGAGTTTACGCGAGTAGAAGAGAGTGAGCGAAGAGAGACATATAAAATAATCTTGGTGTCAATTTCAAATTCTTGTAGCTTGTAGAGTTTACTCTACAAATTTGCCAGCGTACAAAATCGTCATACCATATACCACCAACACCTGCACTATAGCTTTCTCTTAAACAATGTGGTTCAATTAACTAGACATTCTCATCTATCGCCACTTCCCTATAATCCCACCACTAAACGACTTCTAAATTAATCCACCGCAGAATGTAAAACAAGTAAATACACTTGGACCCCACAAACTTCCCTTCATTTCCATTAAACAAGAGTCGACCCAAAAACTTGGCCCTTTCTGAAGGGATAATAGGAATCGGGCTTTTCAATATCCTGTGCTTGAGCAAAGAGCAAATTGGTTGCTGGCCGTTGGCCGGGTGACAATTGGAATACTTATTGGTCAATCAGTACGTAATCGTCCCGTCGTAATCAGCTCGAATTGGAGGGCGAAGCGTGAAAAAATGGGACCTTTATACTTATGTCCAGCTTATCTGGGATTTATTTGATACCCTACAGTGTGAAAGACTACCTCCTCGGTTGTTTTGTGGAGAATTGAATGGTTCGCCCACCAATTTCGCTTTGTTCTTCATGGGCACTAACCAGAATTTAATGCTAAGCCGTAATGAAAACCTTAGTATGTCTATAGAGGGTTTTAAACTGTGATTAATATTACAACCATGAGTGAAACGTTTGGATCGCAATACCAGAATGATCGGATAGCTGTATGGAAACCTCATCCCTGCATCCTCCCCATTAATATTTGACCTTCATTATGTTTTCAAATTGAGAGGAGGCCCGTGCCTATAAAAGGAAAATTCAACAATAATAATGATTGTCACATTTTGTCTCGAGGAACATACTATTCTATTTCTTTTTTCTCACTTCTCTATCCTTCACTAGTAAGACGAAAATTCAAGCTTGAATTTGTTTGTTTAGAAAATATATCACAGACATGATCATTTAAATAGCAGCACAAACAAGACAAAGTCTTCAGTCGGGCCGCGCTCGAGAACGTTCATGCATACAGAAAGCTTTTTGTAAAGGGGTGAATCTATGAAAAATCCTTTCACTGGAATATGAGCGATGTAAAATGAAGAACATTGAGACTCTCGCGCTGAATAAAGTGGGACTATTTAGATGCATTTGTTGTTGATGAGAATTTACACTGAGATAACATTACCTATATTTTTATTTATTATGAATATTTCGTATTATAATGCCTTGGTTTTTGTTCTTTTTGTGGAAATGGTCCGCATAATGTTCAAAGAATTTGGTAAGGTTTTTACGCTAAACCCTTAATAAAACTTTGGGTTACTGATTCCATCAAATTTTTCTGCGTCCTTGTTACAAAAATTTCCACGCAAAATTACTCGGTTTAAAAATATCCCCACATATTTTTATGACATGGGAGCAAGAAAATTAATTTCTCCCGATTGTCAAGCGCAACCGACGATGAAATTATAAAAGAATCTTTTTCCCTTTGAAACATGGCACTCTTGAAGTAAAAATATTACACAGAGCAACGCAATTACATATTTTAGAGAACTTTCAAACAGTTTCACTTACACAAAAGTTGTTTACAAAGAAACAATGAACTTTTGCATGAGTATGTATTAAATATATACGGTGGGAAGTAAACATGTATTTTAGGACTTTCGGCTTTTTACAACTTATTTAGTATTTAAAAATATGGTGTAGGTACCACAGTATTGGAGTATCTTCAACTATTATCACTTGCGGGATATCGACATCACAGCATCTCACCGAAATGAAAGTATATTTTCAGTCAAGATGGAGAGCTATCTTGATTGTAGAGTTACAAAAATCCTACTAATATTATAAATGTGAAAGTTTGTGAGTGTGGATGTATGTTTGTTACTCCTTCACGCAAAAACTACTCAACGGATTTGGATGAAATTTGGAACACAGGTAGTTTATAACCGGGATTAACTTATAGGATACTTTTCATCCTGAATCCCGAAAATTTTGTTACGTTAAATACTACGTGGACGAAGTCGGGGGGCACAGCTAGTGTTATATAAAAATACAATATTTCCAATTCTGTTGCCGCCACTAAATAACTAAATTTGGCACTCCCAATAAATTACTCTGTCTTGCTCATATTTTACAAACATAAACGCTCTGACTTTTATTTAATAAACATCTTGTAATCATCTGATTGTAATTCTTATCCTTCTAAACGGCTTAATAGATTTTTAATGTTTATTTTGCACAATGTATTCTGTATTATCTTTTCGCTATTGCTGAAACGGGTAAGTGGCGCTATTTGAAATATTCAGAAAATGAAATCTACGCTAGCGAAGCTACCGGAAAAATCGAGTTTCTTTTTATAAATGCTACTAGACTACAATAAGTATCTAGGCTAATCTATTATCAAGTCTGTATTCTCGTTTGCAAGCTCAAATTGCTAGTTAGGAGAATATTATTAGAAAACTCTATCTCTAGTACATTTCCCGTGGAAACATGCTGGATCATGACGTTTATTCATTTACCAATTATGTCCGCGTCCAGCGCAGGCAAAGTATGTTCTACGGACCGACTGCTTCAGTAGCTGTCCATTAAATGCTCCCGTTGCTGTGTTCATTTGGCCTAGCCCCCTGTTAAGTATATCTTTATCTGATATTGATTTCATTGGTTACCGCTGGTTCTTAAAACCAAACTTGACTAAAATTACATGTATTGTTCTCTTATATTTACGCGAATACTACACATTGAAATAAAACTATTTTTTCGGATTATATCGCGTTTATTTACTTTTTATGTTCCCAACGTTTCGGTTGCTACATACACATAAAAAGTAAATAAACGAGATATAATCCGTAAAAATAGCTTTATTTCAATAAAATTACATGTTTGTGGTAATACCCCGGTCAAGCCGGAGTGTATGAGCTATAGCCATGTGGCTACAGCTTGGGTCTACTACTTCTTAAGCTATGAAATTTTAATTTAGTTGTAAACGTTTTGTAAATAGAAAACGTATTTTTCTTCCACTCTAGCTCCAAAGCTCTCGACGTAAATGTGAATAGTCATTCATACGTGATTCAATAGCTAGAGTTACAAACTTAAAAAGTAGGTTCGCGCTGGCTTTAAAGCTGTACGTAGCCCTTTTTCAACTCGAGAGCCAGTTTTTGAAGTCTAGATATGAAATATCGACCTCGACTTTACAAAGTGTAAGCGTAGACTGCCTATACAGTTGTTTTCAATAGAATATTCAAAGTGCTACAAATAGTCAGGGCTTAGTAATTTTGTGTTCTACACTATCACTCCCCTGTTCACGATATAATCTATTGAAAATTGAATTCAAAAGCTCCATAATAAGGTATGGAATTGATGAAACTACAATCGTTATAAGAGTATAATATTGAAGAGCAGTTAGTCTGTTCGAAGTCATATTTTTTATTTAATACGATATCTTTATTGTACCTACCAATTAAGGAAAATAGTTCAGTAATTTGGGGCTCTACAAAGAATAGCTTAGTATAAGTAGCTTAATAGTTTTCGTATTCTTAAATGGGTATTAATGATAATCAATATATAAATCTACATCTACAATAATTATGATAGGGTATTATTATGATGGATTTATAAGCATATATTACATCAGTTTATACAAATTCAATTGAGACCTATTGGCTATTTTAATCCAGGCAGAATGTTCCAAGAATCTGGAGATAACTTGATTTTTTGGAGTTCCTACCTAGTATCTCCTATAGTACTTTTCCAAAACTTTTTTTAATTACATTACATTATTTGCTTCAATTACAAAACGTTTTGTAATAAACATAAAAGGGATACTAGGAACTATAATAATAATAATAAATTTGCCCTTTTGACGTCCCACTCCTGGGCACGGGCCTTCCCTCAACACGAGGGGGATTCAGGCCATAATCCACCACGCTGGCCCAGTGCGGGTTGGCGGATTTCACATGTCTTTCGAAAATTTGTTAAATCTTCTAAGACATGCAGGTTTCATCACGATGTTTTCCTTCACCGTAAGCAAATGATAATCATATAGAAATTATGATTCGCACATAGATTTCGAAAAATCCAGAGGTTCAAGCCGGGGTTTGAACCTGAGACCTGGTAGCCCGCAAGACGCGTGCTTAACCAATCGGCTATCACTGCTTCTAGGAACTAGGAACTATATAAATCATTTCTTGTTGTATTTTTTTCTCAGTGTGGTCCCAACTTAAATACTTGCTTTTAAAAAATCCATACCCTCTCTTGAAAACGTCCCTTATAATTCAATCAATTTGCTCGAAAATTTATTTTCCTCCCTTTTAGTACTAACAATCCCTAAATTACGTCATAAACTAATTAAGGAAAAGTATACTTTTTTCATCTATCTTACGAAACAATTTCTTTGCGCTCCATCATCAGTCATCTCGCAAAATACTCATTAATATCTTGTTACGGCTTGAGTGTTCTATCAAATAATTAGTATATTTATAATAATTAGAAGCTAATGCGTCAGTGAAATAAACCCACAAAAATTAATTCAGAGAATTTCAGAAAAAAAAATACTACTATGCTTAATTTGGAAGAATTCATTTGGTGTATTTTTCTAGCGAGAGATGACTTGTATTTTTAATGATTACGAGCGTTGTGATTAATTACTAAATTGAGTAGGCTCATAAGCACAGCACCAATAACGATCCGTGGTGCCTTACTCAGTGAACTGTACTGTGAACAGTGTACTGTTCACCTTACTCAGTGGTGGTCTTCAATCAGCTGTAACAGGTCTGCTTCTATGGCAAGCAGCCCATACCAGCTGTTTTTGTCTCCCGCCTTGCACCGGAGGGAAGTGGATTTTTGTTCTTCCAACTCCTCCTATTATTTCTTTCGATTAAATTCGTGCGGGTTCCAAGACTATTTAACTTTACCCCGGGACTCGTCGAGGGTCAAACCTCGAAGTCATTATTGGTCACCATTGTCGATCCTGGTTTTCACGAGTAACTGTGGTGGGAGTGTGTGGCGGGCCTAGTCCTATAAAAGGCTCATAAGCAGCTCTAACCTTAAGCTAAATACGTTTGCACAAATTGGGCTCACGGAATTGGATGAGGATCGAAAACGGTATCTCTCGGTTAAGGGTCGACCTTTCTAACCACTTTGCTAGGCTGACCGTCCACTTGGCTGTGCTATGAAGCGGGCCAACTCGCTTCGACAAATAAGATCACTTCATTTCCTGTCAACCTAAACTAGGTCTAGTGAAGCTGAGGAAATTAAGCGATCCTATTATTCGAAGCGGGTAAGCCCGCTTCATAGCACAGCCATGTGGACTGTCATCCTAAGTAGTGATGGTGGTTGATTTTATTTATAGGGTGTACGGTACTTCATCGTTCAGTCGCAGCCCAACTATTCTGAGGATATCTCATTTAGAGGTGAAACATGTAGGCATAATTATTCTGATCGCTTTGATCCGCGGATATTTGCATAGTATCGAACTCTGAAACTCATGACTGTTAGACTCTCGGCAAACAGAGTTCGGTGTAGCTGGCCTCTTCTATTATCAATGACCTTAATTGGGTTATAATTTTGGAGGTCGACAAGCCAAATGTGAGTGGTGGGACCGTCTCCTAAATCATGTAATTTTTACAATGGATAATAATAATAATAAAATTCTCACAATGGGCCTCTACATGTTGGACCCATGTTCCCATATAAGCCTTCCAAAGGGTCCTTTGGAAGGCTTATATGGGAACATGCCCGGTCGGGCAGAGCCGGTGATAAAGAGAGACAATAATAGTATCGCTAGACTGACACACCAACTATACGGTCCCAAACTAAGCAATGCTTGTACTATAGGTACCGTACAATGGACTGGGGGCGAACCCAGTGACACCCAGACCGAGGCAAATTACGAAAAGACCATTTCCGAAATTTTCCCCGGCGGGAATCCAACTCGCAACCATCATGTTCAGTGAGCCGAGCGGCCTACGCTCGAACCACTGCGCCAAGCGGTCGTAAAATATCCGCACAATAACGCCTGGGTCGATCAATTATATTAATTACTAGCTGTGCGCTACTTCGTCCGCGTAGTATTTAACGTAACAAAAATTTCGGGATTATCGGGATAAAATGTATCCTTTATGTTAAGCCCGGTTATAAACTATCTGTGTTCCAAATTTCATCCAAATCCGTTCAGTAGTTTTTGCGTGAAGGAGTAACAAACATACATACATACATACATCCACACTCACAAACTTTCACATTTATAATATTAGTAGGACTAATTAGCTACATTAGTTTATCAAAACAAAATAAAAATACATACTCGCGGCAAGCTATCATATCCACACACCTGCGTATCAATCAAACACGGTTTCTATGCTTGCAAAGATTCTCTTGAGTGTCTGCTGTATTTTAAATGCAAAGATATTCCGCTGTACGCCATATATCAACGTCAACTCAGCCCTCACGTGAAAGGGTCGTGGTTTAGGCGCACAGAGCAAATTGATATCAGATAGCTTTGCCAGTTTTTTATTTTATTTAGAGCAAATTTTCTATACGAAATCTTTTCACTTCAAAAGGATTTGAATTTCGCGTGTACCGTATTAAAATGTGGGATTGGCCATAACTGTGACAAAACAAGCCGGTTTAGCACCTATGAGCGACTTCTTTTGTAATTTGTAATTTTCTACTATTAAGTTTATTTTTATATAACGCTAGCTTTTGTAGATGTTGACAATATCACCACATGACGAGTCCATTCTTAGCCTAGAACTGTCCAGGACAACAGTGTCATTTACCGGATCTATAGCTAAGAGTTATCCAGAAGAGCTGATAAGTACAAAAAAACTTTAGGAGGTGAGGAATTACGAACATAGAACAACGTGTAGGCAGAGAATTATTAATTCATTAAACAAAAAATCCTTTCTTATGTAGGTCACCGACGATTAGCCGAACCATGGACAGAGCGATGAATATTTAATTTTTTTTTTTTTTTTTTGATAGGACTAGTCCCGCCACACTCTCCCACCAACATTCCCTACCACACTCTATCACTCCTGTAAGCCAGGATCGACAATGGTGACCAATAATGACGACGAGGAGGACATTTTTGTCTAATTTTCAGACTTTTTTCATGAAAATTCATCGTTTTCCTATTGATTCGTTCATTTCTGTCACAGCCACGTGCAGGAAATAGAAGTACCATTCAACTAAAATAAGGTACATATTGACAGAATCGTATCTGTGTTTGCATTGCTGGGCTTTGTTTTTCTTTGCTCAGTACATTGGGGTGATATCTCTGACGCTCCTTTTGTTCTTACGTAGGCATACGTGCATTTTGTTTTTGTGAGTAGAAATTTAATATTGACTGGTTGATGTTTGACCTACTTATTTAAAGTTTGCTCTGGTTTCAATCACGTACGAGGTAATATTACCATAATATTTTGAACTTTATATTATGTATAATCAATAATAATAATATCGCCAGACGAACACACCAACTGTATGGTTTTTTTCAGATATTAGCACTTCCACCTGAAAAATTGTTAAATCATATATTTGCCTCAAAAACATGGCTTAATGAGTATTTGTTATACGTAGATAATAGTTTTCAACGCAAGAATATATCAAACACTTCACAATATGTACAAATTCATGGTTTTCCAACAAACTGAAGCTTCCATCCATTCCAGCATTCTCATATTGCATCTATCTCGTCACACTGCTCCGGAGAGATAACAAACGATGCACGTCTATTTCTGTTTGAGGAAACAAGACGAGTCGAGAAAATAGCACGTATTTTTGAGCCTACCCTGTGTAGAGTTCGTGTTGGCTGCGCCCGAAATCTCGCAATTTGCACGCAAGCCCAGAGCCGGAAAATTCAATTTGTATTTTCAGATTTGTGAGAGGAAGGAATATTTTACGAAACAGTGAATTATTTCCAAAATTTTAACTAATACTGAAACATGACAATGGTTTTCTCAAAATTTGGGAAGAAAGATAAATATTTTTGGAGGAAGACAATAAAAAAGCAATAAATGTATCAAAGTTAATTATAATAATAAATTACAATAAAGACTGAGCTCAGTTATTCGATGACACAGTATTAGACAAACAGAATGCCTTTCTGAATTTAAATTAAATGAATTTAAATAATTTCAAATGTTTCTTATTCCGTATTGCAAACCCACATTTCAAATTGTTTATTGTGTTGTATTGTGCTTTTTTAAGTCAGAGAAACATTAGCCTAATAATACACAATATCATTCCACAATCCAACAAAATTAGGTCAACAATAAAACGATACATATATCTGACTATTTCCGAATGAATCGATACGCCGACCTATTGCACTAAATACGTTGTGACTTTTATATATTGGCCTAAAAATAATAAAACATTCGGTGGTAAAGCCGGTGCGGCCGTGCATCAAACATGCATGAGACATGATCACGCAAAGTGGATGTATACATACGGGTAGGACAAACGGCGAACAGTTTTTCTATGAAATCGTAAATTAAATAGTTATTATTAAAGGGAAAACAAATGTTTGGGAACAGGTGTAACATTGGTGTAAGTAATTATTTTACAAGGTTTGTTTCGGTCAACCTAAAAATACTGAAGATTTTCGTTGTTTTTAAGGGTTCCGTAGGGGTACCTATGAGCAATATGTATAAGATTATCCAGTGCGTCCGTCCGTTTACCCGTCCGTCCCAGTCTGTCACATTGACATATTTTATATTTTTTTTAAATTTTAAAAGCTAACCAACTCACAACGTAG
Source organism: Notodonta ziczac (assembly GCA_918843915.1). Lineage (NCBI taxonomy): Eukaryota > Metazoa > Arthropoda > Insecta > Lepidoptera > Notodontidae > Notodonta > Notodonta ziczac. The sequence continues at coordinate 8,560,658 of OU974050.1, read as the reverse complement.
TCTTTTGCGCCATAAAGTCAAATAAAACTGACTCAAGGGACCATAGTGTTATAGATAATGAGATATGAACACGAAACACAATGAATGTCATACATTATAAAAACAAGCATGACTGTGTCAACCACGTTCCATTGTGTTAACAAAATGAACTTTAAAACACCGTAGTTAATAGACAAATTACTGTGTCAGGGCGAGTCTGGATGTCATGTTTTTGCGACGCGTTGAAGAATGAAGGCTGTTGATTATAGTGGCCTTACACTTTGACCATGGTCTTGGTATGTAAATAAATGTTGACGCATGTCTGATGCCGCCTGATAAGTGTGGAATATGTAATTATGTTAGAACAGCTCATGGTGCAACTTATATTTTATGGTGAAGGCTTCATTTTCACGAATAATGAGCTGTGTTTATGCTACCTTATTTAGATTAAGGCTAAAGCGCCCATCTAGGCCGCAAAGTTTATTTTTTTTTTGGTTTTTTAGAAATTTTTCAAAATCTGACAATCATAAAAGGCACATTTTGTAATTCGCGACAAAGACCGTGTGCAGTAAATTTATTAATATATCCAACTTACTCTAAAACATTTCAAGAACGACAGCTATCCAGATAATCTGGCAATTTTGTATATTTAGTGATTTACTAGTATCATATCCAACGCGATAATATTTAGAGTAAAATAAATGTATTAATAAACGCACTGCATACTGTGTTTGTGCGCAAATCACAAAATGTGGTCTTTAATGTTTTGAGATTTTGGATAAACTGTAAAAATATTCGAAAATTGTGAATTTCGCGGGCTAGACAGGCGCCTTCACCATTTTTTTTTTAATTTGGTCAGCTATCAAGCTTACGATCCACCAAATGTTAAGCAGTTACCCTAGCCTATAGATGCTTGCAATTACAAAGGCATTGCTTGTATGTTTCCGACCTGAAGAGGAGTGCGTCAGAGGTAGGGGAATGGAGGGGAAATCGAAGTACGTACTCTCTCACACATGGTATGAAACACAGCTATAATAGATACTTTACGCCAATCTTCTGTGTAAGCGTGGTACTACCCAGGCCAAGCAGCCTATATATGAGGTGTAGTCAATTGGCTCAGTTTGTCTCTACCACCATTCAATTAGAAATGTTGTCGCAAGTACCTATATTAATTTCAAAAGTTCGACTTTCAAGATCGTATTCCAATTTTACTTTCATTTGGGAGGCTCATACTAAGTTGTTCAATTCGAGATTGTGTAGATAATCTTGATACAAAAATTGGTGTCATAACTTTACTTTCAATTTAAAATAAAAATATACTAAGCACATAGGTCGAATTCATAATTTCTATATGATTATCACTTGCTTACGGTGACGGAAAACATCGTGAGGAAATCTGCATGTCTTAGAAGATCTAACCAATTTTCGAAAGACATGTGAAATCCGCCAACCCGAACTGGGCCAGGGTGGCGGATTATGGCCTGAATCCCCCTCGTGTTGAGGGGAGGCCCGTGCCCAGGAGTGGGACGTCAAAAAGGGCTAAAATTATTTTATTATTAGGTCGAATTCAGAACGTTTATTTTGTTAAGACTTGACATTTAAATTTAATGACTCATAATGATGGAGTCTCGCCCTATACACAAATTGTGTGTTCCCACCACTGTTTTTCTACGTAGCGCATTCCAAAATTGTTCAAGGAATGATAAATGATAACAAATTGTACGCGTAAACACCTACACCTTTGTTCATTACGATAGGAAACACCTGATCCTTAATGTAATAGCCACGAAATTATCAGCCCATTTGTCTGTCATGCCGCCGTAATAGGAGTTGGCTTGAATAAACAGTAAAATGTAAAAAATAGATTATTTGTTGGACGGCCTACTCGTTTAATTCTTAACGCACATTAACTTATAGCAATACCCATTTTCTACTCAAATTTGCACTAAACATTCATTTAAAAATTGTTTATTATGAAATTACGGATTTTTAGAACCTAATATTGTTCATTTTCCGTTATTTTTTTGCAGCATACTCTAAAATTTGAATTAATATCGGACTAATAAAACTAGAAATGTGTGAAAATAAAAAATTAAGTATAATGCAGTAGATCCAAATTAAACTGAGTAGGTAAGTACCTACTTATTGATCCATACTGATCTATAGCAGCATAATCTAAAATTATTAGTAAGTACGCAGGTGCCTACTGAGTTCAATTTGGATCCACTAGGTATTACTACAAGAGTACCTAAGAGTACCTATTAAAAGTATCCAATTCGGTCCTGAATCTGCTGCTCTACACTACATAGTCAATGGGAAAGGAAGAGCCAAACATTTTCAGTACCTACCACACATTATTCATGGGGCTCTAAATATAAGTAGTGAACCACGCCAAATTATTTGATTTCAATTACACCACCATACTTATGTATGACGTACATCTTTGTACGATTGCTATATTATTAATGTACAGTCCAGTCTCTCGTATTATATAGTAGGAAGCGTCGTTACATAACTGCTAATAAATAGTATTTATGTTTTAAAAAAATCAGCTCCTTTCTCGTAGCATTCACATCACAGCGTTGTGGTGTGAATCCACACTATTCGTTCAAAATTCAAACTATCTTGTTGGAATTAATAAGATAAGTTTGTTAGGAAAAAGCAAAGCAACAAATCCATATTTGTTACGTGATGTGAAATACGAAATGTCAAAACATAGAACATCGCAAGTACCTACCTAGTTTAACTAGTTTTAGTAAGTAACTAAGTAAGTTCCTACGTTCCAAGTTAATTTATTTTCGAAAACACAGCACACATTCTCCGAATGGACCGTGTTTCAAAACAAACTACCTTTAATTATATTTGTGGCTGTTTCTCAAAGTTACTTTCGTTTTAAGACTTAAGAACGCTCGGTACAGGACCTGCCTAATTAACTTTGTGTAGAGTATATAGATACATTCTACTTACAGTGCGCTCTGAGCATTTAAATCCTTTTTTTATCATATAAATTCTTAAAATTTATGAAAATACCTATGTCATAGTATAAAGGTTGCAAAAATAAAATTAAAACAAAAATTGGCAGGTTATATATTTTGAATGCTTTAAGTCTTAAAGAATTATGTTGCAATTTAATTGAACTTTTTACCTATAAAAAGTATCCAAATAGATACTGAATCTGCTACTCTAATATTCTGAAATTAATGAAATGAAACTGAAATATTCTGAATCGCAAATAGAAAACAACACACAGCTATACAAAATTAACTAGAAGTTTCCTTAACAAATTATTCCATCACCGCCAACAAACCATTCCACTGCTATGTGTTTAACCCAGAAACAAATGGCCATTTCCTTTCTAAACCAAACTTTGAAGCATAAGCATAAATAACGAATAGATAGCGATCAGGAATTGCAGGCACATTCATTCAAAAATTTACTATAACGTTAAATAATCATTATCTAAACAGAACCATTGCTATTCTCGAAGAAGGGAGATTTGGACTGTTGATCATAAAGGAAGTTGTTAGGTTGCAGCATAGAAACTAAATAACACTAAAGTAAATAAGTACTGTGGCGACCTCACATTCACGTCGCCGACAGAAATGGACAGATGGCGCTAAATGCAGCGCCTCAATATAATGTACGGATTCTTCCTAGAAAAACTAAATCACGATATTAATAATCGCAAGCATCGTGATTATATATACAAGACCCCGAGAATTACCAGCGGGGCATAGCAGCCGCCCCGCCAGGCATACCACCCGCCTGGCTGGAAGATCTTCCCTTTTCCGCTAAAGTACTATTAAAACTTAGTAATCTTGAAAAGAGTAATGTTTAAGTTTTTATTCAAAGCCCATTGTGACGGTACTTGTTCGCGCTGTTACTTTAAAAGCTTAAAACTGAATTTTATGATGGAAAATTTCAAAGTGAGTACACGTATATACTTTTGAGGCAAACCTCAAAGTCAGCCGCAAGCCTACCTCAGCCAAAATTTTGCTTATAAGAGCCAACTTTGAACGAACGTTTACAGTTAAGTATAATATATTCTTGTGGACTGAAAAATATATTCAGGAAACTTGGTAATTAATGCTGAGTATTAATTGGTATCAGTATTGGTCTCTATATAGACTCCGCTTAGTAGAAATGTACGTTATCGTATGAGCTCACCTATGTTTAAATATGGTACAGAAACTTGGCTTCCTCTATTGAAGAATTATCGTTTTCTTTGGTCGTATGAGTGAGTCTTGATTAACTTTTGAGTGTTGTGAGCGTGTTCGTCCGTGAAAGCTAGTGGCCTGATAATGTCTGATAGACCCTAGAATATTTTTTTTTATTTATTTTTTATTAGCCTGTAATGCTGTCCCACTCCGGGGCAAAGGCCTCCCCTTTTACCTTCCACGCTGCTCTGTCCAGGGCAATTTCCGGCCACGTCTTTCCCGCAAAGGTGTCTAAGTCATCTCGCCACCGTCTTCTCGGTCTACCCCGACGGCGGCGGCTATTGGCAGGTATCCAGCTAGTGCTGATATTGGCCCACCTCCGCGGGTCCATGCGCGCGACGTGTCCGGCCCACTCCCACTTCAGCTTTGCAGCCTTTTTTCCCACGTCCGCGATGCGAGTTTATACCCTAGAATATACCTGATAATAAATATAATAGAACCTATAACAAAATCATAAAGCATCCAAATTTTAAAAGTGTTTTAGTTATAGTAAATTACTTCCTATTTAATTTGGCCATTTAATCTGTCTAAAAGAAACTACTTCCATGAATACTTGGGAAATCAAAAGATGAACTGTAATTTTAAGTAAGTATCCTTTAAACAACGCATTATTGAACGTTAAATAACCTGGATATAGTTAATTTGTAGAATTTTCAATGAGATTTACATAGCTCGAATCGACGAGGCAATTTACAGAAATCGCCGACGTCTGTGCGATGAATATTGATGTAATGTAAAGCATAACAATGAGGCACCAGCTTGTGGCTGCTATAAATAAATCAATTCCTACATAGAACGTAATAAGGTTTAAAATAGCGTCTAATATCCATGTATTTTTAATAAGGACGTGGAATGTACTGATAAAAAAATAACTTATGAGAACACATAATTTTTGTAGTTCCCAGGTATTCTTTTTAGTATTCTTAGATACTAAACGTTTTGTAATTAAAGCAACGATTTATGAATGGCTCATTTATGATTTATGATTGATATATTATTATTTATTACTAGCGGCCTTAGTAATGAATCCAGTGGATATTTCCACGAAGGAGCTTACGTCTTTATGTCTATATTTTCACAGATATAATAGCCGTATTTGACACCTGGTTACAATAAAATGTATATAAATTATCAGTGCCGGGTTAACCGTGTGAATGACAGTTTAGTTCACCAGCCAAGCCATATTGGCGTGTTCCATTACGTCTTTATGATTTCCGCTAGCAATAAAGTAACTCTTAGTTTTATGAAACATGCATAACACTGGCTTCACTACTTGGAACTTACCAAATGTCGAAACTTTTAGTTCCCCATAAAAAAGTTAGGTGACATCTGGTATTTGGGTTAGTGCATCTGGGTCGCATCACATGTAGGTACCTACCTTTTGGTAGCCTGGAATTGAATCGAGTAGTTTTATTTGTGGATTTCATCAACCATTAGTGGTTTTTTACATAACAAAGTCGACAACCAAGCGTACAACCCGCCTGATGTTAAGTAGTTACCGTAGCCTATAGATGCTTGCAATAAGAGTGGGACATAGGCAGGGGAATAAAGTGGCGGTTTGGTTTCATGTAGAGCCAACCTAATGTACAGCCTACCTCTACCACCGTAAAAATGTTTCTCCATTAATAACAATGATCCTATAATCTCGTACCTAGTACATTGTTTGTTTAAAACGCATGTTGTGAAACACCTGAGACCCACGGCCGGCAATGTGCACCGGTCATAGCAGTAATTGCCAACATGCGACTCTAATTGAAAGCGGTCGCGGTTCGCCCCACCGGGGCTTTCGGGGTTAATAGTCCTACCGGCGGCGGAATTGTGTGAATGAAATTTTACATCACCGTTTCGACGTACTGTCCTGTCCTGTTAGATTATGTTGAAGCTGTAAAGATTATGGCGTTTGTATGTAGTCATTAAAAGTAATGGGGGTTGTTAATTTTATGTATGTACCTATACTTACGGCGGGAGTCTTGACAAATACAATGGTAGAGGCAAACTGGAGCTTATTGAGTACAGCTCATTATAAGCTGGCTTGACCGTAGAATTACCACTGTCTCATAGAAGATTGGCGTGAAGTAGCTATTATAGCTTGTCTTTTCCCATATCTCTACCCCACCAAGTTCCTACTTGGCTCTCTCGGCTTTAACTCACTTGAAGTCAGGAGAGCATTCGCCCAAATTACAAATTCATGCAAAATCATCTCTGGAAGGACCGATGCACTTGATTTGCTCAGTGTCCTGCTTCGACTCTTCACTCCTGAAAATTGTGGTCGTGTCAGGAAACATAAGTTTTTTGCTTTCCCTGCTTGCCGGACCGTTGCCCGAGCGATGTCCCCTGTACCCCGCAACCCTGTACCCCGCAACTCACTGCGCTTAACGACCTCCTGGATTCAGACGCAAGTTTAGATTTGTTTGCGGCTGAATAAGAGATAGATGCCTGATCGTTTTATATTTCAGATTTGTTTATACTTAATTGTTGTTGCTTTGTATTGTATTATTAGTGTAATTGGGTAATTAGACCGTTCCAATAAATCAATAAATAAATAAATAGCTGCGCTTCGATGTAGGAGAAGGGGTTGGGCTTCGGCTGTCACACTCATAGAGCCAGCCCATATATGAACTGGTAGTCAGTCGGCTACAGTTTGCCTCTACCACGGCCAACCGTCATTTATTTTATGTCGTAAGTATGCGTACTGTAACTCTTATGACACCGTCATATGGGTCAATGTGCATCTCCGTGGAATTAACTGACTTTATTGAATAATAGTTGCTGCCCACGACTTCGTCCGCGTAGACTTACGTAGAGTATTATATGTATTAATCCAGGTTATATACTATCTGTGTGCCAAATTTCCTCCAAGTCCGTCCAGTAGTTTTTGCGTGAAAGAGTAACAAACATACATCCACACTCACAAACTTTCGCATTTAGAATATTATTCTAAGTACAAGTGCTCAGTGGGATTTAACGTCTAATTAATTTTCTTAATCCACTCTGACATTTCTCATCCCACACGTAAATCTGTATTATAAATCTCATCTATTTAATCAAAACAAAAGGCACACTATTATTAACCAACAAATGAAAGCCCAATCTAATTGAGTCTAATTCGTTTAAGAGCGGCTGACGCGTTAATTAGTATCTAATGAAATTATGGCAGCGATAACTCAAGCTATCCCTGTTTGTTTAACGAAAACCACTTGGCGTCGTGTAATCAAGGGCTAAAATCGGATTAACTTTCGGACCGGCGCGGTCGAAGTAATCTGTTTGGCGGTGACGTTGACGACGCGATTGGAAGTGGCAAATAAGTTTGCCGATAGATGAATAGCAGCGAGCGCATGCAGACGGAAATAACTTGGACGGCGTTCCAAAATTAAAATGCTATTGTTTATCTGAAATGCGACCTACAATCAGCCAATGCTTGACTTTTGCTTCCGAATGAACACCCAATAGCAATCGCTCATTTTGCGATCACACGTCACGGGATTTAGAGACGTACGAGCTTCGCAGAATACATGTTAGTCATCATCTGCCTTACCTTTTCCCATTATCTGGGGTCGGCGCAGTATGTCTTTTCCTTCCATACATCGCGCTTCCCCGTCATACTCACATCCACTCCAACCTCGTTCATATCCTTCTTAATACAATCCATCCATCTTTTCTTGGGCCTTCCTCTCGCACTGTATCCATCACATGTTACATGCACATGTTAGTACTAGATGATATAGAATAGCAACTCTGCATAGAAATAAAAAGCGTAAACAATTATTAGCTGCTCTCCCTATGTGGCAATAAGGTACAAAATCAACTGATTCGAGTGCCCTCAAGGGGGCCCCGGCCGTATATGTATCACAGTTCACGTGAGGTAGATAGTCAGGTCCGATACGAGCCCATAAATATGAGCATTTATTAATAAATCAATATCAAATCTGAGAGCAATCTAGAGTATACTTATGACATTGAATTTTCTTCAAAGTTTTAACAAGATCGTTCTCGGACTTAAGAAAGATTTATTAATAACAGCTATGTGTTTTTACTACTTACAGTCAGTTGCACATCTCAAGGAACATTATCAATTTAAATAGAGCTCTCTTTATCACGGGTGTCAATAATAAAGAGAGCTCAGCGAATGCTGGAAATTTTCCTTGCAATGTGCAGCCGACGGTATGAACCAGCAGCAGTGACTTAGATGTAAATTTGTTTCAAAAATAAATCTATTTAGATCAGTATAGTGGACGGCAGGCGCTCCGCGAAATCAAGTCAAAATAAAAAAGTTGTATCTTTTCTTTACACCAATGCCTGTCTCTATAAACATATATTTCACTTTTAACATCCTATTCTATTATTTGACGCTTCCCATATAAAAATACGAGCTAAAGCTACTCTACATCGAGTGCGTTGATCTTTGAGTTATTTTGATACATCTATTTGACTCACACACCGCTGTGTGTTAATACAATACGATACCTAAATATATAAACTATTTAAAAATATACTATCAAAAGTAAAATGAGGATTTCATATTTGTGTGAAGGATTCATATAATTATTTGTGATAATATTATAACTGTTAAATAAATTAACTAAATTTAATTAATTGTAACTGGTGGTAGAGCCTAGCTGTAGCTAATTGACTAATGACTAATTGACTAATTGACTAATTGACTCATACACGGGCTGACTCGACCGGGGTAGTATCACCCTCTCACAGAAGATTTTCGTAAAGTAATACCTAGGTATAGCTGCTTTGATACGATACTTAAGTGAGAGAGCCGGAAGTTAATTCCCTCTTTTTTCCCCTTCATCTGTTCCACTCTCTTCCAGGCCAGCAACGTGCGGGCAATGCCTTTTGTACTGCTTAACATCAGGCAGGTCGTTCGCTTGTTTGCGACTTAGTTCTATAAAAAAACTCTTGTATAAATATAGTAGGTACACAGGAACCAGCGTACCCACTGATTTATTTTGTATGTTTCAGAATGAGAAACATTCAACCTTAAAAAGTACAATTTTATTGAAATCAATTTATCAACTTAGTTTGAGACTCTCAAATATGGCTTGTAAAAGTGATAACTACTCAATATTTTCCAAGAACAAAATCATTATAGTGTACTAATACATTCCCCGAATAAATCACAATATTAATCAAACGAAACCTTCCATTGAAATAAGTGTATTTGAGTATTATCTACTTATTGTTCTTAGTATAGGCATTAATTGGATAGCACGGTTCAATGGCTGACGACCGACAACTGACTCTACCAAAGACTCTACCATTTCAGGGGAATTCTACATATTTAATGTACTGCGCTTTATTTACAAATGGCCTGTCGTACGTTTGTCATCATTATCTTAATAATAGGCACATTAAATGATAATTTTATGTGCTGTCTACGATGATTCATGTTGACATAAAGGTTAAAAGTATTGTCACCGGAGGCAGGTGATACTTTATTCGCATTTTATTCTGTAGCATATAAATAAATGTAAAGGGTAATTCGTCATGTGATAGTGAGTCAGTACCTGCAAAACCATACGTGGGAATGTTCGACCCTTATGAGTTTTTATACCTTTTGAAAACTCCTTTCTCAGACAGCACCTAGTGAGAAACTGTAGTTATCATTATTTTGGAACTATTAATCGGTGTAAGTGAGTAAGTCAGTGATTTTATGTATAGACAGGTCCATATTGAAAGGGCTCTAGCCTACGAATAAATTATGCTTCAAATAAAAGTCGAACGTACCAACACTTCATTTATTAACTACAATTCCACATTAAATTCCGACACGGTTTTCACCACTTATCCACTGAACCGTACAGCATGATACGTAGTAAGCGTTAATACAAGGATTGTAACCAGTACTGACCTTAACACCTAGCAAAATTATATATTAAATACACTGTTCTTGGCCACGTCCGCTTGATCCGGTGTCCGCACGAGATATCTCGAGTATTGCCGAGCTCCCGTCTGCTTGCCCATTTCCTTTTCGCCGCCCCTCTCCTTACGTCATACGACATCTTGAGTAAGCCAATCACGCGACGCTATGCGGACGGAAGTCAAGGCGGCGACAGAATATTATAACAATTTAAAATAGATTAAACGATTGCGTTACCAATATTGATTAAGTACAATGGTTGTCGCATATAATTATGTTTATAAACCTAACAGCTCGGCCATCCTGCTATAGAGCTAGTCCTCTCGCTCTCGTACATTTGATTTATCGTAATATTTATGAGTAGATATATTATATTACTACTGAACATCTTGTGATACGTAACCTTCCTTTATCTTAAACGATCGACGATATGTTATTTTTACCTACGTCAGCTAATTTAAATCAAGAATTAAGTAATTCGAATAGGTGAATCATGCAAAGTATACATTTTAATATTGTAAAATAAAACTAACTTCACTGATTGACAAATATTAACTAAATACAATTATCTGGTTTCGTTGGATCATTTCTTAATATAGTTACGGATGGAATAATTACAAAACATAATAATTACACCTTATTCACTATTAACTACATGATTACATCTTATTAATACCTACTACTATAGTAACATTACACCTTGTCCTGAGTATTCGCGCAAGTATTTAGACAGAGACATACAAATAAACCTTTTAATTATTATTTTTTTCTTTCATAATCATACAGTTATACCTAATTGTCAACATAGTATTAATCATCCTGAATAACTTCAGACAGTTAATGAATTATTCTGATTATTTTACCTAAACCTGATTTAAGTGCGTACTCTCCTGGAAATAAGTAGTATTCGTAATTAGCGTTACCTCTAACAGAGCCGTTTACATATACCTGCCCGTTGTAACAATTCGAAGAATCAACCGGTACGGTACTGATTTCTTGTGGTGATATACTAATGTCTAGAGCCACATTCAAAAATAATTTAGCGTGAGTGGTTCTTTCAAAAATTAATCGTTCAGGCGTCTTAGTGATAGTGATGTTAGGTAATTCCGTAAAGGTATGCCCTAGTAGGATTGGATATTTCAAAACATAATCTTCAACCACAAAAACTTCAATTTTTTCCTCTATTCCCTGTACACTGATGGTCACGTTTGATCTACCTAAGGGCTTCACATGGTGACCCCCAATAGCTCTCATCAATGGCAAGTCCTTAGTATCTAAAAGTAAGTTTAAGTGTTTGGCTTCACTTGCTCTAACAAGTGTACACTGACTGCCTAAATCAACATGACATAAGAGCCGCGTATTATTGATAAGTATTTCGAAAATATATTTGGAGTTAGACTCTCCCAATGATAGCTCAGATACTGTCTTTTCCTCTCTATTAGGAGCGACTGTTTCCTTCGGTATCCTATCACGATTCAGTCTACAGTACGTACTTTGATGACCTAATTTACCACAAGTAACGCAAGTCACAGATGGCTTCGAGCATATGAAACTTCTACAATTATAGCATATAGGTACCCTTAGTTCAGGTCGTCGTTTCACGAACGACGTTGTTCCTGTTGGTTTCCTATCTTGTCGGGGTCTTACTGTTCTTTCTCCGAAATCTCTGCTTGGCCCTGCCTTTACGGTTTTAAAGTATTTCAATACCTCGGCAGGCTCACGAAATTGGACGGCTTGAGCTCCGACGCGAACAGCTCTGTCTTCAACGCCATTCAGAAGACAATCAACCGCTTTACGACCTTTGATCTGACATCTATTCAATAAATTCATTTTTCCGTAAAAGTATTGCTCCAGAGAATCACCGTACCGAGCCTTTTTGGCTAACATTACTGTTAATAGCTCCGCATAATCGTCACGACAAGGAAAATTTTCAATCAACTTAGTTTTCCATTCACTCCATGTGTAGAGGACTGTGGTAAGTCCCTGATACCACGATTTTGCTACGCCCGTAAGTTTAGGCAGACAAAAATGGATAGTTTCCTTTTCGTTCCATCCATAAATCTCAGCACACTCCTCTACTTTGGTAAGCCATGTCAAAATAGTTTGTTCTTTAGAAATAGGATCGAATTCAGGAATTACATTATTTACGGAGAGTTTAGAAACAGATTGATTCTTAACATTTTTAAGAATATCTAGAAACTTATCTAAAATATCGCTGGTTGGTTTATCCTGATATCTTAAATTAGCCTTATCTCTACTAGACCTTCTTAACTTAGCGCATGGCGAGCGAGAGTGCACACTCTTGGTTTCGTGATCACTTTCTTGGTCTTGACATTCACTATAAGTACGTGCCCTTTTACGCCTTTCACTCGTTTCATGCGTTTTATAAGTACTTCGACTCACCCGCTGACGGGTGCGGCGACTATAGCTGGTTGATCGCGAATCTTCTCCGGAACTGCTGCTGGAACGTAGTCTTCGCGTTGATTCACCACGTAGTCGATGCGATCTCTTCGTATAGCGAGCACTACTTCGATTTTCAGGTGAAGCCAACCGTCTAGTTCGCCTTGATGTTACGCGTTCAGCTCGTCCCGATTTCACAGCATGAGAGCCGAGAATTACAGACTCGCTTTTGGACCAACGTAATTCGTCTGCCATCGCGGACAGTTGCGTTACATTTTTTTTTGTCAAGTGCTTGCGGGCTTGCCTACTCTTCAGGCTCTCTCCCACTCTCTCACTTGTATTTGGCAAGTTACTGCATGCTCGAGTCTCACGCTCGATGACCGCAGTGGTGATCCCTTCATAATGATCATTCGCAGTTGACCCGGAGCTTTCTTTGTCCTCATTGCTTGGAGAGGTCCTCTTTGACCTCCTTCGGTTGTTCATACTGAAACTTACATTTATGATCGTTAATAAAGGGCGATTGCAATGTCTTATTGCTCGATTATTCCTACTGAGTGATCAAATGTGTATAATGAGTGATGAAGCACTTTCAGAGAGTAGCCCCGGCAAAGCATGTATAGTAATGAAATGCTTCCAGAGAGTAGCCCTGGCAAAGCATGTATAGTAATGAAGTGCTTCCAGAGGGTAGCCCTGGCAAAGCATGTATAGTAATGAAATGCTCCGGAGAGTAGCCCCGGCAAAGCATGTAGGTATAGTAATGAAATGCTTCCAGAGAGTAGCCCTGGCTAAGCATGTGTTATGAAGAAAATATCTGCACAGTACACAGTCAATCTCATAAAAATATATCTGTTATAATTTTCTTCAGTGTATAAATTGTGGGTAGATAAGTATTACTCCATTTACTCAGTCAATGGATTCCCGTATTCGTTTAAAATAGAGCATCTAAACAGACTCAAAAACAAAATAAATAATAATAAAAAAAAAAATGTGGGTACGTTACTTATTGAAAAATTAAAATGTTTTAAAATTCTGTGGGCGGGATAAACGAGTGTTTTAGCTATGTTTACTCGCTTATCCCACTTCTGAGCTGAAAGGGCTCTAGCCTACGAATAAATTATGCTTCAAATAAAAGTCGAACGTACCAACACTTCATTTATTAACTACAATTCCACATTAAATTCCGACACGGTTTTCACCACTTATCCACTGAAGCGTACAGCATGATACGTAGTAAGCGTTAATACAAGGATTGTAACCAGTACTGACCTTAACACCTAGCAAAATTATATATTAAATACACTGTTCTTGGCCACGTCCGCTTGATCCGGTGTCCGCACGAGATATCTCGAGTATTGCCGAGCTCCCGTCTGCTTGCCCATTTCCTTTTCGCCGCCCCTCTCCTTACGTCATACGACATCTTGAGTAAGCCAATCACGCGACGCTATGCGGACGGAAGTCAAGGCGGCGACAGAATATTATAACAATTTAAAATAGATTAAACGATTGCGTTACCAATATTGATTAAATACAATGGTTGTCGCATATAATTATGTTTATAAACCTAACAATATATTTTGATCTGTTCATTCAAATGTGACCTGAATATTTCTCATCAAAACCTAATGCCACTTCCACGCTCAAATGCGAAGCCAATCGATCGTGTAACTCAATCCAAATCTCTAATGGATGTACAGGCCACAAAAATATCCGTGCCGAGGCTCAACGGTCACATCAGCCAATTGTAAATGGAACGTTAGGTAAACCATCTACATGGTGATGTCGAAATCATTGGCAAATATTTTTAAATCTTATATCTTACTAGCATAAAACATATTTCTAGGTATGAAATATACTTCACAAACTATTTTTAAAACTACCATAAATATACATAAAATCGTTCGAGCCGTTTCGGAGTAGTGGGACCACAAACACCGTGATACGACATTTTTATAAAATAAATATTGATTTAAACTTAAATATTATAATAAACCTGAAAATAACACAAAACATTACTGATTGCTCAGCTTCTCCAGCCAACAGGAATACAAAACGATAAGCTTAAATGTATGGTAATGGCATACGTCACGTGATCTTGTTATCGACTGCTAAAGACATTGCCATATAATTTTGCATTACGATTTATAGCTTGTAAATAATCCTCTTGGCTAAGGGGGCAGGTAAACAAGTGAGCGAAAAATTCAAGATAATTCCAATAATTTTGATATCGCTCTGTATATTATCTGGTCTAATCTCGGCTTCGATGGAATGAGATATTCAAATCGTATTGGTGGGAGATACAGCGGCCCTATTGTTAGAGAGGTCGGGTATTAATCTAATACGGGAACGATTTTAGCCTAGGATTGTGGAATATTGAATTGCGGTTACCTACCTGTGAACGGAATCATTTTGTAGTAGAGCCATTAGCCATTGAAACTATTCGACATTTCTTGTACGAGATAGAGTAAAATATATTTAAATCAACTTAAAGTAATAATTGCTTTACCAAATTTTTAAGTACTGTAGGGTCGCATTTCGCTAGACTCTACGTATTGTACTTTAAAAAAATCCTTAATTGACCGATAGAGGCACTGTAAACCATTGTACGTAGACGTTCGTGACTAATTAGCAAAGAAATAATACTGGAGCTAATAATAATTCTTGAACTTACTCACACAACCATAATTATAATTTTTAAAGAAACCAGTGTTTTACCTCTTTTTAGAACCTGGGACTCTCTTAATGGCAAGTCTGCAGATCCCTATAAGGGTGGCACCACGTCTGTACGTCTAAGTCACGGATATCCTGGGTTATTGCTATCCATTCAGTGAACCGTCTGCTGGTGTGCTCAATTTAGTTAGCAGGTGTCCTTGGGCTGTCCCACTCCTGGGCACAGGCCTTCCATGCCTAAGTAGTGTATAAATAATGTAAATACACTACTTACTCCTCAAGATATGATACCGACTGCATAATAGAACCAAACCCAATTTATTTCAGCGCTTTGTCAAGGCAGTATCACACGAGCTCTATCTCATAAGTAACTACTTAGAGCTCACTCTATATTCACTTATTACGCACTTAACGTAATAAATAAGCAAATACACATAGTAGAGGCGTAAGCTGAAGTAATGATGATTAGAGTGCGCGGGAACAAAATTTTACTTCGGGAAATAGGTCAAAAAATTAATACTGTTTGTTTCATAGGTGTGTAAAAATAGTTTTGATACCTTTAAGCTACGGTAACTGCTTATCTTCAGGCAGCTTGCATGTTTGTATTCCAACTTCGCTCTATAAAAAAAACTAATCATAGTTGCAGGCAAACCTGGTTTTGGAAAGCATAAGATCACACATAATAGAGTCCTATGAAAGAGATCTACACTTTTGTATAAAAATGGTAAGTATAAAAATATTTAGACTTGTCTATTGGAGCCTAGTACTGCTATACACAGGTGCTCTACAAGTTGATTACGTTATTAGTTAACAATGATGAACAAGCCATAGCTCGTAATGGAGAGTCCGCTCTAAAAACCTTTGTTGGGCTACAAATATTGGATGTAACAAACTTCGCCGTCGATGTCCAATTACGAACGTCATTGGATAGGTAGCTAGGTACTCGATTCCCCCGAAGCTTTTGTGCGCACAACTTTTAATAAACGGTTACCAGTTACGGACAAAAACAGTATTATACAATGGACTTCAATGTACAGTTAAATGGAGAATTGAAACAAACTCTGTTTGAAACTGAAACATACCTCCTTGAAATTATAAAAGTTACAGGAATGTATGCGTTTCTATTGCCATTTGAGGCTCTACAATATATATGTCGCAACCAAATAGCTTAATTCGCCGTTCAATTAACAGCCTAGGCACTTCACTAAACAGCGCCGTTCAACTAACAGCCTAAATGATATTCAGCCGTATCGTCTGTTACAACATTTAATAAACTGGCTGGCTAATGCTTAGACAACTGGTTGACATTTAAGCACTACAAAACTTTTTCAAAATACTACCCAAGCAGAGCGACCCAGATGGGTTTAGGTTAGGGTTATTTTTTTATGACCCCACAGAAATCCCACCCGGCAAGTAGATTCGGTGGATCTAAACAATTTCGTAAAATACCTAATAAAATTATTCCATCAAAGTTGTTTTTTGCCGACGCCATATTGACCAAAGAGAATATACTACAGATATTGACAGTTTGGTGAGTTTCGGCGCTAGGTGGCAGAAAGTAGAACTAAATTGAAATGAACAGGCTAGGCAAGTAATTAAAAGGCAAGTAATTAAACGCCATCGATCCAAGTCATTTGCCTAGCTGTTTGATCAAATGGCTGAATAGCATTCAGGCCACTAGTTGAACGGCGCTGTTTAGTAAAGTGCCTAGGCTGTTAATTGAACGGCGAATTAAGCTAGTTGGCTGCGACATATACATTAGAATATAAGCTTTAACGATATGGTAGAGCCAAGCTATAGCTAATTGACTACAGCTCACAATAGAGCTGGCTCTACCGGAAAAAGAACCACTCTCTTACAAAAGATCAGCGTTAAGCAGCTATTATAACTGTGTTTCGTATATTAAGTGAGAGAGCCGGAAGCTCGACCGCCCCTCCCTTCCTGGGCCCTAAGCACGCTAGCTACTCAAATCGTAGTAGAAAAGCAAACTGGCAATGGCAATATTCTGGGCCTATTACTTCTTTATTTGTGATGCCTTATGCGTTAACCTACATTGTCCTCACATCTCTTAATACCTACTGTAAATAAACAAACATAATTTTAAAAAAGAGAAAAGAAAAAATGTATCCATGGAGTTTCTTGCATGTTCTTCTCCATAGGACTTTGTTTTGGAACATGCACCTAGTTCTTGACTTTTTAAAAGTGCCAGATAATCTGGCCTATTTGAAATAAAAATATTTGAATTTGAAAAACGCTCGCCATTACGTTTCAAGCGCTCCGCTTTTGACGTTTTGCTGACACCATACCATATCAATGTCAGTAGAAATCGTGAAGCTCGTGTCAGCAAAACGTCAAAAGCGGAGCGTTTGAAACGTGATCGCGAGCGTTTGCTTTTCTATTACGATTTGAGTAGCTAGCGTGGTTAGGGCCCTGTTCCTATGTCCCCCTCCCGTTCAGGTCGGCAACGTGCTTGCAACGCCACTGGTACTACAAGCATCTATACGCTACCGTAACTGCTTAACATCAGCCAGGTTGTACGATTGTTTGCCGACTTGTAATATAAAAGAAAAATACAATTACGAAGTACTTCTGTACAGTAAAAAGCATTGTGAAACCACTTTAAATGGTTTAATACTTGGAGGTTAATGTTTCGTTATTGTAATCTTTCCAACGAATTCTCTTAACCGAAACGACCCATTAAATAGTTTATGTCGTGTCCGGAAATATTTCGTTACCGTACCGAGGGGTCGTTACCAGTGGAATTTATTAAACATAATTGGGAAATGGATGCATAAAACTGTAACTAATAGTAACGTTTTAATACTTTTCTTGGTATACAATTTTCAATCATTATGTTGTACTGGAACATATACCCCCTTATTCATAAACGTACAATACCGGGCGAATAGTTACACTTCAAATTATCTCTTTGTGTGATCGGTTATTAGACATTCGAAAGAAGAAGACTAAGCATGGTGTAACTATACAATCGCTAATCCACGTTCATTAATAAGGTGGATGGAGATTAAATTTACCACCAAAGTGGCAGTGGTTCATTTATAAATTTCTGATTTGAATAATGCACGATATTTTTCGTGGCGCCTCAGCAAATGCCAAATACACATAATTATGTAATGTTAATAATTACGAACGTGGCTCATTAGCCGCGTTAATATATTAATGAGGTTATCGAAATTAGCGAATCGCTCCAATAATTGCAGCTGAAAGTTTTTACACCTCCGCTCCAAACATAACTAATAACAATCTTAGCAAGAACTTTGATACCTGCATATTTATCTAACTATAAAATATTTTAGAGACTCAGACACTATATATTCATCACCGTAGACTCATAAATAGTATTATAGGGACAGACTATCATACGGAACCCCAAAACATTAAGCAAATCTATTATCTAAACTCTCTCTTTTATTTTTTTTCGTACTTGGTCTCGAAGAAAGGGTAGTGTTGTTGGAAATGTGGGCTTAAATTTTAATTTTATTTGCGAAATTTATAACCGCGACTTCGCGGTTGAAGTTCAAACATTGTTTAATGTTTACCCTACCGCTAACAAACAGTGTAAAGTTTTTGAAGCCCAAATTGAAATAAAACAAACGAAGCGTATACTTCACAATAAAATAATGGGTACCCATACGCGATTAAATCAACACAATTTGCGAGCTCTTATGATGAAATAATAATACTATAAATATTTTTTGTTATTATTAAGGTTTAAAATCGTGTACCTTACAAATGATTAGCGAAATTCACCCTCGTAAAGTATTATTGAAATTATCCAATGGTATAAACCAAAACTCAGATCCACGCGAGACATGACTGATTGAAATGATTGTGCCCGAGAGTGTTGGGAGATGTAAAATAATAATTGTATTTAAGCGTCATTAGC
This sequence comes from Notodonta ziczac, assembly GCA_918843915.1. Classification (NCBI taxonomy): domain Eukaryota; kingdom Metazoa; phylum Arthropoda; class Insecta; order Lepidoptera; family Notodontidae; genus Notodonta; species Notodonta ziczac. Next base: position 8,541,619 of record OU974050.1, on the reverse strand, counting down.
CTGGTGGTTAGGGGGGCCGTCCTCGTAGCTGAGAGGTTCCGGGTTCGATCCCCGTACTCGCCATTAAACTATTGACGTGAGCCCACTCCTAACACAAGCATTAACTTTGTTGGAAGGGCTAAAGTAAATACTAGTCATGTGAAAAACACACTTTGCCAGAAATTTAAAAAAAATAAATAAACTGTAGGAATATTTCTAAAAGCATTTGCAGTAAAAATACTCTCTGAATACAGTTACAGTAATTGAAAGCCTGTTAACAAAATGTCACGTCACTTATTAAAAAATTGTCCACCCACCTACCGTGTCTTCATAATTTACTTACACGCGAGTAGTAAACTCTATCGATTTTCGGGTGACCCGTCCCTGAGCCACCAATGGTCGAATAGTATTGTATTTAGTAGTATAAACAAGTCACCACGATCAATAGCAATCAGTCGGAAAGCAACGGGCGTGCGGGACATGACCTGCCGATGACAAAAATAATCCGGATTACGAAACGTGACGAAAGGGAGAATGGAATCGCTGCTCTGTGGTGCACCTTTTGTGAATATATAATTGGTTTAGTTAGTCCGGAGCCAATCTATTTATATCAAAGCGCTTCTGAATTCTTGCAATGGGTAGAGCAAAGATTTTATGGACTTGGGTAATGACGTTTTGATTTTTAAAAGCTTTTATCACAGCAACAGGCGTCTACTTAACTTTTACTAGGATTCTAGAACTGATATATGACTCATCATGACTTTTTACTTGAAGATAGGTGAAATATTACTAATACCTACTATTACTAATAGTGAAGGCAACTTTATATATTTGTCTGCCTTTACTCTAACTGTTTGAAAAACTAATTATAACCATACAAAGTAAGAAAACATTTGTTTTAAGGTTAAAGCTAGCCCGCAAAATTCAAAATTTTCGAGTATATTTATAGTTTATCCAAAATCTGAAAACATTTAAGACAACATTTTGTTATTTGCGACAAACACAGTATGCAGTGCGTTTATTAATACATTTATTTTACTTTAAATATTATCACGGTGGATATGATACTAGTAAATCACTAAATATACAACAATTGCCAGTTTTTCAGCTTATCTGTCGTTCTTGAAATGCTTTAGAGTAAAATAAATGTAATTATAAAAGCACTGCATACTGTGTTTGTCGCAAATCACAAAATGTTGTCTTAAATGTTTTCAGATTTTGGATAAACTATAAAAATACTCGAAAATTTTGAATTTCGCGGGCTAGACAGGCGCCTTCACCTTAATATTAAATGCTCTCTGAGACGACCTATCAATTCCTATATAAGTATTCACATGAAATGCAAAAACATTCGTAGTAGTAGTTTCAGCGTAAGCCGCTGGGCTCTCTGCACCAGGTTCGATTCCCATCAGGTAAAATTTCGGAAATGGCCTTTTTATAATTTTCCCTAGTCTGGGTGTCACTGAGATGGCCCCCAGTCATTTGTATGATAACTATACTACATTAAGAATTGCATAGTTTGTGACAAGACAGTTGGTGTGTTGGTCTGGCAATATTTTATTTTTATTACAAAAGGATGTAGCAGATTTTTACAGCAAAATCAGGCTAAGCATTGTTATTATTTAGGGACAGTCAACACATGTGACTGCTGAACACTCCGCGGGTTGTCTGAGCAAACAAAACTTTAGCTCCATTATTGCGTGGGTAGATTGAAACGGCTTTGGTAATTATTTATTCAGCGAATCGATTTCACTAAATCGGCCCTTTGTTTTTTTTTGGAGGATTACCTACGTGCGCGACCTTTGACTAAAATTACAGAATTTGGGGTTGGTATTATAAAATTTACTTTAATGCGTAGCCAGTACATACCTTCATTTGTGATGAAATTGATCAGATATCTTTTTATCAAAAACATATTTCGCGCGCAGCGTCGTTAGCTTAAATATTATATTTTTTTGGATGTCGATAACAGCGCCACCTACCGGGTTTAACTGTAGCTAAGAACTATTCTGATGACCCCATAAGTACGAAAAAATAATTTAAATTCGATTAAGCCGTTTAGGAGAAGAATTACGGGCAAACGCAGCATCGGAGTTTTATATACATCTGGGTGTCACTGGGATCACCCCCAGTCCATTGTACGGTACCAAGCGTTGCTTAGTTTGGGAGGATACGATTGGTGTATCAGTCTGGCGATATACGTATAAAGAAGAAAGAAGATAATACACGCGGGGATAGTTTGTTCAATGGTAGAGTATAAATGTGAATTACTGCAAATTGACTACAGAATGCGTCATTGTTAAATGTATTATCATAATAAACTGTACACAGTACGGTAAATGCTCTTGTTAAAAATCCATAGAAAGTATTGCATCATTTGGAAACTAGGTTTACATCTACAAAAAAACTTCAGTAACTATTTCAACAAAGTTCATTGGCAAAAAGCCTTACTCATTTCTAAGAAAAAACTGTTTTTATATTTATCATCGGTCCTAGTATATTTATTTTATATTCTTGTTCCGACAGTATTTCCTATTGAAACGTTTTTGCAGCTTCCCACAAGAGAAAAGGTAAGCTAATGAAAGGAAAGCCCATGGGAAGACCTGGTAAATAGCAGTGATCCAGGATAACACCTTAGGGGTATTTGGATCACAAATTTCGATAAATACACATTCCAGATATATTTCGGACAGTTCTTCTAAATATATATAACTCAAAGGTGACTGACTGACTGACTGATATAGTGATCTATCAACGCACAGCCAAAACCACTGGACGGATCGGGCTGAAGTTTGGCATGCAGGTAGATGTTATGACTTAGGCATTCGCTAAGAAAGGATTTTGATTAATTCTACCCCCAAGGGGATAAAATAGGGGATGAAAGTTTGTATGAAACTTTGTCAATTCAATTCCACGCGGACGAAGTCGCGGGCACAGCTAGTTTCATATAGTGTTGTTTTCAAATAGGTATCCGACACTCGTATCGTCCCTCAGTCCTATTCTTCTTCAGGTTTATACTACTATGGGCTTCTTTAATGGGACTAGCCCACCCCACACTCGAACCACTGTTACTCCTGTAAGCTAGGATCGACAATGGTGACCAATAATGTCGTCGAGGTTCGACCCTCGACGTGTCCCCGGGGAAAAGTTAAATTTGTCTTGAAACCCGCACGATTGGGCTATGGTAACTGCTAAACATCAGGCAGGCCAGAGGCTGGTTTGTCGACATTCTGGAATGAGAATACAATAAAACTTTAAATAAATATCCAAGACCGACATTTGAACGCCACTCGAAAACAACATTTATTATACTCATTTAAGTTAGGTATAAAAATGTAAAAAAATAACACGGGCACAGTCAGATAAGTTCGGCTTTAACGTAGAAATTTCATCAAGAAAACTGCCTTTATAGATCCCTGGGGAGAGAAGTTCTCTTTCTATATAAGTAAGGGTCGATCCACACATTCGTGTGAAGATAACCTCGCGGTTGGGTTTATGTTGGGGAATAAGAAAAATCTAGTTGTCATAGAACGGGATAACAAGATTTTATTTTTATGTTACAAAATCGGCGAAAAAGCATACGATATGCCCGATGTTAAGCAGTAACCGTACAGTATACAAACGAAAAAAATATAGGTACGGAATCCCAATCACGTGTTTGCTCATTAGGCACTAGTAACCTACGCAGTCGCTAACAAAATAAGAATAAAATATTACCCGCGTGTTGGGATTCCAAACATGTACACCTAAAAGCAGAAATGTTTTCACACAAACTGTAATAATTCAGTCGGTGGACACGCGACAGGCGCGCTTGATACTGTACTTATAGCTGTGTAGTTACGCCATCCGTTTTCCGTTTCGAATCTTTTTTTTTTGTTTTATTTCAATATAGGCAAGTATTTGACCACAATCTCACCTGATGGTAAGTGACGATGTGGTCTACGGTGGTGCATACTTGCCTAGAAGGTACCTGTTCACTCTCGACTTGAAAAAATCCAGGTTATAGTCAACCGGGAACAAAGACGACGGCAAGGAGTTCCATTCCTTGGCAGTTCGCACAATAAAAGTGGAAGCGAAACGCTTGGTACGAACTGAAGGAATGTCGACTGTGTATGGATGCATTGTATCCGTGCGTCTTACTCTTACTTATTTAACTGAACAAAAATTTCGGGATTATCGGGATAAAAAGTATCCTATGTGTTAATCCCGGTTCTAAACTATCTGTGTTCCAAATTTCATCCAAATCCGTTCAGTAGTTTTTGCCTGAAAGAGTAACAAACATCCACACTCACAAACTTTCGCATCCTACTAATATTATAAATGTGAAAGTTTGTGAGTGTGGATGTATGTATGTATGTATGTATGTTTGTTACTCCTTCACGCAAAAACTACTGAACGGATTTGGATGAAATTTGGAACACAGATAGTTTATAACCAGGATTAACATATAGGATACTTTTTATCCCGATAATCCCGAATTTTTTGTTACGTTATATACTACGCGGACGAAGTCCGTGGGCACAGCTAGTTTATAAATATTTGTAGGATTTACATGGCTCTACAGGAGCTAAAACATATTTCTATCGGTGATGTCAGGTTCCAAGCTGGGCCAATTGACTTCAGTTCACAGCTGGACCGGAGTAGTACCACCCTGTCACAGAAGATCGGCGTTAAGAAGCTCAACCCCCCGTCTATTCTCCTCTATCTGTCCCACTCCCCTTCAGCAAGGGTATTTTAAATCATTCGATATCGGAATCGGAGGTCTTAGCAACGATAATCCAATTTTTTATGCCGTCGTAAATCGTCTGAACGAACGATAATTTTGTATTATTCATTAATCGATATGACGGCAAAAAATATGAAATTTAGAGTAGGACCAGCAACCCGCCCGAATAATGGGGACCTAAATAATAATAATAATAATAATAATAAAAAAAAAATGTAAAAATATTATAACCAATCGTAAATAAATAAACGGCAAAAAATATACATTATGGCAACAAAAATTAATATACAATATAATAACATAATTATACCAGATATAATATTTATAAAATCTTCACATATTCTAGGACTCATATAGGTAATAGGTCTGGTTAATTTATTTACCTCGTGGGTTTGGTCCACCGACTTTCAGTCTTCCTGTTCCACCCCATATCTGTAGTAGGCACCAACGCAGGAACCATAAGTTATTTGGGATTGTTTTCCAAAACGGAGGTCTGCCAATACCTAAAATATATATATATATATATATAGTTTTTCTTAAATTTGCCCTATCTACTAATTATACTGTAAATTGAATTATTACATAAATATGTAATGAATAATTGATGTATTGTAGTATATATAATAATACCTAAATATCCACTTACCGCTTGGCTGACATTCGCTTAGATTCTCAGCTCAGTGCGTCTCAAGGGCATTCAAGGGTGGCGTCCGGTTCACGGCGTCATGGCGGCATGGTGTTATAGATAGGTAGGTAATATTTCACTACGTTTTTAGTGTAATCAATACCAATAACAAAGTCATTAGATACCTATCTACCTACTACGTTGGTACATAACCACTCTTCGACATTGTATATTAGTTACGTTTATGTTTAGAGGCAGGCTCGCTCCGCAGCTCCATACAGCGCAGCGTATGCCTGTGAGTGCGGTGGGTCACTGAGATGCACGGGGATGCGTCGGAATGTCGCGTCGTTGCGCCTGCGACCTGTGCCGCGACTTCGTAGCTAGTCCTATACCTAGCCACCTAACCTACATATATATATGCACTCGTAAGGATTCGGGCGTCGGGCGAGGCGGTCGTTTGTCGTGGGTGCATACTTCCTTCACGTTCATTCACACACATTTATTTTATTTTTATAACAATTTGTCAGATTAACAATTCTCTTATATTCCTTTTAATTTTATTTAAATATGTATTATATTTATTATTACGTATTAGTACTTATATTGTTGTAACAGCTTAGTGATTTGGGTAGCAAATGGTGTAGGTATGCAAGACAAGGTATGAGGAGGCTTTGGCTGAAAATCAGCGTTGGAGGAGATTTCGTTCCCCTCCAGCACATGCTGAGCCAAATGCCTTTCGGTACAGCTCACACTGTAGGAAATGCAGCTTACTGTCCTTAGGTGTATATATTTCACTTATTTTATAATTATGTGCTGATATTTCCTTATGTGTTCCCTGTACTGAATAAATATTTTTCATTTCATTTTTTTTTTTCATTTCATTTCATTCGACAAATGTCACGATATATCGATTATCGTTGCTAAGAGTAACACCCCTAATTGCGAAGCTTGATAACGTCTGGATTTTTTTCCAATTTAAGTTTACTTTGATTTTTATTTCATTGTTAAAAACCGAGGCGATCAGAATCACAGCAGGTTGAATGAAATGGAGGGACAAGAACCGTGAGGAGTGGACTTAGGGATGGGAGGAACGACATACGGTGAAGAAAACAAAAAGTAGACATAGAGTAGCGATACGAAAATCAATGGATATTATTTTTTTGTTAACATTACTATTTATGACACGGTTTCAAAATCGAGTTATAATCAAATGTGCCCTTTACCTGCGTTACGGCATACGCTCGTGACCTATGTCTGTGGCAACATAGCTGTTCTGTCAATTATGTACTAAGTAAATTTAGGATCATCGCCGGTGGCATGTGTCTGAGCATACGCTTTACCTAATCGTATATACTGTCTGGATGTAGCGAGATCGTGTAATAAATGAAATGTTATTTTAAGATCGATTTCAATTAAACGACTCTAATTGAACCTCGTTGGAAACGAAAACGAATTTTCCAATTGGTACCTAATCATCTTGAAATTAATATTTGCACAAAGATTTATAAAAACCCATATTAATAAATAGATCTTAAGTCTGCTAGCGGTCTTGAGTACGCTTTTGACATGTCTTTTTGTACTGATATGATATAATAATGACATTTCCAAGATCGTTCGCAGACTTAAGATCGATTTATTAATAGGGGCCTTAGTGGTGCGAGCCAGAGTTTGTACCCAGGACCCAAGTTCACTCCTAACTGTCAAAATAGGTATAACACTGTAGGTATAAAAGTATTTAATATTTTTTTGTTTCAAGTAATTATTATTGCGTGATATTATATAGCGTGACTTACATAATTTTCAGCTGTCCGCTTATTAAAAATAACGTATAGAGCGAACCAGTTTCAACATGAACAATATATTAGTCAAATTGAGCAGAATGACGGATAGGTAGTGGTTTAATAAATACTCAGTTGTCGTTACTTACTCTGTGGTCTTTGAAAAAAATGTAGTTGTTTTACTGTTTACCATTTTGACAACCGTTTGGTTGACTATTACTGAAGGCGGTCAACACACTCCACCGAGCAGTCGCGGGTTTCATTCCCTCCGAAATTTTTTGGAAAAGTCATTTTCCTTTTTTATAGAGTTACTAGCGACCCACCCCGGCTTCGCAGGGCTTTCTCTACTATTTGCAAATTTAATTAGAATGTATTATACATAAACCTTCCTCTCGAATCACTCTATCTATTAAAAAAACCGGATCAAAATCTGTTGCGTAGTTTTAAAGATCTCAGCATACATAGGGACAAACAGACAGCGGGAAGCGACTTTGTTTTATACTATGTAGTGAAGTCGGCAAATAAGCGTTTGACCTACCTGATGTTAAGCAGTTAATACAGCTTAAAAGTTGCCAATAATACTTAAAGCATTGCTCGCTCATTGCCGACCTGAAGGGGAATGAAAGAGAAGGAGGCTCTCTCACTTATCGTACGAACTATTTTACGGCCATCTTCTGTGAGCGGGTGGTACAACCCTATTGAGCCAATCCGTATGAGCTGCAATCAGTTGGTTACAGCCAGGCTCTACTAAAGAAGAGCGATTTCGTTATAGAGAACACTCACGATTTTCTATAGTTTCAGCTCACATTACAATTCTTTGAGTCTTATCTCTTACTAGCGACCCGCCCCGGCTTCGCACGGCCCTACAATTATCAGTATTTCTTTACTATATTATGCATGTATTATACATATAAACCTTCCTCTTGAATCACTCTATCTATCTATTAACAAACCTTATCCGTGGCATAGTTTGGAAGATAAGCTAAGCATACATAGGGACAGACACGCAGCAGGAAGCGACTTTGTTTTATACTATGTAGTGATACCTTAAACCTGTTATTAAGCCTCAAAAGGTCAACACGTTATATGAAAAAAAAAACCATTAGGCGGGATGACCGCACAAATTGGAATGATCCCTTTTTTAACATTTAACTGTGGGGTATGCGTGCACGTAATTTGTTTTCCGTATAACTAATCGATCGATTAACAAATTGCCCCTAAAACGGAATTCAGATACCATCACAGAAATGACTTTGATCATTTTAGTTTAGTGCAATAAAGTGCCTAGGTATATTTAGATACGATCATATTGCTGTTGAGAAAGCTTCAACACCTGTTAGACAAGATCGTCAGACCACACACCAAATATATTGTAATCAGTATACATGTCGCAGCCAACTAGCTTAATTCGCCGTTCAATTAACAGCCTTGGCACTTTACTAAACAGCGCCGTTCAACTAGCGGCCTAAATGATATTCAGCCGTATCGTCGGTTACAACATTTAATAAACTGGCTGGTGGTTGACATCTATGTACTACAAAACTTTTTCAAAATACTACCCTAGCAGAGCGACCCGGATGGATCGATCTAAACAATTTCGTAAAATACCTAATATAAAATTATTCCATCAAAGTTGTTTTTTGCCGACGCCATATTGACCAAAGATAATATAATAGAGATATTGACAGATTGGTGAGTTTCGGCGCTAGGTGGCAGAAAGTACAACTAAATTGAAATTAACAAATCGTCATCGATCCAAGTCATTTGCCTAGCTGTTTGATCAAATAGCTGAATATCATTCAGACCGCTAGTTGAACGGCGCTGTTTAATAAAGTGCCTAGGCTGTTAATTGAACGGCGAATTAAGCTAGTTGGCTGCGACATATGTATAAATGAATCTCTATTTCCTTGGCCATTGCATCACGCGTGAACGGATGGAACGATTTCGCTAATTCTTTTTTTGTTGTATTTATTATTTTCAGGTGAAGGTTCTTATACAGGCGTGCTCACAGAAACCTGCATATGGTCTTCGTTGACCTGGAGAAAGCGTACGATAGGGTACCCCGTGAGGTTCTGTGGTGGGCTATGAAAGCGAAAGGAGTGCCTGGAAAATACCAGCAGATTATCCGAGAGATGTACGGTCATGCGAGTACCTACGTACGGTCTGCAGCCGGCCTAACCAGCAAATTCAGTATGGCTGTGGGCTTACACCAGGGATCGGCTTTAAGCCCATACTTGTTTCTCCTGGTAATGGATGCACTGACATCAGACATACAGGATGAAGCACCCTGGTGTATGCTGTTCGCTGACGACATTGTTCTTGTTGGGGAAGATGGGCCTGAGGTACAGAGCAGACTGGTAAAATGGCAGGAGAAACTGGAGAACGTGGGGCTTAAGATCAGCCGGACCAAAACAGAGTAGATGTTCTGTGATTTTGGCGGCCTCTCCAGTTTTACTCCAGTTGCCCTAGATGGCGTATCCCTTCCAGTCTGCTCAGACTTCAGATACCTCGGCTCTATCTTGCAAAGCGACGGCGACATTGACCGGGAAGTAGCAAGCAGGATAAATGCTGGTTGGATGAAATGGCGACAGGTCTCAGGGATAACCTGCGACCGGCGAATGCCCCTTAAACTTAAGGGACAAATTTACAAGTTGGTTATAAGGCCTGTCGTATTGTATGGATCAGAGTGCTGGGCTACAAAAGTGGTGGATGAAAGAAGAGTGCATGTAGCAGAGATGCGAATGTTGACATGGATGTGTGGTGTAACAAGGAGGGATAAAATTAGAAATGAGTAATAAGGGGAAGCCTGAAAGTAGCGCCGGTAGAGCGGAAGGTTAGCGTGGTATGGACATGTTATGCGAAGAGAGGATGATCATGCGGTCAAAAGGACGATGGGTATGATAGTGAGCGGTAGTCAGGGTAGGGGACGTCCTAAAAAGACGTGGATGAACTGCGTGGAAGAGGGTATGAGCGAAAAGGGAGTGAGTGCAGAGATGACGGATGATAGGCTTGAATGGAAGAAGAGAACGTGCTGCGCCGACCCCACCTAGTGTGGGATAAGGGCAAGGTGATGATGAAGTGAAGGTTCTTATGAAAGAAAAAAAGCGGAATAATTCAAATTCTATATTCAAAATGAAGACAGGACAACGTATGTCGGGTCAGCTAGTACTTAATAATAATTACTATTACTTTGTGTGCAACGAAGAAACTGAGGTTGATCTCTCGGTGTGACTCAACAAAGCTACAAGCTACAAGGTCTTTGAGCGAGTACAATTTTTTTAAAGAATTGGGTGGGAATAAAATTATCTAGCTTGCTAAGGGTGTCCGTCTACTTAAATCGCTGGGCTGGGCTGGGCTTACGCTCGCTTGGACCAAAAAGAAAATAGAGTAATCTTATTGGTCAAAGCGAGCGGGCTAGCTAGCCCAGCCAGCTCGCCCGGCTCAAGTGGACGGGCACCCTCAGCGACTGCTCAGTTACCGACCGAAATCAGAAGCAAACCTAATTAGGTATCTTTGTTAGGAACAATCTAGACTGTCCATGGTATAAGTTTGAATGCTCCAAGCTCAGTCGTTGACTTTGAGCATCGCCGATGCATTGTTTATTTATTGGATATTTGATTAGTTACAAACTCTGTCTGTTCACTCCTTCATTATTAGCGGTACAACTTCAAATGAAGCTAAAATAACATGATGCTTAAATAAATAAAGCTATAATGTTTTACCTTCGTTAAAATGGTCCCAAACTGAGCAATATTTACGGCAAAGCCAAAAGGAAGGGTTATATTTTTATACTATGGATATCATGCAATGGACTGGAGGCGATCCCAGTGATACCCAGACCAGGGCAAGTTACGAGAAGTCCATTTCCGAAATATACCCTGACGGAAATCGAACCCTCAACAGCTCGGTACAGTGAGCCGAGCGGCTTATAACGCTCGACCTGACACTAAGCAGTTGAACTATATGTCATAAGTTTTTTTTTGTTATTTTATAACAGATATTTCTTTCCAACAGCATAATGGGTTGAAATAAAACTATTTTACGGATTCTATCGCGTTTATTTACTTTTACTTTTATGTTCCCGACGTTTCGGCTGCTTTACTGCAACCATGGTCACGGGGGGACTGAGGTGTTAGACGTCCTGACAGGAAAGTAAAAGTAAATAAACGCGATAGAATCCGTAAAGTAGTTTTATTTCAATGTGTAGTATTCGCGTAAATATAAGAAAACAATATAGCATAATGGGTCTTAAACCTTTGAGTAGCATTTATTATTCCGCTGTTGATCACAAGGGCCCGTAATAAATTGATCTCAAATCTGAGTACGACCTTGTATATTTCATTCTCATGTTATACCAGTACAAAATGCAATGACAAAAGCGTAGCTCAAGATCGCTCTTAGACCATAGATTGATTTATGTAATACGGGCCAAAGCGTTGTGATGTGTCGAAGGCAATGCTTAAGTACCTCTGAGACCACAGCCCGGTCACGTAGAGGCGGAAATTGCCCGATTTTATCTATAAAAATTGGTTCGGTGCGAGCATCGCTCGTGTTTGTGGTTCCGTATGACTTTGAATTATAAAAACATGCATACAACGCTCTGAGTGTTAGGAACATGAAACGGATTAGAATGTTTCATGCTTTTAAATACGTATTATACAGTACGAAGCATATAGTTATACAGATTCTTTTTCATTGGATAAAGTTAGTGAAAACAAGACTATTACTTAAAGAACAAAGGTGGTTATGGGGTACAGTTACTTACTTTTTTGGGGATGAATAAAAAATAAGGTTAAATAATCAAATGTATTTGTATCCGTATGTCCCATTAGGCGTGTCCACATGTACCATATAGTTAGTTTCATAAACTAAGAGCGAAAAATGACAATAATTATGTTCTACACAAAATACGAACGTATGAATTTAAGTATACTTTACATTTCAACCTGCGTACAAAGTTAATTCCTTTCAAATTAGATTTATAGCGCTCCCAAAGTATTGTAAATGTCTCCGTAAAACAAATCCGGGATTAAGCGACGTGAAACAGAATTAATTACAAATATAGATGGCACTTAATGTTTCTGAGAACATGACAAAATTGTAAAATGGTAGCAATTTGCGACATAAACTTTTATTCATGAAAAAACCGTTTTCTTATTTAAAATCATGAAAAGTCATTTAAATAATTTTGTTTTTATTTCGAGGGATAAATAAGCAAAAAAACCATGTGTTCTACCTACCTATCCTACAAATAATGCATTCAAAATCATTAGGTTATAGCTATATTATAGGTATTACATTCTTGCTTATTTTATAAACCATCTACAACTACACTTCTAACAAATGATCAGGGCCCTAACCACGTTAGCTACTCAAATCGCAATAGAAAAGCAAACGCTCGCGATTACGTTTCAAACGCTCCGCTTTTGACGTTTTGCTGACACGAGCTTCACGATTTCTACTGACATTGATATGCTATGGTGTCAGCAAAACGTCAAAAGCGGAGCGTTTGAAACGTAGTCGCGAGCGTTTGCTTTTCTATTACGATTTGAGTAGCTAGCGTGGTTAGGGTCCTGGTATCAAACCAAAACATGCATTTGTAACTCAACAAATCGTCTTACTAATTAGCTCGGCATTATCAGTTTAAATATCCGCGTGGATATGATCTATGTGGGTCCAGAGACTTTTTTTATACAACGCCAGATGTTAAGCAGTTAATGTAGCTTATAGATGTGTGCAATACCAAAGGTATCGATCGCACGTTGGGATTGAGTCGAAATTAAGAGGGGTTGGTCTTCTAGCTCTCTCAGTCATCCTACGAAATGCAGCTATAAGGACTACTTAACACTAATCTTCCGTGAGAAGGTACCACACCTGGTTAAGCCAACCTGAGTATGAGCAATCCATTTACTATAGCTTGGTTTCAACACGAAAACAAGTGTACGTAAAGCACATGTTAGTAAAGCAGTGTACTTGGTATTATTACCTACTAGTTTATGCCCCCGACTTCGTCCGCATAGTATTTAACATAACAAAAATTTCGGGATTATCGGGATAAAAAGTATCCTTTATGTTAATCCCGGTTATAAACTTTCTGTGTTCCAAATTTCATCCAAATCCGTTCAGTAGTTTTTGCGTGAAAGAGTAACAAACATACATACATACATCCACACTCACAAACTTTCACATTTATAATATTAGTAGGATAAGTAGGGTATGTAGGTAGACAATTCTCGTTTCTCTTGTAACAAAGACCTCTCAACGTTTCGAATTACACCATTATGTGGATTATTACAAAGGCGAATATTATATTAGGAAGTAAATAATAAATTGAATGATCGCTATGTATTGTTCAAGCTTTGCCTTTCCGACGAGGCGAATTAAATCGTATTCCAAATAGTGTGGTAACGAATAGAATGGCACCAAGGAATGTAGTTTTTTTTTACTTGCAGTCGGTACAATTCTTAAGAAAAATACGCTTAAATTGTTTTGATATGTCTAATAGTTTTCGAGATATATAATTTACATAAGTACGAGGTTAGAAGTGAAGGTCTGACGTTATAGGACTAGGTTAGGCAATGTTGACAGTATATGTGTTCCCGATCAATGCACAAGAAGTTACAGATCGTATCCTTAGCAATATAATAATAATAATAGTTATTTAGGTTTTATTAACACCTAACAACTATGGGGATTCAGGCTAGAATCCACCACGCCGGCTCAGCGTAGGTTGGCAGATATCACAGGTCTTTTGAAAATAGGTTACGTTTTCGAAGACATGCAGGTTTCCTCGCGATGTTTTCCTTCCTTTCTATAATGGAAGTTAAATTGTTAATTCATAAACACTGCTACCCAGTTGACTTTCAATATTTTTGACAAACGACCAAGAGTTACGGCGGCATAATTCTGCGATCAATCATCGCGTGTTTATGATTGTGTACCCGCAAGTAAACATTTCCTCGCCGATATTCACAAACCCGGTGTTTATCTCAAATACGTTTTACAATTCATGAAATAGGTACCTATTTACCGGTTTAAATAGTGAACGGATATTATTGAAAACGATTCCATAATAATGATTCTGTATAATCTGTTTATTTCCGTCGTTATTAATATTTTCAGAGCAATTTACAAACGAATTTCGTTGGGAATTTCAGTAAAAACGTTACTTAGAAATGTTTTCACTGAAATTTTCTTCAACTAAATTTGGATTTCCAACACAATTGGAATTGAAACCAAATTTGTTATTAATGGGTAGGTAAGTAACTATTATAATTATTTAAAATAAACATACTTTCACAAAAAATATTCTTAAGTATTTTAAATATAATGTCTAATAATATAAATTATCAAAAAAAAAACAGTTATCATTGTTTTCTGGATTCACAATACCAGGAGAAAGTAGGTATTTTTTCAGGCTGTTTATAAAATACGTAGGTAGATGCTAAAGTTATAGAAATCAAGAAATATCATTCAATTACCCACGCTGTTATTTATTTAATTACGAATATTATGAATAACCCTTAAGTTTTTCATTTTCACTACAGAGGTAGGTGCAATTTTTTAGTTATTTACAAAACGACTACCTTCCTGAGAATTATTTTTGTAATTCCTAGTACGGATTACCCCAATTAGTACGCAACTAATTCATGATAAGTACCTAGTCAGTGGACATGTTTGAGCTGAAATGATGACCATGATGATTACATAAATGTTAAACAAGACGTTTATTAAAAAAAAAAAAAAACGATTCTAATAACTACAAAAATCATTTGCCGACTTATATATAACGATATCGCATGCAGGTTTGTAAAATTGTTAATAATCATAACGTTTCGACTTACATACATTTTTAAAATGACTTAATTTTTGAAAAGCTCTTGAAATTCATTAACAACATTAAAAAAACATACTCACCCCTCGAAATAATAAATTTCAGGACGGCTGCCCAAGGGTCTCTACACGCGCTCACTTCAAAAACTTATTTTCCACAACATGGAACTGTTCACATTTGTCCTTTCTATCATCCGTGAGCATGCCACTTTAACACAACACAATTGAATTGAAAAGAACAATCGGGTTTAAAGTTCAACGCTTTCAGGATCGCTTGGTATTAAAAATGTACGTGGTGTGCGGAGTGCGCGCGGACGCGGGCGTCTCTGCGGATGACGGGCGTCGACTGAGTGTGGCGACTCGACCGGACGGACGGAATAAGGGTGGTTTCAGAACTGCTGTTGACTTTCCTTTTGTTGAACGCATTATGATTGATGCAGGCAGAATTGTATTTTCTACTCTTTTCATTAAAGATGACTAAACCGTCCATTACGCTCAGAGGTATTTTAATTACTTTCTGATTACTTAAAACGGGTAGGTATACCATAATGAGCAGGGGAAAGGGCGGCACCAACCCCGCCCTTCGGGCTCTGTCTCTTATCATACGAAACGCAGAAATAAAAGCTACTTTACCCTGATCTTCTGTGAAAGGGTGATTTTACCCAGGCCAAGCTTATATGCTCATATCTCTTACGCACTTATATGTTCTGTAATAATCAATTGGTTCTACAACCGTATCTATACAAATAAATAAAATTGGAGTGTCTGTTTGTAATATCAAAATAACGCCGTTTTACTAAATGCATATGAAAGTACATACGATACCTATAGCAAAAACGCGAATTAAAAAATTTTTGTCTGTCTGTCTGTCTGTCTGTCTGTCTGTGTGTTTGTTCCGGGTAATCTCCGAAACGGCTAGACCGATTTTGACGGGACTTTCACTGGCAGATAGCTGATGTTATAGGGAGTAACTTAGGCTACTTTAATTTTAGAAAAACAATTAGGGTTCCGCGTAAAAAAATAAAAACACATGAAATCAAAGAGTATCTCCGAAACGGCTGGACCGATTTTGACGGGACTTTCACTGGTAGATAGCTGATGTTATAAGCAGTAACTTAGACTACTTTTATTTTAGAAAAACGAAATATTAAAAAATGGGTCCTGCCGCGCGGGCTCAGAACGCGGGAGCGGGCGTTTTTGCTAAGTTAAATTCCACGCGGACGAAGTCGCGGGCTCAGCTAGTACTTAAATAAATGAATACATACTTTTTGACTTGTGACATCGATATCTATTTTCCCCATCTTGGCGAAGGCCTGCTCTAATATTTTCCTATCACGCCTTGTTCTAGCTTGTCTGTACCATGACTTCCCATATTCTGAATTGTCTTCCGTGCTTTTTGTTTTTATTTCCGGGTACTAGTTTGTCACGTTCTTAGTCCAACTCTCAATTTTTACGTCCTTATGTCACATAAATTACTAGTAATCAGAATAATTACGCTTCAATAAAGTACTCTTGTAGTGTGGTGCCAGATTACGTTACACTAGGGGATCGGGACTCAGTTGCTGGTGCTACTAAGATGTGGAGAAGTGAAAGCATCTAAATATTAAACATTCCGTTGCTTACTCCGTAACACCGTCTTGCTCACTTGAAGCTGTCTCGAGGGATTTGCGCCTGTTTTTTAAATGTATTACAAGGTAACACGGTGGAAAATCCAACGAGTGTACGTGGCAGTTTATATCCTTTACTCTGCTTTCTTATCTTTGTAACTATGTAGACGATTATCCGGTATCTTCTGAATAAGTTAAATAATAAATATCGCCGAACTAACACACCAAATGTATGGTCCCAAACTAAGTAACGCTTGTACTTCGGGTAGGATAAAATGGGTACCTTACAATAGACCGGACTGATCCCAGTGACACCCAGACCAGCGGTGTTATTTAAAATATTCAAATCGATATCGGAAATGGACTCGGAAACTTTAAATGTCTGTGCTTTTGCTAACTTTAAAGTTTTTTGTAACTTGTTTCTCCGTAAATAATATTCGATTATTGTATTTGTATTGTATTATGTGTTTGTATTTTGTATTATTAACATTCAAATATTTTTTCCTAATACTTTTTTTTCAATTTGGAAAATATATTGAAACTCACGAATAAGTTTGCTTTCGTACTTAATGAAACTTTTATATTCCAATGAACAATGTCCGATAGATACAGTTACCTCGCCTTGAAGTTAATGAATCGATTCTATTAATTAAGAAGTCCCTTCTAAGAAAAGAAAAGTGATTGGTCAAGGTTTATTTAAAGCGGACATTACCGTGCTAATTGGGTCCTCCTGATTCAATTTCCTTGCAACCTGAAGATAAATAAATAAATATCGCCAGACGAACACACCAACTGTATGGTCACGAACTAAGCAACGCTTGTACTATGGGTACCGTAGAATAGACTGGGGGCGATCCCAGTGACACCCAAACCAGGCACAATTACGAAAAGGCCATTTCCGAAATTTACCCTGACGGGAATCGAACCCGCAACCACCCGATGCAGTGAGCCGAGCGGCCTACGCTCGAACCACTGCGCCAAGCGATCGTCTGAATGTAGGAACTGTTCCTTGATCACGGTGTTTTTTTACCGTTCCTATTTTGCTAGTAATAATACTTACTAATTTATAAAATGGCCGTCCAAACTTTGTCGGGAACCGCCTAGAAGCACCATTTCGTATCAGTTCTCGTTGACCGTGGTGTGTAGCTTAGTCGAATATAGTTTGCTAGCTGTGCCCACCGACATCGTCCGCGTAGTATTTAACTTAAGAAAAATTTCGGGCTTATCGGGATACCGAGTATCCTATGTGTTAATCCCGGTTAAAAACTATCTGTGTTCCACATTTCATCCAAATCCGTTCAGTAGTTTTTGCCTGAAAGAGTAACAAACATCCACACTCACAAACTTTCGCATTTATAATATTAGTAGGATACCAATAGAAGATTGTGGTGGAGCCAAGCTGTAGCTAATTGACTATCTTAAATATATTTAACTCAAAGGTGACTGACTGACTGACTGACTGACATAGTGATCTATCAACGCACAGCCCAAACCACTGGACGGATCGGGCTGAAATTTGGCATGCAGGTTGATGTTATGACGTAAGCGACCACTAAGAAAGGATGAAAGGGATGAAAGTTTGTATGAAACTTTGTCAATTTTAAACCGATCGGGCTGAGACTTTGCATGTATAAAGCTACTATGACGTAGACATCACCTAAGAAAGGATCAAAATTCCACGCGGACGAAGTCGCGGACTCAGCTAGTAGCTTATATACCTACTGGCTGGCACAACCAGGATAGTACCACCCTCTCACAGAAGATCCACGTTAAGTAGTTATTATAGCTACTTACGTTTCGTACGATAAGTGAGAGAGCCAGAGGCCCAACCCTTCACTTCCTATCCCTCTGTTCCACTCCCTTCAGGCCGGCAACGTGGGAGCAATTAGTCTATAGTAACAGCATAACATCCGGGCCCTAACCAGGCTAGCTACTCAAATCGTAATAGAAAAGCAAACGCTCGCGATTACGTTTCAAACGCTCCGCTTTTGACGCTTTGCTGACACGAGCTTCACGATTTCTACTCACATTCAAACTCAAACTCAAACTCAAAATTGTTTTTATTCATGTAAGCCAACAAAGCATTTATGAATAGTCAGAATCTACCACCGGTTCGGAATGCTGCTTCCACTGAGAAGATCCGGCAAGAAACTCAATGGTTACTCTTTTCAATGTATTACAGATGGTGTACATTCTCAGGAACAGCATAAAATAATAATATGAGCAGGCAACACCATTATCACTAAATAACTAATAGTAAATAATAATCAAATCTCCCTCAGATTTAGGTATGTAGATAAAATGAGAAAGCTAGTTTAGTGTGGTGGTCATACCTACTCATACTTACATCAAATTAAATGTTTACGATACAAAATAACAATGAATAAAACAGGTGCATAATAATATAATTGCTTTGGTGTGATGCCTTCCATGCTAAGTAAATGAATAGTATTTAACGACAAGTATTTAGCGTTTGCTTTTCTATTACGATTTGATTAGCTAGCGTGGTTAGGGCCCAGGCGACTGTACGAATTTGTTATATAGGTTGGTACATAAAAAACTGACTAGACTCCCAAGCAATCAAGTTAGTATCAGTCTTGGTTGCTAAGTTTTCTAACAAGTTTACTTATTTAAAAAATCTAGGACAATAAAGGTGGAACGCTCTCCAAAAGTTTGCACCACTAATTAATTAATCATTCATTATTCCTGCGCTAATCATCACAATGAACGTGACACCCTAAAAGGTTAATTACAAAGTAACAAAGACCTGTCCATTAATTTGGAAAACTTTGGCGATTCCAGTCATGTCGGTCTCGCCGCGGACGTTTCGGTAACGAGCGTTCGTTTCGCAACTTGTAGGGATTTCAGCGATCGGCCCACTCGAATCCCCGGAACGCTTGTAAAACTTAACTCACCGTAGAAACTTTCCTTTGCAACGTGATAACTCTTTATGTGTTGTGTGATAGTTTGTACCGAGTTAGAAAACAGGATTTATTTTTCTGTAATACAAAATACCTACCTAAGTTCTAAATCATCCTTTGCCAAAGTGGGCGATAATGCCCCCTTGTAGGACCCAGAAAAAATATGGGGGCGTTGTGTAGCCCAAAATAATCAATTCATTTAATTGGACGTTATAGTGGTTTTTAAGTAAATGTAAAAAAGGGGGCGCTAAAAAATAATTTATTCTCAAAGTGGGCAGTATCTAAATATATATAACTCAAAGGTGACTGACTGACTGACTGACATAGTGATCTATCAACGCCCAGCCCAAACCACTGGACGGATCGGGCTGAAATTTGGCATGCAGGTAGATGTTATGACGTAGGCATCCGCTAAGAAAGGATTTTGATTAATTCTACCCCCAAGGGCATAAAATAGGGGATGAATAATCCCGAAATTTTTGTTAAGTTAAATTACACGCGGACGAAGTCGCGGGCACAGCTAGTACAAAATAAGTTTGGGAACCACTGTTCTAAATGAAAGCTAAACAAAGAATCCATCAAAATGTTATAGAAGTAGCAACATTTTTATGAGCGAGTCTTTTGGATGTATATGTCGCAGCCAACTAGCTTAATTAGCCGTTCAATCAATAGCCTAGCCTCTTTACTAGACAGCGCCATTCAAGTAACGGCCTGAATGATATTCTCAGCCGTAGAGTCTATTACAACATTTAATAAACTGGCTGGCTAATGCTTAGGCCACTGCACTGGTGTATGTTGACATTTAAGTACTACAAAACTTTTTCCAAATACTACCCAAGCAGAGCGATATGTGTATATATATATAGCATAACCTTATAGAAAACACTTTGGTAGGTGTATACCAAAGTGGTTTCTATAACGAGCAATGATCTTAATAAGTTGTGTAAAGAGTTTTCTATTGACCCTTTCATTACCAAAAGCAATGTGGTTAGGCAGCGGCTGAATCTAGAGTTCTTTAAATAATGTTTTGTTTTGAGTATGTTCCTTTTCCCACTCAGTACCTTAAAATCTTTGTTATTTTTATATTATTATTATTATTCTTTTTGCTTTTATTGTCTAAATTTTAAATGTACCCAATATGTTGTGTGCTGCCTAGAGATCGCTAAAACTCTGTTAATCAGTCGACTGCTATCCGTGGAAACCTCTAATTGGCTTCATGTGATCTACTGTCATTGTATATGTATTTAAAGAAGCTGTTGGTTTTCCTTAATATAAAATAAATAAATAAATAAATAAATAAATAAATAAATAAATAAATAAATAAATAAATAAATAAATAAATAAATAAATAAATAAATAAATAAATAAATAAATAAATAAATAAATAAATAAATAAATAAATAAATAAATAAATAAATCAATAAATAAGGTTATGCTCGTCTAGTACTTCTCCAGAACATCTAATTATGTTAGTGGCACTAGGTTTTGAAATAAGTACCTAACCGTGTTACCTCTGGGGCACTAACGCTAAGTAAATCGTATTTTTACTCTACCCCTGAAGGCAGTGAGTAAAATAGTGCAGGCGGGGACAAACCAATGAATAAAGTTTTTCATATTATTTTTGTTAGCAAAATCTATACCAAAATAACTTAAACTCAAACTCAAAGTTGTTTCTATTCATGTAAGCCAACAAAGCATTTATGAATAGTCAGAATCTACGACCGGCTCGGAATGCTGCTTCCACTGAAGATCCAGCAAGAAACTCAATGGTTATTATTTTCAATGAAATGAAAAGATGTTTGGTGGTGGTCTTAAAGTGAAAACCATCTCATTTTTTACAACAAAATGTAATCGTTATCATTATAGAAAATTAAACACGTGATAAAAATGAGTAATGTCAAATATTACGTGTTTATCTCAAATTTAACAGGATTGTAATAACGCCGAATTTATTAAAATTTGTAATTCCTTCATTATGTAAGAACCTACTAATCCTACTAATATTATAAATGTGAAAGTTTGTGAGTGTGGATGTATGTATGTATGTATGTATGTATATTTGTTACTCCTTCACGCAAAAACTACTGAACGGATTTGAATGAAATTTGGAACACAGGTAGTTTATAACCGGGATTAACATATAGGATACTTTTTATCCCGATAATCCCGAAATTTTTGTTACGTTAAATACTACGCGGACGAAGTCCGTGGGCACAGCTAGTATATAATAAATTTCTTTATCTCTTTTCAGGAACTTAATTATTTTTTACACCTTTGAGATTGTTTCATTTAAAAAAGTATTATTTTTAATTTTGTAGCTGTATTACAATAATGAAACCGTAATCTACCTATTTTTGCCCGACTACAACAAAGTCAAAAGTAAGGGTTACGTTTCAATAAAATGCATCACCCAGGTAACTTTAGCAGTCGAATATCAACATCGGCATCGGCCTAAGCTTTGGCCAAAGATTCTGAACCCTCTAAAGTACTGTCGTAAAATTTAGTCAGGTACTTACTATCCCTTGTACGTGACGACATTGTGCGGATGCCGGTCCGACACTCCCCGAGGCGATATTAGAACAAGCTCAGTTACGGAATACTGTTTATTTCCTGACAAATCCAGATGTGTTTTTACTACTGAAATAATACTTTAAAACAGGAAAACCAGACCCTTATATTTATGTCCTAAGAGAAAAAAACACATTTCTATTTTCAAACAAGTTAAAAAAGAAAGTGGTTATGTCCGAATTCGGACCTTATTTTGCTTTTTTATTTTATCTAATCGAAGGTCAAAAGGAGGTACTATTTGGCATTCTATGGTAGAGGTCTGTAGGTATAAATTAATCCCTCTCTTTGAAACCGAACTTAAATATATACTCTCTTGAGATGTAATTTTATACTAGAACTAGCTGACCCGACAGACGTTGTCCTGTCTTTTAGGGGTATGAAAAATGTATATAGTAGCCGATTCTCAGACCTACTGAATATGCATACCTAATTATAAAATTTCATAAAAATCTGTCGAGCCGTTTCGGAGGAGTATGATAACTAACATTGTGACACGAGGAATTTTATATAATATAAGACTAGCTGAGCCCGCGACTTCGTCCGCGTGGAATTTAACTTAACCGCTCCCGCTCCCGCGTTCTGAACCCGCGTGACAGGACCCACATGTTTTTTTTTTCTAAAATAAAAGTAGCCTCATTTACTGCTTATAACATCAGCTATCAGCCAGTCAAAATCGATCAAGCCGTTTCGGAGATTACCCGGAACAAACATACAGACAGACAGACAAAAAAAAAATTAATCGCGTTTTTGCTATAGGTCGTATGTACTTTCATATGCATTTAGTGAAAAGGTGTTGTTTTGATATTACAAACAGACACTCCAATTTGATTTATTTGCATAGATTATATTGATTAAAATTTCCAAGTTCCCTCGAGATCATTAAGATTTGAGATCGTTTTCCTTTAATAGCGGCCTAACTGCTCGATACATTGCCACATAAATATTCCGCTCCTTCTTAACAGCATCTGGATTAACCTAGGTAGTACCGCTCTGTCACAAAATATCGTTGTAAATTAGCTACTATAGCTGTGTTTCATGCAATGAGTGAGGAGGTCGGAAGCCGTCCCGTCCTTTCCCCTCCCTTTGTCGAACTCCCCTTCAAGTTGGCAACGTGCCAGCACTGCCTTTGGTATTCCAAGCATCTATAGGTAACGGTAACTGCTTAACATCGGACGAGCCGTAAGCTTTTTTATTTATTTATTTATTTAATATTAAGGAAAACCAACAGCTTCTTTAAATACATAAATACAATGACAGTAGATCACATGAAGCCAATTAGAGGTTTCCACGCAAGTCGACCGAGTAGCAGTCGACTGATTAACAGAGTTTTAGCGATCTCTAGGCAGCACACAACATATTAGGTACATTTAAAATTTAGACAATAAAAGCAAAAAAAAATAATAATATAAAAATAACAAAGATTTTAAGGTACTGAGTGGGAAAAGGAACATACTCAAAACAAAACATTATTTAAAGAACTCTAGATTCAGCCCCTGCCTAACCACATTGCTTTTGGTAATGAAAGGGTCAATAGAAAACTCTTTACACAACTTTTTGCTGACTTTGTTTCATAAAAAACGAAGGTAACGTGCATAAGTAGTAATAAATATACGTGTTACTGATTAACTCTTTCATTTTAATTATATAACATCACAGGTAACAAATCAGGTAATGGCTAAAAACAATAAATAATTTCGTACTAAAATTATATAGATTTCGCCGATTCCAAATGTATTCGTGGCTATACTTTTTCGTTAGTTTCTTCATAGTCTTGACTGCAACAAAACAGAAAAAGTATTAGTTTTAGGGTTCCGTAGTTCTTGATTGGAAAGTCAATAATTAAAGAAGTCTATAACTGTGTATAAGCAGTGATAGCCGATTGGTTAAGGACGCGTCTTGCGGCCTACCAGGTCTCAGGTTCAAACCCCGGCTCAAACCTCTGGATTTTTCGAAATCTATGTGCGAATCATATTTTCTTTATGATTATCACTTGCTTACGGTGAAGGAAAACATCGTGAGGAAACCTGCATGTCTTAGAAGATTTAACCAATTTTCGAAAGACGTGTGAAATCCGCCAACCCGCACTGGGCCAGCGTGGTGGATTATGGCCTGAATCCCCCTCGTGTTGAGGGGAGGCCCGTGCCCAGGAGTGGGACGTCAAAAGGGCTAAAATTATTATTTATAACTGTGTATCGGCGATAATTAAATTTAAAACATCCTACTATCCTACTAATATTATAAATGTGAAAGTTTGTGAGTGTGGATGTATGTATGAATGTTTGTTACTCCTTCACGCAAAAACTACTGAACGGATTTCAAAGAAATTTGGAACACAGATAGTTTATATCCGGGATTAACATATAGGATACTTTTTATCCCGATAATCCCGAAATTTTTGTTACGTTAAATACTACGCGGCCGAAGTCCGTGGGCACAGCTAGTAATATTATAAATGTGAAAGTTTGTGAGTGTGGATGTATGTATGTTTGTTACTCCTTCACGCAAAAACTACTGAACGGATTTGGATGAAATTTGGAACACAGATAGTTTATAATCGGGATTAACATATAGGATACTATTTATCCCGATAATCCCGAAATTAATCCCAATAAGTCCGTGGGCACAGCTAGTACTTTATATAGCAATGTTTATTTCTGTATTTTTATTTCCTTTAAGTCGTTCTTCTGTAGAAAGGTAGTTTAGCCCTTTTGACATCCCCCTCCCCTCACTACGAGGGGGATTCAGACCGCAATCTACCAACCTGGCCTAGCAAACGTTGGCGGTATTCACAGGTCTTTCGAAAATTGCTCTACTGTAATGTTACCAAAAAACTCCGCCTTTTATCTGTCGATGTGTGTGTTGGCAATACTTACTTCGCTTCCCACGTGAATAGCGAGGACCATGTCGTATTCGTTGGCGCCGAGGTTGATGCTGGCCCGGCCGTCGTTGCCAACGTGAATGGTCTTACCGGTGCAGCTGTTGCCGTTCTTCGCGCCAGAGATCACGTCGCAATAGCTGCCGGCCGGCAGACAGGTCTGAGAGAGGAGAGGTACAACTCATGAACCATAGCGAAAGGTTTTATAAAAAAAAACATGTCACAAAGTTAAAAGAACTAATGGGCTGGCAACACCGGCCAGTAGTCGCGTCCTACTGGCCCCTTGAATCTTTTTTATATAATATTTTTTATAAATTAAATTATGGTGTTCTACAAATACATTATTATTAAATAATTTATCGCCAGACTTTGACAATGAAGAAGGCATAGCTTTCACTTTGGGTACCATACTATTAACTTAGAAGCGATCCCAGTGTTATCACTACGAACATGTTAGGCACTGCCTTAGTTGTCTCTAGGTGGTTGCGTTATTGATTTACTATATTTCTTTTTCTTCACAACATGTCTTAATACGCATTACTCATGATCGCTCTCTTATAAAAGAGAGAGAGAGAGAGAGAGAGAGAGAGAGAGACTGAGAGAGAAAGAGAGAGAGTTAAGAACCTCAACATTTATTTCAAAACGGTCCGTCCTGAATTAAAGATCACGAAATCTTACCTGTAGAGTCTGATTCAAGTCCCAATAGTCGTTGTTGAAAGCGACAAAGCCCTGCCCGCCTCTGCAGAAGGCGATCTGGTTGCTGCCATTGTCCCACCAGTCGTTGAGCCCGGTGCTGCCGGCCACGTTTCTGAATGCGACCATGCTGAAGATCTGCCGCCAGCGATGCTCGCAGATCCAGCCATTGCCGCAGGAGCCGTCCTAGAGGCGATTAATTATAATAATATCACCAGACAGACACACCAACTGCACGGTCCCAAACTGAGCAAAGCTTGTACTATGGGTACCGTACAATGGACAGGGGGCGATCTCAGTGACACTTAGACCTGGGCAAATTACAAAAAGGCCATTTCCGAAATTTTCCCCGGCGGGAATCGAACCTGCAACCACCATGTGCAGTGAGCCGAGCGGCCTACGCTCGAACCACTGCGCCAAGCGGTCGTCGGATGCATGTGAACTACTTGCTTTTTCAATATTTTTATAAGGCATATATAGAGTCTTGGTTTTGGAAGTTCACAATGTCAAATTCAGTTCCGTTTATCGAATCACGACATTTAGTAAGTATCTTGGAAAATATAAGAAACAGCTGTTGTATAATACATAATATTATTATTACTTTCCATAAACTTTCTAATAAATTACGCTATAGGCCCGTAATAATAACGCTATCTTAAGTCTGAGAGCGAACTTGAGTATGCTTTCGACATGACATTTTGTACGGGATGACGTTAGGATGACATTTTCAAGTTCGCTCTCAAATTATTATATTGCTCTCTCATTCAGGCATTATGACAATGAGAAGGATGGAATTAGCACCACAACTTACTAAGGACTCTATTTGGACATAGTTTTGCAAAATGGTACCAATCCACACATAGTTCTGCAAACTGAAACCAACCTAGAAACACTGAGACAAGGGTTGGTTTTGGTCTGCAGCAGTGCGTGTTGATTGATTACATTCTGCAAAACGATATCCATTTTATAGAATACTATCTACTTACTATAATTTATGAGAATACTTACAGAGTTAATAGATGGCGAGATGATGTTACCGCTGCTGTCCATAGGAGGACCGGCCTCCGTATTATGGAAGTCGAAGCTGCTCATCAACTGAGGCTCACCATACGGATGGGCCAACATGAATGCAATAGCACCCTTATATTGCTTAGACTGTTTGTAGGTAAGGATGCTTCCACCTGCGCCGTGACCCCTTTGGTTGTCATGATTGTCAATAAAGGTCAAAGCGTCATTCGAGGTCAGGAGGCCCCAGTTAGGACCCCAGTTCACCAGCCATCTGAGCTGGTTGTTGCGTTGGAAGGCCCTGCTGAGTTCCAGCCCGAATTTGAACTCTGTGACCGCGGCCAGAGGGGTGTATTCGTCTCGGGTGATGGCCTCCCCGCCAAGGTCGATGACCTCCTGGTAGATGTAAGGACGAGCGCCGGATGGGAATCCATGGCCTGTGTTCAGGTTGTGGAGACGGTCGTAGATGACTCTGAGGTCGCCTGGCCACATGTGTTTTGCAGCATCAATTCTATAGAAAGATAAAACGATATATAAAAGATTTTAAAAAAATCAAGTGCAGAATATCTGATGATAGTTTCAATTTTGTTTGACCACCCCATCATTTGCTAATCATAATGGATCCTGTTTTAATTGCTACTTTTTTGTATCAATGGTAACTATACTTATCCGGGAGAGACCCGCTTAATCTAAAACCCACAGATATAGATTTACATAGATAACGCAAATGTATGTACTTAGCGTGTCTGAAAACCCCGACCAAGCGCCAAGGTTGGTCGCCGATAACTTACAGTTCTCGCGACTACAGATATAAAAATATGAGTATGAGCCAGATAATCACTCGAGGGAATCGTAACGGGCGGAGGGGCATCAGCAGCATCCGTGTATTTGAATCGGTTTGGATTTCCCGCCATCTGTGACGTCACAGTAGGTGTTAAAAATTTGGCACACTTGGTTTCAATACAAATCGTGATACTTGCGTTATCTATGTAAATCTATATCTGTGCTAAAACCCTTCGTCTAAAAGTTTAACTTTTTACCTGAAGCCAGCGACACCCAAGCTGATGAGGTGGTTCATGTAGTTGACAATCATCGAGCGAACATATTCGGAGCCTTGGTTCAAGTCTTTGAGACCAGATAGTTCGCAATTGCGTACCTAAAAAAAATATTATTACAATAGCAATTTCAAAGTTTTGTTATAAAATAATATAATATGTAATAATAATAATTTTTGCCCTTTTGACGTCCCACTCCTGGGCACGGGCCTCCCCTCAACACGAGGGGGATTCAGGCCATAATCCACCACGCTGGCCCAGTGCGGGTTGGCGGATTTCACATGTATTTCGAAAATTGGTTAAATCTTCTAAGACATGCAGGTTTCCTCACGATGTTTTCCTTCACCGTAAGCAAGTGATAATCATATAGATATTATAATTCGCACATAGATTTCGAAAAATCCAGAGGTTCGAGCCGGGGTTTGAACCCGAGACCTGGTAGCCCGCAAGACGCATGCTTAACCAATCGGCTATCACTGCCTTCAGATCAAAAATCAAAAATCACTATTTTACTGAGAATTATTATAATAACACACAACCACTAAGCTAAAGGCTTGCAACTAAGGTCCGCATTAATCAATCCTGCTCAAGTCTGAGAGCGGTCTTGGAAATTTCATTCTTATGTCTTCTATTCGTCAAAAGGTTACTCAAGATCGCTGTCAGACTTGAGATCTACTTATTAACTAGCTGAGCCCGCGACTTCGTCCGCGTGGAATTTAACTAAACAAAAAATCCCGCAACCGCGTTCTGAGGACGCGCGACGGAACCCATTTATTTTGTTTTTCTAAAATAAAACTAACCTAAGTTACACCGTATAACATCAGCTATCTGCCAGTGAAAGTCCTGTGAAAATCGGTCCAGCCGTTTCGGAGATTACCCGGAACAAACATACAGACAGACAGACAGTCAATTTTTTTTAAATCGCATTTTTGCTATAGGTGTCGTATGTACTTTCATATGCATTCAGTGAAAAGGTGTTATCTTGATAATACAAACAGACACTCCAATTTTATTTATTTGTATGTAATGTATGTAATATGTAATGTATAGATACTAGTCTAACAGCCTTTTGACATATATAATTAAATGTAGCCAAGATCAAAACTAGAACATCCCGTATTAATATAATTTACGGGATGAATTTTAAAAATCCTTTCTTATTTCACACCTACGTTATACAAGGTGACACATAATGGGTATACTTTTTTTTTCAAAACTTAACTTTGTAATTATAAAACCATCAGCTTTGGAGGGAACTTGAAAAACAAAAGGTGTTCTAGGAATACAGCTGTTGACTGATTTCACAAGTCTACAAAACCTTTAGTACTTCAACTGTCCCACAAAGCCGATAGTTTGAGATTTACAAAGTTAAGTTGCAAAAAAAATAGTATACCCTTTTTGTATCACCTAGTATATGGAACCTCTATACAAAATTTAAAGCTTCTAGACCCACTGATTAAGGCTATGCGTAGATTCCAGTGAGATAGTTGATAGTATTTTTTTTAAGTAAATGATAAGACTAACCCTATCAGGACAGCATCCATAATCGTTTCCAGAGATGACACATTGGGGCCAGTTGAAGTCGTTTCTGCCGAAAGGCACAGAAGGGTAGTGCCACTCGCCGAAGTTTGCAGTACTGCCACCAGTACCAACGTTCTCATTCCACGTGCCTGTCATGTGGTTGATGATCGCGTCTACGTAGATCCTGGAAGCGAAGATGACAAGGTAAAATTGATTAAGATATTGGAGGATAGACGATAATTCATAGAAGATTTAAGATATTCCAAGTTCCAATCGATATTCTAGGCCATTCTAGGCCTAATTAGTGTTGACTTATTCGAGTTATCTAGATCTATAAGTTCTGTAGGTGCTACTGTCCAAAGAAATATCAGTATAATAAAATAACTAGGATCTATGTTTCACTAAATATGAATCACGGTAGAAGTTTGTTTTATGATTTTGAAATAAAATAACTTAAAAAACGACAACTTCGATAGTTTTTATCGAACTAAGGCCATGCAAAGCTAAACATGAACTATTTTGATTTCTTATATTTACGCGAATACTACACATTGAAATAAAACTATTAACGTCGGGAACATAAAAAGTAAAAATAAACGCGATATAATCCGTAAAAATAGTTTTATTTCAATGAACTATTTTGTAAACAATTTGGGACACAGGTAGGTAATTTGGTTGCTTCATGAATTTAAAACTAGACAGCATTTAAAATTCTTGTCAGTTGGGTAAAATGAACAGTTTTAGTCTGGTTAATGTCGTCTGAAGCATGAGCCTGGTGGAAAGTCAATTAACAAGTGTACATACCTAACACCGGCGTTGTTGCACCTGCGAACCATGTCGGCGAACTGCTGCTCGTTGCCAGAGCGAGTGATCAGCCGGTAGGAGATGGGCTGGTAGCGCTCCCACCAAGGGCGGTTTTGGGACCAAATCACCAAGTTCTCGTTGGGAGGGGAAATCTGAAAGAATCTTGGACGATGTAGATTTTCACATTCCAGACCAGGATACGAATCCAGTGCGGAAGACTTGGACATTAAATGGTCCCCAACTAAGCAACTACCTATGAGTACCTACCGTACAATAATACACTGGGGGCGATACCAGTGACACTCTGGCGAAATAAGGAATAGTACAGTGTTACACGAGTGGTGAAAGTGACTTATTTAGTCCCGAGACCGAAAGAATATATATTTTTAAATGACTTAATTATAATTTAGTTTCACAATTTCTTTAAAATAACATTGATTTGGGCAAAATATTTAAAGATGTAAATGAAAAATAATGGCTAAATAATGAAGTTGGCCGGCCAACGAAAAAGAACAAAATAGGCGGCAATCCGATCTTTTTTTTCGAGTTGTAGAGTATTGTCCATACTTCCTTGTATTATTTCTTTAGCCAATTCCTGTTTTTATTTTTACTTTCCTTGTATTCGTAATGAAAAGCACAGTGTTTACCTCGGGTGAAAGACTTATTTTATCCCTCGAACTATTAGCGCCCTCGCTACGCTCGGGCGCCAAACCCCGTCTCGGGAAAAATAAGTCACTTTCACCACTCGTGTAACAATGTACTATTTTTTATTTCCGAAACAGAACTGACCCGGTGCTGTAATGGATTATTTCAGAATAAGGACAGCCCCCTTCTTAAAGAAACCATACCCTATGCAGGAAACTGTCGATGCGACAGGCAGCTGACTATACCTTGTGAAAGTAATTAAGGAGAAGAGGCTTATGCCCAGCAGTAAAGACTTCTTTTGGCTGAAATATGAAGACTTTATGACTAACAAACTGCATTAAAAGAATCCTCACCTGAATACCACCAAATCCTCTCGGCCCAAGGAACCTCTCGCACTCAGCGGCGATGTCGTCCCACTTCCACTCGAAGAGATGCACCATAGTGGTGCGGCCTGACGCGTAGTGCGGCGCCTTGTAGGCCAGCGCCGCTGTCACCGCCGACAGGAACAGGATGTGACGGAACATCCTGGAATGTAACCGGATGATCAATTGATTGTGCTTCTACTGGGTGTAAGAAATCTACCAAAAATGTATTTGGAGAAAAATCGGCGCGTTGGCAAGGAATTTGCAAGTTTGATTCAATTTATCTTTAAACTCCCGTCCGAATATCAAGAAGCTTCAGAAATTGTAAAGACATAGATGCCAATTGTTTGTTAGACCAATTAGTAACTGTAAATTATAGAAAATATGACCCAGAATGGAAAAGTTGCGACTTCACGTATTTGTTACGTCTCAAATTTGGCAAAATGTCACTTGTCGGTATTTTAGTACGTTCTCAGACGGCAGAAAATAAATAATAATTAAATTATTCTCGTTGACAGACTAATTTAAGAGCAGTTAGGTATATTTCAATGTACAAACTTGTACCTACCTATTGTAGTTTAATTAAATTAATTATTGTTTCATTAGTTCCTAGATCCTGGTTAGTAAAATCATGTCGTAATGATCTAAAACTAACAGAATAAGCTTTGTTTACATGTCGGTCATTTTATTCGGTCTAATCCCGAAAATGAAACATAAAAAGGGATAATAATAATAATAACAATTTCATTTTTGCTTAAAACAATGGTATGCTCGTAGCAAAAGTCTTACGTAGTTAATGAAGTTCATCATGTTTTTGTCGTACTGAGGACATGCAAAATTAACATAACGGGGATAACTATGTTATTGAAATAAATAAAATTGAGCTCACCTTGTAGATAGCTAGTTCGCCCCCTCGCAGAGAAATGAAGAACGATATCTGTACGACCCCACCCCGCGACTTCGCTTTTATAGGATGTGATAAAAACCTCAGTGATTGTTATGATTATTTATCGATATAATTATTATAATCCCAGATAGGTGAACGCCCGAAAACATAGATAAATCAAATTGTTACTTCAATCTGATTAAACGCGTGTGTAATATGTTTTTGTGTGGTTATCTGTTAAATACTAGTAGGTAGATATCATTTTAAAAAATTGTGTAGGTACTTACCTATTTATTGAAACAGGAAAGTTGAAAAGTTGGTAAACAGGTACCTTCCGAGGTATTTGGTGGAACGGAAGTAATGAAAGTAGGTATACCTAAAATTTGAAATACTTAGTAATAATATAAAAAAAAAAAGTATTATAAACTTAGTTCCGCACCGGTATCGAGAACAGGGTCCTGGTTATTATTTAGGACTGTGGTCATACATCCCCCTCCCAATGAAGGGGGGATGCGTCCGGTATAACGGCAATAGACTCGAACCTATGACATCGGGACCAGAAAACACCATGGGCGAAACATTTCGACGATGGTATTTTGGTTAGAATATAAAATTGTGGGCGAGGCTATTGCCATCACAAAGGAAACGGACCCCCACGATGAGAGGAGGTTTAGCCTTTAGTCCTAGAAAAGGTTTCAATCTAAAAATAACATAATATTTTTTTTTCATATTACCTACTTACTAAGTCGGAAAACAAGCGAACGACCCGCCTTATATTAAGCAATTACATGCACTTCAGCAGGTCATATCCAGACCAACCAGGAAAGATTCTTGCTTAGATCACATATTTTTGAAATCTTATCATCAGTCTACCTTGGGCATTGTCTGTGACGTCGATATTTCCGATCATCGCGTGATAATGATGGGTCACAAGATGAGTCCCTCAAAGAGCTCGAAAATTCAAAATCGTACTATAAAACATACTAATTATTCAGCAGTTGTATCAGATTTGAAAAACACTGATTGGTCCAAAGTGCTATGCGAAAATGATGTTAACTCAGCAGTTGATGAGTTCAATACAATTATTTCTACTGCCGTGAGAAAAAACACAACTGAAACAAAATTGAGCCGTTCGAAACATATTTGGAAACCTTGGATCACACCCGGCCTCGTTAAGTGTATGAATAATAGAGACAAACTACATCTGGACCTGAGAAAACACCCTAGCAATGAAACTAAAAAACTTATTTACAATAGATATAGAAATTTTCTAACTAATCTTATACATAAATTGAAACATGACTATGAAAGCCAACAATTATGTAAAAATCTACACAATTCTAAAGAATTGTGGAAGACTATCAAGAATATCAGCGAATTTTCAAACAACAAAAATAATGCTACAGAACTACTATCGCATAAACACTCAGCTCAAGAATCTGTCGATAGCTGTAATGAATACTTCTCCACAATTGGTAAGAACCTTGCCGATAAAATCCTCTCCGAGATAAATTTAAATCAAAGCACATTACTATCGCAGATAAACTTGGGTAAATCTTCAAACACAAGTTTCTTTATGCAGCCGACTGACAATTTTGAAATTAGTGAATTAATCGCAAAAATAAAATGCAATAGTGCCCCTGGAAGTGATGGTTTTACACCAAATCTAATTAAAGAAATAAAACATGAAATATTGATCCCATTAACATATATCGTCAACCTTAGTATAAGCTCAGGAGTATTTCCTACAAAATGGAAAGAAGCCATGGTAATCCCCATCCACAAGAACGGGTCAAAGCAGAGTCCCATAAATTATAGGCCCATTTCGCTCTTGGGTATTTTCTCTAAGATTCTCGAGAAAATAGTAAACAAACGTCTCATATCCTATCTAGATTCCAATTATCTAATTTCCAACCACCAATTTGGATTCAGACAAGCTAGGTCCACTGAAGATGCGTTAAGCCAACTTAGTAGTCTTGTGACTTCTTATTTGGATAGCAACGAAAAATGTATAGGTGTCTTTTTAGATCTCGCGAAAGCATTTGACACCGTTGCAATCCCCATACTCTTAAAAAAGTTAGAGATAATTGGAATTAGAGGGCTTCCACTCAAATGGTTTGAAACCTACCTAACAGATCGAAAGCAATGTGTGAAGGTAGGGGAATGCACCAGTAATTATCAAAACGTAACATTCGGTGTTCCACAAGGCAGTGTTTTGGGGCCGACTTTATTTATCATTTATATGAATGATATCCACCGTGCTATATCACATAAAGCTGAAATTATATGCTATGCTGATGACACAGCAATTCTATTTCGTGGCAATTCTTGGGAATCAGCCCAAGAAAAGGCTCAAAATGGTATGTCTTGTATAAAACGTTGGCTTGATTTTAATCTCCTTTCCCTTAACGTTAAAAAAAACTAGTTACATTTGTTTTCACAAAACTAAGGCATCTGCCACAACAGTTCCAATAAGTATTAAGATCCATACAGCCACATGCAATAGAATATCTTTATGTTCCTGCGAAGAAATTCAAAAGGTAGAAACAATCAAATACCTAGGGATTATTATTGACCAACGACTCTGTTTTCAACCGCACATTAATCAAGTAGCTAATCGTACGCGGAAACTAATACATATTATGAAACTTCTACGTAACTCAGCTGACAGTAAGACATTAAAGCTTGTATATGTGGCACTGTGTGAATCAGTGATTAGTTATTGCATAACTGTATGGGGTGGAATGGGCATCACAACTATGCTACAAATCGAGCGGTCTCAACGCTCCGTGTTAAAAATAATGCATAAGAAACCATTCAGGTACCCTACAGATCGCCTATACTCCGACACGTTGGTTCTTAATGTACGGCAACTATATATACTAAGAATTGTGCTGAAACAACACAAATCTGTTCTCCAGTCATCAATTTACAGGAAACTTCTACATCTACGGATATTTAAATGTCCTCCGAAAGTCGTAAATACATCCTTCGCTCAACATTTGCAAGATTTCATGCTTCCATTTATTTACAATAAAGTTTTAAAAATGTGTGATAACAAATCAAGTCGATTAAAACAAGCTAAAAATATTGTGCATAAATGGTTACTAACTCAGTCATATGCTGAAACTGAGAATTTAATAAGAATATTGAAGTAGGTAAGTAAATCATACATTGTCTATTTTTGTATAAAACTAATTGCCTATATTATATGGTTCTCAACCCCTTCTTACCCAATACTGACACATATCCCAAACTTTCACCCGCACATCATATATACACCACACATACACCATCATATTTACACTTCCCTAAACACCCAAATACCAAACCACCGGACTCATTACTATTTATGGCTTACCTTTTAAGTACCTATACGTATTTTTTTGTTTGCAATGTTGTTTAAGAGTTTAGTTTTGATTTTATCTTATTTTATTGTTTGTTGCACTCACATTATCTACTATTTGATTCCTACTTACAAATTGTTTCTTGATCTCGGACAACGTTTATCTTTATGGCAATTATTTAGAACTGGCTTCCACGAGACAGGTTTTTACCTAGTGTGGATGCCATAAGTAATTATAATTACGCATTGTTAATTTCCCATTACTTAGTTTATAAGAACTTTTCATGTAAACTTTGTACTTACTGGAAATAAATTTATTATTATTATTATTACCGTAACCTATGTATGCTTGCAAGTTGCAATACCTACCAAAGGTCTCGCCGCCGCCGATTATGTGCCTACACACGTACCAGTCACATGCCGCCGCCGGCCGAGGCATGTGTTGCTGGACCACCCCGACGCACTCACCGCTCTCCTCGATTCAGATGTCGAGGACAACGACACACGCACACTCCCCACCAGACACCGACCTCGCCGGTGAGGTCCACGTACCCCCCGCCGAAATCAGGTGGTGGGTCGGGGGACCCACTACCTATTGCACGATTTCGGCCGTCTGGGGTGGTACCAGGACGTCCCCCTTTTAGCGCCTGTGGACCGGCAAGTCATTGCCGGGCCGTCCGCCGGGGCGTCTCGGAGCATTTCCCATGGACCCGGGGCGCCCCTCTGCATGGCGGAGGGTGGTACACCGTTGGTTTTCAGTGGGTATACTGCGCCCTTCAGGCGCAGGGACTCCCACATACCCCTCTCGTCTCCCCCGAGGCGTGAGGGGACACATAAAGGGTTTTCCAATGAAAAAAAAAAAAAAGGTCGACGTACCCCCGCTTCCGCTAGAAGGTGCGTCTACGTACCTAGACGCACCTTGGTACCCGACAAGCCCGACAATACCAAAGGCATTGCTCGTCCGTTACCGACCTCTTACTCATCGTAGGTACGTAACACTGCTATAATAGCTACTTAGAGCGTTTTCACATAATCCGATCCGATATCGGTGCCGGACGCCGATCCGATATCGGGGTAAGTAAAATGTATGAAATATGTACCTGTCTTTCATATTGTCCGGCCCGATATCGGATATAGACTGGTACGTAGTTGCATAGTAGACCATACATTTTACTTACCCCGATATCGGATCGGCGTCCGACACCGATATCGGATCGGATAATGTGAAAACGCTCTTAAGGTGAAGGCGCCTGTCTAGAACGCGAAATTCAAAATTTTCCAGTATTTTTATAGTTTATCCAAAATCTGAAAACATTGAAGACAACATTTTGTGATTTGCGACAAACACAGTATGCAGTGCGTTTATTAATACATTTATTTTACTCTAAATATTATCACGGTGGATATGATACTAGTAAATATACAAAAATTACCAGATTATCTGGATAGCTGTCGTTCTTGAAATGTTTTAGAGTAAGTTGGATATATTAATAAATGCACTGCACACGGTCTTTGTCGCGAATTACAAAATGTGCCTTTAATTGTCAGATTTTGAAAAAAATCTAACAAACCTCAAAAAAATTGAACTTCGCGGGCTAGATGGGCGCTTTAGCCTTAACGCCGATCTTCTGTGAGAGGGTGGTACTACCCCTTTCGAGCCAGCCCTATACTTATATGAGCTGTTGTCAACCTATATACCTATATATAACCTATATACCTAAGGGAGTAATTTTAGGACAGATACCTATGCATACCTTAGACTTATACCCACAGATATAGATTTACATACATAACGCAAGTATCACGATTTGTATTGAAACCAAGCGTGCCGAATTTTTAACACCTACTGTGACATCATTAGTGACGGGAAATCCAAACCGCTTCAAAGACACCGATGCCGCCGATGCCCCTCCGTCCGCTACGATTCTCTCGAGTGATTATCTCGCTCACACTCATATTTTTTATATCTTTAGTCGCGCGGACTGTAAGTTAGCGGCGACCAACCTTGACGCTTGGTCGGGGTTTCGTACACGCGAAGTACATGCATTTGCGTTGTCTATGTAAATCTATATCTGTGCTTATACCTATGCTGGATATGAGATGTCAACTACAAATCAGTTCTAGAATGAAATAATCAATAAAATGATACCTAGGTACTTACAGATTTTGAAGGTGATAGCAATATCGAAGACTAATCTGCTTGTTGTTATTTAACAATCACTGATAATTAATTGTAGGTACATTGGTAGGTATGCTATCGTTATATCAACGGATGCTGGCAATTATATAAATAGATAGGTACCTAAATAATTACGCAATTCTAGAACTTTACATAAGAAAAAAACTGAACCTTTTGCGATCACTTTGTTGTCCGTCTGTCTGTCAAGTCAAGACCGTTTTTCTCGGAAACGCATAGTTATCAAGTTTAAATTAATATCAAATGTCCTGGTCCCTTGCAGGTGTAAAATAATTACGTATCTTACGCAATAAAAAAATGGCGATTTAGGGCCTGTGCAACACGACGTTTTTTAATCGCGTTTTAGAAACGCGCGTCGACGGCGCGATTTTATCCTTCAAAAGTCTACAGTTTAAAGGTTAAAGTTGTCTCAGGCTGCGTCTGACTCACATGCGTTTCGCGTTTGTATCGCTACAAACTTGCGTCAACGGCGCGTTTAAAAACGTGGTGTGTATAGGCCCTTATGTCGCATATTTTTCAAAATTGTTCTATTCTTTGATAAAGGAAGTCTTTTATCAAAGGTTCTAACTAGTAGTATTTTTCCCAAAATCTACAATCGGATCAGAAAGCGAACTCGACTGAAAAGATCCGGCAAGAATCTCAGCGAGCTTGTCTTTTTTTAGATTATATTCTACCTACCTATAATAATAATAATTTATAAATAAATCATAATATAGCCCTTTTTACGTCCCGCTCCTGGGCACAGGCCTCCCCTCACTACGAGGGGGATTCAGCCCAGTGCGGGTAAGCGGATTTCACGTCTTTCGAAAATTGGTATGATTTTCTAAGACATCCAGGTTTCCTCACGATGTTTCCTTCACCATAAGCAAGTGATAATCAGAATATATAAATTATTATAATTTGCACATAGATTTTGAAGAACCCACAGGCGCGAGATGGGGTTGAACCCAGGACCTGGTGCCCGCAAGACGCGTGCTTAACCAATCGGCTATCACTACTCTCTACCTACCTTTAAGATAATTATATTATTAATATTTTAATCCCCATGCAGTTGATTATATTACAAAAAACAGGTATTTTGGTAAATAAGATAGCTCCAGTGTGTTGCAGATAACCAAGAAATAATCTGGTCTAGCAAAAAATAATCAATAAATTAATGCACCGATTGCATAAGTGGCTGACTGCATAGCTACAAATTTTTGTAGCCATCAATCAATTATGAAGTATTGTAGGTATGTGGTGAGTAGATAACTAAAAGGAATATACTCGTACTTACTTACCTATTACCTAAAGTCTATTTCACATACGAAGTCCCGTAGACACGGTGCTGTAGTCGTTTGACGGCAATATCATTTTCATTACTCATACTCGGAAAGTAGGTCTGAAGTTGCCTGAGGAGCGGGTTGAAAGTAATACTTTTCCGCCCTAGGGAGAATCGCTTTCAACTGTCAGCTCTCAAATTATAAAAAATAAACTAGTTCAATTTTCACATTTATATGGAACCATGTTCCAACTTTTTCTACAGTCACTCAATTACAGCGCGATGTAAAATTGAAATAACATAAAGTTAAGTATTTATACTATAAATATATATATTAAATGGCTTAATTATAATTTAGTTTCAACAATTTCTTTAAAAAACATAGATTTGAGCAAAATATTTAAAGATGAATATGAAAAATAATGGCTAAATAATGAAGTTGGCCGGCCAACGAAAAAAAACAAAATAGGCGGCAATCGGAACTTATTTTTTTTCCAGTTGTAGAGTATCATTCATACTTCCTTGTATTATTTCTTTAGCCAATTCCTGTTTTTATTTTTAGTTTCTTTGTATTCGTAATGAAAAGCACAGTGTTTACCTCGGGTGAAAGACTTATTTTGTCCCCCGATCTATTGGCGCCCTCGCTACGCTCAGGCTCCAAACCACGTCTCGGGCCAGAATAAGTTACATTCACCCCTTGTGTAACAACGTACTATTACCTACACTGTGTACAATTAGTTCCGTATTTTCCCGCGCTACTTCCTAGGTATGTAAAATAGACTGTAGCTATGCATTTTCGTGGTTATGTGTCGTATCATGCGTTATTTTTGAATAAATTACTTACCTACATCTGAACTGAACAACAATTACGAACAATTACAAAAAATATATTTTTTTTATTAACCGTTTTTCATTTATAAATCTGCCAAGCCAATACAAATATTATAATAGTAGATATAGGTACTTACCTTATAATCATTAGTCTAAAAAGGTTCAAATTTTTCTGGCACAATCTTTGAAGGTACGTATATAGTCAAACTAAAACAATAACACAAACACTTCGTAGATACCGACAGTAAGTATTTTTTAAAATATCTACAATAATTGGACGCACTATAACAAACTGAAAAAGACCCGCACGTCCTATAAACCAAAACCAACCCTAAATCGAGTGACTGTAGGTTACTTTCAAGTTTCAAAACAACGTCCAATAACAGCCTATAACATTATTATTAAATTATTTAAACCACAGGAGACAACAAAGGATACCTTAGTAGACCGTACAAGTGTACGTTACACTCGAGTTAATATAATAGATAATAATTAAATATTGAGACATCCAATATGACAGTCTGCAATGAGTAAGACCACAGCATATCTAAGAACAAAGGGTTAACTTTACTGTCACTGCCTCCGTAGGTAGATACACGTACTAAATACGTGCGAAGCTATACCTACTAAGTATATGTACTGTGGTTACACTATAACTTACAGATAATATTACTATTTGCGGCGTCCTTATTATACAAACGAAACGAGCAGCCGGTCGCGACCGGTAATAAACAAGATTGTATACAAATCTCGGAAATGTCTTAATTCAGATAAACAAGTGACAAATGCCTCTTTGGAAAATTCGGGTTCATTATTTTTATAACAAATAAGTACCTATAATGATTGGCAATTGTATTTTCAATTCCAATTGATCGTTAAGTAGTGCTTTGACGGCCTCTCAAAATTCAGACAAATTTAAATAGTGGAGTTGATTTACCTTCGACGACGTCTTAAGTCCTTGATAAGAGCGTCTGAAATACCTATTTAAGCTTTAAGACTCAGCCGATAGACGAGTAATACCAACCTATCTAGGCTTTATAAAAAAACAATGTATAGATACCTACATCGTGATCCACCTACTTCCAAATTATTCCGTTCTAAACTGTCCCTGTAAGTAAATATTGTTAGTAAGGAAACATATAGAGGGAAATTAGAATTGCTACTCAAAGTAAGCACTATGGTCGGTCACGATTTCATTGCCTACCTTGATTGTAGGTACAACATACATAGTGTCAATAAATAAATAAATATCGCCAGACAGACATACCAACTGTACGGTCCCAAACTAAGCAAAGCTTGTACTATGGGTACCGTACAATGGACTGGGGGCGATCCCAGTGACACCCAGACCAGGGTAAATTACGAAAAGGCCATTTCCGAAATTTGCCCCGGCGGGAATCGAACCCTCGACCACCATGTGCAGTGAGCCAAGCGGCCTACGCTCGAACCACTGCGCCAAGCGGTCGTCAGAGTAGCTAAACCTTTTTG
This sequence comes from Notodonta ziczac, assembly GCA_918843915.1. Taxonomy (NCBI): domain Eukaryota; kingdom Metazoa; phylum Arthropoda; class Insecta; order Lepidoptera; family Notodontidae; genus Notodonta; species Notodonta ziczac. Next base: position 8,500,613 of record OU974050.1, on the reverse strand, counting down.
ATTAAAATCCAGATGTACAATAAAGAGCATCTAATTATAAGTTACTAGCTGTGCCCACGGACTTCGTCCGCGTAGTATTTAACGTAACAAACATTTCGGGATTATCGGAATAAAAAGTGTCCTATATGTTAATCCCGGTTATAAACTATCTGTGTTCCAAATTTCATGCAAATCCGTTCAGTAGTAACAAACATACATACATACATCCACACTCACAAACTTTCACATTTATAATATTAGTAGGATATCTGCCTACTCTATCAAACTCTATTTTTTTATAATATAATTATGGTTCTGTCCTTTTGAATAATTCTGCCAATGTCAAGTGAGGTCAATACACGGTATGCACTGATGATAACGGAAAGTTTAGGTACCTCTAGTGTCCGCTGTCTAAATGTTAATTATTTTTCTGATTAATAGATAAGGAATTCATTTCATAAATTCGCATTTGCGCCAGTCAAATTTGAGGTTATTCTAACGAAAGGCATGGTGTTACATAATAAGGTCATAATAATCAAGTTCCAATTTACAAACGCGTAGAAGATGCCGTGCCGTGCTCATTAAGCTGCCGTGGTGAAGTCTGCTTATCTATTTATTAATAAATCATAATTAATATTTTATGACCATTTTATAAGTACCTACTTACAATCATTACTCATATATCATTTAGATTATATATTAATTATTATTATTTTGTTATTCTGACGCCTGGACTCTTCTCGGTCTAGTTCCTGGGTAATTTTCGAAATACCTACGCTTAGTTTGAGTGTTACTTATTTACAATAAAACCTATTTATTGAGCGCCTATTAGGATATTGGGGTAACCATTTAAAGACCAATAATAATAAGTATAATATACGTTTAATATGAAAATATTATAATTTCATTACGAACTATTAACTTAGCGACTATGACTGAGATTTTGGACTTGTGCCATTGCACCAACTCCCATTTATTAATAGAATACATTTAATAGGAGAATCTTTTACGCGTTCTGTTATCTGAGGATAAATTGATGTATAAAATACAGTCGCCAACAAAAGTGATTGAGAAAATTCAAAATAAACCTGGTTGAAAACTTGAACGAATCAGTTTACTAAATAGGTACACCGACCTACCGTTTTTTGACGTGATTGTTTTAATATAAAAATGTTTACCAATCACTTTTGAGGTTGAATATATTTATACTAAACGCATATAAAGAAACTCTCGTAGTACATTTAGTCCATGTCTTTTGAAATAATACTACAACATCAAATTATTCTTAAAATACTTGTCTAATATTTCAAGTGTAAAACATTTCCAAAAATTAAAAAAAATAAATTGTGCTTAGACCACATTATGCTACAATCGATGTACACATATTTTTTATATATCATACCTACAGGTATTATTAACTATTATAACAAGTAGTGGACAGCTAATATATTTTGAATATCAATTGACAAATTTTCTTATTTTCTTCAATGTATTCAATGTACCTACTGAACAAAGTACCTTTGTTGTATGTAGACAAAAAAAGTTTATAATTGATTCTTTTAAATTAGGAATATGAAATTATTTTCTTTTCAATAAATGTTTCATAACATTTAACAAATTTCCTTAACGGTTTTAGCTGCTTTTTATCACTATAATTATCGTAAGTATCATTAGTCCGAATTAATTCTATTACATCAAATCAACTTTCATATAAAAATAATAATATAGTACTTAACAAAATAACTAGTACAAAATTATTATTCTGAGCAAAAACTGAAACGTCAAAAATTTTCTTTGAAAAAAAATATTTGGTTAATATATTTTTTAGTCTTGCTCAAAATTCGTATCTCTTGAAAATGTCTATAGAAGTAATATTTTAGCGATGAATTAAATGGGAGCTTTATAAGTGCCCGTTTCAGATAAATTATTTATTTCGTGAAGCGTTCCCGTGCTGATGGTGGAGGTTGGGAAAAATTGCTACGAATGTGCATCATTCCCGTTAACTAGACAAGTCCTGCCTAGATGAGTATTTTCCCAACGGGGGTTCACGGGCCCCGTTCACGGGAACACGCAATAGTGGCAGACGGGAATAAATCGGGATATGATAACATTCGTAACATATCGTCCCAGATTTTAAGAAAATTTTACCATTTTAAATGCGTAGGTAATTAAGTTATTAGGAAATCACCATAAACCATTTAATTTAGTCAGTCTTTGTTTACTTAAAGTAAAAAGTATAAAGAAGGATGACGATTAAAGCCAATTTATAGATCAATCTTTTTTTTATTATGTTTCGAGTCTATTCAGTTTTTTTTAATTTTAATATAAGTGGGGATTTTGAATATCAGTACAGTGGTAAATATAATAACTTCAAAGTGAATATCAATTAAGCGTAATATAAAATAGAAAACATACTATAATTTACCGTGCTTTAATAAAATAATCAAACTAAAATTTTGCACTTCATAGTGAATATTTTTTTTTTTTTCAAAGGCACAGATAACTAAAGAACATTAAACTATTATTCAGTAAATATTACTCTAAGCTGGGTGCCAAGAAAAGCGGGTTCGGGGCCATATTCAAATTGGCAGATTGGAAGGACCTCTTTATACTCACGTGCGGATATTGTTCCCGCCACTCTAGTACCTATGGGACAACCATAATAAAATATAATGTATGGATATTACGCCCAAACCAATCTGCAGTACACCTGACAACAATATCATGTGCAGTCTTACCTGAGACTCTTGTATTTGATCGCAAAAACTGACGTCCAGTAGTCTCAGTTCGCTGCACTCGGCCAAAATTCTGCCATGGAAAAATACGAAAGGTATTATTACGAAATTATTTGAACATAGGTTGATATAAAACATTTAAGAAGCAGCACGGTTACCACGCTAATGCAATTATTTTATCACGGATTATGTTGTTCTGAGCTGCTGACTCTCTTTTTAAATCAATAGTAGTTAGGGAGACAAAATTTGTTCATCTCACTTTTTGTCTTGTCACAATAGGATCTATGATCATTTTGGCTACCGGTGGCGGTGCCACTTTGGAGGGGGCGAAACTGTTACTTGATACCTACGAATTTCTCTTCTTCTGAATTCCGGCTCTTTCACTCATCGTACGAAAAGCAGCTGTAATTGTAACTTTACGCCGATTTTCTGCGAGAGGGTAGCGTACTGGGTACCCCGCTCAAGCCACCCTATATGAGCCGCAGTCATTTAGCTACAGCTCGACTACAGGACATGGAGGGCGGCTCCAGGCGGCGGGTACTATAGGAGGTGGACTCACGCGTCGCAGATGTCGGGTGTGAGCGCGCGCACGCCGAGCAGGTCGAGCTGCGCCAGGCGCGGCGCGGCGGGTACTATAGGAGGTGGACTCACGCGTCGCAGATGTCGGGTGTGAGCGCGCGCACGCCGAGCAGGTCGAGCTGCGCCAGGCGCGGCGCGGCGGGTACTATAGGAGGTGGACTCACGCGTCGCAGATGTCGGGTGTGAGCGCGCGCACGCCGAGCAGGTCGAGCTGCGCCAGGCGCGGCGCGGCGGGTACTATAGGAGGTGGACTCACGCGTCGCAGATGTCGGGTGTGAGCGCGCGCACGCCGAGCAGGTCGAGCTGCGCCAGGCGCGGCGCGGCGGGTACTATAGGAGGTGGACTCACGCGTCGCAGATGTCGGGTGTGAGCGCGCGCACGCCGAGCAGGTCGAGCTGCGCCAGGCGCGGCGCGGCGGGTACTATAGGAGGTGGACTCACGCGTCGCAGATGTCGGGTGTGAGCGCGCGCACGCCGAGCAGGTCGAGCTGCGCCAGGCGCGGCGCGGCGGGTACTATAGGAGGTGGACTCACGCGTCGCAGATGTCGGGTGTGAGCGCGCGCACGCCGAGCAGGTCGAGCTGCGCCAGGCGCGGCGCGGCGGGTACTATAGGAGGTGGACTCACGCGTCGCAGATGTCGGGTGTGAGCGCGCGCACGCCGAGCAGGTCGAGCTGCGCCAGGCGCGGCGCGGCGGGTACTATAGGAGGTGGACTCACGCGTCGCAGATGTCGGGTGTGAGCGCGCGCACGCCGAGCAGGTCGAGCTGCGCCAGGCGCGGCGCGGCGGGTACTATAGGAGGTGGACTCACGCGTCGCAGATGTCGGGTGTGAGCGCGCGCACGCCGAGCAGGTCGAACTGCGCCAGGCGCGGCGCGGCGGGTACTATAGGAGGTGGACTCACGCGTCGCAGATGTCGGGTGTGAGCGCGCGCACGCCGAGCAGGTCGAGCTGCGCCAGGCGCGGCGCGGCGGGTACTATAGGAGGTGGACTCACGCGTCGCAGATGTCGGGTGTGAGCGCGCGCACGCCGAGCAGGTCGAGCTGCGCCAGGCGCGGCGCGGCGGGTACTATAGGAGGTGGACTCACGCGTCGCAGATGTCGGGTGTGAGCGCGCGCACGCCGAGCAGGTCGAGCTGCGCCAGGCGCGGCGCGGCGGGTACTATAGGAGGTGGACTCACGCGTCGCAGATGTCGGGTGTGAGCGCGCGCACGCCGAGCAGGTCGAGCTGCGCCAGGCGCGGCGCGGCGGGTACTATAGGAGGTGGACTCACGCGTCGCAGATGTCGGGTGTGAGCGCGCGCACGCCGAGCAGGTCGAGCTGCGCCAGGCGCGGCGCGGCGGGTACTATAGGAGGTGGACTCACGCGTCGCAGATGTCGGGTGTGAGCGCGCGCACGCCGAGCAGGTCGAGCTGCGCCAGGCGCGGCGCGGCGGGTACTATAGGAGGTGGACTCACGCGTCGCAGATGTCGGGTGTGAGCGCGCGCACGCCGAGCAGGTCGAGCTGCGCCAGGCGCGGCGCGGCGGGTACTATAGGAGGTGGACTCACGCGTCGCAGATGTCGGGTGTGAGCGCGCGCACGCCGAGCAGGTCGAGCTGCGCCAGGCGCGGCGCGGCGGGTACTATAGGAGGTGGACTCACGCGTCGCAGATGTCGGGTGTGAGCGCGCGCACGCCGAGCAGGTCGAGCTGCGCCAGGCGCGGCGCGGCGGGTACTATAGGAGGTGGACTCACGCGTCGCAGATGTCGGGTGTGAGCGCGCGCACGCCGAGCAGGTCGAGCTGCGCCAGGCGCGGCGCGGCGGGTACTATAGGAGGTGGACTCACGCGTCGCAGATGTCGGGTGTGAGCGCGCGCACGCCGAGCAGGTCGAGCTGCGCCAGGCGCGGCGCGGCGGGTACTATAGGAGGTGGACTCACGCGTCGCAGATGTCGGGTGTGAGCGCGCGCACGCCGAGCAGGTCGAGCTGCGCCAGGCGCGGCGCGGCGGGTACTATAGGAGGTGGACTCACGCGTCGCAGATGTCGGGTGTGAGCGCGCGCACGCCGAGCAGGTCGAGCTGCGCCAGGCGCGGCGCGGCGGGTACTATAGGAGGTGGACTCACGCGTCGCAGATGTCGGGTGTGAGCGCGCGCACGCCGAGCAGGTCGAGCTGCGCCAGGCGCGGCGCGGCGGGTACTATAGGAGGTGGACTCACGCGTCGCAGATGTCGGGTGTGAGCGCGCGCACGCCGAGCAGGTCGAGCTGCGCCAGGCGCGGCGCGGCGGGTACTATAGGAGGTGGACTCACGCGTCGCAGATGTCGGGTGTGAGCGCGCGCACGCCGAGCAGGTCGAGCTGCGCCAGGCGCGGCGCGGCGGGTACTATAGGAGGTGGACTCACGCGTCGCAGATGTCGGGTGTGAGCGCGCGCACGCCGAGCAGGTCGAGCTGCGCCAGGCGCGGCGCGGCGGGTACTATAGGAGGTGGACTCACGCGTCGCAGATGTCGGGTGTGAGCGCGCGCACGCCGAGCAGGTCGAGCTGCGCCAGGCGCGGCGCGGCGGGTACTATAGGAGGTGGACTCACGCGTCGCAGATGTCGGGTGTGAGCGCGCGCACGCCGAGCAGGTCGAACTGCGCCAGGCGCGGCGCGGCGGGTACTATAGGAGGTGGACTCACGCGTCGCAGATGTCGGGTGTGAGCGCGCGCACGCCGAGCAGGTCGAGCTGCGCCAGGCGCGGCGCGGCGGGTACTATAGGAGGTGGACTCACGCGTCGCAGATGTCGGGTGTGAGCGCGCGCACGCCGAGCAGGTCGAGCTGCGCCAGGCGCGGCGCGGCGGGTACTATAGGAGGTGGACTCACGCGTCGCAGATGTCGGGTGTGAGCGCGCGCACGCCGAGCAGGTCGAGCTGCGCCAGGCGCGGCGCGGCGGGTACTATAGGAGGTGGACTCACGCGTCGCAGATGTCGGGTGTGAGCGCGCGCACGCCGAGCAGGTCGAGCTGCGCCAGGCGCGGCGCGGCGGGTACTATAGGAGGTGGACTCACGCGTCGCAGATGTCGGGTGTGAGCGCGCGCACGCCGAGCAGGTCGAGCTGCGCCAGGCGCGGCGCGGCGGGTACTATAGGAGGTGGACTCACGCGTCGCAGATGTCGGGTGTGAGCGCGCGCACGCCGAGCAGGTCGAGCTGCGCCAGGCGCGGCGCGGCGGGTACTATAGGAGGTGGACTCACGCGTCGCAGATGTCGGGTGTGAGCGCGCGCACGCCGAGCAGGTCGAACTGCGCCAGGCGCGGCGCGGCGGGTACTATAGGAGGTGGACTCACGCGTCGCAGATGTCGGGTGTGAGCGCGCGCACGCCGAGCAGGTCGAGCTGCGCCAGGCGCGGCGCGGCGGGTACTATAGGAGGTGGACTCACGCGTCGCAGATGTCGGGTGTGAGCGCGCGCACGCCGAGCAGGTCGAGCTGCGCCAGGCGCGGCGCGGCGGGTACTATAGGAGGTGGACTCACGCGTCGCAGATGTCGGGTGTGAGCGCGCGCACGCCGAGCAGGTCGAGCTGCGCCAGGCGCGGCGCGGCGGGTACTATAGGAGGTGGACTCACGCGTCGCAGATGTCGGGTGTGAGCGCGCGCACGCCGAGCAGGTCGAGCTGCGCCAGGCGCGGCGCGGCGGGTACTATAGGAGGTGGACTCACGCGTCGCAGATGTCGGGTGTGAGCGCGCGCACGCCGAGCAGGTCGAACTGCGCCAGGCGCGGCGCGGCGGGTACTATAGGAGGTGGACTCACGCGTCGCAGATGTCGGGTGTGAGCGCGCGCACGCCGAGCAGGTCGAGCTGCGCCAGGCGCGGCGCGGCGGGTACTATAGGAGGTGGACTCACGCGTCGCAGATGTCGGGTGTGAGCGCGCGCACGCCGAGCAGGTCGAGCTGCGCCAGGCGCGGCGCGGCGGGTACTATAGGAGGTGGACTCACGCGTCGCAGATGTCGGGTGTGAGCGCGCGCACGCCGAGCAGGTCGAGCTGCGCCAGGCGCGGCGCGGCGGGTACTATAGGAGGTGGACTCACGCGTCGCAGATGTCGGGTGTGAGCGCGCGCACGCCGAGCAGGTCGAGCTGCGCCAGGCGCGGCGCGGCGGGTACTATAGGAGGTGGACTCACGCGTCGCAGATGTCGGGTGTGAGCGCGCGCACGCCGAGCAGGTCGAGCTGCGCCAGGCGCGGCGCGGCGGGTACTATAGGAGGTGGACTCACGCGTCGCAGATGTCGGGTGTGAGCGCGCGCACGCCGAGCAGGTCGAGCTGCGCCAGGCGCGGCGCGCGCGGCAGCAGGGCGCGCAGGTCGCGGCCGCACACGCCGCGCAGCGCGCCCAGGAACAGCTTGCGCAGCTCGCCGCCCGCCAGCCACGCCAGCCACTCGCCCGACCCGCCCGCCTGCAGGCTGCCGCACGCACCCGGCGCTCGTAACTCACACCCGAGGGAACACATCCACACTACGTGACCCGTTCAGAGGCGGGGGGAGGGAAGTCTTCAAAATTCTACGCTTGGTAACAGGGTAGTGAGGCGGCAAGTTGGGGGCTTAGGTTTTTTCACATTACCACGTAGTCAATATCGTCTAGGGAAATCTCGCGCTTTTTAGAACTATATACAAATATGGCGCGCAGCGTTCGCAAAAAAATATTGAAAACCATATTTATGAATTACTGCGTGATAACCAGAACTAAACTACGTGTGGTCAACAAGGGGAAGTGGGTTAAAAAGATATGGGTCACGTAGTGTAGGTCCATTCCTCTACTTTCCATACTAACGAGGGATGAGCTTCAAACCCCGCCTCGCGACTCTGGTATTTTCGAGTGCGAAGCTCATTTTTGTGAGGATGATCATCGTGAGAAAACCAGTCGTTGCAAAGACATGTGAAATTCGCCAACCCGCCCCGTGCCATCAGGATTAACTATGGCAACAATGCCTGTGACATTGAGGAGGCCTGCTCATTATAATAATAATGGATTCGGAACCTATTACATAAAACACAATGAGGGTAGCCACCTTCGAGAAATTTAGTAAGGGAACACGCCCACGAAAGGTAACATAATAATACTTACCACCATCCAACATCCAGTTCCTGCAGCTTCTTACAGTGTCCGAGCGCTCTGATGCCATTCGGTGTCAGCGAGTATGACTTCCAGAAGTCCACGGACACGAGGTGGGGGCAGTTGGCACCGAGCGCGATCGCCACTTCGTCCATCGACGATATCATTTTACACGAACCTGAATCATAGGAAATTAAGACTACAAAATATAGATAAGATAGTCATTGATATTCACTTTGCGGCAATTTTTTTTTTTTTTTAAGATTTCTAGCAATGTGTGTTTATCTGGGCTCACGTTAATAGTTTAGTGGCCAGGATAGGGATCGAACCCGGAACCACTCAGCTACGAGGACGGCCCCTCTAACCACTAGGCTATTGACGCTTAAATAGATACAAAAGAAATATGCTCACATTTTGGTCGTTTGAAAAATAAAGGTAGACTGGAAGCCAACCCTAAGACTACGGGCCTTATAAATCAATATCAAGTCTGAGAGTGATCTTGGCAGTGGGGGATTAACCCATCTCCCGTGTATAGTGTATGTTAATTTATTGCCGCCCTTAACTCTACAATAGTGAGTTCCTAGATTATTTCTACAATCCAACTATTCGTTTTAAAATGCATTCTGAGCTGATCAAAGGCTCTAAATGGGGTTAATGTATTCTTCTTACACAACAATGAACATTCGCTCGACGTAAATCGAATAATCACACAATTACAATCATCTAAAAAAGAATAAGTTCAATAAAGTTTGCCGCCCGTTCGTTGCAGTTTGTCCCCAAATTTGCCGCCCCTAAAATCTGCCGCCTATGGCTCAAGCCTACTCTGCCTGCTGGTAAATCCGCCACTGGATCTTGGCAATGTCATTCTTATGCCATACCTAGGGGGAGTGTGACAACGGGGTTTCAATCAATAAATAATATTGCTTGGTAATATTAAGTTTATTATATTATTTGTTTCATCATCATCATCATCTTGCCCTTATCCCACACTAGGTGGGGTCGGCGCAGCACGTTCTCTTCTTCCATTCAAGCCTATCATCCGTCATCTCTGCACTCACTCCCTTTTCGCTCATACCCTCTTCCACGCAGTTCATCCACGTCTTTTTAGGACGTCCCCTACCCCGACTACCGCTCACTATCATACCCATCGTCCTTTTGACCGCATGATCATCATGATTTATTATATTATTTGTTTATATACATTTATTTATATAATTATTTTTATATATGTCCTATCATAACGGTCCCCCGGTTGTCACTGCCAGCGCACCGCAGAGCTTTCAATTTCAAAAATAATCTTTTTCTTAAATTTAAATATATTCTTGTCCGCCAGGAACGCTTATCGCCAGTGGCCAGTGCGCCGACATGGACCTCCTTACATTTAAAAAATGACACGTCAAAAGCGCACTCAAAATCGCTCCCAGATTTGATATAGGTCTATTACTACGGGCCTAAGACAGATTGGTAAAAATCCTTCTAGCTACCGTCAAAACTCTTTTTTCTCACGAACTGTTAATATTTTCAATTCAAATTATTCTGTGGATGTAGATCCGTTTCTGATGAGGCATAATACGTTCAAAAAATTAATTAATAATATTTTTGAAGCGAAGCTTCTTTACGGACGTTCGGGGCGCTCGCTGCCCGGGCACTAAAACTGTGAAAAGCGTTACGCGTTACGCGTTACACGTAACGCGTAACGCGTAACGCCTACCCTGTTTCAAAACCCTATGCACGCCACTTATAATATATCTAATATCTACTGCAAAGCTTCGCTTCTTTCGGGCGTCCCTAGAGGGCACAGATTTTTTTTTTCGAATTAGCATTTCCCAATTATAACCATTGTATTTGAACTATGTATCTTGTTACAATTACGCTATTTGGCTTTGCTTGTTACTCATAACTGTATTACTTCCTTACAGGACACAATATCTTTGTATGTACTAAAAGTGAAAACTGCTTAGGCTCTCTAATGTATATGATCATGTAACTACTTTATCATTAAGCAGCTGTTTGTTTTCCATGTAAAATAAAAAAAAAAAAATTAAGAAGGCAAATTGTTGGTCAAAGAAGGAATTGTATGTAAGGAGCATACTACATTATTATTTTTCATTTAAGGTTCTTCCTTCCCCGTCACACATTCCCACCACTGTTTCTCCTGTAAACCAGGATCGACGATGGTGACCAATAATGACGTCGAGTTTTGACCCTCGACGAGTCCCGGGGAAAAGTTTAATTGTCTTGGAACCCGCGCGATTGTAACCGAAAGAAATAATACGAGTTGGAAGATGAAAAAATAATCAAATTCCCTCCGGTGCAAAGCGGAAGACAAAAAAAGCTGGTATGGGCTGATTGCCATAGAATCAAGTCTATTACAGCTGATTGAAGACCAGCTGTAAGGCACCACGGATCGTAATTAAACTAATTGGACCTAAACTCGTGAGCTGAATATGCTTGATTCCAATAATAAGTATGGCACAAGCGCTTCAAGCGCATGGAAATTTAATTAAGGTAGGTACTTATAGGTCAATAAATAACAAAGGCAACAAATGCGTACCAACATTAAGATGACGCAGTCCCGGGTTCGACCTGACGACCGCGACCGCCGCCGACGTCGTGATGTCAGTTCTGTACAGATCCAGGCGCTTCAACTTCCGAAGCGAAGCGAGACATATCCAGTCCGAGCAACCGACTACTGAACGTAGGCATAGTTCTGTAACGCAGATAATCCGGACATAACGAACATTAAAAAGTCATAACGAACAAAAAAAGCCAGATTGGTCCATCCGTTCTTAAGTTAAGCAATTAGAAACGAACAGCATTTAATAGTACATTGTTACCCAAGGGGTGAAGACAAAATAAGTCATTCACCCGAGGTAAACACTGTGCTTTTCGAATTACGAATACAAGGAAAGTAAAAAATTAAACAGGAATTAGTTACGAGAAATGGAAGTATGAACATAACTCTACAAATCGAAAAAACTAATGATGGTCGTAGTGCCATTTGCCGCCCATTTTGTTTTTTAACTACAAACAACTAAACTAAACAAAATAGAACTTAATTTATTTTTAAGAATTTGACAGCTGTCAGTTGAAAGCGATTCTCCCTAGGGCGGAAAAGTATTACTTTCAACCCACTCCTCAGACAACTTCAGACCTACTTTCCGAGTATGAGTAATGAAAAAAATTTTTTTTACTTATGTAGATTAATAAACTTAAAACATACGTTACTTTGTTTAATAAGGAAAAAAAATCGTCAACTATCCTTAAGGCCCCTATAGGCCTGGTCTATAGGCGTTTCATTACTATCACAACATAGTACATATATAAAACAAATGCGCCTCCCGCTGTTTATCTGCCCCTATGTATACTTAGATCTTTAAAACTACGCAACGGATTTTGATGCGGTTTTTTTAATAGATAGAGTGATTCAAGAGGAAGGTTTATTTATATATAGAATACATGCATAATAAAGTAGAGAAACACTGATAATTTTAGAGCCGTGCGAAGCCGGGGCGGGTCGCTAGTTACCTAATATAACATTAAATTAACACTTATACACACCTTCTAAACAAGTGGATGTGTCAACCACAGCTCTTAGCACGGAGTTGTCAACGAATTTACAGCAATTCAACCGCAAGTGTGTTAGCTCCGCGCCGCTGTCTTTCAGGAAACTGAAAACAAACCTTGTGTCAGTCACGATTCATTGGTTAACGGTTAAATAATAGGTGAAGGGGTGTGGCGAATGCTATAATTTAATTGGAGGAATGATATTTTTTCCATTTATGTATGGTGCGAAGGCTTAAAAGTTGGATATATTCTAGTATGTCAATACTAGCAGTGCATGTCTATTTAATAAAAAAAATTGTTCCTACTAATAGTTTAATCTTACTGCTGCCTACGGCTCCGCCTGCGATTTACTTAGATAACATAAAAGTAGCCTAAGTTACTACTTATAAATAACTAGTTTATGCCCCTGACTTCGTCCGCTTATACTTAAGTAAAGTATTATATGTGTTAATCTAGGTTATAAACTATCTGTGTGCCAAATTTCATCCAAATCTGTTCAGTAGCTTTTGCGTGAAAGAGTAACAAACATACATCCACACTCACAAACTTTCGCATTTATTATATTAGTAGGATATAATAATATTAGCTATCATCAATGGTCAGTGGAGTTCAGAAGACTCTCAAAACTGACGTATAGAGACTCCATTGCAAGTCGGGTGTTATTGGTAAAGTTAACAGACTTGGCCCCCAGGTGTGTCTACCTAGGGATGCCCGTTACGATACGATATATCGGAATATCGATACAGCACTATACGATATAGCGATATTTGATGCGATATTTTGACCATACGATACGCTTCGATATATCGCATTCTTATAAAAATATCGCATTACCGTATCGTATCAAACTATGTCAGTCACTATTATCAGTTGTCGCAACTTCAGTTCCTTCTGAACGCCTGTTTTCTTTAGCTGGACACACACTTTCCGAAAGCCGTAATAGGTTAAATCCACAGCGCTTATCAAAATTATTATTTTTGCGTTGTTTAAGTACTGATCAATGGCAATTGTGTTTTTTTTTTGTTGAGTAAAACTATTTTTAAATACATATAATTATTTGTTTCTTTAAAAAAAAAAGAATATAGTAAAACTACTAAAAAGATAACCCTTTGCACGATATATACTCATTATATCGCATATTTATTGAAAGGCATGCGATACGGTTACGATACGATATATCGATACAAAGGAAATCGATAATATCGCGTATCGATACAACCAAGTTCGATACAGTTTCGATGCGATATATCGATACAATACACTTTTTTGGGCATCCCTATGTCTACCGAAGCAATAAAAAAAAAATCAATTTCCAAGGTCGCATCAATCAACTTGAATTCTCTTATTGGTTAACGCGACCTCGTTGTATTCCAAGTTCACGGCATAAGCATTGTCTGCACCGTTAATTGGAGTGTTTAATTATCGAACCGATTGTACGTCATACTCACTTAACGACATAATGGGGTTGGATCATGCGATGGCTGCCGCACCAAGACAGGTCGAGTTTCTGAAGGAACTTGCAACGCATCGACAGCGTCATTAGAACCTGAAAGATTCAAATTCAAATCGTTTATTCTGTTTAGGCCTACGGGGGCACTTTGCCAAAATTGTCAATTTTACATATTTTTTCTTATATCTACGACCGGATCGGAACGCAACCTCGACGAGATGTTTAATCTAATATAATAGGTCAATTAATTGTATTTATATTTTGATGATAACTAGCTGTTTCCCGCGGCTCCCGCTTTGTGGTACTTCGATAAAATAAAAGTAGCCTAAGTTACTCCTTGTAACATTAAATATCTGCCCGAGAAAGTTCCGTCAAAATCGTTGTAGCCGTTTCGCAGGTTAGCCAGAACCAACAGACAGACAGACTCGTATTGCGAGTCGAATGCAAGTCGAGCGAGATTTGAGCGGTTAACATACTTTATTTTATTTTATTTATTTGGGAAAACAAAAAAATTGTACATTGTGGCAGTTGAAACAAGATTTTAGGTACTTGGGCCCAGGCCCTGGTGGAACTAATAAAAATTAAATCCTACTTATAGATAATAATCTTCCCTGGTTTTTTTTCAAATATCAATTCATAATTACCTGCGACTGTACACAGTGCCAATAAGGTCTTAGGTCGATGCTTCGATACAGTATAGAGTCTGAGGCGAGTCTATAGAAATGCCTGTTAACTTGGGCGCACCGGCAGAGTGACTGCATGTCCAGATACTTCATCACACATAGTATGGTTTCATCCTGAAAAAATAGTTGCCTTCACAGGACACTTGGTAGATGTAAAACATATGTAGTGTATAGTATGCGCGCGCTCACATACAAGGGAGTCGAGAGTAGTGTCGTAGAGGGGACATGACGGCATGAGAGAGCGTCATGCCATTTGCCGTGACGGCAAACTGGTCGATTGTGCTGCCAAAGTGCGCCAATAGATGATACACATCAAAAATAAGTTTTTTCTTTTCACCTACTGCTTAGGTTAATTCCCTTAGAACCTGTCTCCACAATCCCTAGATATACTTTACTTTTGATATAGTACTTTACTTCGGGTTTCTGGCTATCTCACTCTTATAAAAGCTACTTTATGACGAATTTCTGTGAGAGGGTACCACGGCGATTCAGACAGCCCGCGTGTTTATGAACTGTAGCAATTTGGCTACACCTTGGTTCTAAAACTGCCTATAGAAGCCTAATCCGAGCCAATTTTCTGAAGGCCTTCAGTGATTTTTCATCAGAAATAACCAGCACTTGTACACTAATTATGTACTTATCTAATTATAATAATTAAGCCCATTTTGACATCCCACTCCTAGGCACGAACCTCCACTCACTACGCGGGGATTTAGGTCGTAATCCACCACGCTGGCCCAGTGCGGGTTTGCGGATTTCATATGTCTCTCGAAAATTGGCTAGATTTTCCAAGTCATGCAGGTTTCGTCACGATGTTTTCCATCACCATAAGCAAGTGATAATCATATAGACATTATGATTCACACATAGATTTCGAAAAACCCAGAGGTGCGAGCCGGGGTTTGAATCCAGGACCAGGTGCTCACAAGACGCGTGCTTAACCAACCGGCTATCACTGGTGATTACCTAATGAAATTTTCTTATAAACGGTACCAACGGTGTTTTATAATATGCTCCGTGATAATAGATAGTCATAACAACATTGTCAATTGGCACAATGTTTTCTAACATAATATTAACGCAATTATTGAGGCTCTATTGTATTATTCGTGACTCATAAGATGTGTCTAGGTCAGGTTCGTGTTACACGTCCATTATTAACTGCAGGTGTCAATTTTAACAACACCAAAACTAACTACCTATTTCTTGGGGTTTTTTTAAACTTGAATACTTGTTTTTCATGAAAACCCTAGTATTTTATGGACTTACAGCTCATTTACGGGGTAGCTCGACGGGGATTGTTTCTCACAGAAAATCGGCACTGAGTAGCAATTGACGACTGCTTGGAGCAGTGGTTCGAACGTAGGCCGCTCGGCTCACTGCACATAGTGGTTGCGGGTTGGATTCCCGCCGTGGCAAATTTCAGACATGGCCTTTTCGTAATTTGCCTTGGTCTGGGTGTTACTGGGACCGCCCCCAGTTCATTGCACGGTACCAATAGTACAAGCGTTGCTTAGTTTGGGACCATACAGTTGGTGTGTCAGTCTGGCGATATTTATATTTATTTAATTATAGCTGTGTATCGTACGATGAGTGAGAGAGCCTGAAGCCCAAACTCCCGTGTATTCCCCTCCCACTGCCCCTCTCTTCTACAGGTCGGCAATATGCGAGCAAAGCCTTTGGTATGACAACTGCTTAACATCAGGCGGATCGTACGCTCGTTTGCCGACTTTGTTATATAAAAAACCTACCTACGTTAAATTTACTTAGCATATTATGTTCTTTGATACGAAAACACACAATTGTTTATAGAATAATCGCTAGACTGGTTTAATCATAGGATACACGGTGGTTTTATGTTTCGTTATTATTTACAACTTGTGGGATAACTCTCTCTATCTGAAACCCAATAAATTAAGACGATGATACAACAAGAAGCCTAAAGCCTGATGATATCATTACTTATGATGGTATTACATCACTCTTGGCACAGCCTTGGCAGACCGTTGTGAGGCAATTATTAAGATTTGACAATAGTCTGGTATATCCTTGCGCCTTGATGACGTAATTTCACTTTTTCTTTTAAATATCGCCAAACTAACACATGAACTGTATGGTCCCAAATCCCAATGCCTGTACTATGGGTACCCTACAATGGACTGGGGGCGATCTCATTGACACCCAGACCAGGGCAAATTACGAAAAGGCAATTTCTGAAACCTGCCCCAGCGGGAATCGAACCCGCAACCACCATGTGCAGTGAGCCGAGCGGCACACGCTCGAACCACTACACCAAGCGGTCGTCCCATATCTATAATATGGAGTTGAATGGCGGATGTGTTCCATATTTAAAAAAAAAATATATATAAGTTCCAAATACAAAAATGCGACATAAATATGCGCGAACTACAATGGACCGCACGCAGTACGATATTACGAGTATCGTCATCAAACGACTTTAAATACAATTATCATGTTCTTAAAGTCCTTTTTACAGTAGTTACATACTACTTATTACCTGCTTTTGCTAAGTACCTGCTAGTACTGATACTTACAGGCAGCTGTTGGAAATCACCGAGGGGCGGGGACGTGTCTATTTGTCTCTGGTTCTGCGGTGCCGAGATTGGTGGTACGATCGATTCGTGAATGTTGGACGCTATTATCCTGTTAAGAAGCTGACCTGTAAAACAAGAAATATATTTACCTATTTTATTTTGAAAACCTAAGCAATATTTTAACAGTTATCACCAATACATAAGTGTGCAATAAGTTTATTTTTGTTTCAAAACAATAATCTATACAAATAAATAAAATTGGAGTGTCTGTTTGTAATATCAAAATAACACCTTTTCACTAAATGCATATGAAAGTACATACGACACCTATAACAAAAACGCGATTTAAAAATGTTTTGTCTATCTGTCTGTCTGTCTGTGTGTTTGTTCCGGGTAATCTCCGAAACGAGTGGACCGATTTTGACGGGACTTTCACTGGCAGATAGCTGATGTTTTAAAGGAGTAACTTAGGCTACTTTAATTTTAGAAAAACAATTAGGGTTCCATAGCAGTGATAGCCGATTGGTTAAGCACGCGTCTTGCGGGCTACCAGGTCTCGGGTTCGTATCGTCTATTACAACATTTAATAAACTGGCTGGCTAATGCTTAGGCAACTGGTTGATATTTAAGTACTACAAAACTTTTTCAAAATACTACCCTAGCAGAACGACATGGATGGGTTTAGGTTAGGGTTATTTTTTTTATGACCCCACAGAAACCCCACCCGGCAAATAGATTCGGTGGATCTAAAAAAAATCGTAAAAAACCTAAGTACCTAATAAAATTATACCATCAAAGTTGTTTTTTTCCGACGCCATATTGACCAAAGAGAATATGGAATATAGAGATATTGACAGTTTGGTGAGTTTCGGCGCTAGGTGGCAGAAAGTAGAACTAAATTGAAATGAACAGGCTAGGCAGGTAATTAAACGGCTAGGCAAGTAGTTAAACGTCATCGACCCAAGTCATTTGCCTAGCTGTTTGATCAAATGGCTGAATATCATTCAGGCCGTTAGTTGAACGGCGCCGTTTAGTTAAGTGCCTAGGCTGTTAATTGAACGGCGAATTAAGCTATTTGGCGGCGACATATATAACTCAAAGGTGACTGACTGACTGACTGACTGACATAGTAATCTATCAACGCACAGCCCAAACCACTGGACGGATCGGGCTGAAATTTAGCATGCAGGTAGATGTTATGACGTAGGCATCCGCTAAGTTAGGATTTTGATTAATTCTACCCCCAAGAGGACGTGCGGAAGGCGGCCACCGGGGAGGTTTTAGTGGGTAAGAATCCCACATACCCCAGGCCTTTCCCACAAGAGGCCTGGGAATTAAGGAAGATTTCCTCCCCGTAAAAAAAAAAAAAAAGGGGGATGAATAATCCCGAATTTTTTGTTAAGTTAAATTACACGCGGACGAAGTCGCGGGCACAGCTAGTAATACATAATACCTTGTAACTAAAATCTATAATTAATTAAACAAACTACAGATCACGGCGAAAATACACATTGGACCCCTTCGACACATTATACAAAGATACTACTAATATTATAAATGTGAAAGTTTGTGAGTGTGGATGTATGTATGTATGTTTGTTACTCCTTCACGCAAAAACTACTGAACAGATTTGAGTGAAATTTTGAACACAGATAGCTTATAACCGGGGTTAACAGATAGAATACTTTTTATCCAGATAATCCCGAAATTTTTGTTACGTTAAATACTACGCGGACGAAGTCGGGGGGCACAGCTAGTATAACATACAACTCTATACACATATAAGTATGTATGTAGTATGCATTTAAGTTAATATATTCCACAAAACTTCCAGAATGAAATATTGATTTCGACTTATGGTAAACTAGTTCACCTTGCTCAAAAATCATGGAAAATTTTCTTCTCTGAATACGAAATAATATTTATGTATGTAAATTGTAAATCATTTAAATTGTGTCCTGTATAAACAGTAGGTAAGTATATTGTCCGTCTATGTATGATCTTATAACGTACTAGCTGAGCCCGCAACTTCGTCCGCGTGGAATTTAACTTAACCGCTCCCGCTCCCGCGTTCTTGTTTTATAAAATAAAAGTAGCCTAAGTTACTCCTTATAACATCAGCTATCTGCCAGTGAAAGTCCCGTGAAAATCGGTCCAGCCGTTTCGGAGATTAGCCGGAACAAACATACAGACAGACAGACAGACAGACAAAACAATTTTAAATCGCGTTTTTGCTTTAGGTGTCGTATGTACTTTCATATGCATTTAGTGAAAAGGTGTTATTTTGATATTACAAACAGACACTCCAATTTTATTTATTTGTATAGATAAATTAATAAATTATATATTAAAAAGAAACATTGTATTTTTAGACCTTTCTTATCTAAAGCACCACGATTCGTACAAGATGTTGTCTTATGAGGCACAATGTGACATTGTTTGGATTTTTTTTCTTGATTACAAAAAGATACCAAAGACATCGATTTATAAAATGATGATGATTACTTGCTTTACATAATGAGAATTATCATCCGAATAATTAACCTATAATTACTTTAATCAACGCCGAGATCGTAGTTAGTGATCAGCGGAATAGTTATTACTAGTTTTCGTAACATGAAATGCAAGTGGCAGCTTCAACTAATGAAATGGCTAGAGGGGTGCAATCAATAGGCGCCTTTAGGGAAGTAAGGTGGGAAGTGGGGCGAACGGCGGCGGGAGATAACATCAAAGGTATTTGTCCGAGGCGGCCTCGGTAACGAATATATGTAATAAACTAGCGGCCCGCCCCGGCTTCGCACGGGTACATTGCGGTTACATTATTCGAGTTTTAGTAAGGATCACTAATTTAAAAAAAAATATATTATAGCCTATGTCACCCGGGGATAGTGTAGCTTCCCAACAGTGAAATAATTTTTCAAATCGATTCAGTAGTTTCGGAGCCTATTCATTACAATCAAACAAACAAAGTTTTCCTCTTTATAATATTAGTATGATATATAATAATATAATAATAAATAACGCCAGACTGACATACCAATTGTATGGACCCAAACTAAGCAACATACTATGGGTACACCGTACAATGGACTGGGGGCGATCCCAGTGACACCCTGACCAGGGAAAATTACGAAAAGGCCATTTCCGAAATTTACCCTAGCTGGCATCGAACCCGCAACCACCATGTGCAGTGAGCTGAGACCGCTCAGCTACGCCTACGTTCGAACCACTGCACCAAGCGGTCGTCGGTAATGTTTCATTGTTTCCAGTACCGCATTTAGTATTATTAAATTATTGCTTACAAAATCGTGAACGAAAATATCGTGAGGATACCTGCGCGTTTTGAGTGAAATTCGCCAACCCGCATTGACCTCCCTTGGAGAACCTCCCTTTTGATATTGGTAACACTACTAGGTTCTTATGAAATTTCAGATTAAATCTCTAGAAATACGTACATTGTTACACGAGTGGTGAAAGTGACTTATTAAGTTTCCGAGACGGGGTTTGGCTAATAGTTCGAGGGACAAAATAAGTCTTTCACCCGTGGTAAACACTGTGCTTTTCATACGAATACAAGGAAAGTAAAAATAAAAACAGGAATTGGCTGAAGAAATAATACAAGGAAGTATGAACAATATTCTACATTTCGAAAAAAAAATAAAGTTCGGATTGCCGCCTATTTTGTTTTTTTTCGTTGGCCGGCCAACTTCATTATTTAGCCATTATTTTTCATTTTCATCTTTAAATATTTTACCCAAATCTGTGTTATTTTAAAGAAATTGTTGAAACTAAATTATAATTAAGTCATTTAAAAATATATATTCTTTAATTAATACTTAACTTTATGTTATTTCAATTTTACATCGTGCTGTAATTGAGTGACTGTAAAAAAGTTTGAACATGGTTCCATAGAAATGTGAAAATGGAACTAGTTTTTTTTTATAATTTGACAGCTGTCAGTTGAAAGCGATTCTCCCGGGCCGGAAAAGTATTACTTTCAACCCGCTCAGGCAACTTCAGACCTACTTTCAGAGTATGAGTAATGAAAAATAGCTTATCTACTTAATAATAAAACTGCTTTATCGAGGGTTGTGGACTATGTAGGAAAGGCGAGGTAACGCCCACATACCTATGTGAGCATGGCCTGTGCATTTTCGTTGTGTAAATATTACTAGAAATTTGAATTAGACAGAGAACAAATGCGTATCTGAATGATCGTGTTAAAGTCACCCGTGCGCCTCAGCAAGATCGCCGCTACAGTAACATGATAAAGTATACACAGTTAAACTTACAAACCTTTTTCAATAACGGGCTGTGTAGTCTTGTAGAACAGCGACGAGTATGAGAAGTTGTTTTTGATGTTTTTAACAAGATTCGGCGGCTGAATGCCGCGGAGCAGCACCGCGTCGAGTTCCGTGTAATACGGCAACAGTTTATGGTTAAACTCCAGTCTTAGGAGCCTGTTAGAAGAAATAAATAACATTAATAAATTACGTAAAGATTCCTTACTCATGACTTTTAAGCAGTGATAGCCGATTGGTTAAGCACGCGTCTTGGGGGCACAAGGTCCTGGGTTCAAACCCTAGCTCGCACTTTCGCTTTTTCGAAATCTAGGTGCGAATCATAATTTATATATGATTACCACTTGCTTACGGTGAAGGAAAACATCGTGAGGAAACCTGCTTGTCTTATAAAATCTTGCCAATTTTCGAAAGGCATGTGGAATCCGCCAACCTGCGCTGGGAAAGCGTGGTGGATTGGCCTGAATCCCCCTCGTATTAAGGAGAGGCCTGTGCCCAGGAGTGGAACGTTAAAAAGGCTAAATTAGAGAGGAGTATATCCTCTATCTAATAGGATGGTCAAGTCATAGGCAATGGTTTAACTAGAGGCTTTACTAAAGGAAGAACCCAGGTATTTATAAGAATAGAAAACGAATAAAATTAACTCACCGAGTTGGTACATTAAGCTGCCTTATCTGTGGACTAAAGATCCTTGGAGTGTCACCGACATATTCTGGCTCTCCTTCCCATAACAACATCCAGGCTGTCGGCCCCTTGGCCCATATTCTAACGAGGGCGCCAGGGTTGTATGTCTCGAAGATAGAGACTTCTAGTGGGTAGACTGATTTCTCGAACGAAACTTCTGTCAAAAGGAATGTTGTTTGCAAAGGGACGTCTTAAAAGTAATTCATGTAGGTACTTACTTAACTGTGAGTTAGCACTGGCTTAACATTTACACCACTTTATGCTGTTTTCTATTTAAAGATAGAGAGCACAAAATAGGGACAGCATCATAAATTAGTGTATGTTTTCAGTGTAATCATTCAGCCAATGGTTAGATAAGCATTTTATCAGTGGTACTAAATATGTTAACCTGTTTTTTTTTATTAAGTAAATCTTTTTAGCTGTGACAAATTTAACATAGTATTAATTTGTTGTCAAATAAATTTGCCTGATACAGAGAACCCACAGTAAGTATGATTTTTTTAATAATAAAGATAATTATTGTGCTTGAGTGGAGACCTCGACTCGGCAAACATAGTGTGGGACGCCCTCCAACCAGGTGGCATGACGATCTGCAAAAGACTGCAGGCAGATGCTGGATGCGGCAAGCTGAAGACAGGGCGCTATGGCGCTCATTAGGGGATGCTTATGTCCAGCAGTGGACTGATATAGGCTAATGATGATGATGAAAGATATTACTTACTAAGCTAACACTAACCTACAAAATCCTGGCTTGTGATTGGACTGGTGTTCTGTGGCATATAGTCTTCTTGGGCGGATGGTGCCTCCTCCCACCACGTACCATAGGTTCTCTGTGCAAGAAAATAAGTAACACTTGTCATATTACCTGTCATTGAAGGCACCTCTGTTAAGTCTCTGAACACCCTTTAACAAACAGTTGTAATGTTAAATACAGGGTGTAAGTGGCATCGTAACGAAAACTGATACCATGGATTCAACTCATGATTCTGGACCCCCCCCCCAGAAATTGAATTTTCAGAATTTAAAAACTGATTTTAGCATGAAATGTGTGCTCGAGCGTATTGAGTTTATATTTACATTGCAGTTTATGTCTAAAATTGTAATTATTGATTTATTTACTTATGTAAAATGTCTTGAGATAAATTACTATAATGATTTCATGTAAAAATCACTTTCAAAATGCTGAAAAATTTGACCTTAATTTATGATAATATTGATGGAAAATTCAAGTAGAATTGTGAGTTGAATCCATGGTATCCGTTTTCGTTACGATGCCCCATACACCCTGTATGTTTCAACACTTAATATCCTTTTGTACCCCCCAAGATATTAGCAATCTTGGGTAAATAATAAAATAATGTATAACAACATCACCATGGTTGCTAATTGTTTTAATGAAAAAGCAAAATAAAAAATGTAGTGGCATTCAATATTTTTCCAAGGCAAGTTGAATACGACTATTATTGTACCAGCATAAAAAAATAAGTAGGTTTACAAAAACCTACCTTCCCTTCACATAGTGTTCGGAGGTAGAGTGGTATAATAATAGAATAACCTTCACTTTTATATAAGGAAGTTTTTCAAACTGCGTACCTATGTGACAATAAATGAAAATAAATTATGATGTAAGTAGGTATAATGCAACAGTGTGATTGATAAAACATAAAAAATCAATTGATAGTTACAAATATTCTCTATATATTTTATGAAGAAACTGATGGCTAATGAAAATGTATTTTAATTTATGAAATTCAATTTGAAAATACAATTTATACATAGGCTCTTTTATATTGATACAAGACCAATACTAAATTTTGAAGTAGGTACCTTAGTAAGTACCTAAGTGTTTATCCATGAGATCATTTTGACCTGGCCCCCCTATTTCACACTATATTACCAAGGTATTTTAAATTACCTTTCCAGGTACCTGCCTATAGGTACCCTAAATACCTACCTATTTAATAAAATGAGCGTAACTGCTTAGAACAAAACACCGCGTGTGGTATGTTATGGTAAATAAACATCAATTCGGTTAGAATATTGGTAAACAAAACAAAAACAAAATCTTATTTCCACAATACCCTTACCATTACGAAGGCTTGAGGATAATCGCCGTAATCAGGAAAGTTCGAAGGAGGACCACGGAGATTGAATGCTGTGTAAGAAACACTGATTTCGCTCCCGTACTGAGAACTGAAATCCTCAACATTGTGCACAAATTGTTCTATTATCTGCTGTTCTTTTTCGTCATCGACATCACTGTCGTCTTTAAACCAAAACAAAGAAGATATCACATCAGAAGCACTCTGCATTTTTTATTTATTTCCAGAACCCAGGACAGAATAATGTGAAAGAAGTTAACGAAGATGCGCGCTCATTCGACTTGAGTCAAAAACAAACAAAACAAAAAAAAACAATCAATATTTAATGACAGATGACAGCTTGAATTTGACAACTGTTATGACATTGCTCACGGTATACTCTCTGCTTTTGTATTACTTTTTAGGGTTCAGTAGTAAAAATAGGAAAGGAAGCCTTGCAGTTTCACCGTCCGTTTGCCCATCACCCCGACGAGAGTCGTATAATTCAAAGACAAATAATTATTCTAAGGTACCTCCCTTACTAGGGAAGGGGGAGCATAAAAATGTTTGCCAAGGAATGGAACACCTTGCCGGCGTCTTTGTTCCCGGTTGACTATAACCTGGATGTTTTCAAGTCGAGAGTGAACAGGTACCTTCTAGGCAAGTATGCACCACCGTAGACCACATCGTCACTTACCATCAGGTGAGATTGTGGTCAAATCAAATACTTGCCTATATCTAAAAAAAAAAAAAAAATGTTTGCTCACCCCTTCTCGAGCAGGGTATCATTGAATAAGTATTGTAGAAGCCTTTTGAGGTTTGTTTTATAGATATTCAAAATTAATTTCCGTTTAAGAAATATCGGGATCTAACTAAAATAGTTATTTTAGTTTGAGTTTGGATTGTATGATTCATCATCAAACGCCTAAGCCTCATTATAATTAAATAGTAGAAATGAACCATCACGTTATTATTATTGAAAAGCGGTATGGTATGCCTACGGAAACATTTAGTATGCATGGTCGACATGCACTTGGCCAGTTTTTAGCTGGCAGCTCTAGGTGTCACCATAGAACGTTATGGAATATGGAAGTTCAAAAACCAAAAACAAAGTATTTTTTATACCGACGTGCTCGCTCGCTATAATGTTGCCTAACTATCGATAGTTGACCTTAAAACTAGTCCCAATATCGATAGGCTATCGTCTATACTAATAAATACTATTGATGTAAAAGCAATAGTGTAAATCTAAATAGTATCGACACTATAGAAAATATTATAGCTATCAGTTTTGGTACTATGGCGACACATAGACAATATTGGGAATCAGTAATTTTATTGTATTACTAGCGACCCGCCCCGGCTTCACACGGGTACATTGCGGTTACATTATTCGAGTTTTCGTAAGGATCCCTAATTTTTTTGAAAATATATTATAGCCTATGTCACCCGGGGATAGTGTAGCTTCCCAACAGTGAAAGAATTTTTCAAATCGGTTCAGTAGTTTCGGAGCCTATTCATTACAATCAAACAAACAAAGTTTTCCTCTTTATAATATTATTATAGTATGAAGTATGATTACTATCTGTCGCGGGAAAAGTGCTGGGTCCTGATTAGGTAGGTACGGCTATGCTGGGCTAAATTAAATAAGGCAAATATAAGGGGGGAGGCAGAACTGAAAGGGTCAGGTCAATGTCACGCGTGTACATTACCGCCACGATGCAGGCGGGCGCATTCCTCGGGTGGTATGGCTGGATCCGTGGGTTCTTAGGCACAGGCACAACACTGGAGCGCTCACAATGGGTTTACAGTTCACACCACACAAAATACACAGCAGATTCGGTAGACTTCACACGATTAAGGAGTTTAGGTACAGGAGCACTCGCGACGACGTCTGTATCACACGGAAGTCGGTCAGTACCGTGTCATGAAGGGGGAAAGGGACGACAGCACAAATATCACATTAATCGGGGGGTAGGCAGATGACGATAGACGGGTACATTTTAACTATCTACCTACATACAGAATTCTAAAGTAAACACTATCGATGATATCGATATTGTGACTAGTTTTCGCGGTTACGATAGTTTAGGAAACCACTCGATAGACCATCGATATCGATTCGAGACAGTAGTTAGGCATCACTACTCGCTTGCTTGTCAATAAAAATGGCAGCGGGACCGATTGCTGAAAGAAATCAAGGTATTTAACGACATTTCACTACCTAAAATTACATGAAATTAATGTAAGATAGCAGAGGTTCAGATTATAGTCACAAAAAATAGATATATTATGTATGTTCGCAGATTTTCTTTGACAACAATATTTGAGGTTATGTTGTAATGTTACTCCACCACTAATTAATAAATCTTTTTCATACCTGCTATTTCCCGAATGTACATGGATATTCAGCTCACCTAACCCAACTAGAAGATTCCTCTCATAGAAATGTATGTGATTAACGCAGTGTTATTTGCCTTACGGCTCTGGCCTCAACAACAACCATCAAACTCACAGCTTCGAATACTCGTCGAATAAATTCAATAGGTACATACATTTTCAACTTGTTCCATTATCTTACAGATGCCACTATTTACGTTGGAGGTTTAGATGACAGAGTCAGTGAGAGCTTACTATGGGAGCTCTTTGTACAATCAGGACCCGTTGGTAAGAGACAGTTTGCAATTATTACCCTTCAATTGAAGTCTTCTTGAGGTGGGTTAAGACTGGACCAAAACATGAATAGAGATAGAGCTTGAACAAGAGTACCTACTGTCTTCCACTCTTATATTTTTATATCCACAAACAAAAATAGAAAAACTAAACATTAATTTGTTGGGTCTAAAGAAAATTTACATTTTGTTTGGACTGAATTAATGTGATATACCTCATTCAAAACATGATATACGTGATCTCAATTCTCATATCTTGACTAAACTAATTTGACACACATCTAAATGCTGTCTTGCATAAGTTACAACTATAAAAAGTCAAAAAAGTAGTTTGTGTTCCACTAGAATCAGCACTATTGACATAGTAATACGATTCTGTTTTCAAAAACTAGATTTCTGTATTCATGAAGCTGCAATTAACAGCTAGTTAGTGGAAACTAAACAAACTAATAATTATGTTGCAGTAAATGTCCATATGCCAAAGGACCGGGTCACACAAACACATCAAGGATATGGATTTGTTGAGTTTATGGGTGAGGAGGATGCTGATTATGCCATCAAGGTATGTATCTAATAACCAGCACTATGCATTATTGCTTATATTATACTATACATAATGTACATTTTCTAATATAAGAAAGTCTATTGTAGCAGTTCTTTAACTTACTTAATAATGTAAAACAGATTTTATGTGTATTCTTTATTAATAATCACATAAATTTCGTTTAGTATTTAGTTTTTTTTCATTAAGACCGGTTTTATCGCTTTGAGTATGGCTTGTCTATTGACCGAAACAAAGTGACTATTGTATTATTGGTACCATCAAATGGACCAGGGTTTTGTAGTTACACCCAGACTAAGGTACTCTTACAAAAAAACTTGCCAGCATTTACTATGCACTCACAAGTATTTATTACAAATTGAGATTTTTATTTAATTTATTTACTGTCATTTATTATAGGAGAGTTTATTATGATCTGTGTTCAAAGCATGTGTTGTAGACACTTGCTAACCTTGCACCAATTTCTATTTCCAGGTCATGAACATGATAAAACTCTATGGTAAACCAGTGAGAGTGAATAAGGCATCGGCCCATCAGAAGAATCTTGATGTAGGAGCCAATGTGTTCATTGGGAACTTGGATCCGGAAGTTGATGAAAAGCTGCTTTATGACACATTTTCAGCTTTTGGAGTCATTTTGCAGACACCCAAGGTAATATGAACGAAATCTAAGCCAATATTAATAATAAGCAAATATGTAGTAGTAAATACAGAATAGATTTTTGTTGTCTTGAGCTCATAATTCACTTGATTGACATAACTTTTGAGCCCATTTCTGAGCTATATTAAATTATAGTACTTAAGTAATTAAAATTCTGACTATTGAAGAAACTATGCTCAACATATTCTGACTTCTAAATGGTAATACTGTTCCAGTTCAAGTCGTTCGCCGCCGTACTAGCCAACATTGGCGTCATTTTATAAATTCGTGTCTCATTCTGTGTTGGACTTCATAATTTTAATTAAAAACAAATGCAAAACATTTTTGAAGTACACATTCAGTATTGTATTGCCTCCCGTAGTCATTGACTGTATTCATTTTAATGTACCCCTGCATCATCAATCCCATTTGTTCAGGTAATGAGAGACCCCGAGACTGGCAATTCCAAAGCATTCGCGTTCATAAACTTCGCGTCGTTCGAAGCGTCCGACGCGGCGATAGAAGCTATGAACAACCAGTATCTTTGCAACAGACCTATATCAGTGTCGTATGCTTTCAAGAAAGATGTCAAGGGCGAGAGACACGGTTCTGCTGCTGAAAGGTAAGACAAATTAACCAAAATAAATAATCATTATCGCCAGACTAATGCACCAACTGTATTCTCCCAAACTAAGCAACACTTGTATTGTGCGTACCGTACAATAGACAAGTGGGCGATCCTAGTAACACCTCGTCAAGGGCAAAAAACCGAAATTTGCTCTCACGGGAATCGAACCCACAACCACCCAATCGAGTGGGCCGACCTGTTGTCCAATCCTTTTAATTATAACCTTAATTGACTTGATGCCTATATTTGCCTTTGTATTTGAGCATTAAAATTATTCAATAATCTATTGTCTAAATTTCTTATAACTGTATGGGCTGTTATTAATCAGCTTTCTTTTCTTTCAGATTACTCGCCGCTCAAAACCCGCTATCACACGCCGACCGGCCGCATCAACTGTTCGCGGACGCCCCTCCAACCATGCTGGGACCAGTTCTAATGGCGCCCCCTCCGCCGCCAGCGCCATCACCGATGCCCCCTCAAGGAGGGCCAATGAACGCGCGGCCCCCGCCGCCATTACCGATGTCAGCACCGCCGCCCCCGCCATCGTCGATGCCCCCGCCCGGACCCCCTCCCCCGCCGGGACCGCCCCCGCCGCCTCCCCCGTTCCATCATTTCCCGCCACCGCCATTCGGTCCGCCAGGTTTCGGTCCCCCGCCGCCGCCAGGCTCGCGGCCCCCTCCCCCGTGGAGGCCGCCGCCGCCGTCGTTCAGGCCTCAGTTCCCGCCACGTGGGCCACCGCCATTCGGCCACCCCCCATTCCCGCCACACCCGCCTGAAGGGAATTATAATTATTAAGTGTGTATAATATAGTATTTTTTTATGACCAATGTTTGGTTTTATTTCGTTTCGCTTTCCACGTGGCCAATTGAAGACGTGAAATTAACCATTGTTTGCTACTAAATCAAGCAATAAGTAGAGCATTATTTTAAATAGTGTCAAGATCTTGATAGAAACTGCCTAGAACGACTTCTGTAATAGTGTAGTTTTTTTGTATAACAAGTCTGCAAGCAACCGTTTGACTCGCCTGATGTTAAGCTGTTACGGTAGCCTATCGATACTTGTAATACTACATGAAGGAGAGAGGGATAGAAGAAGGGTTAGGCTTCCGGTTCGCACTAATCGTAGGAAAAGCAGCAGCTATGTAAATAAAATAAAAATATTGCCACTGACACATGAACTGTATGGTCCCAAACTAAGCAACGGTACCGTACCATGGACTGGGGGCTATCCCAGTGACACCCAGACCTAGCAAAATTACGAAAAGGCAATTTTTAAACTTGCCGCGGCTGGAATCAATCCCGCAACCACCATGTGCAGTGAGCCGAGCGGCCTACGCTCGAACCACTGCGCCAAGCGGTCGTTAATATTAGTGCATTTACGCCGATCTGTGAGAGGCTGGTACCAGCTACTTACCTCGGTCGAGCCAACTGATATGAGCTGGAGGTACTTGGTTATATCTTGGCCTTACCTACGTTATTCTAGTACAGTCTACAGTGTGTCAAGTGCGAGAATACGTATAACGCGATTTTACGTGAATTTTCCATGGCTGACCGTACAGAGCCCCAAGCGGCGCGTTAGTGAATCAATTTTAATTACTGAATTCAATAAAAGCGGAATCTCAACCAACAGCATCATTTGTATCCTTCTGGTGCTGTGTGCCGCGCGCTCCCTTTAGATGTATCTGTCAAAAATACCTATATCCTTTAGGTAGGTAAGAACGCACCTACTTATGTTTAATATAGAATAAAAAGAATGTTGACTACCTAATAAATACAAAACAAATACTTATTCGAACATAGGTAACTCGTTAATCGAAAACTCAGCGAACCGTTTGCTCACTGCCGCAGCGATTTTGTCCGTCGTAGGTACATTATTTATTCAGCTGAATGGCTTCATTTGCCATCGGAAATATCGAAGAGACGGGTGCGGACCGCTATAGCAGAAATATAGCCTTACCTATGAGTCCATATTGCATGGAAAAGTCTAACAAACTGGACGCAGGAAGATCCGAACTCGCCCGGTCCGGCATTTTTATTCGAGCATCGACATCGTTATTATCGTCAAATGCAGATGGAAGCAATTATTGGAGGATCCATTTTTGAGAAAATGCATTTGGGAAATCTATATTCAGTTCGGGAATAGTAGACATAGGCAAATTTATATATAGGGACTTAGGTATTAATGATACGATACTTGGAAAATACTCGTAAGTATTAATAAAATAATAAATATCGCCAGACTAACACACCACCTGTATGGTCCGAAACTAAGCAATTCTTGTACTATTTGTACCGTACAATGGACTAGGGGCGATCCCAGTGACACTTAGACCAGGGCAAATTACGAAAAGGCCATTTCCGAAATTTACCCCGGCGGGAATCGAACCCGCAACCAGCTCACAGCACATGTGCTGTGAGCTGAGCGGCCTACGCTCGGACCACTGCGCCAAGCGGTCGTCGAAATAAGGTAAGTAGGTACCTACACCAAATTACGTACTTAATAAGAATTGTTCTAGCGGTTCTTCTACAAAGGACAGGCCTGCCAATCATGACATCGGGGGTCGATTCCCGTGGCATTTAAATTTCAGATGATCAACTATACAATAGTCTGGAAATATCACCATAGCTCGCTCCCTAGTCCGCAAATTCCATAAAACAAAAATATTGTAGGTACGTGGGTAGTCTAAGTTAATTATTTTGTGAACATAGTTGGCCTATGCCATCAAATAGCAAGTTAAATCCAGCGTTCACCATTCCGCAGCCAGCGATAATGGACGCGCGGGGGATTAAAAACATCGTTAACTCCCAAAATGAAACACAAATATTTGCATCACACGGCTCTGTTATGGGTGCCTATGTCTAAAGGATTATGTGTAGTTGGGATTTAATAAGCTCCATGTTGCTATATTGTTTTAGGTAACTATACATCACCCAGGAGAACTGTTTTAGGTGCAAACTCACCCTGTGCTAGGTTTTGCAAAATCATCAATAGTTGTAGTGATCAGATTGACTTGCATTCTGACTCCCTCGCCAAAATCTCCAAGTCAATTACTAAATGTTTATAAATAAGGGAGATTTACTGTACCTCATAAGCTTTTTTAAATATAAACCGAGCATTTTTAATATGTTATTTATTGTTTTTTTTTTTCATTTTTAAAATTTATTGTTTTAGTTTTTTTATTTCTGGAGTTTACCGGGTTTATAGCTTAATGCTTTATAGTCAATACATTTATTTTTATATATTTTTTTACCACCTATTACTTTTTTTTCTCTCTTTCTGTTTACATTTAGATTAGTTGTTTAGAATTTATCTGTTTAGTGGTGCATGCGGTGTTTACCTTTAAGTAACTGTTGCACTTGTACAAGACTAATTTTATTTATTTATTATTTTATATGGTGTAAACAGTTGTTGGTGAACCAAATAAATAAAAATAAAATAAAATAAACTCGGCATCACTCAAATAGCGCAACTACATTGTAGGTAGGTAGGTATTTAACGTTTTATCATTTGACCCAACTGTGGGTCTTTGAGAAAACCAAATAGGTTCCGCTTCAATTTACTGGGGCTGATTGGATCTATAGGTAGGTACCTCGGTAGCTAGGTTCTCAGTACGTAGGTACTTACCTACTTGAAATGCGTAGGTAGGCAATACCTTCTTAATTAATATGCTGTCCAACATCATTACTTCTAAACGTCTAACTTTATTCCTTAGGTAGGTACATACCACCTTACCTTACCTAAGTATGTAGGTTCTTGAACTTACTAGGTATCTTATAGGAAAGTACCTAAGAACCGACATAGGTACTGTAAGGTCCATGTCGGCGCACTGGCCACTAGCGATAGACATTCCTGGCTGGAAAAATAATAAATTTAAAAAAGATACCTAATTGTTTTGAAATTGAAAGAACTGCGGTGCGCTGGCAGTGACAACCGGGATACGGATGTAATACGTTGTGTTTTTTTAAACAGATTACCTTCAATGACTCGGAACCCTTCATTGTGCATAGCTCGACATGGCACTTGGCGATTTTTTGACGTATTCATTTCAATGGACCATGCTATACGAATCTATGCCTTGCCTAATATTCCTTGAAAACCGATATCTACAAAAATATCTGCCTAAGTTTTGTATTAGATTATGTATTATGAGTCACATTTCACCCGAGCGAAGCCGGGTTTTCATCTAGTAATATGATAAAATATATAATGGTAATAAATGTTTTAATTAATACCTACACATAGAAACCCGGTGGTCACAGTACTTTCCTATTTTCCGAACCAAAACAAATCCCATAATAACTAACGCACTATTCATTCTACCTACTCTCCAAGTAATGCTAAGGTTATATATAATACCGAAGCCGATTTTCCCTTTGTGTGTTCCACAATGATAATATCGGATCGGATCTCATCTTCAAATGGAGGATTACTTATCCCCGAACCACGTAAAATATTACCTACATTCAATTTGGTAATGTAGCTATAGGTACTGGTAGGTAGATGAAAGATTTGGGAGCAACAATGATTTCAGTACGTACCTACTCAGGTACCGAAATGATACCTAAGTACCTACTTATTTAATTCTAACACAAACTAGGTATCTATACGGCTTAACGTCAACATGGCTCTCCTATGAAACTGGCCCACCCGCTTCGACCAATAGGATCACTTTATTTCCTTAGCTTCGCCCAGCTTAGTTAAGTAAGTAGGTAGGTACTTACCCATAATTACTGTTACTTATATTATCCTCTTTCTTCTTAAATGAACCTAATAACAGTCCATTTTACATATAAAGTCCCGTAGACGCGGCGCTGAAGTCAAGTGTCGACAATACAATTTACACTGTGTAAAATTTAGTTCCGTATTTCTCCACGGGACTTCCTATGTGAAATAGATCGTAGGTAAAGCAGGGTCGCGGAGCACGAAGAATTTCGTACAATGACCTGTTATTACCTGACTCTGTCACTCCCGCGTAAATCTAATACATCTCGCTCACACAGTTACCGTGAACTGCGTGTGACCGGCAACTGTGTGAGCGAGACGTATTAGATTTACGCGGGAGTGACAGAGACAGGTAATAACAGGTCATTGTACGAAATTCTTCGTGCTCAGCGACCCTGCTTTAGATAGTTAGTAGTTACGTGCTTACGTAACTCTATCTACTAAGTAGGCATAAGTATTGGTGTAAATATGAATGAATATAGTAAGTACCTATAAGTACATTATTCATAATCCTACTTATATCCTACTAATATTATAAATGTGAAAGTTTGTGAGTGTGGATGTATGTATGAATGTATGTATGTAT
The DNA here is from genome assembly GCA_918843915.1 of Notodonta ziczac. Classification (NCBI taxonomy): domain Eukaryota; kingdom Metazoa; phylum Arthropoda; class Insecta; order Lepidoptera; family Notodontidae; genus Notodonta; species Notodonta ziczac. The sequence continues at coordinate 8,467,143 of OU974050.1, read as the reverse complement.
GTTTGTTACTCCTTCACGCAAAAACTACTGAACAGATTTGGATGAAATTTGGAACACAGATAGTTTATAACCGGGATTGACATATAGGATACTTTTTATCCCGATAATCCTGAATTTTTTGTTACGTTAAATACTACGCGAACGAAGTCGGGGGGCACAGCTAGTATATTATATTATTAACATGCAACATATTTTAAGGCGTCAATAGCCCAGTGGTAAGAGGGGCAGCCCTCGTAGCTGAGAGGATCATGGTGCGATCCCCAGCCTGCCCATTGAACTACTAATGTGAGCCCACTCCTAACACACGCATTAGCTTAGCTGGATGGGCAAACGGAAGTATTGGTACTCTGGTAAAAACACATCAAAACAAAATCATAACTATACTTATGGGTAGGTAGGTAAGTAGGTACCTACATACACCATACATGTCCAGTTAGGAACACTGAACACATAACATACCTATCTCGAATTGGAACTTTACGATCGTTGTACGACAAGAGATATCGAGAAAGGCACACTCGGGCCATCATATTTGGCCATTCCAACTTTTTCATTGGCCACTAACATAAGATACTGCGTCAGTATTTTAGTGCGGAAAATTGGAAAAATATTTTAACGTAACGGTCGTTCTGAGTACCGCAGAAAGGCAAGCAGACAAGTTTTTATTTTATTTCGATAACTATAGCAGTTATTTTTATGTGCGTCTATGGTAGAAGAACGATAGCAAGGTATCTATTTATGAAAAAATAAATTATAATAGACGTGATAGGTAGGAAACTTTTATCAATTAAAAATAAAAATGTCGGAAGGCGGTAGGTAGGTACTTGCCTGTTGAACATAAATTATTATTTTAATTTAATTACGAGGTTTTTTCAAAGCATCTTTCAGAGTTAATGTGTGTTATAATTAAATTTTATCTCAATTGAAACCCCTATAAAGTGGTTTATTTATACCTACAGGTTGGCCTTGAAAAACAAATATTTTAACATAATTTAAAATTACAAGTCTAAGTCCTAACCCAAGTCTTATTTACCTACTCATTTCATAAAGCCTTATGACGGCCATACTTAACTAGGTACCCAGTCAAAGTTATGGCGTGACTTTTATTGTTCGCATGAGCCAATTTAAATGTCGGCATTCAGTTCCGAAAATTGGAAAAATATTTTTAACGTTCATAGTTGCCGGGATACAGTCTGCGGGATACAGTTTTTATAGTCCGGAAATATTTTGAAAAGGATGGTTAGCTTGGACTTCCTATCGCTTTTGCTTGACTCAGGTAGATAAATAATAAATATAATTTTAGCCCTTTTTGACGTCCCACTCCTGGGCACGTAGATAAGTAAGTATATTTTCTAGTAGAGGGATGATAAAAAATCGTTTCATGCGAAAGTTCAGGCACGATCGTATTTTCAGGTATAACTAACAGCCACGCCAGCGAATTATCCAGGGGAGGCAAAATTATAATAATTTTCTAAAAGATAAGACTTAAGGTGAAGGCGCCTGTCTAGCCCGCGAAATTCAAAATTTTCGAGTATTTTTATAGTTTATCCAAAATTTGAAAACATTTAAGACAATAATTTGTGATTTGCGACAAACACAGTATGCAGTGCGTTCATTAATACATTTATTTTACTCTAAATATTATCACGGTGGATATGATACTAGTAAATCACTAAATATACAAAAATCGCCAGATTATCTGGATAGCTGTCGTTCTTGAAATGTTTTAGAGTAAGTTGGATATATGATTAAATGCACTGCACACGGCTTTTGTCGCGAATTACAAAATGTGCCTTTTATAATTGTCAGATTTTGAAAAATTTCTAAAAAACCTCAAAAATTTTTAACTTCGCGGGCTAGATGGGCGCTTTAGCCCTAAATATAATTGTACGTTACAAAATAGATAAAAAAAAACAAATGAATACAAAAAATCTAGGGTTTTTTACAAATCTGTCGACTGCTTTATTTATAAAGTCTTGCAGATTTTCTAAATCTCTACTTAGGGGGGGGGGGGGGGAATCAGCAACCAGCTTGCTCTCTTCTGGTGACGGCCTTTGGTATACCAATGCGAGTATTAACTATTAGGTAAGCACACTTTCCACATAACACGATGTAGAAACATCCCGCGGGCTCATTCGGGTAACGTGATAGGTACTTACTCCCATAGCCGGTGACGTAGACGTAGTATAAATGATGTAATTAGTAGCCATCTGCGGTCTGCGGGTAAGCTGTGGCGGACCTTTAATCAGAAACCTAGTTTAGCGAGTAAATAAATTAGTACCTTCATGTTCTATTCTGTTCTGACGACCGCTTGGCGCAGTGGTTCGAGCATAAGCCGCTCTGCTCACTGCACATGCTGGTTGCGGGCTCGATTCCTGTCGGGGTAAATTTCGGAAAAGGCCTTTTCGTAATTTGCCGAGGTCTGGGTGTAACTGGAATCGCCCCCAGTCCATTGTACGGTACCCGGTCAAGAGTTGCTTAGTTTGGGACCATACAGCTGGTGTGACAGTCTGGCGATATTTATTTATTATTATTATTTATTTATTGAAATAAACCTATTTGGCGACCGCACTCGGTCAAAGTTTAAGCATAGACTGCTCATCTTACTACACCAGATAGTAAGTTGCGGGCAAGAACTTTATACATTCTTGGCTGCGGGTTCCCGTTTTATTGTCCAGTTCTATTTGTGAATGGTGGATCATTCAAACCTTCATTTTCAATTTTTTTATGATACCCGTTCTATTTCGTGTCACCAACAGTACAGGCCGTTATAGCCGGCTTATATGGTGTTAATTTAAAACAGGGCTATATTTACAGGTCCTTGAACATAATGCAAACGACTGGAGAGAAAGAAGCCATGGAGAAATATACCTAATAACAAGGTTATCATATTTCACAGTAAGTATAAAACGTTGGTTACTACCACTACGATCCTCTTGTTCCCGTACTCGTTTATATAATATTCACCCAAGTAAGCACCTTTTGTAAAATATAATCGTCTGCACACCAACCTTTACTCACTAAGGATGTTCCAAGGAATTCGTGGAAACGACCTACGTAGAGTCTATTTGTAAAGGGAATCTCATATTGGCTTTATTATTGCGACTAAACTTTAGTAAAAAATATTGAAAGCTTGTTTTTTTATATATCTGGCAAAAAATTAACTAGATCGAGTACCGATCAAGAAAAAAATAGATCAACAATATAAGTAGAGTTTTGAAAATCAACTATCTATAATGTACATACTTAAGGAACAACAATAAATACCTTTTATTAACAATCATTCAAGAGGTCAATGTTCTAAGAGGCCTTCGTGTGATCTAAAAACTCAGACCCCATAGTGGGCCATACCTCATCCAAGAAGAAGAAGAAGAAGATAATTTAACAAAGGTGCTGTATTTGGCAATTTGATTGTAATACGAGTAGCTAATCCAGGAATTAAGGATACATCAAGTTATTCATTTCATGTAGTTTAACTGAAAATCAGGTATATCCCGTCTGAGGTCACTCTACGGTAACAACGTGGATCACAGAGAATTGGGCCGAACAAGACTTAGTGTTATTTTATTCATCAAGGACCTTACCCGGCTACAATGAGTTCTAATTTAGCGTGCAGCGTTACCGGAGTTTGCTTGTCTTTTTAGGGTTCCGTACCTAAAAAGGCAAAAACACGAAACCGTTTTTCTAAAATATTACCCGTCCCGAAAAGCACCAACGGTAATTTCGAGCAAGCACAGTATTCGTGAAATATTGGATTTTCGTATTAATTTCCAAAAGTTATTTAAGTGGAAAAATATCTACCTTGATGAATACGCGCGTGCATTCTATTCCATTCTATGCAAAAACGTTTTTCATTATGTGAAAAATAATAATTAGAGTTATGCTTATTAACTAGAAAATAATGATAATATAAGTATGGTAGAAATAAAATATAGTGATATAAAAGCATGAAATTTACGTAAAATCTGTTGAGAGTTGGCTTCTTTCTAAGTACTAAACTCTTTGATAAATGAAATACTGAACTACATTTTTCTTTAAATATGGTGTGCAATTTGAAACAAACGAAGTAAACCCAAATAAATAAAACCGTTCAAAAGTGTTTAAGTATTCACAAGCATTGGAATATTTACTGAAAAGTCAACAACGCAGACTCACTGTAAACAAAACGAATATATTTTATGAACTTCATATACGTACATAGAATCTCGTAATATTATTAAAAGTTATCGCTAGTTCCGTTTTATCTCCATGGTTGCCACAGAAACTTAAAATACTCGTACGTGCACGTATCTGAATGTGGGGTCATTCGGGGGTCAATCACCCTTAAGGGTATCGCTCTGAAAATAACAGCCTTGTTCCATTGTAAGGCTCGTGTTACACAGAGAAACCATGATACGGCTACCTAGTTCAATAAGCGTATAATATAGTAGCGTTGTTGTGGTTATCTTTATCAGAAATGTATGGATAATAGAATTCAAGAGGACTCCTTTTAAATTATGATAATTACAATAAACCATCTGATACACACAAGTACCTATAATGTACGTACACACAAACTACATTATATATATATATGTCGGAGAAGCATTATTCTCGATGACATCGTCATTAGTGGTTGCGGGCTTAGTGGGCGTCATTGGGGTAAAATGCGAGCACAAAACACAATGGTCACAAATTTGTACTATTTTAATTAAGATTCAAACAATATTCCGAAAATCAATAATAATTAACTGTTAAGACCGGGTTCAGGGCACCGATCTTACTTTGACCAACAATTAACAATGAATGCTCTCCACGATCCAACTCGATCCGTAGCTGTCTCTAATCTCTATTAGAATGCGTGCTGAAAACGGTCAGCCTCCCTCAAGTAAAGATGGCGCCTCGTCTCCACTCCAAGCACGTGCTTTGCTATGATTGGTCGACGTGAATAATAATATTCCTTACTTTAATTAGATAAGTAACTTTTCTAAGTAATAAAAAATGTAACAAATCAAATTAAATTGAATTAACAATTTAAAAGTAATTTCAAATGTAAACAAATAATATTGTGCGTTATACAAGCAAACAACAATCAACATGACTTGTAGCTTCCTCCGATATATATATAATTATATATTTTTATGTATGTTTTTTTTCAATATTTATTAATCCGGTATGTTGGTCTTGTTGTGCCCAAGTCTTTACTGTACCAACTTCGAGTGGCATCGCGTAGTCCATGCTCCGCGATATTGGGCGGGCGGCATTGTGCGCATTCCTGCATAAAGGGCGAACAGAGCTCCCATCTTTGTGTTATTTCCATTCTATCTTAGAGATATTTGACGTTTTAACAAGGAAATATATATTCACCGAATAGTTTATATATTTCTTGGTATAAGCTTACAAAAGATGAACGTTGAAAAACAGTTATTATTAAGTGTAAACGTGTCTATAATGACGAGAGCAAACTGTCTTACAGATGGAAGAAAGGTTCCCTCCTCTTTCCAATTTAAATTCTCCAGAAATACAAACAATTCTGAGTACGTACTATATTTATTTCAAACATTGGTACTATTATTCAGAAGAACCTCCATAAATTAATAAGAAATTAAGTTTAAGCACATCATATTATCTTTTAATTGCGTACAAAGGCATAAAACTTGCGTGTTGTTTGAACATTAACTTTGTACTTCTTAGCTTGATGCCAGGCAGGCAGAGCCCGACTGGCGTTGGATACTAAACCTATGTATAATTTACACCGAAACTTCCTTCAGCCTTTATTGTAGCATCTCTAATTCTCTCGCTACGCGCTACGAGTAAGTAGAGTATACGCTCAGAAGAATAATTAACTAAGCAAGTACGTTACTACAAGACAACAATGAGACTATTTTCAGCAAGTCTAATTGCTAGCGACTCTACTCGTACCTACATATAAATATAGTAGAGTTAATGATCATCGAGATAATTAATTTAGTATTGGCATCAAAGTGCAGAATGCCCATTATTAATTATTATTTTAAAGGAATACTTGTAAAACATAAATGGATAAAAGACTTTCATTGACATTTATTTCTAATATAGGTACTTAGTTTTAGTTTTATTAAGATAAAGTAAATTGATGTAAAGATAAAATTGAGGTTAAACGTAGCAGAATTAAATGAAAGTTAATTTACCAACTTATTGTAGAGCTATTATAAGCTTTTTACAATATTTTTTGAATACTTACACTACATTTAATTTCTTTAATTAAGTATAATATTAACAAAAACCACGTCGTTAAATTATTGTAATTGATTAGCTACTTACTTGTGTTAAAAATCATGCCGCCTTATCGATTACACCACATCCCTAGTCGACTATCAATATCACACCCGATAATCGATTCACCGCGAACCTCAAATATCACCGGCAAGTTCGTTCAACTCAGCATCACTACGAGCGACGCATCCGTTTGGAAAATGTCCATAGTTTGCGACAGTTTCTGCGATAACGCGCTGGACAAATTGATTTTACCTCAACAACTTCCTGAACTGATTTTTGGAGATCCGCACAAGTTTAAGAATTCTAGCAACCCCGGCGGGTACCGAAGTTAATAAATAAGTTACAGCCGAATAATAAAACGCTATCCGAATGTTTAAGTCTTACTCAGCTGTTTGAGACCTCGTTAATTGTATTTTTTCAAAATAAAGCAGCTCAAAAAATTTGGGTACCTAGGCGCTCAAGTTCCAATATGTGACGTCAAGTAGGTGTTCAATCAAATACGGTGATAAGGTATACAAGACATGTATTTTAAAACCATTATTAAGTAAGTATTTTTTGAGCTATGAATAATACACCTACATAGGAAACACGATTGGTGAGGAACACCTTTTTTCCAAATATTCGCGCGTGTCCGGTTTTTATTGAATTGTTTTGAGATAACCGATGCGGTGTCCGGAAAGTTTGGTTCGAGGCGCCTTCGGTAGCATCAGCGGTGTAACTTCGGTCGTTGTCAACATCCAAAACGTTCGAGACTAGAGAGGACTATCATTTTACCCTTTGACATTGGTACCTAATATAATGCAAACATTTTGCGTAATAAGCAAGAATATTAGTATTTATTATAAAATTCCGGTGTGCGTTTGTTCGTTATTATTCTCTTAAACGGCTTGACCGATTGGTTGGACCGAAAATTGGATCTGGGTCCTAATCACGCTAGCTACTCAAATCGTAATAGAAAAGCAAACGCTCGCGATTACGTTTCAAACGCTCCGCTTGTAACGTTTTGCTTTGCTGGTAAGTGGCGTCGTCGGCGTCCAAAAAGTACGCTTGCGACGTTGCCGGCAAACTACCTAGTAAGTATCAGATATAAATGAAGACTGTTCAGAACTATATTTTATAAAGTGTAGGTAAGTACCAAATTGTAGATTAGTCAGTGCCCAAAACATCAGATAACTGAACAAGCGTCCGTTATTCCACCCGCAAATAAGCACATCTTCCCAAGGCACGCTCTCCAAACAGATTTTAATTTATAACATTTGCAGAAGCTACTCCCCGCGATGCTCTTCATGTGATGTTTGCGCCATCTCAAAGGGGAACTCCTTTACGGTTTTATTTTTCCATTCCGTGTGTTTGGATGTAAATAAAATTTTCGCTTTGACTTAATACTCTGCCGTAACCGGTTTACGTTCATCGCGGTATAAAATGTTATGGTTAAACTTAGTGGGGATGTTTAGGGACCGTAGTTAAATGGGTGAAAATTGTTAAACATCGTTTTTGTGGAGCGTTTCCAAAGAGGTAAGGGTTTTAAGTGTTAATCTGGACTTTAGGTCCGGTGGGGAGTTAAAGTTTGCGGAAAATTAGCTTTAACAGATTGAGGGCACGTGATTATGAAGCTTTAGAGAATACTTTTTGATTAGTAGCTATTTCTTAAAGTTTAATGAACACTGTATTTGGGTGGCTAATATGATAAGAAAGGACATACGTATTGGTAGAAAAAAAATTACGCAAACCATGTGTACACTATCTCTCGAGTGATGGTTAATCTTTCGTTATTCTAGAACGGGAGACTGACTTAGACACATTGGGTATTTCTCTTTAGTTTTCTTAGCTATCCATTATATAGACCAATATCGATATTTATTATGTAACAGACTCCTGGGGAGTCGCTCCGATCTTTAAAAAAACAAATGCGACGTAAACGATGCATCGTCGGGCGACGGTATCACAAAAATGATGCTCGTTATTTTCAATCCGACACGAAGAGCTTATGGCTAATGACAGCTACGTCATTATGCTACTTTATCGGCAGACGTCTAGTCGTCGCAGTGAGACGAGAAGCATTTTTAACCCCCAACGAAAACAGAGGGGTATTATAAGTTTAACACGTGTATCTGTGTACCTATCTGTGTGTCTGTCTGTGGCATTGTAGCGCCCAAGCGGATGAACCGTTTTTCATTTTGTTTTTTGTTTGTTAGAAAGGTAATCTGGTCGAGTGTTCTTAGCTATGTTTCATGAAAATCGGTTCAGCCGTTTAAAATTATCAGCTATTTTGATTAACAAGACGTCGCTTCGGGGGTTTTTTTTAAATTTACAATTTAGAGTTATGTAATTTAAATATGGAAATGTAAATTACCAGAGGTTGACAGAAAAAAAACAGAAAAAAGGTTGTAAGTAAGTAGTCATACAAGTATTATAATTAAATGAAAAAAGATAATAATAATTATCTATATAAGAAGAAATAAAGACAGTATAATAATATGCAAAATTGCCTCCAAACGGTCCCTTCTCAGCTCTTGTTGATGCAATATAGAGAAAGCCTCAACGCTGGAGCATTGCCCCATAGCTAACATTAGCAAAAAGCTTCATATTTCCCAGATGAAACGTTACCAACATAATTTTTATATGCAAGTGCTCTACTGACGATTGCGCTGAAGTGGTCGGTCACCGGCCTGCGGCATTCCATTAGTGAGTTTTGGACAGAAGCCAGACTGGTCGCGAGAATCACGAGATTCTTTGATTGGAACAGACATGGAAATAGGTACTTTCCGTCCTCGGTAAAATTTTGGAAATACAGACTTCATTTATTTATTTATCTAAACTAAACATAAATAAAAATAACTTAGCGATAGGAAAGCTAATTACAAGTCTTCACTTATAGCGACTGGATAAAACTTAGGTTTGTGAGGAGTACAGATCCGGGTGAGCCACAAGGCATTATTTATACTATGTAGCTAACCTAGTATTACACTACTGTCTTATAATTCATTATAAGTTAAACCAAGTTAATTAAAGAAATTAAGCTGAGGACACACTGGTGTCAAAAGGGTCAATATTGTACTGTAAACAAAGTTTATTGAAATTTCTGCTAGCACGCACAATGCAGCTATTCTGCTTGTAATTAGTTGAAGCATTTGTTGGTGGGTTCATTGTTTAGATATATCGTAATCTATACAAATAAATAAAATTGGAGTGTCTGTTTGTAATATCAAAATAAGACCTTTTCACTAAGTGCATATCAAAGTACATACGACACCTATAGCAAAAACGCGATTTAAAAATGTTTTGTCTGTCTGTCTGTGTGTTTGTTCCGGGTAATCTCCGAAACGGCTGGACCGATTTTGACGGGACTTTCACTGGTAGATAGCTGATGTTATAGGGAGTAACTTAGACTACTTTTATTTTAGAAAAACAACATTTAAAAAAATGGGTCCCGTCGCGCGGGCTCAGAACGCGGGAGCGGGCTTTTTTGTTAAGTTAAATTCCACGCGGACGAAGTCGCGGGCTCAGCTAGTACTAAATAACAAAATACAAGGTACAAAAGCGATACAACAAAAATCTGAAATAGAGTACTGGATTAATGTTACCAATTAATGATCTGTAGCCACAGCTACAAATCGGCTACGGGCTGGGACGACCAGGGTAGTACCGCTCTTACAAAAGATCGGCATAGAGTAGCCATAAAAGCTCTATTGCGTACTCTTTCCCTCCCTCTAACCCAATTCCCACTCCCCTTCAGGATGGCAACGTGCGGGCAACGCCATTGGTATTACAAGCATCCATAGGGTACGGTAACTGCTTACCATCAGTGAGTTCGTACTCTTGTTTGCAGCCTTTGCCTTTCAGATGTACCCATTGTGGCAAACAAAGGTTGAATTGAAACAAGTAATGAGTAAAACCTTTGTTATAAAAATATAATCGATTACTTGCCCTGACTTCAATCAATAGTTCTACGCGCTTGTCTAAGTTACTATTTTCGTCTGAGACCTGAACTAAGAATTACTCTGACTGTTTTCGAATTCCCAGTCAATCAGTAGAAGTTACCTGGTAACCAAAATAAATAATGATATGATGTTATTATTATTTTATAAGATATTCTACACCCACCTAAATGCATTTGTTGCTTCTGCACGTCCAATAAATCATTGCGCAATCCTTACAAAGCGGTCGCGCAAACATGAATTAAAATGTACCGTCCACTTAATTCAACATGGACTGCGAATAATGAGAATGCTCCATAAGGTATAAAAAACGGTGACGTCATTACATGCCCTTCTCACTCAGTTTACCGCGAATGTGAATATTTCTACCTTTTTCCCAATGACGACTTTACGCATGAAATTTTCTGAATAGAAAATACGCTGACTGAGGTCTTTTTGGTAAAAATTGAAAATGTAGATTCTGAAGACAGCTTATTTTTGCGCTTATTGGAATGGAAATAAGGTTTTTTCAGATATGAACTAGTTGTAATAGATTCATGAGAAAAATATGTCTCTACTTTTTCTTGAAAGCTGAATAAGAATGTCACGGTAAATAATTTATATATTCTAGTGAAAAATACTGCTGTTCTAAAATAGAACAACTTTCAAAAATTTTACTGAGTATTAAATTTTCGCATTTACCAAACTCAATTCGAATCGTTTGTAGAAATATTCATTTATTCGGAGCAATCTTTCATACGATGCACCAATGCATTATGTCCAAGTATCCGTTCTCGATCGATGCTTGTGCGTGAATTATACATGAGATGATATTCTCAATCTGTCGCCTGTAGTAACCGGGTAACTAGGCCTTCCGCGCCCCCTATTGTACTAAGGAAAAGGGATATGAAAGGAGTTCTGTAGAGTCAGTGATAGGTCTGAGTGTACTGGTTTAAGAGGCTTATGTTTTCGTTTGGCGGCGAAAGTTTGACAAATAGCTCGTAGTGCAGTTTCAGTTTGGACGATAAGCTGATACGCCTTTGTCGTATAAGTTTTCACAACTATCAGTTTGTAGTTTGGCCGCTCGCGGGTGATTTATGTTATCTTCTTTCTTTGTGTGGCAAAATATTTTCGTTTGTGTACTAATAAGGGTTGGAATTACAGTTGTAATTTCAGAAATATCGTAAGTAAGACCTAAGTACCTAAGTCTTGATGTTTTACTTGAATTTTTTGTCCATCTTAGCTTCTTTAGCTTTATAATCTATTGTACTAGGTACTTAAGCATTTTAATTATAAACTAGGTACCTACTATTTACATAAATTTAATTCTGTTTTTCGATAGCCTTAACTTCGCTGAACTTTTGTCAAATTTCCATTCAAAATAGCTGTATAGGTACGTAGTTGTTTGACATTAAACAACTAGGATTCGCGCCGAGCGTGAGTACCTGCAGGCGTCCGGTAATGGGCAAACTTACCTGGACTGCGCTTTGTGCCCCGAAATACGGCGTAATTATCAACGCGCCGGACCACCTAATTTACGTCACACTTTGACGCTGAAAAAGGACTGCTTTTGAGGTTTAGTACCTACTAAAGTATTATTTCACTCTGATTATAGAGCTTACAGAAATTGAAAAGAATACAATGGATCACGAGGTACTTACTCCTAGATAATTTGTATTAATTCATCTTGCACTGATTAACGTAAAATATTTAATAGAGACGCTGACATATTTCAGAATTTTATGAGAAAATACTTGAATTATTATTTAATCTTAGATAGGTTCATATACTTATATGTGCTTTATAAATAAGTAGCCTAGCCACACATGATCGTGGTGCCGTAGTCTTGGACGATCGTCGGAAAAGTAGAGTGGCCTAGAATTATTATTGTATCTACTATGAATTAATATGGGCGGGTAGCACTCTAAAGTATGATCGCAATGAAATATGTAGGTATATAATTTTAAATATACCTTTTTTTCTCTCCAATCAAAAAGTACGTACCTACTCGAAAATAAATTTAACGCTGGAACAGTTTCCAAAACAACGGTATCGCTGAACTTCAGCAAATCACATTCGACACTCTATTTCAAGCCCTGTTTGATTTCAATCTGTGGGATGTGATGTGACCCAATTAGCGGCGTGTTGCGTGTGCACACGTGGAAAGCGTTGGCTGCTGTCAAACGCGAATGATAGCCTTTGAGGGCTCTATTAGATGATAGCCTGGAGTTGTCACTGTACAATTTGCAGGACTGAAAACTGTTAGGTATTCTTGAGGAGAGATGCGCGTTGGGATTTTGAAAAGCTTAAGGTAACGATCCAAATCGTACTACAATCTTAAATATTATCTATTGAGTGCAAAAATGCAATTTTTCGTATTTATTTAAATATTTTGTACCTTGAAGTGTGTCTTAATTTAATTTATATTTGTTTCAGTCATTTCATTGACCGAAATCGAACAAAATTTGCCTCTCCCAGTCTTAGTCATTCCTGAACTTAAAAAAAACTTTTTAAATTGAAGTGTTAATAGCCTAGCGTAAGGGGGGCCACTCTGGTTACTGAGAGGTTACGGGTTTGGCCTCATCCTGGCCCTTAAACTATTTTGAGGTGAGCTGACTCTTAAGACAAATATTAGCTTAGCTGGAGGGGCTAACGAGAATACTGGTAATGTGATAAACTCACATAGCTATCATCCTAAAAAAAGCGCTTTATAGCTGTCTTCCTCTTGAAGAAAAGCCTCTTCCATAATTGTGCAAAAATTAAATAGGTACACACAAAAAAAGCCAAACGTGATTATATTTGTGGTGATGAGCAGATCTAAAACCACGTAAAACAGGATGACTAATAATAATAAATATCACCAGACTGATACAGCAACTGTTTGATCCCAAACTAAGCAAGGCTTGTAATGGAATAGGGGCGATTACAGTGACACCCAGAATTGGGCAAATTACGAAAATGTCATTTCCAAAACCCTCCCTGCCTACCCTCGAACCACTGCGCCATGCGGTCGTAAAACTATTAGTATTATTTGCAAAATGTTTTTATAAACATGAATAAGTGATTTTACGCAGCATATTAGTCTATCTAACGTGTATTCACTGAGAACTGATCCTAAAAGCAGACCCTATATTTGTTGTATAGAAGACACGAAGGATTTAGGTCTATACGTTTACAAATTCATTCCACAACATTAGTTCACTGATATTAGGCTATTGAATAGGATTCTATGCTTTACTGTCCTGTACCTATCTACCCTGAAAAATAGATAAACGTTCCTTTGAAAGAAATAACCAAATAGGGGAACTTTTCTCAAGAACGTCAACTGCTAAGTGCCAACGCAAACTTCAAAGCTTGTCTTTATTATAACTTAGCGAGCAGTCGACTCCGTTGCGTGCCTCCACATTCGTTCGAGGTATTAGTCGCATACTTAATATTAATTCGGTGATAATGTTACGGTCTTCATACATTTGCTAACTTTGTATACAGGGATACTTATAATTAGACGTATTTATCGTAGGTTGTGAATTGTGATACATGAGCTGAAACGCAAAACAACTTTTACTCCACCACTTTGTTAGGTATAAGTATCAAATTCGGTAACACATTATTTTCAATATTTTCAAGCCTGTTTTTTCAATCGATCACTAAAATAATTATGATGGCTTGATTATGGTATCATCAATAAATTTATATTGAATTAAAACTGATTATGATTGATTTATTTTCAATAACTCATTAACTCTCTTTTTGGGTCATAATACACATACATATGGAAATATCCCGAACGACTAAATTTCGCGGACAAACAGAAGGTCAGATTTACTGAAATTTAGCACCTCTATCGAGACCCTGCAAGGAATACGTTGTATTCTCACTAACCCTGTAAACTTGTCTCTTGTAGATAAACATGCGTCCTTTTTCCATAAGCACAATAAATTTTGATTTCTAGCCAAATTTTTAAATGTTTAACTTCCGACCAATTTTTGTACGTAACTTTTTTTAAAGATATTCTTAGGTGCTGTTCCATAATCTCCAGATAAATATTATCCTCCGAATAAAAGTGACGTTTTGACAGTTTTTCGTACCAAATCTCTCATAACGTCAAATGACTCGAAGACCAAACCTCATCTGTGGATTGTGAATCAGAGCTTTGCTCTTTAAAATATTGGATGTGTTAGATGTTGTATTGAATCAGATTTTTACTGTGATTTTTATAATCTGTAACTGTCAAACGCACTGTCATCACACCGTTCCAGAATGAAGCGGCATTGGTCTGACGTCATAACATCAACTCGTCAAGACAACATTTAAAACTTGGACGACAATCATAATTTATGACTGAGCTTAGATGAATAATTAAACTATATCGAAGTTAACGAACTTAAAACTTAGTGAAAGTTATTTTTTAATTACAAGCAACAGCGAATACTTTTCCAACTTAGTTAAACTTAGCGATGCTTAAATTAATATACCTACGGAGCTTGTTGGCTAAGTTCACTTCATTATCGTGTGTTAGTAAAAATACCTGCTATTTGAAGTGGGTAGGTAACAAAATTTTAAATTGAAATTAGTTTTGATGATTACAAAAGTCTCCAACCTTAGTCCTGTTATATCAGGTTGGTAGTGCACTTGCTCGCCAAATTTGTTTTATACTTTAACAACTTTACCAGAGGTTTACTTTACTAGGTTAGTTTTTAAATTTACAATTTATTTGGTTATATAATTCTCGAAAAGTACTAGGCTTTTTTTATAAAGAACTAATTCGGCAAACAAGCGCAAGACCCGCCTCATGTTAAGCAGTTACCGCAGCCTATAGAAGCTCGTTATACCCAAGGAATTGCACGTTACCGACCTGAAGAGGAGTGGGACGGAGGGCGGGGTACGGAGGTGAGTTTGGGCTGCCGTCTCTCTCACCCATTGCACAAAACGCATCTACTTCACACCGATCTTCTGTGAGAGGGTGGTTCTGCCCTGGTCGAGACAGTCCGTATAGGTGTTGAGATTAATTGGCTTCAATTTGGCTCTACCACCTCACAAAAGCTTTATATTGCGGAACTCTACAATTTTATATAGTGCAGTAGTGCCACACCTATTATTGGAATCAAATATAATCAGCTCACGAGTTTTGGTCCAATTAGTCTCATTTCGATCCGTGGTGCCTTACAACTGGTCTTCAATCAGCTGTTAAAGCCTTGGTTTTATGGAAATCAGCCCATACCATCTATTATTGTCTCCCGCTTTGCACCGGAGGGAAGTGGATTTTTTTGTTTCTTGATATTCATCCTATTAGATATTTATTTAGATTTAAATTCATGCGGGTTCCAAGGCAATTTAACTATTCCCCGGGACTCGTCGAGGGTCAAACCTCGATGTCATTATTGGTCATCATTGTCGATCCTGGTTTACTAGAGTAACAGTGAGTGTGTGGCGGGAACAGTCCCAATAAAAAAGTGTAGTAGTGCAGACATGTTTAGTGTTAACTAAAACATACAATAAAATATAAAATATTATACTCTTCGTGTCCAATAGAGCATACCAATCACTTGATCTTATAAAAGCTATCATAAACTCGTTCAACATCGATAGAACAAAATAATTTTATCGGATAAGCTACAAAATTGTTGGTTATTAAAAGTTTCACCCCTTAATTGCGAATCCGATGCCAAATCCCTATTACTGTTATGGGTAGAAGGTTTCACGAACTCTGAGTAAGGGTTGCTATACAATGGAGGACAATGTTGTTAGGTACATCAATATTGTTGGTTTCATTACCTGAAACAAAAAATGAACTTTGATTGGGATAGTGATATAATAATTTTTCCAACGTCTTCTAGACCACGGAAAGCGATAAGAAATGCTTATAATGATCTAGTCTAGGCCACCGCCGGGTTTGCCAACATACAAGCTGCCATGTTATAATTTCAGTGTCGGAAACCGTAATACTAATCCTACTTAATATTATAAATGTGAAAGTTTGTGAGTGTGGATGTATGTTTGTTATTCTTTCACGCAAAAACTACTTAATGGATTCGGATGAAATTTGGAACACAGATAGTTTTTAACCTGGATTAACACATAGAATACTTGATTTAAGTCTACGCGGTTAGAAATAAATAAAGGTGAAACGTTATAAAATAGCCCAAACCTAATCAAAGGCATTGCTCGCATGTTGCGAACCTGAAGGCGAGTGGAATAGAGGGAGCGAAAAGGGGGGAGGTTAGGCTTCTAGCTCCCTCACTCATCGTCAGAGGTAAGTAGACTTTAACGATTCATAAGTGCTTTGTTGGCCTACATGAACTAAATATTTTCAATTTGGATTTTCAAAACAAGCCACTATACCAGCTGCTTTACCAGTTCTGTGAGAGAGTGGTACTACCCCGGTTGACCCAGCTCGTATGTAAGCTGAGTTAATATAATAGGCTATAGCTACGCCCTACCACTGTTAGATAAACTGTGAATGAGTGGATACATTTTCAGTTGTATTTCGTATATTAATTAATTAATTTTAGCCCTTTTTGACGTCCCACTCCTGGGCACGGGCCTCCCCTCAAGACAAGGGTATTCAGGCCATAATCTGCCACGCTGGCCCAGTGCGGGTTGGCGGATTTCACATGTCTTTCGAAAATTGGTTAAATCTTCTAAGACATGCAGGTTTCCTCACGATGTTTTCCTTCACCGTAAGCAAGTGATAATCATATAGAAATTATGATTCGCACATATATTTCGAAAAATCCAGAGGTTCGAGCCGGGGTTTGAACCCGACACCTGGGGCTCAATTACGCTAGCAACTTAAGTTGCAATTGGAAAGCAAAAGCTTGTCAAATGCTCAGCTTTTGACGAATTTCCGTATTCCACAAACCACAGATTCTCTTTTGCAACTGAGCTTGTTTTGGTATTATGTTGGCGTTTCAGATTTTGACCTTGAGCTTGCGACTGACATCGTTTTTTTTTAAAGTTAATTGCGGCCCTGCGCATAATGCAATTGGAGTCATTTCGTATAAAATTATTTTTGCAGTTCCATGGATTTGATACGATGCACTATAGCGGATATAATTTTTTTTGAAATGTATTATAATTTTGAGCAAAAACACCACACATTTTTAACTTTTTAAATTAATTGTGATTAATTCGTGGTTGATAGGTCGCCACTGAACGAAACGTAAATTACATTCTGCTCTACCTCTAAAATATTAATCATATAAAATCAAACCAATAATTATGCAAAACAACGAATTGTCATAATAATTTCTAAAAATTAGCAATTATATATTTAATTAAAAGCAGACTGAAACGGAACGCAAAAAGAAAAAAGGAGATAAGAGCAATGGTCACGTAGCTATCTGTGGTTGGTGTTTTTATTTGGGTGACGAAAAACGTATATAGTGTAGGAATTTGATTAAATAATATATTGTGTGTTGAAAAACAAATAATCTCTCCCTCTCAAATAAGCTGATTATGAGGTAAAAGTTGCAGCATCTTAATTTTGAAGACGTAGGCAAGGGTAAGACAATAACCTAGTTTTTTTTCTCTAAATCACTCAATATTAGTTTTTTGTACTTATAATTGATAAAAAGAAATATTTTACGTCAGAAAAACAAGCCCTGGGTTAGCTTAACTTACTTTGCACTATAATTTATGTATATGACGTGTAATTGAAAAAAAAAAGAAATACACAGCTACTGCCAATACAGTTTACATTAATTTGTTTGCAGGTGTTGACTACAAACTATATTGTTTTAGATTCAACCAAAAAGTTGGGTTCCGTGGAGTTATAGGCTGCATTGACAGTATCCATGTGGCATCTCTAAGGTCACATGTGTATGAGAAGCAATATTATAACCGAGAAGAATTCCATTCTTTAAATGTTATGACAGTAAGTTCTAACAATTATCCTTAATACATAATTTGATATTTTTTTGTAATAACACATAACAATCTACAGATTTGCCATTTTGAATGTGGATGCCAGCAGCCTTGGCTCTGCTATGACTCCAGTGTGTGGCCGAGTCATACCTTGAATCACCATTTGAATTACCTATCAAAGAGTGGCAAAAAGTGTTTTTGTTGTATAAGTTTGTTAGTATAATGACTAGCTACTTATAGTTGGTTTGGTAATGAATTTACAGAAACATACCTAATTAATGTTCTTATTTCAGATGTGATAATTGTCATCCCCTTTGAAAAACCGTTTGACTGCCTGCAATACAGTAGAATGCTGCATTGGAATGCTCGCTTCAGAGAAGTGGGTATTTTCCTGTATGTAGCCCACTACCAATGGGCTAAAATGCATATAATTATATTTTGTAAAACATTTGTTTTAGGTGTTCACTAGCAGCATATTGGCAGCACATGGCAAGGTGTAATTATAAATGCAAGTTGTGTTCTTGAAAACATTGAACCACACCAATAACCCCGAGAATTTGTTGATGCTGATGGATGCTGCTCCAAGAAATCAAGCAGTGCTTCTACTTGTGTAGACTGCACCATAATTTACTAGCTAGAATTTACGAATGAATTATATTTAAATGTAATGTAGGTACATACACTTGTTTGATTTAATCCCTAACATTAGTACCTACCTGCTTAAGAAACCACAATACAAACAAATATATAGTACTTATTAAGTATTTGAATAATCACAACATTCTTTACACATTTTGAACTGTTTAACTTTTGAAATAAACATTACCTTAAAATTATACCTACTTGCTTACCTTATATAGGTAAATATTTTAAACATACCTACTATACAATATTGAGTAGTGAAGTAGGTACATAGTTATGGAGGTACTTATCGCCTTTAATTTGGAGATAACTTGGTAAGTAATTCATAAAAAAGTGTACAATTATTTATTATATTATAAAGTAAAAGCTCTTTACTTAAATTTTGTGCACAACCTATAGCTAGTACAGTATTTTATATTTATTTATCACAGTACTAATATAGGTGTAACTTACTTTATGATTGCTGATAATTGTTTTTAAATAGAAATAAAACTTTACAAGTAGGTGCTCTATTCTATTCTACTCAAGAAGCAACATTTAAAAATATTGGAACTTTTTTTCTATAATATTTTAAAATAAGTATAATAACTAGCTCTTTTTTACACTTGTTATACCTATAGTAACACCTAGTACTAAGTACCTATCTTATTATTTGTCTATCGTATTATTAGTACAGGCGTAACTTAATTTATCTTTGAGGATAATTGAGTAAATAGAAATGAAAAAAAAACACAGTTATGTACTAAAGATGCAATATTTATTGGATTATAACGTAGGGGATGAGAGTGCCCAAATAAACCCTCAGTGTTATCTTCCCTCCTCGCTCGAATCTCTGTTGCGACGACTGTAGCTCGACATGGTGCAAATATTCTAATTTATTGGTAGTATACAGTACGCAGTATATAGTACGCAGGAGAAACTAAAACAAACCAATTATCATGATGAAGCCCAGTATATCACTTGGAATTTCAAAATGAAAATACCTTATTAATCCTTACAGCAATCATACCATTTGTTTCCTGACTGCTTTTACGACACAGGCTACGCCACGTCGGCCACAATACACATAATATAGGTATGAGTCAAAACTACCGGTTACGGCATTTGCGTGGACTGCAACATTTGCTGCACATTGACAACAACAACAAACGATAAAATAGTATTGTGTTTAAATCTTTAAACACATTATACCGAGTAAATTAATAGGATACTTGTAATGTAAATATTTTGAGCATGTATTGACATATTACTTTTTTATTTGCGTGATTTGCTTTTCGCATTTAGCCATTGTCGAGTAAAATAAGATTTTAAATTTTTATATGAAGGTTTTGTCTAGGCCTGATGCTACCAGACTTATTGGGGGAACTCGAAAAATCATGTTTCATTACTATTAATCCAATTGCCCCTACTCACGGAGATTTTTTTATGAGTTTTGGCCTAATAGCCATATGCAATAATCCAAATATTAAAAAAACTACCAAGCGTTCGAACGCATATATGCAGCCAATCATATCAGCCTATATGCATATCAGCAGCCAATCGCAATTCAGTCGCTTGTAGAATACCAATTATTTGCCCAAGCGTTTGAAAGCCAATTGGAAATCAAACACTCGCGTTTGATTTCCAATTGCAACTTAAGTTGCTAGCGTAATTGGGCCCCTGGTAGCCCGCAAGAGGCTAACACTGCTAGTTATTTCGTATATACATTTTGTTTTTTTATGTTTCTGTGGCACCACTATGGACTTGGCTTAAATTCCACAAAGTCCCATTTACGTCGCTCCTTATTATCCCCGGGAACGTATTGGCATTGGGACGACCTCTAATGGGGAATCAGCCGCGGTCAGTACGATGGACGTAAGTTATGGCTATTAATATCTTACGACGAGCCTTTTTTATTACCAGGGGTGATTGTTTAGACTCTTAGATCATCTTTGGGTTGGCCCAAAAATATTTAAGTAATAATATAATAATTTAGACCATTTGACGTCCAACTCCTGGGCACGGGCCTCCCCTCACTACGAGGGTGATTTAGGTTGTAATTCACCACGCTGGCCCAGTGCGGGTTGGTGTATTTCACATGTGTTTAGAAAATTGGTTACATTTTCTATGACATGCAGGTTTCCTCACGATGTTTTCCTTCACCGTAAGCAAGTGATTATCATATAGAAATTATGGTTCGCGCATAGATACAACAAACCCAGAGTTGCGAGCCGGGGTGTGACCTGGGTTCACCTGGCGCCCGCAAGACGCGTGCTTAACCAATTAATTTACACTCGGGTCAGTGTTTGAAGTTTATGTAATACTAGCTGAGCCCGCGACTTCGTCCGCGTGGAATTTTGATCCTTTCTTAGCGGATGTCTACGTCATAGTAGCTTTATGCATGCAAAGTCTTAGCCCGATCGGTTTAAAATTGACAAAGTTTCATACAAACTTTCATCCCCTATTTTATCCCCTTGGGGGTAGAATTAATCAAAATCCTTTCTTAGCGGATGCCTACGTCATAACATCTACCTGCATGCCAAATTTCAGCCCGATCCGTCCAGTGGTTTAGGCTGTGCGTTGATAGATCACTATGTCAGTCACCTTTGAGTTATATATATTGTTACGTACACGTAAACAAACACTGTTCCGAATCACTTAGCAGTCACACAGTATTCCAATATAATCGCCTAGGTCACTGGTATATCACTCTTCGTTCGCTTACTTAAGTTCCGTACACTGTCGCTTCCAAGAAGTAACTAACTCGCTGCCCGTCGTCGAATCCTTATATATCGAATAAAGATGCGAGCTGGTGTTTTCCTGAACATTCTCGGTAGGTATGTAGGTAATAATAATCGTAATCGAATGGTCTCGAGACCCATTGTCGGCTTTCCATTGTATTCGTTCGCGAGTAGGTATTCGCCGGCCGTCGTGCCGATAACGCAAGGGCGTTCACCTTATACCTACATACCTACGATTTCGAACATTCAATTTTCGAGATCTTTCATAACTTATTCGATGGAGTACATCTAGACTAACAATGCGTTTTTGTCTAAAGCTGGTAGGATGTGGATTCTTCGAGATAATAGACGACACAGTTTCAGGGTCGCAACAATATATATAATTATATATAGATTATCATAATGAACGTGCTATTCAATGTGGTAAAGCCAGGCTTTAGTCACTTGACTGCAGCTAATATACGGTAGGTAAATGCTTAATATTAGGGTAGGTAGTGCACTTGTTTGCCGATCTTGTTTTATACAAAAAAATCTTTATTAAATGAGCAACCGAATACATTTTTTCCGTTCTTGATGGAAGCAACGTTGTTAGAATAAATAAAAATAAATAAATATCGCCAGGCTGTCACACCAACTGTATGGTGCCAAAGTAAGCAACGCTTGTACTATGGGTACCGTACAATGGACGGGGGCGATCCCAGTGACACCCAGACCTGGACAAATTACTATAAGGCCATTTCCGAAATTTGCCCCGGCGGGAATCGAATTCGCAACCGCCATGTGCGGTGAGCCAAGTAGCCTACGCTCGAAGCACTGCGCCAAGCGGTCGTCCAATCAGAATCATTATATTTCGTAATAAACAAATCTAATAAACCAACTCTACCAAAAACAACCCTGATTTTCCCAAAAGTTACTTCGTCCAAGTACTATTGACATTGTCAAACATCGAACAGTGTTGTTTTATCAACAGACATCTACATAATATAAATAGACGGGAAAAGTTAATTAAATTAATTCGCTTCTTTGATCCCGACCCCGGGGTGGGATCAACGAAGAAATAATTCGGCCAGAATTAGATTCAATTGAGTCGAGACGAAATCTGAAAATCGCCATTGTGTCGGATAGACGCGCAAACAATTATACTGTTTGGTAACTGATGTCTTAGGTATCAAATTGACTACTGATCATTCATATGGGCGAGGAGATTGTACTGATGCCAATTTTTTTTTATATACCAAAGTCGTACTATATGTCTTAGGTTAAGCAAATAATGCCAAAGGTATGGCTCGATTCTTTACAAATAAATCAAAATTGAAGTGTCTTTTTGTCATATCATAAAAATAGCTTGCACATGAAAGTACATAACTATATTTAAATTTGTGTCTCTCTGGCTGTCTGTTCCGGCTAATCTCTGAAACGGCTCGATCAATTTTATCGTGGCAATTTTCACTGGCAGATAGCTGATAATATAAGGACTAGCTTAGGCCACTTTTGTACAATCGAAGTAGGTAGCCCGCGGGCGGAGCTGCGAGCACGACTAGTATATTAGGTATAATTAATTAAGTTATCATCAGATCGTCGGTGTGTTACAAAATATCTTACTCCCGGTCAGACATTAACGACAATCCCACTTAAGCTTAATGAACAACTTCATTAATTTTACTCCCCTATTGCCTATCACTCCCTTCGATGGGGGAAAAAATGCAGTAGAATAATTCTGTTCACCCCAGAATATAGACTAAATTAATTTCAAGTATTAAAATGTAAGTTAAGAATGAATGCTTCATACTTTTCGACCGCTTGGCGCAGTGGGTTCGAGCGTAGGCCGCTCGGCTCACTGCACATGGTGGTCGCGGGTTCGATTCCCGCTGGGGCAAATTTCGGAAATGGCCTTTTCGTAATTTACCCTGGTCTGGGTGTCACTGGGATCGCCCCCAGTCCATTGTACGGTACCCATAGTACAAGCTTTGCTTAGTTTGGGACCGTACAGTTGGTGTGTCTGTCTGGCGATATTTATTTATTTATTTATTTATACCCATAGTACAGTCTATTGTACGGTACCCATAGTACAAGTGTTGTTTTGTTTGGGACCGTACAGTTGTTGTATCAGTCTGGCGATATTTTTATTAATATGTCTTGCAATATTTTTATCCAGTGGTTATTGGTGCCAATTCTTGTGTCATCAAATCACGAGTGAACAAAATATTGGCACATCTTAAAATATATTTATATCATGTTTATATGTAATGCTTTTACCCGAACGGGGTCCATACATTAAATAAGTAGGTAGTTGATAATTAAAGCAAATAACAACTAGACTAACCACAAAATAGAATTGATAATAAAAATCATACTCATCTAAGTGTAATAAATGTAATCTAAGTTGTTATCGTTTAATATGTACTATGCATGGAACAAAATAAAACTTTATTATTATTTATTATTATTATATGTAATGACCGTGAGATAGTAGTGAGAAAAAATATTAGTTAATACATCAGAATCAGCATGATGAGCTCTTATTCTAGGATATCAAGTATCTTCTTAAATAAGTTGATTTACTGAACACTATTTCGGCTTGCGTCACAATAGGCTGCCCTCAAAACAAACTTCTGTAGGCGATTAGCGGAAGAGCCTGAACGAGATTAAATTTCTTTATTTTCCACAGGCCCATTCATTCTTTTATTGCCGCTGATTCTAATTTATTCGAGTGGGCATTATATTTGACAGCTATTTCGGAATGTTTTGCGCAAACGGACGAAATATTTCCGCCTTTTGTGTTAATAAGCGAATAATTAAGGTAATTCCCGCGTCTTATTTATGGACGATATTTGTCTTCTTTTCTTTCATCGTATAAAGTAATATCGGCGCAAACAAACGAAGCGAAGGACTCTACTTGGAACTGATATTTATATCCTATCGTCGGAAGGGAATATGACAGATATTCACTTCCGACGATATAAAATAATAAAGAAAATAGCATAAATACTAATATGATAAAGAAAATAACAGATAAGGTGTCAATAACCTAGTAGTTAGAGGGGCCGCCCTCGTAGCTGAGAAGTTCCGGGTTCGAGCCCTATCCAGGCCATTAAACCCTTGATGTGAGCCCACTCCTCACACAAGCATTAGCTTATCTGGAGGGGCTAACGGGAAGACTAGTAATGTGATAAACTGATATTACTACTCGTAATTTTATTAAACAAAAATGTGTTTTAGTTATATACCAAGAGCCAGCGATAGCCAGACGTTCCATATTTTATAAAGGCTGTCAATTTCTCAGAGCATGCCCCCAACACAGGTAAGAACGATCATCGAGTATGGAGTTGGGATTGTGGTTACTTCGGCAGTTAACAGGTAGTAAAGGTGTATAAAATAGTACCTCAAATTCGTTATAGTATAAAGCTTAATTTTTATATATTTCCTTCGGAATAATATTAGAAATCACGCCATCCATTGACGGACACTTAGTGCGGTTTCAACCCCCTGCCAGACACCCCTAAACTTTAATAATTTATGAGTATACTTTCGTCATAGTATAAAAGCTGGGTTTTACATATGTTACTTGGGAACCCATAAAAAAATATTACTTCAACAGCCGGACAGTTTTAATGGTTTTAACATCTTGCCAGACACATTTAAATAGTTATTTAATCATCCAAGTATGAACGCAATAAAACTATTTTTCATTGGGTTTCTTGAACAACTTCGATACACTAAACTCCCTATCTTACTTACTGATAAGTCAATTTGCAAAATATCACCATAATATCTGACATAAATGGCCGTATCTTTTGATTGCGTTGAATAGAAGCCTATTTTTTTACATCTCCAAGGGATCATAGCATTTGATAATTGATATTAATTTTTACTTGATAACTTTATCCGTTTCCGAGAAAAAGGGTCTTGATAAACAGACAGACGGACAACAAAGTGATCTTATAAGGGTTCCGTGTTTTCATTTTGAGGTGTAGAACCCTAAAACTATATCCTGTACTGTAACTACATCCTTTGGGAGTGCAGTCGCTGGCAAAACGAACGGACTACTATGCTAAATAGCCTGCAAGTGACATCTGGAGCAGTTTATTACACAGACCTTGTAGAAACCAGGGACAATTTCCGTGCGTTCAAGCGCTTTAGCCATACCTATTATTGGAATCAAGTATAATCAGCTCAGGAGGTTAGGTCCAATTAGTCATATTACGATCCGTGGTGCCTTACAACTGGGCCCTTATTACGTTAGCTACTTCAATTGCAATAAAAAAGCAAATGCAAGCGATTGAACGCTAATTAGCTTTCAAACGCTTGGGCAAATGTTTGGTATTCCACTAGCGACTGAATTGCGATCGAAGGCTTGGTAATTTGGATTATTGCATTTGGCTATTAGGCGCATGCTCATAAAATTATAATACATTTTACTAAATATAAATAAATGGAATATAATAATAATAAATAATATGTTATAATAATACAATATAATAAAATAGTATATTATATTATAATATATTAAAAAAAATGTATTTTTATAATATACATTTATTTTATTATTATTAACAGACAGACTTTAAATGTGTCTGGCAAGATGTAAAAGCCATAAAACTATCTGGCTGACGAAGTAATATTTTTTTAGAGGTCCCCAATAACATATGTAAAACCCAGCTTTTATACTATGACGAAAGTATACTTATAATTTATTAAAGTTAGGGGTGTCTGACAGGGGTTTGAAACCGCACTAAGTGTCCGGCAATGGATGCCGTGATTTCTAATGTTATTCCGAAGGAAATACAGGCTATTTAGCATAGTAGTCCGTTCGTTGTGCCAGCGACTGCACTCCCAAAAGATGTAGTTGCAGTACAGGATATAGTTTTAGGGTTCCACACCTCAAAAGGAAAACACGGAACCCTTATAAGATCACATTGTTGCCCGTCTGTCTGTTTATCAAGACCCTTTTTCTCGGAAACGGATAAAGTTATCAAGTAAAAATTAATATCAATGATCAAATGCTATGATCCCTTGGAGATGTAAAAAAATAGGCTTCTATTCAACGCAATCAAAAGATACGGCCATTTATGTCAGATATTATGGTGATATTTTGCAAATTGACTTATCAGTAAGTAAGATAGGGAGTTTAGTGTATCGAAGTTGTTCAAGAAACCCAATGAAAAATAGTTTTATTGCGTTCATACTTGGATGATTAAATAACTATTTAAATGTGTCTGGCAAGATGTTAAAACCATTAAAACTGTCCGGCTGTTGAAGTAATATTCTTTTATGGGTTCCCAAGTAACATATGTAAAACCCAGCTTTTATACTATGACGAAAGTATACTCATAAATTATTAAAGTTTAGGGGTGTCTGGCAGGGGGTTGAAACCGCACTAAGTGTCCGTCAATGGATGGCGTGATTTCTAATATTATTCCGAAGGAAATATATAAAAATTAAGCTTTATACTATAACGAATTTGAGGTACTATTTTATACACCTTTACTACCTGTTAACTGCCGAAGTAACCACAATCCCAACTCCATACTCGATGATCGTTCTTACCTGTGTTGGGGGCATGCTCTGAGAAATTGACAGCCTTTATAAAATATGGAACGTCTGGCTATCGCTGGCTCTCCCTCTATTAATAAAGGTAAGGTAACGATAACTTTTAACCCATCTGAAATTGATAGCAACATATATCTCTTTGCAAAATTTTGTAAAACAAAATAAATGCGAGAACATCTAATGCTAAGTATATTAAATTATAATAAAATAGTAGAGTATTATGCAAATGCATTTTAATTCCAAAGGAAATGTGGACTCCATTCAAACACAAAGCTTTCGTAGGGGGAGTCACCAAAAAGCCGGTGGTTTAAACCGGGAACAATTCAAAAGCGTAGATTATAATAAAATTTAAATTCAGTAAGCAGTTTAATTCTACGTGGCCGGTATGATTTACTGCAGCGAGCTCTGCCATTGTCCTAGTATTCCCATGGGACCATTACAATATGGAGCTTTCACTAAATAAAATTAAACTGATAATCATACATTTATTTATTCACTAAGTTAGGAAGCTTATAACGATGTGCACATAAGGGCCTATAAAAAATTGTATTGTAATATTTCACATAAGTAAATTCGCATTATGATTTCTAATCTTCATCTTTCAAAACTGATCCTTAGCATAAGGCAGTAAGGTTGAAACTATTCTAATATACATATTTTATGCCTTATTCTACCTGGACCTGAGAGGAATGTCGATAGCCTGGGAAATTATCACGTCGAGATAATAAAGTCGGTAGTCAACTATAATGGGAGATATTCAGAATACCTAATATCGAAGGTTTCGACATTCAGGTACATTTCTTGGGCCTTATATTAGATTTATAGCCATTTTTATGTCGCATTACCTAGTGACTATAAAGTATAGGTCCATATAAAATATTCAAATTTATTTCCTTATGAATCGCGGTATACTCGTATATAATCGTATCACGGCATTTTCTCTCCTCCCATTAAACCGATATAAACCAATAAATATATATGTCGCAGCCAACTAGCTTAATTCGCCGTTCAGTTAACAGCCTAGGCACTTTATTAAACAGCGCCGTTCAACTAGCGGTCTAAATGATATTCAGCCATATTGTTTGAGTAGTTTCATTTTTATTTTGCATTTTTTATAACTAGATGTCGCTACCGTCGAGTTAGAACGCGATTATTTGTTCGCATTACATTTACGTAAGTACTATGTTCTATAAGGGTGATTGTTGAATAAACCTGGATTTCGATCAACCTATATACGTGTGTTATTTCCTAATACCGTATCAGGTTCTGCTTGATCCCCTCCCCAGGACCACTATTCGTATTTGTCGTTGTACAAATTGGTCCTGTCGAGTCGGATAAAGTCCGAAGTCTTTTTGATAAGTCCTGGGGGTATTGGACTTGGTTCCGGGGAAGCGGTGGAAAATCGTTTGGAACCACCCACTATCAAAGGGGCAACCTGAACAGCACCAGGAGGGGCGCTGTTCAGCATCAGGCAGAGCTCCCGACAGCGGCAAAAGGGCAGCAGTCGGTTGGAGGTTGAATTAACCATACATGCGGCAGCAGGAGGGCTGCAGCTAGGCGACCTTTGCACCAGGCGGGGTGCGAGGGACGAGCAGCGGATAGGCGAGTCTACGTAGTCGGCTAAGTGCGAGTTTTTAGTGACGTCACCAAGTGGTGAAGTGTGTTCATCAAGTGTTCAAGTTTGATTTTAAGTGAGTGCCAAGGGGAAAAACTGTGAGTACATTTAAATATTATTTGTGCAGGAAATTGAACTTTAACTTATTTGAAAAAATAACTTTTAATTAATTTGTAATGGTTGTATTTGTTTTTAGTATTACTTTTAGGACTTAGAATAGTTTTAAGAATTTGGTTCAGACGGGGAACCTATGCCCGATTTTTAATTTTTGTAGAGTTTCAAACACTTAGAATTATTTTCATAAAAAAAAATACTTTAATGTGTTATTTCGACCTGTTTTAACAATTTGGTTAATTTGAACATTTTGTTGTTTGGTTAATTTGAACGTTTTGTTGACAGTTTGTTGGTTATTATTAGCTTTATATTAAGTAGTGAGTTGTGTTTAATATTACAAGATGGAATCTAAAATATTTTTGCAGTCTGATATTCAACAGCGAATTGAAAAAAACTTTGCAAATTTCAAAAAGTCTCCTAAAGAGAGGTTAACTAAGGATTATATTGAGAGTAAATTGGAGTCACTAGATACACTTTGGGCTCAATATTTGGATAATCATTCAAATATTATTAGTAATGCTGATGTTAAAATAGTAAAAGCTACACTTTATTTGACGGAAGATTGGTTTAGTATTACGGAAGAGTGTTATATAGATTATAAATGTGCATTAAAATCTAAGCTCGCTATTATATGTTCAGCCATTTCTACAACACTCACCCAAGATTTAGATAAGTTGAATAATTCTAAGAATAGTAATGTAAAGCTTCCCAAAATAGAAATTGCTAAGTTTTCAGGTAACTATAATGAGTGGACAACATTTCGGGATTTATTTGTATCTCTTGTGCATAAGTCTGATATAGATAAAGCGCAAAAAATGCAATATTTAAAAGGTCTTTTATCAGGAGAAGCAGAACAATTAGTAAGACACATTAATATAGCTACTGATAACTATGACAGATGTTGGTCTATGCTAGAGGAAAGGTATAATAATAAAAGATTTCTTACAAATTCCATTTTAAAGAGGTTAGTTAATCAAAAAGTTTTAGTGTCAGAGTCATCAATGCTATTGAAAGATCTGGTGGATACGACCACAGAGTGTTTGGGTGCTTTAACTAATTTAGGGGTTGACGTATCCACTTGGGATATTATTGTTATTTATTTGCTCGCGTTAAAGATGGATTCTGAGTCTCGAAAACAATGGGAGCTTCAAATATCAAACAAATCTTCTCAAGATTTACCGACTTTGGAGCAGTTTAAGGAATTTGTCACAAGTAGATATCGTGCTTTAGAGTTGTTGGACTCAGAGTCGGAACCCAAATGTAACAAATCTAAGGCATTTCATGTCACCACTATAATATGTAAGTTTTGTAATGAAAACTACAGTTTGTCCAATTGTGAACAGTTTGTTGGTGCAGAGGTACAAACTCGCCGCGTATTCGTAGAGAAAAACCGTTTGTGTTTCAATTGTTTGGCAAGTAACCATGCAGTCAAGTTCTGCAGAAGTAAAGTATCATGCAGAGTTTGCAATCGTAGACATCATTCGTTGCTCCATACAATTGGTTCCGGGGATTCAGTATTGACGACGAGTGGTGCATGCACCACAGGTTCTTGTACAGGTTCATCAACGAAGGCTGTAGACGTTGTTCCAGCGGCGGAGAGTGGATCCTCAGACACCGCTCCTGTGGTATGCTTTTCATCGAGTGAAGTGGCAGCTCGTCAGGTTTTGCTAGCGACAGCACTCGTACGAGCTGAAACTCAAAATGGTGGTCGACATACAATCAGGGCGTTACTCGATCAAGGAGCCCAAGCATCTTTTATAACCGAAGCAACCGCTCAGTATTTGGGTCTTAAGAAGACACCAGTAATGTTTCGACTAGGTGGATGAGCAATTTAATATTTAGTTCTATTTATGACGAGAGGGTTAAGATTGCGGTAAATGTGTATATTTTAAAATCTATAACTACTCTTCTTCCTAGCCGGGAGATGGCAGCTGCAGAATGGGTATGTGACTTACCGTTAGCGGATCCACAGTATTACACACCTAGCAAAATTGATATTTTGTTAGGTGCCGAGGTATACGGCCAAGTGATTCAGGATGGCATTAGAAAAGGACCACTTGGTAAGTTAGTGGCGCAGAATACTTCGTTGGGGTGGATCTTATCGGGTGTGATAGTGAACTCAAACCAACCTACAGCAAAGATAGTGGTTATGCATTCCTGTGTGGAAGACAACGATATGTTGAAACGGTTTTAGGAGTTAGAGGCTGATCCCAAACCAAAGAGAAGAGATATACTTACAGAAGAGGAAATGCAGTGTGAGAAGTTCTTCACAGAGACGACTACAAGAGACACAGATGGTCGCTATGTAGTTAGGTTGCCATTTAAGACAGTTGAGCCAGACCTGAGAATTAAAAATAGCAAGCGAATAGCAGAGAGGAGGTTAAAGTTTTTACTTACTAAATTAGAAAAGCAATCTAGTATGAAAATAAAATATGCAGAAGTTATTGATGAGTATTTACTGTTAGAACATTTAGAAAGGGTACCGGAAGATGAGGTAAATAATTCAAAAGGGGTATACTTACCACATTTTGCAGTTTTGAGACTTGACAAAGATACAACGCAAGTAAGGGTAGTCTTCGACGCTTCATGCAAAGGCGAAGATGGAGTGTCTCTCAATGATCTGCAGATGATCGGTCCAAGATTGCAGCCAGAGTTGAGACACCTCTTAATGAAATGGAGATCACATCGTATTTGTTTGTCTGCTGACATAATAAAGATGTATAGGCAGATACGGGTTGCACAGCAAGATGTCGATTTTCAAAGGATCCTGTGGAAAGAAAATTCTGAATCTCAAATAAAAGATTATCGATTATTGCGGGTAACATTCGGTACAGCGTCGGCTCCGTATCTAGCCGTGAAGGCACTGCAACAAGTTGCTATCGATGAAGGGGCGATGTATCCTAAGGCGGCTGAAAGGATAATAACAGATTATTATATGGATGATTTACTTACTGGGTGTGATACAGTGGAAGAAGGAATAGAGATTTTCAATGAAATGAATGAGTTATTAAAAAAGGGGGGTTTTCAACTACAAAAGTGGTCGAGCAACAGTGCTATTTTGTTAGAAAGGATCAAAGGGAGTTATGACAGGCTAGGTAAGGAAGAAGAAAAGCTGAAGCTGAAAATAGACGACGTAATGAAATTGCTGGGACTTACCTGGA
The DNA here is from genome assembly GCA_918843915.1 of Notodonta ziczac. Lineage (NCBI taxonomy): Eukaryota > Metazoa > Arthropoda > Insecta > Lepidoptera > Notodontidae > Notodonta > Notodonta ziczac. The sequence goes on along the minus strand of OU974050.1, from coordinate 8,435,321 downwards.
ACAGGATGATGGACGCTTTCCAATACACGGTGATATTGCCGCAACTGCAGGAACCTGTAACAAAGAGAATGGTTATTTCGGATATAGCACGTTTGTTCGATCCACTAGGTTGGGTGGCGCCATGTGTGGTAAAAGCGAAGATGATGATCCAAAAGCTGTGGTTGTCAGGCATAGCATGGGATGAGGCAGTTCCAAGAAAAATATTAGATGAATGGCTTACCTATCGCAGGGAACTAACACAGCTTTCCATGGTGCACATACCTCGTTGGATGAATATAAGGAAAAAGAATGCCATTGTCGAACTTCATGGGTTTAGCGATGCCTCCAAGTTGGCATACGCTGCGGCTGTGTATGTTCGAGTGATCGATGAGGACGGGGTTACTCATGTGGCACTCGTCACAGCCAAATCAAAAGTAGCACCTATAAAACAGATTTCTATTCCGAGATTGGAGCTCTGTGGGGCTGTTCTAGTAACAAAGCTTTTAGTGGAGGTAGCAGAGGTGTTGAGAATTCCGAAAGATTTCATCCACGCATGGACGGACTCCATGGTGGTACTTGCATGGCTCAATAGCCATCCCAGCCGCTGGCAGACATTTGTGGCTAATCGGATTTCCGAAATCTTAATGATTTTGGAAGCACATCAGTGGTCTCATGTCCAGTCAAAACTGAACCCAGCTGATGTCGCATCGAGAGGACTCACGCCCTCGGAATTAGTGGGTAATAAATTGTGGTTTGAAGGTCCAGAGTTTTTGCATGGCAAGGAAGTCACTTACAGTAAAATGAAAGATGCAGAGACAGACTTAGAGGAAATAAAAGTTCATTTGGTTACGAGTATTGAAGAGGATATCTTTTGGGGTAAATTTTCAACGTTAACAAAACTTATCCGAGTTATAGCGTACATGAGGCGGGTGTTATCATGGGGAAAGAAGACAAGTGGAAGCAATGGATTTTTAAAAGGAAAGGAATTGCAGGAAGCCATGGATATATGCATAAGAAAATGTCAAAGGGAAAGTTTTAATGAAGAAATCAAGATTTTAACCGGAATTGTTACCCAAGAAAAGTTGAAAGGTCCCTTAAAACCACTGAATCCTTTTATAGACAATAACGGCTATTTAAGAGTTGGTGGTAGGTTGGAAAAAGCACAATTGACTGAAGATAGGAAACATCCTATACTCCTGCCTAAGAAGTCAAACCTGACTGAATTGATAATAGCCGATTCACATGCAAAAACACTGCACGGTGGTCCGCAATTAATGTTAGCGTATCTGAGATCCAGATATTGGATACTCGGGGTTAAAGAATTGGTCAAAGCACATGTGCGTAGCTGTGTAAAATGTGTGCGATATTCTGCTACAACTACAACACAGCTAATGGGGCAGTTGCCTTCTGCTAGAGTGACACCAACTCGACCTTTTAAGAGAAGTGGGGTGGATTATGCTGGTCCGATTAATGTAAGGACATCTAAAGGTCGCGGACACCATGCTTTTAAAGGCTATATTTGTCTGTTCGTATGTATGGCCACTAAAGCCATACATCTTGAAGTGGTTAGTGATTTGACCACGTCGGGTTTTTTAGCTGCGTTTAAGAGATTCGTATCTCGTAGGGGTTATTGTTCCGAAATATGGAGCGACAACGGCTCAAATTTTGTTGGGGCCGCTAGAGAGCTGGCTACATTATTTTCTGCTGAGAAATCGGGGATGCATAGGGAGCTAGCAGAAGCTCTAGTTTCTAACGGAACAACTTGGCATTTCATTCCGCCGCATTCCCCTAACTTCGGTGGATTATGGGAAGCAGGCGTGAAATCGGTAAAGTTCCATTTGAGAAGGGTTATTGGGGATACAACTTTAACCTACGAGGAGCTATCGACGGTACTTACCCAGATTGAGGCTTGCCTTAACTCTAGGCCGCTTTCGCGTATTGAGAATGAGACGGACGGCTTTGATGTTCTTACTCCTGGGTACTTCCTCGTTGGTGAACCTTTACTTACCGTCCCGGACCACAACTTTGAGTCTTCCAATATAAATAGTCTTCGTAGATGGCAGTTGACTCAAAGGATGATGCAAAACTTTTGGCGACGTTGGTCGCAAGAATATCTGACCACCTTTCTGCATCGTTACAAGTGGGCTTCGCAGTCTCCGGAACCAAATGTTGGGGATTTAGTTTTGATAAAAGAGGACGATTTGCCTCCTTCACGTTGGTTGTTGGGCCGGGTTTTGATTAAGCATCCGGGTGCTGATGGTATAACGCGAGTTATGTCACTGCGCACTAAGGCATCCATTATGAAAAGGCCCACCTCTAAAATTTGTGTATTGCCAGTTGCAAATGTCTAATGTTTTGATTTTATTGTTATTTGTATTGTATTTTTTTATATTCTTATTTTTATTGTTTTTTAATTAGTAACCTTTCATGGTGGGCGGTAGTCATAATTACTATCATTGTATTGTCCAAATAGAAGTAAGAACAAATATTTTAATTTGTCCTTGGTAAGCGGTATGTTTGAGTAGTTTCATTTTTATTTTGCATTTTTTATAACTAGATGTCGCTACCGTCGAGTTAGAACGCGATTATTTGTTCGCATTACATTTACGTAAGTACTATGTTCTATAAGGGTGATTGTTGAATAAACCTGGATTTCGATCAACCTATATACGTGTGTTATTTCCTAATACCGTATCAGGTTCTGCTTGATCCCCTCCCCAGGACCACTATTCGTATTTGTCGTTGTACACATATCGTCTGTTACAACATTTAATAAACTGGCTGGCTAATGCTTAGGCAACTAACTTAGGTTGACGTAGGTTAGGTTTATGTTTTTTATGACCCCACGGAAATCCCACCCGGCAAGTAGATTCGGTGGATCTAAACATTTTCGTAAAATACCTAATAAAATTATTCCATCAAAGTTGTTTTTTGCCGACGCCATATTGACCAAAGAGAATATAATAGAGATTTTGACAGTTTGGTGAGTTTCGGCGCTAGGTGGCAGAAAGTAGAACTAAATTGAAATGAACAGGCTAGGCAAGTAATTAAACGTCATCGATCCAAGTCATTTGCCTAGCTGTTTGATCAAATGGCTGAATATCATTCAGGCCGCTAGTTGAACGGCGCTGTTTAATAAAGTGCCTAGGCTGTTAATTGAACGGCGAATTAAGCTAGTTGGCTGCGACATTGTATACTGATTAGTAAAATAAAATAAATGTAAATGTTGCGCGTATGATCCGTCTGATGTTAAGTAGTTACCTATACCTAGATTCTTGCAAAACCAATGGCATTGCTCCCACGCTAGCAACATGAATGGGAGTGGAGTAAACGGAGGAGAAAGGAGAGAGGATTGGGCTTTCAGCTCTCTCACTCATCGTACGAAATGCAGCTATAACAGCTTTACGCCTATCTTCTGTGAGATGGTAGTACTACCCCGGTCCAGCCAGCTCATATTAGACCTGCAGTCAGTTGGCTGACACCGTAAATGAAGTCAAAAATGGAACTAACCTCCTACTAATATTACATCCTACTAATATTATAAATGTGAAAGTTTGTGAGTGTGGATGTATGTATGTATGTATGTTTGTTACTCCTTCACGCAAAAACTACTGAACGGATTTGGATGAAATTTGGAACACAGATAGTTTATAACCGGGATTAACATATAGGATACTTTTTATCCCGATAATCCCGAAATTTTTGTTACCGTACCTATATATTTTTAACCTTTTAATTTATTTTTTTAACATAACTTTATAACGTATAACTTTTTTTTTAACATAACTTGTATTAAAATTAGACTTTTATTATAATTAGATATATTATACACTGTCTAATGTAAAACAAATAAGCAATAATCAGCTAGTAATCTGTGAAAACTGATTAATAGTGATAAGTTATTTATGTAGTTGGGTCATTCCGCCGTTTCGCACCAAAAGCAATTCCAGGTTAATTTACCCATGAAAAAAATACTTAATTTAAAATATTATTTGCGTAATAGGTTAAAACCTAAGAATTCTAAAAGGAGTATTTCTAATATTACAGTTTAATTGGTTAATTTTCAAAATAAATAAATAAAACTGCCTCAAAAATCATTCCTCTCTGCGTCCAGCGGGGTACCTCGGCTGGTTTTTTAATGTTCATTTGTTATTTTTTGTATTTCTGGCTGTAATTAATACGTAGTATTGAAGCCTATATCATCAGGTATTGATTGCGGATTGTGAATAAATTTTAAACACAATTATAATTACAGAAAAAAATATATTTCTTTTTGTCACGATAAAAACTTCATTACCATCCGTACTCAGAAACTCGATAATTTTATATAAAATTTATACGTGCCTGACTATAGTTCAGATCACAATATGTTTATACTTATTAGCTTGGCATGGCAACGGGGAGAGGTGGATGTTATATCAATCCCTGTTAAAATTATTTACGATCTTCGGATTGTTTTTAGTGTTTCGTCCATAAATCATCTCATTGCATTCCTTCGATTTTACAAGCTACTGTAATAAATAAAAAATATTTATATCAAAAAATGTTTCCCTTTTTAATTTATTTAGAAAGTGTTTTCTTAAATATTTGCTAATATATGCGATTATGGAGTTATCAAACAAAAAGTCAAATTTTTTCATTCATCTCCCCTTCATTACCATCCTTCCCATCCATTTTTTTGCGGGAAGGTAATGAACTGTTTTGGAAGGAAATGAAATTATATTTAATTTTAAATAATAAATTAAAAATATCATTAATATTTGATGATATTCGTATTTAAATTGTTCAATATTTCATTTATTTTTATTTTTTTAGTTTTGAAATGTCGAAAACACGTAAAAAGTTAACAAGAGAAGAAAAATTGGCAAAAGACAGGATTCGCAAAAGAGAAAAATATGCTAAAATAAAAAGTGATTCTGAGTTCTATTCTCTACAGAAACAAAAAGAAAGAAAGAGATATTTAACCAGAAAAGAAAGAAAAAAGATTTGTAGCATTAAAGACATGACTCCTAGGGCACAACGAGATCAAAGAAAGATGGCGAAAGATTTAAAAAATATAAACTGCTTCATAAATTGCCATTTGACCGAAGAATAACGAATATTTTAGTAGAAAAAAAGCAAAAATTGATCAATCAAATCCATTCCTTTTTTGACGAAGACGTGAACAGTAGAGTTGCAGCGGGGAAAAGAGAATTTATAAAGAAGAGAGGTGTAAAGAAACAGAAACGGTACATGAACGATAATTTAAAAAATCTGCATGCTAAATTCTTGACGGAGAAAAGTAATGTAAGCTATTCGACATTCTGTAAGTATAGGCCCTACTGGGTGGTTTTTCCTAATACAGATCGAGACACCTGTCAATGCAAAATGCATTCAAATGTTAATCTTTTGATTAAGGCACTAAAATACACGAAAATCATCTCTGAAAGTAATGGGACACATGTTATTAATAGTCTATGTTGTGATACAAAACAAAAATGTCTTGAACGTACATGCCCAACCTGTGCTGGTAAAGTTTTAAAGTATCATGAATTTCGAAATGATATCAAAATAGTGTTTCATCAGTGGGTCGTTGAAAAAAAGCCATATCTGGTGAAAGATGGAAAACAGAAGATTAAAATAGTCACCATCAAAAAGAGGTTTGAAGATTATCCTCGCAATGTTATTAATAAATTAGAGTCAACTTTAAGTACATTTTTTAAGCACAATCTAAATATTATAGTACAATATGAGACTATCAAGCAACTGAAACAAAAATTGAAAAACACAGAGATACTAGTGCACATAGACTTCAGTGAAAATTATTGTTTGAAATATAATCAAGAGATACAATCCTTCCACTTCGGAGGAAGTAGAGAACAAGTATCTTTACACACTGGCGTTATTTACTATAAAGATATTGAAACATGTGAATTTAAAACTAAATCATTTTGTACAATGAGCAATTGCTTAAAACATGATGCTGGAGCCATATGGGCTCACTTATGCCCTATTTTAAAGATGGCACAAGTACTTGTGCCTTATAATGCAGTCCATTTTTTATCTGATTCACCGTCCAGCCAATATAGAAATAAGAATACATTTTATATGATCACTAAATTAAAAAAATATTTATCGTAATATACGTAAGGTAACATGGAATTATCAGGAATCCGGCCACGACAAAGGAGCCCCGGACGGTATTGGTGCAGTTGTAAAGAGAACTGCAGACGACTTTGTTAAATATGGTGGAGATGTTGGTTCTTTCGAGGATTTTGTGGCTTTGGTTACCAAAAACATACGGAACGTATACTTTGAAATAGTAACTGAGTACGATATTGCAGAAAAAACGTTTCCACCCAATATTCCGGGATTTAAAGGAACAATGCAAGTTCATCAAGTAATTTGGACTGATGATAATGATAAAATTATTACTTTGCGTCTTAGTTGTTTTGACTGTCAAGATTATAGCATTCCTTGTATACATAATAGACATTTAGGCATTGTTCATTCTGATAACTACGGCGAAGCAGAGCCAGATCAATTAAGTCTTCAATGTGATCAAAATAATCCCACTTACGTTAATGACGATCAGTCCATATTAAGTATCGATACGACCACCATTTTAAATAATCTAGAAGATTCTGAGGTTTTCAATAACTTACAACCTCTAGAGGGTTCAATCGATTTACAGCTCTCACCGATGGTAAATGTAGCTACATCTTCAACCGAGTCAAGATCTTCTAAGATCAAGATTTTATCTGACGTACGTCTTAGTTGGGAAAACCGTAAATTTTATAAGACACCAAATGAAAAAAATATCCCAAAAAAACTAGAATCAGTATTTAATTTTCATCATCAACGAGAATTCGAGTCTTTCATTCAATCAAATAAATCAGAAACACAAAATAACATCAATAATTGTGATGATTCAGATGACAGTGAAGAATTAAAGATTTTTTTAAGTTTTATAACGTATGTGATTGAATTTCCTAACTCTCATTTGACTTGCAAAATTAAGAAGCTTGATTACATCATGTTGATTGTTGATAGATTATTATTAAACGACAGTTTTTTTAGGTTTTTTATTTTTTTTTCAGTATTGTACTATTTTATGGCCTTTTACTGTTTTAGGTTGTGCTCTGTGATTCTGCATTCAAATGAAAGATTGTTATAATTTACCTATAAGTATAATGGTTTTAAAGTTAAAAACTGTGATGTTTACTTCGGAGATTGAGGAAACCTAGTCTAGACCATAATTAGTATTGTATTGATTGTTAGTAGATCCAGTAAGTCATTCATTTTTGTTATGGTTGTTTGATTTACGTTTAAGAGCCATTAAATATTATGTTACCTATTGAAGATTTTTATTTCCATTTTAGTTAATACTACTTATATTCTTACCTGACATATTATAGCGTGACTAATTCTAGCTTTTATAAGGTTTATATTACTGTTAAATACTAAGATATTTTGCAGTAGCAAGTGATAAAAATAACTTCACCCAGATGATTATTTGAGACTGATTTGAAATGTAAGTCTGAATAGAAATAATAAACGTTGATTATTTAATAAATATTTGTTTACTTTCCTTCATGAATTACCGTCATTTATGGTTAATTACTATCCAGACCTATTTCATAACTCTTTTGATATATTTCACCTCCATCTCCACTTATATCTTTACCATCCTGCTCTAAATCATTACAATCCTAACACTTTTCATTACCATCCACGCGTTAAATTTCAAGTATAAATATCTCAGTAATTAAATAACTTACAAAAGTGCCTCCCAGTTTTTATGACTCAGGTGACGAATTAAATTCGATTATGAGCAAAAAAAACATGAAAACTACAATTTTTTTTTATTCCGCGGAACGGGTCGAATTTGCGCGAAACGGCGGAACGACCCAGTTGCTATGTAGAAGTAAAACACTGTAAGTTTTCCGAATAAAATAAAATAAAATAAATACTTCAGCAAACTAAAACCGACCTATAATCACTTGAACTAGGCTAGGTTTTGGTTAGCAGAAGACCTATTTGAGGTCTATGTAGGTTGGTTGGTTCCAATCTGTAATACCTACATCCAATTGGGCGTAGTTTTGCAAAATGGATGCAACCCACACACATTTCTGCAAACTAAAACCAACCTAGAACCACTAACCCAAGGTTGGTTTTGGTCTACAGCAGTGCATGTGGCTTGATTCTGTTCTGCAAAACGATATGCAATTTTCGTCGGAAAATTTCATTATCCGCCGCTTTATCAAATAACGCGTGTAATAGACGCACGCGCGTGCCGCCGCCGCCTGCCGCACGTCCCGCTGCATTTTCATAATGCCCGCTGCACTATCATTTTAGCAGCGCTCGGGAAATTGTAATCGGATTAAAGAACATAGACCTTGTTCATTGTAACGACAAGGTTCAGAATAGTTGTTTTTCAAGGGAAACTCACAACGAAATTGTATTATGCCTTTTTTGACGTTTTGACCCTGTAAATCAGAGTTTCAATAAGTTCGATACGTAGTTAAAAAAAATGCCCTTTTTGAGCTCCTACTCCTGGGCACGGGCCTTCCCTCAACACGAGGAGGATTCAGGCCATAATCCACCGCGCTGGCCCAGTGCGGGTGGGCGGATTTCACATGTCTTTCGAAAATTGGTTAGATATTCTAAGACATGCAGGTTTCCTCACGATGTTTTCCTTCACCGTAAGCAAGTGATAATCATTTAGAAATTATGATTCGCACATAGATTTTGAATAATCCAGAGGTGCGAGCCGGGGTTTGAACCCACGACCTGGTGCCCACAAGACGCGTGCTTTAACCAATCGGCTATCACAGCTTAGAACTAACAAAAAAAAGTTTTTTGTAAGTTCAAGAAATAATTTAAACATAAAAACTATATAGGTATAATAACTTGGGTATGAAATGTAATTATATTAATGAAGGCTATTGTTAAAGGGTACGGCACACGAAACTTAATGATCCATTACAATAATAACACCTTCATGAATTACCTTATTATCTGCGATAACAATGACTTATTATATTTAATTCCACCCCAAAGCAGAGAGCTTATAAACAAGCATACGTGTCTGGAGGTCGTAATACTACTAAATACTAAAGGGAGTTACACACTGAACAGGCTATTCCGTGACGCGCTTAGCCGTAGATTGTTTGAATCGAATTCTGTGGCAACAAAAACAAAGCGAGTAGCTGACGTTTTGTTGTTTTAGAAAACCTTGGTCTATCTACAACAGTGGTTGTCTGTAGGGTGAAATTTGATGATCATTAAAATTATCAGTATTCCACATACCTACATATTATTATAGGCAGGTATGTAAAATATTTGGATATAATTAATTAATTATTCAATAAAAACGTGCCCCCTTTTTATAAACAGCTTATAACTCGATTGAACGCTGCAATATGAACCAAAAAACCGTTGGTAACCGTTTAAAAACGGTTTTACAGGTAGATAACGCGATATCCTCTATTTTGCCACTATGTACCGAGTCCTTACAGGCCGGGCCGCGCTTACTACAGGGCGTCACATCCCTCCAACTATTACAGAGCTTGCGTCGGAAAATTGAAAAGTTAACGAGCCTATTCCACGATGCTCGCGTTCCAACCGACCACCTTTTGTTTTGTTGCCCGACGGAACTCGGGCTTATTAAGGGGAAATTGCTTTGAGCAACATGAAAGCCGTGTGTCGATGACCTAATTCTTGGTTTAAACATCTTGGGTAATGAGTTCGTTGATGAGATTTCGGGGCTCGTTGTGGTTGATACAGATATTGGAAATTAGTTATGAGGGCAGATTCGGTGAAATTATTTTCGGGGATTGGGTGCGAACGGATGGATTATTTATTGTGGTTGAGAAATCGGACATGTCGACGTCAGCGTGATAAAGCTGGTTTATTAGGACACTTTCTTTTACTGTATCGGACTCATGAAATATACTTATAGCATAATTTATCAGATTTTATAGATAAACAAACCATATTAGATTTTTGAGATACTTCTGCTATTTGATCATTAAACATAAGCAACAATACCTACTAAATGCACATACTTAAACGAAACAGTAATAAATATAAAATATTCGATACACTTTTGACGATTTTATTTTAACATCTTAAATTTGGGTAAAATTTAAATTTGTATTTTTATAATTAGCGCAACCTATTTACACTGTGTACCTGCGATAACAAGTGAAGGGCAGGGCGGCAGTCACTCAGCAGTTGTTTAACCTTTAACGAGGCTACGTGACATTCCCGGAATTAAAATAAACAAAGCATCTTGCTTCAGAGAATTCCTTTTTAAACTACGAGCCAATTATTACTACTCTGGTTGACCTTAATTTGTGTATTTAGAGATAAATAATGGAACAGCCAAGCTATAGCCATTTGACTACAGCTCCGGCAGTACCACCCTCAGACAGAAGATCAGCGTAAACTACCTTTTGTACGATGAGTGAGAGAGCCAGAAGCTGATTTTCTTTATTGTGATTTCTACATCTCTATACATAGTATAAAACAAAGTCGCTTCCGGCTGTCTGTATGTCCCTATGTATGCTTAGATCTTTAAAACTTACGCAACAGATTCTGATGCGGTTTTTTAGTAGATAGAGTGATTCAAGAGAAAGGTTTATATGTATCATACATGCATAATATAGTAGAGAAACACTGATATTTTTAGAGGTTTAATGTGATGTCGTAAATTAAATCTTTTTTTTTTTGCTTACATCGCAAACGCTGGCTGAACCTTACGAGTTAGATCAAAATAACGTAGTACAGTTTTGTACACCTTAAAAAGACTAGAAAAAAGTCCGCGATAATATATGTCTATCTCTTAGGGATAACCCACAATAACCATTTTTTATCCTTTACTTTTTACGAGAAATAATGGCTTATTTACGAAGCGATTTTAACCAATACAGCATTAATCCTTTTCCAATTAACTACCTTAAATACATTGTCATTTGATATAGATCAATATGGTCCTTTACATCATGTAATTAAAATGAATATTTTCGAAGATATCACAGATTTAAAATGCAGGGACATAGCGGTTGCGGCGGTATCGGCCGGCGACATCCTGTAGTATATTTAGTATCAATAATGCACCCGTGCGAAGCCGGGGCGGGTCGCTAGTTTAGAGATAAACGGTTGAAGAGTCAAGCTGTAGCCACAGGTCATATACGGACTAGGTTGATCGGGGTAGTTCCACCCTCTCACAGAAGATCGGCGTAAACTGCGTTTCATACGATGGGCGCAACCCCCCTCCCTTCTCCTTTCTTTGTCCCAAGCTAGGCAACGTGCCAGCAATGCCTTTGGTATACGCTTATTTACTGACTTTTGCTATAGAACATAACTAGTTGCTGCCCGCGACTTCGTCCGCGTAGACTTAAGCAAAGTATTTTACTTGTTAATCCAGGTTCTAAACTATCTGTGTTCCAAATTTCATCCAAATCCGTTCAATAGTTTTTGCGTAAAGGCGTAACAAACATACATTCACACTCACAAACTTTCACATTTATAATATTAATAGGATATTTGTATTGTATTGTATATTATTCAAGAAACTCTACCTAATTGCAGTTTCGTCAAAATACGGCTCTGTTAATTATATGGAAGTTCCTGGGCGAAGGGTAGGTATTGAGTTCAAGTGTACAATTGCTTAACAACAAAGGGAAATTCAAGACAATATCTCTCAGTATGGATGGTAGTATAAACATTTATTTCACTGCAAAATAACAAAGCCTTTCTGTTAAGACAGCATAACGATGTAAAATTAAAATTTCAAATTGCGGGTACCTTCATTAATGCCGCTAACCATCTTATTTTAGTCGGGTTATATCTACTGGAAACGTTTTCAGTGGGCCGCATTAAGCGAACGGGGCCTTTAAGTTAATGATAGAGTCCATTAATTCCGATGCCCAATGACCTTTTCTCTGATCACAGTTGGGATAAGCGGATATTAAATATTCCACGTAGAGCCCGAATTATATTTTGATAGTGATTGCGGTTTGATACTTTAATATTTTTTAACTGAATGACTCTATTTATTTTCAGCGATAAAATTATTATAAGTTCTTATTTTATTATCTCTTCTAAATATATATAACTCAAAGGTGACTGACTGACTGACTGACTGACATATTGATCTATCAACGCACAGCCCAAACCATTGGACGGATCGGGCTGAAATATGGCATGCAGGTAGATGTTATGACGTAGGCATCCGCTAAGAATTATGATTAATTCTACCCCCAAGAGGATAAAATAGGGGATGAATTATACCGATTTTTTTGTTAAGTTAAATTACACGCGGACGAAGTCGCGGGCACAGCTAGTGTACAATATTTTGCATGGCACCTAAGTCAATGCTTAAGATTATGTACCTGCCAAAGAAAATTTTGATGGGGTTCTTTCTAACATCTGATCAAATCACTCGCTATCAATGAGCCCATCTCTGTTAACCACTGGCATCTCGCTCGACTCGCACTCAACTCACCATACGTCAAAACTGACGTATTACGTATCTAAATTCCTTATTTTTGACAGTTCTCCTGTAGAAAATCTGTATGCGCACATGATTTATTTCTCAATTAAGTACCGGGATCTGAAGGAAGGCCATTCCCACTGGGTTAACACGACCTAATACTTCGTTTATCTATACCAATAAATAAAATTGGAGTGTCTGTTCGTAATATCAAAATAACACCTTTTCACTAAATGCATACGACAACTATAACAAAAACGCGATTTAAAATGTTTGTCTGTCTGTCTGTCTGTATGTTTGTTCCGGGTAATCTCCGAAACGGCTGGACCGATTTTGACGGGACTTTCACTGGCAGATATCTGATGTTTTAAGGAGTAACTTAGGCTACTTTAATTTTAGAAAAACAATTAGGGTTCCGCTTAAAAAAATAAAAACACATGAAATCAAAGAGTATCTCCGAAACGGCTGGACCGATTTTGACGGGACTTTCACTGGTAGATAGCTGTTGTTATAAGCAGTAACTATGCTACTTTTATTTTAGAAGAACAATACTTAAAAAAAATTGTTCCTGTCGTGCGGCCTCAGAACGCGGGAGCGGGTTTTTTTGTTATGTTCAATTCCACGCGGACGAAGTCGCGGGCTCAGCTAGTTATATAATATTTCATAACATTAGTTAAACCAACACATAAATGGAACACTGTGTCGGCACTCCAGCGGTCTCCTCACTGGACGACTTTATAACCACTGGACGAATCCAATCAAATACATATTGAGTTTCACGGTTTGAATTAGTTACAAGTTTCAAGGATATTTGGCGGGTTTCATTCGAAGTTTGTTCATTTAGTTACTAAATACGGAATTTATTAATATCCTGGGTTTTCCTTGCTCAATGATCACGTTAATGGGTTTTATTGATTTTGTGGGGTTTGAAATTGTTTTCTATTAATACGTGTTTACTGAGGCAAAACAATGTAATACCAGATAATATTTGTGCAATGAGAGAATTATTTTGAAATTAAATATGGAAACATATTTGTTTTATTAATACTTAAGAGTTTGTACTAACGTTTTGTGAGTATGAAGCGGTACGTAAATCATTACTTTGATTGCACAATTCTTTGTAACAAATACTACTTATAGGAATTACAAAACTTATCTCAATTCTAAAGTAATCTTTATAATTAGTAAAATTATTGATCTGATCAGAATTGAGTAATTTTGTGAAAACCTTTATTTTTACACAGTGATTACTGTACTTAAAACTATTATAAAATGGTGGTTTCCTTGATGTCGTGGTCACAAAAACTGATAATTTGGATATGTAGGCCGTAAATTTGAGTAGGCTGAATAATATTAATCTGCGAAACTAATACCTTAAATTTAGAAAATATCTTAATAAGTACCTACTAGTTCCTTTGAATTAATTGTTTTATCAAAACTTAAGACCTACAAACAAAAATCTGGTCTGGAAATAGGATTTTATACTTCACGCATCAAATTAAAAAATTAAATAGCGATGAAGCGAATTTTCGTTGAATTTCACGAAGCGAATTTTGGTGCCAGCCTAATTGGATATAGGGATAAATAAATCAATTAAATTGTTCCACTGGCTGCGCCCTCTAATGGCGTCGGATGTTGGTGCGTAAAAACCAATACAGAGTGACCTATCTGTCCCTCTTTCTATATGAATTATCGGTCGTGGACATACAGACCAATTCAAATGACAGGGCCCTTGTTATATTGGTCGAGTTATTTGACAATTATTTGATTGTGATTTAGAAAATTGCTATTTCTTAAATATGAGGATATTTTCCTGCACATTTTTATAAGTTACTCGTTCACATACATTTGGAGGATTTATAATTACATTTAAATGGGCGCTACCAAGACGAAGCTCTATCATTAGATAGTAAAATACTTATTCATTAATTATATAGACACAATATTTCTAGTTGATTACCCCAACCATGTCGTTTTCTACCGAAATCTATCATTAAGCACTTATATTATTCATCAAGTGTCCTTCCGCTAGGTACGCAGTGAATTTATTATACATAGTGTTTCAAAAGTCCGAAATTATGCTTGGATTTATGGATGAGTATCACAGATATAGATTTACATAGATAATGTAAATGCATGTACTTCACGTGTACAAAACCCCGACAAGCGTTAAGGTTGGTCGCCGTTAACATGCAGTCCACGCGACTACAGAGATAAAAAATATGAGTATGAGCGAGATAATCACTCGAGAGAATCGTAGCGGGCGTAGGAGCATCGGCAACATCGGTGTCTTTGAATCGGTTTGGATTTCCAGTCACTAATGACGTCACAATAAATAGGTGTTAAAAAATCGGCACGCTTGGTTTCAATACAAATCGTTATACTTGCGTTATTCTATGTAAATGTACCTTTAATTTGTATCGAGCAACGATTTAGAACACTATGTCTTGGTATTGGTGACTCCTACACTTAAACGTAGTTTACAGTGTTTTCAAGTCTATTGAATGTGTTAAGTCCGCAACACGAAAGTTCTGACAAATATTCAAAGTCCCATAACTCTGAAAATTTTATAGTTACGTTTATTATTTCATTAGTACATCTACATAAAATCTTCCGTCAGTATATATATAGGTACTTCAAATATTACTCCGGATCATTGAAACATCATGTCATTGTATTAAATAATAATACAAAACCTATACTTTCCTGTAATTATGTGAAGCAGCAGGGAATATTGAAGGAATACTTTGACCTGAATACAGTTAAAAATAACGAAGCAGCCACAGCCGAATCCAACTAACTGTAATAATGATTATACGTTTGGAAAAGTTAGTATTTTTTAACAATTCGAACAGAAAGCAAGAGAATCCAAATAATGTATTAATTTACAGTGAACACTTTTAAATAAGTATTTTCTTTTATTTCTAGTCGTAATTGCATTCTTAAAATCAGGGCTATTATTGTAATATTTTAACTATTAATTATTTATTTAAATGTACCCTCAGTTTACCTTTACGTTATATCTTTGGCTAAAATTAGGATTTTATCATCGTTTTGTTCCCATGTTTGCTTTACGGCTATACTTATAAGGGAATTGAAACCTCTTTATGTAAACCAGAGATGAAAAAAAAATATAAATTTATTTATCTAGAAGTCTACATGTTTTCAAATAATATTTTTAATTCGTTTACTAATGATGTCCGTAGACTTGAGAAACAAAAAAAGAAATTATGAAAGCGTACTTAACTTGATAACACGGGCTTTAGTGTATGCACAAAGTATCTTCATGTTTTAAGCTCGTTCTGATTTATAAGTTTGACATTTAACCTGTTTTACATGCAAGTGCTAATTAGTCGTATACTCAATATGGTTGATAAGCGGTATTGTTATCTAACGCGAGGCTTAAAACCCTGAACATGTCATGGAGTAGAGCCGGCTGGAGAGTCGTTTATCAGAGGCCGGTCGAGTAGCGACGAGTAATTAAACGATACACACTGAATACACGACTTGCCAACTCTCCAAATCTTATCCTTTTTTGAAACTGTGTAGAATTTTTTAAAGTATCCCTTACAGATTAATACTTATCTATATTTGATAAAAATATAGAAGAAGGCTTCTTACTGCAAAAGGCAGAGATATACAAGGAAATAGGAAAACATACACTGTCAGGTATCTGTATTTTCCTATAGCTTTGGATATGTCAGTAGGGTTGGATATGTCAAGTCATGTTTTATGTAGTGTTTTCATACCAATGTGAATATCAATAGTACAGTTTAGCAGAATACCTTTTATTTCTGGCCCGTCATAATTTTTGGGATTATATTTTAGCTTATATTTTTTATACTTATTATGTTTTCTTTAAGTTTTATACAGATTGGTTTTTTTTTCATCCTTCCCAATTTTCCCTACGAGCAAATTTGCAAACAAGTTGGCAGTACGATACAACCGTGTGTAGCATACGTTACCGAACAAACATCCTGCTTCAGAGAATTGAAATGAAATGGATAGGGAACGAAGTCGCGTGAGATGTCGGCCCGGGTGTCGAGTGTCGCGTACACCCGCGTTTACTCTATACACCGCGTTCGCTTGACATAGTGATTAGACACACCGACATGTGTGATGCAATGTGGAGAAGGATTTAAGATACCGACTGATATTTTAATAAGGACTTAAATAACACACCAACTGTATAGTCCAAAACTAAGCAACACTTGTACTATGGGTACCGTACAATGGACTGGGGGCGATCCCAGTGACACCCAGACCAGGGAAAATTACGAAAGGCCATTTCCACAATTTACTTTGACAGTAATCGAACCCGCAACCACCCGGTGCAGTGAGCCGAGCGGCCTACGCTCGAACCACTGCGCCAAGTGGTTGTCATTGATTTAAAAAATATACATTGCCTAAAAATCCAATGGTAAAACAAATTCTAGATATTTAGGGAATAATCAGGAAATACCTCGAAAATATTTAAATTTTCACAGATTTAATTGTGTTTAAAAAACTAAGGAAAGAAAAGAAATAGCCGACGATCCGAAAAAATACTTTATAAAAGAGGACAATGTCACTAATTATGTTGTTTATTAAATAAGCGCTAAACTCAATTTTACATAAATTTAACAGAGATGACTTGTTCACACGAGTACCCACTGTTGTCACCTGAGGATGACTATAATTATCAATTTAGTTTTGTTTAGTTTATATACTTTTAATAGAGTTGTCGTCACTGGCATACTTATCCGATGAAATAATCATCATATATTATTATTTTACATTAATGGTGTTATTTTTTTCAGTAAAGCACGCCGCAGGGACCGTTATATTGATACATAGCTCTTGTTCGGTGTAAGTGATATTAGTATCGCATCGTCTAGCCGTCTCTACAGCGCCCAAAAGACGCTTTCACAAGATTACTTTAGCTCGATGTTAGGACCTATTGAATTTCTCAATGACTTGGCCGTGTATTGAAATGTTCACCAATGGATGTTCTTGGTAAATAAATTATTCCCTAACTGCAAAATAGTTGGAACAGGTTAGGCCTTTATTTTGAAATAGCTGTTCTCCACGGCTCCGCCTGTCAGTCACATCATATCAGTTATCTGCCAGTGAAGTTCCGTGAAAATCGGTCCAGTTTTGGCGATTAGCCAGAACAAACTGACAAACAAAAATCCTTTCTTTTTGCTATAATTACCGTTTATAATTTTATATGCATTTACTAATAAGCTATTTTTTAAATATTCCAAATACATACATACATTTTATCTAATTGTATAGACTTAATTATTCTTACAAATAAGAGATAAATATTAAGAAAGAGGATTTGCGCCTCTTAACTTTGACACAGTAGACAGGTTGATTGGCAAGCATACAGCAACAGAGCAACAGAGTTGGCACCTATCATGACCAAATAAATGACTATTTATTTGATCATGACTAAGCAGATGACGGCTTGGCGAAGTTGTTCGAGCGTAGGTTGCTCGGCTCACCGCGCAGAGTGGTTGCGGGTTCGATTCCTGCCGGTACAAATTATGAAAATGACTTTTTCGTAATCTACATTACGTACGGTACACGTAATGTGTTTCTGTCTTATTCATTACGACCATAGGAAATATATGCAATAGGTACCATCAACAAAGTTGACGCTTGTACAATTTTTAACCCCCGACGAAAAACGAGGGGTGTTATAAGTTTAACATGTGTATCTGTGTGTCTGTCTGTGGCAATGTAGCGCCCAAGCTGATGAACCGATTTCAATTTTGTTTCTTTTGTTAGATAGTTATTCTGATCGAGAGTGTTCTTAGCTATGTTTCATGAAAATCGGTTCAGCCGATTGAAGATCATCCGCTCTTTTGTAGGTTAAAAAAGCCACATTCACGGCCAAAACCAATTCCCACGGCTCGAATCCATTCGAAATTTGAGATGAATGGATTTAGATTTATTGTATTTTTAAATGATCGTAATAGTCTGAACTGGTTTTTTACATTATTATAAATTTGAAAAGTTCCCCTGATTCTGAAAAAATGAATATTTTATCAATTTTTATTGAGATTTGTGTATGAACTAAAGACGTTCCATAAGTCACGTTTCAAATGATGGATACGCGCATGCGTTAAATTTGTTTGTTTTGTTAATGGTCATGGAATATTACGCTATAATAATTCTAGAGGGCGCTGCTCCGCCATTGAGAAAAAATATAAAAAAACAAATCTAATTTAAAATAATTTTAGCGTTATTGAAAATTCTTCCCCTGGGCTGCTGCCGTCCACCTCAACCAGAGTTATTACATCAAATTGAATCATAATTGATAATATTTTACTAGGAATTAAACCTCCGTGGCATCAATATTTAGATTCGTTGTCTATTCTAATGTCAATTATTATAATGTCATAACAAAATAATGTCTCATACTTTTACACAGATTTTCTGTTGATTATTGTACATCTTGGAATATAAATGAGGAAGCCAAAAAAAAAAGATTTAATGGCGCTTTCATAATCTGGCATCGAAACTAGTTGTACCAAATGAATTTGCGAGATGAGCTATGGATACTGAGCTACGGGAGCTACGCAAATCGCGCTAACATCATTATTTGGAAGAACTAGGTAAATTATACATTTGATGAACAGGTCATCGCATCGGGGGTTTTTAAATTTTCAATTTAGAGTTATTAACACGTTTCCCTTGCAGGCAGTAATCAAAGGATGCCTCGCCTATTATGTTGTTGTCCAATGAGACGAAAAGCGTCCAATGCGACAAAAGCCCTTTTTTTAGAAAGCTATTTGTTTTAATTGTTTTTATGACCATGCTAGTCGCATGCGGCTGCTGGTCACTGCATACAAAATACAACCCTAAGGTGATCAAGCGTCGAGTTTGTTGACTATATTTGGTAATTTTAGTTATGTTTAGTTTGTACATCAGCACCATTGGCACAGTTAAATTTAATTTTACGAGCTACCACAATATTAACTGTCAACCAACAATTATTGTGCATACCTAATGGAAAATTTACCACCAAAATTCTATTCAAAAGCAAATTTTATTACGATAGAAAATGAAAAACGCAAAAATGGAACCGCCAGAGCTTGCAATGAATTTGATTAAAAATATGAATTGTCGGAAACAAAGATAGCTAAGTTGAAAGACGAGTCCACAATGGCCGAATTACGAACAAAGCGGCCCCGTAAACGTGAACAGTGGCAAAAGAATAATAATTGAGGCGTTCATTTTACCTTTTTACAGTCTATTATTTGATATAATTCCTGAGGACAGCCATGATATTATTACATGTGTAACACTAATTCAAACAATTTATAAAAGAAAACACAACTTTCAAAGGTTGAGTCTAAATCAAGCTTGCTACACAAACTCGTTACCATAGGATCTCTTTACGCTGTTTTGGTAGTCACAATATTAACCGCAAGACACATAAAAAAATGCATATTGTTATAAAGACCCATTAGTCTTAAATCTTATCGATCGTCTGCTGTTTCATCGGAAAAATATCCGCTAATTTCCCGCAAACGGCGCGGCGCACTGCAGCGAATAGATAAGGGCTTGATGCATTAGGGGTGTGCCGCTGAACAAAGTAAACAGTTGGCCGGCATCAACGCCACGCCCAGAGCGGCCGACTGCAGCAGGGATGCCACTTATTAAAAATACAAACTTATTTATGGTATTATTTATAAAATAACGTTTATAAATTACGTAACGAGCATGAAAGAGAGGCATCAGAACGACTTATCTGATGGACCAGAGACGTGCTGAATGCACTTAAATCAAAAGGAATACTAATTATATCATTAACATAACTGCGTAATAGGTAGAGGAGAGAATTTGGCCTACAGTACCTATTAAAAGGCTGGTAAAATATTTAGAGGTGGTATCCTTTCAGCTATACGTGGTAAAAGAAAATCTTCACTGAAAAGGCTGGAGTATCGGTAGAAGAGCTGCTGAAAGTAATAACTTTCAGCGGCTGTAAATTAACTGACCAGGTTACCTGACTACGTTACGCCAATCTTCTGTGAGAGGGTGGTGCTACCCTGGTCAAGGCAACCTGTATATGAGCTGTCAATTGACTACAGATTAGCTCTACCACCAAGAAAAGTAGTCTGAAAACCAAGGCAACATAATGTTATATTCCATGATGCATGCAGATCCTACTAATATTATAAATGTGAAAGTTTGTGAGTGTGGATGTATGTATGTATGTATGTATGTTTGTTACTCCTTCACGCAAAAACTACTGAACGGATTTGGATGAAATTTGGAACACAGATAGTTTATAACCGGGATTAACATATAGGATACTTTTTATCCCGATAAACCCGAAATTTTTGTTACGTTAAATACTACGCGGACGAAGTCCGTGGGCACAGCTAGTATGCAATGAAAGCAAGTTTAAAATTCATCTGACTATCGCTTCAGCATCGTTCATCACAGTGCCATGTCTGTATTTCGTTCAATTTGTCTAGACAACAGAGCGCTCCATTTCGCCAATGATCGCATCGGAATGCCAGCATTGTAAACATTGATTTATTTCATTCTGTTTCACTACTGTCGCCTCGGTTGCGTTTTGTTGTTTCGGTTCTTTATAAGTCTAGTGAATTTACAATTACATTAGTTTAATAAGTAGGTAGATATTTCACGATTATTGAGCGAAATACCAGTACGGCGTAAAGGCCCCTTTTTAATGAATCGATCTCATGTCTGAGAGCGGTCTTGGAAATATCATCCACTACAAAATGACAATATGTCAAAAGCGTACTTAACACCGCTCTGAGGCTTGAGATCAATTTATTAATAAGGGTCTACCTATATCATGGAATCCTACTAATATTATAAAAACGAAAGTTTGTGAGTGTGGATGTATGTTTGTTACTCCTTCACGCAAAAACTACAGAACGGATTTGGATGAAATTTGGAAAACAGATTATAACCGGGATTAACACATAGAATACTTTACTTAAGTCTACGCGGACGCAGTCGCGTGGTGAAACTAGTTTAACATATATTAATTAGATTAATCAGTCCATCAGAAACCGTGTATTATTTGTATTTCTAAAGCAAACTCATCTAACAGCTTTCTTGAATAAAATCTTGCTGGAATTATATCCTTTTAGGAATCAAAATTCGCTTCAGAGATTTTGCACGTAGGTACCGGAATAGTCGAAATATATTCAATACTTGTTATTATAACTCTTAATGCAGAATAATTATTCACAATATAAGGTAAATAGAAAGTTACTTATATCATAATAATTGAGCCCTTTTGACGTTACACTCTTGGGCACAAGGCTCCCCTCACTACAAGGGGGAAATAGGAGAATTGGTTAGTTTTTCTAAGATATGCAGGTTTTCTCATGATGTTTTGAAGTGATATAGAAATCATGATCCACTCATAGATTTCGAAAAACCCAGAGATGCGAGCCAGGGTTTGAACCCAGGACCAGGTGATAGGTGTAAAACGACTATCACCTCTAAATAGATAGTTAGTAAACAGAAGATCCACGCCCCATTTTCCTACTGCAACACATTTCCGTATCTTCCTATATTGCGTGCCATACAATACGTTTCTAACGCCACACTTCCGCCCCAGGCTAACCAGTTTAAGTGAAAGAAGAGCTGCTTCATCCACCTCAAAGTAATCTGTGGCATCGATCATGCACAAAGCTGGCTAGTACTGCGGAACCCTTTAATGTCACCTTTATAGAGGCCAGTGTCATGACGTAATCACGCAGTCTTGTAAAGAGCTGAAGATTGTTTTTTAGGGTTCCATAGTCGGTACGAGGAACCATACATCACTATCAAAAATATTAAAAGTAGTAAAATTTATTTTCTGAGGTACCTCCCAAAACATGGTAAGAGCGGTTTTTTAGTTACCCAATCATGTGGTATTTAAAGGTATTTTCAAATGAATTGGTGTTTCGATACAACATTTTAGTATAAAAAATGCGTTTGCGAGATTTTTTACTTTTAAAGATTTACCTAAAATTTATATAATTAATTCCGACACTTATTACATTGTTATGATAATCGACAAAACTAGTTAGCCAAAAATATAATTTCGTTCTTGAAATTGCTACGGAACCGTAATTTTGCGTGGCACGACACGCACTTGGTCATTTTTATTAATTTATCTCTGGCTATTACGGAAAATTATTTCAATAAATAAATAATAGACTATACCTACACACCTGGAAATTGATTTGTCTTTTATTAAAAAAAGTGATAACTCAATAATTCGTAATTTTCAAAGCAGAGTATTAGGAAAAAATAAATCGCTCCTACATTTACAAAGCTGCAAAAATCCTAGATAATACTGTGTAATATAAAGGCTTTAAATGACTAGAAAAATACTAAAAAAAGTTTTCAAATGTCGTGTCCATTCACCCCGAAATTCCCAGACGGGTTAATCTGTCCGACCAGTTAGTTACAAGGGTTGAAAATTCACACGATACCTGTTTGTTGTGAATTAAGAGGCGCTGACTGCGAGTTGGGAGCGAAATTCCGTGAACATAATTATTTGCACAAAACGCCGACTAATTGCATGCTCTGGTGGCAACACTTCCGAGGGTGCCTACGTGACGGGCACGGAACAGCTGACGTGGGGCGTGAGGGAGAAGCGGATAGAGGAGAGACACAGAGGTGTCTCCACATCCACCTGTGTTTTCATTGATAAACCTTTATGGGACCCTTCCGCCTTGGGGGCGGGAAATGTATGTGGGAGTCCTCGCACTCCGAAGACGAATGGTATACCCACTAAAACCAACGGTGCACCGCGAGCTCTGGCGGTACCACACCCACCTGACCTATCATCGGAGAATCAATTGATGTGGTAGATTTCATGATATAAGGATACCGATCGATAAAATAATTGATCAATCATCGATCGGCGGTTGATCGATATGTCAATCAATGTAATTTTACAGAGGCTATCCAGTGGCACCGATCCTCGATATGTAAGGAATCGATTAAAATCGAGCAGCTCGATTTGATGTAGGTAGTACAAACTGTCAATTGATCTCATTCTATTATCCTTTGCCGGGGTCGATCAATGTCGATCGAGTGGGCGTGGTAAGATCTTTAACTCCATAGAAAAAACTGCTACTGGATTCCAGGGGTCCAACCCTGTTAACGACTGTCGCTCGGCTTGACTCGCAATACGTCAAAACTGACGTATCACGTAAATGCTTACGTCAGATTTGACAGTTTTTCTATAGGAAAAGTGTCAAAGGTGACGTATTAAAATATCAAGTAAAGTATCTTAAAAAAGTAAGCCGCTTGCTACCAGCGTCGCTGCCCGCTCATCTAAGGCCACGTCCTAACTTTTATGTTCAAGTTTATGGGACGTTATGAAACAGCGCTCCTCGGGGACAACGTAGCAAAACAATTTGGCACGATAGTTTTGACACTTCCATACTTTGTTAACAAGTATTATGTTACCTGTTCGGTTGGAAATTATGTGAAAAGTTTCATGTTCCACGCGTTTTAATTGTAACCCTACGAGATATAGTTTTATGCAGTGGTAGAGTCGTCTAGTAGTAGTAGGAGTTATTTGTATTGTTCCACTTATTAATTATTAAAAAAGGTGTCGTGCTTTCAAATAATGTTTGAATTGAAGTAATATTATTTAGCAAAATAACTACCTTTGAAAGAAATTTAGAGCTCTCAAGCTCTTACGCTGTTGAAATGCGGTCTCTACGGCCTAGTAATTTAGGGTGATACCATGCTTAACTATATAACGTACTTATAAAGATTTTTTTCCAATATCTTACCAAATATCTGTTTACACTACAATGCAATACAATTTTAATGACCCGAATTTTCATTTATTTTTCAAGTAACCTCGTTTATGTTCCACTGCTGGGCAAAGGCCTCTCATTTTTGTCGCCACCGGTCCCTATCTTAGGCATGTTGTGGCCACGATTTACCTACAACGGTGTTCAAATCGTCGCACTATCTTCGCCTTGGCCTGCCACGACGTCGGTGACCAGGTATTGATACGATGTACCCACCTTTACGGAACCATTCGTAAAAAAGAAACATATTTTATGCATCTTAAATGTAAAAACAAAGTATAATAAGAGTCCTTTTATTCAGGCATTGCCGGCAGTAATAGTAGGCACGTATTCAACGGAAAAAAAGATTTTTAATCCACTGAGGAAACAACCTGCAAATACGGAGACAATAAAAACTTAGTAACAGAAATGCGAAGTAAACAAAGAATGTCCACAAGGGAACGCAGCAGGAATACAAAATTTTCGTCGCAAATTCTTCCAAAGTGTTTAATTTTATAAAAGGAAAAAAAAAGATAAAGTTATCCCGTCTTTCCCGTGGATTGAATGACGATAAGTTT
This sequence comes from Notodonta ziczac, assembly GCA_918843915.1. Classification (NCBI taxonomy): domain Eukaryota; kingdom Metazoa; phylum Arthropoda; class Insecta; order Lepidoptera; family Notodontidae; genus Notodonta; species Notodonta ziczac. The sequence continues at coordinate 8,410,503 of OU974050.1, read as the reverse complement.
ATCCCGGTTGCGATGAGTTCAGAGTTTGGTTTAAATATTTTTTGTTTTTTAATGCGTCCTGATATTCCAATTTGGTTTAGAGGTCATATTTGTATTGTATTGTTTTAAAATCCAAAATGTCTTAACTAAATGGCTGCTTATACAACTAGGTATTTACATCCAGAATATACCTACGTACTAGGTATTCTAATTAGAGTGGGCGTTTGCTTAATTAACATGGCATTCTGTCATTAGACAACCACACAGGAAAATAAATGAACATTTTTTAAATAAACCATCAAATAAACACCAATGATATTAAGGGTAATTATCCAGACTATATCCTCCATTCAGAATCAGCCCGTAATACTATCGCCATTGTGACCAATATACCGTAATTAGATTGTCCGTTGGTTTGCCATTGTTTGGAGGGTGACTCCGCCACAAGACACTTAACTTTGCCCCGTACCGTGTCCCGATCGTAGCTTGTTTCTTTTCCTCTTCGAGTAAACAACGCAGTGACGTCATAGTTTGTTCCACTTAAGTTATCTAGAACTTTCGCAATGAGGGCGTTTGTGACGGTAGTTACATACTCTAAGAGACGAATAAAATATAAGCAAATATTGATTCAAATTTCATATCTGGTAAACTATTAATTAAACTATTATTTTGAATTGTGAAATATGTGTAGTTTTAAAATCATAATTTAAAAAGAAATTAAATAGATAACACTATACTGCACTTTTGGACGATAAATTTAGCTGCCAAAGGTCAATTTTTTAAAAAAAAATCTTTACCGTGTTAATCTAGCCTCTTATCTCTGTACAAGTCTCTTTTTCATAGTTGAATCTAGTTTTTTTATACATCTTAATATTTTGATGATTTCAATAGGTATTCAGGCGGTAATAAAAAGGGAAGGTCCCAATATTCCAGCCTCAATATGTAGCGTAGCGGGGTTCCACGCTCGTACATAAACTCAGGATGTCGTAACTCTCCGTGATGGATTAGCGCTTTTCCGGCTTTTCAACGGACCCCCAAATGGGCAGACCCTTGAGGGACCAGCATATGTTTACCCATTAGTATGAATGTCGGTTAGTCCGCGTAAAATGTTGTTTAATAAACATCAGGGGTCTAACTCTGTTAACCACTGGCGTCTCGATCGACTCACACTCGACTCGACATACGACAAAACTGAAGTATCGCATAACTGAAGACGTTAGTTTTGTCAGATTTTCTATAGGAAAACTGTCAAAGCTCGCGTACTTTCAATAGTGTATAAAAAAATCGCCAATAGTTTTGCGGGGGAACTTTTTGTCTTTACATCAGGCCAGTGCGCGTTAGTGAACTTCACACACAAGTTCGGAAATACTTGCAGATTGCCTCAAGATATTTACCTTCACCGTTCACCATTTACCAACAGTACTAAACTTAACAAGGATATAGGTACCTTACATTGGACTGAGGTGAACCGAATATTTCTCGTAATATATGTTTATGAGACCTATTTGATAACACGTATTATATTAATATTTTTACAACAATAAAACTCGTAAAATCTCAACCGCGCCAAACCTACACAGCTTACGCAACATCTTTCAAAAGCACCCCAAAGAAACTCCCTCCGAACATCTATAAATTAAAAGATATTGTTAAAAATTTAATCAGACCCCAAAGTAATTGTAAAGTTTTAAACGGCTCAAATGAAATTACCGCCCTTATCTTTTAAAAGTTTGTTCGTGCTTGATGGTATTTAATAAAACCTCCGGAGTTGTTATCTGTGCCAACTCGATGGGGATACGGTGAATTTATTTGATGAATATATACCTATTATACTACAAGTAATCAAGTAAGTATATCTTTAATTCTAGTGACTAGCGAAAATTTCAGTAATATGGCTTTTATATTAACCTACCGAACGTTTATTTTCATAAAGCGATTAGTCAGTAATAAATCACCTAATCTTATAAACAATAATAACGTAAAATATTAAAACTGAAGAACAATAAAATGTGTGTACTACGAGTATAAATAGGTAAACACATTCAGGTCAAAGATCATTATGGAAGACTAGCTGTGCCCCCCGACTTCGTCCGCATAGTATTTAACGTAACAAAAATTTCGGGATTATCGGTATAAAAAGTATCCTATATGTTAATCCCGGTTATAAACTATCTGTGTTCCAAATTTCATCCAAATCCGTTCAGTAGTTTTTGCGTGAAGGAGTAACAAACATACATACATACATACATCCACACTCACAAACTTTCACATTTATAATATTAGTAGGATAACAAATACTCTAAAAATGCATCATATTGTTAGGGTTCCGTAGTCCCTACGAGGAACCCTTATAAGATCATCCAGTCCGTCTCGGTCCGTCTGTCCGTCCGTCCATCCGTCTGACTGTCCCGACCCGTCACAGAGTGTCATAACTTCTACAGTTTCTGACGGTTGTTGTTTTCTGACGAAGTTGATGTAATGTGGTACAAAAATACTTTAGGAGTAGATCTCACTTTCAAAAATATAAAATGTAGCAAAATTACTTTTTTTGAGGTACCTCGCCAAACATCGAAAGAGGGGATGCTTTTTTTTAGTTACCCCATCATGTGGTATGTGGTCATGTCGTATTGTTGAAAAGGAATTTTCAAATGAAATGGTGTTTTCATACAACATTTTATCATCAAAAATTCAGTTTGCGAGATTTTTTACTTTTAAGTTTTCATCAAAATTTACGTAATTAATTCCGACAGTTCTTACATTTTTCTATTGCAAAAACATTTCTAGAAGTATGCAGTCAAAAATGGATACATTGTTCACCAATTCCAATTAAATAACAGCAATCATTGTATGTTTTATGTTCATTAGTGAATTTCTTAGTATGTAAAGGTGTTGATAGATGACGGTAGTGGGTCAAATTTTAAACAGATTCCCTTTAATAAATAAATATCGCCAGACAGACACACCAACTGTACGGTCCCAAACTAAGCAAGCCTTGTACTATGGGTACCGTACAAAGAATTTGTAATAATTTATTACAAATTCTTTGGTACCGTACAATGGACTGGGGGCGATCCCAGACCAGGGTAAATTACGAAAAGGCCATTTCCGAAATTTGCCCCTGCGGGAATCGAACCCGCGACCACCATGTGCAGTGAGCCAAACGGCCTACGCTCGAACCACTGCGCCAAGCGGTCATCAAATAATAACTCGGAACCCTTCATTGTGCTTGGCTCGACAAGCACTTGGCGATTTTTTTTTATTTAAAATTACGAGTTGCATATATGCTTGCAATAGGTACTCGCGTTGCTCACGCGTTGTCGACCTGAAGGAGACTGGGACAGATTGAGGGGAAGGGAGGGGCTTCAAGCTCTCTCTCTCTCATCGTACGAAAAGCAGCTATGATAGCTACTTTACGCCGATCTTCCGTGAGAGGGAGGTACTGTCCCGGTCTAGTCAGCCCATATATGAGCTGAGGACAATTTCCTACAACTTGACTCTACCACTGCTAGATTTTCTACGTTTAATAAACTTCTATCAATCCTTTCTGTTGATCTAAATATATATAACTCTAAGGTGAGTGACTGACTGACTGACATGGTGATCTATCAACACACAGCCCAAACCACTGGACGGATCGGGCTGAAATTTGGCATGCAGGTAGATGTTATGACGTAGGCATCCGCTAAGAGAGGATTTTGATTAATTCTACCCCCAAGGGGATAAAATAGGGGATGATACTAGCTTGTATGAAACTTTGTCAATTAAATTCCACGCGGACGAAGTCGCGGGCACAGCTAGTTTAAATATAAATTTACTAACCTACAAATTCACTCATTTTTCAAAAATCATACCAGACACGTCGTCTCTAACTTTGCTTTTAAACACAATATAACATATCCGGTTCACAAGCCTAAAAGCTATATTTGCCCAGAACGGAAACATTGCCAACGGGCCGGCAATAACGTCTGTGTAATGTATTTGAGTGTTTCACCAAGTAACTATTTCCGGGATTGCGGTCTACATGATTAGAGTTTAGTTAGCGCTGCGAAGGAATATTTTACACGTCTTTGTTACACTATTTGCTGGCTGTTTCACTTTAATTTAATGGTTTCAGGACTTAAGCTAGCCTATTTTAAATGTTGCATTACTTTGAGCGGAGGCAACGATGAAACTTATTTGAGGTTTTCATAAAACGACTATGGTTTAAGCATAGGCCCGTAGGCCCGAGCGTATTCCCACCAGGGCCAATTTCAGGTATCGCCAATTTGGATTTTGCCCAGGTCTGGATATCACTGGGATCGCCAATCGTACGTTGCCCATAGTACAAGCGTTGTTTAGTTTGGGGCAATACGGTTGGTGTGTCAGTCTGGCGATATTGATTTATTTAAGAGCCAGCAGACTAAAGTATGATATAAGGTCTGATTACTTGTAGTATACTAGAGGATACTATAAGTACCTATGGTATCAAATCAACAAAACAATAATATGGCTTTGTAAACACCATTGAAATTCGAAAAAATACAAACATCCCATAAACAGTGATTATTTTCATGAATTTATTACGAAGTCTTAATGAGTAGCCAGGGAGTGGGAAACAGCAATCATGATAGCAAATGAACCGTCCTAATGGTGTTGTTTTCGAATCATTTTGCAAATTAAAGAGGTGTCAGTATAATTTATTTTGATTATTTCATTTTGGTGTAATATTACAATTTCTATGTATCGATTGGTTTAACAAAAAAGTAGGTATTTTGAGAACAAATGATGCAAAACATCTGGGTCCTAACCACGCTAGCTACTCAAATCGTAATAGAAAGGCAAAAGCTAGCGATTACGTTTCAAACGCTTGGCCAATATTTGGTACCACGCTAGCGTCTCATTTGCGAGTGGCTTATGTCATCGAACGCTTTGTAGTTTTTTTTTATTTGGATCTGCGTTGGTAGCTACGTTTGGCTTTATGCCAATGTTCATAAAAAATATCTGTGAGTGGGGGCAATTGGACGAATAGTAGTGAAACATGATTATTCGAGTTCCCCCAATAAGTCTGGTAATATTAGGCCTAGACAAAGACCTTCATATAAAACTTGAAAATCATATTTACTCGACATTGGCTAAATGCGTAAAGCAAATAAACTTTACTTTAAAAAAAACGATGTCAGTCACAACCTCAAGGTGAAACGCTAAGAATCACGAGTGTGGTACCAAATCAATGTCAGTATAAATCGTGAAGCTTGTGTCAGCAAAACGTCAAAAGCAGAGCTTTTGAAACGTAATCGCTAGCTTTTGCCTTTCTATTACGATTTGAGTAGCTAGCGTGGTTAGGGCCCTGGTATTCAACTTTAAGCTTTATATAATAAATGATTATCTATTTAAGTATAGCCATTTATAACAATTAGTTTTGAACTCAACTACAGAATCTGGTGAAAAGTGTGGAAGGTAATAAAGATAAATTCATGATTGCAAGTTTGGACATTCAAACAAATATAAATATGTATTAGCGGGGGTTTTTCCGAACTATCGGAATATTTGTCGGAAACTTTAAATTTGTAGTTTGCTGTATTTTTGTCATTTTCCAAGTTATTCTTTCCGTTAGTAATCCCCAAACATACTTAATTCGTTTGTAACAGTAAAATATTTATCCAAATTAAATTTTAATTGACGATAACAAGTACATTTAAAGTTTTCGAATCCGTTTCCGATATCGATTCCCTGGTCTTCGATTCCCCTAGCCTAACCCCCGGCCCGGATAAAGAGGGGATTATCCTCAACACCTTCACAATGCAAAGCAATAATCACACATACGCGGGACCCCAAAGTGTCAAAGGGTGGGAACGCAAAGTTGGCAAATAGCAAAGTGATTAATACCGGGTATACCGGGACCCCGGACCAATATCTTAGACGGTTGATTAAATTCCACAGAGTTACAGCCTTCTGAAACGTCGTAAACTTTATATCGATCAGAGTCAATAATTTAATTGGGGAGTTGGGGGACGTGAGGGACCATTTAATGTCTCACCTCACATAGTTTAGTGCCAACTATTATTGATCGCGCTTTATTGGATTAGACAGAGATGGAGGTATTTTCTTTTCAGATTTAGTCTATCGAAAAGAGACGTATATAATAGAACTAGCTGTGCCCGCGACTTCGTCCGCGTGGAATTTAATTGACAAAGTTTCATACAAACTTTCATCCCCTATTTTATCCCCTTGGGGGTAGAATTAATCAAAATCCTTTCTTAGCATCCGCTACGAAAGGCATCCGCCTACGTCATAAAATCTACCTACATGCCAAATTTCAGCCTGATCCGTCCAGTGGTTTGGGCTGTGCGTTGATAGATCACTATGTGAGTCAGTCAGTCAGTCAGTCAGTCAGTCACCTTTGAGTCATATTTAGATAACGAAAATTATGTAGGCGATTATATAAAAAACACCCTTGTTTACGACTAGATAAGAACAATTTTCGAAGCAAAGCAAAGCAAATACAAACTATTTTTTTTACCATTTTCAATATCAATGATCATTGGACAATACATTTGTTACAACGAAATTACACCAATCACAGAGCTGGCAGTTCACATTTCCCAAGAGTATTGTATCATACAATTTTTCGTTGAAACGACTAAAATTCTAAATGGACGGATGAGAAGGTCGTGTGGGGAGCGTGGGGACGATTAATTATAACACTCGGTCACCGCTAGTGATGGGAATAATTCGAAAATGTTATATTTTACAGAATTTTTCAGTAGGTACCAATGTCATAATAATGTTAATTCAACCGTTCTTAGTCATATAAATGTGTGTATTTTGTACTAAATAGGCATTTTGATTTTAGGTTGTTTTTTAAAGACAAAAGAAAAATAATCTGGCGAGCATTTTAAAAACATTCAATTGACTTAAATGTAATTGTTGTAATTGTAGAACTAATCCTTTGACTTAAGTTATAAATGGTGCTCTTAACCACCATTGAATAAAGCATAAAATACACTGACTCATTTAATACATATCCTACAAACATGGATTGAGATGAAAACTTAATTCACATCCCTAATACCAGAAACAATCTAGCCCCAACATGGCGCGATGAAAAATCATTTCACGATACAAAACGATTTTTCACATTTTCATTGAAAGTGATTTTATCAACGTCAAAATTTTAATTGAGGACTAACAGAGTGAGCAGGCAAATGGAAAATAGTGTTCAAAACTTATTACTAAGTTCTTAAATGCTAGATGCCCAAGATAGATTTATAGAATTTGTGGATGTCGATGAGTCGATAAAACCTAAGCTCATCAAAATAACATAAACATTATTAAAAAAGAAATTATAAACTCCATTCCTTTCCCAAGCTTATTATTGTATGAAATTGTCGGAATGGTTCAATGGATCGCGGAGATTAACGAAAATTCGCGCCCCAAAGTGGAACGCCGAGTCCAGTTTAGTACCGACAATTTGTACCGAAAGAAGGGTTCCGTTTTTGTCGTTAACCTAATGTGTAAATAAATGTGTGCAATAATTAAACACAAAACAGAGTGACGGCGAACTAATTGCTTCTAAACCCTTCTCTCATATTTTCGTGTTGTCTGCTAATGAAACTCGTTTTAGCGTAATTTTTAAACTTAATATGGGATTATAAACTGTGGTGTTACCTAATAGTACTACCTAATCTATGTAAAGTATTGTAGCTGTCCATTATAACTTGGTCGTCGATAATTACAGTACGATTATATTGTATAACAAAGTCGGCGAATAGACGTACAAACTGCCTGGGCCCACGCTAGCTACTCAAATCGTAATAGAAAAGCAAAAGCTAGCGATTGCATTTCAAACGCTCCGCTTTTGACGTTTAGCTGACACGAGCTTCACGATTTCTACTGACATTGATATGGTATGGTAACGTCAAAAGTACGTTTGACGTTACGTTTGTACGTGGTTAGGGCCCTGATGTTAAGCAGTACAGTAGACAATAGATGCTTGTAAAGGCATTTCTCGCACTTTGCCGCCCTGAAGGGGATTGGGACAGAGGAATGGGAAAGAAGAGGGCATGCTCTGAATTTAGTCGGAGCTTAACGTGGTAGGAATTTTCAATCGATTAATATTTAGAAATAGCTTTCATCCATCAGCTTTCTATATATGCGGAAACAAGTTAAAATCATAATATTATTGTAAATAGGTAAATCTATATTTCTTGAAATGATTTTTACTTCACTTAGGTACTTGAAATGATACAGCAGTGGTAGCCGATTGGATAAAGCATGCTTGTTGCGGGCACCAAACTGGGTTCAAACCCCGGCTCGCACCTCTGGGTTTTTCGAAATCTATGTGCAAATCATAACTTATAAATGATTATCACTTCCTTTCGGTGAAGGAAAACATCGTGAGGAAACCTGCATGTCTAAGAAAATTTAAGCAATTTTAGAAATACATGTTAAATCCACCAACCCGCACTGGGCAAGCGTGGTGGATTATGGCCTGCTTCCCCTCGTGTTGAGGGGAGGCCCGTGCCCAGGAGTGGGACATCAAAAGGGCTTAATTATTATTCGTTTTACTTGAAATGATACGTACTGATATTTATGTTAATGTTACTAAATAGATACCTTCATATTCAATTCATACTGGCGACCGCTTGGCGCAGTGGTTCGATCGTAGGTCGCTCGGCTCACTGCATGTGATGGTTGTGGGTTCAATTCCTGCCGGGGCATATTTCGGAAATAGCCTTTTCGTAATTTGCCTTAGTCTGGTTGTCACTGGGAACGCTCCCAGTCCATTGTACAGTACCCATAGTACAAGCGTTGCTTAGTTTGGGACCATACAGTTGGTGTGTCAGTTTGGCGATACTTATACTTATACAACTCATTAATCGTACAAAAATAATAATATTTCTTCGCGACACTTGCTTGCTTTGTAAATGACAGTCATTTTGTGAAAGATGCTCCTGTCTCCTAATTATAACGAGGGTTGGAGGGTGAAGTTAAAAATATGACAGTAATCTTTTTCATTCCTTTGCGCCTTGCATTTTTCTTGTGTTTAAGTAACTAAGTTCATTTTATTACTACGATGGTTTTGTCTTTGTTAGTATTTGATATTAATATTTATAGATGTTTGTAGGTTTTTTATGCAATTAATAAGGGCTATTAATGTGATGTGATGATTTTCTCGTTTAGAATCAGGCATTATTAAGGGTACCTACCTGAGGTACCTATTTAATTTGTTTGAAGTTTGGTAGGTAACTACTATCGTGTGGTTTGTATGGGATAGTAAATGAATTTATATTGTTAACACCTTGGTAAAAATACCTACATTCCGTGAAAATAAATGATTATGATTATGAAATTCAAAACAATTATGTCAATAAGAGAACGGCTTTTTTCAGTCAACTGAAATAGATAAAGGTCCATGTTCTAAAAGTCCTTACTCGCAGTGATCCGATAAGTAAATATTCAAATTTCAATAAGCCACTCTATTACGAATCAAACGTAAAACGAACATTTAATACAATCCCGCGTGAATCCCGCGAACAAACGGGAAACTAAACGAACTAAACGATTGTTTTTTGTTCCCGGGAGCCGAGTGCGCTGCCAAATATTTACGCTACTTGCGCGTATTTGACATGGGGCAAATAATTTAACGCTATCGCACAAAATTATATGTGTTACTAGCTGAGCCCGCGACTTCGTCCGCGTGGAATTTAACTTAACAAAAACGCCCGCTCCCGCGTTCTGAGCCCGCGCGGTAGGAATCTTTTTCAAAATTTTGTTTTTCTAAAATAAAAGTAGTCTAAGTTACTGCTTATAACATCAGCTATCTGCCAGTGAAAGTCCCGTCAAAATCGGTCCAGCCGTTTCGGAGATTACCCGGAACAAACACACAGACAGACAGACAGACAGACAGACAGACAACATTTTTTTAAATCGCGTTTTTGTTGTAGGTGTCGTATTTACTTTCATATGCATTTAGTGAAAAGGTGTTATTTTGATATTACAAACAGACACTCCAATTTTATTTATTTGTATAGAGTATAGATCAGTACCAACAACGTTACAAATACTTAGAGTTTTGAGGGGGGCGTTATATAAGGCTTAGCCATAGGCCTTAATAATATTCTCGACGCATAATAAAAAGAAAAAATATTATTTCACTTGACACTGGCAACATGCGAAAAACAAAGACAAAATGAAAAAATAAAACATTCTCAGCGTTACTCAAAACAGCAAACATACTCGCTGAGAGGTTGTCGACATTCCCACCCCTTAATAGAGGATCGTTATTACAAGGTGAGAGTGCAAGAGAGCCCTCCACGCAACGCACGCCCACCAGCTACACAAATACTGCGTGCCCTAGTTCCATTCGCACAATGTAGAAACACCGTAGCTTACTGGGTTCAAGCACTAGCTAACGATACCGGGTCTTGAAATCGGGTCTTTTTATTGCCGGGTATAGGTCGAGGGTGCTTGAAGATATATAATCATTTAAAGGGGGAAAGGGTTGTATTCCATTTCAAAATGCATGGCATGCGCAAGGCGTTTTGTGAATTTGTTCTTCGCGTTCGGGTGGACTGTCAAACAAAGAGAGGATACAATATCAATCATTCGAATAGATATAGGAAACGGATGCGCAAATTCTTAAAATTATTTTAAAAGTTATTTTTAATATTAGTACTAAAAATAATCCTACTAATATTATAAATGCGAAAGTTTGTGAGTGTGGATGTATGTTTGTTACTCTTTCACGCAAAAACTACCGCACGGATTTGGATGAAATTTGGAATACAGATAGTTTATAACCTGGATTAACACATAGAATACTTTACTTAAGTCTGCGCGGACGAACTCGCGGGCAGCAACTAGTCCTACTAATATTATAAATGTGAAAGTTTGTGAGTGTGGATGTATGTATGTATGTATGTTTGTTACTCCTTCACGCAAAAACTACTGAACGGATTTGGATGAAATTTGGAACACAGATAGTTTATAACCGGGATTAACATATAGGATACTTTTTATCCCGATAATCCCGAAATTTTTGTAAAGTGAAATACTACGCGGGCGAAGTCCGTGGGCACAGCTAGTGAATAATAATTTAGCCCCTTTGACGTCCCACTTCCGGGCACAGGCCTCCCCTCAACATGAAGGGGATTAAGGCCATAATCCACCACGCTGGCCTAGTGCGGGTTGGCGGATTTCACTTGTCTTTCGAAAATTGGTTAGATCTTCTAAGACATGCAGGTTCCCTGACGATGTTTTCCTTCACCGTCAGCAAGTGATAATTATAAGCAAGTCATATAGAAATTATGATACGCACATTGATTTCGAAAAATCTAGAGGTGCAAGCCGGGTTTGAACCCAATCACTGTTTTTTTACTACTAGTAATGTGAAAAACACACATTGCTAGGAATCTAAAAAAAAACTATAGGTAGGTATATATGCATTTTGTATTCGTATGGCATATAATTCGATTACTTACAGTAGATTCTTTACAAAATTATTTAAAAAATGATAAATTTACACCGTTTTTGATACCCATTGATTCGATTGTTTTACATTAAATATTTCGTGAACGAGGCTCTGATTAAACACTTTCTCACAAACGCCGAATTATAATAATCGAGAACGTAGGTATGTGGAAATTTGACAGATTTAGGTTAATTGCCTTCAGCGATCGGATTAAGTCACATTACACATCAGGAGGCAGCCAGACGTTTCCGTCATGCATATTTGAAAGGATTTTAGTGCATTATTCACTCTCCGTATCACGTCCACTGCATGTGCAGCTATTATATTTCACAGAAATTAATTTAAATGAACTTGGCCATAATTCAACTTGGATCTCACTAACCTTTTTATTCACATTTTCACTTAAGGGCAACAATGAAATGAAATGATTAATTGCGAAATTATGACTATTTATTTTATTTATTTACTCTTAGTTTTAAACCCTGATACAAAAGCTTATGAATAGTCAATCAACCTTCGTTCGAATTTTAATACATTTTTGGTTTTAAAATAAAAACTTTTGTTCTGAAAACTACTTTGTAATGCTATTGCTAGTGATTTGTTTGATATTTTATGCATTTGAATTCGTAAACCAGATAAATACTTTGAAGATAAATAAAGTTCCATTTTCACATTCAAACTTTTAAGGTTGATGGTACATTAATGAACACTGGCGCAGTATACTTTATGTCTTTTCAATGTTACAACCTATTGTGCCGTTATACTAGAATGCTCTGACTCATATAAATTGATATACATTATTTTAATTATTCAATTTTATATAGGTACCTACACGTGGATGGTTAATAGTATAATAGCTTGGAAAACCACGAAAAATATACAAATTAATTAAATACGCATAGAATATACATCGTTCAATATAGAATAATGAAAGAAATCAACTAAATATATTTTAGTTTTACTTTATCTTTTTAAAACAATCGTTCAAAATACCGTGAACGTAGGATTGAAAAAAAAAATAGACTTCTATTTTACAAAATAATTGTCAGATATAGGGGAACCAGTTGTACCTAGGATAGTTTTTTAGATATATATTTTTTATTGTGATTTGACGAACAGCACACAAATCATATTTGCATATTTTGAAAGTTCCATTATTTGGGTACTCACCAAAATAATATCAGATGTGAATATTTCATACTTCCATTATACTTTAAAAGTTAAAAAAAATGGGAAGTTAGGCCAAGGTACAACAACCCCTATGTACCTCGGCCAGTACTACGGTGTACCTGGGACACATTGAAAATCTAGGGGTAATTTAAGTAAACTATTAACTTTTCTTAACTAACATCGTTTTATTCGGTTTATTACTATATTTAACAAAATCACCTTAGAAATTCTGAACTAAATCAAAATAATATTCTAAGTGTAAATAATAGTCAAATTCCAAGTTGTTTTTTGCTTTTCAAACAAAATCTTTAAACGAAAACAAGTAACTTTTAACCAGTTTTGTCACATCATAAACATTAAAATTAGCACGTACATAACCTAGGTAGGTAAATTTAATCAGATCACATAATATTTATATAACAAATAAATCTTACCTTACAAATCATAGAAATAAACTGACCAAGGTACAACTGATCGACAGTAACGAGGTACAACACTACTCCAACTTCAACAAAACGGTGGATTTTAAATAGTTTAGAAGTTAGTTATCTCGTAAGTTTCTTATTGTTTTGAAACTTGTTAATTAAAAGAACCGATAGAATATAAAAGTTAAGCGACTATAATAAAACGTTTAAAACTATCAGTCTTCAAAATATATTAGAAATACTTACTTTTTTACCCAAGAAAGTTTTAACGTCGGATAACACCAAACACCGGCTTAATGACGGTATGCGACTAACTTCACATTGAATAGTCGGTAGTGATGTCCCGAATACCATATACAGCAGAATTTTATATCGCGCCAATATCCTAAACGAGCCTAATGACCTAGGTACACATAGTGCCAAGGTTCAACACGTTCAGGGGAACGGGCAAGGGCGAGTAGGGACTCGTATCGACTTTTTATTTATAAGAAAAACGAACTAAATAAATATCGAAGTGGAACGGAGTGCCAATAACGGGGGAAAAACGCGCCTATATTGGAAGTTATTCTATAGTGAGGTTAAAACCAATTCAAATATCCGATAGACGTGACACAAAACCAATTTGCAGGCGAAACCGATCTCGGATGGCAAGCTTTCGCTATTGTCAATATAGTCGAGAATCCTACGCTCTCGGATAACGGACACGTCTAGTGCCACCTACTGAAACTATCCACAGTTCTTGAAAGCTACATCTGAAATATCAGCTTCAACCAACCTCCAATTGAAAGTGAAGTGACAAAACCAAACCGTCTCCGTTCAATTCGGGTCTCAACAGAATAAAATAAATAAATATCGCCAGACTGACACACCAACTGTATGGTCCCAAACTAAGCAACGCTTGTACTATGGGTACTGTACAATGGACTGGGGGCGATCCCAGTGACACCCAAACCTGAGCAAATTACGAAAAGGCCATTTCCGAATTTTGCCCCGGCGGAATTCGAACCCGCAACCACCATGCCGAGCGGCCTACGCTCGAACCACTGCGCCAAGCGGTCGTCAAATAAACAATTTGACTTTGACAATTTAATTTGGCCATCAGGTACATCAGGCTTTGCGCGCCGCTCAGGCATTTATTTTGAATTGTGTGAATAATTTTGAAATGTATGAAATCTTTTGTTTGTCACCTTTCAATAGAAATACAACATTATAAGGTTCAAAATAACAGAACAGTGTCATTCTTAGTTGTCAGTTTACTTCGTAGAATTGACAATCAGCCTTAACCGAGGCCTGGGTTTATTCAGTTTACTGTTAGGTATAATCTAAAGAGAAATTTTAGGTCCAGTGTTAACACCAGCACTAAATAGTGCGTGGTGTCAGGTTGTACCGTTTAACTGGTTATTGAGCGCAACTATTCTGGCCTGCCGCCAAACACTCAGATTTTAGTGGAAACTGTTGTGTATTAACATTTATTTAGATGTTACAATGCAGATCCTCGATAAATCTGGCCAAAGGGGGGAGGGAGGGAATTGTAAATAGTAAAATGGTTGATAAGTCCGTAACTGCATGTATAATATGCTACCCACCTGTAAAGATATACTTAGCCCAAAATGATTAATAATAAACTGTTTCCTATTAAAAATTACAGGCAGATGTTAACAGTTAACAATTTTTTAAGTTTTATAGCAACTAAAACAAGGTGAAAATAACGATAAAAATATACCAATTAAACAACAAAAATTCTCGACAAAAAATTAACATAATTGTCAAACATTCCATATCGAGTTTGGCTTCAGTAATTATAGCAAACATGTTTACAAATTAGCACGTGCTTACGAATAATATACTTCGAAGCGGCTTTTGCAGATCTCAAACATTTTGTATTCTTTAGTAACATAAAATAAAATATAGGTCTAAATCCGTACTTACTACGCTAGCATTTCTAAAGTACGCTAGGTCACTAGTTCATACGAACACTGGCTGTGCGTATTTCTTTCACAGCCCTCCCTTTTCATGATAACTCATGCGTCAACACCGAGGGGAAATATAAAAATGGAATGGTGGCGGAAAAAAAATATTTTAGATTATATAACATAGTTACTAGCTGAGCCCGCGACTTCGTCCGCGTGGAATTTACCTTAACCAAAAATCCCGCTCCCGCGTCTGAACCCGCGCGACAGGACCCATTTAATTTTGTTTTTTTTTTTAAATGAAAGCTTAAATTACAGCTTATAACAACAAATAGCTTAAGTTACTGCTTATAACATCAGCTATCTGCCAGTGAAAGTCCCGTCAGACAGACAGACAAAAAAACACGTTTTTGCTATAGGTGACGCATGTACTTTATGTGTTATTTTGATATTACAAACAGATACTCCAATTTTATTTATTTGTATAGATACCTAGTTGTCTGCAATGTAGATCGCATTTTAAATGTAGAACTTTGGATGAAACATAGAGACACCTGCGTACACGCACAGGCACTTGTTTTACCTCAATGTGAATTGCAATAATATGCAAAAAAAAAAAATGTTTTTCTCGTTTATTTCGCCCCATTGTGAGTACGCCTCGTAGATAATCATATTGAAAATTATGTTTCGAACATATATTTAAAAAAACCCAAAGGTGCGAGCAGGGGTTTGAAGCGAGGGCTGCTTCACTGCTGCACACCCACTTTAATAAATTCCTTATTCCCAACACATTAGATCATTAAATTCATATTTACCGTTCACAGGAAATAGTGAGTCATTTGTAACGAAATCATTACATAGTAGGTAATGATGTTTTTCTTTTAATTAATTGCCATGTGGTAATGACCATCGCATCCGCAATACTTTGACCGATTTTAGCCTCTATTATTACTGGTCGCATTTTTATGAATACATACACATAACATAAAATAATTATTGTAGTATTCTGGACATAAATGAATACATTATTGATAGGTACATACGCATTTTACAAATATTCTCATATTTTGTGAACGCACAATAGTATCACTAATATCATTTTAATGTTCACGATCTATCCTATTAAATAAAAGTGTATAAATATTTAACAATAGCAACAGAATAACAGTTACAGTGGAGAACATTTCAGCAACAGCAAACGCGTCCGGAATTATAATGAAATTTATGGTTTTATGTGTTCTTAGCTTATTTGTGCTAAAATTTAAACTGGTGAGCATTGCGTGGTTTTCCAGTTCATTGTACTAGCATACTGTTCTCCCTTTTTTCACACACTTAGGAGTTAAATTTTATAAAAAGCTGTAAATTTTATTTTTTTATAATGAGTAACCTTAATACTAGTTTTCATGGCTCTAAGTTGCGTTTTTTTACCCATACAAACTTTCACCCCCTATTTTATACACTAAGGGGTGGAATTTTACAAAAAATTTCCTTAGTGGATATTTACGGGATAAGAGGTTCCTACTGTCAAAATTGTATGATTCTAACACCAGCGGTTTAGGCTGTGCGTTTTTCCTTTGTTTTGATATGTGAATTTGCAAAAAATATCAAAATATGCAACGAAAACCATATATTTTGATTGCGTTGACTTAGAAGCCTAATTTTCTTACACCTCTAAGGGACCATAGCGTTTGGTATTTGATATTAATTTCAACTTGATAACTTTATCCATTTCTGAGAAAAAGGGTCTTGACAGGCAGAAAGACAGACAGATGGACAACATAATGATCCCATAAGGGTTCCATGTTTAATCCTAAAAATAAGTGGCTACAAAAAGTTAGATATTGTACTTTCTTACGACGTTGCCTAGGTCTTGGTGGCACTGGCATCGCCCCCAGTCCATTGTACGATACCCATAGTACAAGCGTTGTTTAGTTTGGGACCATACAGTTTTGGTGCGTAAGTCTGTCGATATTTATTTCGTTTTTATTTTACATGGTATTATTTTCAGGCTATAGAAGTGTCCCCGGAGAGGCATGAGTTGGAGTATTACAACCGGAAATATCTCAGGCACATGTCCGTGACCTTCAGGAAGCGAGGGCGGCACAGCCCTCACTATGTCAATATGGAACTCGACGCGTATGTAGGATGTGGGAACAATCTAACGGTAAGGCTCAACGTATGCTGGGACACATAAATAATTGGCAAGGCAGTCATGTTGACATAGTCACGAGCGTATGCCGCAACACAGTTCTTCTTCTTTCTTTAAAAATATAGCCCACCCAGTTTAATAGGTATTTCGCCAGTCTCAAGTAACAAATTGCAATAACAAATAATAATTAGTTAGTTTTGTAAGTTTGTTTTGACTTGTATCATTAAATAAAATATTCATAAAGGCATATATTATAATATTGATAACAAACACAATTAATAACAATACAATACTTAAATGTGACCGTCCACTTTGGAAAACCAAAATGGAGGCCCGCATCACAGATGCTGTGATATAAGTGTCATTTACATGTGTCAAATCTGTCTGGAAAATCGGGTTATATCTACACAAATGTATTACTCGATTTTCCCAACTAGATGTCAGTGTCACTATTCATAAAAAAAACATTTTTTTACGTGCACGCGTCGCGCCGAATCTGTGCTGTTTCTACGACGAGCCGCAGAGCATGGTAGACACGTCATGTCTGCGTGAATCGTTCATAATTATGTTACAAAATTTGCCCTGCCCTGCGCTGCATGAACCGCCTCGCCTGCCCTATAATAGCAGCATACGCTTACACTTATTGTTTTTCATAAAAGCTTAGCTTTGGCTGCAATTTTTTCCAATAATCTAAATATATATAACTCAAAGGTGACTGACTGACTGACTGACTGACTGACTGACTGACTGACTGACTGACATAGTGATCTATCAACGCACAGCCCAAACCACTGGACTGATCAGGCTGAAATTTGGCATGCTGGTAGATGTTATGACGTAGGCATCCGCTAAGAAAGGATTTTGATTAATTCTACCCGCAAGGGGATAAAATAGGGGATGAAAGTTTTATGAAACTTCGTCAATTAAATTCCACGCGGAGGAAGTCGCGGGCACAGCTAGTGTGTAATAAAAACTAAAATAAAATAATGATTAGGCC
Organism: Notodonta ziczac; assembly: GCA_918843915.1. Taxonomy (NCBI): domain Eukaryota; kingdom Metazoa; phylum Arthropoda; class Insecta; order Lepidoptera; family Notodontidae; genus Notodonta; species Notodonta ziczac. The sequence goes on along the minus strand of OU974050.1, from coordinate 8,392,421 downwards.
TTATAATATCCTACTCCTGGGCATGGGCCTCCTCTCAATGCGAGGCCCCCCTCGCAGGCCACCGTTATAATCATGACGTAAATAACTAGTACCGTCAAACAAGCCAACTTTGCCCGTTTTTTTACGAAAATCGAATACATTACAAGTTTTTTCTATGGGAACTTTGGTATTTTTTTCATTTACTGCAACTATATGACCATATGCACACGTTTGCTATGTGAAATGTTTAACAAATTATAATCTAAACCAAGATTTGTTCGATTTTAATAGTGGGCAAAATAATCCGGACTTTTAGCCAACATTGCCCACTGAAATTTTTGACGCAAAAATAGCTCTTATAAATACGTAGAAAGCACCCCGACTACAATTTAAGGCAATCTTATCCTGGATTTTAAAAAAATGGTTGTAGTTAAAATATTTTCGTAATAAAAACTGTGGGCAATGTTACCTAGTGGTTAGTGCTGTTTTCCATACAAAGCCTAACAAACGGTTTAAAACTGTAAGGGTTGTCACATTCCCGTAAAATTATGATGGGTATAAATGTTTTTCACTTTTCTTTTGTGGGTGTTGGATGCATAAGCATATAATTTAAAAATGGTATTTAAGTAAATGAAATATTGACTCATAATTAAATGTTTATTCCACATACTACTGTTGTTCTGAACATTTCAATATCGTCAGCTTTAAGCTGTACCTACATAAATGCTATATCAAGAAATGACATCAAAATAGTGCAAAGTTATTCAACAAGTATCTAATTATAAGGAAACTAATCTATTAATAATATTATTAATAACTAGCTATTTCTTGTGGTCCCTTTTCAGCTCTCACTTTCGAAATATTTTGAGTGGTCCTTACGCTCAATTCATCTGCGTGTCTAGTCAAAAAGCCCTGCATCCTTGCATTCATGCATCTCCTGGAATTTTATTCTTGAATACAAGCTCTCGAGAATTTTTCTTTAAGTAGTCATGCACCAACAACTTTAGATCGAGTTTAGTTAGGGGGGACCCGAAATCACTCGAAGCTTGCAAGACACTAACAATTTTTTTTCTTCTTCATTTGTTAGTGCCTTAGGATGCCCCACAGAATTTAAATGCATTTTTTTTATTTTGTTTACTATGGTGCGTCGTGGGATGCCAAACTGTCGTTCAGCATCCCTTGATGATATTTGTTTAGAAGCAACTGCTTCGCATGCAAGCCTTAACATATCTTCGGAGTAATTTTTATATGCTCGGGACCCTATTTCACGTCTTGGCTTCCTTGGTCTAATTCTAGACTTGTGTTTGTTTTTCTGAAATTAAAAATATCAATATTTAACTTAAGCTAAGTGGATTTACAGATGTATAATAAAAGCTGCCCTCTACCCTAATGGAATACACCCTATGTCCGGGAATAATAAAGCCACATAAATTACAAACAAACAAACATACAATCATAAACTAATATAGCGTATTATATAAATAATATATTTTATTATAGGTTTAAAAGCTCGCTAATTGCTCCGATAACTCATTATGAATAAGGACGTTAATATATACCAATGTGTTACTTAGAAATATTTTTAAGATTTTGCGTTAAGTTAGCCTGTTACAAAATAACTGAAAGTGACAACCCTAAGTGATTTTTGATAACGGGCAATGTTGGCATGGATGGGTCTGAATAGTTTTGGGTAATTTTGCCCATCGTCAGAAGTTTTGATTTATAAAGTCCTGAATAATTAAACTATATTTAAAATACTCAACAATTGATATTCTATAACATACAGTAAAATACACTTACCTGTGTTTTCGCCATGAGGTACAATCAACAAACACTTTCCTTATGAAATTTGCCCGCAAAAACACACACCGCACTCGACAAGTTCTGACAGGTTACTAAATAAACTTTCAAACGAATGCGATAGATAGTGTTGTCACAATTAAAATCAACTGTCTACCCACATAATAAATGTTGCGATAAAAATAAAATTGTTTTCTATATTAGCGTATTCGCTTATAAATTGCTTTTAGGGCAAAGATACCTTGATTGGCAAAGTTGGCATATTTCACGGTACCTATTTATGTTTTCAGGTAACAATGGTGCTGTATGAGTTTCTAAGCGGCCATTACATTCCTACCCCAATCCAGGGTGAATACAAATTGTGCGACTTTTTATATAAAGAACCATTTTTTGGCCAGATGTATGCCAAACAGTTGCCTGGTAACTGGAGCTGTCCGTTTCCACCAGTACGTGTTTCATATTTAGTTACAATCATTTCAAAAATCATAATATCTAATCATATGAAAGAAAGTATTCCAAATTACCATCTACTTACATACTGATATATTAAATATCGCCAGACGAACACATCAACTGTAAGGTTACAAACTAAGCAACGCTTGTACGGGAGATCGCAGTGACACCCAGATCTGGGCAAATTACGGAAAGGCCATTTCTGAAATTTGCCCCAGTGGGAATCGAACCCGCAACTACTACATGCAGTGAGCCGAACGGCCTACGCTCGGACCACTACGCCAATCGATCGTCATAATATCGGTCATAATAGAGGTCGTGATAAACTCTTGCAACACTTAATTTAATTGATATAGAGCAGATAGATAGATTATTATTATTGACAGATAGCCGTTTGGTTATAAGCACGCGTCCTGCGGGCTACCAGGTCTCGGGTTCAAACCCCGGCTCGAACCTCTGGATTTTTCGAAATCTATGTGTGAATCATAATTTCTATATGATTATCACTTGCTTACGGTGATGGAAAACATCGTGAGGAAACCGGCATGACTGAAAAGATTTAACCAATTTTCGAAAGACATGTGAAATCCGCCAACCCGCACTGGGTGGTAGATTTGGCCTGAATCCCCCTCGTGTTGAGGGGAGGCCCGTGCCCAGGAGTGGGACGTCAAAAGGGCTAAATTATTTATTATTTTATTTATAATAGCGGCCCGCCCCGGTATATTATTCGAGTTTTAGTAAGGATCCCTAATTTTTTGAAAATATATAATAGCCTATGTCACCCGGGGATAGTGTAGCTTCCCAACAATGAAATAATTTTTCAAATCGGTTCAGTAGTTTCGGAGCCTATTCATTACAATCAAACAAACAAAGTTTTCCTCTTTATAATATTAGTATGATTTAATTTCAGGGAAAATACAATTTCACAAATTTAGTTATCCATTTAGAAAACTTCCCATACAATATACCGTTCACATACACGTCCCTGATTGTGAGGACCCGGGTCGATGTGCAAGGCATCTTCACGACCACGAACGAAGAAGTGTTCAGATGGAAGACTTACGTCAAAGTAACGCAGAAAATTCAAAAGCCGAAGTCTAAAAATAAACAAGCTTTTAAGAAGAATAACACAGCAGCTTTAAGAGATGGTCGACAATACGAAGCATGAGAAAAGTATTAAAATACTGGTCAATGTTGTATAAACCTACCTTTTAAAAGTGTCCACCGACGGGACGCAACGAATTTCGGTTGCTTTTTAATCTATAATGTAGGAAGTGTTATTGTGTGTTACATCAATAATGATAATGCCCGGCATTCATAATAATTGAATGTCCTAATTAAGGATATATAAATATGATTAGCGACTAAAGATATTAATTTCGCTTGATTAAATTCCCTTCATAAATTTGGTAGAGTAATAAATATAACAAATTCTTTCAGATTAGAAAGGCTATAATCGATTCTGTTTTTATTAAACTAACATGGTGCTAATTATGGTGGTAGAGCCAAGTTGTAGCCAATTGACTCATACGATGAGTAGGAGAGCCGGAAGTCCAGCTCCCCTCCCTTCCCCTCCCTCTGTCAGACTCCCTTTCCAGTCGACAACTGTAACATTACGATAAAATCAGGCGGGTTTATTTTCATGAAACAAAATACCAATTCGGTATTCAATAGGTCAACTCTACAACATTTTAAACGGATCTGCCTTATATTTTTTTAATATGTAATTAAAATCATTATGAACCAACTAAACGCAGCATCCCTTTTCAAGCGATTCGTTAGTTTCCATGGCTAGCCACTGGCCACATCCTGCCAAGTTTTTGTTGGCAAATACGTACGCAATAAAGATTCTGGAACAAAGAGCCTTGTATCTCAGTGACAAGATTATAATTCAAATGATATCCTTCATGTATGCTCAAACAAAAGCGGGGAATTTGTTGTCCCCGACATTTATCAAAGCATTCTACGAACATTATTCCATAATTATACCCAAAAGGTCCGTCATTACAAAGTGTCTGTGACAAAAATAAATCAGCACCGCCGCAACATTGGGGTGCTTCGAACAATTTGTCTCGTCTATCATTAGTCTGGCTATTTGCTTGAAGCTCATCTGCTTGGGACAGGACAGGGGGACAAAAACACCGCATCAAACTCACCCGATTCACTTCGCACAATCATATTCAGGAAACGCATACCTACATTTATACTGTGTAGATATACACACACACACACTTCAATGTTCCCGTGTCAAACAACTGCGTCCCTGTGTGCGCAGCCAATCACGTTGATGCCTTTTATGTGTGCGTGTTGCCACAGAAACGTAGAATGCAGTTCGTCAACATCACTTATCCACGAGCGCAGGCACTTCGCTGTCTCTTGTAGTATGATTGATTACTGGTTGTGCCGCTGAATCCCCGACACTTGAGTTATTCTTAGCAACAGATCATAGACAGATGGTCGCAAAGGAGTTGTAAACTCCATAACTTATTGAAGGCTGCATTAATAAGTATCTATGTATTTAGAAGAAAACTCTATAACTTCCGTTTAAGTTCAAAATTACCTCTTGTTACATTTAAGCTTATCATTGAAGCGAAGCTTTTATACTGTTGTTTGGGACGCTCGCTGTGCGGCCACTCTATTCGTGCTAAGCGTCAGTAGCGTTATACGACATATATCTATATAGGTATATAGGGGTGCCGCGGGTGTTTTTAACGCTTAATTCCTACGCTTTATACTATAAAGCTTCGCTTATTTCGGGCGTCCCTAGTTTTGACAATCGTTCTTTAATCTATAAATTAGCATTATGATAATAATTTTAATTATATTAATTACTGGTCCAATCAATTTATTGAACAGCCATTAAACTCACAAATGACGTCACGGACACGCATCCAATTCACTCGGGAACCTACCAAGAGCGCGAGATACCTGCGGTGATCAGTACAATAATGTTGAAAGCGATCGGTGATAAGGGTCAATTTTCCACGTAATTAATATCTGACTGATCAAATGCTCGTACGGAAACAAAAGGCGTAGATTTTAATCTCGATTGTACGGTTTTCATACAAATTTCAAATAATGAACCTGCCATTAAAACTATTAAGGCCAATACACTTTTCCTAAAGAAAAACGGTCAAAACTGACGTATTCAGATACGCGACACATCAGTTTTGACGTGTTGCGAGTCCAGTGCGACTTGAAGGAGATTCCAGCGGTTACCAGAGTTGGGCTCCAGAACGCAGGGATCCGCTGGATGCGAGTAGCACGAGACCGGTCGTTGTGGATAACTTTGGGAAGGCCTATGTTCAGCAGTGGATGACTTTAGGCTGAAATAATTATGATGATGATTAACTGTATGCTGGACTTCAACTCTGAACTGATTGGTCAAGATTTCCATTAATTAAAACGAACAGTGGTTCTCTAAAGCACCGGTCTTTTAATGAAACTGGCCTAATATCCACCAGTTGTACCAAACGATGGGAATTGAAAAATAAAATTGGCACTAGCTCAATTTTCCGCTTCAGTTAATGCAGTTGCCTGCAGTTGTGTACATGTTGGTAGTTTTGTTCCTACCCTGGAACTTAGTCCCGAGGAAGTATGCCAATTGAAAATGCTTGTTTATTTTCCATTCTAAGGGGCGGGAGTTTTTCATTCGGCATTGGGACGGGGGCAATTGATTTCTCTTCTAGTTTTTCGAACTTTTAATTTGTCACGTTCGTTACTTTATGTTCGATTTATAGCTGATTTAAATTCGACTCTACCCCACGCCACTTTAGAGAAAAGTTTCAGCGATAAAATAATGAAACATCGTCCTAAATAACAAAATATTTAAAACCATTAATAGACGTTATTGAAAATTACCTGTTCATGTTCATAAAAGCTTTATAAAGGTGTTATTAATGTAATTGCTTTTAATCACGGCCATTACACTAAATATAGATATAATTACGTACTGCGTACTGTAAGGAGGTCCATGTCGGCGCACTAGCCACTGGCAATAAGCGTTCCTGGCCGATAAGAATATATTTAAGAAAAATATTAATTTAAAAATTGAAAGCTCTGCGGTGCGCTGGCAGTGACAACCGAGAGACCACTAAGATAGGAACTATGTTTAAATAAATGTATTAAAAGTGAAGATTATAATAAATTTTATATTACCCAGCATTGATTATTATTGATTGAAGCCACGGTTGTCACAATGGCGGATGCGCCGGGTATGAAAACTGAAAAGTACCTCTCGCAGCAAAGAAGACGACGCACAAACAGGGAGTATTAGAATCCCAAATAAATATTAATTGGATAAAAGTGATTAAAATGGAACGAGGACATGGACGAGGTTGAGTCAGGCCTACTGGAAACACATACGTCACACAAACATCTATAAGCCTAGAAATCCATTTTTCAATCGAAAATTCGAGAAAGATGCAGACGTCATGTCAAACAATTGTTTACTGGAAACGCATACGTCATACAAACATCTATAACCCCAGAAATCCATTTTTTCAATCGAAAATTCGAGAAAGAAGCAGACGTCATGTCAAACAATTCTTGATTTTATTGATTATATTTTATTTTATTGTTTAGATGGGAAGGTGGTTATGATAGTTTAGTTTTAAGTTGTGTATGTTGTTATTATAATTTATTAATATATGTCTTTATTTTTCATAATGAACGAGAGAAAAATTGAATATGTCGCAGAGCGACGTCAGAAATATGAGAAATCGTTCAACACATAGGTGATGGGCGAAAAGAAATCGTTCAACACATAGGCGATGGGCGAAAAGAAATCGTTCAACACGTAGGCGATGGGCGAAAATGAAAATAAGTTATGTTATTTAATTTGATATGATAAATGTTTTGTTGAAAAAACGTGAGATAAGTATATTAACATGTTAGTAATGGTTATATGATTACAGGGGGAGTGTAGTTTCAGTAATGGTAAAGGTTAAAGTTTGGTGGTTAATGAGTTGTAATGTTTGAATAGAGTTAGATGGATAGATCTATTCGGTTAGTTCTATTTCTTGGTGTAACATGATAAAGCAATAAGCTATTGATCATGGATTCCTGATTTAGGTTTCACACATTTAAGGGATGGAATATGGACGGATAGTATCTGGATTGTAAATGGTATGTTATTATTATGGTTAGAAGTTGGTAATGGGTAGTGGATAAAGTATAGTTAGTGTATGTAGAGAAGTATTATGGGTTATTGTAGAAGGTGTAGTAGATTATCAGAGACATAGTGGTTGTGTTAATTAGGATTGTTTTATAGAAGGTGGGTTTAGTGTATTTAATAGTAGGTTAATAAATTTATCTCACGATAAGCAATTTCTGATGTAGAATAGAGCGCCTATTCTCATAAGCATTCGGAATTTCTTGGTAGAAATCTTACCTAAATAATTTGTTGGGATGCTGAGAATCGTCTTATATTTTCCAAAATTAGTCGATGAATCTCTAATTCTATGGATTATGCGGGAATATTGTATTTGTCGGCATCAAGTCGTAAAGTGGACTTTGACCTATTTTTGGGATTATATTTTTGACCTTGTATTTGGGCCTCTTGAAGTCTTGAGAGCTTTAATTATGATGGTGTTGAATATTTCTCCTATTAATAAAGTTGAATTTATCTTCTTTGAGTCTTGTAGTCATATTTCATTTTAAGGATGACGGTCACACCTTTCTATAGTTTGAAAAGTTATTTATATTAATTTAATTAAGATGTTGATGGATAATGTTAATAATGATGAAGGGTGGTGTTTACTAGTCATGTGTAGTTAATGGTTTTCCGTATGGCTTGAATTAGGTACGTGATTTTCGGTTGGTTTTACACTTATCAAGTTATTCGAAGTATATATAACTCTTCCAATAACTAAATCCTAGCAGGATTTAATTTGAGCCATGCTTGATTGTATATGCATCGTCCAACCATAGGTAGGGTGTGCAAAAATTGTATGGTTAGAAAAAAAAAATTTTTGCTTTAATTTTTTTTTTTTCCCCAGGTCGGGAGGAATGTAAGGAGGTCCATGTCGGCGCACTAGCCACTGGCAATAAGCGTTCCTGGCCGATAAGAATATATTTAAGAAAAATATTAATTTAAAAATTGAAAGCTCTGCGGTGCGCTGGCAGTGACAACCGAGAGACCACTAAGATAGGAACTATGTTTAAATAAATGTATTAAAAGTGAAGATTATAATAAATTTTATATTACCCAGCATTGATTATTATTGATTGAAGCCACGGTTGTCACAGTACCCAACATGCGGTAATGAACAATTAAGCGAAATTATCCAAAATTGATCGATGAATTTTATATAATGGACATGTTAAAGTGGGGAGTAAAAGCCACAGCATTGGTTAAATGTTTGTGTTTTGAAAATATTCGAAATATTTCAGACTGACAGAAAACAAAAACCAACATAGATATCTACTTTAAATACATTCCCATTTATTTAGCACTAGCAGCCCGCCCAGGCTTCGCACGGGTTCATTGTGGTTACATTATTCGAGTTTTAGTAAGGATCCCAATTTTTTTTGAAAATATATTATAGCCTATGTCACCCGGGTATAGTGTAGCTTCCCGACAGTGAAAGAATTTTTCAAATCGGTTCAGTAGTTTCGGAGCCTATTCATTACAATCAAACAAACAAAGTTTTCCTCTTTATAATATTAGTATGATTTAATAGAATCCGGCATCGATACACAATGTGTTTATAAAAACAGTGCCATAACAAGTTTTTTGTGAATCGATTCTTTTACGTAGTATTTTTATGTCTGTGATTACGATTGCCTACAAACAGCATATATATATAAAAAGAGTTTAATAACGAGTGTGTTTTATATAAAGTTAATAATAATAGGTATGATGTTATCTAGGTTAAATAATGAAAACGACACGTGATTTAAACCACAAAATATTTTAAAGGGCTGCGTAAAATATGGGACAAAGTAACCGCAGGCTCAAGCGGTCGTCACGATAAACCAAAATCAGCCCGGGCCGCTGAACTGGAACGCTGATAGTGTTCAGGACGACTTCATAAAAATACATAGAATTTAAGTTATCAACTTTCTACAGTCGACCACAGTCAGCGGAGTTATGACGAGATTTGAACAATTTCGTTTGACATTTATAACTTTTTTCGAAAAGACGGTACGTCCAGTAGATAACAACGTCGTCCGTGTAGTGGCCCCTAGCAGTCTTGGATTTGCTTCCCTGCTTCCTTGTTAGAGAAGAAATAAAATAAATGCTTACAAACCGTTGAATATTCGAACTTAGTTCGCGAGCATAAACAAAGACACTTTCACGAATTTTGTTTTATACTTACTGACTATTATTTGCGTGCATTAAATTCCACCAGTGAACAGTATAAAGGAATGTTGGATGCTACAACGTTATCAATGAGATAAAATCCACTTTGTTTCAGAATGTTGGCACGCCAGCTCAGGACGCGCGCGCCCGAACGCTGCGCAAAATGTGGCTGACCATTCAAACTAATGAACTGCCTGAGAACGTACCAAGTTAAGCACTTTAATTTATGTAACTGCTCTCTGGCTTGCAGCATTCTGTTTTGAGGGGTGTAAGAAGATCGCTATCTTATTTCAGACTCGCTTGCCGTGGCACACTTGTGGTCTCAAAGAGTGATTCGACTCCCTTATTCGGTTAAAATTTCACTTAAGTCAGCGCGTAACCCGATGTGAATATTCGGTTACCTCACTAAAGGACTGTTATTGAGTTTATTTAATTACAAACCTAATTTGATAATTTTGATTATATCTGAGAATTCACGTGTTCAGAATGAATGAATTTAAAATGATCTATTCAAAAATATTTTCGTAGGCGCTAGTCGGCGCCAGTCGTCGCGCGCGTAAAACTCATGGTAGAGTCAAGGAAATACAAGAAAAACTCAAAGAGAAGGATTTGGTGATGTAACTCTGTACAATTAGGACTTATTTTCCAATAAAATGAAACTTTAATAGGTATAGGATGAGTTCAAATCGCTCATTATGTAGCTCTAACATGGAAAAGGCGTGGACACGTCGACATTGACTTTGGAGGGTCATTACTGCGAGAATTCTTTATATTCACTTTACGAATTTTAACTAAAATGTACATTTTAAACATCATGATTATTGACATAGCGTATATATCACCTTTGTAACAGTGTTCTGTGTTATATAATAAAAGTAACAATTTACAGTATCATCTTTAGATATCCTTTAGTTATACTGAGTTAAGCCACCCGCAGAATGGGAAAAGAAACTGCTAATAAATGAAATTAGGATAGCTAATAAAACATCAATATATCAAAACCAAAATATCGTCTAATTAGTGCTTGGAACTGAGCAATCATCTTATTAAACCAATATGCTAGTTACTGGTACCTAGTTGTGCACCTTTTATTACAGTAAGCTTAAGAACGCCTTAACAATAGATACCTATTAACTCGAGTCAACCTAACCAACAAACTGATTGGCAGTCCTATTGAGGTAAAATATTCATGTATTAAAAATAAACCTGCTCTGAATTGAAACATTCACAAGATTCTTTTTCCCCATTTGTTTGTTCGTAATTTCAGGCTGGCAACTGCGATGTCATAAGTAAGTGACAGCCTGACGGACAGACGTGCCTTCCTACCCTCCTATCCGGGAGAAGAGTGCTTTTACTTTCCCAATTCACTGAATAATTCACTCACTCGAGTATTTTTATCGTCTACCACCTAAATTCATATTCTCTGTACGGCGTGTACGCATTGGTCGCGGGTAAACAGCTCATTTAATAAATGATTATGCGTTAAAAAGGCATTTGCAATGCCAATAAATGTATATAAAGTGCATGGCAATGGTAACAATTGTTTTAAAAACTGATAGGTGAACCGAGCAACCACGCCCGAGAAATCAGTTATGACGTTATGTCTACGTAGTTAGACGTCCAAACTGATTGTTTTAGCCCCCTGCTCGGTACCTACCTACATGTGGACGCGCCAAATTGCTGCTGATTCTGTTGCTTCTGACGCTGCTGAGACAAACAAATCATGACATTTTGCCATCCTTTTCATGGTCGTAACACGACAGCCGTTACGACCATTTAAACGTTACGAAAAGGATTTCACGACAATAAAATCGGCACCAATTTCTGTAGATTTTATAGTTAATTCATTCCACGAAAGCGCCCTTATTATTGCAAATTGACTCATATGCCCGTGTCATAAGAGTCACAGTAGGCGTTTTAAATGAACGAACCATACTCACCTACATAAAAATAAGGCCAATCGAATCGTATGAAAACATACGACTCACAAACATGGCATGGCTCCTTACCATGTGCTACATAGAACGTTTAGTACATATACTTACCTACTTAAAGCTACGTATTAAAATATTAAAGCATTGAGAGACACTTTCCTGTCGTCGGAAGCTTTGAGAATGCTTAAATAAACTCAGAAATATTCTATCAGGTGAGCGCACTTCGGCTAATAAATATTGAATTGACTTTAAGACCTCAGCTCCGTCTCCTTTGGCGCCTTGTTCCTTGATGATCAACAGACGTCAGACTTTTACTCCCTTATTTATAAAAGTGGATTAGCGGGCCAACTATCTCTTTCCGTCATCAGTGATTTGACATTCGAAAGAAGAAGACAAAGTATGGCAACTACACTATGGCGTAACTACACAACCGCTAATCCACGTTTATTAATAAGGGGGTAAATTTTTATCACGTTTATATCTTAGGCTCGTATTAATAAACTGATCTCAAGTCTGAGAGCCATCTTGGAAATGTAATTCTTATGTCATACCAGTACAAAATGACATGCCAGAAGCGTACTGTAAGGTCCATGTCGGCGCACTGGCCACTGACGATAGGCGTTCCTGGCCGGCGAGGAAAGAATAAATTTAAGAAAACATTATTGTTTTGAAATTGAAGGAACGGCGGCGGTGCGCTGGCAGGGACAACTGGGGACCATTATGATTAGACGTGTATTTAAATATAAAATATAATATATATAAACAAATTAATATAACAATCAATAAATCACACTGCTTGGTAATATTTACTATTGTTATATTAATTTGTTTATATATATTATATTTTATATTTAAATACACGTCTTATCACAATGGTCCCCAGTTGTCCCTGCCAGCGCACCGCCGCGCCGTTCCTTCAATTTCAAAACAATTATTATTTTAAATTTATTATTTCCTCGCCGGCCAGGAACGCCTATCGTCAGTGGCCAGTGCGCCGACATGGACCTTACAGTACCAAACATCGCTCTCAGAGTTGAGATCGATTTATTAATACGGGTCTGAAATTCTTCTTACTGCCAGTAACATTAATAAAAGGAAAGAAAATACCTAAAACTTTGACAAAGGTTGTCCGTGATTCTAAATAATTATTGAAAACTCTATCAATCATTTTTTAATCATCTAAGTACGTAAGCGAAGAAGTTTCTCATCAACTAAAATCGACCATCACCGATGATGTTCTGAATTAACAAAGCTGTCTTTATTGTTATTGTAGAGAGCAGAGGAATACGCAATAATCGTCGCTTTCACCCATCCAACGGCGCAGTCTGTTTACGCGCCGGCCTCTCGGCAAACAATGAAATGTTTCGAAAACTTTTAATGGCGATCAAACAATCGTTTCATTCGGTTTTTGCGAGTCGCGCCCAGTGAGTGGGTTGCGCGAATTTTGTTTTAAAATTTTCGCCTAAAAAGGCTTCCATTTGCTTAATTCTTCGTGCATTTTGCGTAGCAAATGGATTACTTTGACGACGCAATCGTTTATAATTATTTTTATATCGTTTTAATCTATACTGATTCCAAAAATAACTACAGTTCCTTTGCATAAAACAAAAGTTTACAAAGGAACTTTTCTAATAGTCGCCGAATTTGATGCCGACTCTTTTCAATGTACAATCGCCCCGAACCGGTAGTATCACCATATAAAATATTATTTGTAGTGCATACTTCACATTTTTCCGTAATAAAAAGGACATAGAAACAAACTTACTATTTTAAAATATTATATATTCATTTACCACATGACGGTTCCTACAGTTATAGCATCAAATAATAAGTACATAAACCAAATCCTGAAAGATACGCTGAAACATTAATATCACTCACTTTTATGAGTTCGTATAAATTTTACGGACTTTTTACGATGTGTCCGCCTCTTCATGTTGACGCACCCTTATTAATTTTTCTTGATCTAATATTAATACGATATTAAATTATTCTGTGGTTTATAGGTTATTATATGCTAAGTTAATAATAAAATATTAGATAATAAAAAATCTTTTGTGGCATGTGACCTTTTATTATCCTATTACTAAATACATAGGTACTAATTTCTGTTGGTTTCAAACAAAAAAAAAATTATTTTCCAACATTAGGATCTTGACTTTCTCATCGCAAGCTATGCTATAATGCTATAATTCTATATGCTATATGCTATAATGAGGTTTAAAAATGTTTCCCCAATCTGAAAAAATCATGGCCAAAAATTCTAAGGGAAATTGGATCTTGTGAAAAATACTTTTACTCTGAATGAGCGAAGGAATTCTAAAGATGGCTCCTTTATCACGGTGGTCAATAAACTGCACGCGCTATGTCAGGCGTCTCCGGGAACCCTCGGTGGAGTCAATTTTATTAAAACGCCTCAAATATTCTAAGCTGATTCTGACAGGCTACGGTAGTAAATATTTGGGGACATAGATAAGGCTGACATAGAATGTTATAGCAATAACGAAATATTACTTGTTAAAGAAATATTTAGTTGATTTCATATACTAAGTTCGATATGCATCTGTCAACACCTGAAGGACGCTCAGTCCATAGGAATGCAATAGCTCATTTGATCAAACTTTATCGGTGTTATAAAAAAGGTAAAAACGTGATTAAATCGTGTCTAAAAAAAATTATGAATTGTTTAGACGGGTTTATCACGTGTAACTTTTCTTTTATTATTCCACTGGTTATATTCAGGTGGCTAAAACTATTGGATATGGGCCAAAATAAAAGCAGAGATTTTAATATTGTTTTCAAAGTATTTAATATTAATATTTTCTTTACTAGGAAGGTATGACATCTGCCTCACACAAAGTACGATAAGAGACTGATCAGAACGTAATGGCGGCCATTGCTTTTATACTCTGTATTTAGTGTTGCTAGTGTTATATAAATTGATTAATGTTTGCAATGTCAAATGCCATAAATGCCAACACGCCCCCTCAAACATTAATTAAATTATGCAAACAGATTGATTAACTATTTACAAATATAGCTTTACCTCATCAGAATATGATACCTTCCAAGTAATAGCTGGGGAAATTACAATAAATAATGGTCCAACATTTGTTGCAAGGATTAGGAAAAACCCAGTAAAACCTAATCAGACCATACTCTTAAAAACAAAGTTATCTAGCAATTCAATAATAAAAAAATAGCTTTTTAAGTCGTTAAGCACTTCATCTCTAAATTGCTTGAATGTGGCAGCTGGCAACGGTTTTGTCAGCGCATCTGCAAGCTGTTTACCTGTGGGTACATATAACAATTTTATTACATTGTTTTCTACTTGCTCCCTGGAGAAATGGTACTTGATGACAATGTGTTTAGACCTTTTATGACTAGCTAGATTATTTGCTATACTTATGCAAACATTGTTGTCTTCAAATATAGGAATCGCACCGTCAGTATTCAGTTTAATACAGACTATCAGAGACTTCAGCCGTAATGCTTCTTTTACAGCTTCAAATAACGCCATATATTCAGCCTCAGTCGAAGAAGCCGCTTCAGATATTTGTCTCTTTGTGCTCCATGTTGTTGTACAGCTATTAAATAATTTAAATAAATAACCAGAGGTACTTTTTCAATCATTGACATCATTACCACCCCAATGTGAATTTAAATACCCACATAAAATGTCACCAAAATTATTACACCTTTTGTATGTTAGTTTTAATTCAATTGTGCCTTTTAAATACCTAAGCACACTTTTGAGATATTGCCACAACTCTTTATTATTTTGTTTGTGTTTCTGCTCAAAATATTAACACTTAACACTTAAATCTGGACGATAACATAATATACATGAAACACCCAATAAGGTTGTGACAAGGAGCATTCTATTCACTATCAGAGTTTAAAGCCTCATAGTTTGGTTTGTTCTCTAGAGGGGTACTAATAGAATAACAGTTGTACATACCAAATTTATTTAAAATGGTTTTTATGTAAGCACTTTGAAGTTATAGTGTCATTAGATCTAGAAATTTTAATCCCTAAAAATAATTTAATTTCTTTCAATCTCCATTTTGAATTTACTCATTAAGTGTTCCTCTAAGCTGTCGATTCAAGCCATCAACATATAGCAACACATATATATTTATCAATATTACCTCTATCCAAAATATAAATACATCTATCTACTGATGAATTTATAAACCGTTTTTCTTTAAGACACTGATCAAATAATTCGAACCAACACCTATCAGCTTGTTTAAGTCCATATAAACTTTTATTTAATTTACATACATAACCGTCTTTATTAATTATTCCTTCTGGTATTTTCATAGAAATTTCCTCCTTCAGAATACCGTTTAAAATGCGGTTATTACATTCATATGATGTACCAACAAATTATATTGATTAGCAAAACTAATCATACACCTAAAACTAGCTATACAAGCGACAGGGTCAAAAGTTTCATTAAAATCTGTAAAATACTCCTGACTAAAGCCTCAAGCAACTAGTCTCGCTTTATACTTCGATTCCATTTGCAATCGACTATATTTCCGTTACTAAGTTTAGGTATTGTTAGATGAAAGTGAATCTAACTCTTCTTTAATCACACCTTTCCATCGAGTTTAATCTTCTCTATTTAGAATTTACCATCTATTTCATTATAACTTATAGTGGGACGACTTTTCAGCCTAGCACTCCCCCTCAATTGACTAGAACCATGATCTACACAAGTTTCAATATTACTTGCTTTATCATTAAGATTTAGCTCAGGTATGTTATTCGAATTGATCAGATTTCGAACTATCTGAATTTAAGTATTGTGGTAATGAATCATCTGATTGTGTTTCCACTGATTTTAAACTATCCGATGTAGTCTCATCAGTTTTGGAAATATCAGATTTATGATTATCAAGACTTTGAGGTTTTATTGAACTGATTTCAAATTACTATCAGTTTTGTCACGGAAATGTTCATTTTCATTCCCTTCAATCTGTAACGCAGGCCTGGACTGCAGAAAGTTTACCTCATCTACAATAACATCCTTTACTGTCTCGTATTTTGACGTACCGTGTTCCATACTTTACAGTCATTAGGTACATATCTTAACAGTATGCCTTTCCAAGACGTTTCATCAAATTTAGTTTTATTTGTTTTATTATGCACATACACAGTTGAACCAAAAACCTTTAAATATTTGATATCTGGTTTTCTATCATGCCACAATTCAAATGGTGTTTTTTTTTTTTTTTTTTTTTTTTTTTGTTTTTTTTTTTAATAGCGCGGGTAGGTGTAATATTTATCAAGTATACCGCAGTTAAAATTACATTACTCCAGGAACATTTGGGTAATTTAGCACCGTTAACCATAGCACGGGCTTTTTCGATAATAGTCCTAACCATACGCTCTGAAACTTCATTTTGTTGTGGTGTTCTAGGAACAGTAAAATGGTATGTAATTCCTTTGGAAACACCGTTATCACAATACAAATTAACCAACTTTGCATTAAATTTAGCCTCAGTTTTCGCAACAAAATCTTTGAAAACCTAACAACATCCGACTTATGTTATTAAGTATGCAACACAGTAATGGGTAAATTGATCGAGGAACAACACAAAATAGTTCTTATTGTCAATTGAAGTAGGAGTGATTGGCCCACATACACATCAGTATTCACAACAAATAGTGGTCGTTTAATATTATAGCTCCTATCTTTACACTTGTTAAATGGTAGTCAAGCCTGTCAAAACCATAGTTTTAATTAAGCTGGCATCATCAACCATATTCTTTCATTCTAAAAACTTTTGTTTACTTATATGGTCTAACCTCTGATGCCACAAATCATAATTATTAACAGATCGACCTACTCCAACTCGAAAGTTCACAGATATTAAATTATTAATTGACTTACCTCTCATCAAGATTTTACCATCTTTTGTTATTTTGGTTCCATGCTGATCGAACGTGGTGTCCATCCCAGCTTGCTGCATCTTGGTCGCAGATAGCAGGCTGTAAGGTACTTCCGGACAGAACATTACGTCCTCCAGAACGCCAGGAACGCCGGTGTTGCTAATCACTTGCACTGAGCCTTTCTTGGTTGCTGAAATAAATTGACCATGTTTAGTCACTGAAATATTCAATGGAGTATTTAAATTAGTGTAGGTATAGAAAAAAATATCTTGTCTGTTTGTGATGTGGTCCGATGCGCCGGAATCGAGCAAGCAAGTAATCTGGTTATCCTTAGAGTCAGAATCATAACTTCCGGTCATAAATGCGAAGCCGGAGATCCCACTGGAAGATGTAGCCCCTTCATTTATTTCAACTGCTTGAACAGTACGCTGTACGAAGTAGTAACAGTCATTTTTGAAATGACCTTTGCGCCCACAATAATGACATTTTACGAAAGATTTCTTATTGGCCTTGTACTTATTTTGATTATTGAAGTTATGGTTTCTAAATGTTTATTCATTATTTTGAGATTTGGTTTCGACGAATAGAATCTTGCCAACGGTATCACTACCCTCATTTTTCAACTTAACTTAATAATCCAGTCGCGTAACGCCAGTTGAGTCGCTATACTTTTTCGCTCGTACACAGCATCCAAATTCCTCAGGATTTCTCGTGCCGTCAAATCTTCTTTTCGCCAAACCGAATAATGAAACTGCCAGGTACTCGACGATAATACTCATCGCGATTCGGTTATTTTTTCTCCCGTGATTTTAAACAGCACACTACTAATTTAACATTTAAACAGTACTGGGCCCATAACCTATTGGATATGGGCCAAAATAAAAGCAGAGATTTTAATATTGTTTTCAAAGTATTTAATATTAATATTTTCTTTACTAGGAAGGTATGACATCTGCCTCACACAAAGTACGATAAGAGACTGATCAGAACGTAATGGCGGCCATTGCTTTTATACTCTGTATTTAGTGTTGCTAGTGTTATATAAATTGATTAATGTTTGCAATGTCAAATGCCATAAATGCCAACAAAAACAGGAACTATTTGTCAGTATGTGAAGCCGGCAACGTGCGCGCAGTGGCTTTGGTATTGCAGACACCAATAGGCTACGGTAACTGCTTAAAAACAGTCGGGTCGTACTCGTGTTTGCCTACTTTTTGTATAAAATAAGTAACAATAAAAACGAATAAAGAGTTTTCTATTCGAGTGACGATGATGATACTGTGTTAGGTGTTTTTCGTAGCACAGGTTATAAAATGCCATGTGGCGCTCGAAAGTGGTTTGTATTCAGTGGGTAGCATTCAATTGAAAATTGTTTATAAATCGCCTCATTTAAATAACCCCTAAATAAATAAATAAATATCACCAGACAGACACACCAACTGTACAGTCCCAAACTAAGCAAAGCTTGTACTATGGGTACCGTACAATGGACTGGGGGCGATCCCAGTGACACCCAGACCTGGGCAAATTACGAAAAGGCCATTTCCGAAATTTGTCCCGCAGGGAATCGAACCCGCAACCACCATGTGCAGTGAGCCGAGCGGCCTACGCCCGAACCACTGCGCCAAGCGGTCGTCAAATAACCAGTGAAATAAATTAAAGCACATTATTGACAGTTAGATAGACAACTGGCTCTTTAAACTTCTCACCCTGTATTACGTTGCTCTGAATAATTCATTTAAATAAAAGAGGGTGCGCGAACAAATTTGGCGGAAGTTTCTAATGTTACTGGCGGATTTTTTTTACTGTGAAATTTCATTTCAATGTCATTAGAACACTGTCTTTTGAGCCCTTGTATTAACAGTAACTCTTGATTACTGTTTTGTGTTGTCTGGTATATAGTATCGTTTATTCAATTACTGTGTTAACTAATTATTATTATTACCTACTTTATTACTATTGCCTTTATGTGTAGTGTATTGATCTGAAAATCAAGAAAGCATGCAAGATTAATTTATAGTCTTTAATTTTCAATTTACATAAAATAAACATTGACGGTATGCTTAAACAACAGGCAGGGTTTTGGGCAAAAGTTTTTGGTTTATACTACCTGAATACATTTCCGTACATTATGGAGTGCTGCACGTTTCAAGAAACATTTTACATGACGACAGAATGTTAATTACCCTTTAATCATCAGATATATTATTGTAAAGTATCAGATACTCACGGATTATCGCAGCGTATGGCTCCGGCAACCTAAAATTAGAAGTCCATCCAAAACTTGTCTTGTCGACCCAACAAACTACTCAATATTCGCCATTAAACAACAGCCGGTGACCAATAAAAGGGACACGGGAAGGCCTAAAGGTGTTTAAATAGGTGAACGCAGAGGCAACGGAAGGGGGGACCTTCCGTTCCCTCTGCGCCGTTGCTCTTTCACTTTTAATAAGTACAGAAAGAACCCTCTTTCAATATAGCCAGGGCCCCGGGGGTCCCTGCGGGGCACACGTATTAGGGGACCGTAAATTTCTTGCACGGCACTTGTGACTGTGATTTTTCCCGTCCAAGAATTTAATAATAGCATTGCTATTGTTTATTTGGGCGTATATTCTCCAATTAATTACAATTGTTCGGTCGCTTTAGGATTGAGTGAGGTGAAATACTCTTGAGATTTATGTTCTATTTCGTTTCTAAGACTTATATAATGTAACAAGTAAAATTTCGCTTTAACTCTTATATTTTATTAGTTAAACAAATTAATTAATCAACCAACTCCTCACCTAGGAACCCCGTGGAATCCTTTCAACGCAATATGATTATCAAAATTTAGCAAACAAGTAATTCATTTCCATACCTCTACCCACTCAAAATGTCCCGACCATAAACACCACGTATTTCAAATCGAATAGAATTTCACTGACTATGCCTGGGCTAAATAATTTGAGCTCGGTGCGGGTTCCCCAAGGCTAGCTAGCTTTGGCGATAAAATATTAAATTCCGTCCGTGAGATCCGTCACAATTCTGGGCCCTTTGAATGGGCGAGTGATATTATTGGATTTCGTAAGCGCGCCTTATTTTATTATTTGCCCACTGTAAGAGCAAACACACAAAGGAAAATGAAATCGATATTATTATTTGAAAGCGATTGTGGATGATACGCTCGCTGAATAACTATGAAGATTGACGCTTTTATTGTTTGGGCCATAGCTTTGCTTTATTCACTTGTGTTTGTACAGGGTGTTTCAAAAGTCCGAACTTAACTTGTATCTTGGTCGTTTTTTATCGAAAGTCAAAATTCACGGGATTCTGCTTATTTTGGGACTTATCCCGCCGCACACTCACACCACTGTTACTCCTGTATACCAGGATCGACAATGGTGACCAATAATCACAATGATGACCTGTTTTCTAGTTGTGACAAATATTCCAAGGGCCGTTAGTCAGAATATATTCTATATAGTATACCTACTAGTCTTTCTTCAGAAAGTATCTAAGGACCTATTAACTAAATTATTTTTTCGGACTTTTGAATCAACCGTATTTATTTACTGAGGCTGAGTGTTTTATTTGATTTCTGGTGATCAAATGGGTACCTGAAATTTATATTTGATTCACAAAAGTTTGTAGATTTGTAAACAAATCATTTAATGTCGGTAAGCTAGGAAAATAGGTATTTTCCACTTTTAATTAGAGTGCTATTTCATTCCTTTTCAAAAAATATATTTTAAATATTCTCGCTTCTCATAATGTAAAGGTAAATTCAGTGCTGTATCATTGAGAAGTTTATTTTACTTTTCCGTCTATTGGAAACGCCTCCAATTCAAAGTTTTAATGAGTAAATAACGAGGAGTGATTCCGAGGGATTGCTCTTTCTGCGTGTTGGTATCGTACCTATAATTTACTTGGAAATTTTCTTGATCCATAACTTGGAAAGTAATTACAGATGTGATCGTTTACTGTGAAAAAATCATGTTTATATCTTTTCAAAAGTTGTGCAACAAACTTGAGTGTTTCGTCTTCATGAAAATTCAGTCTAATGGCAAAAGTAGTCTGAAAATTAGCTATATTTTCTTTTTAAAAATAGTAATATCTACGTCATCTTTTTATGTAAAATCTTTTAGAGAGTTGGCATGTATAGCGTCTGCCCACGCAGAGCTTTCGGCCAAGTTTCTGGCATCTGCCTGTTGTAAACTGTGCAATACGATTACAGCCTTTTTCTTATTATTTGTATCCATATCCTGTTGAATAAGTTACTAGTATTGTAGCTTAGAATATCATTTATATTTTACAATATGATTCAAGGTTTTAGTTTTTGATGCCAACTATAAACTTCCATTTGTATACAAGAAATTTGGGGCTTAGTACAAACTTCAGCTGTTACAATGGTGCAAACATTGTTAGACAAGAGATCTAAATGAAATTATGAAAACAATAGAGTAGATATTTATACTAAATCTATTTTCAAAGTTAACCAAGGAATTATATTTTCCTTTCTCTCCAATAACAGTGGAGTTGATCCCGTTTCTAACAATATCTCTAGGCGGGGATGAGGCCGCAAGTTTTCTGG
This sequence comes from Notodonta ziczac, assembly GCA_918843915.1. Taxonomy (NCBI): domain Eukaryota; kingdom Metazoa; phylum Arthropoda; class Insecta; order Lepidoptera; family Notodontidae; genus Notodonta; species Notodonta ziczac. The sequence goes on along the minus strand of OU974050.1, from coordinate 8,370,475 downwards.
GTTAATTAATTACGTGGGTGTCTCGCAAGATGGATGGAGGCGACAACTCAAAACAAAATGTCCGTTCGAACGTTCAACGATCATTTATCACTTTGATGACGTCCCGTTCACATTGTTTTGGTGTTTGGCGGAAAAAATAAATGTCAGCACTGATTGTTGGGATACAGCTGATGCAGGGGACGGGATCCTGCAATACGTCGCTAAATATGTTGGATTTTTTTTGCAAAAATCACTCCTTACTACCCGACTACGGCAAATCCAAAAGGAAGAGTTATGTTTTAGGCAGGGTATGTATGTGTATAGGTACGTATGTATCTCTTTTTTCCACAGTAGCACCTAAACAACTCATGCGATTTTGATAAATGAGGTGTCAGTCGATTCCTTATTATGTTGCGGGTAACATAGGCTACATTCTATAAGAATAAAATTCATATGGTGGCTGTTACACATAAAAATAAGTGGGGATTCCTGAAAATTTTGGCTGTCGTATCGAGTGGGATTTCAAATGAACCAGGAGAAAATTCTGAATTCATAAATATTAATATAGGTAGTACCATATAAGTATAACAAATTGGCTATCACTGCTTCTATATAGTTACCGCTTGTTATAAAAGTGCTGTATAGTTTGTTGCAATTTGTAATCAACAGACAGACGTATTATACGCTACAAATTTAAGCTTAATGATCAGAGTGGTGCATAAATATTAACGTTAAACCATCAGACTGCAAACGATGACTATTGCATTTTGCATTATGTGCCCAATACGCCCAATTGGAATCAATGAAACGTAGGGTACACACCAACGCTAGGCATGATTTAGTATCTAGTTGCTGCCCGCGACTTCGTCCGCGTAGAGTTAAGCAAAGTATTATATGTGTTAATGCAGGTTATAAACTATCTGTGTTCCAAATTTCATCCAAATCTGTTCAGTAGTTTTTACGTGAAGGAGTAACAAACATACATCCACACTCACAAACTTTCACATTTATAATATAACTAGGACTAGGACTAGGATACTCCGTTTGGACAACCTCTTTAAGAGATACCCAGTCTTTTTGATTGTATTCTTGCAATTTAGATCGGATGAGAAAGATTCTCTATTGTCATTTAATCTAGAATACTATCTTAATGATGTCTATGAAACATTGTATTTTTAGTTCCAAATATAGCTTTATAACAATCATTTTGAATGATTTTCAATAAATAAATAAGAATCTACCAACACCTACTCTGGGGTGCTACTCTTAGCAACGATAATCGATATATCGTGTCATTGATATTGTCGAATCCTACTCTAAATTTCATATTTTTTGCTGTAGTCGCCGGCGCCGTCGTCGGAACGAACGATAACTTTGTATTTTTTATTGAGTAATCGGAAAGAGAAATGGAAATTAGAGTAGAATTCGACGATATATCGATTATCATTGCTAAGAGTATTTATTATTATTAGGTTTTGTGCCCTAAGCCGCTCGGGCGGCATCTTGCTACTTCGACCATTACTGATCTTTTGTAGCCAGCACTGAAGTGTTAAAGTTCAGGAACCTGAGGCCTTCAGGAACTTCCAAATGCTTTGAGCAGTGAGTGTTTGTATCTCCTCCGGATGCATGATGTGCCGCCCTAGGAAGATACTTCTGCGACGCATTAGTGAGCCGCACGAGCAGAGGATGTGCATTGCACTTTCCTCTGCTTCTTGGCAGAATCTGCACATTGTGCTGTCGCTCATCTTTAGGTTGAACAAATGTTTGTTTAGTTTGCAGTGCCCGGTGAGGATTCGAGTTACTGCGCAAGTTTTGTACCGACTGAGCCCTAGGAGCTCTTTCGATGCTTTCTTGTTGTAGCCTTTAATCAGAGCTTTTGAGTGTTCTAGTCCTGGTATGCCTTCCACCTCTCGACCGCCCTTGATAAGTATTGGGTATTAAGGATTGTGTAGGCTCGCTGTTTAGAGATGCCGCAGAACGGTTCAGGACCGATCTGCGGGTTGTCGGTTCCAGCTCTGGCTAGTTCGTCCGCCTTTTCATTTCCGTCAATACCTGAGTGTCCTGGTACCCATCTGAGTGTAACTCTGTTGGACTGACCTAGGCTTGCTAAGAGTAGCAAGCAACCTAGATTATCTTGCTGATTCGAGTAGTCGCATACTACATTTACGAAGAAAAAGTAGTAAAACATAACAGCAGCATGTTTTCCGAAATATAATTGGTAATTGCACTAGCGACTCGTGTTACTTGAAAAATATATTTATGTGTCGGAAAATACAGGCTAATTTTGCTGTACATAAAGTATTCACAAGTCCACTGTGACCTCTATAATTCGGAGGCGGTCTGGAGCCATAGATCAGCCAGAGGGACGGTCACCTATCCGCGATATACGAGTCCGACCCGACTGTACACGAGGTTTTGTTTCCACAACATTTCAACTCGAATAAATATTGTTGCGGGATTGTTGTTTTTCGATAAACTAAACTACCTAAGTACCTATTTGGAGACACCTAAGGTTATTAGTAGTTATTATGGTTCAAAGTTTAACGCGTTGATAGAAAGCTACAATAAAGTGGCATATTAAATTTTGCAAATCATATTTTGTAAACAATGTAAGTAAATGTTTTTTTTTTATTTTAACAATGAAGTCAGCAAACAAGCGTACCCGCCTGAGGTTAAGCAGCACTTTAGTCTATAGATGCTTGGAATACCAAAGCCTTTGCTTGCACGTTGTCGACCTAAATCAGAGTGGGACAGAAGGATGGAAATGGAAGAGGGGATGAGCATCGACTTTCTCACTCATCGTACGAAACAGCAATAGCTATAATTGGTCGGGATAGATTCAAATTCAAATCGTTTATTTTGTTTAGTCCTATGGAACTTACAAATTGTCAATTTTACAACAATTTTTCTTATATCTACAATCCGGTCGGAGAAAACATACGGCTAAAAATTTTTCATTTTGAAGGTAGATTGAAATAAAATCTACCCTACTTTAATTGATTATTTTGAACGGCCTGCCATTTCACCGCTGCATACTAGTGCTCGTTCACCTGTCGCCGGTATCGTACACTAGTGCATTTTTCCCGAGTAATTTTGGCTACTGTTAAATGAAAATAAATGAAGGCGAAATGTCAATAACCAACGAATAAAATAAAATAATTGTTCTATTCATTTTCGTATCGCTCCTCATTTCCCGTTGCCGTTACATTAGATATAAAATAATAAATTAGATTGATGTAGGTACGTTGTTCTTACTCCATATATATAATATAGCCTCACAGGTGGCTCTATAAATACAATGTTACGAACAAAACACCACTTAACCGTTTATTTCAGCATAAAAAAACTGTTTCCAGCCGGCCGCTCCTTTAATATTGGACAAATATAGGTTTATTTCGGCTCGGAGACATTCAGACCAAACACTCATGCATATTTCAAATGAAATAGACGAACCCGCCGCGATATAACTCCGTGGTACTGAAATCTGTAGACTTTTTTAGGGGTGGAAAGCCAAGCTCTACCCAATCGACTATAACTCATCAAGGTACGGTCTTGACCTGGGTAGTACCTATCCTCTCACAGAAGGAGTGAAGTGGCTATTATAGCTGTGTTTCATACGATGAGTGAGAGAGCCGAAAAACGTACCAAAAATATATTAAAAAGCTTGTAATCTTTTTGAGACTTTTAGTACGTCTTTGTACCTCTACTTCTGCTGATTTTGACGTTATTCTGAATATTAATTATTTCACCGTTAGTAATCTCGAGACAAATTTTGTATAATTATATATGCAATAATAGTATTAGTCGAATACCATAATTATTATTAAAATTAGTTGGTAAAACCTCTGTAAGACTCTTTACTACGAAGCTTCCCATAAAAAAGTTACATCTTAGAACACAATTATGCGGAACTACGTGTTTTCCTTAGGAACTCCGGGTATAAGAGGATTTTTACCAAAACCATCTCGATACATATAAAACCGGCTTTTTTCTTTAAATCTGTCCTATATGATATGTTACATAGTGGTTTTATGTGAGCTTATGATTTAATTCGAGAACGCTGATCTCTATCGGCCTTGACAACGTTAACAATGTATAACAGTCTCTACATAATAGAGATAATATATAGAAGAAAATATGATAATGTGATAAAAAGTCTACTTTATTTTTGTGGATATTAACCGACTCTACACCACATAACGAGGTTTATAGGTATGATCTCTCGTATACATTTTCTAAACGAGATGAACTTAAATTTGTTAGTTGTTTTTCGTAGACATAGAAATAGAAAAGGGGATCAACATAGAAAAGGCATGTGAATTATGAGAAAATCTCACTGAAAGCTCGCATTTCAAGCTAGTCTAGACAGCTCCTAGATTTCAATATGGCGGCTGAAAACTATATCCAGCCGACTTTGTACCTGACACATCGTAACAATGTTAGTGCCCTTTTACGCTTTGATCTTCGCGGCATTGGTGAAATGTAGAGTTGGTACATTAAGATGTACAAATAAATTACAAGTTTTATTTCAGTAATATCTCCCTTTTATTTAGTAAGTCCATACTGAGAAAAGTAAAATTACGTTTAAAATTGCTTCCATACAGTGGATGTATTAGTCTGGCGATGTTTTCGCCAGACAGATAACTACACTAAATATGTTGTACTAAATATATTGTCGTAGACCCCGATGTAAATGAGCGACGATGCTAATACCCGAGTTTGCCAACACATGAACATACCGTTAGAACAGTAACCGATTGTTTGAGGTACTGGTAACAATGGTTTACCGCTCTATTGCTCCGTTAGTGTTTTTGTGAACACGGAATCTAAGTTCTGTCGTGTGTTTTCATCGGTCACTGATATCGGACCGATATAATTAAATATCGCCAGACTGACACGCCAACTGTATGATCCCAAGCTAAGCAACGCTTGTACTTTGGGTACCGTACAATGGACTGGGGGCGATCCCAGTGACACCCAGATATGGGTAAATTACGAAAAGGCCATTTGCGAAGTTTTCCCCGGCGGAAATCGAACCCGCAACCACCATGTGCAGTGAGCCGAGCGGCCTACGCTCGAACCACTGCGCCAAGCGGTCGTAGAATTGGGGAGATATCGTTGTTGTCCAATGTGAAAACGCTCATAGTTTAGATTTATTATTGGAAACGTATTTATTGCGCGAAAGTTGAGGTTTCATCGAGATTCCAAACCATTGTTAGTTTTCAATAGGTCTCGTTAAGGCTCTGAAATGGCCCTCAGCCGAGCTGCTCGGCCTATCCCTTTTGTTAGTAAACGAGCTCTTGATCGATCTGACAACAATGGGCCAATTTCAATGCTAGTTTGGGCTTATTTCCGAACTGTGTTTACATTGTATGGTACAAGTTATGCACATAGAGCGAAAATTGTTCACAGAAAAATTAATATGCAAAAAAAGTTTATATGCGGATAGGTGAATTATTTACTCGTCGTCATTATTACTTAATTATGTTAAAAAATAAACATACACTGTTCAGGATCTCTTCAATCTATACAAATAAATAAAATTGGAGTGTCTGTTTGTAATATCAAAATAACACCTTTTCACTAAATTCATATGAAAGTACATAAGACACCTATAACAAAAACGCGATTTCTTTTTATGTGTCTGATTGTCTGGCTCTCTGTGTGTTTGTTCCGGGTAATCTCCGAAACGGCTGGACCGATTTTGACGGGACTTTCACTGGCAGATAGCTGATGTTTTAAGTAGTAACTTAGGCTACTTTAATTTTAGTAAAACAAAATTTTAAAAAATAGGTCCTGTCGTGCGGGCTTAGAACGCGGGAGCGGGCTTTTTTGTTAGTTAAATTCCACGCGGACGAAGTTGCGGGCTCAGCTATTGTAAATAAAGTTAGGTGTAGAGTGTGTGTATTAAGAAGTGTCTTGTTCTTATAATTAAAACTTCTTCGAATTGTTACTTACTATTCCATAGCTGTATAATTTATTATTACTCACTTCTGTAACTAAAACGCTCACTCTTATAACTCACTGCTTTCCTCATTCAAGCTCACATGCATACAAAAGCTCTACCACGAGATTATACGATCGCTAGATTCACTATTCGCTAACGTCTACGTAAACTATTTACAACAATTTTATAGTAAACTATGTCGATAACACATTCGTATTGGTTTCCCGTATGGCATTTCGCCAAACAAATATTTTACGTAGACTAACGAGAGAACCTTTGGTAAACCTACAGAGACTCCTGTATTTGTTCAAGCTTCAATGTATTACATTTTTATGCTATTTAAGTGGCTAGATTGACATCTATGATGAAACGTGTCAAGAAATAAAGTTTTAGAAATTTAGATGTATTTCAATGGGTATTAGAATATTTCCGTAGGAATTTTCAAGCTCTTGCATCAAATTTTCTCACTCATACCGCCGGCGAAATGTGAAATCTCATAAGTGCAACTGGGATTTATTCAGTATTCCGTCAAGATGTAGATACTTATGGGAATACGATAGTTTAATAACACCATTAACTCTTAAAACGAATGTAGTAATAAATTTTTTAAACTTTTGCTGCTTAATTATAATGTCACTTATGACTTCATAAAGATCTAAGTTCCCATAAACTATGATATACAGTCATAAATAACATTATAATGATCAGAATCACGATAAAAATATAAAAAAGAAAAATCTAATCGACTAAAACGGCGGGTAATTTTTCTAAATACGCCATAAAATCGTATCGTGTTATACAAATGAGTGTTCACAGTTATTAAGTTTAAATTGTATAACAATTATCCGAATGAAACGCCAATCAGTCGTCAGATGGGCTGTAATTAAGCGGCGGACTAGTTAGCATGACAAACGAGTCGGCTCCCGGACTGTTATTACAGCGGCTAGTGATGTTACAGTTTTATCGATTTCATATTTATTCAATTATGTTATCGATTTATCAGAAAATCAACTCTTTTATTATGAGTTTTAGTGTACTTTCCTTTAAAATAAACAAACTCTGTTTGGAAACAAAATCAATTATATGTGTACAATAATGAGATTGACCATCTCACTTAAGTACCTAACTAAAATAATGAATAGGTATCCCCCTGATATACTCACTATATTTATGATCAATGTTACAGAAATTGTCTAAAAAATTTAAAGCTAAGAATTTTATCTTATTAAGCCTAATATACAATAAAATTTGATACAGGAAATTGGCAAAGGTTGTATGCATGGGATCGCAGCTTGCGATAAGATCGCCTAGTCTACATTTGATCCTGGGTCATCCCATAAGAAGGGATACTTATATATCACATCTCGATACCTGTAACATCACATCTCGTCACAACTTACTTTAAAATAACTTTTATCTTCATAAAACAAACTCACTGAATGAACTCGGGATTGGTTCACATCCCTATAACACCGGTTAGATTCGTTTTAGTTACCTGACGAAAGACCGGTTTTCCGGGATACATGGTTTAATTATTATGCTATTAATTATTAATTCTTGACGCCTCACCTGTGTGGTGTAAACGGTCTGCTCTGACATTTTTATGGGAACATAAGCTTTAGGGTTGCTGTAATTTTTCAATGCATTTTTAAATGCAGGAGCGTGAGACGCTGAACCTTTTTTTGAAGATTTCAATACATCGTTAAATTGTATTTCTTTAATACCAAATATAGTAACTAATTCAATACAATTAAAATATGTCTGCATAAACACATTAGAATTATATCATAACAAAAGAAAATCATTATCATGAGCCTTTCAAAATAGAATGTTTACTGCAAAATGCAGCTTAATAGCATTCGCAAAAATTCAGACTTAAGAACAACTAAACAAGAATAAAAGGTCACGCGCAATGAACGAAAACTAACACATAAAATTATTACTAGGTACCTCCAGGTAGAAAGCTCTTATAAATTATTTAGCTACACCGCGCAGTGGAATATTTAGAGTAAGTAATAAAAGTCCGGTTCCGTATCTCGCTGACGGATATACGTTTTCGTATCACGAAACACACGCCATGAAACGTCTGCAGATAAAGATGTCTGGAATTCGCGGAACGATAATAAAAGTATGATTTTAGTGCGTTTATTTAACGGCGGCAATAATTTCAAGAACCAATGCGGTTCTGTAGAACATTAGGTGATGATACTACACAGATTTTGTGATGATGTCTATGTACCGACAACCCCGTGCGTGCCAAATATTACCACATATGTATTATAAGCATAGTTTTAAGACGCCTCTTAAGATGTTCTAACAAACGGTAAGACTTGACAAAGCACTTATAATTAATTAATTAGAATAGGTTTTTTTTTTGAAGCGAAGCTTCTATTGGACTTTCGGGGCGCTCGCTGCGCGGTCACTCTATCCGCGCTAAGCGTCAATAGCGGTACACGGTAACGTCAGAAGCGTTACACGATATATACAGGTATACAGAGTGGCAGCTGCGAGGCCCTACACTTTATAATATTAAGCTTCGCTTATTTCGGCCGTCCCTAGACGGCACTGGTTTTTAAAAAGATTACTAGCAATATAAGTTTATTACATTACTAGTATCTATCTTAGCCCCTCCAGCTAAGCTAATGCTTGTGTAAGGAGTGGGATCACGTCAATAGTTTAATGGCCAGGATGGGGATCGAACCCGGAACCTCTCAGCTACGAGTGCAGCCCCTCTAACCGCTAGGCTACTGACGCCTTAAATAAACAAAAACAAATACCAATGAACAGTTATTGCTCTGATTTATTTGAAAACCGTCAAGCGCTCGCTCATTGATGCTTTAATCAGTGCACATAAATCGGAACGGAATAAAAGAGAATTCTTTTCCCCTTGAAGTTTCGAACCTATTCCTATAAATCTTCCCCTGGGTCGGCTAATTTGCAAATCGTTAGCTTACAAATTAGAAAAGGGGCACCCACCCACCGAATCCCTTTAGAAAATCCAATATTTTTGAGGATCAAAGTCACTTGATTACCTACCGCCTAGGTTTCGGGTTTCGGTTACATTTCAAAGTTTAATCAAGTAACTTTTGGGTTCGTACTGAATTCACAGACAGATTTGCAAACAGGTGTATTTTGTAACAATTAAATTCGGAGATGTTTAATGATAATATTATTAGAGTAGAGTCAAGTAGAGTACCTCAACATCACCTAACGACAACAATGATATTTGTAGTTTTCAGTACCTATTCCTTTTATTAATGTTTACTCAACATAAATTAATGTATAAATATGTGGCCTTACATAAAAAAAAATGCTGTAATTACAAAACGTTTAGTAAATAATACTACAAAGAACTACAAAAAAACATTTGCTGTCTCAGTGACAGTAAGGCTCCTAATAATAGATCGATCTTAAGTCTGAGAACGGTTTTGAGTAGGCTTTTGACATGTAATTTTGTACTGGAATGATATAACAATGTAATTTCCAAGGTCCCTCAGAGTTAAATCGATTTATAAATCAACGACCGCTTGGCGCAGTGATTCGAGCGTAGGCCGCTCGGCTCACTGCACATGGTGGTTGGGAGTTCGATTCCCGCCGGAGCAAAATTGGAAATGGCCTTTGTAATTTGCTCAGGTCTGGGTGTCACTGGGATCCATTGTACGGTACCCATAGTGCAAGCGTCGCTTAGTTTGGGACCATACTGTAGGTGTGTTCGTCTGGCTATAATTATAAAAAATATACATATAATATAATAATTTTAGCCCTTTTGACGTCCCACTCCTGGGCACGGGCCTCCCCTCAACACGAGGGGGATTCAGGCCATAATCCACCACGCTGGCCCAGTGCGGGTTGGCGGATTTCACATGTCTTTCGAAAATTGGTTAAATCTTCTAAGATATGCAGGTTTCCTCACGATGTTTTCCTTCACCGTAAAAGCAAGTGATAATCATATAGAAATTATGATTCGCACATAGATTTAGAAAAATCCAGAGGTTCGAGCCGGGGTTTGAACCCGAGATATGGTAGCCCGCAAGACGCGTGCTTAACCAATCGGCTATCACTGCTGCAAAAAAATATAAATGCGGGCATTATACAGCCAGGAATTTTACATCATATGACGTCACTTTATTCAGCCGGAATCATGTAAAACGTTGACAGCACATCACACGAGTAATTAACCTAACAAAATTACCGTGTAATTCTAATTGCGTCCCAAAGAATTGCGCTCATCACTTTAATTCCGGATCGCTCAACGAGCTCTTCCCGAACACGTCTACAATTAACGACGTTAAAGTATGTATCTCGTAATTAGTACCTATATTATGCGAAGCGTACGAGCGAGAGTAATTTTATGGAAATTACTCAATTCGCTGAGGGTGTATTCGCGCAGTTACAAGTTGAACACGTTTAAAATTTCTTAAGGCAAGCACGCTAAGATTAATCGTTTCAAACGCTGTTTGCAAATGATAGGAGATTACAATCTATATATTAATACGTGAAGCATAACCTTAGTACCACTTTTTACGAAAACTGCGATGACGAAGGAGTATGAAGTTTGGCACACTTATAGTTGATATAGAGAAGGAGTGCAGAATACCAATATAAAAAATATGCTTAAGAATACAAAGCGCCCATCTAGCCCGCGAAGTTCAAATTTTTTGAGGTTTTATAGAATTGTTTCAAAATCATACAATAATAAAAGGCATAATCTCGACCACGGCCGACCACTAACCTCGAGTTACAGAAATTTGCTTTATGCCAATAATCAGGTATACTTTGGATAGATGTTTCTCTACAATGTATAACGTTTAGAAACACATCACTCGACTCCGCGTGACCTAACTTATTTTTTGTAAATTTTAATCAAATAACGAAGCATTTTTCAGAACAAATGTAAATTGTATATAAACCTTACCCCACTGTAAATCTGTAATCACTTCAATTTAAATTTGGAGGTATCTAAGTATTTTCTTGTCTATGAGTTAGAGCCTCATTTGTATGTCCAATCAACTAGAAGGAAGTGGCATTCGGTTGAATAATCCCCCACTCTATTGCTGAAGTCATACGTACATAGGTATGTAATATTAATTATGACTAAAAACAATGAACGTTTGTGCAAATAATCGATTCTCTTTGTTGTCTAATAGCGTCGGTTTCATTGCACCGAAGAAACGGTAATTAAAAGGCCTTTCATATGGAGCCGAGCGCTCGCCGTTTTAAATCGGATTCCTTCAACGAAATGAACCTTACTGAGAATTTATTTCGTTAAATTAAATGTTCTTTCGAAATGTGAGCCTGACGAGTAGCCTTTGCTGGTTGCGTGTTGTGTTTAGAGCTTTCACAAAAGCATTTTACATTATATATTATAAATTTACATTATATATTTTACATTATCATTGAATCTGTGTTCATCTTTGTTTATAATTTTCATCGTCTTACCGTCTAAGAACGTCTCATTACAATATTTTTAGCTTGCGAAGAGCCATCCCTAAATCTGCTAGCAGACTACGATATTGAGGTATATTATATAGCACAAGAACCTGGCTAGCGATAACCTTCCTTGGTATGCACCTATTATTTTTATGGATATATTGTTAATAGAATTGGTTTGCTAGCTACGGAGGAGCTGTGGTAGCTTTGACGATCGGTGTCCTCTGATAGATGATAATGCTGGAGCAAGATCAAACGCGAGTATTGGTTAGGTATCTACCTACTTTCCAATGTGTACCAAAATCATAATATGAAACTTCTGAGACTTGTAATGTCTGTATAAACTTAATTAAAATCGCTAAAACAATAATTACAAAATACTTCTCAATATCTTTATTTTAAGTTCTCGCAATCAACCCTATAAAAGCGGCAAAAAGTGGATTCGGTTAGGGCGTAGTATAAGCGAAACTTTAATAGTATCGTAAGCATTCATAACTATGCAAATTGCCTCGCATTAGGCTGAATTCAATTTCTGAAAATTATAACTCGACGGCGCGCAATGGTTTCCGGCTATTGACCTGTAATTATACGGTGCGTATCTTTGTTATTACGGGCACGTTAATATGGGCTTCTGGTTCTAGAAGGCTACTGTTTACGTTATAAGTGGGTTTCGTTTTAATACCTTATGAGCGCGGTCATCGCGTATAATTATTTTTTAAAGATTTATATTGTAACTGTTATAATTTATAACACATGACGGAAAATCATCATACTATATACTATTACTACTGTGGAAGTTTGTATGTTTGTTAACGGATTCGGATGCAATTTGGGACACATATAGTATACTTATAACCTGAATTAACATATGTCATAAGATATTACATGGACGAAGTTGCGGGCAGATGCTACTTAAAGCATACATTTATTACTCAACTTTAAAAAAAAAAATCCTTGACTGTGTTTTAGTTTATTTTTATTCTGATTGAAGCGAAACGTATACTATACAGACGTTCGGGGCGCTCGCCGCGCGGTCACTCTGTCCATGCTAAGCGTCAGACGTTAGTAGCGTTACACGATATATATAGGTATACAGAGTGGCAGCTACGGCGCCCTAATCCTAAGCTTTTATACTATAAAGCTTTTCTTCTTTCGGGCCTCCCTAGACGGCACCTTTTCATGTGATTATTCGTTTGCCTGTATGAGATAGTGGTGGACTTTGGTCTCGGAGTTTTCAGACCGACGGTAGACCTCCAACTTCGTTTATCGGCTGACTGTGCCATCCGAATACGAATGGAAGCATTGTGATGTGTGAAACAAATATATTTTCAGAGCAATTAGAACTTTATCTCAGGTCTTTATACTGGTATCTGAAGCACTTAAGTCTTCAGATTAATCGCACTGAAAACCAACAGCCCGGTTTCTATGTCATTAGGGTAAGACGCTTTACAGCTTGATGCCGGCGGCGCTAAGACGAGACTTAAGTAAATCTATGTAAATCACATTATGTAGGGACGTTAGGTATTAGTATTACCTATGTTAAAAATACCTATGTTAATAAAGGTAAGATTGCTTGGAGTTGATTAGGTGAACTTACTATTGGTAAGTAGATAGGTTTTTTATCTCAACAAAGGCCTCTAATTATATAACTACAAATGGCATTATTTTGTTTTTGTTATTAATTATGAATGACGTAGTGTTTTTAAATACCATAATAATATTTTAACAAGCAAGTTTATGTAGAAATTATGTACAAACTGTTAAGAATCGCGGAGTTGGAGTTAGCATTTCACAATTCCGCCGACGGCGATGGAACAAATTATCCTGAAGGATTGTGCTCCCATTTCGCTACTATTGTACCTACTCAAGAAACTTCAATGTTAGGTATATAAGTTCAACTGAGCGACTGGTTTTACATTTTAAATAAGTATATATTACTAGCTGACCCGGCAGACGTTGTTTAGCTATATATAAAAATCAGTGCCGTCTAGGGACGCCCGAAAGAAGCGAAGCTTTGCAGTAGATATTAGATATATTATATTAACGCGTAACGCGTTACGCGTCACGCGTTACGCGTTACGCTTTTCACCATTTTAGTGACCGGGTAGCGAGCGCCCCGAACGTCCGTAAAGAAGCTTCGCTTCAAAAAAAATGATGCGTAGTGAAAGAAAAAATATTTGCTTCCACAAATTCACTGCACTAAACAAATAAAGGTTAGAATTTGAATCATATATTTACTATTATCTTACCTATACTAGGTGAAACAAAAAGGGTATACGCGTGACGCGTTACGCGTTAATATAATATATCTAATATCTACTGCAAAGCCTCGCTTCTTTCGGGCGTCCCTAGACGGCACTGATTTTTTTTTAGGGTTATGTATAACAAAGTCGGCAAAAAAACGTACGACCCGCCTGATGTTAAGCAGTTACCGTAGCCTATTGGGGAGAGGGACAGAGGGGGGGATAGGAACATCTCCTCTAGGCACTTACCTAAATATATATTTGACGACCGATTGGCGCAGTGGTTCGAGCGTAGGCCGCTCGGCTCACTGCATTTGGGCATTGCTGGTTCGATTCCCGCCGGCGCAAATTTCGGAAATGGCTTTTTCGTAATTTGTCCTGGTCTGGGTGTCACTGGGATCGCCCCCAGTCCATTGTATGGTACTCATAATACAAGCGTTGCTTAATTTGGGACCATACAGTTGGTGTGTCAGTTTGGCGATATGTATTTGTCGCAGACAGCTGTCCTGCAGGGCTCGGTAGGCACGCGTTTTCATCGGTTTCCGACATAATGGGTAGTCTCAATTAAAATAACACTTTTAACGCAACTCAAACTTTATCATTTTAAAGTACATCGATTTAAATCCATTCGAAGCAGTCGAACAGACACGTCCGCTCGGCGCGAGCTCTCAACTTAGATTGCCCGCCCGCTCCAACGGCCGCATCCAAAGATGGCGCATTGTGACGTCATCCTTGCGTTCGACAGCTGTCGGGCGGTGTTGCCATCGTCAGATCGTAGATTCTCCGACACGGCCATCTCTGATGTCTCACACGTCCTCGTGTGCAGCATCCGCAAAGGTCGCACATCGACCCAGTACTTCGTTCGGCTATTCTGACCTCACATCTGAGCAAATCAGTGACTTGACACTTTCTCACTCTCTTACAAACCAAACAATTTATCATCATCCCGTTAGCTGTAACAAACAATGTTAGCGGCGCCGCTACGACGGCTCATCTTGCTTTCGCTACAACGAGAGCAAGGGTACTCATGAAAGCATATCGTCGCACCAACGAGTCATCTTATTTACGCCCCAACGCAAATAAGGGTAACCATGTTTGCACATGCCGCCGCTCCTACGGCTCATATCAACCACACCAGATTGAAACAAGAGATTTCTTATGCACGCTACAATGCACACACACACCACCCCGTGCTCACGCGCCACCACGCTCATACGCGCCACGACGCTCGTATCGCGCCACAACGCTCATATTGCGCCACAACGCTCATGTGCGCCACAACGCTCGTATTGCGCCACAACGCACATACTGCGCCACAACGCTCATACTGCGCTACAACGCCCACACGCGCCGCAACGCCCATACGCGCCGCAACGCTTCCACCAGGCTAGACATCATCAGCATTGCCATCGTCAGATTCCAGATCCAGCTCGACATCCAACGGAACTTCGTGATTCGGAATCCCTCCCATTCCATCGCGCGGGCACCTGTATGTCCTCTCAGAACTCAAAGTTCTCAGGCAATACCGATCACTATCCAGAACCTCTACAATCCCGAACGGATCCCTGAACCCCGGATCGAGCCTCGATCGGTTCCTCACCTCGTTTTCTATGAGAACACAATCCCCGACAATGAATCCGTTATTATCTGAATCAAATCGCCTCCCGTCACAGGCCGCACCCGCTTTGACACCATAGACCGTGCGAAACAAAACTTTTAAGCCTCAGACAATTCACGGTCACTACAGACGGAACCTGCACCGTACTAGAAACCGACACCACTCCTATTCCTGTGAGAGTCACCATGCTTTTCGATCGCCTTCCTCAGCAATCCTGCCATGCTGCCATGCAGGCGGTTCTACAAACGCACCCTGCCATGTACCGGCGAAAGTACCCCGCACGTCCCAGCAGCTGACGAACATCCCCCGCACTGGCGGGTCCGCGGACTCAACCAGAGCATTCACCTCCCCCAAGCTCGGCGATACCTGACCACATCCATCAGTCGCACCAAATACCTTGTTTACAAAAGAGAAAAAATCTACCGGAGCTGCCATCGCTTGACGTCGGCTTCAGGGTGACAGAAATCGAGGTGGAGAAGCAGACTCCAACTTGGGTTTTTTGGGGAATGTCCTACATTCCCATTTCTTAGACCAATCTTGCCGCATAGTACCTAATCCTACCGTCGTAAGACTTAAGTGGTACTCATATCAAACCACAGATAGAACGAATCGTTTCCACGATGCATTCTGCGCCCGTCGACGGCAAGGACGTTGCCATCGCTTCGCTGACCTCCCTCTTCAATGTTGGTCCCAGAGGCGCGTTCTGTGTTGGCAGCACGTGATCTGCCCGGGTCGCCGTGAAGACCAGTGACGCACAAAACGCCTGCAGTGTGTTTCGCACTGGTATAACAGGTTATGCCGACCGCGTCGGTCATGGCAACCGCTCGCGTCAGCGCAGTTAGCGAACATGCCTGGCGCCGACTTGGCAATACCAGCGGAGGTGTCCGCAGTGTTTCTCGTCGAAAGCATTGCCGTGGGCCTGACGAGGGCCACGCATTGGCGATGATGATTTGAGATGCCGTACTAGCAACCTGGTAAAACTAGTCGCAGATCGCTCCAACACTATAAGTCCAACCAAGATCGCCTACATTGAGCTTCACAACGTATCTGGAGAACGATCTTGTTGTCTATGAGCCTGCTGATCTTGGCTACCGTAGCGGTTGCGACTGCCTGTCGGGTCCGAAATTCCTCTAATCAAGTCAGACTAAGTACACAACACAATCACATAGCAGACAATAGTTGGTATTGTCCACCCTCATATCGAGTAAAAATATCACGCGCACCTGCATTTACTCTCTACACGCATTGTAATACGTACCACGTGTAATTTCTCTTTATAGAATCCGTGGCACCAGATAAACATGGTTCGACTCACCAGATTCTGCTTCACGCTTACTTGTGACCATCATTGTCATCCAGATTCGCCATGTGTCGCTGATGACCACACCGTAGATCCCGAAACGCGCGACGCTCGCTCGTAGCGTGTATGGTGACATAACTCGCATGCCGCCCGCGCCGCACACGCACAGCAACTCCAACGCCAGGCGCTTGCCACGGCACCATATACTGCACAGCTGCTTGCGTAGTTTTACCATAACTGCCGCTGCCGACTGAGAACACTTTATAACGAAGAACATTCAACTGACGTAGTGTACGTCGTTGTTGATTAGCTAGGTAATCTTGTCTGGCTTGGATACTTCGGAGAAGTTCACAAGTCCGTCTCCTCGTGATTTTACGAAGAGTCTCACTGTTAGATGTTGAACGATCCATTGCTATATCGGTATTGTGAGAAACATGTCGATCTCGGACACGTAAGCCATCTCGCAAAGTACGACGTCTATCGTTCGGATTGCGATCCGATCTGTCGTCACTGTGGTCGCGAGACGTTCGAGAAGTATGTTGAACTTAATTACGCGAATCACTCCTAAAAATATACCTCCATGACTAGGCGTCCTCATAATTTTCATTATCACAGTTTCAATCAGCAATTTAACACACACCAAATAACAAAAATTAAGTAAGCAGTAATCGTAAGCAAAACAACATTCACATTCGAATGTTAACGGTCTACTTGTTGATAACAAATTTACAGACATTTAGTGCAATTTTAACGTTATTGTGGGTATACGTTACTGTAGGCTTCAGAGTTCTTTATCCCGCTTCTGATGTCGCAGACAGCTGTCCTGCAGGGCTCGGTAGGCACGCGTTTTCATCGGTTTCCGACATAATGGGTAGTCTCAATTAAAATAACACTTTTAACGCAACTCAAACTTTATCATTTTAAAGTACATCGATTTAAATCCATTCGAAGCAGTCGAACAGACACGTCCGCTCGGCGCGAGCTCTCAACTTAGATTGCCCGCCCGCTCCAACGGCCGCATCCAAAGATGGCGCATTGTGACGTCATCCTTGCGTTCGACAGCTGTCGGGCGGTGTTGCCATCGTCAGATCGTAGATTCTCCGACATATTATTTATATTATAGAGCAAAGACATAGAGGCATCTATTTCCATCAGTGTCGTGTATAATTAGTTAGCAATATAGTTATCATATCGTGAAGATTCTCTCATAAACAACGTTTTGCTGAGAGGTACTCAGGAATTCCCTTTGTTTACATCGCCTCGGGCATACAGCTAGCGAACTGCTTCAGTGGAAAATTGATAAGAACAATATTGTAGGTACTGTGAAACTGAAAATCTGAACAATGAATCGTATACATGAACTTGTTGTTTAATAATATTGCAGTCTCGGCCATTTGCATTTTGGCTGCTGCCGCTGGCGTCCGCTTAGATCCCGCTGCTCCAGACGAATTTAAAGATGTTTTTTTCAGATAGCCGAAGTCTCTGAAGTGAAATATTGTTAAAATATTAATTGTATCTTGTATTTCAGTGCCAGTTGAAATTGCTATGAACATTGCGAGATGTATCTTGCAGACAAAATAAATCATGTCTATATAGACCAATTTGCATGTTAAATAAAATTTAGATATTTTTTGTAACTTCATCATCAGCCGGAAGACGTCCACTGCTGGACATAGGCCTCCCCCATAGAACGCCACAATGGACGGTTGCTCGCTATCTGCATCCAACGGCTCCCCGCGACTCTCACCGGATCGTCTGTCCATCTAGTGGGGGGCCGTCCAACTCGGCGGCTTCCGGTTCGAGGTCGCCACTGAAGAACGGTTGTCGGTTCTACGAGCGATGTGGTCTGCCCATTGCCACTTCAGCTTGCTGATTCTGTGAGCTATGTCGGTGACTTTGGTCATTTTTGATCTTTGGGTTGGGTTATTTTTGATCTTTCTAAATAGAAAAATGTAAAAATAAAATTTTGATAGTTACAGTGATACATTTAGATAATATAGTTCGATATAAAATACTTACAAAATATTACAGCTTACAGAAAATGGGTTTTTCCATTCAACCCAATGCAACAAAAAACTATATCCGAAATGGGAAATCTCAGATACGAAGCCAATCTCCGTCCCGATCGAGAGCGGGAACAGTCACTACATTCAATAGGTACTAATATGCGGTGGCAAATGAGACATGAAAAGTAATGTCTGTTTATATCTGGGAAGGAGGGATACTAGTGTTTCACGAACTCGAAACTTTATTTTTAAATATGTATTAAATAAAAAAGTTCATAATTTGTACCATGTAGGCCATAAGTTGTTAAAATTTGAATACACTGAAAAAAAAAACTATAAATGATTTTTCTAGATCCTAGTAAGTTATTCTTTAAGTAAGTATTTTTACTTACAGTTTTGTAATTACAAAAGGTTTAGTCAAAAGTACTCAAAATAATACCTACTGGGAACAACAGAAAAATTTGTTGTTATAATTTTATTTCTCAATCATTAGAATACATAGTAACCGACATTGTCTTGACAATCCTCCGTCTGGATGTTTCAGCATATGCCGCTAAGATTATTTGGGACAAATTTCGGAAACGGCTTTCTCGGGCTCATAAGTCCTGATTTGGGCATACCTGTGTCCTGTTGTAGGTAATTGAGAGAAACAATAATTCCAATTAAACTTCACTTTTCAAACAGCAGTCTACTAGTGCTCGAAGTTTTCCCAAATATGGACCCCATGACTTTGAGTACTATTTTCATGTAAGAATAAAATGAATTCCATTATTGTTTACTCAGTTTCAGACGCTCGTAGACCAATGGTAGCCCTCCAATCCCGCTGCTTGATTAGTTGCAGGGTATCTTTGCATACAAATAGTGAAGTTTCCCAAGTTTTGCATACTGTATTGTAGTGATTTTATCCATCGTCTACGGTGCTTTTGTATTATGCGGGCCATCAATTTATCACTTTCAGAATTCGAACACGATTCATTCATGAGATTTAATAGGGAATCTAATAGTTACACCACATTGGTTCGGTTCAGTGAGTAGTTTAATGGAAAAAGAAAGACCGATGATTGTCAATTCATTATCTTGGTAACAGCAGTAATAACGAACATTGACTGTCGTTAAATACATTGAGATTAGAAAAGTTATTTGGTCAATTCATTTTGAAAGGCATTTTTTTAAAGATCAAAACAACAGTCTTCTCTCAGCTAGACAGAGATGGTCAGAGTGAGAGGGACACCGTATATTTTTATGTTAAACGTCTTACGATGATCTTTATTCAAAATTTCCTGAATAACAGCAAACCGGATTGTTCAGAGGTGAGCGATGTATCGGGAGGAAGTTCAATAGGGCTGTAATTTCCCCACCCCGGGGCGACGCACAATGGCCAACAATGCGGCTGCCACTTACCGTGTGTACACCACGCCTGACGTCATCATGCATAATAGTCACGCTTTGTGTTGTGTGTACTTACCTACTATGTTGTGCGAAACTTTATATGAGACTCTTTACATACATATCCTAGGAAAATACTACCATCCTACTAATATTATAAATGTGAAAGTTTGTGAGTGTGGATGTATGTATGTATGTATGTATGTATGTTTGTTACTCCTTCACGCAAAAACTACTGAACGGATTTAGATGAAATTTAGAACACAGATAGTTTATAACCGGGATTAACATATAGGATACTTTTTATCCCGATAATCCCGAAATTTTTGTTACGTTAAATACTACGCGGACGAAGTCTGTGGGCACAGCTAGTATTACATACAATCCTCGTTACGTTGGCTGAGGTGCTACTCTTAGCAACGATAATCGGTATATCGTGACATTCTTATTATCAAATCCTACTCTACATTCCATATTTTTTGCAATCGTATCGATTACTGAACGAACAATACAAAATTATCGTTCGTTCAGATGAAATACGGCAGCAAAAAAGATGTAATTCAGAGTAGGATTCGACATGACGAATGTCACGATATATCGATTATCCTTGCTAAGAGTAACATCCAAGGAGTGCTATAATTAAATTATACAAGGTGAAACATAAAGGGTATACTATTTTTTTGCAACTTAACTTTGTAAATCTAAAACTATCAGCTTTGGAGGAAACTTAAAATACAAAAAGTGTTACAGGGATACAGCTGTTGACAGTTTTCATAAGTCTAAAAACCTTTAGTAAAACAAACTATCCCACAAAACCGATAGTTTTAGATTTATAAAGTTAAGTTGCAAAAAAATAGTATACCGTTTATGTTTCACATAGTATATACCCAAAAAAATTTAAAAATGCACTGCCATAGACAATATTTATTCCGAGTCTCTGTAAACAGTTACTAGGCAAGCGAGATACGTGTCTTGTGAGTTTTGTCGGTGGCAGCTGTTTTTGACGTGCTTCCAAAGTTCCCTCCGCGGGGCGCTGAGCGAAAAAAGTGTGAAAACACTTCTCTGATACGTCGTTGTCACGTCCGCGCGGCGATATTAGCTGGTGATATATTGGCATTTAGCCACTCGGCCGCTGTAACGATAAGTATTATGAAAAAAGTTTAAAATAATAAATAAAAAGTTTATTAATACACTAGCTGTGCCCACGGACTTCGTCCGCGTGGTATTTAACGTAACAAAAAATTCGGGACTATCGGGATAAAAAGTATCCTATATGTTAAACTATCTGTGTTCCAAATTTCATTCAAATCCGTTCAGTAGTTTTTGCGTGAAGGAGTAACAAACATACATTCACACTCACAAACTTTCACATTTATAATATTAGTAGGATTATTTCACTATTACTGAATGACGGAGTTAGGTGTTATTGGCCTCTTTTATTATCGACCGTCTTTTTTGGTTTATAATTCTGGAGGTTGACAGGCTGAGAGTGTGGGTGGGGTCCTTCTCTTAAATCATTTAACAATGTAGAGCAAGGCTGTGGCGAATTTACTAAAGCTAGTGCCCTCTCACAGAAGATCAGAGTTAGATCAGAGTTTGACGACCGCTTGGCGCAGTGGTTCGAGCGTAGGCCGCTTGGCTCACTGCACATGGTGGTCGCGGGTTCGATTCCCGCTGGGGCAAATTTCGGAAATGGCCTTTTCGTAATTTACCCTGGTCTGGGTGTCACTGGGATCGCCCGCAGTCCATTGTACGGTACCCATAGTACAAGCTTTGCTTAGTTTGGGACCGTACAGTTGGTATGTCTGTCTGGCGATATTTTTTTATTATTTAAGTAGCTATTATAGCTGCATTTGGTACGATGGGTGAGAGAGCCGGAAGCCCAACCCCTCCCAGTATCCCACTCTACTTCAAGTCAGCAACGTGCGAGCAATGCCTTTGGTATTGCAAGCATCTATAAGCTACTACGACGTGGAGAAGAATAACCAACTCGTAGACTGGAGTTTGTATAAAGATGTCTCAGGAATAAGCACTTAATAGTAAAATATTTTTCATTACTCATACTCTGAAAGTAGGTTCGAAGTTGCCTGAGGAGCGGGTTGAAATTAATACTTTTGCGGCCCGGGAGAATCGCTTTCAACTGACAGCTGTCAAATTATAAAAAAAAAACTAGTTCCATTTTCACATTTCTATGGGACCATGTTCAAACTTTTTCTACAGTAACTCAATTACAGCACGATGTAAAATTGAAAACACATAAAGTTAAGTATTAATTAAAGAATATATATTTTTAAATGACTTAATTATAATTTAGTTTCAACAATTTCTTTAAAATAACATAGATTTGGGCAAAATATTTAAAGATGAAAATGAAAAATAATGGCTAAATAATGAAGTTGGCCGGCTAACGAAAAAAAACAAAATAGGCGGCAATCCGATCTTTATTTTTTTTTTCGAGTTGTAGAGTATTGTTCCTTGTATTCTTTCTTCAGCCAATTCCTGTTTTTATTTTTACTTTCCTTGTATTCGTAATGAAAAGCACAGTGTTTACCTCGGGTGAAAGACTTATTTTGTCCCTCGAACTATTAGAGCCCTCGCTACGCTCGGGCGCCAAACCCCGTCTCGGGACTAAATAAGTCACTTTCACCACTCGTGTAACAATGTACTATTTTAGTATCAATAGTTTTGTACGCAAATATAAAGTCCTCTTATGTCCCTACACATCTGCTCGCTATGTCTACAACGCTACAATCACCAAATTGTATGTAAAATTTCTCGCTACCATTCTGTATTGAATAAAACTCCCAACCGTGTAATAAAGTTGTAAACCCGCGTTGTTTCGCTGTAAATTCGCAAATTATTCCAACATACCGGGTCCGAGTGTGTCAACAGAACGTGACGGCGATTCCAATCACTCGCGGTGTGTTCTCTATTTTTATGTTCTGCTCTCGACAGAATTCATTTTAATCCCGCCAGTGCACTCCGGCCAATTGCCGGGCCTTACCAAATCCGGAGCATGCGTGTCGACATATTAATCAACAGTTTTTGTGAGCTTTCGCCCTTCTGATTGGACGCGGCAGAGTATTAATTTGTGCTAATGAATCTTAGCCGATATAATTGCAACATTTTTACGTTTATCAGGGAAAATAATAGTCATATAGCTGTATTAAAGTGTGTCTACAAAAAAAACCTGGAATTAATTTTAATGCGATTGTTATCATTTTAATTTTTTAACATATTCATTGTAGTTATTTAATTATGCTTTAAATATAAAGTCAATGAATGCTACAAACATTATTTATACTTTTGTTACATGTTTTACGTATTTTTATTTCCTAGTTGAAATCAAAATCAATAACTGTAGGTTTCTCTTTGTTACGAAAATATAAACATACAACAATGACGTAGAATTTTGTTACCGAAATATTTTTCCGGCCACGGCAGATGACTGGTCAGTATTGGACATAGTGCAGATTGATTGATGGACCGTGGACCGGAATGAGGGTGAACCGGGAAGCTAACGAGTGCACACTTTTTGTATTAGCTTTCGATAATCTGCTGAATGTTGGACCAGTTTTAGCAAAATATTGTGGTCAAATTCTTTTTTGTCACTGCCACTGCTACAGTTTTAGATTAGGTTCTGCCGCTTTTTAGGCGCTTGGGCAACTGCCCAGTAGTTTAGTACTCTCCAGTTGCTAGCGAGGTTAAGTTAGGTTGGATAATAATATAATTTCTACTCTTTTTCTTTACTTAACTAGGTACAAGTACTAATAACCGTAATTGAAATAAAACTATTTTCGGATTTTATCGCGTTTATTTAATTTATGTTCAAGACATGTGTTGCAAGACCTCGAGACACTGTGAGCACTTTCGGCGTGGATCGGACCGCAAACAACAACTTAATATGAGGGTACCCAGTTACTAACTATGACTTCAGGACGTCTAACACCTCAGTCCCCCCGTGACCATGGCTGCTGTAAAGCAGCCGAAACGTCGGGAACATAAATTAAATAAACGCGATAAAATCCGAAAAATAGTTTTATTTCAATGTGTAGTATTCGCGTAAATATAAGAAAACAATATAATAGCCATAATCTCAGAGTTGGACATAAATGACAATGCGTTCAATGCACCTTCTACTTTTTATGGCTCTGGATCTCTGTTTTTTTAACCGACTTCAAAATAGATGGAGCTTCTCAATTCAACTAGTATGTCTTTTGTAACATACATAATCTTTTAGACTTAATCCCTGTTCAACTTGAGCCAAGTTTGGTTGAATAAAGATAAATCAGAAAGTCACCATCCGTTCAATCGTCCAGTGATACCGCTAATTGACAGGGTAACTGACGTCACACGAAGACCCTGTTAGCCTATCGCCTCCTTCAATTAACTCAATGAATTCACCTCTGCGATACCCAAGCGAACGTGTCAATCCTAAGTGATGAACATGGACATAAACTCCTTCATTTAAAATATTTATATCAATTCCTATTCTATTTTCAATTTGGCCTCTATAAACAATTTTCAAACTACAATCCATTTGCGATGGCTTTAAAAAGCATTTTTCAGAACAAACGTGCGTTTATAATAGCTACTATTGTCACTGTATGTAGATTTGGGGGTGGCCTTGTTTTTGGACATGAAGTCATGAAGTAATTTAATTAATACGATAAAAAAGTTTTTACATTATCTTATCTGATATCTTGTTGGTACTCGACATTCTCGAAGACTTTGAACAATCCTGATCAAAAGCTAGCGAAATATAAATATAAATTACCGAAGCAGATGGCTTCTTTGTATTGTCTCAAACCGATCTCGGCGCGGCTTCGATTGATGTCTTGTTCGAATTGTTTACAATCTGTAAATCTTTGTTTCGGAGCGTGACGTAATCTGACGAATAAATATTGATTTATAAATCTGTTAAAATTTTAAGGTGGTTAAAGGTGTCGTGGAAGACAACATTTTAGAATATCTATGTCACTTTTGAATATGGCTTCCCAAAATTAGGACAACTTCACTTATGAATGCTTTACAATTTACATAAATCTTTGCCGTAACTAAAGAAACGTTCAGTAAAAAATATACCCTAAATACTAGGAACTACAATTTTTTTTTCTTATCGTAACTCTTTTTCACAGTGTTGACATTGGGACGAACTACAAGGATTTGATCCCTCCGTTGTTTGTACAACTTTATTCAAATCACTTGTACTAGGTGAAACAAAAAGGCTATACTATTTTTTTTGCAACTTAACTTTGTAAATCTCAAACTAAGGCTTTTTGGGACAGTTGAAAGGTTTTGTAGACTTGTGAAATCGGTCAACAGCTGTATTCCTACAACACCTTTTGTTTTTCAAGTTCCCTCCAAAGCTGATGGTTTTAGAGTTACAGAGCTAAGTTTTGAAAAAAAAAGTATACCCATTATGTTTCACCTTGTATAAGTGCCCCAACACAAGAGGTTTTTCTAAACAAAAACCCGCGTCTGTATCCTAGATCTCACGTGAACCAAGTGAAATCGGATTAAACCCAATTGTTGTGAAGCGATAAATTTTCCATACACACTCGCTAAGCCACATTATCGCAGTTTTACACCGGACCAACGACTTCGCTACCCCCGTAATGTTTTTTAAGCTGAAAAGACTTTCGTTTCCAGTTTAATTCAGTTAAGTTATTGTGGAGTATCTCGGTTTGTTAAAAGGGAAAAATAGTATTGAAACATGACTTTTTTATCGGTGTGAGCATCGCAAATAGTAACTGTAAATTCAGTTCAATAAATAATACTTTATTTGGCAATCAACACTCAAAATAAAATTAAAAATATTCATGTCATCAGAATCTATCAAAAGTCCGGAATGCTATTTCCACACGGAATGAAAATATCGGAAAAAAACTCCATGGTTATTATTTTCAATAAAATAAAAATTTGTGTACATTCTTAACCAATTTGTATTCCTATCCTTACTTAAATAAGAATATGTTGACCAATTAATTAATATTATGCAGTCTCTTGTGACTGTAAAACCTAATGACGCGCTTTGTTAATTTAATATTTAAGCCATTTCTATTATATTGGTGATTAGCTGTCTTATTGTGTCTACATGAATGCCATAATCCTTTGCTTACGCCAAATTATTCCCATCTATACAGGTACAGAGAAAAGAATGCCGTTACCTATGTTCAGCTACTGCCGAAATAATCAAATAGGTCCAAAGAATTTCTTCATCATCATTATTCTCGGTCATTGCTCGGTGCATTACTGTGGAGCGAGCTTCAACGTTATATGCATCCTCTTCTTGCTAGCCACTTTCTGTATACCAATTTAAAATAAGACTCCTTTGATGTTAAATATGAAACTGTGTCCAATGACAAAATCACGTTAAACTTAAACAGCAACCAAAATCCCAAACGTACGTGAATGCAGCGGCAATGAATTGAAAACAACATCAGAATTAAATGTTATACCGAAGTCAATGTGCAGATCGTTTGATAGAACCACGACTATTTAACGACGACCCTCACAATTAGCATTTCCATTCGTATCCCCTCGTATTTGGTGATTTCATAGGGGTCTATTTAAGTTGGGCAGTGATAATCCGCGTGTCCTGAATAAAGCATGAGTTGTTTTCAATTTAGCGTAAAAGCGTTTCGTCATAAAAGCCGGTCCGTCTCATAATTAACATTTTATGTATGTGTGACGAACATACTTGTATATGGACGGAGTGCATTCATGTTTATTGGGGGTTTATTCGAATTTGGAGATGAATATGCAATGGCCGGAAATCAAAATAGATGAACTACTAATATTATAAATGCGAAAGTTTGTGAGTGTAGATGTTTGTTACTCTTTCAGGCAAAATCTACTGAACGGATTTGGATGAAAGTTGGAAAACAGATAGTTTACAACCGGGATTAACACATAGGATACTTTTTATCCAGATAATCCCGAAATTTTTGCTAAGTTAAATACTACGCGGATGAAGTCGCGGGCACATGCTAGTAGATAAATAAATATATTTGATATATAGGACCCATCATTTGATGTTTAGCCTTATTGAGTTTGGACACTACATAAAATATAATAGAAAAGAGGAATCTAATTTCCCACAACTGGCTGAAACTTTTTTGTACTGGACTTTTAGCTAAACGATTCAGTCACCTGGCCACTCTACTTAGTGAGGGGGAATAATACTAATAGAACCAAAGAATTTGTAATAATGAGACATTATTATTACAAATTCTTTGAATAGAACAAGCGGATACTTGGGTGGATACCGTAGGTTAAATCAGTTACACAATAGTGTGTCTCACTCTCTACTATCTGTCTATCTACGGTTACGGTTTACGGTGGTAGAGCCAACTGACTACAGCTTATATATAAGCCGGCTCTACGATGATAGTAGCACTCTCTCACAGAAAAACAGCGTAAAGTAGGTATTATATTTGCATTTCATACGATGAGGAAGAGAGCCAGAAGATCAATCCACCTTCCACTCCTTCTATCGCACTCCCCTTCAGGTCGGCAAAATGCAAGAAACGCCGTTTGGTATTGCAAGGATCTATAAGCTACGGTAACTGCTTAACATCAGGCGAGTCGTTTGTTTTGCAACTTTGTTACATTAGAAGACCCTAGAATAATTGTATGGAAGATTGCGCCGCTATCGATCACCCGAGGAATTATCAACTAGACATAATATAAAAAAAAACAATTTAGGAGAAGGACCCACCACTCACCCTTGGCTTGTTAACCTCCAAAATTATAAATCAAATAGTTTGATCGATAATGGAAGAGGTCAACAAAACCTAACTCCGTCGGTCGAGTATGTCAGTCAAGAGTGTCAGGGAGCCTAATAATTTGCAATTTTCCGCGGAACATTGCAAATTATTAGGCTCCCTGACACTCTTGACTGACATACTCGACCGACGGAGTTAGGTTTTGTTGACCTCTTCCATTATCGATCAAACTATTTGATTTATAATTTTGGAGGTTAACAAGCCAAGGGTGAGTGGTGGGTCCTTCTCCTAAATTGTTTTACAATGGATTTCCGCAAAGTAACGCCTGAGTCAATCAATTATAGACATAATATATTATTTACGGTAGCGACTAGCGCCTCTAGCGAACATATTAGATTCATGATAGAGACAGTTGTCTAGTAATTTACCTAGTAGATACTTTACTGACGATGTACAAATCAATTTAATTCCAACGGCAACTTCAAATAGTTTGTAAATACAAAGTGAACGGACCCGACTGAATATTTGCCAATCTGCAACATCTCTGTTACATTCCCCGGTATTGCAGCGCGTCAGCGATCCCTGTTTATTCCTGTTTGTTGCTTAATCGGGTTAAGCGCTTTGTAGTCTCCAGTAAATGTGTGTTGTTGAGTGAAATGAAGTAGCTAGCGCTGAATTTACGAATGCTACTTCGCGATTTACTTATTAATCTAAATATATATAACTCAAAGGTGACTGACTGACTGACTCTATCAAGGCACAGCCCAAACCACTGGACGGACCGGGCTGAAATTTGGCATGCAGGTAGATGTTATGACGTAGGCATCCGCTAAGAAAGGATTTGGATTAATCCTACCCCTAAGGGGATAAAATAGGGGATGAATAATCCCGAAATTTTTGCTAAGTTAAATTACACGCGGACGAAGTCGCGGGCACAGCTAGTCCTATATAAAGTCCATGAAGCACGAAACATTTAGCTGTGGTTTAGGATAATGTAGAGTATTAATTAGGGGCTTCCCTTATGATGTAATAACCTATTAATTAGCAGTATTTCTTGCTGAAAACTCCGACACCAGAGTTATTTATAGCTCATACCATATCATGAAGTAGAAGAAAGATTGCGTAGCTTTTGTCCCCCTTATTAATGAACCTGGTATAGTGGGCGAATAGTTACACACCGAATTAATCCCTTCTGTCATCAGTAAGTTGAAATGCGAAAGAATAAGACAAAGCGTGGTATAACTATATAACCGCTAAACCATGTTTATTTTATAGAGTCATTTTAACTTTGTCTATGGCAAGGCATCACCGAATATAGATCGTAGTAATAGGTAAAGCTTGTAAGTAAAATGGAAAGTCCGAAAAAACGGTGATCATCTTAAATAATATGACATCATTCCTGTTTTAGAACCGTATATTTTTTTGCTACCGATATTTTTTAGAGTTCTTCTGAAATCATTCATTACTTTAAAGTTACGTAAAGGTATAATTTTAATTTCGAGAAGTAGCTAATATGTGACAAAGATAGCTTCATAACGACGAGTTACAAGGTGGCGAAAAACGAAAACGAAATGTATGGCTAGGGTAAAACACGACGTTGTACCTTACCAAAAGTTCCGTTACTTGCTTACCAATATTTCTTCTGTCTTGGATGAAGCTATTTGATAATGACTTAACTTTAGAGGTGTCCGTATACCCAAGTTCCATCCGATCACTTATAACAAAAGTTCTATAATAATTGATCTAAAAAAGTATGACAGGGTATTTCCTTCATGATTATTTTCTTCACATCCTCAATGGTTTGGATGATCGCCAAAGTCGCAAAATGTGAAAGGAGGAAACTTACACGTAAAATCTAAAGTTGTTTGACGTTACTGGCCACGTCCGGGACCCTGCAACTTGGGTTAATAAGTGATTAGTGATGGAGGAAACATAACTTGGAATCATGATTTCTTGTTTAGTAATGTAAATGTTGTGAATCAGTTACATCTTTGAAATGATTTCCAAAGAAATTACTGATTAAATAAGTTTTTGACTGGAATTTAGAATAAGAGTGCCTTTTTCACACAAATAAGCCGTTTTGTCTATACATTTTTGACAGTTAATGGTCATATTTGATGTGTTTAGTAAAATGTATACAAAGTATCCGTGCCGGGTTAACCGTGTTGACCACTTGGTTTTCTTGTACTTCATAATTTTTATTTACAGGCTAATGTTATGTCGATATTAGACGCTGAAAGAATCTTTCTTCATTTTATATTTCAGTTAAACTTGAAGATTAAATTCTGACTTAATATTCGTGGGTATTTTCAGATTAGTACTTAATTGAATATAATGAGATTTTTGCTAAGGGAACTATACAGGTATCTTATTTTCGGAACAAGGCTACCTAAGAAAGTCGTAGTTTAATCTAAATTAGAATTTGAGCGTTTTTATTGAGATATTACTGAACTGGGAGATCTGAAATCAAAGTACTATATTGGTGTTTCTGAAAATAGGCAGAAGTTATTTAGAAATCACTATCTAAACAACTGAACACAACATTGCACAGGGACAAACAGCAACTTTGGAATGGAACAATATCGGTGTCGAACCCAATTGGGATACTGAAACTTGGATCTTGGCAAGTTTGCGACAATCTCCGATTTCCGTCGCTAAATGGCAGCCGGGATTTCAGCCAGAGGTTGCAGAGGTGCGAGTCTTACTCAATTTATACCCCGGCTATGTCGGCAAACTAAAAGTAACATAAGGTAATGTGGTTCAGCGGTGGAATGGATATAAAATCCTTCTACCTTTTTGGTATTTCGGGATAGACTTTTAAATGTGTGGTTTCACAATCTCTACCCTAGTTCACATATTTTAATACTTTTGATAGACTTAAACTTTTATCCCCAGCTTAGATTTTATATCCTGCATGTTGATAGAGCGCCACTAACCGGGTCAAAACATAGCTGCATAGCCACTTCAGTAAAATAAAATATACAAAATGCTCGTGATTTTGATGATTGATTACTATAATAATCACGAATTATGCCCGCTTCCACTTGCACCAACCCCTATCAACCTCACTAGCATGGATGGAGAATGTATTTACTAATATTTGGTCTAAAGTTTTTTACGCATATCCCCATCACGACTAAAGTATAATATTTCCTCACGACTTTTGCTTCACCGTAAGCAAGTGATAATCATATTTAATTTATGATTCGCACAGATTTCGAAAAACCTACCTAGTGGTGCGATCCGGGGTTTGAACCCAGGACCTGGTGCCCGCAAGACGCATACATTAGCAATCGGTTATCACTGCTTAAAACAATAGTAATTATAATATCTGGTGGAGATTCTGGACTGGCATGCATCTAACCGCCCTGTAAATATTATAAATAAATAACAATATCATCACTTGGCAAGTTGGTGTAACATAAAAAACTAAATGTAACGATCATTATGAAAACATTTACGTTGTATTCAAGTCAGTAGCTTGTCCAGAGAAACTAGAAACGTTTTCAACAACATTGAAGCTGAACAACAGTAACTACTGAAGGGCGCGTACAACATCCGGTGACAATTTCGTCCCGACAGACAGCAACTAAGAAGTAGGTAGCTAGACAAGCTTGCACAAAACAGATCATTCGATCGTAGCAAATAGATGTGTCATCAACAAATTACTCCCACTATCATCAAGTAGGGGAACCTGTTGTACCTAGGATAGTTTTTTAGATATATATTTTTTATTGTGTACTCACCAAAAAAATATCAGATATGAATATTTCATACTTCCATTTTATTTTAAAAGTTAAAAAAAATGGGAAGTTAGGCCAAGGTACAACAAACCCTATGTACCTCGGCCAGTACTACGGTGTACCTAGGACACATTGAAAATGTAGGGGTAATTTAAGTAAACTATTAACTTTTCTTAACTAACATCGTTTTATTCGGTTTATTACTATATTTAACAAAACACCTTAGAAATTCTGAACTAAATCAAAATAATATTCAAAGTGTAAATAATAATCAAATTCCAAGTTGTTTTTTCTTTTCAAACAAACTCTTTAAACGAAAACAACTAACTTTTAACCAGTTTTGTCACGTCATAAACATTAAAATTAGTACGTACATAACCTAGGTAGGTAAATTTGATCATATCACATAATATTTATATAACAAATAAATCCTACCTTACAAATCATAGAAATAAACTGACGAAGGTACAACTGAACGACAGTAACCGAGGTACAACACTACTCTAACTCCAACAAAACGGTGGATTTTAAATAGTTTAGAAGTTGATTATCTCGTAAGTTTCTTATTATTTTGATATTTGTTTATTAAAAGAACCCATAGAATATAAAAGTTAAGCGACTAAAATAAAACGTTTAAAATTATCAGTCGTCAAAATATATTAGAAATACTTACTTTTTTGGCAAAGAAAGTTTTAACGTCGGATAACACCAAACACCGGCTTAATGACGGTATGCGACTAACTTCACATTGAATAGTCGGTAGTGATGCCCCGAATACCATATACAGTAGAATTTTATATCGCGCCAATATCCTAAACGAGCCCAATGACCTAGCTCCACATAGTGCCAAGGTTCAACAGGTTCCCCTACCTTATACCCTCTCACATAAGGTCAGCGTATAGTGTCCTGGGAGGCGATGGCCTCTTTCTGCGAGGACGTGATGTCGCGGAAGGAGGCCGCGGAGCGGGCCAGGGAGGAAGACCCCCTGGCAGATCCGCTCCGGCGCAGACGTGTGGGGAGGAGAAGGAGGCGCTATGATCGCCTTCTTCCTTCTCACTAGCCGAAATCAGGTGGTGGGTCGGGGGACCCACTACCTATTGCACGATTTCGGCCGTCTGGGGGATGACTGGGGTTGTACCAGGTCGTCCCCCCTTTAGCGCCTGTGGCCTGGCAAGTCATGGCCGGGCCGTCCGCCGTGGCGTCTCGGAGCATTTCAGTGGACCCGGGGCGCCCTACTGCATGGCGGAGGGTGGTACACCCTTGGTTTTTAGTGGATATATTGCGCCCTTCAGGCGTAGTGACTCCCATATACCCCTCTCGTCTCCCCCGAGGTGTGAGGGGACCCATAAAGGGTTTTCCAACGAAAAAAAAAAAAAAGGTTAGCGTATAGTAGCTATTAAAGCTGCGTTTCGTACGATGGGTGAGAGAGCCGAATGCCCAAATCTCCCTCCCCTTCCCTTCCCATCCCACAGGCCCACAGCCCCTCAGATCGGTAACAATATTGCAAGCATCTATAGGCAACGGTAACGGTAACATTAGACAGGTTGTGCAGCCGTTTGAAGGTTTGAAAACACTACTGGCCACTGACTTCGAACTTAATAGTTTTTACAAACTTTGACAGCGAATATCTTTGCAAACATTAAATTTTTATGAAAACTGATTACTCAATGTAACAATAAAGAATTAGTACCTTTGCGTGAATAAAAAAATTCTACTTACATTCGATAGTTAATAAAAACCCAATTTTCGGAACTTAGGTGCCGTATAATTTGATCATAAGTCAGAACGCTATTTTAATATATATTTGAATGTATATTGGAACGTTTTTCTTTTAATCTTGTACTGGTATAACATATGAATGACATTTCCAAGATCGGTCCCAGACTGAAGATCGATTTATTAATACGGAGCTGAGAAATGTGTCACAAATGTCTCTTCCACAGAATCCCGAATTTCCCCATAGCAGTTGAGCTGCCAATACAGCCACGACATAAACACAAACGTATTTCACGTCCCGGAAGTCCGTCTCACAGCGATACGAATAGGCAACTTTCAGAACGGAGTTCTTAAAAGTAAAACATAAATAAAGTTTGTGGGGATACATCTTTTTAAGTTTTAATTCTTTTATGAACGCTTCTTTACCCATTTCAAGTTTTGAGAAATAAAAGTTTATTCCTTTTCAGCAGACTGAAGTTAGGAGACAATTCTTATGTTGCCTATGTTATACTGCTAAAGAGACCTTAAACTAACAAAATATCTCTAAAATGAACGTCGGTGGTGGTCTCCTAAGTTTTATATGGCACAGGTATAAAAAAATCGGTAGATATAAAAATAGATAGTATTTTAGGTATATAAATCTATCATCATTTAATATAAAAGGATAAACGGAATATAGACACACCACACTTATAAAAATACCTTTCGCTTTCTAATTTAAATACCTAAATCTGTGTGAGATCTGATTACTATTTAGTGACAATGGTGTTGCCTGCACACATTCTGTTGCTGTTACTAAGAATGTACACCAACTTTTATTCATTGAAAGGAGTTGACTTGTCACCATTGAGTTTCTTGCCAGATCTTCTCAGTGGAAGCAGCATTCCGAACCGGTGGTAGATTCTGACTATTCATAAATGCTTTGTTGGCTTACATGATTAACAACAATTTTGAGTTGAGTTTTTTTAAGTGCTATTACAACTTTACATTGTATTAGTCTCGAGCTCACAGGACGGTAATGTAATAACATCAAGCTTTGATATAGCCGGAGCATAGTGTTCCCGGGTTACTCGATTAACCAAGTTAAGTAGCTGCTCAAACCACCAATGGTATGTCTGCTTTATATAATCATGTAAGCTACCAATTACTGAATGTGGTATGATTTGGAGACGGGGACGTAATTAATACCTAGTTATTAAAATTGCACAATTCCTTCGCGCTGATAAAATAAATATTGAAACAGAAAAATAGTTCCTAGTTTTGTAATTTTTTTGCATTTTCTACTAAACGTTTTGTCATTACAGCAAAGCTTTTTGTGATTCCTCGTATTTTTAAACAAAATGTTTACTAAAAATACTAAAATCCCTACCAGGGACTGCAAAAATTGTATGCCGTCTTTTTTTTCTTCTTAGATGTGCAATGAAATATTGATCCAATGAAAACAGTGTAGGATGACGGACCATCTCTAAATCTAGCACAACCATTTTCGCACTTCAAAAAAAATTTTTTACTCTGATTACAAACTAGATAAGGATCAGTTCTGTCATGTTATGTAAATCGTCAATTTAATGGACAACTGATACTCCATGAGCTTTATCGATTCTTATTCGATATTCATAGGGACGTCGTGATCGGAATACCGGTGTTCCATAAATAAATCGGTTCTCAGAAGGAACATTGCAATCGGGCGGCCGTATGACATTCGATTGAATCAATGTTTCATTATTCTAAGGACTAGTGATTTAAGATTGCGGTCGACATTTTTTATTACCTAGTATCCTAGTTTAGAGGTGCATTTACACTGTTGGAATATGTTATTAATTACGAACATGTGAATAAATACTCATAGATTTTTATGAATATTTATTTTACTAGATTTATTTTATTTTTCACACAATACTGAATTTGCAAAAAGAAATGGAACGTGATTACGTTATTAGTTCGTAGATTAGTATTTTATTAACCCCCGACGAAAAACGAGGGGTGTTATAAGTTTAACATGTGTATCTGTGTGTCTGTGTATCTGTGTATCTGTGTATCTGTGTATCTGTGTGTCTGTCTGTGGCAACGTAGCGCCCAAGCTAATGAACCGATTTCAATTTTGTTTCTTTTGTTAGAAAGGTATTCTGATCGAGAGTGTTCTTAGCTATGTTTCATGAACATCGGTTCAGCCGTTTGAAGATCATCAGCTCTTTTGTAGGTTAAAAAGCCACATTCACGGCCAAAACCAACTTCCACGGCTCGAATCCAATCGAAATTTGAGATTATTGGATTTGTATTTTTATATTTTTAAATGATTGTAATAGTCTGAACTGGCTTTTTAAAATATTATAAATATGAAAAGTTTCCCTGTTTCTGGAAAAAATGTATATATTAGCAATTTTTATATGAGATTTTTGTATGAACTAAAGACGTTCCATAAGTCACGTGTCAAATGATGGATACGCGCATGCGTTAAATTTTGTTTGTTTTGTTAATGGTCATGGAATATTACTTTATTATAATTCTAGAGGGCGCTGCTCCGCCATTGAGAAAAAATATAAAAAAACAAATCTAATTTAAAATAATTTTAGCGTTATTGAAAATTCTTCCCCTGGGCTGCTCCCGTCCACCTCAACCAGAGTTATTACATGAAATCAAATCAAAATTGATAATATTTTATACTAGGAATTAAACCTCCGTGGCATCAATATTTACATTCGTTGTCTATTCTAATGTCAATTATTATAATGTCATAACAAAACAATGTCTCATACTTTTACACAGATTTTCTGTTAATAATTGTATACATTTGATGAAAAGATCGTCGCATCGGGGGTTTTTGAATTTTCAATTTAGAGTTATTTAAGTATTGTTTTTTTACTAATATCTGACTACTATCTGTCAACTACTTGTCAGCCCATTTCAAATACAGACTAGGTAGTTAACAAATTTTTCATTACTCATACTCGGAAAGTAGGTCTGAAGTTGCCTGAGGAGCGCGTTGAAAGTAATACTTTTCCGCCCTAGGGAGAATCGCTTTCAACGGACAGCTGTCAAATTATTAAAAAAAACTAGTTCCATTTTCACATTTCTATGGAACCATGTTCTAACATTTGCTACAGTCACTCAATTACACCGTTGTGTAAAATTGAAATAACGTAAAGTTAAGTGTTCATTAAAGATTATTTATTTTAAAATGACTTAATCATAATTTAGTTTCAACATTTTTTATAAATAACATAAATTTGGGCAAAATATTTAATGAAAATAAAAATAATGGCTAAATAATGAAGTTGGCCGGCCAACGAAAAAAAAACAAAATAGGCGGCAATGCGATATTTATATTTTTTTCGAGTTGTAGAGTATTGTTCATACTTCCTTGTATTATTTCTTTAGCCAATTCCTGTTTTTATTTTTACTTTACTTGTATTCGTAATGAAAAGCACAGTGTTTACCTCGGGTGAAAGACTTATTTTGTCACTCGAACTATTACCCCGTCTCGGGACTAAATAAGTCACTTTCGCCACTCGGGTAACAATGTACTATTTCATATTCACGTCACAGAGGTAAGTCAAAGGCACGTCATAATGATTAATAAAGCATTATGATCTAGAACATGCAATTCCTTGTTCTTTGATCAAAGCCCCCATATAATTACCAGTAGTACATTATGTAAATAAATTATTACTAAGGCGGGTTGTCACTAGTCCGGACACAATAACGACTACAGTGCCTTGTCATCGTTCCTAATAAATAAATCTGCTCGTGTACTCCGAACTTTTCCTTTACTCGCTTTAATATGGTATAAGTTTGGTATTTAGAGTTTCCAAGATTTCGACGATAAAAACTGAAATGGCGGCCTTGATTGTTCTTTAACAGGTTTTAGGTTGTTAGTGTTCAGTGCCTACATTTAGGGATAATAGAGTGTCCTTGCCCAGACAGAAATTGGGGTCTATAACGATGTTATGAACGATAATCTAGATTAATATTGAAGCTGTTGACCTCTGATAGACCCACCCTAGGTTATTTGTAGGTCACGATAAAAAATTCGAAGCTGGTAGAGTCAAGCTGTAGCCAATTGGCTGGCTCGGCTGGGGTACCATCCTCTCACAGAAGATTGGCGGAAAGTAGCTATTATAGCTACGTTTCGTACAATGTGAGAGACGACCGGAACCCAATCCCACCTTCCCCTTCCCCTTCCCCTTCCCCTTCCCCTTCCCCTTCCCCTTCCCCTTCCCCTTCCCCTTCCCCTTCCCCTTCCACTTCCCCATCCCCTTCCCCTTCCCCTTCCCCTTCCTCAGTCCCAATTCCATTCAGGTTAAAAACATGCGAGCATTGCCTTTGGTATTGCAAGCATTTATAGGCTTAACATCGGCCGGATCGTACGATTGCGTGCCGACATTGTTGTATAAAAAAAATTGCCTGAGACGCCTGGCAGATGTGAAATATGTGTAGTGCATAGTAAGCGCGCGCACACACAAGGGAGTCGAGAGCAGAGGCGTAGAAGGGGCATAGCGGCATGAGAGAGCGTCGTGCCATCTGCCAGAGTGCGCCCACGATGTTTCAAATCAACAAAAACCTGGTCGAAACTGAACAGAATTCGGAGATTGAGGTGAATGAGCCCGGTTTGATGGCAGAAGCCTCGACCATATCACATTGGAACTAAAATACTATTAGCAAAATGTGGATGCACTATAGTGCACCAATGCCAACCTCTTTGGTGAATAAAGGCTTGATGGTGTATTTATTATGTATTGTACCTAGTTCGTTGTAGCCAGTTTTCGGAACGGATGTTTTTTCTAGTTTACTGGAAAAAATCACAAAAAACACTGACTATACACAATTGGCATTGGCCAAACTATATTGAACTTGTTTGCCGTTGCGAGGGAACTCTCGATATTGCTTGTTCAGTTTTTGCATAGCGCTTGTAAAAGCGCAGCTTTCAGCGTTCCGCAAGCGTCATAGTCAAACGATACCAATACATCAATAATACGCCAAACGATAAATCCAATGGATTATTCCGACGCAAACTTTCTTAAAATACTTGCACACAATAAAGTTAGGCTATGTGTCTAGAAAAAAAAAGTTATGTTACATAATAAAAATATAGCATAATCAATTATTGGGTAAGCAGTTAGCATTAAACTCATTGAGGAAAATGGCATATTTTTG
This sequence comes from Notodonta ziczac, assembly GCA_918843915.1. Taxonomy (NCBI): domain Eukaryota; kingdom Metazoa; phylum Arthropoda; class Insecta; order Lepidoptera; family Notodontidae; genus Notodonta; species Notodonta ziczac. The sequence goes on along the minus strand of OU974050.1, from coordinate 8,332,223 downwards.
GGAATTATCTTTTCGTTACTTTCCCAATACAAGCACTGCGTTTGCCGGATTTTAATTATTAATATAATATAAACATTTACGGTGTTATTACAATAAAAGTATATTACACAAAAGTTAAACTCGCGACAAATACACTTAACATTACATTTTGCAAGTAAAATTCAAAATGTTTGTCACGTGATAATATTTATAAAATAATATAATGTTCATAAAAGTAATTTCAAACAATATTTTCCTTATTATTATCACTAAAGTCATTTTAAATATTTTATTAAAAAAATAATAGGTACCTACGGAAAACCTCAAAATAATTGCGGTTCCAGCTTGGCCGTTTTTTTCTATGGTAACATTGTTCACGGCGCCCCGAACAATCAAAAGTTGCTTTTCATTTAACTTATCGGCCCGAGCCAAACAATGCGTATATTGGGAAACGCGGAAAGGGTGAAATTGGTTTATACCTTTGTCTTATTGCTTTAAACCCAGAAAGAATAGGATTTTATTTAGGCACATGGAAATTTTATACGATAATAGTACAACTTTTTGTTAGCCTTGTAACACATATTTGATTTAAACTTAATTGATTTGAATAAACAGTTATTGATGTTACTAAACAGTTTTATAGGTATAAGCAAGTAAACTTTATAATTTAAAATAAGTAATTAGGTGGGTACTTAGTTCATAAAACATTCATTTCAGAGAGTAACTTTAGTAGGTAATGTTTCCCATCTAACCAGTGACGCTGTCTAATTTCCTGTCCGAGAAAATCCCAGTTAAATTAAGATGATAGAAATATTTATTTTAATTATCAGTAGGTAAATTAATTATTAATTTCCACAATATAAACCTTGAAAACAAACGATACTTAATGAATACATAATAGCCAGGTGAAACTAAATACAATGTACGTACTGCTATCTAAGATCGATACATTTTGGCATCACTATAATTACATTACATAATTCAGTACTCTTCAAAGTAACCCTAAACTGCCAATGAGGTCCGTCCGACCGGCGGCTGTCAAAGGGCTGACAGCAGGTGAATTGAATCAGGGCCTCTTTGGCCCACGGTGCCGTCCACTTACAACTTTGTTCCTGGAATAATGGATACGTAACCGCACGTTATGAACTTCCACTTTGCAATAGCCGCTGACGATTCCATTTAGGGCACTACCGAGAATAATTGGCGCGAAGAAGTTTTGAATGTATGTAAATTTAATTATTTTACTAAGAACACGATGTCAAATTATAATTTGTTTTATTTTCATTGCTCATTTAGTGGTAATGACAACTGTAACAAGTGATTTCTTTATTAGAGTTTTAAAAAAGAAACTGACTATAGTGTTATTATTTTTATTAATACGAACGCATAATAGTTATTTTTTTGTTAGAAGTTTAATAATGGATATATCACGTAGTATAAAAAACTGATCGATCAAGGGACGCGCCTACGTTTTTAAACGAATCTTAAACGGTACATATTAAGAAACTTACCTACATTTGAAAACAACATACATAAAAGTAGTTACATGAGTAAGGATATTACTCAGGGACCCATTTTGACCACAGGTTAAATAAAAAATGCACGCACGTAGCAACAAAAGGGATGAGCGAGTAAAATAAAACGAAACATAATATAAGATTCTAGTTTGACTTGTGCCTTAAACATTAAAATGGTGTACCAAAGTAGGTAGATATATTATAAGTTGTGTAAAATATACCATTATAAAGAGCTTTCTTTCTTAAAAATGTTTTGTGAAGAATTTTAAATATACTACTCATATATTTATAATGGACTAGCTGTGCCCCCCGACTTCGTCCGCGTAGTATTTAACGTAACAAAAATTTCGGGATTATCGGGATAAAAGTATCCTATATGTTAATCCCGGTTATAAACTATCTGTGTTCCAAATTTCATCCAGATCCGTTCAGTAGTTTTTGCGTGAAGGAGTAACAAACATACATACATACATACATACATCCACACTCACAAACTTTCACATTTATAATATTAGTGGGATATCTTTAAAACAAGTGTCAGATATTTCAATTTAATATAAATAAAAAAATTATGAAAACAAAGACATTAATTAGTATTTAACATATCTTTCGAAACGATTTTAAAGGAAAAGCTTAGTACATCCTACCGACAAGTACACAGGTAAAACTGAGTAAAAAATAATATCACTATCACCGCAGGTTTTGAAGTAACTCTATTTCCTCAGACAAAATACGATAGTTACTCATATATCGGTAAGGCTATCGACCCGTTTCGGTCAGGGGGTAAATAATACCCACAGCAGCAGAAGGGTTGGACGAGCCGTGATGGATGTTTCCGTTGCCACGCCGAACATATTGAGACTAGCGTTGCTCGGAAGTGGAAATGTAGCGTGTTTGAACGCCGTAACCGAAAATGCAGGGGTAAATAGGTATGGTAGGTATTATAGATACTCATGTATCATTTTGTAGTATGTTGTCCATTTCATGAAGACGCCTGCTGTGACCTTTATGCCACTGGCGTATGGATGAATTTGCAATAATTCACGCGTCTACGTGAAATTAACAAACTATAAGTACCTACCTAACTAGAAGAATGGTACTATAAATACCCATTTGATGATTATCAGACGTAGATAAGCCTTTTGTGAAATACAGAAATAGATAAATTTACCAATATGTATTTAATATTACACTTGGATCGAAATCTAGTTACTGTGAGTAGCATAGAATGAGTTTACCGTGAAAAGGTGTGATCCGTTTTCATCTAATTTTAATGGCTCTTGTTAAAACTAATTCATGATTTAGATTAAACCAAAGATTTTGAAAGTGATATCTAAAATACCCATGAAATCCTTTTTTTTGTACTCTAAGGAAAATTAAGTAGTTTAATTTATGTCAGATATTAATTTACAACTATGTAGACGACTGAATCTTGACTATTTGTGCAGCTTAAAAGCCCCTTTTGGGATCGGAAACGGAATATTATATAGTTACTTTTTACACAGTAACTATAGTTACAACAAAATAAATGATTCCAAATTCAAAACTGGAACGATTCTAAGCGCCTCAAGTGGAACGGAACACAATATCGGTATTGGGTATTGCTGATTTGTATTTAATCCTAGTCCGTCGAGCATTTGAGCACGTTAAGCGATATCGGATAGTTACGTATGAGTTGATAGTTGTCCGGTCCGTCTGTTTGCGGACTGATTCGATTGAAACTTTAATTATTTTATCGGTTTACTGTTGATTGTGAACCGAGTACCTACTGTTAATTAAGCGGAAGTGATTTTGCGGGTAAATCAGATTTCACGAAATGGAAATTCGACTGTGAACTCACAGGATCGGTTTTAACAATCCGACCGTCAATTATCGTCATAGTCGTCCGATAAACGCATCTGCTAATTTTCAGTAGGTACTTAACTATTTGCTAATACAATATTATAATCGGTAATCATTATCAGTTTAAGTAGTGATCTAGCCGATTGCGGGCAAAGTACGCGTCTTGTGGGCAAAGCTCGTGGGTGCAAACCCCACGGCTCGCACGTCAGGGTTTCTCAAAATCTATTTCATCATCATCATCATCATCAGCCGGAAGACGTCCACTGCTGGACATAGGCCTCCCCCATAGAACGCCACAATGGACGGTTGCTCGCCATCTGCATCCAATCTATGTCAATCTATGTGCGAATCAAAATTTCAATATGATTATTTATCACTTATAGGCTGATGATGATGATGATGATTTGTCACTTGTAATCGGTGAAATAAAATATCGTGAGCCAACCTGCATGTCTTAGATGATTTAACCAAATTTCGAAATACTTGTGAAATCCGCCAACCCTCACTGGGTCAGCGTGGTGGGTAATGAGTCCTAACTCCTGAATCCTCCTTACATTGAGGGGAGGCCCGCGCCTAGAAGCGGGACGATTAAAGGGCTTAATTATTATTTAATTATGTATTATTATTCTATTATCCGTTATCGTCAAATTATCAAATTCAGTTTACAGATTTTGGAATGAAACCTAAACACATGAATTTGCTGCCATCACTCTTAAACTTTCGGACAGGGTTTGCAGAGAGGTGCTTCCGCAATGCAGGCACATTTTGCCACTGTTTATTATTATTATTTTAGCCCTTTTTGACATCCCACTCCTGGGCACGGGCCTCCCCTCAACACGAGGGGGATTCAGGCCATAATCCACCACGCTGGCCCAGTGCGGGCTGGCGGATTTCACATGTCTTTCGAAAATTGATTATATCTTCTAAGACATGCAGGTTTCCTCACGATGTTTTCCTTCACCGTAAGCAAGTGATAATCATAGAAATTATGATTTGCACATAGATTTCGAAAAATCCAGAGGTTCGAGCCGGGGTTTGAACCCGAGACCTGGTAGCCCGCAAGACGCGTGCTTAACCAATCGGCTATCACTGCTATCACTGTCACTGTTTATTATATAAGTTAATAAATGGCAAACCTTCCATTAGTTATAACCAAAGAATTTGTAATAATGTCTTATTATTACAAATTCTTTGGTTACAACGATACAGTGTATGTACACTTACCAACAAAAGTGTGCGCTGGCGAAGGTAATCAGTCACACATGGAGCGAATTCGTTTCCCTTCAATAAGGGAACAAGGAAAATCCACAAAAGGGACCACTAACTTGCAACATGTGTTGTGAAAACGAAATTACCTGTTAGATTACCTGAAGGCGTCAATAGTCTAATGGTTAGAGGGGCTGCCCTCGTAGCTGAGAGTTTCCGGGTTCGATACCCATCCTGGCCATTTAACTTTTGACGTGAGCCCACTCCTAACAGAAGCATTAGCTTAGCTGGAAGTGTGTAGTAATGTGATAAACTCACATTGCTAGTAATCTTTGTGGTCGTTGGTTAAGTTAAGCTCTTATGATTTTCTCATTCAGAGTGCGTTATTTATTTATTAGTAGATCTATCTTGTGTTTTACGGAAGTCGCCAGCGTCTAAGTAAATTAGAGCACATTGAACTGCGACAAGGGACTCCTAGCGAACATACGTATAAACTTTTGGTAGAGTTGTTACTTCAAAAAATAATCAATTATAGGTTACGCCCTAACAGCCGACCTATGATTGAATCACTTGCTTCACTTATACAACCATGACATTCTTGTTGCTATGATCTACTCAAAAGACTTAAAATGTAATATTAATTTAAAATAAGGACTCGTGAATATTTCTGAAAAACTAAGTTGAATTTTAAAAGTTTACTGTCGATAAGCAATGTTTCCAGAACGCCATAGTCGACCGCTTGGCGCAGTGGTTCGAGCGTAGGCCGCTCAACTCACTACGCCGGGTGGTTGTGGGTTCGAGTCCCATCAGGGTAAATTTCGGAAACGGCCTTTTCGTAATTATCTCTGCTCTGGGGGTCACTGGGATCGCCCCCAGACCATTTTACGGTACCCATAGTACAAGGGTTGCTTAGTTTGGGACCGTGCAGGTGGTGTGTTCGTCTGGCGATATTATTATTATTTAAAGAGGCGTGTTGAAAAAAAGGTTAAAAGTTATGAATTTCAACTTCTTTTCTCGCCGTTCCGCCCGTGACGTCATAGAGGACGTGTTAATATATTAAATATCCCCTCAAGTGCGTCATGCATCAGCTCCTAGACGGGCACGAGCACTCCCCGTAATGGAAACTACCATTATAAATTTCCCACGCTAAGAGCTTGTCAGTGCGGCGACAACGGGACATTGATATTTTCCAAAGAAAATCAGCTCCAAAGGGCGTTTATGTAGTTACTGCGTTTACGTACTTTGTCTTATATACTGAGAAATTTCTTTTATAAAAGCAACCTTTAAAATTTCGCCAGGAATAAGTAGCGTTTCTAAAAATAGACTCAGATTAATTATCAAAAGTGGACATCGAAATTTATAAAAAAATACGACAGCAAAATGTTTTCTTTGCTCTAATCACAAACTATTTAGTAAAACACACTAAAAATAGTAGGTACTACGAACTACACAAATATTTTTTTGTATAGAGGAAATCTAATGAATTCTTTTTGAAATAAAATAAAATAAAATAGCCTTTATTTCTTATTATACTTGAAGCAAAATAAATAAATATTTCAACTTAATAAGCAATTTTTGTTAATTTAGTGTAAGTTAAACATAGTTTTTTTTATTTGTCTGTAAGCCTTCTACAACAGTAATAAAATAAATTAAAATAAATGAAATAAAATATACCGATTTTTTTAAATTTTATATCTGCTCATGGATTTATTTCTATCTATTTAATCTTCTAACTACGAATAATATATGTTTATTTATATAACTATCAATTATATTTCAGGGCCATCCATCTTTAGATGTAGGCCTCCTCCATCTGTTGGCACTTATCCCCTATCTTGAGCTATTTAGGTCCATAGCTCTTCCTTTGTTTTACTGTACCTAAAAATGAATACTTATTACGAAATTACATGATTATATAATAATAATTTAGCCCTTTTGACGTCCCACTCCTGGGCACCTGCCTCCCTTCCCTACGAGGGGGATTTAGGCCGTAATCCACCACGCTAGCCTCGTGCGGGTTGGCGGATTTCACATGTCTTTCGAAAACTGGTTAGATTTTCTAAGACGTGCAGGGTTCTTCACGATGTTTTCCTTCACCGTAAGTAAGTGATAATCACATAGAAATTATGATTCGAACTTAGACTTCGAAAAACGCGTACCTAACCAAACGATCGGTTATCACCAAATGCTAAATATTAACTGAATGTTTGACTTTGGCCACCAGTGTTTTTCTTATAAACAACTCTACAACATAATAAGCATTTTGTAACTTATAGTAGTCAAACTCAAGACTGTGTTGATAGGTACCATCCAGTGCAAATTACACGTCCTGCCACCATACAATACCAGAATACCAGTAGTCACAAGTTCCCAATACCATAAAATAAATCACGAACCAGTTCTGAACAGATAACGGTCGGAACGTCACAGTCGATATAACACCGGTCATGTACCAACTTCACCCATTTCGTACCAGCTAACTTGACAAAATATGTTTTTCGCCCAGGAAAACATGCTTTATTTAACTTGGGGAACAACTTTTGTAGGAACCCTGACATGAAAATTGTATGCCAATACAAATTGAATTGATAGGTTATTTTATTATAATCAAAATGAACTAGATTTTAATCATGCGTCTCTTTAATATTCATTAAGTAAGTAAATGTCATCGCCAATTAGAAAATATTACACAAAACTAAACTTATAACTTTATCGAAAACTACAATTTTATCGGTTAGAAGTTAAACGTGGTTTAAGTTCAGTTATCAAGGGAAGTTTACGCATACTTAAAATGGCAAAATGAAAAACTTTGGATTTGCATAAAAAATAAAATAAATAATTTTGAAAATACCTTTTAGGATTTTTTTCTTGTGTTACTAAGTCGGCAAACAAGTGCCGATATTACGATAGGCCTGATATTACGTAGTTACCGTAGCTTGAAATACCTAAGGCATGACTCGCTCATTGCCGACCGGAAGGAGACTGGGACAGATAGAGGGGAAGGGAGGAGGGTTGGGCTTTGCCTTTATGTATATTTTCTTTATGTATATTGGGGCAGATAGAGGGGAAGGGAGGAGGGTTGGGCTTTCTTCTGTGAGAGGGTGGTACTGCCCTGATCGAGCTGGCCCATGCAATTATGAGCTCTAGGTGACTACCTAATAGGTTAATAATAAGTTACAGCTTGACACTACAAACGTTAAAAGATAAAGGTCGCTTTCAAAATCTGTGTCGCGACGAAAAATAACCCTTGTATTTTTTCTCAAATGTTTCCGCATTAATAAAAAACCAATGTACTTCATACACTGTCTACAGAAGCTAAACGATACCATAATTTGTTCGCATCATTAAACTTTGTTTGCGCGGCAGCAGCCCCAGCAGGTACTTCATTGTTTTGAATCTTTTACATTGTTTGTTTTCATATTAATCCGCCTTCCACACAAACCCCTATTTGTATTGCGACCCGGACCACATACACTTTTAATCCTTTTTGGGGTCGCCCCCATTACCATTAAGCCTTACCTATAACGTTGAAGAAAGCATTTTCAACCCATACGCAGAGAGATATTAATATTTTATGTGCCACTTTCGGTGGCTGTAGCGTGTTAATTATGAGTCTTACAAATTTAATTGGTTCTCGGTTGGATTGAGATATTCCTGCGGCAGTTAGGATTGTCGTTAGAAAATAAACGCGTGAGATTTTTGTATTCCCTTTAGATAGGTAGCTAATGGAAATGTCAAAGATAAAACACTGTGAAAAATTCAAATTCAAATTTAAAATTTGGCCCATTTACAATCTCATACTCTGAAAGTAGGTCTGAAGTTGCCTGAGGAGCGGGTTGAAAGTAATACTTTTCTGGCCCGGGAGAATCGCTTTCAACTGACAAACGTAGTTATTATAGCTGTGTTTCATAATATGATGAGTGAACAGAGCCTCCCAACTCCTCTTCCCTTCCCCCCTCTTTTCACTCCCCTTCATGTAGGTAACCGGCGAGCAATGCCTCGTCGTACGCTTATTTGCCGACTTTGTGTTGTTTTTGAAAATTGGAGTGTCTGTTTGTAATATCAAAATAACACATTTTCACTAAATGTATGTGAAAGTACATACGGCACCTATAGCAAAAATTCGATTTAATTTTTTTTTGTCTGTCTGTCTGTCTGTCGGTCTGTGTGTTTGTTCCGGGTAATCTCCGAAACGGCTGGACCGATTTTGACGGGACTTTCACTGGCAGATAGCTGATGTTAAAGGAGTAACTTAGGCTACTTCAATTTTAGAAAAACAATTAGGGTTCCGCGTAATTAAAAAACACATGAAATCAAAGAGTATCTCCCAAACGGCTGGACCGATTTTGACGGGACTTTCACTGGTAGATAGCTGATGTTATAAGCAGTAACTTAGACTACTTTTATTTTAGAAAAACAAAATTTAAATAATGGGTCCTGCCGCGCGGGCTCTTAACGCGGGAGCGGGCGTATTAAATTCCACGCGGACGGAGTCGCGGGCTCAGCTAGTCTACAATAAAACAAGTATTTACTTAGGTATTATTTTTTAATTATAGGTACTGTACGGGCCATGTCGGCGCACTGGCCACTGTCGATAGACGTTCCTGGCTGATTATAAAATAATGAATTTAAGAAAAGAGATATGTTTTGAAATTATAAGAATAGCGGTGCGCGGGCAGTGACAGCCGGGAAACAGTTGTGTAGACATGTATTTTTAAATAATGTTAAATAAAATATATAATAAAAAAAAAAATAGTTTATTATTACTAGTACTGTTACCCCCAACCTGGCTGTTACAGTACATCAGAAATTGCGCTTTGACGCGCTCCGCTAACATATAATTATTATACAAACTCTGCCTTTCCTCTTTTATTATGTTAATTGATTTTATTAAAAAAATTGAGGAGCATGGTTTTAATGATTAAAAACAAGCAATTATTGGATATCACGGAAAAAATCACGTCCTATGGCTTTAACTACAACACAGAATAATGATTCGCTTTGTGCATTTTGCATCGGGGTAGACGATTACTTGATATACGGCCTTCTTTATTACCGCCTTGATTAGTTCTATCTCCATTTCATTATTTTTCCTTATTCGATGTTCCGACCTTCTGTCTGGATGCTTATCCACGGTTACTTCAAGCCAGAGGGGACGGTTACGACTGACGGGAATGATAATAGCCTGATTAAGAGAGGTCATGTTTGTTGAACCGACGTCTGATTTTCCTTGTGCATAAAGATAAATACGAATAAAGACATTTTTTTTATAAAACACTCAAGTTTACCTACAGTATACAGTACAGTTTAAGCGTCAATAGCCTAGTGGTTAGAGGGGTCGTCCTCGTAGCTGTGAGGTTCCGGGTTCGATCCCCATCCTGGCCATTAAACTATTGACGTGAGCCCACTCCTAGCACAAGCTTAGCATTAGCTTAGTTGGAGGGGCTAGAGGGAATACTAGTAATGTGATAAACACACATGGCTAGTAATCTTTAAAAAAAAAAAAGTATAATGTGTTAATGTATAATTTAAAAACAAAAAAGTGTCGATATATTATTTTATAACAGAATTAATTGAAATATACATAAGAATAGAGCACTAATTTGCGTTCGAAAACAAAGTACAAAATTGAATTAGGACAGAGTATAATTAGAATCCGATTTACCTTCACAGTGATTAGTTAAATTAGCTATCGTGATACTAATCCAGCGTCGGCTAATTAAATAATAGCCTGCGTAGTACGTAAGTAATTTGGATTTTTCAGTTCACTAGTTATCCGCACGATTAAAGTTTGATCGATGGTGGAACTAAAATAATGAGAAAACAACATTTTGCTAGCTAAAATGTAAATATATATAACTCAAAGGTGACTGACTTGCTAGCTAAAATGTAAATATATATAACTCAAAGGTGACTGACTGACTGACATGGTGATCTATCAACGCACAGCCCAAACCAGTGGACGGATCGGGCTGAAATTTGGCACGCAGGTAGATGTTATGACGTAGGCATCCGCTAAGAATTTTGATTAATTCTACCCCCAAGGGGATAAAATAGGGGATGAAAGTTTGTATGAATCTTTGTCAATTTTAAACCGATCGGGCTGAGACTTTGCATTCATAAAGCTACTATGACGTAGCCATCCCCTAAGCAAGGATCAAAATTCCACGCGAACGAAGTCGCGAGCTCAGCTAGTAATAATATAATAATACAACATCACGCTTGTATTCCCAACATGGTAGGCAGGGTAACACCGACATTTCGTCCATGGTATTTTGGTCCCAAAGTACCTACCTAATAGATGGCGAGGCTATATGTAGCAAGTTGATGACCATTATTATTTCTATATTTTTTCGGGGCTCTCATTCGCAGATCGCTGATGATAGATAAGGCATCACTAGGCTACTTTTACTATCTAAGTACCGGGCGGGCGGCGCCGCAAGTAACACCTATTGAGTTTTATGTAAATACATTACTGTTTATATACATACCAACATATCCTGTGCGGTATATCCTGAATAACGGCTAGTTTTTTTTGCATTGGCCACTTTTCGAGTCCAATCGAGACTGATTGCAAAACTAGGTACAGTGCGGGATTAACCATATTGCAAGAGTAGCAATTGCTACGGGCCCCACGCGATAGGGGGCCCCGCATATGTTAGTTTCTTATCAAAATTATTCTATATTGCCAGAAAATCTCATATCTGGCTTTTTGTACTTGTCCAGAGCCTAAGCTCCTATAGTAATTTACTAAATGCCCACAAAATTGTAACCTATATATGGCAAATAAACGTATAGACTATTGATTTGTTTTTTACCACTTTATACTTACGAACCCATAGCTGCAGATCAAGGGCTCTTTGAAATAATTTGCTACGGGCCCCGCGCTTGCTTAATGCGGTACTGACAAGATACGAAGACTAGACAGTCTTAAGAAGCGCTTAATCATACAGCACGAAATCAGCTTAATTAAACGCCACCACGATTATCTATATATTAATACGTGAAGGGAAAACTGTCTACCAATTTTACTAAAATTGCGCGTACGGATGAGTATGAAATTTGATACACTTATAGTTTACAAGCTGTGCCCCCCGACTTCGTCCGCGTAGTATTTAACGTAACAAAAAATTCGGGATTATCGGGATAAAAAGTATCCTATATGTTAATCCCGGTTATAAACTATCTGTGTTCCAAATTTCATCCAAATCCGTTCAGTAGTTTTTGCGTGAAGGAGTAACAAACATACATACATCCACACTCACAAACTTTCACATTTATAATATTAGTAGGATAGTAGGATATAGAGAAGGAGTGCAGAATACTAATATTTTGATATTAGAATACTTATAAATACATTGAAATAAATCATTACACACACTACCATGCGTTTGACTTACACACATTTTGGAACTTCCACTTGGTAACTGACTGTCTGTCTGACTGACTGACTGACAAACGGTGACAGTTTTTTTTTTCGGCCATCCATAGTGCATTCCGCGTGCCAGTATCAAATAGTCTTTGACAATAGAACCTTAATGACGTTTGACATTTAAATTTAAATTAATTATCGTCGAATTTCGACCATTATAACGGGAATACTAGATTGTATTAAACAGCAGGTCGAAATCTTAACGTCTCCCAGCAAATGAGGGGCGATCCGTGTGAATTAATTAATCCTTCTGTGGCGAGGCCCACTAATGGACTTTTGTTGTGATTCCGACGGTCTGTTACTGAACATTCGGCCGCCCTTGTATTGGTTTGTAATTACCGAATGATAAGAAATGTCCGTGGAGATTTACTTACGAGTATTGCTCCAGGCGCAAATGTTCTTACTGTTTTCTGAGAACAAGGTCTTGCTGTCTAGGATTTTTTCTAACCGAATAATAATAATACTTTAGTTATCATGTATATCGCGTAATATCGTACGTGAAAATCGAAACAGTAATTGAATATTCCAATGGCAAACTTTATTTTTTGTAAGATGATTCAACGATGTTTGACTCTGTACTAAAGATATAATATTTGTAGATTCATAACAGAGATATATTAGGTATTGCTAGATAGGACCCTACAATAGATATCAACCACAAAATATCCCCAAAATGAGAATATTTAGATTTTTCAATACTGGTACTTTCCTTTGTTTTAATTAATCCGCTGATTGACATGCCTTGAACACAATTTTCTCATGTTATTAGTTCAGTTAGGACCTCCCAGAGTTGAAGGCAAAAGTGAGTTCGACGTAGTTTTGCAAAATGGAACCAATCCACACACACTTCTGCAAACTAAAATCAACCTAGAACCACTAACGTAAGATTGGTTTTGGTCTACTACAGTCCATGTGGGTTGATCTGTTCTGTAAAACGATGTCCAGTTGACTCGCGCACGCCGAGGTGATCACTCATCGCTAATGGCGCACGTCAACACTGTATTGTTCTGTCAGATAACAGCAGCCGGTTCAAGTCCGGGATCAGCTTCCGAAGCGGATTATAATAGTAACGGCGACACTATATGCCTTTGGGTACAATTGGGACAATTATCCAATAGATATTATTAAGAGAAAACATAGGAAAGACGACTGAAACATCAAATCTAAAAAAAAGTTGACTACCACTGGACGCCCGGCATATAGAATGCGCGCGCGCACTCACAAGGGAGTCGCGTTCCGATCCGGTGGTGCGTTCCGATCCGGTGGCGCGTTCCGATCCGGTGGTAGATTTACCCTCGCCACCTCTCCTGGAAGTGGCCCAAGCCGAGGTCGTGTCCCTTGTGGCGCCCTTGAGCTAGCTGCCCCCCTGCCCCTCTGGCTGGAGCGCACTTGCGCTCGCCCTCTGTCCGGGTGAAGTTGTTATGGCCACTCTGGCCAACAACATATAGTCCAGATAAAAAAAAAAATTACAAGGGAGTCGAGAGCGGCGGCGTAGAGGGAGCAAGACGTCATGAGAGAGCGTCATGCCATTTGCCGTGACGACAAATTGGTCGATTTTACTGTCAAAGTGCGCCAATAGATATTTCACACCAATATGTAGACATATGTCTAGACATATAAGTATCTAAATATATACTCGTATAACTCAAAGGTGACTCACTGACTGACATAGTGATCTATCAACGCACAGCCCAAACCACTGGACGGATCGTGCTGAAATTTGGCAAGCAGGTAGATGTTATGACGTAGGCGTCCGCTAAGAAAGGATTTTGATTAATTCTACCCCCAAGGGGATAAAATAGGGGATGAATAATCCCGATTTCTTTGTTAAGTTAAATTACACTCGGACGAAGTCGCGGGCACAGCTAGTCAATCTATATATGAAAATGAATGTTTGTCTGTATGTCCTTAATAGAATCATCAACTATGCATTTGATCATGTCATGATCTTCAGCAAAGTGTTGTGCATGAGCCCACAAAGGTTTCTGAGTTGGTACGACCAGTCTTTGACAGCGTAGCAACGCGCGCAGGGTACATATATTTAAAAAATATCGTGTCACTGTGTTTGTGGTCGCACTCCTCCGAAACGGCTTGACAGATTTTTATGATTTTATTAATGTATATTTGGTAGGTATGAGAATATGTCGTAAAGTATTTTTCATTCCCAGAAATAGTTTATTTGCCAGAACGACGTTAGCCGGGTCAGCTACTTAATTAAATATAGTGCATTTATTTGAGTAATTCATTGTTTTCGCTGATGTTAAGCAAGAGTGGGATAGAGAGATGGGATCGAAGGGGGGAATCTGATGGCGACAGATAGCGCAAAGTTATTGCAAAGGAAACTGTTAATCATTAATCATCTAGGCTACACGGCTCCAATCATTCCCATACACATAAATGCTTAAAATATTCAATACACAACAAGACCATACTCTCATTAAGTAGATACATACGCATATTCCGCAGTGATTTATACGACATCGTTTGCAATAGTAACACGGACGGAACGCCCCCTGGTGGCGTATGTCTTCATTAATATTCGCGAGTGGGCTGTTTGGCAATAAATAAGTGATGTGGTATCAGTCTATATTTCAAGGTGATGGGAAGTAGGTGGAACATAAAGGGATAAGCGTACATGTAACGGCGCGGACAGAACGCGGCGCGCAGGAACAATTTTTAAACGTTCATTCTATTTTGTATTGTAAAGCAATCGATGATAAGGTATTTTTTCAAAGTGATATCAGATATTTCTGATGCTTACGCTACGTTTGAGACGCGGAATTATTTTAATATCTAGTACTTAACATGGTAGAATCTGGCTAGTTGCAAACGCCATTTCCAACCCTACACTGAGGAAAAAAATTACAATAGCCAATTATTTTTTGTAGTCCCTAGTATTTTTAAGTAAACATTTTGCAATTTTAACAAATATTTATGCAATTATAATGATAATAATAATTATCTTTTAAAAGCAATAAAACAAAAGTGTTTAAACACCAATGCAAATAGCAAGTCATGTTCCAGGTAATCTTTAAGGTGCGTCCACATTACGGCTAGCGATTATATTTGTTTACGTTGTTAATGAAAACACCATAACATGACGTGACGAAACGTCGCGGTGTTATGAGCTAGGGATGTGAAATTGTATGAAGTGACGGACATGTCTCTATATGTCCGTCATGAGTTTGATCCGGATGCATGTTATGTATTTAGGTTAAAGACAAGATTATTTTGATGAGGGTAATAATAAAGATATAAGTTAGTTAATCATGGTGCAATGCTCTGCGGGATATACTTAATTCCAGTTCAAATTAATTTACCCTTAATACCTCTTCACGGTACTAGAAACTTACTATAGCCGAATGACTACGAGCTGCGTTTCGTAAAATAAGCGAAATTGCTAGAAGCTCAATATCCCCTTTCTGTTACTGCCTCTGTCTCTCTTCATTTAAAATCGGGAAAGTGCTGGCAATACCTTTGGTATTGCCAGTATGTATAGGCTACGGTAACTGCTTAATATAAGGCGCGTCGTACGCTTGTTTGCCAAGTTTCTTGTATTAAAAAAAACAAAGCAAGGAATGTAAGCAAACTGAATTTCCATCTAATAGGTCTCTTTCTCTCGTTTCATAGCTCATTTATCTCGTTTTAACTCAATGTATATGTATTTGTATTACTTAATCAAGAATATGAATCCGCTCTTAAGTCCGGATACAAATCAATCTTCGTAGACGCCTCGTTCATATCTATCTTCACTACGACGCGACGTGGTAATTAAAATTCCGGTAAAACCGGCCGAAGAGGGAGTGCTGGTGGCTAAAAGATTTTTCAGTAATTAAATTCCGCAAAAATGATACGTGTAATCCTTTTAACCATTGTCACTCCCCGAGTTCCTATTATACTGCTGTTAGATTTATTAATTTAATCTAGTAAGAAAATAATTATAATAATGCCCAAGTATCGAATTTAGTTTATGTATACCTACTAATTAGAATTGTTAAATTAACACATAATAATTATTTTAAGAGAATTATTCGACTATTGGTCGAAAGCTAGCCCAACCGGCCCGCCAGGCTCAGATGGACAGGCGCCCTAAGATAAATACTCTCGACAAATAGAGATCTATTCGGAAGCTCTTGATAGCAATGGCAACCTTTTTAACCACTAGGTTACTTAAAATAAATTCAAAACTATAAGTTATATTGATAGTTGATTGTGTACTTAGAAGTACAAATAGGTAAGTAGTCTGATAGATACGAATTTCTCAAGCAAAACATAAATAACCATTTACGAACAAATTGAACGACCTAGAAACGGTATGAACGATTGTTTCGCTACTTCTTGACAGTTTATATTTGAATTGATGGATACTTGTTCATTTCGAATGCCCCAGAGTCTTGGTTGTGAGGATGACTTCTATTCAGCCTGTTTTATATATTTTCATTTATCTGTCCCTGAAAGAATACTTTATTATAACTACTATTGTTTCTTGTGATGGCGCCTGTCTAGCCCGCGAAATTCAAAATTTTCGAGTATTTTTATAGTGTATCCAATATCTGAAAACATTTAAGACAACATTTTGTGATTTGGGACAAACACAGTATGCAGTGCGTTTATTAATACATTTATATTACTCTAAATATTATCACGGTGGATTATGATAATACCCGAAAAACGCATTAATATATCCAACTTACTCTAACACATTTCAAGAACGACAGATAACCCGAAAACTGGCAATTTTTGTATATTTAGTGATTTATCACTACATAACAAACATTTTCACAACTTTACTGTTGTGGAATCTCATTATCTTTCATATTATCTAAACTTTATATTTTCGAGTGAGGCAAACTTGAAGTGAATAACTTTAAAATAGCAAACATAACTACCCACAGCTACATGGGTAGATAGGTACTAAAGTAGTGTAGCTGTTTACTAAAATATTTTTGACACTCCCATCTCCAAAATCTAACAAATTAATAGGGCGTAAACATAAAAGGCTTTAAACTAATTTGAAAACACTTTCTACAAATCCGTTTTTCATTACTCATACTCTGAAAGTAGGTCTGAAGTTGCCTGAGAAGCGGGTTGAAAGTAATACTTTTCAGGCCCGGGAGTTTCGCTTTCAACTGACAGCTGTCAAATTATAAAAAAAAAACTAGTTCCTTTTTCACATTTCTATGGAACCATGTTCAAACTTTTTCTACAGTCACTCAATTACAGCACGATGTAAAATTGAAATAACTTAAGTTAAGTATTAATTCTAGAATATATTTTTTTAAATGACTTAATTATAATTTAGTTTCAACTATTTCTTTAAAATAACATAGATTTGGGCAAAATATTTAAATGAAAAATAATGGCTAAATAATCAAGTTGGCCGGCCAACGAAAAAAAAAACAAAATAGGCGGCAATCCGATTTTTTTTTTCGAGTTGTATAGTATTGTTTATACTTCCTTGTATTATTTCTTTAGCCAATTCCTGTTTTTATTTTTATTTTCCTTGTATTCGTAATGAAAAGCACAGTGTTTACCTCGGGTGAAAGACTTATTTTGTCCCTCGAACTATTAGCGCCCTCGCTACGCTCGGGCGCCAAACCCCGTCTCGTGACAAAATAAGTAACTTTCACCACTCATGTAACAATGTACTATTAAATCACTGAAAATGTTTGTAAACGTTTTCTAAACACTCATTGTTTACAAAACGGCTTTCAAAGTTTGTTTTTTTTGTATTTTTCACAAACCGGGAGCAGAACATTGCTGAAGCAGACGTGACCTCTCTTAATCAGGCTATTATCATTCCCAACAACCGTCCTACCAATACGACCCCTTTAGTGCCTGGAAATAAAAGTTCACGTCCGTAGATGTATTTAAGGTTCAATGGCAGACAAACTCAGTGGTTGTCCATTATTGTCACAATAAATAAATAAGTAGTAATACTTGATCCTAATTATATTTAATTATAATAATAATTTTAGCCCTTTTTGACGTCCCACTCCTGGGCACGGGCCTCCCCTCAAGACAAGGGGGATTCAGGCCATAATCCACCACGCTGGCCCAGTGCGGGTTGGCGGATTTCACATGTCTTTCGAAAATTGGTTAAATCTTCTATGACTTCTAAGGTTTCCTCACGATGTTTATAATCATAATAATCATATAGAAATTATGATTCGCACATAGATTTCGAAAAATCCAGAAGTTCGAGCCGGGGTTTGAACCCGAGACCTGGTAGCCCGCAAGACGCGTGCTTAACCAATCGGCTATCACTGCTACTTCTATTTAATTACCTATTTTTATTGTTGAGATTTTTATCATCCACTAACGTGTTTTGTAGTGACGTAGTAGGCTTGACTTACACTCTCGATAATGTATGGACAAATATGGTTGTAACTTATAATCTGTCCAGTATATTCATCTAAATTATTATTTCAGACCTCTGATACTTAATTATTTCCTACCTAGGTGGTTCGTGTAGGTATATGTACTTAGATGAATGTTCATAATATATTATATGGTCATAATAATCCCCGACATTGGCATTACAAATTTATTTGTGATAATTGCTACCCGATCTTCTCACAGTTATAAGATAACATCTCCCAAGGTTTACAAAGAATGAATTGTAATTGAAACGAACTTCCAAAAGATAACACTTTAAAAGGCTATATTAAAAGCCGAAGCCAGCCTTCATCTTATAAGGATTAATTGCTAATGGAACGAGATTTCAGAGTAATCTCAACCTCGTAGCGTGCACTTATTATTATTGGAAGGAAATCTAATTTGTGATCTCGATTTTATTGAAAAATTTAAAGGGAAAATAAGAGGAAAGTTCCGTCTTCAAAGATACGCTTCCGAGTGCTCGATAAGAAGTAAAACTCGGAAAGTAATGGAATTAGAGTAGTTAGGATGAGTGTATTCAAATAGCCATGATGATGAGAAATATTGGAATACACTTCCAATTTGGGAAAACGATTTAATTTTTATAAATTGGGTGCGAAAATAGATTTCTGAAATATTGTGTTCCAAATTTCAACAAGTCTCAAGTTTTATTTCGGACTTTTGTAACACGTTGTATGTTCCACTCCTATAGGTACCTATACAGCTGTATTTTCCACCCCAAAGTCTCTTCAGCTCCTCAAATAACAATAAAATATACATATCGCGATCTCAAGCCGCGTCCAAGAGTCTTTAATGGGACTCGTCCATGGGATACCGAATTTCCCTATTGTTGGTTTGACAAGGGGAGGCCGCCGACTCACCATTTTTTGTAGCTCGTTTATTTCCAATTTGCAACAGCTATTTATAACAATTCGACGGAATGTTGGGGAGTGAAGTGTTTTCACTGGAAAATGTATTTTTAGTAGGTACTCTCATTTGCTATGGTGTTGCTTTGTGTACATAGCTTAGTAGAAGCTGGGTGTTTATTGAAAACTAGTTGTTGCATGTGGCTCCGTCCGCGTGATACTTCGATCAATTAAAGTATTCTAACTTACTACTTATAACATCAGCTCAGCTCATCCAGCCGTTTCGGAGATTAGCCGGAACAAACAGACAGACAGACAAAATAAATAAATAATGTTTTTGTTTTATAACAAAAACATTTATATACCTACCGAATACTTTCTTTCATATGCATTTTTATAAAGATAAGCAATAATGTATTAAAATAAAACTATTTTTCGGATTTTATCGCGTTTATTTAATTTAATTTTTGATAAACCACAGATCCTCGCAAAAGAACACCGATTCCGACCAAGGATGATACGTGAGGCCATTGAAATTAAAAAAACATCCTAATTTCAATAGGGAAGATGGCTGGGTGCTACCACCAACTTGGGATCCAGTAATTAATATAATTAAATCCAAAACCAAGTGTACCATTGCAAGACCTCGAGACACTGTGAGCACTTTCTGCGTGGATCGGACCGCAAACAACAACTTAATATGAGGGTACCCAGTTACTAACTATGACATCAGGACGTCTAACACCTCAGTCCCCCCGTGACCAAGGGTGCTGTAAAGCAGCCGAAACGTCGGGAACATAAATTAAATAAACGCGATAAAATCCGAAAAATAGTTTTATTTCAATGTGTAGTATTCGCGTAAATATAAGAAAACAATAATGTATTATAAAACAACCAATAACTCCTTCAAAATAACCTCAATGAAACTCCCGAACACCCATCAGAAACTTGTGTTATCTGCGAGAACTCCCGAATAATGATTACCGCGGCGACACCCTCAAATGAACTGAGACGACTCAGTGTCGAGTGGATGGCGGCTATCGGTGCCCGCCTCATCTCCGGAACATCATTAGTTAATGTTGCGGGCAGTTCCGTTCAGATCCTATGGAATTATGGAACGTCCACACGGCGCGCAGATCCGCTGCGCTAATATGCCAGAGCATAGGTTTAAAGGTTGTGCCATAAATTGATTAGTATTACATAAAATTACATTTCAGGATTTATAACAGTGAAATAACTTTAGAGTGTCAAAAACAATTCTAGCTACCTACTGATGCATGATGATACCTACAATTTAGTAGTTTCCAGAAACTTTAATGGCAAATATATTTGCACTAATTCCATATTAACGAAAAAATATTTCAGAATAAATATCAATAGGCAAATAAAATTGGTATACGTAGTCAAACACCCAAAAAGGGATTTTGTTTTAAACCACCTGAAATCCTATCGCTTACTGAAACGAACTTAGAAGCTCAGGTAGCACATCAATTAGCAAGGTAGCAAGCTTTTCTGTAGAATCTTTCGAATAACTACATATGTGTTTCCAATAGTGACCTGCAGTTCGGTTTAATGTTCGTTAGCCAAGATAATACTAACCGCATCTACTACAAGCGCTGTGTCCTGCGGTGTGGTCGTCCTCTTAATCTGACCGCCGTCTGAGATCAGTCGATTCGCCCCCGCGCCGCGTCCTCGAGGAGATCCTATCGCTCCGTCATTACCGTTCCGCTGGCGATAAGGCGCCCTCTACCGCTGTATATCGCGCTGAGATTGCTCCAGCTCTATTACTTCCAACTTCCATTACGTTGAACCGAACGAACCAAAATTATTTATTTGGTGGCCGTTCTTTAAATAACGCTGCAAGAATGCAATTGTTATAATATTATTTAGACCTTTTTGATGTCCCACTCCTATGCACGGGTCTCCCCTCAATAATCTAGGTAATCTACCACGCTGGCCCAGTGCGGGATGGCAGATTTCACATGTCTTTCGAAATTAGGTTTGATTTTCTAAGGCAATGCAGGGTTCCTCACGATATCTTCCTCAAGGATTACGGTGAACCGTAGGCAAGTGATAATCATACAGAAATTATGATGCGTACATAGATTCCGAAAACCCAGAGGTGTGAGCAAGAGTTTGAACCCAGAACCTGGTGCCCGCAAGTCTGCTCAGTATGCAATAAACTACCATTTTCTTCCTTTAACTGAGTGTGTCCCGTGTTACATGTCCCGATATATTTAAATCTACTAAAACTCGACCTATCTCAATTAAGTCTATTCCATTACATATAAATGTATCGTAGCCGCAACGTATCAGCGTGAACGAATAATTAACACATTCCTACCTCGAGCAGACTGAAACTGACTACTGAAAGTGACCCTGTTTTCATTTGAGTGCGAGCGTACTAATCCAAACCCCAAATATTATTTCGGACATTTGAAACAACTTGTACCTATAATACAAGCATTACCTATGTTTGTTGAATCAGTTGTGATTAGAAGCAGTCCATACCCTTAAAGCACCGAGCAAAATATTAGGAAACAAGGAGGCGTGGCTCGGGGTCTGATCCCCTCGGAATAAAATAGTTTCCGGCTTTGTCGGGAATTACGACCGGCCCGGGTCAACGGAATGAATTTTGATTTTGCTTTTTCTATCGAAACGAAGCCGGATTATTGTGCTTCGCGTCCGCACCCCTGCGCCCTCTGTAGTTTACTTATGCAAACTTGCGTGCCCACCTTGTCCGGTGCTTGTATGAATTTGCATATTTATAAGCACCATCGCCGATGCCTATAGCCTTTTTATGACATTGCGAATCTGACAGAACCGTATTAATAAATCGATCTTAAGGCTGAGACCGATCTTGGAAATGTCATTCTTATGTCATATCAGAACAGAAATGACATGTCAAAAGCGGACTTAAGATCGCTCTCAGACTTGAGATAGATTTATTAATACGGAACTTAGGTAAGTACTATGAAGAGAAAAATATCTTGTAATTTTTCCTCATCCCTAAATTATTTCGCTCGAGGCGTAAAATCTTGGCGCTTTTAAGGAATTTGCTTCTCATAAATAAAGCAGAAGATACAATGATTTTTTGGAATGTAAAACGCGATTTGCATTTCCTTGTGATTTTCTTAATTTGATTCGTAACAAGGTGGATTAATCCAAAACATTGCTATGTAGGTAAATAAATATGAAAATGGCTGCAACAGTCTTAGTAGGTAAATACCTATATAGCACTACCTAAACTGTATTTTTCCTTAAGATTCGGATTAAGTAAACTATCTTAGCATGTCTTTTTATAGTAATTTGTCTTTCAAAATTATTAACAGGCGTTCAAATTATAATTTAACATCCGTATTAATATTTTTAAGCAGTTACCGTAGCCTATATATTCTTGCAATCCAAACGGCATCGCCCGCACACTGCAACTTGAATGGAATTGAGTCAGAGGGAGAGGAAGGGAGAGTGTGTTGGACTTCCGGCTCTCTCATTTTACGCTGATCTTCTGTGAGTAGGTGGTACTACGTCGTACGAGCCAGTCCGTAAGTATGACCTGGGCCCTAACCACGCAAACCTGGGCAAACGCTCGCGATTACGTTTCAAACGCTCCGCTTTTCACGATTTCTACTGACATTGATGTGTCTGCAAAACGTCAAAAGCGGAGCGTTTGAAACGTAATCGCGAGCGTTTGCTTTTCTATTACGATTTGAGTAGCTAGCGTGGTTAGGGCCTTGTAGTCAATTAGGAACAGTTTGGCTCTACGTCCGCACAAACTGTAACTATGCAGCTTCTGAACTCTCAGTATGTGACAGCGGCTATTACAGCCAGAATAAAAGGAATCCCACAGAGGCAGAGTTTTATGAGTCGGAAGTGTACAATAAAAACACAAACACTGTTGCCCTCGCTCAGTAAAGAGTTGCCTCGTAAACAGGCAGTAAACGTCTACTATTTCATTTCGGTGGGGGGTTCCACACAAACAGTGGCTTGGGAACCACGACGATGCGAATTTTATTGTTAGCCTTCTAATTGTAGAGGTTATTTCAATTACCTACCGTTACTTAGTAACCTAAGGAATTTGTTATAGCAGTTCAGACCGCTGAGACAATTCTATGAACTGATAAGAGGTAGGTAGGTCGGAAAGAAAAGGGGAGACGTTATCTACAGTAACAACGGTAACAACTTAACATCGGCCAAGTCGTACGCTTGTAGGCGTGCTTTGTTAGTAATACATAAAAAAACCTACATACTTAATAAATAACGACGACGACCGCTTGGCCCAGTGGTTCGAGCGTAGGCGGCTCGGCTCACTGCAGAGGGTGGTTGCGGGTTCAATTCCCGCCGGGTTAAATTTCGGAAATGGCCTTTTCGTAATTTCCCCAGGTCTGGGTGTCACTGGGATCGCCCTCAGTCCATTGTACGGTACCCATAGTACAAGCTTTGCTGAGTTTGGGACCATACAGTTGGTATGTCTGTTTGGCGATATATATTATTTTAGCTACACACGAAGAACGAGTTGTAAAAAACAATCGGACCCCAATTTTGACGTCACTCGTTATCTGAAAAATAAAACAATCGATAGTTGTGATACATTATTAGAATACAATATCTACGGTGTATTCAATCAGCATAATTTGAAGTTGTTGAATACAAACAAGCCAATATTCGTGCAAAATAAACCGAAGTCAGTTAGTAAATAGCTGCCACGTAGTGTACTGAAAGGATCCTGTTTAATTTTCCTAGTAGGCACAAAATCCATTTACCACTGCACTAATAATTGGTTAGGCGTTACGCAAACACGTCTATTTCGATGTAAATATTATTACACTGCCTGCCATACAATAATGAACATCGTGATAAAGGCCCGTTAATAAAACGATCACAAGTCTGAGAGTGATTTTGGATATGTCATCTTATGTCGCATACCAGTACAAAATGCCACGTCAAAAGCGAACTCAAAACCGCTTCCAGACTTGAGAAAGATTAAATAAATAAATAAATATCGCCAGACTGACACACCAACTGAATTGTCCCAAACTAAGCAATGCTTGTTTTATGGGTACCAACTGGGGGCGATCCCAGTGACACCCAGACCTAGGCAAATTACGAAAAGGCCATTTCCGAATTTCCGAAAATTTCCCCGGCGGGAATCGAACCCGCAACCACCATGTGCAGTGACCCGAGCGGTCTACGCTCGAACCACTGCGCTAAGCGGTCGTCATTACTATGGGTTACTAGCTTTTGTCAGTAGCTTCCTTAGCTTCCTAGATTTAGTTTTATGGACGTCGACAACAACGCCACGTACTAGTTCCAATTATAGCTAAGAATCTAGGTGACCTCATAAGAACAAATTAAAACTATACAATCGGTTAAGCTGTTTAGGAGGAGATAAATAGGGAACACACGTACACCGGGATTTCATAATATATTATTCTTATATATCGATTTAATTTTTGTTTATCTTTATTAGGTACATAGTATAAAACAAAGTCGCTTGCCGCTGTCTGTATGTCCCTATGTATGCTTAGATCTTTAAAACTACGCAACGAATTTTGATGCGGTGTTTTTTTAATAGATATAGTGATTCAAGAGTAAGGTTTATATGTATAATACATGCATAGTATAGTACAGAAACATTGATAATTTATTGCATCCGTGCGAAGCCTGGGCGGGTCGCTAGTTTGAAATGAAATACTATTACGTTAATTTAAAATAAAGAATTATCCAAAGAGAAATAAATAATTAGTTGTTCGTTCAGTCCATTATATAGTCCTACTATGATATTTTAATATTACATGTCGGATTGTACTGTTGAACCGAGAAACTAAAAGTATGTCATAAAAATATTTATCGTGTAACGCGAGAGCGACTCGAGCTTGTAAACTTATGGTAGTGCAGAACTATTTAAATCCTAAGTATCTTACATTAAAATTTTGTGCTCTTAATGTTGCTAGGAACTGTAAGACTGTGTTTACAGATCCGTTTTAGAACTGATATTCATGTTCTAAATAATAGATACCAATATTGGTTTGGTATGCTAACGGTCCAAATTTTATTTTAGTTCATTGGATATTACCTTTTATTACTTGCTCCGGTTGTGAGCCTTCAGGATACTGGTAGTTAAGGATGCAGTACCTGCCTACGTAACTTGGTTAAATACTTTATTAATATTTTTAAAAGCAATCCTTAGCTTGCTATAGATTCGCCGGTATTTATTTGTGCATAGTGGGAATTTATATATATATATGGCATATCAAAAGTCTAAACTAATAATAAAAGTACATATGCGGTAGCTGATATGTACTGTAGATGCCTCGTACAGCCAGACTAGGCTAAGCTTAGCTGTCATATTTAAAATGTTGCGGACCTTGGATATTTGTCTCAACTTTCGTGTTGCGGTCTTAGAACACATCTTCACATGTCTTATAAAACAGTATAAACTACCATTCACCACCACATACTAAGTTTATTTAAATAAATATGTGTTCGAAATTATTTTCTACCCAATACTCGTCCAAGCCCAGATATATTGTTTTGGACTTTTGAAACACTCTGTATAGGGCTGAATGAAAATTAGCTTATGTTGCTTCAACTAGTTGTTTACGGAGTAACCTAATCCATAAGAAATGACTGGATTTTATAAAATATCATCTAAAAATGCTTCGTGTATATTATATCTTCTTAAAACCACTTAAATTATAAATCACAACAAAATCCCTAAGGCCAAAAGCTAGTTACAATAACTTGAAGGTATCCAATGTGGGCCGAATAAACTTTAATTTGTAATTTAAGCCTAACTTTGTTTTGGTTCCATCAGGCGCCCGTCCAATAAATCTAAGTAAATGTCTATCTCGTCTTGTGGTGGGTACAAGGGGGGTTATACCCTGTAACCTCGGCCTTACATTTAGCTACGGGGGTAGCGTAAATATCCTATTAATGATCGATACTTCTTGCGAGTGGTTCGAGAATAAATTCTTTGAGACAGCCGCCGAATTCTATATTTTTATGCAACATTTTTTTAATCATCGCTCGGCTGAGCGTCGGTTGTTTTTTTTTTCTTCTGTGTTATATTTCTTGGTAGAATAAATATCTGACATTTGCAATCTGTAAGCACCTGTCTGTATAAGGGCCTGTGCACACCACGATTTTAAACGCGCAGTCGACGCGCGTTTTAGAAACGTGCGTCGACGGCGCGCGTTTATCCTACAGGCTGCGTCTCACTCGCGTGTGTATCGTGTCTGTATCGCTATAAACGCGCGTTGACGGCGCGTTTAGAAAACGTGGTGTGCACAGGTGTGCATAATCTCTTAAGATTATAAGTTTTTTTATATGAAAAAAAATATTTTACAAAGATATCTTCCCATTCATATTGAGGAGGATAATCAATAAAAGCTGGAGATATATTTGTTACGTAATTAGTTGCGTTTCGTACAATGAGTGAGAGGGACGAAAGCCAATGCTTTCGGTATTGCAGGCGCCTATACGCTACGGTAACAGCTTAACATTAGCCGCGTAGTTCGCTGTTTTCCGACTTTTTATAAAAAAATCACGAAATAAAATAACAAACTCTATGTATAAACAATACACGTGCAACCACTCTATCTATGTCAAGTTTTAATCTAATCACGAGGGTTCTAACCCCTCAACCCTTCCCCCAAAATGGGACTTCCTGCATAGTTTTTTATGTTTCCTTCGACAATAATGTATAGCTCAAGTGTATTTCTCATATTTTTATTACCCCCGACATAAAAATCAAAATGAAGTTGTAAGTCAAAGGGCTCTGAATGTTTTAAGGCCCCTGTGCGGCGGTTAGAGTTAGGGGTGATC
This sequence comes from Notodonta ziczac, assembly GCA_918843915.1. NCBI lineage: Eukaryota > Metazoa > Arthropoda > Insecta > Lepidoptera > Notodontidae > Notodonta > Notodonta ziczac. The sequence goes on along the minus strand of OU974050.1, from coordinate 8,305,176 downwards.
ATTTTTTTATGTAAGTTACTGTTATTTATGTTGGTTAGGAAGTAGTTACTTATACAATCTATTCTATACATTCTATATACATATACAAATAAATAAAATTGGAGTGTCTGTTTGTAATATCAAAATAACACCTTTTCACTAAATGCATATGAAAGTACACACGGTAGGTACTTATGACAAAAACGCGATTTAAAAAATTTTTGTCTGTCTGTCTGTCTGTCTGTCTGTGTGCTTGTTCCGGGTAATCTCCGAAACGGCTGGACCGATTTTGACGGGATTTTCAGTGACAGATAGCTGATGTTATAGGAAGTAACATAGGCTACTTTAATTTTTAAAAAACAATTAGGGTTCCGCATAAAAAAATAGAAACACTTGAAATCCAAAAGTATCTCCGAAACGGCTGGACTGACTTTGACGGGATTTTCACTGGCAGATAGCTGATGTTATAGGGAGTAACTTAAGCTACCTTATGTTAGAAAAAAAAGATAACAAAGGTTGCCTGACGCGTGGGGTCAGAATGCGCGAGCGGGCTTTAGCAATAGTAGGTATATGAAACACGGAACATAGACTCGCGTATGTTAAATTACATTTTTGTTCAGTTAAATTCCACGCGGACGAAGTCGCGGGCACAGCTATATACAGCACAGCATATATAGCTAAAGAAGAAGCGGATATGAAAATTATCTGGTGAATTATACTGACATCGTGAAGAAATCTGCATGTCTTAGAAAATCCAACCAATTTTCGAAAGACATGTGAAATACGCCGACCCACACTGGGCCAGCGTGGTGGATTGCGGCCTGAACCCCCCTCGTAGTGAGGGGAGGCCCGCGCCCAGGAGTGAGACGTCAAAAGGGCCAAATTAAATTAAGTATATGTGAAAATTATGTTTTATTATTTATTAATGAAAAAGATAAACTTATTGGTAGTTCTATTCCGTCACTCGATAAGTCAGTTCTCAACCGGAAGCTGGTACGTGACCGGAAATGAGTTTCCCGGACGTACTTGATACTTTCAGTAAACGAATACAAAGAGTATTCAATTTGCTTCATAATTTTAAAAGAAACTAGCGACCCGCCTCGATTGTGAAAGACTTTTCTGTATTATTAATAAATTTAATTGGAATATATTATGATTCATATAATGGTGCAGGAATAAATTCTCTAAGTTATAGTAAAATCTGCAACAAATCTGTTGCATGGTTTCGAAAAACTAAGCAAACAAAACAGACAGACAGCGGATGGCAAATTAGTTTAATATTTGGTAAATGTATAACATTCTTAAATGTTTGTCTATAAGGTGTATTTTTAAGTCTGTGGTCTTTTGTTACTTTGTCTATGGTTTTAAAAATAAATCTCTCTCTTGGGAACACGTGAATTACAGAAAAGCTGTGTTTTTACTCAAATCTCACAATAAAATCCTAAAACGCCTAAAAAGCCACCAGCGACCTAACCAAAGCATCTAATACTATTTTTATAATAATCTCTCATGTTATGGAAAGCATCTGTTACAACGGCTTTCTGCTGATCTTCTGTGATAGGGTGGTACTATCCCTATCATACCAGCCCCTATATGAGCTGTTGCCTGCAGTTAAGGTTTACCACCGTATATGTATAGGTAAGGCGTCACTAGCCTAGTGGTTAGAGGGGCCGCCTTCGTAGCTGAGAGGTTCCGGGTTCGATCCCCATCCTGGCCATTAAAGTATTGACGTGAGCCCACTCCTAACACAAGCTTAGCCTAGCTGGATGGCCTAACAGGAATACTAGTAATGTGATAAACTAACATTGCTATTAATGTCTGTATTTTTTATAGCAATAAGATAATTATAATATCAAGGTCTATATAACAGTAGGTGTAGCTCATGGTTAGGGCACCGCACGGAGGGGTATTTATCACGACGCGACGCTATCAGGAGGAGGCATCACCGCCGCTTGATATATAGGGAGGTAATAACGTTTTATCTTAAACGCAAATCTTTAATGCGATTTCTTTTCATTAAAATAACCAATTATAACGGTCTAATTTCGCTTGGATCTGTGGAGCCGTGGAGCTGAGTTGTTAAGACCTGTATTTATAAATCGATCTCAAGTCTGAGAGCGATCTTAAGTACGCTTTTGACGTGTTATTTTATACTGATATGATATGAGAATGACATTTCTAAGATTGCTCTCAGACTTAAGATCGTTTTTTAATACGGGCCTAGATATTGCGAGAATAGATCTGAACAGATGCTTCTTTATATTCGACTAGCTGTGCCCGCGACTTCGTCCATTTATCATTTGTGAATCGATGTTTCGTGTTTTATATACCTACTATCGCAAAAGCCCGCTCGCGCGTTTTGAGCCCGCGCGACATACAACATTTGTGATCTGTTTTTTTTTTTGTTTTTTCAAATATAAGGTAAGGTAGCCTAAGTTACTGCGTATAACATTAGCTATCTGCCAGTGAAAATCCCGTCAAAATAGGTCCAGCCGTTTCGGAGATACTTTTGGATTTCAAGTGTTTTTAAATTTTTACGCGGAATCCTAATTTTATTTCTAAAATTAAAGTGACCTAAGTTACTCCTTATAAGATCAACTATCCGCTAGTAAAAGTCCTGTCAAAATCGGTCAAGCCGTTTCGGGGGTAAAAAAGGAAAAAGTACCTAAGAGGCATTGAGATAAAAATAATTCGGAATACAACATTTAATCTCCTTAACAAAATATAATGAAGTAGATTCCAGTAACGAACCAATTAGTAAATTATTCTAAATAGGTGAGTACTTGAGAATAAACTTTTGAATAAATTATACAAGGCTATACCTATTTAATGAAATCATTTTGAATTAGTGAGTTTTAATATTTTTTCTATTATTCATAGAAAGACTCAAGTTCGCATAGACTCCGACAGTGCAGCACCAGAAACACAGTGAAGTATTTTTCACTTATATTACAATCCCAAGCCTGAGCGTGTGTGTGTACAATTCCAATAACACCAATAAAATATTATAGAAGCAGTAAGTACTTAATTAAAACATAAACCGTAGGTAATGAGATACAATTATTTAATTAATTCTAAGTCCGTAATCTGTTTAAGACTCCATTATACTTGCACAACTTAAGTACTAGTCCGAGACGCACTTGGCCGGTTTTTCATAAAGATCAAGTACCAACACTATTGAACTGGATAAACCAATAAATTTAATCAGCAGATTAATTAACTATAAAGCCGTTCGTATGGAGTCGATTTTAATATCGACAAAATATTCACACCATAAAATCTTATATTCGAAAGCGATATAATAAATAGCGATTATTCCAATTGAACGCGAACAGGGTTGCCACGTTTTAACGATACGACTGACGATATTATCTGCAGATTTAACTATAATCAGAGTAGATTCATGAAAGCGTCGCGATGGAGAGCCCGATTTCAAACGTTTTTGCCGTCTATCGGTATTTCTTTTCCTTAGGTATTGGAACAAGGGTTATTTTGATGAGACATTTATAGGTAACAATAATAAAATATATGTGCGATTAGAGTTAAGCAAGTTAAGCAAAACGCTTTTTCCTGACGTGATTATTTTTGCCAGTTAAGGCCTACCGCATCATTCCAAAAACAATCAATGATTTATTTAACAACATTGTTGCTTTTCCATTCTTCTGCTAAAGATAAATGCTTTATTATTTACAAATTTATCATAACCATGAAGCTAGACTGATAGGTATTTTGTGGGCATTGATGATCATAACATAATAAAACATTCCCATATTTTAGCAGTGATAGCCGATTGGTTAATCACGCGTTTTGCGGGTACCAGGTCCTGGCTTTAAACCCTGGCTCTCACTTCTGGGTTTTTCGAAATGTATGTGCGAATCATCGCACATCGAATCATCTAATCATCGAATTTATATAATGATTATCACTCGCTTACGGTGAAGGAAGACATCGTTAGGAAACCTGCATGTCTTAGAAAATTTTACCGATTTTCGAAAGGCATGTGAAAGGCACGTGGTGACTGGTGGATTACGGCCTAAATCCCCCTCGTATTGAGCAGAAACCCGTGCTCAGGAGTGTAACGTTAAAAGAGGTAAATAAATTATTTTTTTCCATATTTATTTTTGTTAGGTGCTGTATTAATATTAAAAAATTAGATATTTTTAACGTTATTTATTCAAAAATAAAATATAGTGTCGATGCTCAGCCGTTATAACGCTCACGATTTTCATTTGTATGCAGCAAGCACCTTTGCCGAAGTCGGTACAGTAACACTTAAACGGGGGCGGTAATTAGAGAGGAACGCGGTGTTATGAAAGGTTGTATTATGTATGCTTTGTAGGTAAGCTTTGGTTAATACACCGATATACTTCGCCTACCAACCCACTTAATACGAAGACCTAAATTGATGTAAGCGCCATTTTCATTGAGCACGAAATATATGAATACTTAAGTAATCATTTATTTTTATACCGCCTTTGAAAGTCAAGCTTACCTTCGTGTTTTTTTTAATGTCATATAATAGAATATCCATAACCTATAAGTAGTAAGTAAATATCAATTGTCAGTTTTCTTTTATGATAACAAAGTCGGTAGGCAACCGTACGACCTGCCTAATGTTAAGCAGATACCCTTTTTTTTATCGTTGGAAAACCCTTTATGTGTCCCCTCACGCCTCGGGGGAGACGAGAGGGGTATGTGGGAGTCCCTGCACCTGTAGGGCGCAGTATACCCACTAAAAACCAACGGTGTGCCACCCTCCGCCATGCAGAGGGGCGCCCCGGGTCCATGGGAAATGCTCCGAGACGCCCCGGCGGACGGCCCGGCAATGACTTGCCGGGCCACAGGCGCTAAAAGGGGGACGACCTGGTACCACTCCAGTCATCCCCCAGACGGCCGAAATCGTGCAATAGGTAGTGGGTCCCCCGACCCACCACCTGATTTCGGCTAGTGGGGAGGAAGAAGGCGATCGTAGCGCCTCCTTCTCCTCCCCACACGTCTGCGCCGGAGCGGATCTGCCAGGGGGTCTTCCTCCCTGGCCCGCTCCGCGGCCTCCTTCCGCGACATCACGTCCTCGCAGAAAGAGGCCATCGCCTCCCAGGACCCCTCACTGTCGAGCATAGACAGAACTATGCTCGGCAGTGAGAGGTCCCTTCCGACCGCCGCAACCAGAATGCGGCGCTGAAGCAGATACCCTAGCCTATGGATGCTTGCATACCAAAGGTATTGCTGGCACGTTGCCAACCTGAAGGGGTCTTGGACAGAGGGAAAGGAAGGGAGGGGGTTGGAATTCCAGTTCTCTCATTTATCGTGCGAAACGCTGCTATAAAATCTGCTTCGCGACGATCTTCTGTGAGCGGGTGGTACTACCACAATCGAGCCACTTATGAGCTTAAAATAAATGACATCTGTCATTATAACTAATTTAAAAAAGTTATTGTTCGTCTTGTCAATATTAACTATTGGACAATTAAACAAAATAACCTTGCCAGTGATTTAAAAGCCTATGTTACGTTACGTTATTATAATCGTAACCCTGAACCGCTCGTTTGGTACAAATAACCCTACACGGGCTCATAATACTTAGACGAATTGTAAGTGAACGCTCGGTTCCTTTATGCGTATCGCGTAAGTCAGTTACTGGAAACATTCCCGCGAGCAGTTCTCACTTTCGCCGACAATCAACGGGTAACTGCCGGTAACCGAGTTTCGCTAACGAACTCGACTAACTAGATAGTAACGATGCGACGCCCCAACTTCTTAATTAGACCAACCGACGATTGTAAACGTACTTTTTGCACGTTTCGTATGCAGTTTTGCGCGGCCGAATTTACGGGAAACGCCGTCGGCATTGTTTTTTGGTAAGTTGGTAACCGCATTAGCCTAATTTTAATGTCTCTTATTTTTTAATTAGTTCTCTGTAATTTTTCACATTAGCTACTAACTACTTCTAGTGATAATAAACACTTTTGTGGTTTTTTTTTTTTTTTATTTGTAGCCTATTTTATGTCCCACTGCTGGGCAAAGGCCTCCCCTTTTTTACGCCACAGGTCCCTATCTTCGGCTTGTTGTGGCCACGATTTACCCGCAAAGGTGTTCAAATCGTCGCACCATCTTCGCCTTGGTCTGCCGCGACGTCGGTGACCATCTTTGGGCGTCCAGGTATTAATACGGTTTGCCCACCTTTGCGGATCCATGCGTGCCACGTGGCCAGCCCAGTCCCACTTCAGCTTTGTGGTTTTAAATTTATAAAAATATTGTTTGAAACTTAACACAAGCAATTTAAGTATAAGAAGTACGAGTATATACCTACTTAATAAAAGATTTATTTAGATACATCTATACAAATAACAAATAAATAAAATTGTAGTGTCTGTTTGTAATATCAAAATAACAGCTTTTCACTAAATGCATATAAAAGTACATACGATACCTATAGCAAAAACTCGATTTAAAAAAATGTTGTCTGTCTCTCTGTCTGTGTGTTTGTGTGTTTGTTCCGGGACATTCACTGGCAGATAGCTGATGTTATAAGGAGTAACTTAGGCTACTTTAATTTTAGAAAAACAATTAGGGTTCCGCGTAAAAATATAAAAACACATGAAATCAAAGAGTATCTCCGAAACGGCTGGACCGATTTTGACGAGACTTTCACTGGGATATAGCTGATGTTATAAGCAGTTACTTAGATTACATTTATTTAAAAAAATACTAAATTAAAAAAATGGGTCCTGCCGCGCGTGCTCAGAACGCGGGAGCGGGCGTTTTTGTTAAGTTAAATTCCACGCGGACGAAGTCGCGGGCTCAGCTAGTATTATAATAAGCTTCCTTGACACTTAGGACAGTATTAATAAATCAATTTGAGATAGATTTATTAATACCGGCCTTAGAGACAAGGACCTAGCGAAACACAAATATAAAAAAAAATATTCTTCTATGTCTTCTGTTATTTAAATCACAGCGCATTATCACTCTCTTTGTCATTTTCCAAAGGAGTAACAATAATACGCAAGAGGAAAAATAAACATGAAAAACACTCCCCTCATTGTTTGTTACTTCTTTATATAAAGGGGCCAATTACTGGGTTTTATCGGGAAACGGGACCCGTTCCCGGAGCAGTCTGCCCATCGTATTGATTTGATGAATAATTTTCCAATCGACTAGACATGAACTGAAGAAACGGCGGAAATAAAAGTGGATGTCTGCCTTCAAGAAGAGCGTACGTTTGTCTCTACATTGTTCTAATAAGGACGTGATTTTGGTATTTTGGTTTGGGAGTATACAGAGTTACTTACTGAATATTCTACACATTCCTTGCTGCGTGTGATAATGTACCAAGCTAAAATGCAACGAATTTGACCCCCCTGTCTGTATATGTTCCGCGAAATTGAATCCTTTTCGAAATATTTCCTTATTTGTGTCTTTTTATAAAGACTTTAAATATACAGTAATAATTATATTCAATGAATTTTCATTTAAATAGAAACTTATTGTTGGCACTGTAAAAAAAGCGGCATTAACCATTCATTCAGAAATACCTAGCAGGTTAAGGACAGGTCTCAGTTTAGAATTATTTTGGTGATCTATTGGATCACAAACTTAGGAATAAAACAAAATCTATACCGAATTTCGTATAACAATGTAGTCGAGTAATAATTATTGCAGTTTGGCTCATCCTCTCTCACACCCTGCAAGGAATAAGTCGAATTACCCACTTGTAACCATGTATATGTATAGGTAGCTCAGCAAAGTGTTCGCAGCGAAAGAGTATCAAACAGGTACTCGTATAGTTTTTGTTCAGTGCTTCGTGAAGTGATTTTTTTATTCTTGTGCTAGAAAGATGTTTTCATTATTTTAGTAAACCTAAACTACTTAAACAAGCCTTATAATTTCTAAGAATGACTATATTTATTATGATCAATCTTTCTTTGACTGACAGCAAAATATAAGATTACTAGCTGTGCCCGCGACTTCGTCCGCGTGGAATTTAATTGACAAATTTTCATATAAACTTAGATCCCCTATTTTATCCCCTTGGGGGTATCCTTTCTTAGCGGATGCCTATGTCATAACATCTACCTGCATGCCAAATATCAGCCCGATCCGTCCAGTGGTTTGGGCTGTGCGTTGATCGATCACTATGTCAGTCAGTCAGTCAGTCACCTTTGAGTTATATATATTTAGATTATCCCAGGAATATAGTATGCTTACCAAAACCACAGCCTTAGTGAAGTTTGCAAATATTTTCGTCTCGTGTGCTTCTGGAAAAAATACTTGCGTTATTCCCTTTTCTTCCGAATTTTTTCTTCTCCGCCGTGAACTTGAAAGCGTGTAGGTATATAAAATAAACCGCACATTTTTATGAGTAGCGTGGAAAATAAAAAGAACTCGCCTCAGCGTCTTTGTTTTGTCTCCGTAGATATTATTTATTTTCTTTTGCCTAGATTTAATGATGTCCCCCGGTGAAGCTTAGTTTCGTGTTCCTAATTATACGAGTACCTTTTCGTAGAACTTCATGACTGATTCGTATCGACTTGTTGCTTGAACAATCAAGGTTTTGGTACCTACTGAATGTTTTGTTTTTAATTTATAACTATTTTGGATTTTAATGCATGTTATTTGTAACAAAAATACAATACCTAAATACTATTATGGCATTAGTTTATTTCAATTCAACATTTGTGTACCTCAATGGGTATATCTAATTGACCACCAACTTAGACCAGCTTGGCGGAACTGGCTTTCCTTGAGGCGAATGACCCCCATTTATGTATTTTTTTATAGTATCTAGACTACACTGAAAAAAACCATATATGATTATTGTATTTCCATTTTAGTATTTTCACTAAATGTTTTGAGGCATGACGTAAAACTTGACTGTAATCACAAAACGTTTTGAAAAAAAAAAACACAAACGAGAATAGGGTCTACAAAAATAAATTGTTTTCGTACTTTTATATTTCTCAGTATACCTGTACTTACCCTTCATCAGTCATAACACTAGGACTAAGGGACCCCATTAAAATCTTTCAGATTCTATTATTTATTTATTTAGGAGGACCATGACGCGTGTCTGGCAGTGATTTTAATAACACAACATCCTTTACATTTCGCTTACTCATTCATCTCCGAAGCGCTAAGCTGTTTCAAGGGAATTAGTGATAAAAAAACCAATGGCCCGCAGTTTGCCCTCACCTATTCACTGGCATTTTTTCAGCGACAAAAGCATTAAGGCATCTCGCGGGAAATTAATGGCACCCACCATTAAGGTTAAGTGCCTATTTTAAGCAATGTGACTTGACAGAAGTTGGGAACTTGGAAATTCTAAACAGTGTTGTCATTCAAGATCAAATAGCTGCAGTGCATTGATTGGGAATGGTATTTTCACACTGTACTGGACTTAATAAGTCTCTTCTTACGTCTGACACTGGTCCAGCCCGATTAACTCGTTCCTTAACTCTAGAATAAGTAATTTAATCTGTAGTTATTTTTTAAAGTGAAGCTTGTATACGTACCCTCGGTGCGCTCGCCGCGCGGCCACTTTATCCGTGCTAAGCGTCAGTAGCGTTACACAATGATGTCATAGACTATATATATAGGTAAACAAGGAGGCAGCTGCGGCGCCCTACGCTTTATACTATAAAGCTTCGCTTCTTTCGGGCGTTCATAGATTGCTCTGTTTTTTAATATATAACTAGCTGAGCCCGCGACTTCGTCCGCGTGGAATTTAAGAAAGGAGCCCGCACCCGCGTTCTGAGACCGCACGACAGGACCCATTTTTAAAAAAATTGGTTTTCTAACATAAAAGCAGCCTAATTTACTGCTTATAACATCAGCTATCTACCAGTGAAAGTCCCGTCAAAATCGGTCCACCCGTTTCGGAGATTACCCGGAACAAACACACAGACAGACAGACAGACGGACATACAAAAAGACAAAAAAAAAAAATCGCGTTTTTGCTATAGGTGTCGTATGTACTTTGATATGCACTTAGTGAAAAGGTGTTATTTTGATATTACAAAAATACAAACAGACACTCCAATTGTATTTATTTGTATAGATGTATAGATTAAGTCGGCAAACAAGCCTACGATCTGCCTGATGTTAAGCAGTTCCTTTAGCCTATAGATGCTTCCAATATATCTATAGGCTACAGGTTAAATATTTTTCATTTCATTCATTTCATTTCATTTCAATACCAAAGACATTGCTCGCACATTGCTGACCTGAAGGGGAGTGGAACAAAGGGAGTGGAAGGGAAAGGCGATCGGGGTTCTCTTACTCATCGTACGAATCACAGCTATAATAGCTTCTTTACGGCCAGCTTATGTGAAAGGGTGGTACTACCAAGCTCGAGCTGGCCAGTATATGAGCAGTAGTCTGGCTATAGCATGGCTCCACCAACGTTAAAACACACACACACAAACATCTAATCTGAAATAGTAGATTTGATTTGATTATCACTAAACCGTGCTAGTTGTTCCATGTTGGAGCTATTATAATATTTATGTTAATATCTACTACCCTTTGTAATTATTGAATATAAGCAACTGGCGATTAAAAAAAAAATATGACATGTAAAAAGACAAGCCCGCTGAGTTTCTTGCCGGATCTGCTCGGTCGAGGTCGCGTTCCGATCCGGTTGTAGATATAAGAAAAAAATATATATGTAAAATTGACAATTTGTAAGTGCCCCCGTAGGCCTAAACAAAATAAACGATTTGAATTGAATTGAATTGAATAACGACCGCTTGACGCAGTGGTTTGGCGTAGGCCGCTTGGCTCACTGCACATGGTGGTTGCGGGTTCGATTCCCGCCGGGGCAAATTTAGGAAATAGCATTTTCGTAATTAGCCCAGGTCTGGGTGTCACTGGGATGGCCCCCAGTCCATTGTACGGTACCCATAGTACAAGCGTAGCTTAGTTTGGGACTAGAGATTTGGTGTCAGTTTGACGCTATATAAAAAAATAAATTAATAATACGTCATATTAGTTACAGAACGTGTTAGTTTGCACGCTCAAACAAGTCAATTGCGTCGACAGACCATGCAAGCAACAAATTACCTCGGCAAAGAACACGCGCCGCCGCGCGGTTCTAACGAACCGACACTTTTAATTACCAAACTTAAATCCGCCCTGAGATACTCGGGAAACACCGTGTTGCTAGAGTAGCGAACAGGTTATTTATTAGTGCGAGTATGGACCTGGCTTAGAACGTATCAGTCTTCTTGAATCCTAAAACAGCTCTACCATTAGTAAACCTTCTGGAAGATACCTACTAATGTTATCAGTGGATCGACCATTTATAAAGTGAGATGTATCGTTTTCATGACACTGAAGTTCATGGATCTAAGTTACCAGGATGCTATTGGACTCTATATAAATATATGCCTAGCGCTAAAATTGTATATAACAAAATGGACTGGTTGTTATTTGTGTTCAGAACATCAACCTTTTGTTTTATTACATACAAGTATTTTAAATGTTAACATTGCTCTCTCTCTCTCCCATTGTCAGCAATTTACATTGCTTACAAATATACAAGTTTTCATAAATCAAATTAGGGTAGTACTGTAATAAACTCATAATTAACGTTATATAATGCCTATGTACGTTTTAATTAACAATTAAGAATAATACAGTCCACCAAGAACGCGACCACCAAGAGTCAGCTTAGTCAACGCTTAAAAGTACCGCCACGGTCAAATCAGACGAAACAATTTACCTTTATGACAGTGAAATGGATCTGAATGGTTACTCTTAAAAACTGTTGACGTAGGAAAAGGACCAGAAAACCGAGTCCATGATTATTAGATCCATTGATCCGTATTCATCCGGCGCGTCACATCACTACACGGAGCGATATTACCCTTAAAAATTACCTCAAGATTCTCGTCCGCTTTTTATTAAGATAATAAAACTCAGTGCAGCTCTCATCGCCTCGAACTTGGTCGAGGCTTGCGGTATCGCGGCGTGAACGTAATTTCAATTAGTTTTATTTGAAAAATGTGAGAAGTTCTGTTCCGCTGAAGTTTAAAGTTCTTCTTGATGTAGCGGAAAATATACTAGACTGCGGTTTCATTGTGATCGAATTGAGGGCTAGTAGAGTAGTAAACCAATATTCATTAAAAAACCCGCTGATATTTTGAGATAATCCACGTGATATGGAGAAAATTTATAAGTAGGTCTAACATTTCTGCATAATACCTGTTACAAATTTATATACGTAGATATAAAATATTATAATATTCCCTACGGTAATGTAACTTTTTATCACGGCTTTTTCGTAGTTATGAAACAAAGAACAGAACAAAGTTCAACAAAATTATGAAGTCAACAAACAACAACAATAAACTTAAGTATTTAGAAAGTGAGAAATTGTAACTAAAAGGCAACATCGTATTTTTACAACAAAACAGTTCGCACCACATTTTGGCCAAGTTTTAGACCGACCGAAGCGGCTAACGACGTATAACTTAACATCTCACTAAAACTTTTGGTACGCGTTATGGGCTTTGCAGACTACACGCGGTGCGGTCTTTGGACGGCATTTATAAGTACGTACGCTGAGCTTTACAAGCATATTCAAATTTCTATTCTCCGATCACACATAATCGACTTATCGGATCCGGCGCTACTGGGTGCTTACACAGCATATTCTTTCAAAACCCTGCTCGATTTTTAAACCTGACACCTGTCAATATCAGGTGCCATCTGCCAACCCTCTCAACCAATATAAGGATACAATAAAATCCTGATCAAATCAAATATGAAGGCACCCATACTTCTTCAGTAGGTACCAATCCGGTTTTTTTATTGTTCCCGCATGGTATAAAACGAATTTAATTCTGTTGGATCTAAACTACTACGCACGCCATCAGTGAATGAAAGGTGCGACCGCTAAAAACGGTCCAATATATACGACGATATAGGAACGAGGGGTGTGTGTAGTATGGTATAGTAACAACTGGCATTTGCACACAACCTCAAAGGACGTCCGATTTAAAAAGGCGGGGTATTTCCTCGCATGAGTCTGATAGGCCGTGTCTTCGTCTTCTTACCGTATTAGCTAGTAGCCTACTTTAGTGTCGGGAATCTGTCTAAATTGACGTAAACAGATACGCGAGTTGGTCGTGAAACCGGCGGTTATTAGAGTTGGACCCCAGGTGTTATATTACGTGCATTCTATCATACGTTTGTTATAAAAGATTACTAGCAATGTTAATTTATCACATTACTAGTATTCCCGTTAGCCGCTCCAGCTAAGCTAATACTTGTGTTAGGACTGGGTCCACGTCAATAGTTTTATGGCCAGGATGAGGATCGAACCCGGAACCTATTAGCTACGAGGGCGGCCCCTCTAACCACTAGGCTATCGACGCCTTATGTAGGTACACAATGTATCTTGATCCATTCACATCACCCCGCTTCATTCTTATAAACATTTCCGCTCCCACCATCAAGTCTTCCGCAGCCATCTGTATGCGCTTGAAAAGTAATACCTCCGTTCGAGCCGGCGTCCGGTGTTTGTCTCTGTCGGAAGGGTACCGTGACGGATGACTAATGTTGTTTGTCGGAACTAGAATGGTCCAGGATTCGTTCTGGGCTAGGTACAGTTCATTGTTTGCTTTCAATAGACGACTGGGATTAATTTGAGGTGAGTTTACACCAAACCATTGTTAGTACCGAATGCACAATGCATACAAGTTTATTTGTTAATTTGTTTTGAAATAGGAAACGTTTCAAGACTTCGTCCGCGTGGAATTTAACTTAAAAAAAAGCCCGCTCCCGCGTTCTGAGTCCCGTCAAAATCGGTCCAGCCGTTTCGGAGATACTCTTTGATTTCATGTGTTTTTATTTTTTTACGCGGAACCCTAATTGTTTTTCAAGCATTTAAGTAGCCTAAGTTACTCCTTATAACATCAGCTATCTGCCAGTGAAAGCCCCGTCAAAAGCGGTCTAGCCGTTTCGGAGATTCCCCGAACCAAAAACACACAGACCGACAGACAGACAAAAATGTTTAAAATTGCGTTTTTGCTATAGGTGTCGTATGTACTTTAATATGCACTTAGTGAAAAGGTGTTATTTTGATATTACAAACAGACACTCCAATTTTATTTATTTGTATAGCTGTACCACATTTTGAAGAATACTCCAAACTGCTATTCAAATTTCAATGGTAAGTTCAATGTTCGGAGTAGTACAACTCTCCCTTGGAAGATTGGCGTAGTGGCTATTTCGGCTGCATTTTGTATGACGACTGTGAGGGCTGGAAGCCCAGAATTATCTTAATTTATTAAATTAAAACTCTTGTTCTGTGACTACCGCTCAATGGACTGCAGGCGATCCCAGTGACACCCTGCCCAGGATAAATTACGAAAGGCCATTTCCGAAATTTTCCCCGGCAGGATTCGAACCCGCAACCACCCGTTGCAGTGAGCCGAGCGGCCTACTATGCTCAAACCACTGCGCCAAGCGGTTGTCAAACCTGCGCTGCTCAACCCTCAGTCTGAGAGCGGTCTCGAGTATGCTTTTGAAGTGTAATTTTGTACTGGTATGACATAAGAATGACAATTCCAAGATTGCTCGCAGACTTGAGACCGGTTTATTTATTTATTTATTTATTTATTTATTTATTTATTTATTTATTTATTTATTTATTTATTTATTTATTTTTTTTATTTTTTTATTTTTTTATTTATTTATTTATTTATTTATTTTTTTATTATCAGATGCTTGTTGCGCTTACAGTTTATTAATACGGGCCCTAATGACAGCTAATGTGCCGGTAGCAACAACTATAAATATTGCTATTGTGTGTAAAGAGGTGTGCTCACTGCTCCCCGGGGTATTCATCAATCATAATTTATTACCCCATTGTTATCGCGGCCCTGAATAATCGCTCATATCCGAAACACCTTCGTAAGGACGCGGACACACTTGGGAGTGGGACATGTTTTATAATGTCGCTAATAAATTGATGACTGTTCTGTTGTATAAAATAAATGGTGCTAAATGTAATTACAATATTTACTTTGTATATACCTAATTAATACTTAGTTTCTAAATTAATAATGTGAAAACACAATTTAACAAACTAAAAGAACTTAACCATTTAAAGTAACGAAACTTTACTTTGTAAAAAACAAAAAAAAATAGCGATATTTACAAACACCCTATTGAATCATACGGAAAGTAAAAAGCAGGTAGCCAAATGGCTATGTGCGTTATGCATCAAAATTTGTGAATTCCTAAGGCTTCTGTTAATAAAATTCACCAATTTTCCTAAGTAAACAATTTTTGGTTTTACTCTCCGATGACCGCTTCCGATTTATTCATATTCATATTACACATATTTACTTATAACCAGATTTTAATGCTATGCAAGGGTAAAAGCCACCAGATGAAAATTATTTCCAAATTTATTTGAATAATTACGACCTCAGGTGCAAGCTAATACCGTAAAAAAAATTTCGCTTCGCTCTGCAAGTGCAACGTTTCGTGTGAGGAAAAATGAAACTTATTCCATTGTAAGATTATACAGAAAAATTAACCGGTCCCTTGTTGTGTACAAACCAAGTTTTCATTTAAAAATACCGCAGCGCTGATTTCTGGGTTTAAGGGACAACCGCGTTTGACGAGTCAACTTAAATTCATACATAAAGTATGCATTCTTATGGCGGTATTAATAAATCAATCTCAAATCTGAGAGTGATACCGAAAATGTCATTCTTATAGAATACCAGTACAAAATAGCATGATAAAAGCGTTTTTAAGATCGCTCACAGACTTGTGATTGAATTTTATTAATACGGCCCATAGAGTCACTCATTTAAATTTCTCGTAAAAACGTCAGACAGGTGGAAAACGTAAGGTCCCACTAACTAGCCTAGTCTAGTATCACACCATTAAAGCAATCGTCTGTAAAATAGACGGAAACACGTATTTCATTTTTATAGTTCCTAGTAAGGATACTTTTTAATATTCTTTACTAAACGTTTTGTGATTACACATAAGATTAATTTAATGCCTCGTATTCATAAATGAATTATGTAATTATAAAACGTTTCCTAAAAACTATCTGAACGAATACTAGGCACTACTAAAATCATTTGCTGTCGTTAGTTTTTGCTCAGTAAAGAAAACATAAATATTAATGTACACAATACTATATATATCTTAAGCTCGACCAGCCCTAGCGACACGAGCCGATATAATCTAAATAGTCGCAATGTGAACGCACGCCGCCGCCGAAGCAACCTCCTTCCATCCCCCGCGTAATGCAAGCTGAGGAAATTGGTTTTTTCTTTATTCTCGCGCGAGTAACTTGATATACCGTGAATTATGGAAATTGCCTCGCTAAATTGTTGATTTATTGCCGGCGATCTGTGCTATTGGTTGCCAACGAGTTGTTTTAAGGAAATCGTTTGTTATTATAATGTGAATAAGTATAACTTTATGGATTTTTCGTGGAGTGAACCCCTTTTGGTAATAAACTGTCTGAAATGAATCTTATACAAGGTATTCGTTTCGTATTATACAAAGAACATTACATTATAAATAATAGGTATTTAAATAAATAAATATCGCAGACAGACACACCAACTGTATAACCCCATACTAAGCAACGCTTGTACTATAGATACTGTACAATGGACTAGCTACACCAAAACTGACCCTGACGGGAGTCGAACCACTAACCCCTCGGTGCAGTGAGACGAGGGTTTTATGCTTGAGCCATTACCGCGAGCAGCCCACGAAAAAAAATAAGATTTAATTTGTGGAGAAAACAGCTCTAAAATGACTAATTTCCGAAAATGCCCTCTATTATCAAAATAACAATGAGAATTTTTTCATGTTTTGTTAGAGAAGGACCCATGAAGAGGGTTAATTATTAGCAATTGCATTTTGAAAACCTGTTCACCTGAGTAGGTATAATAGTATAATCAAATAAGGGAGGTGCTATTATACCTACCTATACCAACCAGTATCATTATACCAAATCAGAATCCCTCTCGACCTTGACTAACCCACGTGCCGATGAACGCCCAAAGGGCCCTCGCTCCCACTCATATTGTAATCAGAATACCCAGCATCGATATCAAAGAAAATACTCGATTTTCAACGCGAATATCTACCTGACACCCATTTGTGCGTTGGTATTCTGTTGGCGTACAAACAAAACTTGTCTAAACTAAAGTTCACTATCCAAGGAAGCGTGACTTCATAGACGCATTAATCATTACACGCGGCTGCCACTACGTGGAAATACTTTCGATGTATAATTTTGTACGTAAGCAACATCAAGCGTACAATGACGAATACGATTGTAGTGCCATTCTTACTATACCGTATGAGGAAGACAGATATACCCAAAACTGCTTGGCGCAGTCGATCGAGCGTGGGCCGCTCGGCTCACTGCATTATGGTAGTTGCGGGTTCGATATCGGAAATGGCCTTTCGTAATTTTCCCAGGTCTGGGTGTCACTGGGATCGCTCCAAGTCCATTGTACGGTGCCCATAATACAAGCGATGCTAAGTTTGGGACCATACAGTTGGTGTATAGTCTGGCGATATTGATTTATTTACTTTTAAAAGTGTCAAATGTATCAGCTGTGTAGCCAACGGAATTGTCACCAATATAGAGTTACCTTGTTATTTATGAGTACTGGATTAGTTGGAACAGGATTATTCCGGGTTGTTACACACGATAAAATAAACAAGTCGATGCCTTGTTATAAGCTATCAAATTACGCTTAGTTACGGCGTCCCAGTAACGAAGTTGCGATGGCTTTGTTAGTTTTATGCGGTCGGGGAGCGAGCAACAGGGACCTCACTATGGTTTCATTGGTACACTGTCCTTTATATTTTCCTCTTCCAGTATTTTTCCAATTATGTAGGGTTGGAGGAATCCAATCGATCCTAATTTACTTTCAAAGAATGCATAAGGTTGAAAATCCGAGGTCGTCAGGATGAGCACAACTTCGTTTTTTGTTTAGTCTAAAGTCCCTATTTAGAACTGGTAGGTACATACCTACCAGTTCTAAATAGGTACTGTTGATGATGATGTCATCATTAGCATTAACCACAGCGAAATGCAGAATATCGTGTATTACTAAAGATGTATGCCTACCTACCTCCTACCATCCTACTGTATGGAATATTATTCAAAATACGCATACCACTTTGATGAAGGAACTAATTTGTCAAGGACCTAGTTGCAAACTGAGAAAGCATTGCAACTAAAGTTTCTCGTAATTCGCATTGGTAGGTACATTCAGAAGACAATACTTGAGCTGCGTTAACACTGACTATAACCGAAGTAGTATGAAAGTATTTAATTTTCGCGACTATAAAATAATACTCAATAAGTGTTAAGTTTTAAATTCAAAAATTTATGCTATTAAAAATGCACCTTAACCTAAATTTACAATAAAATCCATCGGAACTAATCATCGACTAGACGTGTATGACAAAAAAATAAATAAGTTAAGTTACTTTTTCGATACCTCCCACGTAAGTTGTTGTATGCCACAAAAATGCCATTTTGCGTTTTTACTGAAAACTATCCTAATTTGTATTATTGAATGCATTCAAAGTGAAAAAATAATGAAAACACGAATTTTTCAAGCTTTTTCCAGACGTATTTTGTTGTAACTTTTGAACGAGAACGGGCTAAAACGTTGTATATACCTTTGCAATGGTATACGCGGGGTGCGGGAGAGCGGGAATCGCGCGCTCGCGTGTCGTATTGGTCACATAAAACAGACTACGCCGGACTTTCAACCGACTTACAATGTTGTATAGATTACTTACAACAGTATACGTCGTTTGAGCGTTCATGAAAAATGTTGTATGTAATACATATACCAATTTACGTTTACATATAAATAAAAATATTGTTGTATGTAATAAATACTACATTTTACTTCGGGAGTTGTTATTCAAAAGTTTGTTGTATGGTGACATACTATATTTTACGTTGCTATTACTTTTTTTTTTACTTCAATTCAATGTTGTATGTCGTAAGTAATTTCTAAAATTGGGTCTTAAAATGCTTTGCTTAATGTATGATATTTTAAATAAAAAAAATAAAACCGACATAAAATAACTTGGGTGCACTAAAAAGCTAGAAATAACCAGGAACTTTGTAATTTATTTAATTTGGAGTGATGCCACTATCTTTAGACAACGTTAATACTACTTCTTACCTACTACCCCTACTTACTTGAATTGTCACCGACCGAATTTAGATTATGGTCTGATAATTGTGCCGGTCAGAACCGCAATCGCATTGTGTTTGCGTTTATGTGTATAGTGCTAATAAACTTAATACACATAACTATACATAACATAATATAACTATAAATCATACCTTTATCGAAAAAGGTCATACACAAGCAGAGGATGACAGCTTTCACGCTTTCATAGAACGTTCATCTAAAATAAACTTATTAAACACCTTTGGAATGGTTTAGCTTGGTTAGATGAGCTAAACAGGATGGAGTACCATATTATAATGTCATAGATATTAAGCATAGTGAGTTTTATAACTAGAAATAACTTTGAACGGGCGTAATTGGGCGTAATCTTCTACTCGAGAGAGTATGAGCACCGAGTTCCTTATACCGCGAGAGCGCTCTAAAATCGGTAGATTATTTAGTCCGATATATGTCGTTTACGAAGATCTTCTGACCGAATGGCAATCCAGATGGGATACAACAAGTAAGGGCCGCCACCTCCCCCAATTTTATCTATGCGTTCGTAAACGTCTGGAGAGAGCGTGGTTGGAGGTGGACCACTGTGTGGCTCAATTTCTGACTGGACATGGCAACTTTAGGAGCAAATTATTCTACTACAAATTGGTTCCTTCTCCTTTCTGTCAATGTTCGACGCAGCAAAACAATAATGCACAATCTGCACATCACATGCTGTGGAAGTGCAGTCCCTGGCACAATGAACGGACTAATATGCTAAATAGCCTACAAGTGACATCTAGAGCAGTTTATTACACAGACCTTGTGGAAACCAGGGACAATTTCCGTGCGTTCAAGCGCTCTTGCCATACCTATTATTGGAATCAAGTATAATCAGCTCACGAGTTTAGGTCCAATTAATCATGTTACGATCCGTGGTGCCTTACAACTGGTCTTCAATCAGCTTTAACAGACTTGAATCTATGGCAATCAGCCTATACCAGCTATTTTTTCTCCCGCTTTGCACCGGAAGGAGTGGACATGTTTTCTTCCAACTCATCCTATTATTTATTTCGACTCCATTCGTGCGGGTTCCAAGACATTTTAATTTTTCCCCGGGACTCGTAGAGAGTCCGATCTCGACGTCATTATTGGTCACCATTGTCGATCCTGGCTTACAGGAGTTACAGTGGAGGGAGTGTGTGGCGGGACTAGTCCCATTAAGGGCGTAATTGGTCGAAAAGTATAAGTTGAGACGTAGTTAAATGGACCAACATAATAGAAGAGCGAGTATGTGCCGAAAATTCTTTTCGAAGTGACAACTGCAGTGCTTCGAACGCAGGCCGTTTGTCTCACTGCACATGGTCGTTGCGGGTTCGACTCTCGTCGGGAAAAAAAATCGCCTTTTCGTAGTTTGCCCCGGTTTGGGTGTCACTGGGATGGCTCTCAGTCCATTGTGCTGTACCTATAGTACAAAAATTGCTTAGTTTGGGACGATACAGTTGGTGTGTCAGTCTGCCGATATTTAAAATAAACATAATTATATCGTTACGATTTGGCAAACAGTAATGCTATTGCCATTAATACCAATACCCGAAAACGTCAAAGAAATAGTATGGCAGAGCTATACCCTCTCTATTCCAACCATCTTCGCTTAACAAAGGCAAAATTATGATGACTTAATGAGTCTCTGCGGTAAATTAATATTTTAATTTATAACTTAATTATGTTTATTTTAATTATGCGTTTTATTTTTTATTATTTTTATTTTTATTCTAAATAACCTTATCAGTGTTTTTATTTACATTATTTTTATTACAGAGTAATGGAAGACATAACTGCTTTTATTATAAATTCAATTTGTAAAAAAACATTATTTTTAAATATGTCTTATTACAAAAATAAAGACATTTATCCTAGGATTATTTCCCTTACCTATAATTTGTTCACGTGCAATAATACACACTCAAATTTTTGTCAAATTTATATTGTTATTATCACATACAACAGTTGAAGAAGTTTAAACTTCGCAGTATATTGTTGCAAGTATGATATACAACAACTGGCGCAGCCTATACTCCGCAGTAAAATGTTGTAAGTATGACATACAACAACTGGCGCAGCCTGTACTCCGCAGTAAAATGTTGTAAGTATGACATACAACAACTGGCGCAGCTTGTACTCCGCAGTGAAATGTTGTATGAACAATATCTCATAAAATATTCATATTTTCTTAAATTATCTTTCAACATAGTCAAGAATACTATAAATTAAACTTATATACCAAATTTCAGAAAGATACAATAATAAATGCCGTTTTTAGTGCAATTTGAATCTTTAAAATGCTCTCCTGTAAAATTACGGTTTTGGGGATACAACAACTTACGTGGGAGGTATCGTTTTTTACAACACAGTATAGCTTTAACTTACCTCCGACGAGCAAGGAGCAAAGGCATAACATAAACGAAGTAGTTACAAATGTAACCCTTAACCTATTAAGCTAGCAAGGGAGAAAATAAAAAGCGAGTAAGTCCTGGCCGCAAGCCAAACTCTACCGTAGCGTTAAAGTAGCGCTGCTCCGTAAAAATAAAGCTAATTAATTTATCCGTATTTATTATTTACTAACAACTGTATGACCAGTTTTAAAATTAGGTACGTACTTTCTGTTTCAACCAAACGAAGGAAAACAAAGTTGAAAAAAAATTTTCTGATGCTATTTTGTCCTTGGTCCAGGCTAATCCAAAAGCCAGTATTATGAGTTCGTTGCACCTCAGAAAAAAATGCGCCGGACGCGTTATGGCTTCCTGTGTTCTATACGTCATCCAAGGCGGGATGAAACGTTTTTTTTTGCGCTGGGAAATGCATTTACGCATTCCGTCCGAGGACGGGGGGTTTTGGACGGTTATGTGGGGCTCCTGGACGTTGGTCCAGACTACCCACTAAAGACTTGGAGGGCCCGGAGTCCCTCTGACGTGCTGAAGGCGGCCACCGGGGAGGTTTTAGTGGGTAAGAATCCCACATACCCCAGGCCTTTCCCACAAGAGGCCTGGGAATCTTTGGAAGATTTCCTCCCCGTAAAAAAAAAAAAAAAAAGACTACCCACTAAAACCCAGCGGTCTGCTCTCGCCGCCGTTACCATGGAGCGCCACAGGATCGGACATGCACTGTGACGCCCCGGCGGCAGGCCTGGCATTGCCAGGCCGTAGACATCAAGATGGGTTAGAACTCCCCCGCCAAGGGAATTATTTGGGCAGGGGGTAAGGCGGGATGAACCTGTATCGTGCTGTTTGGTACAAACCTAGGTACTGAAATTCCGTAACCACTAGGTAGCTACGTCCCTTCGCAACAACCAACTCTAGACGCGTTTTCGACCAATTCGGTTACCGCTGTGCTCGCGAACATACAGGCAACCATTGCGAAATTCGTGGTTAATTCTGAGTAGGAAATCACAAATTTTTATTAAAAATAAATGAAGCCTAAATGTTATAACAACTTTTCATTTTCGCATCGCTTCTCGTTGACCGTGGTATACTTGCGAATTCAAAGATTATATTCGACATCGTACACGTTATTGACTGGTTAATTTAATTATTTTAGCCAAACCCAGCAACATCCGACAACGGAGAGCGGTCGCGCGCACCCCTGGGAGCAAAGAGAACTCTCTACATAATTATTAACCAGACACTTAATTTTGGGACGCGATAACTTCCAGATAACCCATGTCACATTACTTGGTGAACTAAGTTCATGACGTATTTAGGGTGAGTAACATTAAACATTTCAATACGTAACAACTTACAAACGAGTGAGTTTCGATTTTAACTAAAGGTAACTTAAGTAATTTGTTTTATGCCTTGTTAGATAAAGCAAATATCATAAATCCAGAATATTTTTAAAGATTATCTCATAAGTATCTTTTTTATAGGATACAATTCGGCATTAATACAATTATGTATTATATTTTTGTATAATTATTATGTTTGTCTAGACGCGCGCCCCTGATGATGACGGATCGCGAACAGCGTTGCTGATCGCTGTTCGCGATTCGTCTTCTTAAAAAAGAGATTGAAATTTAGTTGGTATTTATTTCGCTGGCTTTACTCACTAGTTCTACGCGCTCCGTTTACGTTATTGTTTTCGTCTAAGCGTGTATTAAGGTCTCAATTTTTGCGTATTTTCCAATATTTTTTGGAACGAAGTTCTTGCGGTTGGTGTAAAATGGCCGAAATAGTTACGCCTGAAAAGCGTTTTACGTAACTTTGTAACGTCCAGTGTGAAAAAGTTATCAAAAGATGAACTAGATGGCGTACGTGAGTTATTCAGGTGACTGGTTAGTGCGACACCGAACAACTTAAAATGTTGTGCATGCAAAACATTTAACAGAGAACTGCGTTTCTGACAGGGGTCCCCCGACCGCTCGATATATTTTTATATATTTAGACAATTAAATTAATTCAATTAAATTTAATAGGCCATGACTATATAATAGGTATCGCATTAACTTGAGTATATCTACGGCGCGTCTCCTTGTCACTTAGTCGCGTGTGGGAAGCTCTATGACGTCGAGCCGCAGCTTCGCAGAGTCAACACGTCCGGGTTTCCCAGAGATGTTGTTTCTGTACCTACAAGGGATGAGTTGGTGTGAAATTTGGCTCATAACTTACCTAAAGATTGGTCTTATTATTTGATCGTGGATTAACTTAAGTTAGGTCTAAATAGTTATGGATGGTAGCGAGTAAATATTTGCAAAGGCTTATCAGCAAAGATACCGAAGTTTTAACATAAATTTTAGGGGCAAAGATAGTAGCGAATTGACTACAGCTCCGCTCTCGATGCGTGAGAGAGCCGGAAGACCATGCCCTCCTTTCTGCCCAGTGATCCTACTGGCAAAGGCAAGTAGGTATGTAATTTATATATATGTCGGAGATGTCAAAATAAACTTTTTAATTTTATTTTTTTATATTAATGGCCTCTTACAATTGCGTCGAGCCCAATATGATTCTGCCAATGTCGAGTAACGAATAGCAATAACAAACAAAATTAATAACAATAAAAGAACAATACAAAAATGTGACCGTCCATTTTGGAAAACCAAAATGGAGACTTTTAAAATTCTTGAAATAATCTAAATAGTACGATAGCGACATTTGCAAGTGTTGGACAAAGTTCACTACCGTTAGCTGTGATCGGCGGCAAGCGGGTAACGATTTGTACCGTTGAAAGGTCAACACACCTTTGAAATTTTCATCGTGCCATTTAGATCGCTTAGAACAACGTTAAAGTCCTACAGAACGTGCACAGTACGGGAAAAGCGACGATTCAGCCTTGCGGCAACTTGCGGGTCGTAAGCAGATCTTGTCTTATTGGTATTTGTTAGGTATAAATAAATACATATTATCATGAAAAACATTATCCATTTTCCAAAGTTGGTCTCTTAAAATAATAAATCTGTCGATATCTCCTCTCGACTCAATCAGGGCCAGACTCGGAGAGCCCTCGAGGCGATTGTTCAGCCTCTCGTCGCGTCTTGTTAGCTCCAATCCTGCCGCCTATTTTTACTATTAAGCTCAAATTAAATTGCTACTATTCTTATTCTAGAATCTTCAATTCTTCGCGTTAATGTTTTAGTGGAGCGTGACTTGGGTATCACGATGTTGTTTAGGTTCATTTTACTTTTTTCATTCGAGAAAAGAATTTTATTCCAGGTCTAATTCGCGAGCTTATTTAATTTATTAAATTGAAAAAAAAAACTTGTTAACTTTATGAGAGCCTTTGTTGTCTCGTGTTCGTCTTGAGTTTCTTGCTAGGGTGCAATATTTTATAAAGAGTATTTCTCAGAACAATATCTACAGCTAGTATCTCAAATTAATTTTGTAGACGCAATGTATAATTTACCTAAAGAAAATCACTAATTTGCCGTATCACTGGCATTGATTGGACTTTCGGATCTCTCGCAGCTATATAGCTTCTTTTCGCAGATCTTCTGTGAGAGGGTGGTACTTCCCTGGATGAGCTAGCCTGCATAAGGAGCTGTTGTTAATTGGTTCTACCACCGCCGAATTATGGTACCTATTCTATTTGCAGTAGGGTGCCCCCACAGATATAGATTTACATAGATAACGCAAATGTATGTACTTAGCGTGTCCGAAAACCCCGACCAAGCGTCGAGGTTGGTCGCCGATAACTTACAGTCCTCGTGACTACAGATATAAAAAGATGAGTATGAGCTATATAATCACTCGTGGGAATCGTAGCGGGCGGAGGGGCATCGGCGGCATCGGTGTCTTGTAAACGGTTTGGATTTCCCGCCATCTGTGACGTCACAGTAGGTGTTAAAAATTTGGCACGCTTGGTTTCAAACAAATCGTGATACTTAAGTTATCTATGTAAATCTATAACTGTGGGTGCCCCCATGTATATTCTTCCGCTCGGTGTAACAAATTAGTAAAACAAAACACCACCGTGTCTCCAAATACCAATATACGTCACAGCTTGTCAAGTGTCCCGCAAAATAGTTGGGGCGTGCGACGCGTGTACAAGGAAGACTTATGACAACCCTTGTCAAATAGCGTGCCACGGTAGGGCTGTCACTCCCCAACTACACGAAAAACGTTTTACTTTTCCCAGCATTTTATTGGTTTCAATTTCACCGTTGCCTTGCCGCGGATAATGCGCGACCGTTTTTGGCCCGGGAACAGGGTTGCCGCTTCGCTATTAGCGCAGTTTGTTCGGCGGGATTTCAGTTTGATGAGTCATGAGTCTGTAATGCGGTCGGAATATTGTTTTTGGGATTGCTTTCGGGTTGGAGAGTGTTTCGATTAAAAATGGCGTTCAGTGTTAGCGAAATGATACTTCTGGTAACGTAAGGGTGCCTTTGGTTACTTGTTCTTTTACGATAAGTTCACATTCAACACGTTCCTTTTTACGCAAATAAAATATATGTAACCTTTTACGTCACACTGATAAATGCATTACAAATAATTTTCACTACATACGAAACATTTCCCAAACCAACAAGCGGCATTTTACACTATAGTCACCTAGATATAAAAGTCATTATCGGATACTCAACGGTGCGTAAATTGCACTGCTTACATTTCATTATTATTCTTGCATTGACTGAGTATAATATACACACTGGCCACTAATTTATTTCCACTAGTGGAGGCGCTTCGAAATATTAATAATTTTGTCATTCGTAGTAGATAATTCATTAACTCCGTCCCATCGTTCTACAAAATGGGTGTAAACAATAACAATCATTATACAAATATAAAGTGATAACTTATTCCGTCAATCATATAAATTAATCAATAATAATCTTTATCTAATATATAAAATTCTCGTGTCGCGGTGTTTGTTGCCAAACTCCTCCGAAAGGGCTCGACCGATGTTCATGAAATTTTGTATGCATATCGGGAAGGTCTGAGAATCGGACAACATAAATTTTTCATACCTATAAATAATTGATATGGCAGAACAACGGTTGCCGGGTCCTAGCGGATAAAACGGTATAAAACTCCTACAAAACCGCGTGACGATTTTTTTTGTAATTATATGGTCCTGGATATTTCTTAGCTATAGTTGACGCCAGTAGGTGGCGCCGGTGATGACATCTAGAAAATAGCCTTGCAAAGCTGTGGGCAAAAGTTACCTCCATCTATCTCAAAACGCCAGTCGTCAAGCGACAATCACCTTTGAACTGATTAAGTAATAGGTTTAGTTAGATACTCAGCACAATATTTTCTTGAATCTCAAATAAACTGTACCTATTCAAGTTTATTATTTGAACCCTATCACCTTTACCCAGTTGTGTTAAAAGGGTCCCATTAAAATCCGTCTTACATTTCACCGGCGCACTTAGGAGATACTAATCCTCGCCGATCCCGTACAGTTGCTGAAATAGAACTATCACCGGCTAAGTCCCTCGTGGGAGAGATCTCAACCATAGCACACAAGAAACAGTACGACAATTGGGTTCAATGAGAAGTAATATTGGTGTAATTTGTCCAATCATAGGAATACGCGTTTATTAATTTATGGTCCGTTCGTACATTCCCAAGACTCATTCGTACATTTATTACATAGGTTGTAAAATTACTGTGACATTCTGTGATAATAATAATAGTTGATTAACCCCCGACAAAAAGAGGGGGGGATAAGTTTAACATGTGTATTTGTTGTATCTGTGTGTCTGTCTGTGGCATCATACCGCCCAAGCGGATGAATCGACTTCAATGTTGTTTTCTTTTGTTAGATAGATATTCTCATCGAGAGTGTTCTTAGCTATGTTTCATGAAAACGGCTGAACCCGTTTGAAAATTATCAGCTCTTTTGTAGTTTAAAAAGGCGTCGCATCGGAGGTTTTCTAAATTTTAAATTTTAGTTATTATGTAAAAAGTCGTTAAACGATGTTTCTTAGCCTGATATAAGATCATAAGAAGGTGTATTTTTATACCTATATTGTGTCCAATTTAGTTTAGTTGTGAGTCAATGCCAACAGATTGCGTTCAATATTAAACTGAGTCTATAAATAGGCAGATTCAAAATTATAATAATAAATATAAAATTTTCCTTAATTAACTGGCATGTAATCGAAACAAAACTGGCTACAATACGAATACAGTAAGATTCAAAGCTTTTAAAATACTTATAATGTTGATCTACTGTGTTATCTCAAAGTTACTGTGGACAGCTAAGGCACCTAAGGTTATGTCAGTGACTCATGTCATGAAGTTGAATATGTCCTTGTAGACAACTTTAGACCTAAATCCAGGGAGCCAACGCTGCTAAGAATCTAAATTTCAATCGATTTTCATTTACTCCGTTTAGGCAGTTTTCCCTAGTCCACTAACCACTCGCCCATTTTTGGCCACTACTAAAATTAATAAATCGATCTTAAGTCTGAGAGTGAACTTAAGTACGGTTTGAAATGTCATTTTGTACTGGAATTAAATTTCCAAGATCGCTCTCAGATTTGAGATCGATTTATTAATACGGGCTTATATATTATAACATTAATTTGGTAGTCTTCTAGTCACTTAACTTCGGATTGCGCTGTCAATTTGACAGGCTAATAATTTTGACGTTTCCATCAACCTATCGGCACGATACTATTATGTAGATAGCTGTGCCCCCCGACTTCGTCCGCGTAGTATTTAACGTAACAAAAATTTCGGGATTATCGGGATAAAAAGTATCCTATATGTTAATCCCGGTTATAAACTATCTGTGTTCCAAATTTCATCCAAATCCGTTCAGTAGTTTTTGTGTGAAGGAGTAACGAACATACATACATACATACATCCACACTCACAAACTTTCACATTTATAATATTAGTAGGATAGTAGGATTTGACAAAAAAAGAGCAACTGAAACTCAACTCTCATTTAAATTGATAGCAGACTGGCCCCCAAGCTGTCTAAATTATTATAGGAATTCCGATTGACTAAAATAGTTATTGATCTGTGTTAAGTGAATTGGGTATTTGAATAATATCGAATGTAGTATATTTATATATTAACCCACATTACCAATACTGTGTTGATGTATTCTGAAAGATTTTTAAAAAAATATTGAACAATTGCGAAAATATTTCAACGTAGGTATCCTTTAATCAATAGAGATTAGCCCCCTTATTAATGTAAACGTGGTATAACGGGTGAATAGTGACACACCGAATTATCTCGTTCTGTCATCAGTAATTTGACATTCGAAAGAAGGAGACAAAGCATGGTTTAACTATTCCACGTTTGGCTTTTCTATTAGTCAGATGTATGAATGAATAAGACACTCGAATTATATTTATTGTTTTTATTGTCATTTCATAAAAATCACCTACGATTAATTCAATGAGCACTCTTGGCACCATCCCACGCGGGCATGGTTTATTTTAATGGATTTTTATTTTATTTTAAAGTGTATCTGTTCTTTTTAGAATTAGTTTAGTACCTTTATTGAAGAAAATTTAAATCATAAGACTTATGAAAAAATCTAAAGAACATCGGTCAATTGAACTCCATTGCACAATTCAGTAAATAGAAAAAAAATAAAGAAAATTTTCTTTAGGCGTTCTCTATGTAAATGTTAGCAATTATTATTGGCCCAAAGGTCAGTAAATCGAACAAACTCTAAATGTTTCAACGAAATCGGGTTGGTTTTGGTGAAACAATTTCTTTATTATGTTTTTTAACAAATTCTGCAAGCATTAAGTATCATTCAAATACCGAAGGCACCAGTGCCTTGCCTAAGGCATTTATTGCACAAACATTGGCCACCAACTTTTAGAGAACAACCTCGGTAATTTTACGAATGGAAATGAGGGGGCTAGAAGACAATGGTGCAGTTTGGGTCAATGAGCACGAGAGCGAAACTCAGTTGGGGCCAACCCACTACGGCTTCCCAGACGAAGTTGGACAAACTTCGAGTGAGACGTAAATCCGGACTGTTGGTAGGTATAGCTCGTTGATTTCAACTCTTATAACACTGGTATATGGTTTAATGTGCAATAATTTAAGCGTCTTCATGAACTCATGAAGACGCATAAATCGCGCTGTACTGTCTATACCCTGAATGAGCGCGGTGTGAAATGTTATCCCACTGTTCTATTTATTTACATTTTTGCCAAGTTTAAGTTAGGGAAGTATATTTCCAAAGTGATATCAAATGACTATAATAATAAAAATAATAATGAAGCTCTTTTGACGCCCACTCCTGGGCACAGTCCTCCCCTCGATATGGCCCAGTGCGAGGCAGATTTCACATGTCTTGCTAAAATTGGTTAGATTTTTTTAAGACAAGCAGGTTTCCTCATTATGTTTTCCTTCACCATAAGCACTTGCTTATGGTGAAGGAAAACATAATGGAGGAAAACATAACACAATATCACTTGATAATCATATTGAAAATATTATTCGCACAAAGATTTCGGAAACCCAGAGGTGCGACGCGTGCAAGACGCGTGCTTAACCAATCGGCTATCACTGCTCGTCATCAATAATAAAAGTTCGGTTAAAAATTACCCCTAACAGGAAAACCAATGGTAGCAAGCCAGCTAAAGTCAAGAGAAAAAGAAAACTGTACCCACGTCCAAGTTAAACAAGTCCTGACATCACCTTTGCTTATTTATTAGAACAAGTTACCTAAATAGGCTTCAAAAGTTTTAAACTTGTAGGTATAGTACCTAACTAGGTACCTGTGGTTATTTTATTTTAGTAAGCAAGTTATAATTTCACCGCCGAAGAAATTATTCTGTATAAAACTTATTCAAAACAAGTACCTACTTAGTTAACAACGGCTCAAAATAAGTTACCTAAATATATTTGAATAAGAAAATGTTGATGTAAGTAACTTTGAAGTTTATCTATTGTGTTATTCTGTCTCAAAGACTAGACAGATTTCGAGACGAATTTTAATTAAAATTCAAAAATAAGAATCTCTTTATCTACTCTTCAATGGATTAAAATTGTTTTCCAAATAAGTAAAATAAAGACAAGTAAAAACGTTTCCAGAACCTGATTACGGAAAACATAACTATAATCAACTTTTTCAATCAAAAATCGATGAGTAATTTAGGCGCTACGGTAGAATATGTAAATGTTACAAAAAATACATAAAACGCTAAAAACATAACCTATCCTTTAGCTTTACCTTAATCAGGTAAAAATGATAATAATTCCTACCTATATCTAAGTCATCGTCAAACCAAGGATGGTTACTACTAATTGTTACGAATAACAAAACAAATAACTTACAAGCAATAAATATACATCATTTAATTTAATACAATTTATTAATCAATCAATTAGTTAGATTTATTTTTTGCTAACTCTGCCCGCGACTTCGTCCGCCTTAAATGTAACTTAACAAAAATGAAGTTAATAAAGAAACACAACCTATGCTAAGTTGAATCTAATTTTTTTATACCTATCGCAAAAGCCCGTTCCCGCGATCTGAGCCCGCGCAACAGTTTTTTTGATTTTCTAAAATAAAGGTAAGTAAGTCTAAGTTACTCCTTATAACATCAGCTATCTGCCAGTGAAAGTCACTTCAAAATCGGTCCAGCCGTTTCGGAGATACTTTTGGATTTCAAGTGTTTTTATTTTTTTACGCGGAACCCTAATTGATTTTCTAAAATTAAAGTAGCCTAAGTTATACTCCTTATAACATCAGCTATCTGCCAGTCAAAATTCCGTCAAAATCGGTCCAGCCGTTTCGGAGATTATCCGGAACAAACACACAGATAGACAGAAAGTAAGACAGACAGACATTTTTTTTTTAAATCGCGTTTTTGCTATACGTGTCGTATGTCGTATGTAATTTCATACTATGCATTAAGTGAAAAGGTGTTATTTTGATATTACAAACAGACACTACAATTTTATTTATTTGTATAGATTAGAGCACACTGTGGTTCCCTAATTATCCGGGTAACTTTTAGAATGTTTATATTATTATTTGAATGTCATATTGTGTACTCAGTTTGGAATCCTGTAAATAAATAAATAAATATACCTGTTTATTTAGTGCCCGCGCGGTAATAAAAAAATATAAAACAATGTAATGTATGTCGCTAATACAAGGTGTGTTTCACAGAGCTTTGCCCTTTAAATTGCCAAATCCATTAGTAGAGACATTGACACCACCCCTCCTATGTACATACTCGACCAATTCACTTAATTACAAACCAGACCAGACCATCATACTAATAATCATACTAATATTATAGAGATATAAGAGGAAAACTTTGTTTGTTTGATTGTAATGAATAGGCTCCGGAACTACTGAAGTCTGAACCAATTTGAAAAAAAAAATCACTGTTGGGAAGCTACACTATCCCCGGGTGATATGTCACCCATGGCTATAATATATTTTCAAAAAAATTAGGGATCCTTACTAAAACTCGAATAATGTAACCGCAATGTACCCGTGCGAAGCCGGGGCGGGCCGCTAGTCACTAAATAAAATACTACAAATGTCTGTAACAAATCACTACATTTTATTATAGCCAACTGTGGCCATCAATTTGTTCTGTATCGACATCAATTTGTGGTTAATAAACATGACATCGGGCACTTTGTCCAAAGCTTTTAACCTCATCAATGTAAAGTTATCGAGTCATTGAAGTGAAGTATCGGTGACAAGGTCGATGGGACCGGTGACCTGCCGACCTGACCATTTTGTTGACGCTGAATGTAGTGGCACTTCTTCTTCTTAACCGACTTCGAAAAAGGAGGAGGTTCTATGTTCGTCTATATTATGTTTCTTGTTATGTTTGTTCACCGATTACTCCGTTAATTGTGGACCGTTCTTTTTTGAAACGGTAAGTAGGTATAACCTCCAGATGATTCCATTGAAATTTTATCAAAATCGATTCATTCGTTTTACCACTAAATATCATTTAAACAAATGATAATAAAAAAATATACCGACTTCAAAAAACCTGGGTGCTCTAAAAAGCCTCAAATAACTAGGTTCTAGGTACCTTGAAATTTATTTCATTTGGAGCCAGTGCCACTATCAACTTATACTACTTCTTAGGACCTACCTGAGGTGCCTACCACGAACTTGGCACCGACTCAAAAATGAAAGAAATTGCAAGGTCCCTAGTTATTTATAGCTTTTTGGTGCACCCATATTTTTTTAAAATCGGTTTATTTTTGGTTTTTTTTTTTATCTTGACTATATGTTGTTGGCCAGAGTGGCCATAACAACTTCACCCGGACAGAGGGCGAGCGCAAGTGCGCTCCAGCCAGAGGGGCAGGGGGGCAGCTAGCTCGCGGGCGCCACAAGGGACACGACCTCGGCTTGGGCCGCTGCCAGGAGAGGTGGCGAGGGTAAATCTACCACCGGATCGGAACGCAACCTCGGCTGAGAAGTTCCGGCAAGAAACTCAGCGGGCTTGTCGGGTGCCAAGGTGCGTCTAGGTAAGTAGACGCACCTTCTAGCGGAAGCGGGGGTTCGTCGACCTCGCCGGCGAGGTCGGAGTCTGGTGGGGAGTGTGCGTGTGTCGTTCTCCTCGACATCTGAGTCTAGGAGAGCGGTGAGTGGGTCGGGGGGGTCCAGCACCACATGCCGCGGCCTGCGGCGGCATGTATCTGGCTCGTGTGCGAGTGCATAATCGGCGGCGGCGACGATTAAGGCATTGGTGTGTTCAGTAGCCTTCTTGAAATAGCGTTCGGATGCTATTTTGAAGTGCTTCTGGATAGAATCGAGGCGTAAGTCAGAATGAAGGTCTACGTTGCTTACGAACCACGGGGCTCCGACGGCTTGGCGAAGGAGTTTATTTTTGGTTTATACTCGTATATATGTACATAATAAAGTCTGCAATGAAACGTATCGCAGCTTATAGTTACAGGGAGTGGGACAGAGCGAAAGTAAGATTGGGTTAAGCTTCCGGCTCGCTCACTCATGGTAAGGAACGCAGCTATAACAATTACTTCACGCTGACCTCCTGTGTGAGGATGGTACTACCACGGTTGCCCGTAATTTATCAGAATCCATCAACAGCCAATCGCTTAAGGCTAAAGCGCCCATCTAGCCCGCGAAGTTCAAATTCTTGAGGTTTTCTAGAAATTTATCAAAATCTGACAATAATTAAAGGCACATTTTGTAATTCGCGATGAAGACCGTGTGCAGTGCATTTATTAATGTATCCAACTTACTCTAAAACATTTCAAGAACGACAGCTGTCCAGATAATCTGGAAACTTTTGTATATTTAGTGATTAACTACTATCATATCCACCGTGATAATATTTAGAGTAAAATAAATGTATTAATAAACGCACTGCATACTGTGTTTGTCGCAAATCACAAAATGTTGTCTTAAATGTTTTCAGATTTTGGGTAAACTATAAAAATACTAATTTTGAATTTCGCGGGCTAGACAGGCGCCCCCACTTTGAATTGTAATTCTCGAACTAGGTATATAAGTCTTACAATCACATTTAAAACCATCTCCACTGAACCGCAAAGGTGAGCTCCGACTGCCTATAGCCACATTTCCGTCATGATTTTGGTACGCAAACCAGGCGTGCCCAAAACCGGCTCAGACAGTAAGCCGCGCAACCCGAGGCGTTATTCTGAAATGTTGGCATTAACTCACTTGACATTCAAGCCTTGTGACACTGACAACACCCTGTATAATTTGGATAACGCTTTGCAGAACGGAATCTACCTACATGTACCGGTACGAGTACTACTGTAGACCAAAACCAATCTTTTGTTAGTGGTTCTAGGTTGGTTTTAGTTGGCAGTAGTGTGTGCGGGTTGGTTTCATTTTGCAAAAGTACGTCCATTTGTAAGTTCATTATTCTAAGGATTCGACGTCTAGAGTGGAAAATTCGACAAATTGTTATATTATCTGGGCAACACGGTGTGTTTACCATAACGCCTATATAGCCTGAACTGAAAAAAATACATAGGCGGAAGAGGCAATTGTAGGTAGATAAAGAAAAGTACTGTAGCTATAATGTAAATAACATCTTATTTTTTTAGTTCTTTTTGGATTATTTTTTCACACCTGACCTTATATATCACTCGCACCCAACCAGCTGTAACAAACCGACAGAAAATATTTCAAACGTCTATAACCACCCCCCCCACCCCTCTGTCTCTCTCTAGTTAAATATATGAATATAAATATATATACTACATATAATTATATATATATAAAGAAGTAATGAAATTAATAATTTACTATAAATAAACCTAAGTACCCTAACCAAAAGAAGCACCTAAGAATTCACTATGTGAATTGTTAACTAAAACTAGTTTGGCTATGATCTGGGTTTGAATATTGATATGGCCATGTGATCTGTGTCTGAGTATTTTTTGTGGTCGGTAGTGCCTAAGTACTTACCTATACCTACCTAAATGTAATCTTATTTAGTAAGGCGCCTCATGCAAAATATCGTGCATTATTAAAGTGAGACCTTATAGCGCTGCATTGAATATTTTATCGGAGAATATCGGGAAGACTAACCAATTTATAAGTCTATCCATCTTTTCATTAGATACCTACTGGGCTTATCACGAAATATGTACTTTAAAACATATATTTTTTACAGAGCAAAAGTTTAATTCTATCCAAATAAATAAAATTGGAGTGTCTGTTTGTAATATCAAAATAACACCTTTTCACTAAATGCATATGAAAGTACATACAAACATCTAGAACAAAAACGTGATTTTTTTGTCTGTCTGTCTATCTGTCTGTCTGTCTGTCTGTCTGTATGTTTGTTCCGGGTAATCTCCGAAACGGCTGGACCGATTTTGACGGGACTTTCATTGGTAGATAGCTGTTATTATAAGAAGTAACTTATGCTACTGTTATTTTAGAAAAACTAAATTTAAAAAAATATGTCCTGCCGCGCGGACTCAGAACGGGAGCGGGCTTTTTTGTTAAGTTAAATTCCACGCGGACGAAGTCGCGGGCTCAGCTAGTTACTTATAAATTTACTGTTGAAGTTTCTACACACTCCTAGTACACTAATACCTAGTTGGCGACCGCTTGGCGCAGTGGTTTGAGCGCAGGCCGCTCGGCTCACTGAACATGGTGGTTACGGGTTCAATTCCTGTCAGGGTAAATTTCGGAAATTGCCTTTTCATACTTTAGCCAGTTCTGGGTGTCACTGGGATCGCCATAGTTGCTTAGTTTGGGACCATACAGTTGGTATGTCGGTCTGGCGATATTTATTCATTTATTTAATAGGCACTGTATAAATATAAACCCTTCGACGATGTCCGACAGCATTTTTTGTGATCAATATTCATAACGCAGTATGTAGTGTAATTTTGATATTGGTGCAATTAGCAAAATTATATAAATAACTAGCTGAGCCCGCGACTTCGTCCGCGTGGAATTTAACTTAACCGCTCCCGCTACCGCGTTCTTGTTTTTCTAAAATAAAAGTATCCTAAGTTACTCCTTATAACATCAGCTATCTGCCAGTGAAAGTCCCGTCAAAATCGGTCCAGCCATTTTGGAGATTCCGATCAAACATACAGAAAGACAGACAAAAAAAAAATCGCGTGTTTGCTATAGGTGTCGTATGTACTTTCATATGCATATAGTGAAAAGGTGTTCTTTTGATATTACAAACAGACACTCCAACTTTATTTATTTGTATAGATAATATGTTCGCGTGGTGTAATTTCTTTCGGTCGGTACGATAAGAAAGTAAATTGTTTTGGACATTAAAGTTTGGAAATTATTAATGTTCAAATCCATTCACCGTTATTATTTTCGTGTAATACTAGGAAAAGTTAGGACTTCGTAAGGACTTTCCGTACCTGTTCTAATAATAATAATAATTTTATTTTGCTCAAAACAATGGTATAAAAAAGTCTTACGTAGTTCATGAAGTTCAACATGTTTTTGTCGTACTAGAGGACATGCAAAATGTGTTATAATTACAACTATAACCTGTTTGTTAGGGACATATTTAGTCGAACCAACAGATAAACAAAATTGCACAAAAATAGTAATGATATAATAATGAATAATAATGATTTGAATGGCAGCGAAGTAGGTAGGTAATATTCAGAGCACTTTGAGTGCTACTGCTCCGAAAATAAATTCCACAAAATAAGTAGGTGCGTAAACTTACTCTAGATTGACAAACAAACTCAGAAATGTATCAATCATTCTTTTAGTACCACCTTCTCCATGTAAAAGTCTGGTCTATATATTTATAAATATAGCATTGGAAATACGTTTTCATTTCAAAAGCGATCCGTCAGTGTCACGAATTCGTATCTGTATACCTAAGGAATTACTTCAACCATAACGGAATTATAATACCTATTTTATTGAGAAAATTACGTGTAAATTAAAATCAAATTTATGTTAGTAAATGGCCCTATTAGCAACAATGGGAGTGAATGGAGGTGGAGTGCACTAAACCTCTGCCACAGATATAGATTTACATAGATAACGCAGGTATCACTATTTGTATTGAAACCAAGCGTCCCGAATTTTTAACACCTACTGTGACGTCATTAGTGACGGGAAATCCAAACCGATTCAAAGACACCGATGCCGCCGATGCCCCTCCGTCCGATACGATTCTCTCGAGTGATTATCTCGCTCATACTCATATTTTTATATCTATAGTCGCGTGCACTGCAAGTTAACGGCCACCAATCTTGACGCTTGGTCGGGGTTTCGTACACGCGAAGTACATGCATTTGCGTTATCTATGTAAATCTATATCTGTGACCTCTGCCTTACCTTTTTAGGAATACAAACGTGATAAAGTGAGACAACGTTATTTTTTGTAAATAAGTAATTAACTACTAGGTAACTTAATTACAATCAACATCTAAAGCGATATTTGAACTTGAAATATCCCGCTTGTCACTCATATTTCAGTACATCCCATTATAATGGTATGGAGAGTGAAGTGTTTTTCCCAGCTTCCGGGCCGAGCGCCCGCGCCGGAAATTGACGTCAGCGCCCTCCCATGGAACAAC
Source organism: Notodonta ziczac (assembly GCA_918843915.1). NCBI lineage: Eukaryota > Metazoa > Arthropoda > Insecta > Lepidoptera > Notodontidae > Notodonta > Notodonta ziczac. The sequence continues at coordinate 8,267,527 of OU974050.1, read as the reverse complement.
ATCCGGTACATAATCGACCGAGGCACTGGACGCATTCATTTTTATAATAACAGCCTAGCGAAGCGGTCGTGTTATTTTTAGAGGAAGTAAATTAGATTAGATTGAAACGGTTTGGCGACAAGTATGGAAAAATATTTATGATCTCATGTTTACATGATGTGCATGATAAACAGCAATGTTATGGACAGATCCAATCTCAGAATCTACAGCCAATTTTCGCTAGTAAGAAATTTTAATATGTGAATGCCAGATAAATTGTCGAAAAAATCTAACTATTTATATTCAAATTTGCAGGTAAGAAATTCCGACCCAAAGGTTCCAAGAAGACTGTTAAAGTAAACACTTCAATCAAACTAGATTGGTTTATCGACAGATTACAACGGCTAACGGCCCTCGATACTATCGCGTAAATATATATACGGTATCTAGATCGCAACAAATGACTCATTTCGCTACCATATTTTCATAATTACTGAACTTATATGAAAAGTGAGGACTAACAAATTATTAAAAAACAGTGCCACTAAGGACGCCCGAAGCGAAGTTTTATATATATAAGCGTAGAGCGCCGCATCTGCCATCTGCCACTCTGTAAACCTATATATATATATCGTGTAACGCTACTGATGTCGTCGTGTAACGCTTAGCACGGATAGAACTTCCGTATAGAAGGTTCGCTTCGCTGAAAAATTGCAAGAAATAATACGAAATTATAACAATCATCGATATCTATGTATCTGGTGTTTCTATTATAGAGATGTAAGCGCAGTATCGTCAATCTCCCAATTGTTTGCGATAAAATTAGACTATTGGCTGACTCAATAACAGCCTTTTATCTACATTCAAAAATGCCCACGTTCTTCGAAATCACGGACGGTGGGAGCGATTTTGACTCCTTAATACGTGTAAAGGTACCTCCTTCAATTGTCTTTGAAACCTACGTTCTTTTATTTTGATCGTATCTTACCTATACCCGCCTCTTGGGGGCTACAAGTAATCAGAGTGTGAGCTTAGACTGAGCTCATTCCCGTAACTAAGCAATTACGTCGGGAAACGGGTTCGCTCAGAAAAAATGTAATTTCCCAGTCAACGTCAATATTGCGCGAGCTGTGTAAAAATTATCAGTAATAAGAATGAATTTTATATAATACTAGCTGTGCCCGCGACTTAGTCCGCGTGGTATTTAATTGACAAAGTTTCATACAAACTTCATCCCCTATTTTATCCCCTTGGGGGTAGAATTAATCAAAATCCTTTCTTAGCGGATGCCTACGTCATAACATCTACCTGCATGCCAAATTTCAGCCCGATCCGTCCAGTGGTTTGGGCTGTGCGTTGATAGATCACTATGTCAGTCAGTCAGTCAGAGTTATTGGAGTTATTTAATTATTTGTCAAGTATAAGTTTTTTTGGGAAAATGAATACCTAATGCATTTTACCACAAACTTAAGTCGTTTGGTGTTTAGGCCTGACCACCACCATCAGATGAGCTTGTAGGTAAATAAACAAGAAACGCGTAGCCGTGGGAAAGAGTAACACTCTGACACGTGTTCTCTTTAAAAAAAAAACGTTCTGTAATTGCAATTATGGTGTCGACAAATCACGACATATCTAAATTTATATCGAAATGTACTTCCGTTTAGCGACCAATAGATGGATGCCGATACAGTTAGGTTAGACAAGTTTATAGTTAGTTAATTTCATAAAAGAAGCGTAAATTATTGTAAATTTTCCCATAATACCAGTGGGATAAAAGTCATAGCACGCGTCTTAGTGAAATTAACGAACTTTAATTGGGTACCAACAACATCGGCACCAGTAGTAACTATTTTTTTTTTAACTCACATGAAAAATGTAAAAAGCCACTAATAATGTAATACTACATTGTTACCCTAGGGGTGAAGTCTTTCACCCGAGGTAAACACTGTGCTTTTCATTACGAATACAAGGAAAGTAAAAATAAAAGCAAGAATTAGCTAAAGAAGTACAAGGAAGTATGAACAATAGTCTACAACTCGAAAAACAAATGAAGATCGGATTGCCGCCTATTTACTTTTTTTTCGTTGGCCGGCTTGGTTCAACTTAAATGGTTATTTTTAGTAAAAAGAAATACTGTGAAAATAGGACTAGTTTCTTTTTAATTATTTGACAGCTGTCAGTTGAAAGCGATTCTACCTAGGGCTGCAAAGTATTACTTTCAACCGGATCCTCAGGCAACATCGGACCCACTTTCCGAGTATGAGTAATGAAAAATCATTTGTGATCCTACACCATGGATAGATACATTTATACAAGACTCATGTGAAGTTAATATAAAGGTTGTTCAAAAAAAGTCAACACGCTTTCAAAAACAATCTCGCAGTTTCATTATTGTTTTACAGGCATCCAATAAAAACTACGTTGTGACGGGCTGCGAGCAAAAAATGAGCAAGATGGATGACGTCACGTGTCACAGGAGATAACACCCCGGGGTATATTATCCCGGCAGGTGAGGATTATCGCTGATGTTAAGGTATCTACGTCACACTTATTTGCATAAGCAATCACTAATGCAGCGTTTTCGTAATGCGGAATTTTCGATGTTAAGCGTTTATTTTCAACTCTTTTTAATTATTATTTACAGAACTTCGTATGGGATATAAACGGATATAAACTAGGTATTTAATTTTGAAATATTTAAAAAAAATTCAGATTTAACCAGTGACCGATCGATCACACCTTAGTAATATAAATTTCTCTATATCTGTGATTCACATTGTATTATTAAAAATTTGAATCGTCATACTAAGATGCAATTTACAAAATGCCTGCAGCAGGGGTTCCCAAACAGTCGATCGCGAGATCTTTCCGAGCCGATACACGAGGCTGGCTACTCTCAGCATCGATTATAATCGATATATCGTGACATTAATATTGTCGAATCCTAAATTCAAATATTTTGCCGTCGTATATATCATCTGAACGAACGATAATTTTGTATTGTTCGTTCAGTAATAGAAACGACGGCTAAAAAGATGAAATTTAGAGTAGGATTCGAAAATACGAATGTCACGATATATCGATTATAGTTTGTAAGAGTAGCACCCTTGAATTGATCCAAAAGTTTAAAATAGATACGAAATTGAATTATCACAATTGTTTGTCATCTTGCTTGCGGTAAGTACCCAGTGATTACGTGCCGTCCTACAAACAGGCCAACGGATATTCAGTCCTATGCATCAACATCCAGTGAAAATTAGTGATATAAATGAGTATTATTTTGTACTATCTACTTAATTTTAAAGTTTAGCAAAAGCCATATCATAATGTGTTTTTCTTTCGTAGTAGTAGTTTCGCAATCGATTACTCGCTGTCTCAATATTCTGTGGTAGATCGTCGGCACTATACCTACTTACGGTGAAACTGGAGGAATACTACCTATTTTAATCGTATTGTAATAAATCTACCGGGTTTGGGGGAAAGTTGAAGAACAAATGGTGTTGTCAAAAAATTTCATAATTAGTCTACATCTCCTTTAATTTTTATTTTTACTCTCAATACTGATACATTAATATTTTCTAAACAAATAATTGTATACCCTTTCTGTTTCGCCTTGTATAAGTTTGAGCACCCCCTGGCCTGTAGACCAGGGGTGTTCAAACCAGGAATGCTGTACCATTACCTGGCGAACTAATCGTTAAAAATGCTATATTCCTGATGATACTTACCTACGAGCATAGTTTTAATTATTGAGAATTCCGATTCAATTGTGACAATTAACAAATTGTTTTAGTCATTATGTTCGAGGTCAAACGAACAAGGATGAAGACGTTACTATTAATACAAGTGCAATACAATCTCGACTATCGTTTTATTATGATGTATGTTAATTGCCTGTCGTGGACAATTAATATTTTATAACTGTACAAATTAAAAGAAACCCGTCATCTTTGCTTGACCTTTTACATTTTTTTATGTTTATTTCTATCTCGCTTTTATCTTTTTAAATTATTATTTCGTATCGCTTCTCGTTGGTGTACACTTCGACCTAGCCTTAAAGACACAAAGCCACCAGGAAAATAAAGATCGGTGCACACACAACGCACACGTTCCGATGTCCCATATATCAGAAGCCGGAACTCTCGGACGCAATGTTTCGAAAGCGAATCTCGTTCTGTACGGATCACGTTTTATGTAGTGAAGCGAAACGAATCGATGTCGATGAGGGATGCCGCCGAGCGCGGAGATAAGTCACGTTCGCTCATCCCCTACTAGGTACCTACTCGGTGATGGATTAACCGCTCTCGGTGACAACTCGAATATACATTAGGCAGTTTTTGCTATAAATCGCTGGAGGAAATTGATAGCTTAAACTAACATGAGGTGAATTATGTTAGAAGATATGGGTCCTGGAGGGCGGATGGCATCTTATATAAACTAGTGTTCCCGTTGTAATGGTGGAATAACGACCATAATTCCTTTATATTTTAATTTTAAACGTTATTAAGGTTTTATCGTCAAAGACTATTTGATACTGGCACGCAGAATGCACTATGGAAGTCCCGCCCTCCAAAAACTGTCACCGTTTGTCAGTCAGACAGTCAGTCAAATGTGTGTGTGTGTCAATTGATAGTGTGTGTAATGTTTTATTTATTGATTTTAATTTATTAAGTATTATAATATAAAAATATTAGCATTCTGCTCTCCTTCTCTATATCCTACTATATATATATATATATATTATTAATATTATAAATGTGAAAGTTTGTGAGTGTGGATGTATGTTTGTTACTCCTTCACGCAAAAACTACTGAATGGATTTGGATTAAATTTGGAACACAGATAGTTTATAACCGGGATTAACATATAGGATACTTTTTATCCCGATAATCCCGAATTTTTTGCTAAGTTAAATACTACGCGGGCGAAGTCGGGGGGCACAGCTAGTAAACTATAAGTGTGCCAAATTTCATACTCCTCCGTTCCCGCAATTTTCGTATTTCCCGAGCGTTTGAAAGTTTTTCCTTATTAATATATACGTATTAATATATAGATATCGGCAATCAGTCGACTAGAGGCCAATAAAAAAACCAGTGCCTTCTAGAGACGCCTGAAAGAAGCGAAGCTTTATAGTACAAAGCGTAGGGCGCCGCAGCTGCCTCTCAGTATAAGTTCTATATATGTATATCGTGTAACGGTACTGACGCTCAGCACGTATAGAGTGGCCGCGCGGCAAGCGCCCCGAACGTCTGTATAGAAGCTTCGCTTCAAAATGATATGGAAAGGAGCATGGAATAATTTATTGTGACTATAAAAAAAGGTAGGTACTATCACAAAACTAGCCACGTATGGTAGGGGTATACTAATACCAAACGGCAGCTGCTTACAGCGCTAATGTTGTGAACGGGAACAAATTTGCGATGCCAAGCTATCTGCCAGTGTGGGGCTTAAGTGATACAAATGGCATTTCAGACGAATCGCTCGTGAAATGAGACTTGAGATTGGAATAACTAATTAGTTATACATAGATGTTACACATGAATTATGTAGGCGCAACAAGGTAACTTTTAACCTTTTTGTATTATAAAATTCTGGTCTGCGTGTGTTCGCAATTTTTCACCTAAACGGCTGGACTGATTTTGATGGGTTTTTTTGTAGGTACTATGAGGTAACTTGAACGGTTTTAGCTATAGTTAGAGCTGGTAGGTGACTGTTGTCGACGTCCAGATAGTAAAATCTAAGCTAGCAAAGCGGCAGGCAAAACTTAGGTATTCAATAAAACTTAACAAAGCGATGAAGTATTTTTTCAGATTTTACCTAAGAATTTGTAAACATGTGCTCAACCTTGACAAAGCCATCATGGTCATTGAAAGTAGCATCATCGATAACGTATGCTTGTGTGTGGTATGCTTGAATTTCGGTATAAATCTTTCCTCATTAGCCAGAAAATAAAAATGCAAAACGTGTTTAACATTTTCAGCCCCTTGTTGGCCAAAAAATTCCATTCTCACCCCTATCGGCTAATGCGCACTCCACATTTTTTATTCCTTAATCCCAATATGCATCGGCCATATTTCAAGGTGGAAGGGCCCCGTGCACCGCCAGATAACAGGCGATCAATCACACTTTGCGTTATAAACAGCTGACAGTGTTATCCCTCAGAGAAACCTTCAAGAGGCAATTTTTCACACGCGGTGAGTAATTTTATTCGCGTGTAAATTTTTTGGTCCCTTTTTGATGGACAAGTAGGTGCATTGTGGTAATAGCAATGTGTGTGGTAGTAGATTTATTAGGCACTTGATAAAAAGGTGATTGTTAATTTGGTTTGTTGCTGTTCAATACCTATGTCCTAGATTGCGGCCAGCCTAGGGTACTTTTGGCATCGACGACGATGTGAAGGCACCATTTATATGTATATAATTTTATTTTATTTATATAATACTTTAAGTTAATTTATAGATTGTTCTATAGGAATAATATCATAAATTAAATATATTTTAAAATAATTGAAAAGTGTATCAAATGTTAGGCACAAGGTACCTAACATTTTATATTATACTAGCTGACCCCGCGACTTCGTCCGCGTGGAATTTAACTTAACAAAAAAGGCCCGCTCCCCCGCGTTCTGAGCCCGCACAACAGGACCATTTTTTTAATTTTGTTATTCTAAAATAAAAGTAGCCTAAGTTAGTCCTTAAAAAATCAGCTATCTGCCAGTGAAAGTCCCGTCAAAATCGGTCCAGCCGTTTCGGAGATTACGCGGAACAAACACACAGACCGACAGACAGACAGACAGATAGACAGACAGACAAAAAAAAATTTAATCGCCTTTTTGTTATAGGTGTCGTATGTACTTATGCATTAAGTGAAAAGGTGTTATTTTGATATTACAAACAGACACTCCAATTTTATTTATTTGATGATATAGATACCCATACTGAAAAAAAACGTTATGTTGTCTCGTATTCATAAATTGTTTGTTGTTACTACAACACATTTAGTACCAAAAAAAAAATGGTACTAGGAACTACAAAAATCACTCTTTCACCAATATGTTAGATTTAGGTATTAAAATAGCTTTTGATCAACCATTTTTTTACATTTGACGGAAAAACATCGTCTACAAATCCTTAAAAAAAAATCAGAAAAAATCTAAAACACGCTCTATCCGTGCTTTGTATTCGTAGAAATCCAAAATATCCTTTAATATCAAAGAGCATAAAGCACTCTCCGAGTCATATTATGTGCCAGTACGCAGGATATTGCGACCTTTCGCGTGTAGTGTTGCGAACTCTCTGCAGCATACCTCTGGAGGCTCCAGTGGTAATATCCTGGCGCTACGTACGTTACATATAAATCTGGGAAATCTTTGCGGGAAACTCTTCACGAATTTGACTTTAGCGGACAATTTAGCGTGGATTCGAATATATTTGAGAGTTGTTGGAGTATGGTTGGTTGGATTTATGTCAAGAACTAGGATGGGAATTGAGGGGATCCTTTTTGTTTACTACTTAGAAATTAAAAAATCATAGTGTCAAATGTGGGCACTTAAAAATGCCCTTTTGCTATTTTGTTAAATTCCCCTTTAGATCAGCAACGTGCGTGCAACACCCTTGGTATTTCAAGCTTCCATAGACTATATATAGAAACTTCTTAACATCAGACGGTTGTACGCTTTACTACTATTATTTTAGAAAAACAAAAAAAAAACAAATTGGTGCTGTTGCGCGTGTTCAGAACGCGGGAGCGGTCGCGAGCTCAGCTGGCATATATATATAAACTAGCTGTGCCCACGGACTTCGTCCGCGTAGTATTTAACGTAACAAAAATTTCGGGATTATCGGGATAAAAAGTATCCTATATGTTAATCCCGGTTATAAACTATCTGTGTTCCAAATTTCATCCCAATCCGTTCAGTAGTTTTTGCGTGAAGGAGTAACAAACACTCACATTTATAATATTAGTAGGATCAATTGCTGTTCGTTAGTCTCGCTAAAACTCGAGAACGGCTGGAACGATTTGGTTATTTTTGGTCTTGAATTATTTGTGGAAGTCCAGAGAAGGTTTAAAAGGTGAACAAATATGAAAGTCCACGCGGACGTAGTCGCGGGCACAGCTAGTTATATATATAAAAGAGTCCGCCAAATAAACATGTGTATGCCCTGTACTTAAGTCCTAGATCATGCCAATAGTATTATATTTTTATATTAGCCTGTAAGACTGTCCTACTCCTAAAAAAGGCCATATGACCAAATTAGTACGGTATTGTGTAATTACGGTATTGCGTATCTCAATAAGTCAGTAGGTATTATCAGTTTTTCTATATTATGTACCTACATAAAATCAGTCTCAACTGACGTATTCAGATTCGCGATACGTTAGTCTTTCTTAAGGATTTTTTTTAAATTGACTCATTCCGATATGCGATACGTCAGTTTTCATGAATGGATGATGGAGTCGGTGGAGATGCCAGCGGTTAACCGTGTTCGGCCCCAGGAATCAAATCAGGATCAACTCCTCTAGACGCTATATTCAAATAAAACAAAAGTTGAAGGAAGACTTAAAACTTACCACCCATCATGGCTTCAAGTCTTTCCGAGTCGATATTCAGTAATGTGTTTTATGTACTGGACGCCTCGAAACGGAATCGAGGGCGGATAGCGACGCTGGATCCATTCGCATTTGCGCGGATATCCGCTAGATTAACGTCCGCTTAGCGAACGAGAAACTTGTTGGACCCCCGATCCCAACATTTGATCCAATGTTGGAACAAACACAAAAGTACCTGTAACCCGTACATCATACCCCGTTTCTATTGTCCGTTAACAAATGCCAATGTTGGATTAAACAATAGATCGTAAATAGGAATTTCGAAATAATCCCTACAAATGGAGCAAGTTATGCGTTGTTTCGGAACTTAAACAAATCATTTTAATTGCAGGTGCTCAAGTGATTTAATTTAATGTGTTGCTATGGTTCTGTAGAAATATGGGTCGTATTTTAATTAAATTTTACCCCGGAAACGGTTAGTAACTAAGTAGGCAGCTATCAGCTATGGGATAAGGTTTAGTTTACGTGGAAAAAGAGGTATTAAATAATAACATAAATTTGTGATGTTGTCTCTATGTTGTACAACTGTAAAAATAGGGATGGGTGTTTTACAAGTGCACTCTTAAATACACATGTGACATCAGTAAAAGAAACAAATTTATTTTATATAAAGCTTGTTTATTTAACGTCATGTTTTGCAAAATAGACAAATATACACTTTTAAATTGTCATTTCACTTAAAAATTCCGCATTAACATTTAACAATTAATATTATAATACATAGGTACATGCATACACGCTAACTTTGACGCGGAAACACATTTAATACACGTTACAAAGATTACGTCAGTGAGCGGCCTGTCGCGTGAGGTACAATTATTTTATAAAGTAAAACGCTTTGTTAAATATGGTACGTGACTAAGCGCTTACAATATTAGATGTTCCTTAACTAATTAGGACCATAAATATAGATTGTAACGTGTACTAATTATGTTTTAACATTTAAGATAAAATACACTTTGTACAAACTCATAACTATACATTTATCATTATTATTTACTTACTTATATATTAATTTACTGTATAATAAAGATCAAATATGTCATAACCGAAAATAACAAAAGTATATAACAATAAAACAATAATTTAATAAAATTTACAACACTAATTATTGTCGCGGGTCCTTGAATTTTCTTTTAAATTTTGTATCCACACGAAAATTAAAAAATAAATCCTCACAAATAAATTCTCGATCCCGATACTTAATAAATAAAAACTTGCAGACAATGAATAATATGACGTAATTATTCAGTTTTATATGCAACAGACAACTAACGATGTTACCAAAACGGAATGTCTGAAGATACTTAGGTAGGTACATGTTGGTACTGTACATATCCACACATTTAAATTGCGGCCCCATTACAAATAACTTCAGTAGATGCCAGTGTATCTAGTTATGTACCTAGTAAAAAATAATACTATCGTAATGCCACGAATCCTCAGGGCGCTTAAATTATTTTAAAAAACAACAGTTCCGTCTAGGGACGCCCGATACTTAGCTTATACTAGGTGATACAAAATGGGTATACTATTTTTTTTGCAACTTAACTTTGTAAATCTCAAACTATCGGCTTTGTGGGACAGTTGAAGTACTAAAGGTTTTGTAGACTTGTGAAATCGGTCAACAGCTGTATTCCTATAACACCTTTTGTTTTTCAAGTTCCCTCCAAAGCTGATGGTTTTAGAATTACAAAGTTAAGTTTTGAAAAAAAAAGTATACCAATTATGTGTCACCTTGTATAGTGTAATGCTACTGACGTCATCATGTAACGCTGCTGACGCTTAGCACGGATAGAGTAGCCGCGCGGCGAGCGCCCCGAACGTCCGTATAGAAGCTCTTTCTCTTTTTAGTCAATGTCGCCATGTAAGGGTCCGCATATAATAACCCCCTATTAATTTATTCCTTAGTGATTACATCTGAAACTTTGATTTTGTTCCGTCAAGCCATTTTAATAACTTTCTTTATCGCTTACACGTAATGGTATTTAATAACTCTATTACGTATTCCAGTTTCATTATTCATACGACCAGTCTTATACAGAATATTACTTTAATTTACTACCCATGCCGATAACGTTTGCAAATTAATTCAGCATCGATAAACAATTTATGGAGAAAAGTTTGTTGTAACGAGTTCCGTCAGTTCTGATTTAAAGCTGAAGTTACGTTTTGTTTTACGTGGGTACGGTGTTAAATATCTATTTAAAAAAGCTTTCAACAATATTTAGACTCAAAAACGGAATTGTTTTAGCGTGAAAGGGAAATGTTGCGCCGGGCTTAGTACCTACCCACCCACCGTATGGACAGGCTATTCAGTATAAATAAGTAGATTCGAAACTCAAACGTATCATTATTAATTTCAATTATTACAGGTTATCTCTAAAATTAAGTAATTTACGGTCATTTCCATAAGCGAGTGTGGTATCTGAAAAATACTAAATGCATCTAACGCATATACTTTTCCTAACGCTTTTTGAACCAAGGCGGTCTCCGAAAGGGATAGCCAGTCATTGACTATGACACATAGGCGATGATGGAGCGACGGACTTTCCCGAGAAAAAGTACCTGTGTAATGTAGCTATTTCTGTATGTACATTCGTTGTAGCATTACTCAGAATTTCACAATAATTGCCAATTTTATAATCAAGTAGTAAGTACTTAATTTGATATTTAAAAGATCATTCATTATTTTCAATACTTGAAATATTTAAAATAACTAGATTATTTTCAAAAGAACTTCTAGCATTATTTGACGTTTATAAACAACTTTAACTTTACGATCCTTACCTACCAAGTCCTCCTGCGCGTCTCTCATACAAAACTGTACATTTAGTTATAGTAGATACTTACCTACTCATTATAACTAGAATTATGAAAATAAATTAAATAACTTATGCGCTTATAACATCCATTAATTACACATTATGACTAGCTCTCAGGAAATGAAATGCACCACATTTTAGTTTATACCTATATTCTCTAAGTATATGGCACTACAAATTTTCTATGAATGATGACGGTACCGCTGAAATTATCAGCTAATACTTACATGTAATCAGTAGCTTGGTCGTGTACTTTTATAAAAATATGTATTTAATTTTCATGTCAATAAGGTCTTATTTTTAATAATGCACGATATTTTGCATGGCGACTTATTTTGCATACGCTAATAATGATGTAGGTACCAACCACAAAAAATAGTAATACCTTCGTATAAATCTTCTCTTTTGGTAAGTAGGTATGTGCTTATAATATGTGGTTGGTAGCGCGTGATTTAATCAAGGGTCATCTGTTAGAAATAAACCTACTTATCAGATTTTTTCGTAGGTAGGTAAGTACCTACTTCATCATTAGAATTTACTAAGGCACCATTCAAAGTATTGTGCTTAATAAAATGATACCTTACATGTTAACAACCGTAGGTATAGCAAGCTATTAGGCTGGGTATACATATACTTACATCCACTATTTATTATTAACACTTTAATACATAAATAAAACAAACAAATGTTTCAAATATACTGTGTGTAAAACAGCTTTACCTATAATAAACGGTAACTTATAAAAAGTTAAAAAACAACCTTAACCTATAAATTATTTTATTTCGAATAGTTTGACGTTTTATTTTATATATCAAACGAAAATACTAAACCAGGAAACTACAGACAATTTCTGAAATAACGCTATTTACAATATTAAGGCGCTATCACAGGAATAAAAAGATTAAATGAAAGGTTCTCAATAAGTAAGAACACACATTACTGCGATGCGTTTCGTTGTGAAACTGTTTAGTCACAAAAGTACACATCTGCATATTATGACGTTATGCGTCATGCCCAGGTACTTAATAATTATAAAATACAAATTAAATTATATTCGGATTAATGTTTCACGTTGATCACTTACCTATACGAAGTAATGATTTTCGCAGTGTCAATTTTCTAACAGGTCAACTGAGATAATAATATACATACTCTGAATCTCTCGTGGTTATTCACAAAACACGGGGCTTTTAAGATCTTTAATATCAGTGGATTAATTTGCATTCCTATCTCATGATCGAGCCAAATTAACTCTGGGCTCGATCCAATTATAACTCACTTTAAAGAGCCTTTCATCCAGTTTAATCTTAAGGTTTAAAGAGATAAACATTAGTATCACTAAAATCTTGTTCGTTGATCGGGAAAAGTCGTTTGATATCTTAAGTAGGTACCACTTCACGGGTGACCTTCGAGGCGAATAATACTGTTACTGTTATCAGTCCCGAGAGTCGTTACTCTGAATCCTTATAAATTGTTTGTTTTATCGACATTGCGCTATCTTTACGGCACTGCGCACTACACATAGTCCCTCCGGCCCGGGCTGATGATACTCCGTTCACTCACGACGGACACCTCTGACCCGTCTGTTTTCCTTTTGCATGTTTTGAAGAAATGTGATGCCTGTGAACCAACAAAAAGGCGATAAATTTACATAAATATCGCCAGACTAACACACCAATGGTGTGTGGTTGCAAATTTAGCAACGCTTGTACTATGAGTACTGAACAATGGACTGAAGGCGATCCCAGAACACCCAGACCGAGGAAAATTACGAAATTTGCCGCGATAGGAATCGAACCCGCGGTAAAGTGAGACAGACAGCCAGCGCTCAAACCACAACGCCAAGTGGTCGTCATTGAAGTATATTTTCTATTTCAATTGAAGTATAGGTACCTGAAAACTATATTTATGACGTGATCGTAATATATATGTTAGAAGATATCCGTGACGAAGGCGTACCATTAACTAAACAAATAAAGTACTATTAATTAAAACAAATTTAAAAGAAACGTGACTCTTGTCTTTATAAAGAATTAAATATGGAAACCCAAATTGATGCGATAGCAACAAGTGTTCAGATAAATTCGATCGTATATTTTTAGATTATAAAAAGAGACTGATACCTTAACATAAGACCACGCCGGCTGCTGTATCACAAATATAGCGAAGATAACGACTCCTTGAAGTGCGTTGATCAGGTCGAACACCGACCACACGGAGACGGCCGAGGATCCGGCGCCGGCCGCCCAGGAAACCACCTCCAGCACCCAGGACAGACCCATGATGAAGCATAGCAGACAGCTCATTCGGAATCTGTTAGAAAGTCATACCGATCAGTATTGTCTTTTCCAAATCATCACAAACGTAAAAAACCTGATGATATAACACCTATTCATCATCAAAACACCGAACCTAATGTTGAAAACCACCTTTTTTTTCTCTGTCACTTAAATTATCTGTTGAGCACTAGGCATTTTTAATTCTAGCTTATAAATAATATAAAAACAATAGATTATTTCTAAGGGATGCCTTTTAAGTTTTGTCGTTTGAAGAAAAAAACACAACTAGAACCTTATAGTACTTTTTATTGTTTTTCAAAGTATTCACCACGTAGCTTAATACACTTTTCCATTCGCTCAAACCAGTTATTATAACATTTATTCCACTCTAAAGTGGGGGTGTTCAAAATGGCTGACTTGAAAGCGTCGACTGCTTCTTCACTGGACTGGAACCTTTGACCACGAAGACTTTTCTTAATTTTAGGAAATGTAAAAAAATCGTTAGGGCTTAGGTCAGGACTGTATGGAGGATGGTCAAGAATTTCTACTTTTTCCTGCTTCAAATACTCAATCGTTTGACGAGCGCTGTGTGAGATTGCGTTGTCGTGGTGCAGGATGATGCGTCGCTTTGAGTTAGATTTTCGAAGTTGGCGGTGACTTGTGGTAAACAAACTGTGGTATACCACTCTCCATTAACCGTTCTACGATCTTCAAGTGCAATAGTCGCAATATGGCCGGTTTTTCCAATGAACGTGGCCACCACCTTCTTTGAAGTGCTTCGAGAACGAACAACTTTAGTCGGTTTTGGCTTGTCTTGAAAGACCCAGATTGTAGATTGTTGTTTGGAATCAGGATCGTAGGCATAGATCCAAGATTCGTCACCACTGATGATGTCGTAGACGTGATTTGACTCTCCTTGGTTGAACCTTTGCAGAGTTTTCTTACACCATCTGACGCGGGCCGCCTTGTGATCGTCGGAAAGCAGATGCGGTATCCAACGGCAAACTAGCTTTCTTACTCCAAGCGCTTCATGCAAGATTTTCTGAATGGTTGTCCCTGAGATGCCTAATAGAGCCTCTATCTCTCGATACGTCACATGACGATCTTAGAGAATTTGTTGTCTCACAGCAATGATGTTATCTTCAGTGAAGGCGGATTTTGGCCGTCCTTCGCGAGATTTGTCACTAAGACTAGTATGTCTACGCTGGAATTATAAATACCAGCGTTCGACAGTCCGCAGACATGGGGCTTCATCACTGAACACAGATGTTAGCTCTTCAAAACACTGAAGCCGTGTCAGGCCTCTTCTAAAGTTGTAGAAAATTATTGCACGAACATTTTCCTTAGCAAGATTCATTTTCGTACGTAACCTGACAGATTCTAATCGACGCTGTGACTAAACAATAGCATTAATCCCAAAACTTTCAATTGTTTTGAGATTCGAAATTTAAACACATTCGAATATAGAACAGTTCCAAATTCAACATTGCCGGGAAATATGGAAACGACAGAACTTAAAAGGCATGCCTCGTAAGCTCTGAATACCTTAAGGTTTTAGATTGATATCTAAAATACTCACATCTTTTTATATTTCTTCAGCCTCTGGTTGAAGTTGATGGGAGCTTCTCTGGGCGGGGATGAGCTTCGCTCATGTGTCGAAACAGGTTGCCCCAGAACTGTGCCCAGCCGGACCCAGTCGTCCGTCGTACTGAAGTCTGAGTGAGTTAAATCCAAAGCTAGGAAATAAGAATCTTGGCTTCAAAACATAGCAACGTAGTCGTCAACAAAATTTAGTTTCTTATCAAATCTGCAGGACAAATGATCAGAGTAGGTACGCTTCCATATTGACCTTTAAGAAGCTACAGGATTTTAAATTATGTTTCTTAATTTTGTAGTCTTGTTTTTTTTTAAAAAAAACGTTGCGTTTGCTTTTTACAAGATAAAGAAGTAATCCTACAATTCAGAATAATACACCACAATAAAATTAGTAGCATAGGTTATTTAACCGATTAATTATAAATTTACGAACCGCCATACATATGGCGGATTTATAATTAATCAGTAATTAATTTATATTTAAATGTTCAATTATGTAGGTATTTAACGAATAACGATATAAATACAAAAATGACTCACGGGTGACATCCTTGAGCTTATCGTAATGTACGGCGAACGCTCTTGATGTGCAGAAGAATATAACAACATTGCTTATAAGTATTACCGCCACTGGGCCATAAAAGTATGGTAGGGCTGCTTGATCCGCTGCAAAGGAAATATTATGTAAATTAGTCATATTAGTTGCCACATTAAACAGGTGGAATTTTGAAGTAAGGTTGCAACTCTGAATCATATTGCAACCTTGTGTCTACGTTAAATTTTGAAACATTTATTTATTTCATCAACACAGGTTATGTCCTCACAGTATATCTTTATATCTACCAGTGTGGTCCCCCATTATGTGTAATATAACAAGAATAAAGTTATCTCCTCGGATTTACTCATAGAAAAAACTTTATGAATAAACTTATAGGCATGTGGACCAATTCCAGAAAAAAACTTACTTTTAAACCAGCATCCTTTAACGCCAAAGTTAGGCTTCAGATAAGTACTGGGCACTGCGGGTGACAGATCCATAGTGATTGTTATGATGAGTAAAAGTAAAGGCAGTAGTATTGCGTACGCGCAATACCAGGCGAATCTCCGTCGCATACTGCGTCTTGACACTGAAGAGCTTATGTACCTCCTGTAGGAAAAAATATAATGTGTACTATGATTTTTATCATCAGTTATTGACAATAGATAATCTTAACCCGAACTGGGTTAGAATGGTGAACCTAAACGAATCTTGTTGCATTGAGGGATAATATTATGTTATAGGGAAATTTATATTATGTTTCGAATAAAAGCAAGAGTAATCTCATGACACGTGTCTTTTAGCTACTGATCCGTCATATCAATTAGGGCAAAAAGTTTATTAATTTCTTCACTTACCGAACGTTCAGGAATATATCGAAACACATCACGTTCAGCCAGAAGAAACAGGATACGAATGAGAATTGGATGAGATACGCTGAAACACACGAATTAATTAGATATCGGTATAGGTTTGTATGTACGGTCAACGACATAGGTCGCTGAACATTCTGAGTTTATTAAATGACTTGGACCTTTTTTTGCAAATTCATTATTATTCTTTATGAACCAATTATGTAAATATTTTTCAAATATTTAATTATGAAATTGTTTACCAACATTTAAGTATAAAATAAACAATGTTATCGAATTGAGACATTCAGAATGTTAAAGAGCCAATACACAAATCTATGGGTACAACTAAATAAAATTGAAGGGTCTGTTTATAATAACAAAATAAATAGCTTTTTAGTCAATGCATAGGAAAGTTTATACCTAAGTTACTCATTAAAAAAATACATTTCTCAAATGTCTGTCTGTCTGTCTGTTTATTCCTGGTAATCTCCGAAACGGCTGGACCGATTCTGAGGGTACGTTCACTGGCATATAGCTAATATTATAAGAAGTAACTTAGGCTACTCTTATTTTATCTAATCGGGCGGCGCCACGGTCAACAGTTACGAGTACTTAATATTCTCACCCATGACGGTACAGCCGACTTTAGGAAAGGCGTGGCCTGCCAGTTGCGTTGTGGCGAGGCAGGTGAAGGCGAGCGCCAGGCACACCGTGTGGCAGGCCAGGGCCTTGCCGTGAGTGTCCCGGAGCTCGGTAATTAACAAGTAAACACTCGCCGTGGCCAGCAGGAATGGAACTGATATTAGGAGACCTAGAATGAACAGATATTGATGTAGTAATTTTAACTGGTTCCGTTTAAAGGACTACTTTTGCATAACAATGGTTCCCGCGAGCTGTGATTTCTTGTTAACACTGTGTACCTAGCAGGACCTCCTGATATACTTCATATATGGGTCACCGAGAGAGCATGCTGTCACTGTCATACTTATTTATGTAATCTGTCATGTGAGCGGGACGACTAGAGACTTGACATAAACGCCACTAACAAAGAAGAAGAAGAAGACATGTCTCGCTTGACATCCAATTTATCTCTGGGAACGACACACGCTTTACGGTAAATATTTCGGGATCGGGGTTCTCATAATAATTATGAGAAAATGTTTTTATTATACCTGAACAACTGTAAATTAATGTAAATTTGAATAAATATTTTAAGTACTTACCTATATTACCTATAGTGGGAACCTACAGCAAAGCATAGCAACCATTTTGTATTCGGCTTTAGAATTGCAAATTTTGATCTTATTTTATAACGTAGGTTTATCCTTCAAAGTTTTTGCTCTTGACATTAACTTAACAAGTATTCTTCATTATAATCCTCCCTTAAAATATTATCCACAAACAAGCTACTCTACATAATGGATACAAAAATATTCATGAATTTCTTTCTCGCGAAATTGAAGGACGTATGGCACACGAGTAAAAGTAATCACCGACCTGAGCTCTTAAAGGCTCTCATTCAAAGGGCCTTTCAGAAGACCCTTTACGGGCTAGAATAATAATTAGGCAACTCGACGGGGCGGGCTGACAAAATAAAATACCTGAATCTTCCACCCAGACGCTATCGTTAGCTAAGGCGCTAGCGTCCCTTTATGTTAATTAGATTGGTATTACTTGAGCTTTCACTTTAAGTGCCCTCAAATAAATTCTAATAATCTCTTATTACTTATTACAATGTCTTTGCCTGCTCTACATTTTTATTACTGTTATATATTTATAACAATAGTTACGTGTCGTTATAATTCGGATTAAGCTTTGCAAAGCTGGCAAACTACACCTCAGGTATTTCTGCAAACTAGAACCAACCCAATTGCGATAATGTGTGGGTTGGTTTCACTGGTCGTTGATATCACTTTGAAACAACACTACGTACTATTTAAATATAATTTATAAGTTCAAACGAACTGAAAAATTGTACTAAAATAAAGCCACGGTAAGCGAGTTGACAGTTAATTAAATATTTCACGATAAATTTTTACAAAACAAGAGAAAGAAAACATTAAATTGTAACACTTAATTAGAAAACTACTTATTTCTCGAAAACGTTTAAAAAAATCAACAACATTAGAATTAAAATCATAAACTGTCATTTTAATTATTTACCTTATTACCTTCCACGAAATTGTATTAAGTCAGTAACAATATTTAACTTTAACATGCAATAGACAGATAGAAGAACAAAATAAGTACCTATCAGCTATGACCCGATTATGTACTAATCCAGGCTTATAATAGACTACAGCCATTGCTAAGTAGTCCTAGGACGGTTACTGTTAATAATATAACTAAATTTCAGCCTACTTATAAGATGATACGTAGGATGATAGCAGAACCCGTTATTTGGCCAACATCCCTTTATCTTGCTTAAGATCAGGCGGGTAAACCAACCTGTGGCATAAATAATTAGTGTGGCCGACGTCTTCGTCTCCTCCATGGGCGTGGTGAAGCACACCATTGGAAGGGTTATCCCGGCTGGAACGGATTCGTTCCAGAAGGTCTCCATGCAGTAGTCCCTGGTGCCCAGCACTGGAGGCTGGCTGTAGGGCACGAACAGCGAGCCATTGACGAGCAAGTAAAATTCGTCTGCGCTATACTTGTCAGGCTCCATTTTGTATCTGTGAATAAAATTATATTATGATACGAGTACTAAACTTTTGTCCGCTGCTTTGTTAGTGCAGATTTTAGTTACTGGATGTCAACAACAGCGCCACCTGACGGGTTTAACTATAGCTAATCCAGGTGACCCCTCAAAATCGGTCAAGTCGTTTAGAAGGAGAGGAGTTACGAACACAATAACTACGGAATTTTACATTTAAAGAACATTATATCGCCATACTGAATCCCCCTTGTCTTGAGGTGAGGCCCGTGCCCAGGAGTGGGACGTCAAAAAGGGCTAAAATTATTATTATATTACTGACACACCAACTGTATGGTCCTAAACTAAGCTACACTTGTACTATGGGTGCCTTACAATGGACTAGGAGGGATCCCAGTCACACCCAGACCAGGGCCAATTACGAAAAGGCCATTTTCGAAATTTTCCCCGCCGGGAATCAAACCCGCAACCACCATGTGCAGTGAGCAGAGCGGCCTACGCTCGAACTACTGCGCCAAGCAGTCGGCCCTAAAGATTCCTTTATTATCATTGTATACTAGCTGTCCCAGCAAACGTTGTATTGCCATATAAAAACAAAATATGTTGACCGATTCTCAGACCTACCCGATATGCCTTTGATAAAGAATTTATCAAAACTCACGACATAGTGATGCCAAACTCGTAATTATAATTATGACCGTCCATACATGCCTAATTAATGAAATCAAAGTCTTGATAGGTTCTAATAATTTTACAGGATTTATCTCACCCAAATGTTTGTGGAAATCAAAGTTTGTCTCAGATAAAGCGATCTTATAGGTACCAATTTGGAAGCAATATTGGCACAGTGCCGCGGAGAGATTCAGCGTTTGACTAAGAACAAAAGTATGTCATGAATCACACATTTTGTTACTAAATGTAGTGATTATGTACCATCTTTCATGATGATGCACATTACACAAACCCTGTGGTTTCCATTTCTTCTGGACTGTACTAAAGCGCGATTTACTATTTTGACAATTTGGCAATCTGTGAATTTGATGCATCAAGTATTGACCATTTCGGATATCGACCAATTTTTTATTTGACAAAAAAGCGCAATATGAGCGAACATGACAATTTCATTTTAATTTCAGTACACAATGGCAAGTTGTAATTTGCAACTCGCTTTTAAGTTGTAAATTACAACTCATATCGTTATAAGAGTAATTTTTGAGGTGGGTTTATTGATAACGCCCTTTATTTTACAAGGTAATTATCATGAATATAAGAAACTGGCTATAAAAAAAAGACTTGTAAAAATACAAGCCCGCTGAGTTTCTTGCCGGATCTTCTCAGTCGAGGTCGCGTTCCGATCCGGTCGTAGATATAAGAAAAAAATAATGTAAAATTGACAATTTGTAAGTGCCCCCGTAGGCCTAAACAAAATAAATGCTTTGAATTTGAATTTGAATTACTATTATTGGTGACGTCATCAATGACCTCAGAGAAGCCTTCTGCGAGGAGATTAAGAGAAGATGTTCCATACTCACTTCTCATACGAACATGGGCTGCCCACAATAGTCTCATACACATTGCTGTCGTAACTGAATATATGAGTTTCGTTCGCTTCGTGAAAAACCGGTTGGAAGGTCAGAGAGGACCGCGTGCAGACAGTCTTCGCCTTGCCGTTCTCCACCGTGATGGTCAGATTCTGCCCACTTGGGCAGCACTTTGGTACCACCGGCAGTTCTTTTACTTCCTCGTCCTGTTGACAAATAAATAAAAACAATATATAAATATCGCCAGAGTAATAAACAATTGCATGGTCCCAAACAAAGCAACTCTTGTACTATGGGTATCGTACAATAAATGGACTGGGCCTGATCCTTTACACACAGACCAGGGCAAATTATGAAAACATCTCTACTCGGTGCAGTGATCGAAACTGTCTCCACTCCGACCACTAGCTAGATGTGCATTTTAGGTCCATTTATTAAATTTTTACGAAATACATTGAGACTTATAGGGGGATTATTTAAGTCCAAATAGTAAAACTGGAAGCAAATGTCCATAATTTTCTTAAAAATCTTATAAAACGTTTGATGAACAAATGACTTCGGATCCTGTATAAAGTATCATGGTATAAACTCTAGACCGAGCAGTTGTCAAACAGTTACTTGTTCAGCCAATTGTGTGCTATTCAGGCAATTTATAAAAGGGTAAATAGTAGGAAGAAGACACATAACAATAATAGGTATATCTAAATTAAAAGAGGTCTTAGAAAGTTTCCATAGGCTGTAGAGAAACGGAGATAACCTTTATAATTTATCATCAATAGGTAACTTTTAGAGCGTATCCTGACACTTGTCTTTTCTTTCAGTGGCCCAAAAATGTTAGCCCTAATAAGATTTGGTTCATCAGAATTCAAAGAGCACCACTCAGAAACAAGATCAGATATTTTTATAAGAGGTTATTTTAAATTGGGTCGCATGACATAAACCCGATGTTACAAGGGAAGGACAAGTTAATTAGGCACGTCATTCAAACAATGATAAATGCGAGAATCTTGTGTCTCAGATTCATTGCGATTCAACACAAGTAGTTGAGCTTTGACATGTTCATGAAAGAAATTCGAATGAGGTCAATGGCTTAATATTCTTATGAAATTGGTCACGTATATTTTTAAAAGGATTGTTTACATGCATAAAGAAAGATATGTTTCGTGGAACAATATGAGGATAAATATTTTTTAATATAATTAGTACCTACCTTTGCAAGGAGAACTAGGTGCAGTAAAAACTACTGGTAATTTGCAGTAAATGCAAAAGTATTCGGTTTTGTTTCTAAATATTTTGAAATTATATAGATACAATCACTTCGACCCGATAATTGTATGTAGATAATATGAATATGAGTAACAATAGAGACCAATAATACCTACGATAAAACATTTAACAATAAACACGAAACATTACTTTACAAGGCCCTACATTTGCCTGTTGAAGAAATGCCAAAAGTACTTCGAACTCATTTTCCAGAAATAGTAGCATTTAAATACCAAGACCAATGAGTATTGAGTATGAATTGACAAACCCAATAACTAACTTGGCTAAAAATAATCTATACAAATAAATAAAATTGGAGTGTCTGTTTGTAATATCAAAATAATACCTTTTAACTAAATGCATACATACGACACCTATAGCAAAAACGCGTTTTTTTTGTCTGTCTCTCTGTGTGTTTGTTCCGGGTAATCTCCGAAACGGCTGGACCGATTTTGACGGGACTTTCACTGGCAGATAGCTGATATTATAAGTAGTAACTTAGGCTACTTTAATTTTAGAAAATAATTAGGGTTCCGCGTAAAAAAATAAAAACAAATGAAATCAAAGAGTATCTCCGAAACGGCTGGACCGATTTTGGCGGGACTATCACTGGTAGATAGCTAATGTTATAAGCAGTAACTTAGACTACTATTATTTTAGAAAAACAAAATAAAAAAATGGTTCCTGCCGCGCGGGCTCAGAACGCGGGAGCGGGCGTTTTTGTTAAGTTATATTCCACGCGGACGAAGTCGCGGGCTCAGCTAGTTCAATTATATTACTAGAAGAATTACAAGCCTCAAATGTTTGAAGTGATCCATATCCAATGTATAAATAATATGAATATTATTTGGATTACGGTCAAAAATTATAACGCAAATTTCTGTAAAACTTTCATAAATGTGTAAAAAGATTAAAGTCATGATGCCCCACCCACGAGTCATCTGCTACATGTGTTACTCAGAATAAACCGTATTTTCTGGTCGGCGACGAATAAAAGGTGAATAAAAAGCTCAATATTAAAGGTTCCACGTGACGTCACGCGTCTTGTTAGGGACGTGCCCGTGGCGTTTAATGAGACAACTGATGAAACGGAGGCAGCTCTGGAACATTATGTGCTCCTGGTACATGCATGCCGCGCTCGTGGGAACATCGACGGATTTCAACACTGTTTTCAAAAAGAAAAATATTACATAATGGTTAACAGTTTTTTTTTTAGTTTATTAAATTTAATAACATTATAAAATTTTCCACTGTCCATCGATTCGGGAGACCTACAAATAGTGCTCAAAAATATGAAACCCATCAAAAAATCGTTACCGAAAAATATGATACAGCAAGTATTCGACGATAAAACACTATCTATAAATGTTTACTTTCAAAGTGCTTCGGAAGGCTTTCACCAGCCCTAACGTACAAATAATGGTTTTGGTATTATTTGCCCACCGCATTATACGCAACTTGCCTCTAAGTAGGCGAACACGATGTTTCTAAATCATGTGTGTTTAGGGAAAGCTGTGATTTTTAATGTACACAAGGGGTGCGACTACAGCACAAGTGTCAGGCGAAGCATCTATTTATAATAACTATAGTTAATCGACACTTAAGTCTTTTAGGTTATTTATGAAAGCCCTTATAGAAAGGAAGTTATTCTAAGTACTGGGTTATTCACAAGGCAAAAACACAGATGAAACTATTTATAATAAAAAATGAAATAGATAATTTAGCCCTTTTGCCGTCCCACACCTGGACACGGGGCTCCCGTCTCTACAAAAGCAATCAGGCTGTAATCCACCACCCTGGCCTAGCGTGGGTTGTAGGATTTCACATGTCTTTCGAAAGTTGGTTTGATTTTCCTTCTTCGTAAGCAAGTGATAATCATTTATCTACGAGGGATGCCTTTTAAGTTTTGTCGTTTGAAGAATAAAACACAACTAGAACCTTATAGTACTTTTTATTGTTTTTCAAAGTATTCACCACGTAGCTTAATACACTTTTCCATTCGCTCAAACCAGTTATTATAACATTTATACCACTCTAAAGTGGGGGTGTTCAAAATGGCTGACTTGAAAGCGTCGACTGCTTTTTCACCGGACTGGAACCTTTGACCACGAAGACTTTTCTTAATTTTAGGAAATGTAAATAAATCGTTAGGGCTTAGGTCAGGACTGTATGGAGGATGATCAAGAATTTCTACTTTTTCCTGCTTCAAATACTCAATCGTTTGACGAGCGCTGTGTGAGATTGCGTTGTCGTGGTGCAGGATGATGCGTCGCTTTGAGTTAGATTTTCGAAGTTGGCGGTGACTTGTGGTAAACAAACTGTGGTATACCACTCTCCATTAACCGTTCTACGATCTTCAAGTGCAATAGTCGCAATATGGCCGGTTTTTCCAATGAACGTGGCCACCACCTTCTTTGAAGTGCTTCGAGAACGAACAACTTTAGTCGGTTTTGGCTTGTCTTGAAAGACCCAGATTGTAGATTGTTGTTTGGAATCAGGATCGTAGGCATAGATCCAAGATTCGTCACCACTGATGATGTCGTAGACGTGATTTGACTCTCCTTGGTTGAACCTTTGCAGAGTTTTCTTACACCATCTGACGCGGGCCGCCTTGTGATCGTCGGAAAGCAGATGCGGTATCCAACGGCAAACTAGCTTTCTTACACCAAGCGCTTCATGCAAGATTTTCTGAATGGTTGTCCCTGAGATGCCTAATAGAGCCTCTATCTCTCGATACGTCACATGACGATCTTGGAGAATTTGTTGTCTCACAGCAATGATGTTATCTTCAGTGAAGGCGGATTTTGGCCGTCCTTCGCGAGATTTGTCACTAAGACTAGTATGTCTACGCTGGAATTATAAATACCAGCGTTCGACAGTCCGCAGACATGGGGCTTCATCACTGAACACAGATGTTAGCTCTTCAAAACACTGAAGCCGTGTCAGGCCTCTTCTAAAGTTGTAGAAAATTATTGCACGAACATTTTCCTTAGAAAGATTCATTTTCGTACGTAACCTGACAGATTCTAATCGACGCTGTGACTAAACAATAGCATTAATCCCAAAACTTTCAATTGTTTTGAGATTCGAAATTTAAACACATTCGAATATAGAACAGTTCCAAATTCAACATTGCCGGGAAATATGGAAACGACAGAACTTAAAAGGCATGCCTGGTATACAAATAAATAAAATTGGAGTGTCTGTTTGTAATATCAAAATAACACCTTTTCACTAAATACATATGAAAGTACATACGAGACATATAACAAAAACGCGATTTAAAAAAAAATTGTCTGTCTGTCTGTCTGTCAATCTGTCTGTCTGTCTGTCAATCTGTCTGTCTGTCTGTGTGTTTGTTCCGGGTAATCTCCGAAACGGCTGGACCGATTGTGACGGGAATTTCATTGGCAGATAGCTGATGTTTTAAGGAGTAACTTAGGCTACTTTAATTTTAGAAAAGCAATTAGAGATCCGCGTAAAAAAATAAAAACACATAAAATCAAAGAGTATCTCCGAAACGGCTGGACTGATTTTGACGGGACTTTCACTGGTAGATAGCTGTTGTTATAAGCAGTTACTTACGCTACTTTTATTTTAGAAAAACAAAATTTTTAAAAATGGGTCCTGTCGCGCGGGCTCAGAACGCGGGAGCGGGTTCTTTTGTTAAGTAAAATTCCACGCGGACGAAGTCGCGGGCTTAGCTAGTTTTATATAAATTATGATTCGCATATAGATTTCTAAGAACCCAGATGTACGAGCCAGGATATAAACCCAGGACCTAGCGACCAATTCGCTATCACTGCTGATATGATAACTCTACAAATATGGATCGCCTCACCCTGTAGACGTAAATGTATGTGCATTTGTTTGCGGAAGACATTAGCTGGACCTCACACGTTACATTATATGTCCGGTTTTCAACGTGAGCCCGTGTAACTATGCGGTAGGCAACACCCTATCTAGAATACTTGAATAGAAAGTGTTTAGCCCTCGTCAAACAATTTTCACGAAAATATTAAATTTATGTTTTTGTTTACAACAAAGTCTAAGATCCGTCTCATGGTCAGTAGTTACCGTAGTCTATACAAGGTGAAACAAAAGGGGTATACTATTTTTTTCAAAACTTAACTTTGTAATTCCTAATCTATCAGCTTTGGAGGAAACTTTAAAAACTAAAGGTGTTACAGGGGTACAGCTGTTGACAGGTTGCACAACTCTACAAAACCTTTAGTACTTCAACTGTCCCACAAAGCCGATAGTTTTAGATTTACAAAGTTAAGTTGCAAAAAAATAGTATACCCTTTTTGTTTCACCTAGTAGAGGCTCGCAAAGGCATTGCTCGTTGCCAATTTTAAGAGGAGTGGGACGGAGGGAGGCAAAGCGAGGCGGAATTTAGCGGTGGTAGAGCTGCTAGAGCTGCTGCGGGCTGGATCGACTGGTACTACCCCAGAGAAGATCGGCGTACAGCAACTATGATAGCTGCATTTCATTCAATATACGTGAGATAGTCAGAACCCCAACCCCCTTCTATCCCCTCTCTATATCCCACTCCTTTTGGTAGGTAGGCAACTTGCAAGCAATGCCTTTGATATTGCAATCAACTACCAGGTGAAACATAAAGGGTTAATTTTTTTTTTGCAACTTTACTTTGTAAATCTTAAACTATCGGCTTTGCGGGACAGTTGAAGTACTAAAGGTTTAGTGGACATATGAAATTTGTCAACAGCTGTATCCCTGTAACACCTTTTGTTTTTCAAGTTTCCTCCAAAGGTGGTAGTTTTAGAATTACAAAGTTAAGTTTTGAAAAAAGTATAACCTTTCTGTTTCAACCTGTATAACTGCATAACATCCAGGCGTGTTGTTATAACAAAGTTGGCCACGTACGACATAGCGTGCTATAGTACCTACTTGTGTAAAAAACGAAATTACCAGTTGATTATACGCATATTTTTGCCTGCGAGAGCCGAGAACGGCTTAAAGAAACGATTTCTCAATCCTTTTCGCAATCATAACCCCGAACCGAATTGGAAGAAAAATATTCTCATGGTTCCTGTTACGAATTTTCCTCGAAACTTGCCGGGGCCGCGGTCTCTCACAATTACCATAAAGAAGCCTTATAAAACAAATTGTTGCAACATTTGAATATTTTGCAGAAAATTCAGGTCTTAGATGGGCTTCTCTGGGTGTTGTTTGTACTTAGGTAGGTTAGGTAGGTATTTATAAAATGTTCTTAGCGATAGCAAAGAACCAAATTTTCTTTTACCTTAAGTTTTTAGTAATTAAAAAATGTTGATGTTTAAAAGAAGAATTCAGTATTGGAACCCTGTTAACGGTAATTCACATTTCACACAAGGAAGCCGACAACTGTTGTCGATACATTTTTGACATACAATAGCCGTATTTGACATCCGAATAATAGATACCTAAGTATGGAAATTATCGGTGCTGGAGTAACTGTGCGAATGACCGCCTACATTACTCAAGGCGGTGTGCGTAGTATTCGCGAAACTACTCTCAGCTCTATAAATTGCAAAGGCAGTAAAAAAACGACTTCCATCAATTTCTCCAGACATATCACTATTTTAGTTTGTTATTTATTGATGAAATACAGTATTTACGGTGGCAGAACTAAGCTGTAGGACTACAACTCACATACATATATAACTCAGAGGTGACTGACATAGTGATCTATCAACGCACAGCCCAAACCACTGGACGGATCGGGCTGAAATTTGGCATGCAAGTAGATGTTATGACGTAGGCATCCGCTAAGAAAGGATTTTGATTAATTCTACCTCCAAGGGAATAAAATAGGGGATGAAAGTTTGTATGAAACTTTGTCAATTAAATTCCACGCGGACGAAGTCGCGGGCACAGCTAGTACATATTAGGAATACATATTATATTAGGAAAAAAAAATAGACTTAAGCTGAAAAAATGCACGTCATGCATTACAAGTGACGTCACTATTCATAGCAACCCAAATTCCAAGTAGCTAAGATGATTTTCAAGAATAAATGATGTAATGACGGAAATATGCACTCATTCAAGAATGCCATTTACCAATTGATAAGCATTGCGAAATCTTATCTATAATGTTATGTTCGATAAAGTAAATACACATGTGTTTTGTGTACAGGTTCTTTGTGTCAGACAATCCAAAGTAAGTTGCCTATTTCAGCCCTAACAATACCGATATTATAAGGTTGAGTTACTGCTTTCGAGGTAAATACTGTAAGAGGGAGCCCTCTTTCTTGGGTGTTTACCAAAGAGTGCTTTCCTCCAGTTCCGTAGACGCGGCGCTGAAGTTGCGTAACGGTTATACAATTTACACTGTGTACAATTTGAATCAGTGATATCCGATCGATTAAGCACGCGTCTTGCGGGCTACCAGGTTTCAGGTTAAAACCCCGGCTCGAACCTCTGGATTTTTCGAAATCTATGTGGGAATCATAATTTCCATATGATTATCACTTGCTTACGGTAAAGGAAAACATCGTGAGGAAACCTGCATGTCTTAGAAGATTTAACCAATTTTCGAAAGACATGTGAAATCCGCCAACCCGCACTGGGCCAGCGTGGTGGATTATGGCCTGAATCCCCCTCGTGTTGAGGGGAGGCCCGTGCCTAGGAGTGGGACGTCAAAAGGGCTAAAATTATTATTATATTTTTTACAATTTAGTTCCGTATTTTTCCGCGGTTATTCCTATGTGAAATACACTATAGATATAAACCACGAAAAAACAAACAACTTGTCATGATTGACGGTCTGGTCACCCATCTGATTAGTAAACCTATCCTTCGTAAACCGTCATCAAATTGATCAAACACGGAGCTCAAGTACCAGGCTGTCATAACATACGAAGAGGTAATATGAGAAAGTATTCGAAACACGCTAGTCACGTTCCGCCTCCGTAGTAATAACTGGGACAGTGGGCAAGGGTAAACGTCGTCGAAAAACCTCTGGGTTATTTATTTGCCACGGTGTTATATCAATAAATAATTTATGTCCACCAAATTTGTGAATTAACTTTTAATATCACAGTTCTATGATAGGGTCGTTGTTATTTTTATTATTTCAATGATCTTTCACACAGTTCCAAGTCACGATACAATAGTTATCTCTTAATTAATTCAAAAGATATGGCAATAAAACCATTAAAACTCCAATTTAAGTAATTTTGTATCGAATCAATCATTAGATTTTTTGTAAAATAAAAGCATGTATCACTTATGCATGCAATGCACTTTCGTGATTTTAACATATTGATAACAACTCTATCTCGAAGTCATAAGGGTTGTTTCATCATCTTATAGTTTTCTTGATCTTATCTGTAATCTATTATTTAAATTTAAATCTGACTGCGAATTAATACCTTTTTATTTTGTTTAAAAAGGAGGATTAAAATAGCACAATGGTTATCAAAAATGCTACACTACACACGTCACACTCTTATTAAATTTTAACATGTTTTATATATTTATATTTTTTTAGGCAGTAAACACAAGTTAAAACCGTTTTAACTTGTATTCACTTCCTATAAAAAATGGTTACATAAAATATTGTGGTTAGGTACCTTTTGTTGGTGTAATTTCTTCAAGGTCGTATTTGTAACTCCATTAGCAAATGCAACAAAGGGTACCTAATGTATCTTCTCCGCCTCCACTTGTTCCCTCCTTGCGACGCTTGACGCTTGACATAGATGAAGGGTTATCACGTGGGAATTATTCAGGGGGCCATTTCACCGCGCCGACCCTCGTGGCAGGTAATAGAAAGTAAATATTTTCGCTACTCGCCCGCCCGACCGGGAAATGACGACGGGTTGATGCATACCAGAATCTTGGAGGTCAATATTTTAAATTACCTTGTTCCTATATAAATAGCGTAAGGGTTTGTGGGTCTAAACTGACAATCTACATATTGGCTGGTCAGACAGGTACTAAAATTGTTATAATACTTGGGCTCTGATGCTCTTTTTAATTTGTTGTAGGGGATAAGGCGAAATCAATAAATTCCTGCAATCTAAATTAGTATTAACAATTAAAATATTTACTTGACATTATTTTATTCTTTCTGTACCTATTTAAATATTTCAGTAGGTACAGTATCGAACAGGAATATGCTATTGTTAGCAAGCTTACAAAGTTTAGTTTTGCCGTCTAAAACTACCGTAATTCTGCGTATCGAAGCTGAGTTGACCCAATTTAAACTTATAAAATGTAGAGTTGATCTTCCAGTATTTGGCTATTTGCAACCCTTTCATTTTCCGGGATAAATATTATAATCCCATTCTATTGATTCAGGATGAAATGTATAGATTTCTGTTTAGATTTTAATCAGGGGTAATTACATTAATTAGGGGATAAATGTAATTTTAATATATCCTTATAAAGTACGGACAATCTGTCAGTATAACTCAGCTAAGCAATTATAAAGAAATTACTTACGAACAAGTAATTACTTCTGTATAGATAAAGAGAATTCGGGTAAAGATGAAAACGTAACAATATAGAGTCGAGAGGGCTCTTTCATGAGCAGCCAACATTATCTTTTCCAACAAATATATTTCAAGCGTTTCTGCAACAGACGGGTGTATACTTAACAATATTTATTTCGGTACTAGGGCCACTATCTTTTTGCAGAGAATGCTCATATTAACTGAATCCTATCTAGAGTGAATGAATGTGCTGCGTAGAGGCCTCGAAGCAATCTCTCTAAGTGGCTCTAGCATGCCACAATACAAGTAAATAGCGGTAGGTAGAGTTTACTGTCCAAAGCGGTCAAAGGAAACGTGATCACAATAAAGATGGCCGTATAATGTTTTTGAGGATGCGTTTTATTGTTATTATCCACCTTTTTGTGCTCTGACGCTCGTAAAAGCCGAAGTGCTTGACATTAAATATTAGTAAATATACTAGTTACCTATACAGAGTATAATGGCTAACTAATAAATAACCCTGTAATTTACAATTATTTATTACCAAGAGCTTGCAAGAACTATATGACTTTATAGAGTTCATTTCCTCGCGGACAAATGATTGGAAATCACAACATTGCATTTTAATTTCAGGAACTGCACCTGAATTTGCGGCAAGAACCCGGTTAAATAGCTCACGGAAGATGGTAAGTTCAAATAGCATGTTAACATTTTCTATTTACGAGCTTCGCTCATACGCTATTGAATCGTGGCGGCGTCGCGACAAAGTCGCGCCGGCGTCGCGTCGTAGTCAAGGCGGGGGCGCAAAATGTCCCCGCCTCGATGCCCCGCTGCCATTTTATCCTTTAGTTTCGTGCATTGCGGTGCTACTAAAATTAAAGAAAGCTAAGCCACCCACGCTTCGACTATATTAAAAAACACGCCACGCCCATGCCACGACGCTGCCACAACGCCGCCGCGACTCTTGACGCGTCAAACTACTGTTTTTCATATGTTCTCACGCCTACACGAAGACCGACCTTATCGCGGTTTATTAGTTATTTATTCGCACACAGGACCGAGGTTCCCCTGCGGTGTCCTTCATGTAAATTGCAGTGGTCTCATGTTGCTATTCGTTACAATTTATTCTGTACCGTGACCCAATTTTCTATAGGAATCTCTAGGTCAACCTTGAAACATGAACAAGTAACTTCGTTTTCATGTATGTAGCAATTTTCTTTACTGAGAATTTTACGAGCTTTTTTCTTGTTAGTGTTGGTATTGAGTTCACAGCCCACAACGAACCGTGGCACATCTGTAGAATTCATGGCACCCGATTATTCCACGGCCAACGAGAAGCAACACGAAAATGAATATATTATTTTTTTAAATTAATTATCCTTATCCCTTTTAAATTAACATTACGTTTTCCGAAACAGAACTGCCGGTAGTACACATTTAAATACAAAGTTAATCTGTGTGCGTAGTAGAGGACCATCAGCTTCAAACCTTCTTATAAAACAAAACTTCATGCAGTACCTATAACAAAACTGCTTACAAATCTTTATTATATAAAATTGCAGTGTGCGTGTGTTCGTAATTCTTCAACTCCTAAACGGCTTGACTGGCTTCGATGTATTTTTGCACTTGTGCAGTCATCTGCGTGCTTCTTAGCTGTAGTTTGATCCAACAGGTGGCGCTGTTGTCGATATCCAAAAAAATAAAACCAACGCTAGCGATGATGCAGGCTAGGTTAGGTAATCCTATTTAAAAATCGTATCTCAAACGAAAATAATGAGTCTAAATTCGTCAATTACCATAATTATTCGAACCTTAACCTTTGCACGGACCAGTGGAGCTGCCTTTCCTTTATTAAATACTATTATTGTGACGCCCACACAAGGCCGTGGGTGAGCATCGCTTAACAAATACGTTTCTGTCTGTTTTACGCTTCACTACATACATTACAGGCAAGTAGGTACCTACATATCCCTAATGTATTCATTTAATAGTAGAAAGGAATTCAAAATTAACCCGGTAAGTAGGTAGATAAATGTATGCACAAGTATTTGGTCTGGAAACTTTTAACTATTTTACTTTTGTTTTGTACTAGCTGTGCCTGCGACTTCGTCCGCGTGGAATTTAATTGACAAAGTTTCATACAAACTTTCATCCCCTATTTTATCCCCTTGGGGGTAGAATTACTCAAAATCCTTTCTTAGCGGATGCCTACGTCATAACATCTGCATGCCAAATTTCAGCCCGATCCGTCCAGTGGTTTGGGCTGTGCGTTGATAGATCACTATGTCAGTCAGTCAGTCAGTCAGTCACCTTTGAGTTATATATATTTAGATTATTTTGGTTTGTAAACGTTTAATTTGATGTAAGTATGCGTAGGTATGTACACCACACTAAACTAGCTTTCTCATTTTATTTACATACCTAAATCTGAGTGAGATTTCATTATTATTTACTATTAGTTATCAAGTGATAATGGTGTTGCCTGCTCGTATTTTATGCTGTTCCTGAGAATGTACACCATCTTTAATCCATTGAAAAGAGTAACCATTGAGTTTCTTGCCAGATCTTCTCAGTGGAAGCAGCATTCCAAACCGGTGGTAGATTCTAACTATTCATAAATGCTTTGTTGGCTTACGTGAATGAAAACAATTTTGAGTTTATGTATGAGCTGTATTAATATTGCTTAAGTTTCGTTCTACCACCGTCACCTAATTTAAATGGCTTGTCTTATCCTAACTAATCCTAATATTCTAATTATCATAAATACGCGACTGTTAAATTAAATTAATAATGTCTCAATTGTACTAAAATGTGATATGGTAGGTACTTAAATTATTTGAGCATGGTTAATTTTATAAAACAAATATTTAATTTTAACATTTTCATCCTAAAAGTCCTTTTATATTTACAGATTTTAATAAACTTAACTCTATTTTACCGATAAATACAGAATACCTTTTTCTGCGTAAAAGGTATTACGCAATTGACTCACAGACTATAAAATTGAATAAATACGTACCTAATAAACATGAGTTTATCTAGAAAGGTAGGCAATACAGATATTTTAGTTTATCTAGAGGAAATAACAGCCGTCGTTAACGCCAAGCGGTCGCGTTAACCGAAGTGATCAACAACACGCCCACTGCACAGCTGATCAATAGGTACCTACAAGAACTGCTGGGGCCGAACTCTGTTAACCGGTGGCATCTCGATCGAATCGCATACGTCAGTTTTGACAGTTTTACCAAAGAAAATCTGTAAAATCTGACGTATTCATTACGCGATACCTACGTCACTATTGACACCTGTGTACAATGTATATTAGCGATGTTTACCTAAATATATATAACTCAAAGGTGACTGACTGACTGACTGACATAGTGATCTATCAACGCACAGCCCAAACCACTGGACGGATCGGGCTGAAATTTGGCATGCAGGTAGATGTTATGACGTAGGCATCCGCTAAGATAGGATTTTGATTAATTCTACCCCCAAGGGGACAAAATAGGGGATGAAAGTTTGTATGAAACTTTATCAATTAAATTCCACGCGGACGAAGTCGCGGGCACAGCTAGTCATGAATATATGTCAACCTTTTTAATGTAAAGATTTGAAATCCAATAAAGGTACATTAATATATTCACTGTCCGATGTAGAGCATAGCTCAGTGGTTGACTACACAATGTGCAGGTGTAAATCACTGCACGCACCTCTTAAATTTAGAGGTCCCATGTATAGGTTTATAAATCTATTAGGTTCTTTATTTCAACATCATTGAAAACACTACAATTGTTTTAATACGCAAATACAAATATCACTGGTGAACCTCCCGTACACGTTTCGTCACGTATAAAGCGTCCTACTAAAAGGTCTCATAAAGTGAGTATTTAATAGCCTGTAGGGCTTATCGCGACGACATGAGGAGCGCGCTATCGATGCGCGACGACTCCGATCCGACGTCGGCCCGGTAGCTCGCGTCTGACAGCCGAAGATAAGATACGCCTACCGCCTACACACACGACGCGAGCCCGCTTTATAAATCACGACCCGATAAATTAATTTACGTATTTTAATTCAGAAATTCGTGCGCGTTCATTATCCGTTAGAATTTCGGATTATCTTAATCTGAGCCGATAAAATGTCACGTGTATTGATTAGTTCATATTAAGAAATTTAATTAGTAAAATGAATTAATAATGTTTAGAGTTATAAGTGGGATTAACAGTTATAGAAGATGTTTGTACTTTGGAATAATTTTAAAAATATAATACAGTTTATGGAAACCGTATACGTCATTATTGTTTATCGAACATAAAATAATATATTAGGTAATATCGTATATTAATAAAGTAAATAAACTACGTACTCAACAAACTAGGTCGCAAAGTGATCCATTAGCGACCTAAATAGCTAATAAATAATTCCAAAAGTATCCGACAGCGTTAGCTTATCCAGGGCATCGTAAAATTTCAGAGAAGTCTAGACGGTCCAATCTAGTTTCCCATATAGCCTGCTTACTCTCCTTTTAGTTTGGAAATTAAATTAATTACGGGAAGGAGAATCTTTTTTAATACGTAAGATTAAAATATAATATTAGCGACTGTACCTAACTACTTCTTATACGATAATATTTTTGTATAAATAATGAAAGGCACAACAATAACAAAGCTACGCCACTAAACTAGCAGCCTTCAACATCTTCAATACGAGAACTAAGTACCTATCTCAAATAAGACTCTCCTTACACAGCGGGGTGGAGGGCAGCCCTAACGACTCTTATTTATAAGCTCTCCACGTCAAAACCGGGTCCACTGGATAAATAAGCGGGACCTCAAGATGTCTCGTTACTTTTTCATTTAATAAAAATAACATTTTGACTCCTGACTTACATTCCGATTGATAAGATGCGTCAAGTTGATTGATAAAGTTGAGGCAAGTGTATTAACAATTATCTTTATTTACCAGGCTTAGTTCCTAGTTTTTTTAGGGTTCCGGACCTTACGAGGAAAAACCGGAACCCTTATAGGATCACTTTGTTGTCTGTCTGTCTGTCTGTCTGTCTGTCTGTTTGTCTGTCAAGACCTTTTTTCTCCGAAACGGGTAGAGTTATCAAGTTGAAATTAATACCAAATATCAAATGCTATGGTCCCTTGTGGGTGTAAAAAAATTAGGCTTCTAAGTCAACGCAATCAAAAGATACGGTGATTTATGTCACATATTTTGATACTTTTCGCAAATTCACTTATCAATACAAAGAAATCAACGCACAGCCCAAACCGCTGGTGTTAGAATCATGAAATTTTGACAGTAAGTACCTTATATACCGTAAGTATCCACTAAGAAAGGATTTTGGAAATTTCCACCTCTAAGTGCATAAAATAGGGGGTGAAAGTTTTATGGAGTAAAAAAATTAAATGAACCTAGAGACATGAAAATAAGTATTGAGGCTACTTATTAATAATAATAATAAATAAATCCATTTATTTCAGGCAAATACCCATATTAAATTAACATTACAAACACAATAACAAATAAAATAAATAAAAATATCA
Organism: Notodonta ziczac; assembly: GCA_918843915.1. Taxonomy (NCBI): domain Eukaryota; kingdom Metazoa; phylum Arthropoda; class Insecta; order Lepidoptera; family Notodontidae; genus Notodonta; species Notodonta ziczac. The sequence goes on along the minus strand of OU974050.1, from coordinate 8,231,387 downwards.
AAAATCGAAATCAAATTAAATTACAATTACAATAGCATTAAATAAAAATAATTTCAATTACATTGGGTCACATTAAGTTGCACCATATTCAATCAACAATCGACAATTTGTGTTACGATCTATAATATCATTATGTATTAGGTATATTGCATTATATTATACTAGTGCACCAAGGTACTAAAATAAATAATCTTAGTTATCAGCAGAGAAATCAGAACAGACGGGCAGGAACACAACCAACAAGAAATAGTAGGTTAACACACAAATAATTACAATTATAATTAATTAATAATAGTGTTTACTATATGCTGCAGATCCCAAATTTACAGCTTTCGTAGACAGCCTGTATAGTTAAGTTTTTTGTACTTCTAATACGATCCATAAATGAGGCAGCACTCCTTCGCATGACGGCGTAGAAGTCGTCAACCCTGTTCTCCGCGAACATGCCAGACGCACTGCACCGCCACGGTAAGCCGAGCATGGCTCGGAACGCGTTATTGTACTGCACGCGCAGCGCTTGGTAAGCGCGCTGCGTGTACTTGCTCCACAGCTGTCTGGTGTAGAATGACTGACAGTATGCATTGAACAAGGTTTTCTTTGCCGCTTCACTACAGCGAGCGAAGCGACGAGCTAACATATTGCTTTTTGCAGCAATGGACCTCCGTTTCCTCTCCATATCGTCATCATCTTTGAGGTCATCTCTAATTATATGGCCTAGGTATTTGAATTTAGAAACGTATTCTAACCGCGCCCCGTCCATTGTTATTGGAGGCGTATAATTACATTTATTATCGCTCCTAAATAGCATGACTTCAGTTTTGTTATTTATTACAAATAAAAATATTAATTTCAGCGTTTTGTAAAATTCCACCCCTAAGTGTGTAAAATAAGGGTTTGTATTGTAGTTTGTATTCAGTTTGGTTGCAGTTTGTATTCGGTTCCCGAATTTGTTTAAGCATTTTTGGGAACTATTTAAAATATTTTGCCGGTATCGATATTGGAATCCAGAAATGGAAAAAGCTATCTAAAATCATAATAAAATATTATACGGAACCCTCAGGGCGCGAGTTCCACTCGCACTTGACCGGTTTTTTTTGTTAACGTGTCATCGACTACGTGTGGTTTTATGACGTTGTCACTTTTATTTCCTATTAAAAAGAAGAGACAACTACATAAATCGGTGTTAATTTTTTGTCTGTGAATAGGAGTAGAAATATTGACTGTAACAAAACCCGACGGTAATTTCAGAACACAACAGGATGGACAAGATAAATTATAAGTATTCACTGGTTAAAGCAATAGTTAAGAAAGGTCCACAGACAGTATGAAAAGTTTATGCCGATATAAGCATTGAGTCATGTTAACTTAGCATTATTTTTTCAAAGCATAGTAATATAGGTACAATCTCGTTCCCAAAACCAAACACAACTCCATACTCTACGTGGATAATAATGTACCATTATCATATACCTATTAAAAGGTATTACCACTTAATTTTCAATTTTCTAAATGAAACCTTTAAGTTTTATCAGTTTAAAATGTTACTGTCATTAGTAAAGGCCTCAACTAACTGTTCCCATTTCGAATCGACTCCGCTATCGGGCACTATCAAAATTATGAGGTATTTACAAACCGATATAGATGTAACAAATTCTGATCTTCTGATAAGTGAAACGACTAGTACGTTTCAAGGAAATCTATATTGTACATTATGATGATAAGAGTTTACTAAGATTATCCAGTTTAGAATTGTTATCTAAATTTACGAAATTCTTTGCACTGGCTTATCTAATTTATGCCAGAGGGCGATACGTGTTACTAAAACTTACCTTTTGTTATTATAAACTGAACTTTATTATAATGCAGTAAGATTGTTATATATTTTGGTATTCGTTATGTCGAATAAATGAGGAAATAAACAGTCTACCATTAACATCAGATCATTAGCCTGTTACGTAAGGTTTAAACAAAACTATTAATTTAACCATTAATAACAAACTAAGATCAATAATAGAAATAATAAGAAATACGTCAGATGTGAAAATATGTCAAGGTGTCTTAAGATGTTATACTTGAAAAATACTGGGGGGTCAGTACTAGTGTTAATAGCGTCTAAATACCAACAGAGTGATGGAATCTTTCCATACACTGCACAGACGCGCCCCTAGAGGAAACTGGCAGCTTTTCTGGTATACTGGTACTTCAAAACTTACTCAAACCACTGTTCAGTTTATGCAACATTTATATCGTCAACCGTCGTGTAGGTAGGTGATATAATACCGTTGATCACTACAATTAACATACTACTTAAATGCACAGAGAAAATGTCATGGCAGCTATAAAATGTATACATATCAGGGATGTAGAATTTCAGAATTAATATTTAACAACGGACAATGCTCTCCTCTGTAGGTAGATCTATAGGTAGGTAAGTCTATATTGCAATGAGTTGAAACCACAGCTGAACCTCATAAATATGAAAGCATGGCAACCCTATCGAGGGGTGACACTTGGGAACTCGTTCGTTTCATTTCATTTCCCATCCAATGTTTGTCGAGTCAACACGTGCCGCGGAGGTCTTTTCAATCCACCTCGTCCCCCGAATGCCTTGCCGTTTTGATTGAGTGGGCCTAAATGCGGTCTGCCTTTTAACTGTTCGTGTAACGGTGTTGAATTTTAATGAGACCAATTAAGGACAGCGAGGGATGTAGCCGAAATTTTTTCGAGGATCTTATTTATGAGATTCGATAGTTCAACATCCTTGAGGTAATGAGAGACAATTTATAAAAGCGGTGTTGTCGTTTTAAATAAACACGTTAATTTTTTATAGACCAGAAATAAGTGTAGGCATTCTATCTAAATAAATTATACACATATGTGTAAATTTAAGCAATTTCGCATAAGTATAAAATTAATTTTAAAACAAATATAATTAATCTAAACAGCTTTAACAAAAAGCGGCGATCAAATTATCTTGCCTACCTAAAACAAATTAACGGCGCACAAAAAACTCTCCCCTCCGATTTCCAATAATACCCAAATAACATAATTAATTACTTAGACCGAAGGGCGGGCGAAAAAAATTAACGAAAGATTGGAGATTAGAACGTTTAATCCAATAAATACCTAAACTCTATAATTTCCCTGAGAGCCTGCGAGAATCTCATCAATCATTAAAGATTTTTTATCAGTCCCCCGACCGAGACCCCCTACAACCAAGTTCGCTGCAATTATCGGGGAACAAATTGAATTATTTTTTTGTTTGACACCGAAGAATAAATTATTTATGAGTTTAAGGATTTTCTTGGTTAATTTGTTGTGTTTTTTTTTTAAGTTACTAGTAATGTGATTTTATCACATTACGCTTAGCAAGGTAAGCTAATGCTTGTGTTAGGAGTGGGCCCACGTCAATAGTTTAATGGCCAGGACGGGGATCGATCCCGGAACCTCTCGGCTACGAGAGCGACCCCTCTAACCACTAGGCTATTGACGCCTTAGACTCTTACTTATTACTGAGGCTATTGACGTCATACGGTTCAAGTTTACGGTGGTGGAGCCAATCTGGATGGTTCTACCGGAGTAGTACCACCCTCTCACAGAAAATCGGCGTTATGTAGATATTACAGCTGCGTTTGGTACGCTAATGAATAGAGCCGGAAGCCTAATCCCCTCCTTTTACCTTCTTCTATCCACTTCGCTCCAGGTCGACAACACGCAAGTAATGCCGCGTCAGACTACATCGGCCTGCGGGCTGATAGAATTAGCCCACATAATGCAATTGTCTGGGGCTCCATGGTAGAGCTTGGAATAGGTACATGAGTCTGTATTTACTACTTATGGTATAGAACTATACTAAGATAAAAATTAAGGTAGAGTACACTACGAATTAAGTGACTAAACACGTCAAAAATGTTTTTTTTTTTATTCCATCTCCTCCTATTATTTCTTTCGATAAAATTCGTGCGGGTTCCAAGACAATATAACTTTTTCTCCGGGACTCGTCGAGGGTCAAATCTCGACGTCATTATTGGTTACAATTGTCGATCCTGGCTTACTGGAGTTACAGTGGCAGCGAGTATGTGGCGGGACTAGTCCCAAAAAAAACACGTCAAAATGACGGCTTATACTTTGGCAACCATTTTTGATGATGATAAAGACGAGCTATATAGCTCTTGTCCGGGCTGGCTGGAAAGCCCACCACCCTTCCCTTACCGCCCCACTGTCCCATTCAGGTCAGTAACGTGCAAATAATGCCTTTGGTATTGCAAGCAACTATAAGCTACGGTAACTGCTTAACATCAGGGCCCTAACCACGCTAGCTTCTCAAATCGTAATAGAAAAGCAAACGCTCGCGATTACGTTTCAAACGCTCCGCTTTGACGTTTTGCTGATACCATGCCATATCAATGTCAGTAGAAATCGTATGAAGCTCATGTCGGCAAAACGTCAAAAGCGGAACGTTTGAAACGTAATCGCGAGCGTTTGCTTTTCTATTACGATTTGAGTAGCTAGCGTGGTTAGGGCCCTGGTGGGTACGCCGCCGAATTAATAGCATTGTAATATTTTTTTACCTGAGCAAAAACTACTGGCTTCAACAACATGCCCACCCTCTAATGTTATAGTTTTTTGAATCGTCAATAATGTTTAAATCGCATATTACAATCACGTAAACATGTCGAATATTCAATAAAACCTATTCACACAAAACGGATTCATATTTAAATTTGATATCGTTGAATCAATTTGGGGCCTTATGCACGTCCAATAAGGCTGTGGACTTATTATTGTGGAGGTGTGCCGTATTTTATGACAGTTTAGTGGGTTGCAGTATTTACATATTGTGATAAATTTCTTGTTTTCCTTTACGTGCATCTTATTGTTACCACAGATATAGATTTACATAGATAACGCAAGTATCACGATTTGTATTGAAATCAAGCCTGCCGAATTTTTAACCACTACTGTGACGTCATTAGTGACGGGAAATCCAAACCGATTCAAAGACGCCGATGCCCCTCCGCCCGCTACGATTCTCTCGAGTGATTATCTCGCTCATACTCATATTTTTTATATCTGTAGTCGCGCAGACTGTAAGTTAGCGGCGACCAACGTTGACGTTTCGTCGGGGTTTCGTACACGCGAAGTACATGCATTTGCGTTATCTATGTAAATCTATATCTGTGGGTGTTACCATACCAATGGACTAATTGTCGATCGATTGCCGTAGGTGATACCTTTTACATAATATTTTATATACTTATACTGTTTACCAGTTACTTTGCTTTTTAAACTGTATCAATTTAAATCATGGTATATTAATATTCTCCTTTTATACGAGTAGTACCTATTTGAAACGTTCATCGTAATGGTCATTAAATACCAAACACACAGACATCTCTGAGCAGCGCAAACACGAAATACTAATTGACAAACAGATCAGAAAAATGTTTAGTTTACAAAGATGTCACCTACGGCATCGGAAGTAACTGGTAATCAAATAATTCCGAGAGTATCAGAAGCCAGTTGGCGCAAACAGATAATTTAATGTTTGCGCGCCTGAGCAAACAACGGCGTGCGTTCAAATCAAACATCCCAGCTTCAACATTAAGCAATTTGTTCCGTTCTCCGAACGTGCGATGGACGGAGTCGTTTCCAAGAGATGTCGGTAAATACGAAATGAATTGTCATAGCGATAATGCACAAGTTGTAGGTAGGTTCTTATGTTCTTTCATTTCACGAAGACACGTGCTGTGACTCTTATAACCATGGGATATGGGTCAATTTGCAATAATTCACGCGTCTTCGTGGCATTCACTATACCATGAGCAGAACGACAAAAGTAATGTTATTTATTTTTGTAAATCAACAGTAACGGTGTTGCAACAGGCTGGTTGGTCAATAGGGTCATGTGGACGGGCGCCCTAAATAGGCGCGTCCATGTACCGAGAAAGCAGCGCGCTCGCGAGATTAAGTTTGAGGTCTGACCAAGTAAACATAAAGTCATAACTAATTTCTCGGACGGGGCCGCTCGGTACATGTGGACGTGTAAGGGTCCACTCATAAATAAACCAAAAAAAACTTTTGTCGTTAAAAATGTACAATTGGGACACAGAAGCAAAACTCACGACGACCTTGTTTTGTCGTCGTTAAAGAACTAACGATCGATGCTTAGCATTTTATTTTGAGGGTACCGTAGTGCCGTAGTGCGAGGAACCCTTATAATTTTAATAATCAAAATAATTAACACAATATCGGGTCATCACGTGTTTTGCAATGACGCATTGATAGGTCACGCAAACAGTCACGTATTTAGGGTTTCCTCGTGTCTAAAATAATACATAGTGTTTTTTTTGAGTTTTATTTCAGGATAATGTCGTGACGTGCAAAGAGCAAACAAACAGAAGTGACTGCATTAGCGCTAATTGTGTTAGCGCTACACCCACTCCTGTTCGGATGCCTCGTACCTAATGCTTGTCGGTATATATCATGTTTAGTACAAATGAATATTACACAATTGTAATGTAAGAAGAACGAAAAGTTTTTATTTTGTGGCAGATAATGATACCAATATATGGGTATAGGCAAATTTGCAAATTCAGTAACATGAATATGATATGAACTTTAAAATGATATTAGAATATTTCAGATAATTTACTTTAAAAAAAATGCATTAGTATGATATTACTTATTATAAAATACTAACTATATAATCCCAACGCTAATACCTACTATGGGTATATACCCATAGTAGGTACAAGCGTAGCTATCTACGGTACAATGGACTAGGGACAATCCCGGTGACAGACATAAAAACGTAGAAATAAGAATATAGAAGAATATGGAACAAAGTGTAACATACACTAGGTTGTTCCCCGTTGTTTACGGAGGAAGTTGCAAACAAGAAAACAAATGGTGCAACCCCATTACCGCTAATTGTGTTAGATTGCCAACACACCCGCGTCTACTCGAGTGCAATAATACGACAAACGTTACGTACAGTGACTGCCGATTGATTTGGCACATAATATTGTCTAATTATTTTTATTTGCCCCTAATATAAAAAAATAATGAACGGATTCAATCCCTAAGTCCACATAAAAATTTTATGCACAAAGGTTTTCTTTCATTTCTATCGTGTCATTAAGAGCCCTCTTAGTGTTATTTTTTACCTAAATTTGTATTTAAAAGATCATTCAATATCGTTTTGGGGACCAATACCAAAGTTTATGCTCACGTTTCCCAAAACACTTTACTTAAAAGTGTGTTTATGATAGCATACTTCTGTATATCTCTGCGAGGAATTACAGCCGTGAAGGTATTTTTAACCACGAAACTAAAGTATAAAAGTGCAGTTTCTTAATTGGTAACATACTAATTACCAGGTACTACTGTACATTCCTATGTGTAGGAATAATATGCTGTAACGATAATTGCAGTAAAACCACTTATAATCTAATCTAGCTATTCGATCGCTTATTCGATATTTTATCTATTGAATTGTTTCTACGATTGTACTCAGTAATATTAGGGTGGCCATAACAAAATAATATAAATAAAATTATTTATTTGACTGACATACCGCTTACATACTTAAATTTAATATGTGTATCATTAGCTGTTTTAGTAATCGCTAGTCTAGTCTGGTAAACATTATTTGATAAAAGTATCTCACTGTCTCTTCCATTGTCTTCTGTGCTCTCTCTTTGTCGTAATATAACTTTAATGAAAATAAGATTATTTCATAAGACATAGACATTATGTATGTTTTATAAATTTAGGGTAGCCCTATGTACCGTTATTTTACGTAATTAGTCCGAATTCGGTTCTTTGATCGTTAAGTCGATTGAACGCAAAACCATTATCAGGAATTATTTATTTTTAAAGGTTGGCCCGGTTCCGCATTCCACTTAAATGCAAATAAAGCTATTTTATTGCTTTATAAACCGTTTTATATTTTAACATAGCAATGGGAGCGTATTTGCTGGTTAAGCTGGTCGTGTGAAATACAGATTTCGTTCGTAACCTAAATCAGTTTCTAATGTCGAAGAAGTTTCTAAAAACATGCAATAAAATATCTAATTTACAACTTATTTATTTACATGGCTATGGTAATGAGCGCGTCATTATTAATTGGACATCGTTTTGCAGAATGGAATCAATCCACATGAACGGCTGTAGACCAAAACCAACTTTGTGTTAGTGGTTCTAGGTTGATTTTAGCTTACAGAAGTGTGTGTGAATTATTTTCAAATTGCAAAACTATATTCAATTCAGTTTTCGATGAATTGGAGTGTGAACATTTTAATTTAATTATTGTGAATTAACAACTGTCCCAATTCACACTAATATACCGTTTGGTGCGTTCCGAATTCAGGTTTTGTGGTTTTTCATACCGTGAGATATTGGGTTTGGGCCAATTAGGAGATTTTTCCCGTTTTGGGTGTCACTGGGGTCGCCGCCAGTCCATTATTAGTACTTATATCCACTTAGAAAGGTAGCTTACATTGAGTAAGACCATAATTATTTATAATTATGATTTTCTGCCGATTTTTTGCTATAAGTATTATTGTAACTAGTCACGCAATAAAAATATCTATAAATCAATATCGCCAGACTGACACACCAACTGCATGGTCCCAAACTAAGCAAAGGTTGTACTATGGGGACCGTACAATGGACTGGGAGCGATTTAATATTATGAACAACACAGGTGAAATAGGAATATTAATTAATATTTTACTAATAATGCTTGCTTCCGCCCGCGGCTTTGCTAGCGTAGTTTTTATTATATGGATGTCGACAACAAAAACTATCTCGGTGACCCCAAAGATATACAAAAACCATCAAAATCGTTCAAGCCGTTTAGAATTAGAATTTCAAACAAAACACACCGGAATTTTCTATAAGGATAAAGACTAGAACGATTGGTTGAATCATCCTAGGATAAATAATATAAACGCATGGGGATTACCCTATACGTTGGCTTCACCAATCTGACACAACTAATTCAGTCTAACTAAACTAAACTAAGTCACAACGGAACATCTGATTTTGTCACTCGATAATATTGCCTGAAAGTATTCGTGGCATATTCTAGTGGCCTAATTTTACGACCTCATTAGCGAATGTTATCGAATCCGGTCAATAACGAATTCGGGATTATTGTCATCTCACTCGTGTTCCCAATTTTCAGGAATATCAGAATAGAAGTGAATATAAATACAAAGCTCAGACCGCATACTTGGCTCTATTTCTCAATTCTTCATTTCGCTGTTTGCTTTATTTTTGTATGGCCTTTCTAGAATCTTCCTAGGGTGCAGGTACTGTTTAGGTTTCTACGCACAAGTATCTTAAATGACAATAAAAACTACATTGTTGATTCAATTGCCCTCTAGAAAATCGTGTCTAACATGATTCACCCATTACTCTCAGCTAACTGGTTATAACGGCAATCCTTCTCCAGGAATTCCTGCTGCGACATTGATGGATCCACCTCATCTCCTATTAGAAGGATATAAAATTATTTTCTCAGAACGCCGATCGTACTCTATCAGATAAAGTAAAGTAAAACAATTCGCTAACGGATGTTGTCGCATTGAATCAATCTACGGAATTTCGCAGCAGAATATTCTGGGAATATCTTTAGGATGCACTTAAAGTGGTGTTATAATGATGTCATGAATTAAGTACCTTTGTAAGTAGTGTATGTTTGATAAAAACACGTTAAATTATGTTAATCTTGTATTTGAATTTACATACTTAAAAAATATTAACTTATCATTTGAAAAAGCAACTATAGAGATTAATAAATAAAGCTTCTATTCCATATAAATATATCCTCATCTTCTAGTAGAGTCTCTACCATGCTCTATCATGAGTTTTACGCGTTTCATACACCTAATTAGTCGCTGGCGTCTACGAAAATTATTTATTTGGCTAATTACACAGCACCCCAATCATAAATTTGTAAGACGCTTGTGTCTTTACGTAGACGCTAGCGACTAGCGAACGTATATAAAACAGGTAGAGCCATTGGTCTCTAGTTTCCATGTCTACTTTGTAACCAAACCGCATACGCAAAGTTAATCAGTTGGGATGACCATTTTTAAAACCGACACCACACCTTATACTTAATTTAATAGGAACTAAAGTGATATGCAGCTACTTTTTATCTCTATAATAGAGAACCATCCGCTATTAAGTAATTGGTACGTGCACCTGCCGTGTCAATAACCGTAGGAGTATACGTTAAATTACCTAAACTTAAAAAAAAAACATGACAACGCAGAACATACCTAGATGGAACCATCGTTCTCTCGAATAGAGTGCATCGATTTATTTTCGATTTTATTTAAATTATAAAAATACTGTAACATATGGAATTGAAAATGTTTTGTTTTAAACCGACTTCAAAAAGGAAGAGGTTCTCAATTCGTGTGTATTTTTTTAATAACTGCGTAACTTTGTATTTCTATTATAAAATTTGATGTCCAATTTTCCTATATAAATATATATTTTTTAACACAATTCTTTTTGCAAAAGTTTTGAAAGCAAAACAATTAGTCAAATAAAATGTTACTTTTTATTATAATTAGAATGTTCGTCAGAGTGGTGGCCAGCGTTAATGGATATTTTGACCGCAACTGCAATATTAAACATTGTTCATCGCTATTATGTATAGTGACGTATATGTACCTACTTAACTATTCATACTCTTATATTTTACAAAGCTCATTGCGATCTCATAACAAGGAACTACTGATTTGATGTAACTAGATGAACACTATGTATTACGTAATCGTTAAACGATTTCAATGTCGAAACAATAAAACCTACTAATACAATAAGAACATAGTTACATTAAAATACGCACCATTATTTAGTAAATGAACTACAGAAGGTGCGTTCGCAAGAGTGCGGCGGACGAGACAATTTATCAACTGTACATTTCTACGAACAACTATTTAAACTGCATTTATTCACGTTACAATGACCAGTCCGCTAAGAACCACGTCGATGCGTCAGGGATAACAAATGGTTGTGTGTTTTTAAAACGTCAGAGCTCTAGCTATTCTGGCCACTAGATAATAAGTAAGTTCGGAAGGTAATGACGTAATAGCCCAGTTTGAGTTACACGTTCAGGTTTTTGTGTGGAATCTTATTAGACGAAGATACGTCAAAAAATACGCTGAGGTAACATTTATAAAATGTAGAGCTTTGATTAGTTTTGCTATCATAAAAACGTCCATCTTAAAATTTTGTGTTAATATTATCTTAGACTGTCTACACAAAGCGCAATAAATTATCAACTTAGTATTCTATAATCTTAGTTCAAAATATTGCAACCTTTAAACCATGTTGAAACCTTTTGGAAAATAAACGCCTTAACTCATATCCCATATGTTTTATATTATATTATGTATGATACGCCAAAATAATTTAAATTCAAGCGTCGCGAACACTAAAAATGCAATAAAATTATCTCCCAATTCTTAACACCAAAGGTTACGTAAGACTCGTATACTCAGCATATTAATATGAAACCAGAAACCTACATAATGCAAACAAACTTGCCGGAATTCAATATGTGTCACTAAAAGATGAATAAACCCTTACCAACTGCCCTCTACGTGATTGACGCAATATTTACAAACGTTTGACGTCAAGTTACTATCAGCAAAGTTGGTTCACAATTTCAAATTGTAATTTGCACAGAGTTCTCACAAGAATGCATCAGAAGTAGAACTCTATCTAAAGTTAAAACGTATCAAATTACCGAAACAAATGAAGATAAATGAGATAATTATAATTGTGTCCCATTAAATTTGAAACGAATGTGACAAGGCATTGTTCATCTTGCTATTTAATCAATAAGGAAGGTATCTTATTGTTCAATGAAAATTTTACTCGATTACCTCTATCATGGCAGTGTAAATACTTATAGTTGTTCCGTTATCATTTGTTCCATTAACAGTATTAGATTTAAATAAATAATAAATATCGCCAGGCTGGTGTCAGTCTGTGTCAGTCAGTCAGATGGTGTGTGTGTACCATCTCTATGTTCCCAAACTAAGCAAAGCTTGTACTATGGGTACCGTACTATTGACTGGGGGCGATCCCAGTTACACCCAGACTTGGGCAAATTACGAAAATACCATTTCCAACATTTTCCCTGACGGGAATTGAACCCGCAACCACCATGTGCAGTGAGACGAGCGGCCTACGCTCAAACCACAGCGCGCAGCGCCAAGCGGTCGTCAAATGTTATGTTAAATCTTATTCGAAAAACTCAAGCAAACAATACCCATTGCTCATAGGTCACCAAAAACTTGCACTTGGGAAAATCCAAGGTAAATACTACGATTACTACTAATCTGTGAAGAAACTAGATAACTTAATATCCTCGTTAACATCTCGACTTTATGAGCTGGTTGAGAGAAATGGATATTTATACTAAAGACAGAATTAAATTTGCCGCTACATAGAGGTTGCGCAGAGCGGATTTCTAGGCATGTTCATTTAATCGTTTACTACTCTAACAGTCCTTCAGTATATTGGCGATGTCGGCCCTAGTATAGGATTCACATAATCTGATGACAAAACCAGAGACTCTCTAATTTTGTTTTCTGATAAAATAATTGCCACATCTATCGAATTCATAGTTCTAGGTATGAGAACGGCCGTCTGAATCATTTTGCAACAATTTGTAACGTTTGACCGTCTTACGTCACGATTATTTATTAATAAACTACAGCTTTTACAACACAAGGTACTGATACACAAGTAGGTAATGACAAAGTAGTAAGTATTATTCACCGTTAGTTGTGTGCTCAGTCACATTATTTTGTTTTTTGTTGCAATGATAGAGTCCAATTGAATGAAGAAGAAATAATAATGAATGGACGTACTGACTTCGGGGTTCAGAGTTCAGGGGAGGTGGAATCGCTTGTAATGGCATCATACATTGAAAATATTTATCTGAAGATAAGTCTGATTGAGATAATTATCAACGTTGCATGTGTCACATGGAACGGGTGGCTGTTACAATCAAAATATATATGTAAAATACTTAGATTCTTTATGAGAGGGTTCTAAACTTAAAAAGCTGATTATTTTTCTATATCGTCGATCGGTGGGACAGTGTATGTAGCTTAAGTATGAATTGTGTATTCACAAGCTCTTTTTCTAATGCAATAAAGCTGAAATCCTGCAAAAAGTAGTTACCGTAAACTTTACTAACATAAAATTCACAAACACAATAAAACATAACACCGTATTTTTTTCGAATCCCCCTTATCTGAAACCGCTAAATGATCTCCTTAAACAAGCGCCGAGTAACAAAGCACATGATACCGGTAATTGTGGCCAATTAGCTGGAACCTCACACATTAGCGTCGTACTGAATGCCAAGTTAAACTGCGCTAATGAAATACTCATACCCACTGTTGCGTAAGAGAGGAGTGAGAGTGGGGTAATATTTTTGGGCTATACAGTAATGTTCCAGGTAAAATTGGCGTTGTTAATTGTATTAGTGAAACTCATCACAAAAGGACCGCCCAACATAGTAATAGCCTTCGATTCGGTTTAAAGATCAATTGTTATATTACTTACAGGATATGAGGATCGTGTTTAAGAATGGTACTATATAATATTCGATTATCGTATGACTAATTAACAAAAAAATATTGTCATAATTTTTAAACTAATTATCGAATAATGAACCAAATATTTTGCATATCCTAAGCCAGTTTTGAATAAAGATAACATTGATCACACTAGAAGTAATTCATCTATGTTTGATAAGGCAGCTCACAGTTAGTCGCTTGCGCAAGAGTGCGCGAATTCTTACAGTATTTTTTTAAGGTTTCCTCTGGCATTTATCAGAGTTTCTTTATTTATATTTAGGTTTGTTACCTGTGTGTGAATTATTATAGGGTAGAATTGAATGCCTCATTTAACCGTACATAATTTATAATTATATCGCTACCAATTTCATGTGCCTATTTCCGTTACCCTAAAGAGGGACGATAACTTATGTCTACTTGCAAGTTAGCGGTCTTTAAAGTCGTACACCCGAGTCCCCAGTAGCCATTTCTGGAACAGATGTGGCCAAACTGATGTCATCTTTCCAACAATTTCATAACTATATAAGGCAATATTGTTCAATAATGTTAAAGATGAGAAATAAGCTGTAACAATATCCCTTTATGAGTTCTTTCGCTTTTTAACGGCGGCAATAAATTTATGTTTGTGCAGTTATAACGCGAGATTGTAAGTAATAATTTCGTAACCTAATAGCTCACCGACAAGGTGACGGGTTAGGTTATCAAAGGTTATCTTTCACAGAAATCTAATGTTTCTTAAATTAGTATTGAACTTGATATGCAATAAATAATTTTACCCACAGTGTCTCTCGAGTGAACTTTAAAAATGAAAATGCTATGGGTTTTTAGAGTCATACGAGATTCTTGATATAAATGTTTCCGCATAGTATACTTAATTGTTAAATTACCGACTACAATCATTGAACCTATCAACATAGTTACGCATCTTAGAATCCTTTATTTCCATGGCCACATAAGTAAGTATTCACTACTCTGTGTTAAAATAATCATAATATAGAGTAAGGGTCTCGGTTCGTTGTAATCAAAAACCTGATACGATATCTTACAAATTCAAATCCGGTGAGCAAATTGAATCGCCTTCTATTTACAGGCATCCATTCGGACCTTGCGGCCAGTAATCCTAGTTTGTGTTAGTATGGGGATTTCCGCATTTCCATAAGCAATATTTTAACCTATCCCATACTTTTATATACTTATATCTATATACTTATTTTAATATACCTAAGTATATAAAAATTCTTACTTATCCGTATCTTTTGCTATTTAATTCTCAGATGTTTATATTATAATATTGATGACTTTTTGCCAAAGAATGTCCAGCAAAGTTGTTAAGTACAAAATACAATAATTATCATACAAGCTCATTTTATCAATATTCTCTGGTCAACACCAAGAATTCGCAATTTCTGAGGATATACTAACGATTTTAGAACTTTATGGTCTCTATGGTCATCATTGACGTACCTATAAGATAAGATTACTTCTTATCAATGAAGTTTATTCAATCACTATCGTACACACAACATGAAAAATACGTCACACTCACACACAGTTTCTCAGTATCAATACATAACATGCGATCCCTCGAGAAATATTGAGTAATGTTGACCCGTACCCGGCGGGTGCCGCGACGAGTGCTATCTGCACTGCGATGACTCATTCATAAATCATAATGCATCGGACATCTGAATCGGAACATAGCGGATTTATTGCCAGCAAGTGTAAACCGACGATGAGGAACAAATGGCGTAGGTAAATACACAATGTTACAGCGACATAATCCCTGATAGGGTAACTAGACACGTTCTATCTAACCAGAGGAAAGGGTTTCGAACAAATACACATTTTAGCAAAAGGGCTAATATCAATATTTTTAATTACGAAAAAAAATACTCTATATCTTTTTCCCTACTAAAGTTGCAGCAGACCTTGCATAAATGCGAAATGCATTTTGCTCGGTGTAATTGCCCATGAATTTTGACATTTGAACGGTAGAGATAAATAGATTCCACTACAAACACAGGGGGACACTTGAAGGCTTGTCCCATTAAAGTACAAATATAACTGGGTGGATGATTTGGAAATGAGAGGTCTGTGACGTCATCGGGTTGTTCGTACAAAATGTAGAGCGGTTGCGGCGCACTCCTTCAGATGACGAGGGTCGTCGCGGCGCTTTCATTCCGTGCCGCCGCGCACCACCGCTTAGGGCTGACGCACAATTACTAAAAGACACCTATTGGTATTTATCTATTAATAAATAAAAAATATAAAAATTGCATACCATGAGAGAAATAAGGAGAAACAATAATAAAATGGATGTGCTTCGTAAATTATCGATGAAGGTCGGTACCTACGAAAAATACTTTCAATTACCTATGTTTATAGATTATAATATTCATGAACACTAATTAATCCTACGCTAGGTTATGTAAAAAATAATAAAGTACGAGCATTTTAATATATTTAAAGAAAAAAAATGATTTTATCAGTTAGCACCTACAAATTTTCTAGTAGGTAAAGTAAAAAAATAATTTCAATATTCAAAACCATCGTTCGACAACCCTATCTTGTCGGCTGGTCTTTGGTTACATAATCGTCACCGCCGCGGGGCATTGGGACTTAACTTCAACTTGACATGGCCTATTTCTGTGGAATTTGACATCTTTCCCACTTCCAAAGCTCCAAGAATGAGCCTTTTGACAAGAAAAAAGACTGATAAAAACGGGGTGACGAGAAAATAAAAGGGAGATATATAATGTCAGATGATTGAATGGAGTTAATAAAAGATGTTTGTAGGTTAAATTAAAAATGTTTTATAAAAGGACGGTTGTGGGGCTACCTTTCAGTAACGTAGATTAAAGTTCGCAAGTCTTAAAAAATGTAATTTCGGTTTTTTAAATGAAGATTAAGTATAGCTGTGTTTCGTTCGATGAGTGATTTATATAGAAACCGTAATGTTAATCCTACTTAATATTATAAATGCAAAAGTTTGTGAGAGTAGATGTTTGTTACTCTTTCAGGCAAAAACTACTGAACGGATTTGGATGAAATTTGGAACACAGATAGTTTACCGGGATATTTTTTTATCCCGAGAATCCCGAAATGTTTGTTAAGTTAAATACTACGTGGACGAAATCGGCGGGCACAGCTAGTTCAAAATAAGTGAACGAGAGAAATTAAAAACTACTAATTTGATTAAATAATATTTTCAGTTTATATCGCTTCTCGTTGGCCGCGTTATAGTTCAGTTTGTGTACCGATAAAATAAGCACCAAAATGCGGAGAACGTAAACCTCCCAACTGAATTCACCACAGCACTGGCTTGTTTACTTGATATAAACAAAAGAAATGTTATTCAAGTCAACAACGGCTTTATCAAACAAACAAGCACAGACAATACTTTAATTCCATCGTAATTTGCAAGGGAATCCGAGTGTTGGACCCTTCGTCCTTTGAGCCTGCCTAAATGCCTTTATTCCGATTCGAATGTCACCGCTTCATAATTTATGGGAATGAAGGCTTATGTTTATGGTATGAAATATTGTCGCACAGAATGCATGTTGTTTCATATACCTACGTATTCTGATATTCAATGCACGGACAATAATATATTGAATGGTGGCTTAAAATAGAATATGTATTGAAAATGATGAAGCTGGGAGATAAATTTGAGCGTTATTAGTGGATATTGTAATTAAAATCGGTGTGCGTACGGTTAAAAATACAGCGAATATTTTTATTAATATATGGTAGAGTTTGTATTAACCTTATGAGGTAATTACCATTTTAATTGGAACCCTTAAAAGGGAAAATGGGAGTGGCGGTTGCGCCACTCAAGTATCTACTTACGATTATATCAATATATTTTTTGATACAAATCTCTAATAATGAGGTTTTATTTCCTTATAAACAAAACCAAATGTTTACGCATTGCTCATTTTCATTAAGCACACACATTTCCTTATAAATCCAATCGCGTACTAAATAACACATTCCTTTGAATATCTTAAATCAGGGAGGTTGAACATTTTTTTCTCGTTTCGTTTTTTTTTCGTTTTTCACCATCAACATCACAGGGCTGTTTTGATCCGTACTTTATACTCATATCACGAACCGCGAGTTGTAAAAGGGTGTTTACTGCCACTTTCTCATACCTTTGCCTCTTGGAACGATAAAAAAGAAGGTGATAGACGTCAAGCTGTTATAAAAACTCCGGATCAACTATTTTGGCAATGCCAACATTATTGGTGTGTGTGATTTGTATCTGAAAATATATTCATAAATAAAGAGTATTAAGTTAGAACAATTCTTAAATTGGTAACTGATAAATACACACCATGTAAAAAACAACTAAAATTAAAACAAAAATAATAATGTTGTGTTTTTGACGTACTATTAAATTAAAATTTTATGGGCGATCAAATTTATAACCAGCCTATTTTGAGATAACCAGCTCGAATTTTTTTTTTATTACCAAGCGCCTGTGAGAATTGTCGGGTAAACTAGAAAAATGTCTTATAAAAATATAAGTAGCCATCTTCAATCATCAGTAGCATCCGAGAAACATGTCCGATAGTACTTATTAAATAACAAGCCACTAAGTATACTGTTTTATGGCATATCATCCGAGCTTTTATGTGAAAGTTTATGTATCCATGCATTTTAACTGGAAACTCTACTTATAATTGTGTTTAACGAGCTGTTTATTTATGTGGAACAGGTTTCAGATCTTAATTATTATGTTAATAAGCGTCCCTATTTTTATTTTATTAATTAAAACCTTTAAGCAGTGCTTATCTGTTTATTACTATGATGACTTTTGTGGTTTTATGAGCTGTTAAAGCTGGCTTTTCACTTACGTTGCGTGAAAAGTTAACAAGCCTAGCTCTACCGGTTTTAATGTTCCGTTTCAGTTAATCTAGTCATATCCCAGAACGATACAAAGCATAAATACGGCAACTCAATAAATATTTGACTTTAATTGCAACATAATTAATATTTATTTTCGAATACGCGACTGTCCTTGAGTTTTTAAATGCACTTACCATTATGCAAGCGTTAAGTATGTTCACAAAACATCGAAAGGCCTACACAGACCAGTGAAAAGGAAGAATCCACTATTTTCCCACTCTTATTTGTTACCAGCCTTAATTACATCACACAATTAATGGTACGTCATTTGCAACGGCGAGTGGTCGGCCAGCTTTTATTATATAAAAAAGTTAATTTCCTTAATTTGGCCTCCTCCCTTTCGTCGGCCTATTCTTTAGATTCCCATAATGAGAAAAACTCTGCTTATTCACATTTAGACATTCTCTTTTAACTTATATTTTCTTAGGGAATTCGCTGAGAGAGATTTTCTTTTCTAGTAATTTCGAGCATGGAACAGATTTTTGTAGTCTTACTTTATTTTCATCTGAGTGAATTATTTAAATTAAATACTTCTAGCGTCAATTATAAATTAGGTATTTTATAATAATAAAATTGTTTTCATTATTTTAAAGGGTTTTTGATCAATGCCTTGTGATTTAAAACGGTGGTTATCAGTTTAATTGATGCCTTTGACAGGGTGTCTATTTGTAGACCTTATACAAAATGTATCAGGGAGTATCAAAAGTTAAAATTCATTTAGGTAAAATATACTGATATGTCGATGCTTAGTTAACTACAATACGAAACTGACATAATTATTTCCTCAGTTACGGGCCTTTCAATATTTGTAACCTGCATTTTCGAATAGCAGCCAAAAATATTCAAAAAAAAGTTTGCATACTTAGTACTTACTTAAATGTATTTTTTTTTCCTAATTGGCAGTGTTCGAATTTCAACCAAATTGCTTTTTGATTTGATTCTATACTCATCCAAGCCCCCAAATACCATTTGGACGTTTGAAACAACCTCTACACTCGAAACTCTGTTTGATGGATTCTAGTTTTTATTCCATATTCGGATACAATCTAATTATCTTTCAAGATTATTTTCGTTTCCCCGACCTTAATACAACACGTAATACACTATTAATATGTAAATGTCGTCGCTAAAGTCTTGCCTCCGCGGCAACCGTACCGATGCATAATTAATATTATAATGGAATATTCATAAAACATAAGCTTTCCCATACACGGCCGGACCCATAAACGCGAAACTGTTTTCCTGTATCACGCCAATGGTGAATGTCGGGGAATCCCATCGCGATAAACATAGTTCGACTATTAACTTTAACTCAAATAAGTAATAAATAAAATTAATAAATATCGCCGGACGAACACACCAACTGTATTGTCCCAAACTAAGCAACGCTTGTACTATAGGTACCGTACAATGGACTGGGAGCGGTCCCAGTGACACCCAGACCAACCCATTAAGTTATCCTCGACCAATACTGTACAATTATTTAACTGGTGCCAATTAAACCTGGTTTGTCTGCGGGATCTCAATTGTACTGCGGATATGGTTCTCCCGAAAAAAGATTGCTACCTATATGAGTTTATCATTACTAGTATTCCCGTTAGCTCCACCAGCTAAGCTAATGCTTGTGTTAGGAGTGAGCTAAAGTCAATACCACTCAGATACGAGGGCCGCCCTTCTAATCACTAGGCTAACGCCTATCCTACTAATATTATAAATGTGAAAGTTTGTGAGTGTGGATGTGTGTTTGTTACTCCTTCACGCAAAAACTACTGAACGGATTTGGATGAAATTTGGAACACAGATAGTTTATAACCGGAATTAACATATAGGATACTTTTTATCCCGATAATGCCGAAATTTTCGTTACGTTAAATACTACGCGGACGAAGTCACACGCACAGCTAGTATACCAATATAAGTATATTAGAATCGATCTGATCAGAAGGCTGTCAATGTTACCTTCCCAATACGGCCATCTCATCGCATCTTATAAGCTCTACGTAATAATAAATATTACGTCATCCTTCATAATCTGCAACCCCGGGAGAACGCTAAGCATTTGTGAGCCAAATTACGCCAACCTGTAAGAGGGGTTGCAATCCGGCACCAATTTCAATCCGGTCGGATTGATGAGAAACCGGCCGGATCTAACCGGATCCAGCTGCGTTGGTCATATCAAGGCTATTCTACCCTATAATAATTGAACTTTAATAATTTAAATACATAGTTTTGTAGTGGTACCAAAATATATTTATGTGCCAATTTGAAGCCTTCTAGCCCTAATAGTCGCTGAATAATATGACTCTGACGTCTGACGGACGGACAGAGGAACATGGCGAAATTATAAGGGTTCCAAGTATGATTATGGAACCCTATAATTGATATTTTACTTCAACATAAGCAAGAATTATGTAAAAATAAACCATCAAAATCTATTATTTAGTGTAATTAGTTAATTTTTTATCTAAAATAGTCTCGTCTGAGGAGAAGAGGCATGGAACAGGGAGAGTCTTTTTCCAAGAAATTAGAGGCGTGCATCTTTTACCGGATCCGGTAAATATGTATTGGATCCGGTAGACGTCAAATAATGCCGGATCCGCCGGATTACCGCCGATTGCAATCCCTACCTGTAAGGCACTGTAACCTAATGCTGTTGGGATTATACCGTTCGGTACCTACTTCTCTTTTGCCGTACTATAGGAAAACATGTGGGTAATTTTCACTTTGGTCGCGTGTTATGAGGCAATGTGTCACGTTTTGTTGCGGGACCATTGTGATTTGTGCGAGCGGCACGTCATTGCGAATATTTAAAAAAGTGATTTAATTATGTTACAATTAGGTCTGTTATTAATTGAATCGACTTTGAGTATTTTACTAAACATTTGCAGATTATATTCTAGCCTTGGTATATGGTTTGGATAGGATACAAAATAGCTCTACCTTCCGTTGCCAAGAAAAGGTTCTAACTGTGGTAGAGCCACAGATATAGATTTACATAGATAACGCAAATGCATGAACTTCGCGTGTACGAAACCCCGACCAAGCGTCGAGGTTGGTCGCCGCTGCGGAGGGGCATCGGCGCGGCGACGGCGGCGTCGGTCTCTTTGAATCGGTTTGGATTTCCCGTCACTAATGACGTCACAGTAGGTGTTAAAAATTCGGCACGCTCGGTTTCAATACAAATCAAGATACTTGCGTTATCTATGTAAATCTATATCTGTGGGTAGAGCGCAGCTGTTCTTAATTGACAACAGCTCATATTCGGGCATATACATAAAAGTAGCTATTATAACTCCGTTTCGTACGGAGTGATAGCCGATTGGTTAAGCACGCGTCTTGCGGGCACCAGGTCCTGGGTTCAAACCCTGGTTCGCGCTCTAGGTTTTTCGAAATCTATGTGCGAATCATGATTTCTATATGATTATCACCTGTTTTACGGTGAAGGAAAACATAGTGAGGAAACCTGCAAGTCTTAGAAAATCGAAACAATTTTCGAAATAAATGTGAAATTTGCCAACACGCACTCGGCCAGCGTGGTGGTTTACGGCCTGAATCGCCCTCGTAGTGAAGGGAGGCCCGCGCCCAGCAGTGGGACGTCAAAAAGGGGTAAATTATTATATTATTATATTCGTACGATGAGCGACAGAGCCGGAAGCCCAATCCTCTCCCTTCCCCTCCCTCTGTCCCACTCCTCTTCAGCCACGGCATCGTACGAGCAATGCGTTTGGTAACAAGCATCTTTGTATGTATATAATAGGCTATGGTAATTGCTTAACAACGATGATAAGATTTTTTTCAGACCTTGTTGTAAAAAATAATAAAGTAAAATAAATAAAAATGTATCGCAGTAAGTATTATACCTACTGCAGGCAATTAAGTAGTTAAAAACTCTTAATATTTTCTTGTAAACATTTTTAATATTCTTCTTTTGAAAATGACGTATCAAAGTTGGCCAATTAGCGGAGAGTTCGTACGGCTGCAGACATGACCTTGGTAAAGTAATTGCACATAAACTTTAACATCGTCTACCTTTGCAGCAGGCAGGCAATATTTCTTCACCGACCCTTCTTTATTACTATTACTTATACATCGCAAAACACGTTTTAATTCATAGCGATGTGAAGGACACATTTTAATGTATCGAAGAATATAGAGAGGAGAATATTTTTTTAAACATGATATCGCCTTTTTGTTGATGAGTTTTTGACTATCAGTAGACAGGTTATTTAGGTCCGTTCCATCACGTCTCTACTTCCGTTTCATATGAAATGACGCGATATTTATGAGTCATGGTCGGCATAGTTCTGAGCAGGCAAATTTTTCAATGAGCGTGCTTGTGACTCAGACCAGGATTTTGACCCGAGCTTCTCAACCCCATACCCACGGACCACAATGTGACCACTATACCACCCTACGTTTCCTTCAAATAAATAATTTTGCCTTTTTGACGTCCCACTCCTGGGCACGGGCCTCCACTCACTACGAAGGTGATTCAGGCCGTAATCCACCACATGTTTTATCATATCTTTGTCATGTCTTCACATGTCTTTCGAAATCGTTTAGATCTTCTGAGACATGCAGGTTTCCGCGCGATGTTTTCCATCACCGTAAGCGAGTGATAATCATATTGTAATTTAAGATTCGCACATAGATTTCGAAAAACCCAAAGGTGCCACCGCGGTTTGAACCTAGTACCTGGTTCCCGCAAGACGCGTGCTTAATCAATCGGCTATCACTACTTTAATAAAGCACTCTAAGTATCTAATTAGTAGACAGCAGCAATTACTCACGACACATTACGAAATGGGAGCCACCGCGTCGATAAATTATTCGGCGCCTTCCGTTCTATTTCACGTAAACAAAGGTAACGAATTAGAGGAACTATACAGGTTGGCCGGAAGGTTCAGTTTTGTTACGCTGAGACTAATTACGAATATAAAAGGTAGCTTGTAATTTAATATTTTTATTTTACCCTCTTTTTATTAGCTAACAACTTGGGGATCAAATTGCGATTCTTGTAGTCACAACACACACAACACTTTTATCCGAATATCCAATGTACCATATTATGGTGGATTTATAATTTATAAACCAGAAGAAGATGCTTACTGGCAATTTAATGAAATTATTGGGGAACTTAGTACTTGCACACCTATTATTAAAAGCGATACTTTAACCACATTCCACATTTTAAATACCAAATATTTTTAGGTAAGTCTCCAGCGATCAGTTGAGCTTGTCAATGCTTATTTCAGTTTAATTGGCAATTAATAAGTCTAGCCCGTCAAACTACCGAGCACACAACAATACCATGGTCCCATAGGGATTTATTCAACCGCGTTGCATGGTTGACGGTAACGAGCTGGTATACCTCCGGAGGTATACCAGCTCGTTACCGTCAACCATGCAACGCGGTTGAATAAATCCTTACCTATTTGAGCTGCAGTATTACCGGTAATACTGCAGCTCAAATAGGTAAGGATCTAGGCAAGTATGGAAATTATAAACTAAAATAATACCACTGTTATTACTACTATTGAAAGCACTTACAGTTATACCTAAAATTACACTAAGACTAACTTAACCTAACTAATGGGTACTACTATTACATATTACAGATACAATATAATTATTAATACTATTATTACTGCTAGATTATTTTGATTGGTTTATATAGAGACTTACGTAGACTGTGATACTACCATCTTTCCACGCTTAATTAATGTAACATTGTTGAGTAATCTGTGGTAAACGGTGTTGGTGTCACAATTGATAATATCAAAATTCATGTATTATTGCTATATGTATTGTGTCACTGTTAGTTTACCCAAATAAATTAAAAAAAAAAAAAAAAAGTATGGAAATTATAGCCTGTGGTAGTACCGTAGTAACTGAGAAGAACGGCTTCCCAAAAGACGCCACTGAGGTTGCAGTTGTGGAAAGCATTAATTTTATAGCGTCGTAGGTACCTCCATTAAGCTAAAGTTTACTGTGTTAAGACATATAGGGGACACTTACAAATTAATTGACATATTACATCTTAACGTAAACTGGTCGGAACGCGACTTTAACTGAAAAGATATGGCAAGCTATTGACTGTAGGTGTAGGTATTTTTGAGCAAAGTCCTGGTGATTGATTTTCTTGATCACGCCTCAATACCTATTATATAGTTAATCAGTTAAGTAACGATAATAATAATTGTTTACTTGCAAAATCGGACCACACCTTATTCCCAAATTTACCTATTTCACTGATGTAACTTCAACGTTCGTTTGTCTACGCTGACTTGTTTGCCTCATAAGCAAGCTGTCGCCTTTAGACCAGCTTTTAACATCACTGATTGTTCGCAATGACCAGCATTTTCCAGTTTACCAGCCCTCGTTTATCTACGGTTCACCCATTCAATTCAGCGTCTAATCGGCCGGGCCAGTCAAGCCAGCCGGGCCCAGTGATCCGCCATGTCTGACACACAACAAGGCTAGCCCATCCCCGGGGATTGCGGACGTCTGTTAAAACAATGCTGGCTTTCTGGGCGCGTTTCGTGCACGTCAGTCACTTATTCCGTTTGATGTCAAGTTTCATCGGCATAGTCGTTTGTCCGTTTCCGACATTATTATGATGTAATAAAATTGAAAATGATTGAGTTCGGGGAGATATGGTATTGGCGATTTGTCAAAGATTGTTTGCTCAATTAAGATTTTTTCAAATTGGTGTCGGTTAACTATTGTTTCGGAAACAGTTGACCTACAGTACCAAGAGTATATTTGGTATACAATCTGCTTTGTTTGGGACCACACAGTCGTTATTTAGAGAACTACTTACTTACCGTACCGGAAACGTAACTGATTGATAACCCAAGTCGCCAATTCGTAACGATTCAGATTCGGGACCTTTTACTTTTATTTGTTTTGTCGTGAGGTATAAATTAACTCTCAAAAATAAGTGACCCTGAACCGAGGAAGCTGGCAAAAGGGCATAGGTATTACTTGCAGATTACACTGAGATCTTGGAGTACCACTATAATCGTAAAAGTCCTAATGAGCGCATTAACATAACCACACAACATGACGTCATTATTTATTGAATATAACACAGTTGCACCGCGGCATTGGGAATGCAAACACAAAATATTACAAAGTATTTATATGGGATCACCTTGTATGTTTGTCCGTGGAACGGATGCGGAAAATCACTGAATATTTTGCGATTCGAATCCTGCATGAAGTCATTTTTGGACTGAATTATTGTCAGAGGTTTTTCTGAACAAATATAGGAGCTTATAGCCGTACATACAACAAGCATAGAATTTATGAATTACTAAGAGTTCATCCAACCGTTAACTTCTATATTTGACTGTATCCAGATGTCAAATACCGCCATTTCCTGTAAGAATGTATGGACAGAACGGTGTCGGCTTCTTCGTGTGAATGACCGTTATGCTTTTTACTACTATATAAATAACAATCTTAATTTATCAATATTTTTTACGAATAACTTACGCCATAAAAATAATTATTGTAAACCTTCTATTGTTCTATGACACTGAAATGTTCAGAGTCCATTTCTTCATTTATTATGTATAGGTACATAGTATTCTATAGGTATTTGTTAACTGCCCAAGTAACCACAATCCCAACTCCATACTCGCTGATCGTTCTTACCTGTGTTGGGGACATGCTCTGAGAAATTGTCAGCTTTTATAAAATAACGAACGTCTGGCCTACCTACTTGGGCTCACCAAAATAAAACAACCTCAGACACTTCACGAGGGATTGGAAAATAATTGTTTTCCTTATTAAAATTAAATATACTACCTGAAGTACCGTTACCCAAATCGTTTTATTTTCTTTATATCGATTCGAATTTGACGAAACAGCTTACGATTCGCCTAGAGTTAAGCAGTTACCACAGGCAATAAAATTCTCGCCGTATTAAAAAGTAAATACTGTAGATAAAAATAAAAATAAAATTAATTCGTCTGAAGTAGAGTCTTACGAATACACACTTAAATACCCAATAGCAACATAAAATCCTTATACGTCTTGCACATTCGCACTTACTCGAATCGTATCTACATTAAACATCGTCTCAGAGTTCCAATACAAGGTTATAACTGTAGTTGAATATGCATCGTGCGTGTACCAGGCAGAGACAACTAGCGCGCCCGTTCCCGGGCTCGGAATGCCTCGAATAGAATTCTTTCTCCTTTATTGGTTCCCGCAAGTCTACACCTATTGCAGTTCGGCTGCTATTGAAAATGCCTTTTATTCCACCGAATGAAATCGAAACGAAGTGAAAAGTGTCAAAGTACGACCGAATCGCCCCGTCTTCCCCTCCAAAGTCAAAGCGTTTATTTTGTTTAGGCCCACGGGGTATTTAAAAATGCATTTGGTATTGCAAGCATAGCCTTTCGTAACCGCTTAGCAGCATCAGGCGGGTAATACGTTTATAATAGGTATCTTGATGATGTCGAGATGCATGCCTGTATCGGTAGATACAGTTCGGGTTCTATTCCCGCCAGGGAAAATTTGGAAATGGCCTTTTCGTAATTTGCCCTGGTCTGGGTGTCACTGTGCCAGTCCACCCAGCATACGGCATCCATAGTACAACCAACAAACTCGACGCTTGATCACCTTAAGGTTGCATTTTGTATGCAGTGACCAGCAGCCACATGCGACTAGCATGGTCATAAAAACAATCGAAACAATTGGCTTTCTAAAAAAGGGCTTTTGTCTCATCGGACGCTTTTCGTCTCATTGGACAATAACATAATGGGCGAGGCATCCTATGATTACTGCCTGCAAGGGAAAAGTGTTCAGAATTTGATCAAGCGTCAACTTTGTTGATGGTACAAGCGTAAGCAACGCTTGGGTCAGACAGTTGGTGTGTCAGTCTAGCGATATTTATTTATTTAGATATAGGTAGGTATCCTGAAAAGCCAAGCTGCTCTCACTAATATCATAAATGCTATAGTGGGATTGACAGTTTAATTTTATATATCTAGGTACTTAATTGATAACCTACTCTAATTGTCTAACTTAAATATTGCAACTGTAACAATCATTCAATATATAAATACCTATTCCAAATATTCACCAAATGAATTATGCAATAGATTTACGAAAAACAAAGCGAAAATCTAACTGAAAGCCCCAAAAAAGTTCCGCCGAATCACATTACAAGTTTGTCGACACAACATCGGGAGACGTGGGAGCCTACCCGCGCTATTACCGAATAAAATTTCATAGAAAGCTTAGCAAACACCGGCCGATGGAAGAGGCCATTAGGGACCATGCATAAATTGTTAGTATAGTGACAAACGGCGCCAGCACTGTTATAGGTAGGTCACCTCGCATTGTTTTCCGGGCTGTTTTGTGTTCTTTTTTGTTTTGTGTTATGATTTTTACGGAACGTACACTAAATTTTTCTATACCGGAGCCAACGAGAAGCGATACGAAAATTTATATGTAGATTTTTAACGTTTCGCCTACATTTATTTTATATTAACATTACCTACGGTTTCCGATACAGAATGAACAACGAATTTATAAAATGGCCGCCAAATGGAACATTATTAACATTTCGTATCGTTTCTCGATGGTCGTAGTACAATTCATTACTTTTACTTTTTTTTTAATAGTTACCTATATATTACAAAATTAGCTTAGAAACCTACTTACTTCAATAACGTAATTCAATAATACGTACTTCAATATACCTACGCTGTGATTAAGGAAGCCGAGAGAAATCAACTAAATTCAGCACCTAAGTAGGTACTTACCTAATTAAAAATTCGTTTAATTTTAATAAGTTTCCGGGCTCCCGTCTCGGCGGCTTCGCTTGAATCGGACTCCGTCGAACTATTAACGGGTCTCGTTTAGTTTTACTTCCCAGTTAAGAAGCGGAATTAGGATCGTGAATCTAATATTACATTTCTTAAGGTGAGCAGAAAGTTTCTCAGAGACAATATGACGATCCACCGCGGAAATTTCGGCTCTCTTACTCATTGTACAAAAACGCAGCTATAATAGGTACTTCTCCCTGATCTTCTGTAAGAGGGTGGTACTATCCTGTACGAGCCAGTATATGACCTGCAGTTAATTGGCTACAACTGGCTCTACCACCGTCGACAATATCAATATCTAACAATGTCAATATCTAACAATATCAATATCTAATAATGTCAATATCCAACAATATCAATATCTAACATTATCAATATCTAACAATGTCAATATCGAACAATATCTAACAATGTCAATATCTAACAAAATCAATATCTAACAATGTCAATATCCAACAATATCAATATCTAACATTATCAATATCTAACAATAACAATATCTACCAATATCAATATCTAACATTATCAATATCTAACAATAACAATATCAATATCTAACAATGTCAATATCCAACAATATCAATATCTAACATTATCAATATCTAACAATAAAAATATCTACCAATATCAATATCTAACCATATCAATATCTAACAATATCTTTGTAATCACAATCTTAATCATCATTGTAATAATCAAATGTCATAACTCTCGCGGCCTATTTACATAATAGATTCAATTACCTCTTGATATTCCGGCCGCGATCCGAAAAGTTCAAGTCATCGTGTTTGTCAATTGTCTCCAACAGATACATTCGTTCAGATTGACAATGAAATTTACATAATTGCGATCTACTTTGGAACTGTTCAACGGATTGTTGTTATTTGTGACATCGTAATTCAAAAAGGGTTGTGTATACCTACTTTAATTTTTAACCGACCATCAAAAAATGTTTGTGTTTGATTTATTTTGTATTACACCGATTACGATTACAATTGTGAACCGATTTTGAACACTTTTTAGTTTGAGAGATATTAACGATTTACGGTCCTCAAGAATTCAATACGTAATTTATCACTAACATCATTAACATATTTTTATTAATCGTATTGAATGTTTTTTATAAACCTAGATAATTGATAGGTAGGTAATATAGGTAAACACTCCATGGATCTACCATATAACAACTAAAACACAGAACACTGAATAGTAACGTAATAATCAAACGAATGTTACGGTCCTTTATTCTTAACTGTATTAACATACATATTTAATGTTGCCTAAGTTACCAAATTAACTATCGTTAGACTTGTTTTTAATATTTAAGTTAAATAAGTTTGTAATTACACTACCTATGAAATCATTTATCAACATCTACAATTTATAGTATGTAGGTATTTACAGATTATGATCTCTTTCTCAATAAAAAATACAACACTCACTATACCTTCTCAAATATCGAATATAATAATATAACATTAACACTAAGAGAATACGAAAACAGTCTTGAGGAACCCTAAAACAATAATTTAAACAATAAATCATTTATCGATAGAAAGCCCTCCGGCCCCCACGACACATGTACCTATTATTCTAAAACAATAGTGAATACAAATGACAAAATTTTAATCTACATCTTCTCCATTAAAGTTTACAACTTTTTATTATTACAATTCCGAATGATAAATGGATTTCAATTTTTTTTTACTTTTTAAGATAGTGAGCATGGTGTTCAATAGGAGTTATGTTCTGATATGTTACCTAAATTATATTTTGGAGTTTGCTGATATTTTATTCGAAGGTAAAACGAGAGCCAAGGCGCTGGGACAAGTCCCAAGAGAGCTTTCTAGCTATTGCGCGGACCGCAGTAATTAATTTCCTTCCGTTATCTAACACCGGTCATGTTTTATGTAATATAAACTTGTAACTTAGAAAAAATAGTTCTAAATGAGAATAATATAATTAAAAACCAAAAAGCTCTCAAAACAAATTTACGCCACGGCCAACGAGAAGCGATACGATACGGTAATAATGTCCGAGTTCAAGTCTGCAACCGCCGGGCACACACATTCGGCCGGTTATTTTAAACATTCCTGGTGCATTATGTGTCGGAAACCGTAATGTTAGCGTGAGTTGTTTTAAACAACTAATTTCATGAAATTGTCAAGTTTTGTATCGCTTCTCGTTGACTGTATCATAGACTACACAGCGGCAGACCACACAGGTCTACCATACTCTATCTACACACTTCGGTAATTCTGCGGGCTACAAAAAAATGGATTACAGTACCTACCTACCTACCTACTATAATTAATTAAATGTACGAATAAAATTGCTAGTCTCTTCATCTCTGCCAAAATTTTCAACGAAAATTATCTAAATGTTGGATATACTTACCACCACAAAAGTAACTCAACCGCCAACCACAGACCGCATAAATCGTGTTCACAACCACAACAAACAAAGCTTACTGGACAGGTAAGAACACGTGTTTGACAAATTGACCATTCAACGCATTGTGTGGCTCCGAAATTGTGGGCCACCACATTGTTCACGAGTACGGAGTATTGATCTCACTGATGTCGGATTGTAAGGGCCGTAGGAGGTCTGATAGTAAGGCGCGGGACAAATATATGGGTGTTAAATTGTTTTTTTTTTATATTTAAATTTTTAAAAAAGGAAATATTGACGTCAATGGAAAATGTCTCACAAACTTTTTCTTAAATTTGTTGGTCTTCACTAGGCGTGATACTCTGCAGCGGCGCCACCATGATAAAAAGTGACAAATCATAGTGGGAAAAAATGTACGATTAACGTATATAATGTACGTATATCGCAGTGGCGTGCACTCCATAGAGGCATAAAGGCACTGCCTACCCTGAGATTTTATGGTAAAATTATAATAAATGATAAAATCAAACAGAAAAAATATTTAAAAGTAAATAATCATTTTAATTAGATATTTGAAAAAGCGCGCGCATAATGCTGTCATGTGGAGACCATTGACCGCCCGCTCCTTTCGCGCCGCCCCGTGTCGGTGGCAAAAGCACGTACTAAATGTGCCTCATTCTTCGTGTAAGAAACGTTCATTCCTTGAATGAAATACGCACAATTGACTACATTTCTACGAATTAAAATGTTCGGGCTAGAGGCACTGCCTGGTTTGGTAATCCGACGAAATCTAGTAGGTTGAATCGCAATGTAATTTGTTTGTTTAAGGTTTACAATGCGTTTTTGTCACTTAATATTTAGTATTAAATTTGATTGTGTTTTTTTTAGACGCCATTATTATTAGTTGATGTTGATGTTCTGTGTTTGTTTGGTTTGTTTACATGCGTGCTAAATAATTTGAATAATTATTAAATCCTCGTTGTTATGGATAAATATTACTTGTGAAATTAGTGACGTGTGTGATAAGCAGGAACTTAAATTATAAATAAAAGTGTTTTCTCATTGCCCTATGCAGAAAAAGTGAACTTTATTTTAAACTGCCGATGCGTAAAGAACTTGGATTTGTCCCAGAAGAAAGGTAGGTAATATCACGAGACAATTAATGCTAAATTTTATGAATCATTTCCTTGGATGACAGGATACTGGGATATTTTTCAGCGCTAAAGCGTATACCAACATAGGTACGTAGACTACGTAAAATAGATATTTACGACAACAACGCGAGCGCCTTGCCGAGTTGTCTAAAATTTAGATAAAAAAAACAACTTAGGTACTTACGGATTTAAAACGAACGGGGTCTTTTACCATATCGTAAATAGGTATTCAATTCTTATTTAAAATGGTTTATGCGGTTAGATTTCATTTATAAATTAGTAAACAAGTTTGATAATTATATTTAGTTTGGGTACCTAGGTAGGTACTTTTATTAGTCTATCTATGTATCTGTCCTTGTGAATAACTGCATGAATAGATCTAGGTACTTAACTAACGGCGAGGGACCCATTCAGGGACTGACTTGTCTTAAAATCTATATAGGTACCTAAGTATATCAATGTCTATGAACATCAACCAATCACCTTAGATATCTGATACGGCTAAATACCTACTTACTCACAACAAAAGACGTCTAACACATGCAAACCTGGACTAAGCTCACGAGCAATAATTCAAGGTACCTACCTACCTACTTATCCCTAATTTTAATTTATTTTTATGCTAAACTCTGCCTACCCTGTTTCAAAACCCTATGCACGCCACTGGTATATCGTATTTTAATGTACCTTTCCCAGGTACCGAGATAATTGACATTTTTAGTGGCGCCGCTGGGGAGTA
This sequence comes from Notodonta ziczac, assembly GCA_918843915.1. NCBI lineage: Eukaryota > Metazoa > Arthropoda > Insecta > Lepidoptera > Notodontidae > Notodonta > Notodonta ziczac. The sequence goes on along the minus strand of OU974050.1, from coordinate 8,198,722 downwards.
TGCTCTCCAGCGGCGCCACCTGGTTCTCATACTTATGAATGATATTGGCTGCTAAATTTTATTGGAAATAAATGTACCTATGCAGTCTACTATGTACATGTCAAAAAACATCAATATTATACAGTAGTTTAATTTATTTTGATCATTTATATTACCCTAAAAACGCCCGAACAGCTTAGGTTCACATACCTAGCACCGACAAAGCTAATGGTATTAGCAACTATATTCTATTGGAAATAAATGTTTGGACGCTAAATAAGAAGTACATGTTAAAAGATATAATTATTAGACGGTAGTTTATTTTTTTTCATTTATTTAAAGTTGTCCTAAAAATGGCCGTTTACAGTTGATATTCACATGCCTGGTACTTACAAAGTATTATGGTTTAGCAACTATATTCTATTGAATATATATATATACGAATCCTGTATATTATTTATAAGTTACAAATTATCATTATAAGACGATTGATTAATTTATTTCAATTAATTAATTTTACTTTAAAACTCCCGTATACAGGTGAGGTTCACATACCTAGCACCGACAAAGCTAATGGTATTAGCAACTATATTCCATTGGAAATCAATGTTTGAACGCTATATGAGAAGTACACGTTAAAATATATAATTATAAGACAGCAGTTTATTTTTTTTCATTCAAATTCAAATTCAAATCATTTATTTTGTTTAGGCCTACGGGGGCACTTACAAATTGTCAATTTAACATTTTTTTTTTCTTATATCTACAACCGGATCGGAACGCGACCTCGACTGAGAAGATCCGGCAAGAAACTCAGCGGGCTTGTCTTTTTACATGTCATATTTTTTTTAATCGCCAGTTGCTTATATTCAATAATTACAAAGGGTAGTAGATATTAACATAAATATTATAATAGCTCCAGTGTGTTGCCTTTTGATGTTAACAAGAATTACACAAATAATTCGGACTAGTAGGGCAATACACGCTACGCTTTGACATTATTATTGACTGTCGAGATTTGAGCTGCTTACTCCCAAGCTGATTTATCATCCAAATAATCCGAGATTTTGTAATAACCCTTTGCACTGAGTTTAGTTTTAATTAGGGTTTTAAACTTATTGATAGGTAAATCTCGGATTTCATTGGGAAGCTTATTGTAAAAACGTATACATTGTCCCATAAAAGAATGACTTATTCTGTGGAGACGAGTTACATGTACGGATAGCTTGTGCTTATTCCTTGTATTAATAGAATGAGCGTTGCTCCTTTTCTCAAAATTATTTGCATTTTTTTTAATGTACATGAGATTTTCATAGATAAGTTGTGACACAACAGTTAGAATATTTATTTCTTTAAATTTTTCTCTGAGGGAGATTCTTGGAGCTAGATTGTAAATAGCTCGTATAGCTCTTTTCTGCAGAACAAAAATGGAGTTTAAGTCAGCAGAGCATCCCCAGAGCCATATGACATATGACATAACGCTATGGAAATAACTAAAATAAACAATTCTAGCTGTTTCAACGTCGGTTAAGTGCCTGATTTTTTTAACAGCATATGCCGCACTGCTGAGTTTACCCGACAATTTTTTGATATGAGGACCCCATTGCAATTTTGCATCTATAGAGATCCCTAGAAAGACAGTTTCCTCCACAAGGTCCAATTCTGCTCCATTTAGTCGTATATTGGTTCCTACTTGTCACATTTGGCGTTGAGAACTTTATACATTTCGTTTTATTCTCATTAAGTAGAAGATTATTTACATAGAACCAATCTACAACTTTAGCGAGTGCGTTGTTCACATCGTCATAATGTAAAAGCTGTCTTTTAATTTTAAATAATAAATTTCATAATATTTTTTTAAAATCTTCGCCAGAGTCACAGGACGAACGGGGCGGCGCGGCGCACCTCAGCTATAAACGGGCGTTTACAAAGTAGCTTTAAATTTAATAAAATAAAATAAACTGCTGTCTTATAATTATATGTTTTAACATGTACTTCTCATATAGCGTTCAAACATTGATTTCCAATAGAATATAGTTACTAATACGATTAGCTTTGTCGGTGCTAGGTATGTGAACCTCACCCGTATACGGGAGTTTTAAGGTAAAATTAATTAATTGAAATAAATTAAACAATCGTCTTATAATGATAATTTGTAACTTATAAATAATATACAGGATTCGTATATATATATTCAATAGAATATAGTTGCTAAACCATAATACTTTGTAAGTACCAGGCATGTGAATATCAACTGTAAACGGCCATTTTTAGGGCAACTTTAAATAAATGAAAAAAAAATAAACTACCGTCTAATAATTATATCTTTTAACATGTACTTCTTATTTAGCGTCCAAACATTTATTTCCAATAGAATATAGTTGCTAATACCATTAGCTTTGTCGGTGCTAGGTATGTGAACCTAAGCTGTTCGGGCGTTTTTAGGGTAATATAAATGATCAAAATAAATTAAACTACTGTATAATATTGATGTTTTTTGACATGTACATAGTAGACTGCATAGGTACATTTATTTCCAATAAAATTTAGCAGCCAATATCATTCATAAGTATGAGAACCAGGTGGCGCCGCTGGAGAGCATACTCCCCAGCGGCGCCACTAAAAATGTCAATTATCTCGGTACCTGGGAAAGGTACATTAAAATACGATATACGTACATTATATACGTTAATCGTACATTTTTTCCCACTATGATTTGTCACTTTTTATCATGGTGGCGCCGCTGCAGAGTATCACGCCTTCACTAGGCATCACAGGCATCTGACATATAAATTATTATTATTTTGGACTTTTAACACAGCCTGTAGATTTGTTATGTTGATTTGTTGTACAAATAAGCTCCACAAAATGAGTTTTTTTTTTAATCTTTATTTATTGAAAGGGAGTTTGTTCATAATGACAACATGTCACTCCCGTGGTAGGTCCCAAGGTAAATCACAATTTTACTAAAACTTAATTGAATTAACAATGGGTTTTGATGCCAAATTGGCTTATCTTGTACAGTACTGTAGTTGACTGAAAGTATGATTCTTATATCTATAACTCATGCTCTTTCCAAATATATTTCTTACATATCACCAACATTAAAAATATTCGATATCATCGTATGTTTTTTATTAACACCATCAATTATTGAAACGCAGTCAGCATCAACCCAACAAATACTATTTCGAATTTGCATACGAAATTTATGAATGCAGCTACCCACAATCAATAACAACCCATACTCCGGCCACAATAGCGTTTAATTTCGTGTCAACGACGATTCCCTGGATCGTTAGATGGGATCTCGCCCACGCGGTGTCCGAGCCCACAAGAACTTAATTAGTCGCTTCTCAACAAGTGCCTATATGTTATTTATTGTACGACATACTATCCAACTGATTGTGCACTATAATGTATACCACCAAAGTCGACAATTTGTTTCAAAACAAGATGAATGTGCACCGCTCTGGTGTAATAGAAATAATTACGAAACGTCGATGCATCACCACTGATAGGTAGGCGCGCAACAAATCGCCGTTAACAACGATTTTTTTTTAATTTAAAATTTAAGATATTGATATTATAAATCTTATAATGAGGTAAGTGACATCTTATAATTAGATTGTAAGTTTCTTGAGAGTTTGACGCGTACAATTTATTAATGTAGGTGCCTACCTACTTATTTGTCTTTTTTTGCCGTTAAATGTCCCACTCCTGGGCAAAAGCTTCCCCCACACATCTCTGTTCTGGGCGATGCCCCCCATCAGTGGCGTGCATAGGGTTTTGAAACAGGGTAGGCAGAGTTTAGCATAAAAATAAATTAAAATTAGGGATAAGTAGGTAGGTAGGTACCTTGAATTATTGCTCGTGAGCTTAGTCCAGGTTTGCATGTGTTAGACGTCTTTTGTTGTGAGTAAGTAGGTATTTAGCCGTATCAGATATCTAAGGTGATTGGTTGATGTTCATAGACATTGATATACTTAGGTACCTATATAGATTTTAAGACAAGTCAGTCCCTGAATGGGTCCCTCGCCGTTAGTTAAGTACCTAGATCTATTCATGCAGTTATTCACAAGGACAGATACATAGATAGACTAATAAAAGTACCTACCTAGGTACCCAAACTAAATATAATTATCAAACTTGTTTACTAATTTATAAATGAAATCTAACCGCATAAACCATTTTAAATAAGAATTGAATACCTATTTACGATATGGTAAAAGACCCCGTTCGTTTTAAATCCGTAAGTACCTAAGTTGTTTTTTTTATCTAAATTTTAGACAACTCGGCAAGGCGCTCGCGTTGTTGTCGTAAATATCTATTTTACGTAGTCTACGTACCTATGTTGGTATACGCTTTAGCGCTGAAAAATATCCCAGTATCCTGTCATCCAAGGAAATGATTCATAAAATTTAGCATTAATTGTCTCGTGATATTACCTACCTTTCTTCTGGGACAAATCCAAGTTCTTTACGCATCGGCAGTTTAAAATAAAGTTCACTTTTTCTGCATAGGGCAATGAGAAAACACTTTTATTTATAATTTAAGTTCCTGCTTATCACACACGTCACTAATTTCACAAGTAATATTTATCCATAACAACGAGGATTTAATAATTATTCAAATTATTTAGCACGCATGTAAACAAACCAAACAAACACAGAACATCAACATCAACTAATAATAATGGCGTCTAAAAAAAACACAATCAAATTTAATACTAAATATTAAGTGACAAAAACGCATTGTAAACCTTAAACAAACAAATTACATTGCGATTCAACCTACTAGATTTCGTCGGATTACCAAACCAGGCAGTGCCTCTAGCCCGAACATTTTAATTCGTAGAAATGTAGTCAATTGTGCGTATTTCATTCAAGGAATGAACGTTTCTTACACGAAGAATGAGGCACATTTAGTACGTGCTTTTGCCACCGACACGGGGCGGCGCGAAAGGAGCGGGCGGTCAATGGTCTCCACATGACAGCATTATGCGCGCGCTTTTTCAAATATCTAATTAAAATGATTATTTACTTTTAAATATTTTTTCTGTTTGATTTTATCATTTATTATAATTTTACCATAAAATCTCAGGGTAGGCAGTGCCTTTATGCCTCTATGGAGTGCACGCCACTGCCCCCCATCCCCCCAAGGAAACGTGTTCAAATCATCTTATGTTGGTGTTCTTAGGAGCTTATTTTTTGAATGGTTTGAAAAATGCCTCAGCCAGTCCTGTGCGTATACGCATGCACGGCACTCAACGAATATTAAGAGTTGCTTTGCTCATAACGAATGATCATGAAAAGTCAATGAAAGTCAAAGACATTTCAATCAAGCAACATAGCATCCTAGTTAACCTTTTCAACCTTACCTACTTCAATATTCTATTGGCAATAGATCGAAACTCACTCCTAATAATCACTTTTATAAAACCCTGAGTAGGTATACTCTGGATTACTTACACCTAAGCTAAGATAAAAGAAAGCCAGACATTTACTGATATAATCACTTTCGGATAACAAAACATAATGAGAAGCTCTGGTACCTAATTGAAGTGTCCCTAATCAATGGACTAAAAAACAATAAGGTGACCTTCCACTTAGCTGTGCTATGAAGCAGACCCGCCCTCATCGACCAATCGCTTGCTCCATTTCCTGTCAACTTAAGCTAAGCCGGGTGAAGCTGAGGAAATGAAGTGATCCTATTGGTCAAAGCCGGTGGACTCGCTTGATAGCACAGCCAAGTGCATGGTCACCCTAATAGCTATAAATTAAAGCCTGCATTATGTGTCTAATGAGATTCGTTAATAAAATAAAAATGCACTTGTTACTTTTTATAAACTTAATTAAACCCACAAATTACCTACTTATATTGCAAGTCTTAAAGATAAATTCTCCCCGAACAGGCTCCGTCATAACCATTTCCTGGCGGATCTATATCTTTATTACTAATGAGCATTATAATATAGTTAGTTACCCTGGCATTAAATACTCACATATATAGTACCTAATATTACCAGTATTCGAAACGTTAACGATGGAACCGGTTAACCATCCTATAAAAACAACTCAAATCTTGTTTTTTCAATAATTATAGGTGCACTTAGGTATAGAATAAATCGTTGATACTCGTAGGTATATAAAATTACTATAGACTCCCACCGTAACTAGTCTTAGCTACATTTTGAAAATTATTTAACATCGCGTCATTTCTAATTATTTATTTCCTATACCTACAAATTTAATTTCTAAAAAGCATTTTTGACGTCCCACACCTGGGCACAGGCTTCCCCTCAATACCGGAGCGGGTTGGCGGATTCCCCTTGTTTTTCGAAATTTGTTCCATTATTATTTATTTACTAGCTGTGCCCGCGACTTCGTCCACGTGTAATTTAACTTAACAAAATTTCGGGATTATTCATCCCCTATTTTATCCCCTTAATCAAAATCCTTTCTTAGCGGATGCCTACGTCATAACATATACCCGCATGCCAAATTTCAGCCCGATCCGTCCAGTGGTTTGGGCTGTGCGTTGATAGATCACTATATCAGTCAGTCAGTCAGTCAGTCAGTCACCTTTGAGTTTTATATATTTAGATATCCTAAGACCTACAAAATTATACACAATTGCCTGAATAATTTTACACACAAGCGTAGGCTTATTGAATTGTTTTAAACAAGCCAACATGTCCGCTGTGACTCCCACATCGTTGGATGATAGAGACATTTAACTAGAAACGGATATATGTTTACATGTTCCTGTGTGGTGACACCGTGTTGGGAGAAACTTGTCCTTTTACAAGGCGACACAAAAAAGGCGTGTGCTCTATTATGCTCTGATTTAAATTTTAAACATTCAACAAGAACTTGATTACTCTACACATTTTTAAAATCCGACTGTCAAGAAAGCAGCAAAATTTTTCAATAGTTTTGTTAGTATTGATTGAGTGCATCACATTGATTTCTCAGTTTAGTTCCGATTGTAGAGTTATGAAAAAGTTGAAAAAATGCCACATTCCTTTACATAATAAACGATCTGACTTTGTCTCTTATATCATTAGGTGAAAATCAATTATTATTCGTCTAAGTAATAGAATTCCCGAACATTGCTTCAGCTTAGTAGAGCCGCTCTACCTAGTCTACGTACTACGCTGTGAAGGTTCCAATCACTTTAGTGCTTCTTCATAAATCTTCGTGCGACGTTCCCCCTGATGCATGTCTCAGTAAATTAGCTGCCTTCGACGGTAATCTTCAAACGTGTAAACGTCGGTTTCGGCGAGAATAAGACTCGAATGAGTGAAGTGATGCTTTAGTACCTATTAGGTGCTTACGAGTCGATACTCTACATTATGTATTAAGTCTGAGATGCATGCAGAAAAAGACTCTTTACACAAATAAAGAAGTCTATTAAATATACCAACAGAACACGAAATCTAGCACGAAATACTTTCATTAAATTAATTCCGTGGTATTTAGTCGGCCACGTCAACGCATAAAATTATTCATTGTGGAATAAAATGTACTCGTATATCTTGAATTCCAGATTCACAGTTTAAAAGTTATTATCTTAGACAAAGTAACCCCTTCAAGGCGGCAACGTGAGAGCAATGCCTTTGGTACCTATATTGCTAGATTCGTTTGATTGTTTGCCGACTTTTTTCAATTAAAATGAAATTTTAATCAAAAGGTATCCCTACGTAGTAAATACGTCACTCGTGGTAAGTAGCGACGTACTAAAATAATGTATCCAGGTGCACGTGTATTAATCTATTTGCGTTAACAAAGTAACATAATGAAATCCACTAACTCATTGTTACCCAAGACCTATAACTTATACTCGCCGGGATATCGTGTAAGTAAAAGCGAGCATAACTTTCCTTTGTTATCCGAACGCCGGAACACATCCAATAAAGATAAATTAAGCGATATGCGTCATCATTGATTTATGATATTCGCAATAAGCGTCGCTAATTCAGACAAAGTGATAGCGTGGGGTCTGTGTCCTTCTACTATAAATAAAACAATGTGGTAACAATAGATACATTGTAGGTTTGATAACGCGAATAAATTACTAAGCTTTCACAGAAGAGTACCTACTCTTGGTGCAATATTTCAACCTACACAAAGTACTTCACGAACTGCAAAAACTGGTTAAATGTTATGCTTTATTATAGGCGAGAAAAAAATGGTACCTTACTTACAAAATGTATTTTTTATCATAAAGAGTCATCAAAAATATCAGATCTTGTAAATAAATACACCACCTTCCCCTTGCAAATAAACAAATGCCCAGGAAACTATTAGATAAATGAAATCCAAAAAGCTTTCCCTTTCCGTCTTCCGAGGGCGAAAAGTTCCAACAAACTGTCACCATATTGTTCTTTGTTAAAAAACATGTTTGCCGCAGGTGCGACGAGGGGGCATGTTCGCACGAGGAAGTTGAGCCATTGATTTTCGCTAAAATATTCGCTTCATCGCGCTTAACGATCAAGGGACGGGAAGAACATCAAGAACAGATAATTATTTGGGTTGACGACTGACAATATTTCAAAGGCAGATGTTTGATTCACTAAGGAATTATTTCTCCCTCTTTATAATGCCCGTCACAAAAGGGAACGACATTATTATCACTTTTTGTTACGGTTTTCTTGTGGTAGGTACCCACCGTACCGGGAGTGATAAATTTAAAGAGGATAAGTTATTAGGTATCGGATATCTCGATGAGATCGTAAAGTTAGGAATTGATAGCGTTTTATAAGGGCTATTCTAATTTATGTCTACCACAGCTTTTCACTCAGATAATTTCATTGTTTCCGTAGTATTTACACCTCCGCTATGCAGTTACTAAATTATACATTACGTAGGTAGGAAGTATCTTATTCATTAATTAATTAAAGCGGGAACGGGTAATTAATTTATGAATTATGTACCAGTTACCATTATGGCACGGTTCTATGTTAAATTACCACAATCTTGTTTCCCCATAGCCATTTGGACACAAAATGTGCCCGGAAGGAGTATTATGGGATACTAGAATTACCTACCTTAATTAATTAATTAATTAATAGGTATGATGGTTTGTGGACGTAACATTGTAGGAATGTGTATGTCCATATTACAAGTAGACTAATATTGTTTATGCGAGGACCATTATGATGTATTATAATTATGTCTTCCTATTTTTTTAAATTAACCTATTCTACCTAAAGCTAGCAGGGCAAGGACTGCCTTCGACCACCGCGTTTCACTGGCAATTTATCCATTTCCCTATACATCTCGTTTCTTTATTCTAATATTTTTTAATAATTTATCTAATTCCGTTAATCTCATATTTCCTTAAATGGCTTTGTGCCTACAGGTGTATTTTTAACTAGAGCTGTGAGTAGGTAGTGTTGCGGGAGATAAAAATCTCATTGTCACAACTGGTGGTCCCAAGCAGTAGTGTCACGGGGGATAATCGGATTATTCAACTTGTGGTTTCGTTGAAAGCTTAGCTACCTAATACCACGCCGACATAAACTGGTGCGAGAGCACTGTCGATTGAAATTTTGCATCACCCGGAGCAAGACTATTCAATCAGACCGTATTTGCTAGGCGTCCTGTAGTGGACATTATTGACTGGGAAATTATCGATTTGAGCCTAATTTCCGGTTGATTGGCGCCGGTCGGCTGTGGGCGACGGGCGTGGACGCGGTCGGGGTTGTAACTTAGCTCAGGTAAACGATTAACAGACGACGTCATAAACGAGATCACGCGTGCCCGAGAGGTGTCTGATTGGCAATCAGAATCGATGTTTATGAAATCGATTACTCGTACGGGAAATTGAGTTACCAATGTTTGTATCTGCTTCGGTTAAAGGGCGTGTTTATTGGTATAGATGAAACCGTCAGTACTATAGTACTATAGTAGCTCTATCGAATTCGCTCTAAGTCAGACATGCACGAACTATTTGCTTTGAAACGAATTGTACCTACCTATAATCTCCTTCTTTAACCAAGCTTGCTGTATCAAGAAAAACCTATTTATAGATAAGTAGTATACAAAGGTTTTTCGACTAATTTATCCTTGCAAAACCGCAGGTAAGCTTCATCTCATCTAAAATAGACCCGAGTGTATCACGGAAGTGTTTCTTGTGAAAATTAAATCAAGCCAAAACCCCGTTTGGAGAATTTAAACGAGCGCTTTATATGAGTCATTTACGACTATGTTATGTTAATAGGGGATGCGAGAGAATAAATGTGAAAGTGTAATAGCGCGGGCCAACCCTATGACCCCGACGTCGCAACCCTTAGCATCGCAAAGGTTAACAATAAAGGTCAAACGCTTAAATCCAGTCATGTGCGAGCTTAGTTTAGTCTTCGGGGACATCAACACTGTTCCGACATACATTTTGAAGGATATTAAATACCTATTTCCGTACTTAATTTTTGGAATATTTTTTGTGATAGATGATCGGTGTTATATGCGGTGCTATCTGTATCTAATACCGGAGGTTCTGAGTCAGAACTGTTCATAAAATTATTTGTCATTATACCTACCGTAGAATTTCAATTTTTTTTATTTCAATTAGTACGCCAAATTAACTGGCACTTTAAAAAAATCAAGAGCTAGGTGCATGTTCCAAAACTAAATCCTATGGAGAAGAACATGCAAGAAAATCCATGGATACATTTTTTCTTTGATCTTTTTTAAATTATGTTTGCGTTTACAGTACGTATAATTAGAGGTGTGAGGACAATCTAGGGCATCACAAATAATGAAGTAATAGGCCCAGAATATTGCCAGATCAGAAGAGCTGACCAGTCCTGACAAATTCGCACTAATTGGCAAAGGGCTCAATTATAAAGAATTATTAAGAAATCCTTGCGTTATACCTACAAGGGTAACATAATATTAGTATATTGATTAGGATAATCATTAACCTGGTACTGCTAACGAGACTATCAGTTATGACAAGTGCATTGCGCAGTTCAAAAAAACATTGCTTTTATCAAAATTTCGAATAGCACGTTATGTACGATATAGCTGGGATGACGGTATTAAGCATTCTAAGTAAGTGTTACAAAGTTATCTCAAGTATGTTAAGGAGGCGTACGGTATGCTAAGTATCTTCCGAGTTAGGACACCCAGTGTAAACCCCGCTTTAAAAAGTTGAAAGTTGGTTTTATAGGGACATATCGTTTCACCTTACATAGCTCGGAAGATGTGGGCTCTGTTTACAACTAATAAAATGCACCTTATAGGTATGCCTTTAAGCGATGAAACAGCTGATGGTATTCCAATTAGAAAATGATTTTATAGATTCAATTAATACACAGGCCATCAAGTAATATTGACAAAGACTTGTTACTTTAGTAGGTAACAATAATTCACAATAAATTTTATTGTATTCACCTAATTATGATTGATTGATAGGTAACAAAAATGTTACCGGCAGTTGCTAATATTAACATAGACGTCACACAGATAGGTACTAAGATAATCTGCAATACATATCTGGTGATAAGAGTCTGGAGGGAGCCAATCTCCACTTGAAAATTATTTTACGTCGCGTCCGCGCGCCGCGATAAGATCAACATGCAGCCGGCGAGAAAATATTTTAAAAACAATGAAGGGTATTCACTTTTATCAACGCATCGTCGCTCGAGGGGTTATGCTGAAAGGGAGCCGTGAATAGAAATCCCCACGGCAACCCCGGCAGGCTATCAGTACTGTGAATGGCTATTAACCACCTCGGGGCGACGATAACGATGAAAGGCGACATTAATGTATACGGTGTTTGTCCACGTTCATTACCTCGTCCTCGGGCTGCCGCAGCGACTGCGGCGGCGACGCCTCCCGCGACCCGTTCACTGGGGCACCGGCACTCTCACTCACTGCACTGCCAATCACGGAATCCTCAGCCTCAATAACATCCCACGGCACATCGTCCTCGTACACCGCGACGTTCATCAGCTTGTCCCCGTCGTGGAACCGCCACGGCAGCTCGGTCCCGCTCTGCCGGGGCCGGCGCCGCTTATGCCGCACTTTGTGCCTCGTGAACCTGCCGAACCCACCGCTCCGGCCCTCCTCCAGCATAGCGTCATACAGGGAATCCAAGTTCACTTTCAACTTGTGACGCTTGGTGCCGCTCGGGGGAGCCGCGGTGGTCGGAGCCGGCGTGGTGATGGGATCCCTGCTGAGACCCTCCGCGTCCCACAACTGTATTCTTAGAATATTATCGTGAGAGGGAATTTGGGCACGCGCGATCGCGAGCGCGAGAACCGCGAGTGCTAGAGATAACGCGCGCGCGGAGCCGTCCATCTCGGTTGGCGGCCGCGAGCCTACTGAACCGATCGCTCGGCGCCGCGATTTTCCCGCGCTTTCCCGATAACGCTACGAAATAACTACGAGCCGGAGTTGCACGTATTCGACATCAACGCCGCGCCTCCGCTCCGTGGCAAGCGTATCGCGTAGCCCTTATCGCGACACTAATTTGATAAGAGATGACACTATCGCGCGAGCGATCGCCGACACGCAATCACAAGTGAGACGTGCAAATAAAACAAAATATATCCAACTAAATAAATTATATTCCCATAATTTAACACAGCTATTGTGACAACTACAAATTAATTATTTTGTACTACGTTTTATAGTATTTGAAATGCGGCGAATCACGATACATTTTTAAACGAATTTTAGGTAACTTATCATAGGTATTATGGTGTGTCTAGAACGTGATAACATATTACAGAATATATTGCACAATATTACCGTTTAGTTAGATATGACAAGCAATAGATATGACAAATTCAGCCAGCCTTAATTAATTTATAATTACGTAGTTAGCCAAACACATACTCAGTGGCAATTTTTTGGTTTATAGGATTAACACCGGTGTACATGTGGTGGGAAAAGTCCCCCAGAAAATAACGAAGACAATAAGTAAGTATAATCATTAAGCCAACCCGCTAAGTTTCCGAAACATTGTTATTACGTATTTGATTGTAACCAAACCTGACTGCAGTTAAACATAAAGAGAGAATTTACAAATTAATACTAATCACATAAGTAATCACTGTACAAAAATTCCTCCCTACTTGGTATTATGCTACGCGTTGATCCGTCGACGCACGCACCGTACGCAACGGATTTCAAGGATTTAGTTTGTTAAAAACATCTGACGATCAGCGCAGTCGTTACCGATATTGGACGCAGCGGCAGTTCCGTGCAATACATGGGTGCCGACATCAAAATCAATTACCTATTTATAAATAAAAATGGCAAGCGACAACGTAAGTAAACCTAAATTAGGTAATAAAAAAATAATCTCTGAAACCTCAGAATGATATCTTCAATCCTTATCCACCAGTACGTGTTAACATTTCACCAAACCCTTATACCTAATGTAATCGATTGTTAGAACATAATATACATTTATTATAATTAACCTTAATACAACTGAACAAGATTGCAAATATGTACAGTGGTTGACACAAGTGTTAATGTTATTTGTGTAGGTAATAATATAAGGTACATAGCGGTATCCTAAATAGGTCGTAAAAATCTCCTCATTGTATTTATGATTTATTATATTTCATGTAACGTGACATTATTCATACATTTCATAACCAATCCAATTAACGTTATGTACATTTTTTTTTTAATAGTTTATACATAAGTATCATTTGTGATAAAAATCGGTGGTTTAAAAACAGGATTTATCGTAGCTTGCATGTAAGTACTTAATATACTTTACAAAAATGGATTGTCAATTTTATGAAATAGATTATTAAAGCATTGTTTATGCCTGTATTCATAATTCAATCTCAAGTCTGAGAGCCATTTAGAGTAGGTACATACGCTTTTGACATGTCATTTTATACTGTAACATAAGTCTTGCTTTGCCACGATGACTCTCGAACTTGTGATAGATTTTATAATACGGCCATGGATATTATTTCGTAATTTAGTATTTATTTTTATGGAATGTTAGTAATTTTCATGGCGATTGTACTTACAATATAGACGAACAAACTAACATAAAGAGCAAACTATATAAAGAATAGGGACGGGTGTTACCTAAAATTAACGCCAATGTATAAATCACAACACTTAAGCTACTAAGTGACATTATTGTCATCATGGATGAGCTAATTTTGAGCCCAAGGATTTGGTTCAATAAGTTGAGATGAGTTCATAAAAGCCGAAATCTATGTGCGAATCATAATTTACTTGCTTACGATGAAGGAAAACATCGTCGAAAATCTAACCAGCGTGGTGGATTACGGCCTGAATCCCTCCCGTAGTGAGGGGAGGCCTATGCCCAGGAGTGGGACGTCAAAAGGCATACATTATTATTATATTAAGTTTATAAAAATAAATATTACAATGAGATATACTAACATAATTAATTAAATTCTGGATTAATAATTTATAGGATCAGAAATTGATCTTATGAAACAATTATTAGCCCTGCTAGAGTCGAATACTGAAATTCTTGTTTGAGACGACGTTAACTCTCCTTTTGTATGGTGCGTCCAAATTACGCGGCTCTCTAAAATGCGCGAGTATTCAGAGGTTACTATTTAATTAGTACCATATTATTTAAAGCTTGTAGTTCAAATGAACTGTCAGGAGACATGAGATATAGCGACCATAAACTATTACATTAATTAATTATTAATTTAATGTATTACAATGATAAACAATTTTGCTAGTTAACAATATATTTTTTTTTAATTATCTAAGACCATGTAAAGCGAATATAGTATTCACTCTTAATTACTAAGGCGGCAGCGTTTCGAAATAAATTAATAATGGGTAGACACTTAAGCTAATCTCATGAAAAATGTTTGGTCACCAAAATGAATAAGGCGTGTATACACGATCTGTCATGTTAGGCAGTCATCATTAGCCATTATGGACGCGATAATTTATTTTGTTGATGCAAAAGCCGTTTAAAATAAGCTTTAATTACTAATTGTAGTATTTTACGTACACAATTTGATTTAATACTGGTTATGTTATGGTAGTTTAATAAATTTAATTTTAGCCCAAAATATTTTGTATAATGTCAGATTATAGTGCCGATTTTGTTGGTATAAACAAATCTAACAGGACTAAATTCATTGCTATTCTTCGCAAAAAGTAAACTTTGTGTCTTTAGTAATAAATTTGAAGCAACAAAATTAACGATAATCTTTTACTAAACTATCACACAAGTGATTTCTCAAACACTCATGTTTATAATTGTACTAGTAATCACTCAACAAAAATATACACATGCAGTAGGTATTTTTATCAATTCCTGATCTAGTCTATTGGTTACATAAAGCTAAATGTCATATTATAACTACGTTGAGTCTTCAGACTAACCACATTACCATAGCTAATCCTAATATCCCATGTATAATTCAAACGATTGTCTTCCTAATTATACAAAAAAGCGTTATTTCTAGGGCGAAATTCCACAGACGATCAAACTCCACTCGATGTGAGTGAGTCGAAAGAGACGACCTCATTGGCCGCACGTGATGAGCACGTGACGTATTCGCAACGATCTCTTAGCGCACATGCCACAAATTCATTATGTTCGCGTTGTTCAATCGCCGCGCTGGAACACGCTCGCAAATAGTCACGAATCGCTAGTGTGATATCGCCCTTATACTTAGAAACAACATGTACATAGGAATATACACACTTTGTAAATTAATTAAATTAATAAATTAAGTAAATTGCTTAGAGAGCATTTAAAGCTCGTAATTTTTAACTTACCTATATTTTTTTTATCTTTACTCATAAGTTAATTAATTAATAATAAAATAATTTTACCAGATAGAACAACCCAATATTAATTTATAAAATATACTCAAAGAATTTTCACAAACCTGTATTTTCCAACCCACGATATTTAAACTATTTTTACATCGAACACAATAACTAAGGACGCATGTAGACTTTTATATTTTATAATATTAATAATACTCCTTTTGTGACGCATTTTGGGTACAATGTAGTGGAAAAGAGTTAATATTGAACCCGGATTCATTAACATAATGTTGAAGGTTAAACTAACACATTAATCAAAGTTATTATGAGAAGAAGGTGTTATATCAAACATACTAACGAATGATTAAGAATAATTATTTCATACAAAACATAATAAATTATAATAAAATCAATACCCTGGGTAAATGGCAGCCATGAAGGCGAGTTGCTGTATATTTGAACATTTTTACGTCATTAACGTGTACTTGTTGGAAAATTAAACAAAAGAGTCATATACTCAGAGTTTTTTGTAACCTCTTTTCTACTCAATTGTACGTTATTCTTAAAACTATGCTGAGCAAAGATTAGTGCAAAACTTGTGTTGGGTATTAAATTTATAGCGAATTGATATTTGAAGTCTTCAGAAGCACGGGTTTTCTTTAACGATCCACTTTAATATTGAGACCAAAATACTTTCGGCAAAATTTAAGTATAGTGCGGCGCTGCCTACTCTACGAGGAATATTATTGTGATAATAATAATATTATTAAAAATCAACAAGAGGATATTCATCACACATCGACGCTTTACTTTATTTATCCACTAGCTGTGCCCCCCGACTTCGTCCGCGTAGTATTTAACGTAACAAAAATTTCGGGATTATCGGGATAAAAAGTATTCTATATGTTAATCCCGGTTATAAACTATCTGTGTTCCAAATTTCATCCAAATCCGTTCAGTAG
The DNA here is from genome assembly GCA_918843915.1 of Notodonta ziczac. Classification (NCBI taxonomy): domain Eukaryota; kingdom Metazoa; phylum Arthropoda; class Insecta; order Lepidoptera; family Notodontidae; genus Notodonta; species Notodonta ziczac. The sequence continues at coordinate 8,182,020 of OU974050.1, read as the reverse complement.
TTTTTGCGTGAAGGAGTAACAAACATACATCCACACTCACAAACTTTCACATTTATAATATTAGTAGGATTATATGAAAATAATGCATATATGCCGTATATACTCTCATGTGCATGTGCATATGAGAGTATATACGGAAGATATACCAAAACAACATTTTTTATTTTATTTTCAGTCTGTTTGCTCTGACTAATCTTCGAAATAGCTGGACCGATTTTGACGGAACTTTCACCTGCTGATGCGATAAGGAGTAACTAAGGCTACTTTTATTTTATGTAAGTAGGCAACAGATATTATAAAATAAATTTAAACGTGAAAGATTTTTAATGGTCCTGCAAAATTTGGCCCTTTTTGTGTTTGATAAAGTAAAGCGGCGATATTACACTAATCTTTACCCCCTACAACAGAATACTTAACAATACTAAGCTCCTAGACCTGGCTTACACGCTATCATCGCGCCTCCTCAGATTCGTGGGGGAGCCGGGCAGGTAAGTCTTTAGTCAGTCGATGCTCAGGTCATTGGAGAAGTGTCGCGAGAGCTTCGCCACGTCCAGTCCGGTGAAGTCGGTGAAGATGTCCGTGGTGGCGGTGGAGGGCTTGGCCCGACCCGGGGAGGAGCTGGTGGAGGCTTGCTCGCAAGGATCTATGGTCACTAACCTGTCCTCCTTGCTGCTGACCTCGAAAGGTTCGGATATACCTGTGGGTGATATAGACATTATTGTAGTGGTTTTACGGTCTATGGATAGGATACCTATAAAAAGTACATTTTTCATAGACACGTCGTGACTGTTTGTCAAGAAAGAGTAGTAATGAATGTAAGATAAACTTATTATTATTTGCCTGGAAATGCTGTGAAAAAAGATAGGTATATGGTAGTCACATATGTTTTATTGAAATGATGACTTTTAATGTTCCATACAGTTTTCATACTAATATTATAAAGAGGAAAACTTTGTTTGTTTGATTGTAATGAATAGGCTCCGAAACTACTGAACCGAATTGAAAAATTATTTCACTGTTGGGAAGCTACACTATCCCCGGGTGACATAGGCTATAATATATTTTCAAAAAATTAGGGATCCTTATTAAAACTCGAATAATGTAACCGCAATGTACCCGTGCGAAGCCAGGGCGGGCCGCTAGTCTTGTAATAAAATAATGAATAATTAAATAAAATAACACATTTAAAAATATCAGGATATCTATAGCAGTTTTACGTATTAAAGGTATCAAAATTTTGTGAAACCAAAAGTTATCCTATAATAAGAAAGTAGCGCTCTCATTTGTCTTTACTCATATTTGACAGACTTTAAAGTTACATCCTACTAATAAATGCGAAAGTTAGTGAGTGTGGATGTTTGTTATTCTACTCAGGCAAAAACTACTGAACGAATTTGGATGAAATTTGGATCACAGATAGTTTATAACCAGGATTAACACATAGCATAGCATCCTTTTTATTCCGATAATACCGAATTTTGTGTTACGTTAACTATTACGCCGACGAAGTCGGTGGGCACAGCTAGTGTATTATAATTACACTAGCGGCCCGCCCCGGCTTCGCACGGGTACATTGCGGTTACATTATTCGAGTTTTAGTAAGGATCCCTAATTTTTTTGAAAATATATTATAGCCTATGTCACCCGGGGATAGTGTAGCTTCCCAATAGTGAAAGAATTTTTCAAATCGGTTCAGTACTTTCGGAGCCTATTCATTACAATCAAACAAACAAGTTTTCCTCTTTATAATATTAGTATGATGACTGACACACACTATGAGCGGATTCAATCCTGAGGTGTGGGGTAAATTAAATGTATAATAATAAGGTTTAAAATCGAATATGGTTTTTTAAAACTCAAAACCCATATTATACCTCACGTCATAACTCAAACGAACCAAACCACAAATTAGTTTTTTTTTTATAAGTTAAAAACACTTACCGGCCTTTGAAGGCGGTTAAAAACTAGTTGGTTTAATATGTAGGTGAGTGATAGTAGGTGTGTAGCTCACCCAGCACGCTCCTAACGTCGTGATTGGGCTGGCTGAAGTATATGAATCTGTAGAAGCCCGGGGTGCGGACGCCGCTGCCGACGGGGAAGCTGAGCGTGATGGTTCGCGGGCGGCCCGCCGCCGCCGCCGGGCTCTGCGGCGGGCCCTCCGGCGGGCCCTGCGGCAGGCCCACCTTCGCCAGGTACTCGTACGCTATGTAGTCGTCCAAATTGTGGAAGTTGGCCTGGGAAGAACATAAAACATTGCCCGTGTTATTAAAAACAGCTTGTGCCATCAATACAATGTCTTCCTGTTTGATAACTGCTAAGCGTTATGAACAGTGATAGCCGATTGGTTAAGCATGTGTATTGCGTGCCGGGTTCACAAGGTCCCGAGTTCAAACCCCGGTTTTTCGAAATCTATGTGCGAATCATAATTTTAATATGATTATCACTTGCTTAAGGTGAAGGAAAACATTGTGAGGAAACCACGGGTACTATTCTCAGCAGCGATAATCAATACTGAACGAATTATACAAAATTATAGTTTGTTCAGTTGAAATACGCACTACAAATTTCATGCACGTATTAGAGAGTCTAAACAATTTTCGAAAGACATGTGAAATCCGCCATCCCCCATTGGGTAAGCCCCATGGATTATGGCCTGAATCCCCCCGGTATTGAAGCGAGGTCTGTGCCCAGGAGTGGGACGTTTGATACTAACATCATAGATCCCGATCCAGTCGTTAGCGTGGACCTGCACGTCCGGCGAAAGAGTACACTGCGTCCTGAAGTCCGCGTCACCGATGTACCAAATCCGACTGATTGCCGCGAACTCCACCGTCTTCTCCGTGTAATTTGAGAATGCCTGGTGGTAAAATAAGAAACTGTAGAAGTCACTGCACTGTGACAGACTGGACGAACGGAGGGAGATATTCTTAGAGCTTCAAATTAGAATACAAACTTGTTTTCACTACATAGTATAAAACAAAGTCGCTTCCCGCTATCTGTCTGTCCCTACGTATGCTTAGATCTTTAAAACAACGCAACGGATTTTGATGCGGTTTTCTTTAATAGATAGAGTGATTCAAGAGGGAGGTTTATATGTATAATACATGCATAACATAGTAGAGAAACACTTTAGTATCAGCATTGCACCCGTGCGAACACGTGGCGGGTCGCTAGTAAATAATAAAAAAGGTATTTTTGTTATTATGAGACATCTAACCGGCAATAATCAGAATAGCGTTGAGAACTGGACTTGATTTTGCGGAAGGATCCAACCCACTCGTACTTCTGCGAACTGAAACCAACCTACAACTACTCATACTAGGGTTGCATTCGGTCTGCAGGAGATGCAGTATATGTGGATTTATTCCATTCCGCCTGCTCTTATATGTTAATGACGCTTAGAACTTAAAACAGTTTACTGCTAAACAAAATACTCGCCGGTTATGTTCTGAATGGTTACACACATAGATTTAAAATGATAACGCAAAGGCATGTACTTCGCGTGTACGAAACCCCGACCAAGCGTCAAGGTAAGCCGCCGCTAATTTACAGTCCGCGCGAATACAGATATAAAAAATATGAGTATGAGCGAGATAATCACTCGAGAGAATCGTAGCGGGCGGAGGGGCATCGGCGGCATCGGTGTCTTTGAATCGGTTTGGATTTCCCGTCACTTGTGGCGTCACAGGAGGTGTTCAAAATTCGGCACGCTTGGTTTCAATACAAATCGTGATGCTTGCGTTATCTATGTAAATCTATATCTGTGGTTACACATAATCAAAGATCCGAAGTACACTCGTACTCAGGTCAATGACCCTGGGGCTGTATAGCCTGGCAACTAGGTGAAGGTGGCCGTATCTAGCACATGGGGACAACTGGGTAGGCGTTGATCTACAGTACATTCCATGCGGTTGTTGTCGTGAGTCCCTCCCACCCTAATACATTAAGCAATTAGAAAACAATTACTTTTGTTTTGTTCACACCAATGACGTCATCACTTTAATTGACCAATTAAAAACAACAATGGATTTTCCTCCATAAAAATAGAACAGTTATTGCATGTAAACTAAGCAGAGTTCTATAGCATTCGATTTACAAGATGTAAATCTAATAGAATATTGCTACTATCTGTCAAAAATGTTAGCAGCATGAGTTAAACAAGCATTTTAAAGGCAAAGAAATACTTATAAAGTATACAAATAAGGCACAAAGTTAATAGTGCATAAGTACCACAATTATCTTTGGTACACAAACTTAACTTGACTAAATTGTACGTGTTACGGTCTGTCTTATGACAGGACTGTAAAAAATCTCCAAAGTTTTTGTCAAATTTAGTTTAATTGTAGCTTGAAAAAAATTTCATTATGCGCCGTCTATGATTTGTCTGTGTTCATAGTATTTATTCATTCGTACGACCGTAAATTAGTTTCGTGTCCTTATGAATCTACACTGGATAAAATTAAATATTATATTGAACATACAATAACCGTTAAAGTATTTTATTTATTGCCAGGAAGGCATTCTCTCGGCGGCGGAAATTTTAGTAAAAAAGCCAAGACGGCCAACGAAAGAGATACGAAATGGTAATAATACTCAAGTTCAAAGTCTGTCAACACTGAACTCGCCAACATTCGAAATTCTGTTTCGGAAACCGAAACGTTCATAAGAACAATGTCGTCTTTATAGTATAAAGCGTAGGGCACTGCAGCTCTGACGTCATCATGTAACGCTACTGACGCATAGCACGGATAGAAACTTCGCTGCGAAAACAAATTAAGGCGAAACGTCGAAAACAACTATATTTTATTTTTTTATTATAATCATTTTCGTATCGCTTCTCGTTGGCCGTGGTATATATACTTACATCAGAAAATACGTTTGGATTATCCACGAGTGCGGTGTGCATTGCGATGTTAGGCGCGTTGCTGCTGTCAGCTGTTTGTATGTTCTCTTCAGCGCTCATTGGCACCACAGCCGAGCGCATGCGCACCGAGGACCGCGGCGCGGGCGCCTCGTTCAATAGCGATAGTATGAAGCCGTGGCGGATCTACCATGCAAGCGTGCAAAGGATAAATAAATATTGGACGCCAAAATAGAAATTTCAATACTTTTTCATTACTCATACTCTGAAAGTAGGTCTGAAGTTGCCTGAGGAGCGGGTTGAAAGTAATACTTTTCCGGCCCGGGAGAATCGCTTTCAACTGACAGCTGTCAAATCATAAAAAAAAAACTAGTTCCATTTTCACATTTCTATGGAACCATGTTCGAACTTTTTCTACAGTCACTCAATTACAGCACGATGTAAATTTGAAATAACATAAAGTTAAGTTTAATTCAAGAATATATATTTTTAAATGACTTAATTATAATTTAGTTTCAACAATTTCTTTAAAATAACATAGATTTGAGCAAAATATTTAAAGATGAAAATGAAAAATAATGGCTAATAATGAAGTTGGCCGGCCAACGAAAAAAAACAAAATAGGCGGCAATCCGATTTTTTTTTTCGAGTTGTAGAGTATTGTTCATACTTCCTTGTATTATTTCTTTAGCCAATTCCTGTTTTTTTTTAGTTTTCTTGTATTCGTAATGAAAAGCACAGTGTTTACCTCGGGTGAAAGACTTATTTTGTCCCTCGAACTATTAGCGCCCTCGCTACGCTCGGGCGCCAAACCCCGTCTCGGGAAAAATAAGTCACTTTCACCACTCGTGTAACAATGTACTATTACAATTGCTTAACAAAGCATTTTCAAAACAAAAGTCCTATGCAATGCATTATATTCTATTTGGGTGAAAGTCTGTGCAATAAGTCAGTTAATGTGAAATAATTTTATTTTATATATTTTTGAAATAAAACTATTTTTCGGATTTTATCGCGTTTATTTAATTTATGTTCCCGACGTTTCGGCTGCTTTACAGCAGCCATGGTCACGGGGGGACTGAGGTGTTAGACGTCCTGATGTCATAGTTAGTAACTGGGTACCCTCATATTAAGTTGTTGTTTGCGGTCCGATCCACGCAGAAAGTGCTCACAGTGTCTCGAGGTCTTGCAATGGTACACTTGGTTTTGGATTTAATTATATTAATTACTGGATCCCAAGTTGGTGGTAGCACCCAGCCATCTTCCCTATTGAAATTAGGATGTTTTTTAATTTCAATAGCCTCACGTATCATCCTTGGTCGGAATCGGTGTTCTTTTGCGAGGATCTGTGGTTTATCAAATCTGATATAATGGCGGGTGCGGTCCTGTACATGTTCACAGATTGCAGACTTCGTGGAGCGCCGGTGTTTCACGTCAGCTATATGTTCTTTTAGAGGCCAACAACACTCTAGCATTCTTAGATGTTTTAGTAATCCGTAATCCTGATAACACCTTAGGCCACACCGTGTATAGGAAAAATACCCATACCGATAGGTACTTAAACGGTGAATCTCACCACCATCCAACACAGTTAGCTACCGTGGGTAAATCTTTGTTTCAGAGAGCACAAGGGATCTGTGATGAGCAACACCTGGCTGCCGAGATCCGTCACGTCAAGCAAGTATTGCATGACAACAAGCTTCGGATCCCGCGCCTCCATCACAGTGACCGAGTGAAACCAGCCACAGTCGAGCGTCTACCTGCTGTACTACCATATATAAGAGGTGTCACAGACAAGATTGGCTACATCTTGAAACGTGCTTCAATCAAAACTTATTTCAAGCCACCAAAGAAGATTAGTCAGTTCTTACCACCTGTCAAGTGTCACATTCCTCTACAAGATGCAGGGGTATACAAACTCGACTGTGAATGTGGGCTCTCCTACATAGGGCAAACTAAAAGATCAGTTAAAACCCGCGTAAAAGAACATATAGCTGACGTGAAACACCGGCGCTCCACGAAGTCTGCAATCTGTGAACATGTACAGGACCGCACCCGCCATTATATCAGATTTGATAAACCACAGATCCTCGCAAAAGAACACCGATTCCGACCAAGGATGATGCGTGAGGCTATTGAAATTAAAAAACATCCTAATTTCAATAGGGAAGATGGCTGGGTGCTACCACCAACTTGGGATCCAGTAATTAATATAATTAAATCCAAAACCAAGTGTACCATTGCAAGACCTCGAGACACTGTGAGCACTTTCTGCGTGGATCGGACCGCAAACAACAACTTAATATGAGGGTACCCAGTTACTAACTATGACATCAGGACGTCTAACACCTCAGTCCCCCCGTGACCATGGCTGCTGTAAAGCAGCCGAAACGTCGGGAACATAAATTAAATAAACGCGATAAAATCCGAAAAATAGTTTTATTTCAATGTGTAGTATTCGCGTAAATATAAGAAAATTATATATTTTTAATTTAAGTGTACGTACAAACCAATAAGACTAAACACCGCCCGCCCACCTTTTGTATGAGAATGCAATTGTCAAAAGTTCGCGGAGTATCGGGAAAGACGGAGAATTTTGATCGGTCGATTGAATAGACCAATCAAATTGTCAGGTGACGTCATGTCAAGCATATGCAGTGGCAATGCATTTGTTAGGCGAGCGGGGTTGCCCGGCTATGCGGTGCCTATGGCTTGTTGGTCCGTGTCATTCAGTACACGTTAAGGTCACTAAAATACAAAAAGGTTTACAAACCTAAAATTACTAAATAAATCAAACAACAAATCTTTATGTTTGTTTTGAACAAACAAACCGAACACTGCCCATCTGCTCTCGACTGAGGTTTATTGCGCAATAAAATTAACATGAAACCGTTAACTAAATTGTACGACAATAGGGTACAAATTTGAATAGCAAGGAAAATGGTTTAATAATAGAAATGTTACATGCAACAATAGTGTGCTAATTAATTATGAACGCACAAGCTTCCAACCTGCGCCCACGGTACAATAGAACTAAAGCCGATTTCTATATCACGGAACACAAAGTCTATCAATAGTCAACATTCCATCAGTTACATTATAACATTGTTTGTCGGAATAAATAATAACACGAATGGTTTACACTTAATTAATACTGTTTACAGTATGCTAAGACTATTGTTATAAAAATCTTTACTTTTATTATATTTATTGACCAAATGATGATTTATTTTTTCAAAATAATAAAAATATAAATCAAGATATATATTATATTCGATTTTGAATCTTTCCATAAAAACGTGAAGGTACCACTTTTAGCCACATACTGGAGCCCAACTATGTTAACCGCTGGCATCTGGATCGACTTGCAATGCGTCAAAACTGACGTATCGCGTATCTGAATACCTAACTTGTTCATATTTATATAGAAAAATCTGTGTTTTTTTATAAAATATATTTTTTTGTAAGAAAACTGACGTATTCTGATACTCTATACGTCAGTTTTCTTACAAAAAATCTATCAAGACTGACGTATGACACACGCGATACGTCTGTTTTGACGTATAGCGAGTCGACCGAGATTCCAGCGGTTAGCAGAGTTGGGCACCTGGTTTTATGGAAAGGATAATATACTCAGTCCTTTATCTTACAATACCTGATTCAAACTAACACCATTCAAATGGTCTACACTCAAAAGGCCATCAATGCAGGGCAGGTTGAAATCAGCATGCACTAACAACATTATTATTTAATCTCCAACCAACAACACCAATCATGCATGTCGATAATATCAATAACCTACGTCATGCATCACTGACCTCCATCAAATACACTGACATGCATAAGGTAAATTATTATCATTAAATGACAACTGATAACAATAACAAGCATTTAAGGACTTCATTCAAAATAGCTACTCTTTGTGCCCATTCAAGGTCGTTTTGCCATTCGGTTGTGGACTTGAGGAAAATATGTAAAAGTGTCAAGCTTTTAGTGCTCCCGTAGGTCTAAATAAAATAAATGATTTGACTTTGTGCGGCAAAAAGAGAATGACCCAATATAGACAAAGTTTTTAAGTAAATAAAATCGAATTAAAATAATTACTTGTTTTTATAAACAGAGTAAAATAATAATAAATAATTTAACCCTTTTTGTCGTCCCACTCCTGGGCACAGGCCTCCCCGCACTATGAGGGGGATTGAGGCCGTAATCCACCACGCTGGCCCAGTGCTGGTTGGCGTATTTAACATGTCTTTCGAAAATTGGTGAGATTTTCTAAGACATGCAGGTTTTCTCACGATGTTTTCTTTCACCGAGAGCAAGTGATAATCATATAGAAATTATGATTCGCACATAGATTTCGAAAAATCCAGAGGTGCGAAGCAGGGTTTGAATCCAGGACCTGGAGCAAGACGCGTGCTTAACAAATCGGCTATCGCTGCTACATAAACAGAGTACTCAGTGTATTTAATAGAAGTCAGTGACCTATACATATATAATATACCTATATCAATAGCATACTGACTGACCTTTATATTGAACTGTGCAATCACAGGTTTGTGGTCGCTGACCGTATAGTGTGGCATGTGGTTGTATGTCACCGGCTCGGCCCTCAGCGTCACGTTCTCGTAGTTGTTTGCATTCACTTTGTATAATATTCGGTCAGTCCAGGATGGTTTGCGCCTATTAAGCAAAATAACTTAAAAGTTAAATGTTTATTTAAGGTCACACGGCAGATTTAAGGCTGATGCCGCACCGGCAAGACGATTGCAATGCGACATCGATCAAACACATGTATAAAACTGGCGGTGATAGCATCCCCTCATTAATTTTTTCAGAAATCGTATAGTTTATATTCCTGTTTTCACATTTTAACGTTATAATGAATGATTTATGTGTAATAAAGAGTAGATCTATATATTTAATGCCGGGGCACCCTTGGATCAATGATCCCGGTACAGCTATTTATGGTCACGTTTTCTTCGCCTACATACTCAACTCAATTGGTTTGGCAATATTGGTCCAACTTTTCTATATGTAAAGACTGCTGACAATTCTTTTATTTTATTTAAATAATAATATGTATTATATTTATTATTATGTGTAAATACTTATTTTGTAGTAATTGGTGGCAAAGCTTAGTGCTTTGCGCACCATATATATATTTTTTTTTTATTATTTATGTTTGGGTAGCCCAAGTTGTGTGTAAGACAGGGTATGAGGAGGCTTTGTCTTTAAATCAGCGCTGGAGGAGATCTCGTTCCCCTCCAGCACATGCTGACGCAAATTCCTTTCGGTACAGCTCACGCTGTAGGAAATGCAGCTTTCTTACCTTATGTCTATTTTACTTCTTTTATAATTATGTGCTGTTCTTTTCTTATGTGTGTACTGCTGTGCTGATTAATTTTTTTTCATTTCATTATTCACAATAAAAAGGTAAATTAAATGAACTCACTTAACATCATACTCGTCGCCTCCGATTAAGAATTTATATGTCGGCGGGAATCGTATCTCCGACTCGGTGAACTCTGAGAACGCCTCCCCGGTGTCCATGACCGCGACCAGCTGATCGTGTTTCAGTAGCGACGCGTACTTGTCCTTCTCTATCTTCTGTAGTGTGGCCACGATGTCCTCTGCAGTGGGGCTCTTGCCCGACGGGTGGTCGGTGCGAAAGTTTAGGTCGCCTATCCAGAATACGTAGCTGAAACAATTGTAATGAATATGTACCGTACCAGAAAGTGAATTTCCGAATCTGTTTGTTGGGTTTCACTGGGGCATCGTTATGGTCGCCTATAGATTATATTACGGATCCCAAACTATATCAAAATACTTTCACGCCAATGCACCTTAAAGGAGTAGCCAGAAGTGCAATTCAAAATAGTAATTTTATATTCGATTCTTGTGAACATTTTTTTTTCTATAGTTAAGGAATCATTTCTTATACCTACCTTAATTTTACTATGACAAGTATACCTGTTTATATTTTAATATGTTTTCCCAGAATAAAAAAAACGCAAGCCACACCTGTGCATACATATATATAGATATCGTACTTTATGAAAGTTTCGAGTGTTTGATAAAACGCTAAGTACACAGAACGATTACTCATAGCAAAGATAGTATGAATTACCTACTCTAACATATCACATCCGCGTAATGGAATGATCTGATCTACATGTAGAGACGATATAGATCGATTTAACTTTTTTTTAATAAAAAATATACAAACGTACCTACTGACAAAAATATAACCTCCTTTTTTCGAAGTCTGTATAAAAGATAGCCGTAATCACAATCTATCGCCTAGGCGGACACAATTGCTTAGCACATATTTTTCTCTAGATTACACCAATCATTATAAGCTTTCTTGAGATGAATCTGTACCAATCCTGAGGCTGATCGTTTATAATACTTAATAGTAGGCAATCTGTACAACATTGTAACCTGTTTTGTGTTTAACAAATAAATAAAAGGCGTCAAAAAACTGTCATATTGACGATCACTTGACACAGTGGTTTGAACGTAGGCCGCTCGTCTCACTACACCACCGGGTGGTTGCATGTTCGATTCCCATCAGGGCAAATTTCGGAAGTGGCCTTTTCGTAATTTGCCCAGGTCTGATCGCCCCTAGTCCACGGTACCCATAGTTCTTCAAGCGTTGCTTAGTTTGGGACTTTACATTTGGTGTGTCAGTCTGGCGATCAAATACTTATTTACTTACTCATGAAACAAGATGCTCGCGGTCTCACTAACGTGGTACACGTGTTGTTTAATTATCGTGTTGTAGTCGTTAATGCGATCCGCCAGCAGATGCTCGTGCGCCGTGAGGTGGCAGTTCACCAGGCACACCGAACAGCCGTATATGTTGAACCTTATACTCACCGCACCTTTGTTACCCTGAAACAACCACATTTGACTACTGAAATAATATAATGCACCTACTAGGATTTCATAAATCGAATGAAGTTTTTCAAAGAACCAACCCACACGTGCTTCTGCAAACCGAAACCAACCTACAGTCACTTGCATTTGGGTTGGTTTTAGTCTGAAGAAGTATATGTGGTAACCGCGTACCTGCGTATAGTTTTGCAGAATGAAACCTTAGTGTGTAGTAGTACTAGTAGTTTAATATACCTAATTACAGGAGCCGATTTGTCTGATGCCCAGATACCTAACACGATTCCGGTTGCTAAGTTGCAGAACAGAACAAATTTGCGATATTAGTAAGTACTAATTGCGGAAACTCACACACTGTACCTACTTGTCAATTTGCGTAATATGTTTATACAAGGCAAAGTAAACATGCTTACCTACCAACTTCAATTGATCATGTTTAATCATGTAATCAAGATCAACTTATTTTGTTATTTCCGCGTAAAATAATCTTTTTTATTCAGCCAACTCAACTTCAAAAGCTTTGGAAATGTCATGAAATCTATACAAATAAATAAAATTGGAGTGTCTGTTTGTGATATCAAAATAACACCTTTTCACTAAATGCATATAGAAGTACATACGACACGTATAGCAAAAACGCGATTTAAAAAAAAATGGTCTGTCTGTCTGTCTGTGTGTTTGTTCCGGGTAATCTCCGAAACGGCTGGACCGATTTTGACGGGACTTTCACTGGCAGATAGCTGATGTTATAAGGAGTAACTTAGGCTACTTTAATTTTAGAAAAACAATTAGGGTTCCGCGTAAAAAAATAAAAACACATGCAATCAAAGAGTATCTCCGAAACGGGTGGACCGATTTTGACAGGACTTTCACTGGTGGATAGCTGATGTTATAATCAGTAACATTGGCTACTTTTAATTTAGCAAAACAGAATAAAAAAATGGGTCCTGTCGCGCGGGCTCAGAACGCGGGAGCGGGCTTTTTCGTTAAGTTAAATTCCACGCGGACGAAGTCGCGGGCTCAGCTAGTGATCTATATAAAAAACAAAATTGGTATAATAATAATATGCATTATGCTCGTCAAAATTTTACTCTTTCTTTTATTAAATTTAACTTAAATTTGTGTTCACACCTTTGCTACTTCTTCACCTGCTTTGTTATTTCTACCTGCTGGTCTTCCTTTCGATAAAAGAATATATTTATGTTACCAAGTTCAGTTATGTAATAACTCAGGTGACCAACAGACAAGATAACCATTACATAAACATGTTTGCATAAACATTACGAGACTGGTCAATTGCTGACGGCTTGGCAATTGCTTGTTCATTTAACAAGTAGTTATTACATATACATTTTTATAGCATTATCTGTAAGGTACGTCTTGGCAATCAGTAGGCATGCGATATTGGGTTGTATTCCTAAATTCCTGGGTTGTAATGTTTATTTACAGTCTATTAGTGGACAGGGTATACTTAGGTAGTTCGTTCATCAACACACTGGCACTATATTTATATCAATATCTACTACCCTTTGTAATTATTAAATAAATAAGGAACTGGCGATATAATCAAAAAATATAAAAAAGTGTAAGAAGACAAGCCCGCCGAGTTTCTTCTCAGTCCAGATCGCGTTCCGAACCGGTTGTAGATATAAGAAAAAAAATTATGTAACATTGACAATTTGTAAGTGCCCCCGTAGGCCTAAACAAAATAAACGATTTGAAATTGAATTTCTCTTACATGTTAGCTTCTTACCTTAGTAACAAACTTAATTTACAATGAGTTTCCAACAGAATATAATAAGTAGTAGGTAAGTGTAGGTGGGTAACAATTCAGCTTTTGTTATGCATATTATTATGCTACTGTGTAGGTACCTCAATGTTTATTGTAACTTAACTTACCCACATTCCTCCCAATCCAGTCTTTGTATATTGTGCCTCTATGTCTCTTAGATGAGTGACATGTTTCATGTGAGTATATACCAATAACAGTATCCCCTGCAGTCTGGTACACTTTGCAATGATGAAACCTTGTCTGCAGAGAATTTTGTTGAATGTGGATGTCCATGCATCAGTGAACAGAGTGTCCATTAACATGTTTTGAGGTTGTGATTTTACTTCTTGTAATCTGAAATGAGTAAGAAAAATCATATTACCTGTGGTAAAACCTATCAAACTAATTTAATGTCACAACCAAAATTTGATTGTAATTAGTAAGGATTTAAAGTTCAATTCACAATGATTATCTAGTGCTACTGGTTTCTTTAAAGTTACCCAATAAATGTGGTACTTATAAACATTAGGTAAATTGCTTCTGCTGCTTAATTCTTACTTAAGTAGTTACTTATTAGTAGTACCAAACTGTTAACTACAAAAATCTCAATTCTATAATAGGTAGGTATAACTTATGTTTTGAAGATAAAGAAGATTATTAAAATAGGTAATAAATAAAACAATACAAGTCCATTAGGTGTATGTCAGTATGATTTAGTTATTAATAGTTCTGTTATGAGGATGTTTCAAATCTTATTTCCTCATATTAATTAATTATGGTGAGGTTGCTGTGAGAATGTGAACATGCATGCTAAAAGGCAATTTTTAATTTATTGTTTGTAAAATAAGTAGTATTCGCAAACTGGTTCATTTTACTAATACATTCGGGTATTCTCTTAGTGTTATCCTACAACATAAGCAAGGAATAATCATATTAAATAGGTACAAATGTAAGAGCCAGGATACAAAATAAAAATTATATTTATTACTTCACCCTACAATAAACATAATAGTTTAGCTATACAATTAATCAATATTTGGAATGTATTATATCAGCACCCAAACTGTAGGTTTATGTACATTTTATTAAGCTGATCACCCAGGGTAAGATTCCAGCAGGTGCAATTCATACTTCATTAATATCAAACCCCAGACTTATGAAATGACTAGCCTGTGCCCGTGACTTTGTCCGCATAGTATTATATAGTATTAGTTAGTAATTATTAACTTAACAAAAAATTCGGGATTATCGGGATAAAAAGTATCCTATTTGTTAATCCCAGTTATAAACTATCTGTGTTCCAAATTTCATCCAAATTCGTTCAGTAGTTTTTGCGTGAAGGAGTAACAAACATACATCCACACTCACAAACTTTCGCATTTATTAGAAGGATATACTCAATGTTTTTTTTTAAAAAGCCTGTTTTCTGTAAATGATAATGGTGCATGTAACAAGGGTCACAATAAAACATTCACTTCAATTAAGAGACTGGCTTTTGCCCACAACTTTGCTAGCATAGATTGTATAATCTGTATACCTTGTTAAGAGTCACATGCAATATGAAAGTGCAAGTACAGGAGCCTACATACCTAATTACTTCACTCTCAAATATATTATCACATTGACCTAGAAATTAAGTGGTGCACATTGTGTATGATGCAAGGTAATCAAAATCCATACATGTCTTACCCAATGACATAAAAATCTGGCAACTGCTTGTTCTTATTAAACTGCGAAGGAAAGTCCAGGAGGGCATTGAGATCCTGCCCGGGGGACTTTGTAGCCACATTCCAAGTAACAAAATAAAATCTGGAAAAATAACACTAATCAAACATTTTTATAATAGTTTGTTGGTGACCAGTAATAATACCATACAGAATGAATTTTCCTTTAAGACAGGTTAAAGAAACTCGTCTTATAATACTACGTCTGATGTAACCTTGACTTTGTTAGACGTTTGTTTGAGTAGGAATTACCTTCGTACAGCATTCATAACTATAGGTAATTTATCTTCAGGTAGTAGGCACTCACCTCAATGTATCCATTATTTATTTTTTATTGCGCCTTCGTAGGACTCTAAAAGCTAACCCGTTAGATAAAAATATACCTACTTCAGGCGCAGATAAGATAATGATAGAGTAAAATTAATAATTTATTTGATTAATACGTAAATAATTACATTGCCTATGATATTTTCATAATCGATTAACAGTAACATATAGTACGACTTTCACAAAAACACAAACCGTTATTGTACCTATCAGTAAAATTAAAATATAATACAATTGCGATATTTGTCTTCAAAATTACAACAGTACAAACACCACTCAATCACCTGAGCTGAGGAAGAACACAATGATAAATTAAATTGGAAGACTGTCAAGTGTCAAAGTCAAATTGACATTAATTTTAGTGACCGCTCACAAACAAGTGGAACGGGAAAAACTGCGGTCGTGAGCGTGATCGTTGTGAATGCTTAGTGGAACTCACCCCATGACATCAAACATCAATGGTAGTAAATGTAAGTAAAATTAATAATTTTCTCCAATTATGTTTCTCAAAGTGGACGGTCACTTTTTGTATTGTTTTTTTTTTGCTATTTGTTACTTGGCATTGGCGAAATACCTATTAAACTGGGGGGACCATATTTTAAAAGAAAGAAGAAATGCACCAAGAATTTTAACAGCTTCTTAAAATGAACGAACCATTAATTTAAAAAATCAGAGTCTATGGAAAGAAAAAAAATAATAATAAATTTAAACAAACGGGGTTCCAAACCAAACGAAACGATTTAATTGGCAGTAAAAAAGCATCCACATGATACGATTTGATTGGCAATTTTATAGAATTGACAATCCAGACATGACTAGCATTCAGGGGGGTATTCACAACTGACGGCAAGTTTCCGTGTCGGAAACGACAATTGTCATCCTTCTACTTCTTCTTGCTTTAAAAATATGGGCCACCCAGCTTTATATATCCTTCTTCATATTCATTTGTAAAATATTGGTTTATTAGAGACCAATTTATAAAAAATGTGATCCTAAATCCCCAAGTTCAAGTTTTAGAACTCAATAAAAAAATTTGAAGGAAGAATCTTCAAGCATAGAGCCCTAATTGGCGGGAAAATTATCTGTCATCAAGCAACCTGTCACAGAAGTATATGTCAAAAATCAAAAAGCAGTAAACTCGTCGGGTGTTAGTAAAAGTAAAGTGAACAAAAATACGTAATTTAAAACTTTAGGGTTCATATTTTTCATTTATTTCATAATTGGGTACTTATATTTTCAGCAAAGTACTTTAGAGCAGCACTAAAATGAGCGGCCAAGATGTTCAGGTTGGATATTTAAGGGGACGAATTTCGCAAGATACCTAGTTCACAAGTTCTGTTTTTACTTATAAATTCGGGTAATTTATTCGCCTTATTTTGCAGGCTACCACCAGGGTGACTAGGAGATCGTTTAAGACGCTACAGCATACGGCTACAGATAGGGAAAATTTAGTGGGTAGACCATCAAAAAGTTTGAAGCATCAACTAAGCCAGGAGTCACCTGTGTAATTATTACCGACATGAGCTGAGTTATATATTATCTGGCTACAGTTTCATTTACTTTAATGCTTTTTGTATTCATTGTAGAGATGGAGAAGTTAAAAGGAAGAACTTATCTTCCAAGGAGACTCAAGCAAGCCTCGACAATAAAGTCACAGTTGAAGATCTCACTAATCCTGAAGGAGCCTCTGAAAAATATTGGCAAATTCTTGCTGAGAAGCGTCAGTAAGTTAATAATTTAATTATTTGTATTATTATGCTCTAAATGTAGGCTATTGTTCACCTAAGACCATGTACAGCTTTAAAGTGTTTAATATTTTTGTTAGAGTTGCACTGCAAGACGCTTTAGATGAAAATGAAAAGTTGCGCAAAATTATTGATGATTTGAAAGAAGAAAACTCCACAATCAAACAAATGTTGGATGAGGCGAATAGCTTTGTTGAAGTTATTAAGGTAAGGGACACACTAAAAAGTATATCAGTCTTATTTAATCCTAAATACATGAATCACCTATAAGAATTTATTTATAAGTATTAAAAACCAAGGTCAAATGAAAAATAATGACCAACCACAAAATATAAACATGACCCCGCAAATAAGAAATTATATAATTATTGTTCCCGTACTTTCCAGGAGGAGTTGGCAAACACCAGCAGAGATGACACTGGCATTGACGTGAATGACGTCAGTACTGCTGATGAAACTATTGAAGAAGACACTGAGACCAAGACTGCTAAGGATAAATAAAACTTCCTCAACCTTTTTACCACCTATGCTATAGCTTTAGTTGACCTGCAACAAGCAGTGCCTAGTGCCCTCATCATTGGGACTGCCTGACAAGTGCATCTTTAAGTAATTATAAAGATTTACCCATGGCATTGTAGCACATGAATCAAGTAGTAAAATAGATAAAACCTGGTGGTGAAAAGGTGTTTTAATGATTTGTCAGCAAATTGTTTTCAGCATGCTCCCAAAGATCATAAACTCATATTAGTTAAATGGGATCATGAGAATCTCTTTCACAGAATAAACTCATTAACAATCAGTTATGTTTCAATTATAATACAAATTGCTAGTAATTTATGTTTAGGTTAAGTTTGATTGTCTTTAATGCTATGTACTGGCAAGCTAACATGATTAATTTAATATAATTCACTAATTTTCATATTAAATAAATGCACTATTATTCTATTTTTTACTTTATTTAGCAATTACAAGCTTTTCCAAACTCACTTTTGAAAGCAGTATCTTAAAATTGTTACAAGGTAGGTACTTACACAAACAAAAATATACTTATTTATGTAGGCAATTAATTACTTTATTTTTTTACTATTTATATGTAATACACTCTTAGAATAGCATTTTTCTATGTATGTGTGAATCAAGTTCATTATTCATTACTTATCATTACACTTTTCTTTCAAAAGTATAAATAGATTTTGTTTGATGTAGACGTTTTATTTAATGCCCATGTCAGGTACAGTTTTCACAAACAATCATTTAAAGTTGTAGAAATCAAAACATTTACCTAAACAACCCTTAACATTAAAAATACAAATAATAATTATTGTCATGAATATTCTTTATTCAAGAAAACTTTAAACTGCTCATCAAAATGTGTTTCATAGGTCCATGGCAATAAATGTGGATACATTGTAATGCTAGTAAACAAATCAACATTAGAATTTTGGGGTAGGACACTTCTTACTTTTATATTGAGACAACCTGTTGCATGAATGTAATTATTAACTATGAGGTTGTATATGAAGCTTACATATCTATGGTCCAAGTTATCAGAAGTGTTTGGCACATTTGGATTGTGCGATGTGATCTGTTCGATGTAACCAGGTGTTATAATTGGTATGATGATATCAGCCTGTAAAAAAAAGAGCATACAATTATAACATGTTTTAAAAGAAACATTATGTTACATAATACTTAATCCTAAACAACCATGTGGGTAGGTATAGATCACAGCTGGCCACATCCTTTGGTCTTTACTAGAGTATGAAATAAAAAGGGATATTTAATTGTTTTAAAAGCGCATTTAACTGCCAGTCAGCATCTTGACACATTTCTTTATACACATTAATCTTACTTTTGATGTGTACCTTTCATTTTCTGGTTGGTGGAGCTATATAGCTTACAACAACTTATGTAGAGAAAGAAACTTACTTTTTCAAAATATTCTCTGATAAACTTTTCAGGGTTCTGATACAATTCTTCTCTTCTACTATTCAGCGTGATCACCCTAACATTTGGCACATCTAACCAGTTATCCACATATTCCTGTATATTTATTGCAGTTGGCAAAGCATCTTGTGCATAAGTCAAGAAAAAAATTGGACTTTCATTTGCTAAGGGCTCCCGTTTAGTAACCAGTGGTGTTAATGATGGCTGTTTTGGTTTCTTGGACTCTTTTTCTTCAGTTACTACGTTTTTGTTTAAAACTGTTGGTAAATCATTACGTAGGCTTTTAAGACTGACTATTTCCCTTTGGCCGGTACTTTTTTCTCTGCTGTAATATCCACTGTCATCCTTGTTGAAATACCGGGCTATCTCACAGAGTGGATCCTCTATTGCCTTGAGGATATCATAGCGCTTCTGTTTCACAAATGAATCTATGATCTTGTCTAATGTTGAATTTTCATTTTGTCGGAAAACTTTAAGTATCATATCAACAGGGTCTTCTTTTACTGAATGTGTTATATACTGTGAAAAGAGTAAAATTTGATCATCAAAGTACTGGTTAAATATATTCTGTGGTGAGCACAACGTAGCAGTAAATGTTAAACAAGAATTTACTATTTCGTAAATAAAAAACAAGTGTAACAAAGTCCATGACATTAGATTTAAAATATCATGGCTCACCAAAAGATAAGGTTCATGAAATTAGCTAAATTTCTAACAAACAGACAGATAACACAGATTCAGTGCCTGCACTTACATTCAAATCATCTTGGGAAATACCCAATGAGTAACCCAGGTCCCTCCATCCATTAGGGGTGCCACCAACTTTCTTCACCAATATTTTCCATGCCTCATGACATGCAGACCCCAATGAAGATTTTGCACTTCGATAATATAACAGATCGGAATGAATAAAACAAACTTTACTACTCAGAGAGTGTAACCGACTTATCTCCCTGGCTCGGTCTTGCTGTACCATTTCTTCTAGGGCCAACGTGTCAATGCTGATTGTATCAGCGTTCTCGTAATCTTGAAAATCATCCCTGGAAAATAAGT
Source organism: Notodonta ziczac (assembly GCA_918843915.1). Lineage (NCBI taxonomy): Eukaryota > Metazoa > Arthropoda > Insecta > Lepidoptera > Notodontidae > Notodonta > Notodonta ziczac. The sequence goes on along the minus strand of OU974050.1, from coordinate 8,161,695 downwards.
AATTATAGAAATCAGTGTCCTTAAATAAACAAGCTTATACTGAAACAAGATAAAATAATTTATATACTCACATTTTGCTAGATTTAACAGACTCTTATTATTAGAAATTTCAAAACAAATGGTTCAAATACTTAATTAAACATTTAACTTCCTTGTCTTCTAAGAATTTGAATAAGGAAAAATGTTCAAAAAATTATTTCACACACACACTTGACAAACTGTAGTAATGGTTGAGCTAGTATATACAAGGTACTCTGTGTGGTTGAGTGAGTGAATGAATAAATTGAAATAATAATTCGCTAATTTGTCAAAACCAGCTGAGCTAGCGGCGCGGGCGGGGCGTTCCACACATAGATGAAGAAAGCGAGAACTGTCAAGTCTCTGGTTAAACATAAATATGATATACTTATTATTTGGAATGGTCGCTATTAACATTTTGATACATGCGGCAACGAGATACATGCATTAGAGTGAATAGTATGCATAGAGCATACTTTGTCTTGCTTGATGTATCGGTTTTTAATTAAACCCGACACCAATTATTTTTGGTGTCCACCAAAATTTTTTGCAGTGGTTGCAATAAATTACTATGGGTAATAATGTATGTGGAGTACTTATATAATATGGAATGTAGTATGTCTACTGTCGATATTTGATTATGCTGTTAAAGTAATTTAACATCTGCTTTGTTTTCAAAGGCTATTTTTGTGTAGTGTTGCTGTCTCTTAAAGGTGTACGCTCCGCTATCTATTGCATTCATTTTCTATGATAAAGAACGATTTCAAAAACAGATAATCCATTAATTTACTTCATTCTTTTCGTTCGTTCGCTGTGGTGGGAAAAATAAAAAGTTTTAATTTTCATAAAATCAAATATTTTATTTAATTTGATTGATAGTTTAATTTCGTCTTCAGAATGATCTCATTTATATCTTATAAGCTATACAAAGTTACGTATTAAGAATAGCATTGCATGTTACGCACGCTAATTTAGCGGGAGAATTTAAAACTTCAAGTTTTAAAGTACCTAAATAAAAAACAGCCAGCTGTTGGTCTTATCCAGCAGTCTTACATAAATTGTAATGTCCAATCTGTAAGCACACTTCTATATTTTATGTTTTATATTATTCTTATCTAATCAACTAAGTATGCAAGTTGTACTTATAAAATCTTAAGTTATTTCTTATCAGTTCTACTTGTAATTATTATTAACGGATTCCATTTCATGTACCCACTTACATAAATCAAAATTATTTTGCTAGTGCTAGCTTTACCGATATACTGGGGGACGAAATATGCAATTCCCAACCATTATCTTTACCTTCATCGTTTGGCTGTTACGAATCCCCACATACGGAAAATCTTATTGCTAAATGCCGCCCGCCAAAAGGTGCAGGTCAGCATGGGGAGTTTCGCAGCGTAGAAGAAATAGGTAAGTATATTATAATATAACTATTATAAGGTCTTTATTTCAATAATGCACGATATTTAGCATGACGCTGTAGTTAAAAAATATTCTGATGCGGTTTTTTTCTAACAGCTGAATTTTGATTAAATGACCCACTACTAATCAGTTTTAACAATATAACAAAATCTTCACATACATATATATTTATAGCATCAAACACTACATATTTTTACATACATATTGTTTGTGGCATGTAGGTTATTACACTGGGTATCTACTTAGAATATCAATGTGTGTGTGTGAGTAATAAAATAACGCACTGTGTTCTTTATTTTCTAGATCCAAAATATCGCGACGTTTTTTCATACCCATTCTTCAACATAGTTCAATCTAATGTCATTGAGGATGCCCTTTATTCAGGTAAGTATGCACAAACATGTAGAAATAATTACCTAGGTTGCCATGCCAACAGCCTTTTTAGGGCCTTGTACAGCCAAATTTGTAGGAGTCCGGCCGTCGGGCCCTGGCAACCCTATTCTATACCTACCCAAAATTTCAACTCCTCAATTCTAACTCCTCCTATTATTTCTTTCTATTAAATTCGTGCGGGTTTCAAGACAATTTAACTTTTCCCCGGAACTCGTCGAGGGTCAAACCTCGACGTCATGATTGGTCACCATTGTCGATCCTGGCTTACAGGAGTTACAGTGGTGGGAGTGTGTGGCGGGACTACCCACAATTTAAAAATAGGCCGAAAGTGGTGTTCCCATATACTCTTATGTTGTTGTTTACAGATAAATCAATGGTAGTGTGTGCTCCGACGGGTTCCGGCAAGACAGTCGTTTTCGAAATGGCTATAGTTCAGCTGCTAATGGAGTTAGAAGATCAGAAGTATAATGAGGACTTCAAAATTATTTATAGTATGTTGCTTAAATAAAAGTAATAAATTAATCTTTTTGCTCCCGAAATGTAGACCAAGAGATGTTGTACAGTGATCATCAAAAGGTTACCAGTAATCCGGGTAACTCCTTGAACTAATAGGGAGTCCTCACGTCAATATAACCCGCTTTTTGATTAGCAGACTTGAGACTCTGGGAATCCCGGCAACTGTTTAATAATAAACTTACTTAAATTATTGTTTGTATTGACTGTGCATAGCCATGTCTCCGATTGAACCTAGTACCTAATAATGTCCCAATATGAAGGGCGAGTCTATTGCCTGTTAAGGGGCATTCAGGCTGTATCCATTTATGTTTTAGTGGCTCCTGTAAAGGCGTTGTGCACAGAAAAGTTGACAGAATGGTATCCAAAGTTCACGAAACTAGGCTTACTGTGTATCGAGGTGACGGGAGACACCGATGTCGATTTCTCGCAGTTGAAGCCTTACAGGTACATAGTCTTTAATTAAATGGACCTCAGCCAAGGAAATGTTGAAGGTACTTTAACCCCTGAAGGATTGAACCTCTACGACCGTGAAATCTATTTACTTGGTATTAAAGGGTAGGTACGATGATATCGGTCAACATGTTTACACCAGGTATAGGTGGTACTTATGTTATAAATTGCAAATATATACTAGGTGATACAAAAAGGGTATACTATTTTTTTTGCAACTTAACTTTGTAAATCTCAAACTATTGGCTTTGTGGGACAGTTGAAGTACGAAAGGTTTTGTAGACTTGTGAAATCGGTCAACAGCTGTATTCCTATAACACCTTTTGTTTTTCAAGTTCCCTCCAAAGCTGATGGTTTTAGAATTACAAAGTTAAGTTTTGAAAAAAAAGTAAACCCATTATGTGTCACCTTGTATTTAAGTATTTATTAAAATAAAAATAAATCGTAGTTTTTCCTGCACAATTCATTCATTGGTTCAATTTCATTACGCGATGAGAAAAACTCTAGATAACAATAGTAATTAGTAATTATCTACGCCCTTTAAAATTACCTTCTGTTGTACACTATGATTCCCCTTGTTTTTTTTAAATATACACTCCATTCCATCGAAATAATAAGTACCTATACCTACTAGTTACGACTCCTATCTCAAATCTGAGAGCGATCTTGTAAAATGTCATTTTTACATCATACCATACAAAATGATCGCTCTCAGACTAACAACTGTAGTAAATAAAATTCTAGAATGATAATAACAACGCCTGAGAAATGGGACATGTTGACGCGGAGGTGGCGCGACCACAAGGGGCTGGTGGAGATGGTGAAGCTGTTCCTGATCGACGAAGTGCACATCCTCAACGACGAGACGCGCGGCCCGGTGCTGGAGGCCGTCGTCAGCAGGATGAAGACCATTGAAGTGAGTCGTCCACTGTTATCGAATAGAATATTGTAACGAATTTTGTAGGTATATAGGTATATCGCTAGGCTCACTCACAAACTGTATGGTCCCAACCCAATCTAAGCAACGCTTGGGCTTACTATGGGTACCGTATAATGAACTGGAGGACCCAGAGACACCCAGCCCAGGGCAAATTACGAAAGCCGAAATCAGGTGGTGGGTCGGGGGACCCACTATCTATTGCACGATTTCGGCCGTCTGGGGGATGACTGGGGTGGTACCAGGTCGTCCCCCTTTTAGCGCCTGTGGCCCGGCAAGTCATTGCCGGGCCGTCCGCCGGGGCGTCTCGGAGCATTTCCCATGGACCCGGGGCGCCCCTCTGCATGGCGGAGGGTGGTACACCGTTGGTTTTCAGTGGGTATACTGCGCCCTACAGGTGCAGGGACTCCCACATACCCCTCTCGTCTCCCCCGAGTCGTGAGGGGACCCATAAAGGGTTTTCCAACGATAAAAAAAGGGCAAATTACGAAAAGGTACTTTTTACTGAACGAACGATACAAAATTATCGTTCGTTCAAACTAGGTATATACGACGCCAAAAAAGATGGAATTGAGAGTAGAACTCGACACTAAAAATGTCACGATATGTCGATTATCGTTGCTACGGCCCGTATTAATAAATCTATCGCAATTCAAAGAGCGGTCTTGAGTACGCTTTTGACATGTAATTTTCTAGTATGACATAAGAATGGCATTTCCAAGACCGCTCTCAGATTTGAGATCAATTTATTAACACGGCTCTAAGAGTAGCACCTCTGTTACCTAACCTCCGAAATAAAAGACGGGCGCCATTATAGAGTTCATATATTTTCCACTAGTCATCAGCCCAATCCGCCCACCGCATAGAACAGCTCCAGCAGGAACTGAAAGGTGGCGAAGCGTCGAAGAGATCTCGTCCCAGGATCAGATTCGTCGCAGTATCAGCTACAGTCAGTAACCCTGAGGACGTGGCCGCTTGGCTCGGGACTAATTATAAACCGGCCGTGTATTACAAGTTAGTGTGGTAACTTTACTATAACTATAACTTCGGAATCGTTGCCAATATTTTTAAAATTGACTCTACATATTTTATGTTAATTATTTAAGGAACAAAATGAACCTATTCAATTCAAAATAAACATGAAAGTAATATTCTAATCATGTGCCGGGTAAACGGTGTGAATAAACGCTAACCCTTTAATAAATGTGATATAGCGGGCGAATAGTTACACACCGAATTATCCCTTCCTGTCATCAGTAGTTTGACATTCGAAAGAAGAAGACAAAGCATGACGTAACTATACAACCGCTAAAACACGTTCATTAATTAGGGGCACTAATAATTTCTACACAGTTTGAAGTAAGTCTGGTTGCAAAATACGGTAATTATCTGTAAAAAATATATAGAATAAACAGTGTCGTCTTCATCTTGTGAATGACCGTCAAAATCACCAAAAACAATCATCAAAAACTCCCATCAAGATCAAAAAAGTAACCAAGATTTTATACTACCTACTTAGTAGATACCTATGTGTTGTATTTACGTTTTTTTTCTGTTACAAAGCCCCGCGCGAAAACCGATGACAAAAAGGAACGTAACTGTTTCTTTTGTAAATAAAACCTAAATGATGTTTCCAGGATCAAAACACTCGCAATACCTTTAATTTTAGTACTGTCAACACTTTAGATTGACCCACTATTTCCAGTCCTATGGGCTATTGCTACGGGAATTACGACTTTGTTGTGTGTACATATAAACAGATTTGGTGATGAATGCCGTCCAGTGAAGCTCAAACGAATAGTGGAAGGGTACCCGTGTCCCGAAGGCACCAGCATATTTAAATTCGACATCATCCTAAACTACAAGCTGTGGCCTATTATTCAGAAACATCACGCTGGGAAACCCACATTGGTAACATCTACTCCCAAAATTGCAATATTTGATCGATATACAAAGCACTCTTGTTTTGAAAAATTATTTATATTATAATACCTTTGTAAGTATATGGTGATTAGGCAGACTTTTTTAAAATCAGATGCAAAACAAAGAGGGGTGTTATAAGGCAGCAGTCGCACCGATAAGGGGATTGCGATGCGACTGCGATTTACAAACATATTTTCATGTCATGCGGTCACCGCCTGAATTATGTTTACCGACCGATGTAGTCTTATACGGCTCTCCAAAAGACAGATAAAATCGCACGCGTCCGGGGACCTATGTCCAGCAGTGCTGTATAATAATAATTGAGCCCTTTTTAATGTATGACTCCTGGGCACTGGCCTCCCCTCAATGTTAGGGGGGTTCAGGTCATTTCCACCGTGTTGGCCCAGTGCGGGTTGGCGACTTTCACATGTTTTTCGAAAATAGCTTCTTTAGCTAGTACAGGCAGGTTTCCTCACGTTGTTCTCCTTCACCGTAAGCAAGTTGTAGTCATATTAAAATTATGATTCACACAGATGTAAGCCAGGATTTGAAGCCAGGACATCGTGCAAGCAAGATGCGTGCTTTCGACTATCACGGCTAAATAATACATTTTAATAATAATAATAATGTAATATGAACTTTACTGACTATAACATGTATCAGATTTTCTGCAACACCCGGAAGAGCGTGACACTAACAGCGGAGACACTGTCCCGGGAATTGACAGTCAGCTTCAACCCCGAACAAAAGGCGAAGCTTGCTGCTCTAGCCTCGACTATTAAGAATAAGAAACTGCAGGTTGACTATACTATACTCAAGCCAAAATCGATATGAAATGTTTATTAACAAACCGTTGCCTACTAACCAATCACAAGCCGATTTTAAATCTGTTAGAAATGTTAAGTTTTTATAGTAGGTAATTATTTATATTTATTTCCAAATTAAAATCTCTAACAATATAACAAAAAACCCGACTGAAAACTGAATAAATTTGTTGATCAAAATTCGATTCGATATCGAGTTTGTCTTCTCAATAAACTGAAAGGTATATAGATGAACCATCGCTTCTTCCCGATACCGTCATTGCATAGTTAAGCCGTCAAGCCGGCTGAAAGTCGGGTTAAGTTTGTGTATGAACGCTGACGGTCGTATAGACAGTTTATTATTTATCCAGCTAATGATCATGTGAATGGTGCCATATATAATGCCCTGCCTCCTCCATCATGCCCCGCTATCCCGCTAGTATAGGAGTGGGATAGTGGGGCCTGCCTTGTATTGCCTTACACTACCTTAGATTTCAAAATAAGTGTTACCGTTGCTCATTCCGTTGGTACACAAACACAGACTAAACTATCATATAGCCATCCATCTTATGGGTGTAATTCATGAGCAAGAAAGCGATGTTTTTAATTCCGTCAAAATAATATAAGTAAAAATCTGTAATTTGTATGTCACTTTTTTATTCTAGTCTTTAGTGATGAGTGGTGTGGGATGCCATCACGCGGGCTTGCTCTTTGAAGAGAGGATGAACATCGAACGTGCATTCAGGAACAGAGATCTTCCAATCCTTATCACTACCACCACTTTAGGCAATAAACAATTTTCTATTTTTTTGTCCGAATAAAGTATTTAAATTTATCAAACCTTGTTACGATTTATTTTCGATTTCAGCTATGGGAGTCAATCTACCTGCTCATCTTGTTATAATCAAAAATACACAACAATACGTCAATGGAGCTTATCAGGTGAGTTAATTGAGTTAATTGAAGAAATTTAGTAATAATTAAATGAAATTAATGTAATCACTCGCACTGGGCCAGCGTGGTGGATTATGGCCTGAATCCCCCTCGTGTTGAGGGGAGGCCCGTGCCCAGGAGTGGGACGTCAAAAGGGCTATTTTTTTATGTTACCACACTTATTTAAGTTTTTTAAACTATTCACTAGTAGGGAGGTACTTATTAATGCATAATTCTAATATTGTCAAATCATGAATTATCTAAAAGTATTCTGCCTTGCACATGGTACGTTACGATCGTTAAGAAAAATAACATTAATTTTTCAAATTTTGTTTGTGTTCCTAAAGATTTAGCAGTACATATTTGTATGAAATAAGTTATTATTTTTACCAACACTTTACTAAGTGTATTTTGATACTAGACTGACACTTAGCTAAGCGTATTCTGATACCAGACTAACACTTAGTTAAGTGTATTTTGACTCTAGGTTAAAACTTAACTAAATATGTATTGACGATGAAAAAAATGTTTAATAACCGTGTCTTTCCACAGGAATATAGTATTAGTACGGTTCTGCAGATGGTGGGTAGGGCGGGTCGACCGCAGTTCGACACTGAAGCCACCGCCGTCATCATGACACGCCTCGCGGACAAGGTCAGTACATTAATATCACTTATGTAATAAACCCTATTTCCTGCGTGTTTCCCTATGCCAGCGGTTAAAAGAGTTGGGCCCTGAGGATGTGTGAGTCTGATGACCTAACTTGCCAATCAACGTGCCGATTTGTGGGGACTGTAGCGATCGGCTCTCCCGATCGTTCGTGAGCCAAAACGTGCCGTCTGAAACACGCTAAGGACTAAGCGTGACAAAATCAATCGCATACTTTGTCTTATACGACTGCAGGTGCACATCTCAGCTCACAAGAACCAGGACATAAAAAGCCAATCTTCTAGCAGACTATTCCTATTACTCAACTATACCACAATATACGAACTTGTTAAACTATTGTTTTCTTATATTTACGCGAATACTACACATTGAAATAAAACTATTTTTCGGATTTTATCGCGTTAATTTAATTTATGTTCCCGACGTTTTCGAAACGTCGGGAACATAAATTAAATAATAAAAATAGTTTTGTTAAACTATACTAAAGCTGTACCAGCCTAGTACTTAATTTTTGTGGATTTTCGTTTCACAGTACCTATTTCGTGTGGACTTTGTATTGCCCGATAGGGCAGAATAATCAATTATTCTTCTTCTTTGTCGTTCCCTCACTAATGAGGATACCATATATATATCGATGCCTTCCGGCCAAAAAGGGATAACCGACACTTTGCAAACTTTACAGGAGAGAGGTTTAAAGTTGAAAAAAAACGAAAAAAAATCATATAAATTTTTCTATAGGTTCCGAAAGCTTGCAATTTTGCACATATAGCTTTTAATTATTTCTCTACAAAATGGCATCATTAATTAAACACAAATCAGCCTCCTAACACCACTTTCTGTCGCTTACACCCAAATGACCCTAATTTTACCAACAGGAAAAACGTCTTAAATGAAAACCACTAGTGATTCACTTCCAGCCTAAATGATTTAACTGCAACTTATGTTTTATTTAAATCGATGAAAAATGGCATAATGGTGAGTTTTGATAATTCAAATTGGGGCCATAATGATATAACCGGTTATTGGTTTATGATAGTTGGACAAGGAAATTGTAATAAGTTAACAAAACATCAATGAAAGATATAGCAAAACTATCAAACGCTGTATTTAAGTCTTCCAAAATTAAATGATCAAATAGGTATTCTAGAAGCTGTATAGCATTATTGACAAGAGGTGCCAAATTAACTAGTTGTAGCTACCTAGCCAACATTATTGAATACATTTTTCTTGCTAATTCAATTTTTGTTCAATAAAAAAGCCTTATTTTAAGCAATATTATTAAAATTATTCTAAAAATAACAAAAAAAGTGTCGACGTAAGAAAATAATAAATACAAAAAGGCAGAAAAAGTTATAACGCATTTTGGGGCATGGGCGATGTTCTCAACAACAATCTCTTTTTCTTTTATTCAAGTAAGCCAACAATGCATTTATGTATAGTGAGACTCACCACCCGTTTGGAATGCTGCTTCCACTGAGATGATCCGGCAAGAAGCTCAATGGCTACTCTTTAAATTAATAAAAGATGGTGTACATTCTCAGGAATAGTAACAGAATGTGAGCAGGCAACACCATTGTCATTAATAAGGAAATAGTAATCAAATTTTACTCAGATTTAGTTATATAAATAACATGGGAAAGCTAGTTTAGTGAGGTGTGCATACCGACTCACACTTTACATCAATTTAAATGTTTAAAAAGCAAAATAATTATTAATAAAGCAGAGGTGGGTAACAAGATAATTGCTTTGGTGTGTTGTTTTCCATGCTATAATCAGTAGGACCTTTTGATCCACTGGTTAAGGTACTGCATCCCCTTGCCATGCTGAATATCAACGTTTTAGCCCAGAGACGTCCACTGCTGGATATAGGCCTCCCGCAAAGTTTTCCACAACGACCTGTCATGTTCTGTTGGCATCCAGCGGTTTCCGGCGACCTTCACTAGATCGGCAGTCAACCTTATTGGTGGCCCTCACACGCCTCACCTTCCAGTGCGTGGTCGCCATACGAGAACCTTACGCCTCACCTTCCAGTGCGTGGTCGCCATACGAGAAACTTTCTGCCCTATCAGCTATCGGTTCTTCGTACTATGTGTCCCGCCCACTGCCACTTCAGCCTACTAATCCGTAGGACTCAAACTCAAACCGGTGTCCTTTGTTCGTCTATGAATATCTTCATTACTGATGCGATCTCGTAGTGATAATCCAAGCCTTCGTATGAGGCCCATAGTTAACGAACAAGTCTCAGTGGCATAACTCATCGGCGGTAGCACATAATGGTTAAAGACTTTCGTGATTAAGCACGGAGGTAATTCGGTCGAAAATACATTTTGAAGCATCCCAAATGCTGCCCAGCCGAGTTAGATTCGATGATCGACCTGTCTTTTGAAATTCGACTTGCCTAATTGGAATTTCTTTCCCCAGGTAGATGTATTCATCGACAACTTCGAAAGTAGTTCTTTCTTATCTTATGTGTCTGTGTTGAATGTGTTTATTTCTCTCTTTTAGTGGTCCTAACTAGTGCCCATGCATGTTTTATATTTTGTAATTTATGTCACACGATTGGTAAACTTTAATCACCAGTCCTGCGGTATACGAATGAGCATTTTCTGGCATAAACACGAACATTTCTTCATTATGCAGTATCGGTAATTGGTTGGGGCTATATTTGGCGAGTACGGAGGATGCTGTTTCCAACTGCAGGTCTTTAATGTTAAAATGGGTTGTCGTGAGTCCTTGGGCTAGTTGGGTCTTGCGTTATCATGCAGCAATAATGGCGAAGATGCTATTTGAGTTTCCGTCATCATTGTTCGTAGTTCTTCACAATAGATATCTGCTGTTATTAATGCACTATATCTCAAAAAGCTATAGTGAATTACATCATGAAGTGACCACCAAACAGATATCATAACTTTTTTAAGGGTTAGCGTTGCCTTAGGAAACTGTTCCAGTAATTGAAACATTAAATTTCTCGCTTGCAGTCATCTTAGAGAACAATTCAGTCTAAAATCCGATTATTTCTGAACCTTCTCATTAAATCAAGGCATGCTTCAACGGTGGCTTCTATATTCTCATCAGTTAATTCATAAGATACCCATTTATCAGGTTTTTTTAAGTGCAAAAGAGTCCATATTATTGTTGGTATATTATTGTCAAACCATGTCGTTAATTGCTAGAAATCGGCATCCACCATTACTTTTATTTCATTAGTGCCTGGTCTTCCTCGTGGTTCCATAAGTTGAAGTTACCACTAAGAAAGCGATTAAACCAAAATCATTCGCCAATCGTACCCTCTCCAGACGCAGCATTGATATTGCGAACAAGAGCTTATCCTTCTGTAGTAACTTGTGGATTATAGCTAAAAAATGGCTCACTGAAATAACCTGCGTGCACTTGTGGCGTTTGTGCCGCGATTGCCCAAGCATCGGATGTACCCTGTGTGACCTTAACCCCTTTTGTACCGAACGAATGGAAGATATAACTCGCTTTTTAGTTTTTGTTGCACAGGGTAACCGACAAAAGGGTCACTTTATAGTTTTATTTTGTTATCTAACCACCACACTCGTTATATTCATCGGGAGGGAAAAAAAGGTCAAGCGACAAAATTAGAGGCCGAATTCGTTAGGGCAATTTGGGTTAAGCTCCTTCGAAAATGGGTATAGTGACAGGGAAAAAAGCACTAAGCTACCAAATACATGTCTAAAAATCCGGCCTAAATGTCATACATTCAAATTATGTTGTTTCATAAAACAGCCCTATCGTCTTAACACGAATTCTTGATGGTAAAATTGCAAGCAAAATTTGATTAACGCATCTTTCTACATAGATTACTTCCAGCCCAAAAAGGTTAACTTTCAGGCAGGAGAAATTTATATTACGCCCAAATTACATAAATCTCAGTTCTGGAAAACAATTTTTATCCATCCACCAACATAAAAAAATCATCAAAATATTCGTCGTTTACGTCCAAGAAATTTGCCTCAAGGCCTCAATTTACGAACTGCGTAAGCGACAAAAAGTATGTCGTAGAGCCATGAAACCTAGACCAATCGACGCAGAAAAATCAGCCGATTCCAACCATATATATAAGTCGATTTCGCCCAAAATGTCGCTTATCCCTTTTTGGCCGGAAGGCATCGATATGAGTTGTCACCATATGCTTCTGACCTGCGCCTGTTCAATACCCAGAAACAATTACTTATCCTAAATGTTGACCTAAGATAACTGACCCTACAAATATCTCTTAAAATGGAATAGATTTTGAATAAAATTGGTATTTTACTGTTTTTGCGGATAAAAACAAAAACATATCGATGTTTGGGATCCTGTCGTTTATGGCTGGATAAGTATTTCACCGATGGTAGGTATACAAAATAATTCTATACAGTTTTATAACATTTGGGGTACATAAGCTCATAATATTAACACAGTTTTATAGCCTGGATAGAGTATACCTACATGAAACGCTTGACCGCACTTCAACCAGCAACCTCGCAAGTCTCGCATACAAGGTCTAGGAGGAACATAATCCCTGTATCTTCCTTAGGTATCTTGTGACGCTAAGCTAAATAGAGCGTTAAGGATAGCGGTGTTATTTTCTTTACGATGTAGAGTACTTACCACAGATATAGATTTACATAGATAACGCAAATGTATGTACTTAGCGTGTCCGAAAACCCCGACCAAGCGTCAGGGTTGGTCGCCGATAACTTACCGTCCTCGCGACTACAGATATAAAAATATGCGTATGAGCGAGATAATCACTCGAAAGTCGTAAGCGGGCGGAGGGGCATCGGCGGCATCGGTGTCTTCGAATCGGTTTGGATTTCCCGCCATCTGTGACGTCACAGGAGGTGTTAAAAATTCGGCACGCTTGGTGTCAATACAAATCGTGATACTTGCGTTATCTATGTAAATCTATATCTGTGGTACTTACCTAGTATAATTTTTCAACTGTCCAGATAAAATGAGTTCCTCCAGTGATAAAATGTCAAACCTCTAATAGTAGTAAGTTGACTTACTTAAACGTGTTTTACTGCAGGGGGTTAACAAAAACAACATTTAATACATTTCAATATAAAATGATTTATCAAAATACACGATAATACAAAAATACAATTATTATAATTCGTATTACAAAGTACTGGCAAACATGACCTAACATAATCGTCCTAATTGATCACAGAATCGGTAACTCGATATTTGCGGTGCGCCAGCCTGTCAATACTGATGGGCAAAGCTCGCGGTCTGCACAATCTTATCGGCGAATGAGTTTTGACTATGTTAATCTTACACTTAAGAAATATCATATAAACGGTTATATACTTAATTGACAAGAAAATGGTTCCATTGTTTACAGTTATCTAGTCAGAAGAGCCTTAATCTAAACCAACTATCTCCATAGCAATTACTTTGATAAATGCATTAAATATTACTGCAGTTATTTGTGAGCTTTCGTGGGGGACGTAATTTATATGCCATGCGTATTTTTTTCACCTGAAAACAACAGTAACCCTCCTCTTAACATTGACACTAAAATTCTATAAAAATGACAATATTCAAAATTACAAAACAATAGGTCTGTACATGACTGCAAAAGAAGCTATCAGCTGACATTGTTTTAAAAACATACCAAATTGTTATTTTTATACTTGAAGAAAACTTTATACAAGGCTATGATATTAAATATATCATATTCATAGAACTTGAGTATGAATACATCAGTAATCGTTATTTGAGCTAATTAAATATGTTCATCGTTAGACTAGTTCCATCCTTACTTTCCTTTCCCGAAAGGGTTGGCGTTGTTCTCGAAACTGATCTTGGGAACGAACCCGCTTTCTCCCTCAACGGTGTACTCCACAGTCATGAGGCGACCGTCAGGAAGCAGCACTTTGTATCCACCAATGACCTTGCCCTGGGCATCTCCAGCTTCGTTGGCCCCGAAGAAGAGATCCTTCTCTTGGTCTTCGACGTCATACTTGTATTCATACTGAAAATATATTATTTTGTTAGACTCAAATGGAAAACAGTTAACAATTGCGTTGGCCTTTACTAAATACTATAGAAGACAAAGAAATTCTCAATAATAAGCTTGTTAGCCTAATCTAGTAATACCTGCTTCATATACAGTTGCTTTGTATCATGTTATACGATGGAGCGATAAGTGATGCATCTCTCGAAACTCGTCTAGTGAACGCATAACATAACAAGCAATCTGATGGAACGGGATCATAAAACGTCTGCATGATTTTTTGCAGTCATTACAGTATGACCTAATGCCACCGTTTACTTCCTATCATAAAGTTGGAAGACGAACACTAATTACGCTAGATTTTAAACTAGGATAGTCTTCATTATGATTATAGCACAAAATAAATTAAATTTACACTAAAAGTTAAGTCAAACGTTATACCTAACGATATTTTTTGTAAAATTTATACATTTTATTAGATTTATATTAATTTGTTTAAAATGTTGGCGCTTGATGTTTATTTAATTTAAGAAAAATATTATAGGTAACCACTAAATTATCAACATTGACGGCGTCACAGAGTATTAATTGAACTGATCTTCTCAACCTTGACCCTAATGACTCAAAATTAATTGCATAAAATCAGGTATTTTACTTCAAACAATGCTTTGTCATAAATTGTATAATGCAAATGAATTTAAAATTAATTACTAAAATAATAGATAACAATATGCAAATGTCTAATTTATGCCCACAGAAATTACAGCATTCACATCTTTGACTGAGCATGACACCGCGCACAAGTGGCGGTTTTGCAAGCACAATAAATTCTTATGCAAAGACAAAGCACATTACAATTATAAATATAGATACATTATGAGAATATAACTAAAATATTCGCGTTTATTTGGCGTACTCATTAGTTCCAAGCGTATGATTCAATTAGGTTTTTATTGTATAGCTATTGCAATTAATCGAGATAAAGGAGGTGTAGCGTGCACAAAGGCGGCTGAACGCAATTGCGTCCAATTAGTCGGGTTTGCGTTGCAAATGTTCACATCGTTAACATAATAGTTGGCGAGATGCAACCGATAGTACAGATGCATAATGTGGCCAACTAATAATAGTACTTAATTTATGTGGCTACAAAACGAAATAATTATTTAATTAAATACCCTTTTACTGATAAAAAATCTTAACTAATTTATTTATTTAATTTTTTGTTCAGTGACCAAAGAAACATCAGAAAAGAACTCAGTAAAAATATTTCGTAATCTGTCAACCTGCCTAAATCCCGTAACTGCATGTCATTATAAAAAAATTGTATCCAAAAATAAGATCCTGGCTTCTTTTGAATTAATTCGCAAAACATTTTATAAAACCTTTTTTTTTGTATCTTTTGGTACGATCATTCAAGTTTTTTTTATGTTGTACTGGAAAAGTGTGTCTGCTTTATTTGCGGATTATCTTTTAGTTTGGATTTGAATATTAAACTCGTAAAGTTAAAGTGTTCAGACATCTTCATCTCTGACAAAAAAAAAATTATCATTATTACAACGAAATCCTTGAAGATCTAAAATATTTAGCAGATTTAGGAACAACAAAAAGTAGTGGTCTAAAAAACTGCCTACACGCATATACTCACTTCCAACCTTGTTTACCGTTAAATTGACCTGAACGAGTGGCGTAAAATAAAGTTCGTAGTGTTGAACAAAAACAGAATTTTCCAAATTGGTTTATAAATGACGGAGTTCTGAGGTAACAAACATAAAAAAATACACAACCGAATTGAGAAACTTCTCCTTTTTTTGAAGTAGGTTAAAAACTAACAACAATTACTTTTATTCTATAATTCAATGCGACTTTAATTAAACCACCATGCACCTGTAAACGATCGCCTTAGCTATGAAATAACAATAATTTATTCTCATTATTCAGCGTTTACGGGGTTCAATAGTAAATAATGCTAATACCCATTTATCTTGTAATGAACTTTTGACATGTACCTATTGTTTACAAGATTTATTGCCTAGCTATCTTAACTCACGTTAACCATGATCCTTTCAACACGATGTTTATACACAATATCAAACTTATTAAAACGTGTGGAATTTTTATCTCCATTTATGGGACAATTGCCTTCTTTAAATGGTTTGCCTTTTACGGGATTCATCTGCTATATTTAGTAACCAGGTATAATAATTAGGCATAAGGCTTAACTATTTTTCTAATGAATTAAAGGTGTATAGTCCCAAAGTCCCAATTATAAGAATTATTTATCAATGTATGTCCCATTTAGGTATATTTGTAATCTACGATTATCCTACATTAAAAAAGAAAATTACATCAGCACACGATTTTTGTAGTTCGTAGTATTCACTAGACTCTTCCTTATTCTGAAAAACTCTCCGGAGTATTTTAATTATGAAAAAAAAATGCATTCTTATCACAGTAATTACAATCACCCTTGTAAACACTCAAAAAACATTGCAACTTCCATTTCTAGTTATGACAATCTCGTAAATCGCAATTCGACCTGTAAATGTTCTATATAATGGCGTAGGTTAAAGGTGTTCACGTTTACGTACCATCCTTGTGGCTCATCTTATATGTTAAGGCAGACAACTTTTAGTTTTACAACTATTACAGTACCTACTTATATTAATGGATTTGTAATGGCATGTTAACTTAAATGATGGGGTACTGCGTTTTATGCGATTATAAATATTGTTTTCACACGACGGTTAGCTCTTGAACTACGTGGTTATGCAAATTAGTCACCAATATTTAATGATAGCTTTTTAAACTTATTAGTGTTTTTCATGATCTTAAATTGATATTCGATTAAGCATTTAACATGCTGGGTTTAAGGTTTGTAATAACGTAAGTAATAATTTGTAAAGTAATGTGATACAGGTGAGCTTTTCAGATCAAGTGAGAAGGAGAGATGCAATAACTCGTAGGTATACCTACCTAATAATTACCCAGTTATTTTATCGACCAATTGGGGACGATAGACCTACGTAGGTAATAAAAACCGCCGTTGGTGGTGCTTTAAATTAATATGCCATAATTTTGCCAGTGGAATCAGTGATGATTGGCGCTAAATTATCAAGCTTATTACCTACTAAACACAATTGGGGGCACAATTGGGGCACGAGCCCAGAGCCCCCATCTAGGAGGAGGTCCCTAAAGTAATTAAATAAAAGTAGGTACCTACTAATATTTTCAGTCATATGTTTCCCTATACATTCTAAAAGGGTATCTTCTATCAAACTCTGTGTGCTAAAGGGAATGTGTGCATTGCCCTGTCACTAACTACTATTAAGACGATGTTCTATCTAGTGTGAGAAGGGAAATATGAATGGGTACTCACTGGCATAGGCGGGTATTCCTCCCGTTGCGGCGCGGGCGCAGCTGTTGCCTGCCTTACACTGACGCAAACGAGGACGACCGCACATACCAACCACTTTGTTGAACACATCTACAAAACCAAAACAATTATTTAATGTTATTTTTTTTTATAAGGTGCGCTCAGGTAAGGTCGGTGGGTGAAGTTCGTATGAAATTAATTCCCGGCGAATTTGGCCATGTTTTATAATGTTGTCAACATTTTACAAGACGCCATTTTATCCTGCCGCGACCAGTAGTTCCCGCTAGTCGCTCCGACAAGTTGAACGTGTGCTACGCGCCAAAAATCAAAAAAAGGGATTTCAATTTCTCAAAAGTGACCTTATCGCCTGACTGACACGCCAACTGTATGGTCCCAAACTAAGCAACGCTTGTACTATGGGTACCATACAATGCAATGGACTGGGGCGATCCCAGTGACACCCAGACAAAGATAAATTACGAATAGGCCATTTTCGAAATTAGTCCCGGCGGGCATCGAACCCGCAACCACCATGTGCAGTGAGCCGAGCGGCATACGCTCGGACCACTGCGCCAAGCGGTCGTCATATTAGAAATCCACACAGGATGAATGAATGAAGAACTAGCAAGTCCTTTAAATAAAATAAATATAATACGATAATATAAACATAAATTAAGTTCTCAAAAACTTTATTTAGACCGTTCATAAATTATTTAAGTATATTATTTTACCTACATCCCACGCAACGATAATATATAATATATTTTTGTTCGTAAAATTAAGTTCATTGGTTTTGTTATAATGAATAATAGATGTAAAGTGATATACAGTGCTGAGATCATTCTAAAATAATGTTTCCAAAGGAATATTTTATTCAATATTAAGTGTATATTGCCCTCAAACGTTATTAGATTTCCATAATTCCCGCAATTTTTATTAGAAATGTGATCAAATAATTCAAATCGATCGATCAATTCAATAGAAAGCTAAAAAAAGTATAAAATCAATTTTATTGGGGTTGTCAGAAAGTAATTTATGGAAAGGAAAAAAGTTCAAAATGTATTATTGTATCTTTATCGCGCGATCTCCCTGCATATTTTAAGAGGCAACGACACAATGAACATTCTAAACAAACGCGTATTTCTAAAAAGAGTAAAAAGGCTATTCGAATACCTACGACACAACCTTAATAAATTTGATTAAAAGACATTAGGAGATAATTTATTGTTATTATCACTTAATGTAATCTTTTGCACCCGACCCAGTTAATTTAAATACTTAATTACTGTATGTACCCACATTTACTTATCAATTTTTAATTATTTTTGATCATTAGATAGGTATAACTTGTATTTATCACGTGTTTAGATCTCTGTGTTTAGGTAACTTTTTTCTTATATCCACAAAAAGTACAAATTACCAATCCAACCATTAAATCTGTCTTCTACGGAACAAGAGTACCTAGGTACCTAATCATAGTATTTTGACTTTGTTTTTAAACCTAGACGTGATTAAATAATATATTTTTATTTTGGTTTTAAATTGACCTCGTACCGAATTAATTTACAATTGTTACCGTTATACACCGTAACAGTATTACATGACGTATCATTTAAATATTATTGTAATTATCATTTTAAATTCCTCGCTCTATGTTCATAATTTTGTGTAGATTAATCATTTCCGTGAATTCTTCTTGGATAATAACAATGAACTAATTACGAGCTAATGTGTAATGTATGCAATTTGATTGTTATTCTATTTATTAGTCTTTCTGCTGTCGATGATCATACCTCTTCTAGGAAACTTAGTTAATATCCGAAAAACACACATTTTGTAGAAAAAGAATCTCACAGTTAGTTACAAAGACTTTTGAAA
Organism: Notodonta ziczac; assembly: GCA_918843915.1. Lineage (NCBI taxonomy): Eukaryota > Metazoa > Arthropoda > Insecta > Lepidoptera > Notodontidae > Notodonta > Notodonta ziczac. The sequence goes on along the minus strand of OU974050.1, from coordinate 8,142,406 downwards.
AAACTTCTGGTATCTGTAAGCACTAAGGATCTCTTTACACTTTTGTATATTGTCAGTGCATAAACAGTTTAATTTTGTTTTTCATTACTCATACTCGGAAAGTAGGTCTGAAGTTGCCTGAGGAGCGATATTCCAACTTTTTCTGTAGTCACTCAATTACAGCGCGATGTTAAATTGAAATAACATAAAGTTAAGTATTAATTAAATAATATATATCTATAAATTACTTAATTATAATTTAGTTTCAACAATTTCTTTAAAATAACTTAGATTTGGGCAAAATATTACGAAATATTATTTAAATATTACGAAAAAAAAAATTATCCAACGGCGCCATCGCTACGCTCAGGCACCAAACCACGTCTCGGGCCAAAATAAGTCACATTCACCCCTTGTGTAACAATGTACTATTAAAATTATTGCACCACTGAAAAAAGACGCAATTGTATCCTACATCACCCACACCTAGTGCACGTTCAAATAATAGGACAGTAGAACATGATGACAATTAATTTATCTGTTGCGAATTAGGACGCTCTTTACTTTGGTAAAGGTACTTTAAAATAATATCAAAAGCGAACACAAATAAGTAGCTTTAGAATAAATCTTCAAACAGATATCGGACCACTCAGGCAAACCGCTATCATCATACAATTTAAGCCGTCCACAGTAAATCAACGATAAGACATTAAAAAAATGCTAATTATAATAAACAATAGGCATCTGATGGGGAACTTTGGTGCAGTAAATCTGCATAAAACATTGAGGCAGGTACGCCAATAATTGAGACTTGGCTGGCCTCGCGTGATCGATTCCTGTGGGGAATTGTTTTGTCTCGCGCGCACCGCAATCTCGTGGACGTGTGGTTGCGCATATTTGACGGTTTTTATTAAGCTGAGGTTGTGGAGAAACACACGTTGACATGCGATTGATTGACTGATTGTTCATAAACGTTACAGTTACTATAGTTATTGGAAATAATGTGTATTTAATTAGAAGTACCTATATATATGTTATCGTACATTCGTACCTATTAATGGTGTTTATCACAACATCCGCAACGTGCTGACTCGTCCCCATGATAATGATCAGAATTTGGGGACTTAGAGACTTTAAAATAATTGATCAACACACGATCGCAAGGTGTTCGGGCATATTATATACCTACCCTGTTCTGAATTTGAATGGCTCTCGATTTGAAAAACCTGCTTTTGATTTGAAAAATACCTACTCCTAAGCACCTGTCGTCCTCCGTACTTATATTAAGCATATTAACTAAGCTCATAGTCCTGGCTTTATGACAGAAATTAAAGACAGTAGCAAAAATTTACACCTGAAAATGTATAACAATTAGTGGTACCTTTTAGTAACTGATAGTCCCATGATGTGCTTCCACATGTGCAGTTTCCCCGTTCAAATTTGAGATTGTTTTTTACCTAATTAACCTTGAATCCCATAATTAACTTAGACTCAAATTCACCTGCATCCAAAATATATTATTCGCAAGGCCTTATTTTGTTGTTTGAATGGACCAAAAGCATCTTATCACACGCACAGAATTCCTTTGTAGGTTTACGACGCGGCGTTAAGAACAGCGCGTGCGAGCGAATCGTTTACATCGCTTTGCGTAATTATTGTTCATTCACTATTTGACTTAAGTGCAGGTACGCCATATTTAACCTCATGGTTCATGTATTTTTCAATAAGTTATATTACCTTAATATGTTTTAATTCTCTTTAAAATACTATTGCATATTAAGTGCCTACTTAAAATTCCGTTAGTTATGTTTGATTTAAGTCTTAAAATCTATAAATGCCAGAAACCATGGTTTTTAAGTCTCGATATACAAGTAATTTTCCATCATTGATCACAACATTGCCATTAGGCTGTCAATTACCGCTGCAGTTTTTACGTTTATCTCAATGTGTAGTTAGGCGTGTCTAACCGTGAGAAACGGTCCACCATGGCCCTCCAGCCTCAGCGGTAGGAAGAAATGATCAAGTGACGACATAGCATTTTCGCTGTTCCCCAGTTAATAGCTAAGTACTGATGATGTTATGCAGTCAGTCAATATTGTATTGATTCACACGCTTTTCTAACACCATACAGTTTATTTTCGTTCCACATCAACGCAACTAATCATATTCTAGGATAAATTGATATTTAATTGAGCACGTATGGGCTGTAGCTGGGTTTTCCCGCTGGATATTTTCGAAATATATCGTGAAAATTCGGTTAGTTAATTTCAACCATCCGAGGAAAAATATATAAATATGTTAAATTATATACGCATATAATCACCTATATACCTAATAAGGAAATAGTTATCATAAAATTAATAATTTATGAGGTGCAGAAAAACTTCAACTTGATCTTTACCCATGCGTATTAAACGACATAGCGTAAAAAAAATAGATTAAAATGTATTAATTAGAATATATTTTAATACCTTCTGACTTATTACAGTTATTTTTAATTTAAAAGTAGACACCTATTATAAAATTAAACCGATTTTTTATGTACTAGACGGAGATGGGATAAATCATTTAAAATTTTATCTTGAACCAAAATTTCATTGTTCGCGTAGGCAAATTATGCCCGGTTTGCCATCGGAGAACTCACCTTTGATAAAGTAAACACTGCAAAATATCACGACACTGTACACAACTAGTAACGACAGTACTGGTGACAATGATCGTTGTTTAGCGTGCAAAGCTGACTGGTGGCGCGCCCCGGCCTCGTCCGCCTCTTATATGCGCACCCCACGACTCCCCGACACTGCGAAGATGCCGCAATGTCGCCCTATCTTGATGGATGTCCCTCCGTACGCTGATCTCAGCTCTGATACTACCTCGATAACCGTGACTAACTCGCACACCCACGCATCTATCGATTCACATGATGGCCGGCATTCTACATTGCTGCTTGGCCACCACCGAGAAAACCCATCAGTACCGCCAGCCGACAATGAGCTTAATTCTATCGCGTGATCAAACTTTACCAAACACTAGGGTTTTCGTAACATGTGTATTTCTGCCTTTTGTTGGCATTGTACCGGTAATTATTTCATAATGTGATGACTTGGGTCTGCCTCCTCGGTTATAAACCAATTAAAATACCAAATTGAGTGACCGTGAACCTTTTGTTTTAATTATTTAAGGCTCGATTTCGTGGATAACTAGTCCTTGTCTAGTAAGTATTATTGGTATATAACATCTTAATATGTTTGTAGGTAGATTTTCTATGATACAATAAGGGAGCTTCCACATGTAGGACAAGGAAGGCATGTTTTTGAGATCCAATGATAGTGCGCACAAATCTTGAAAGTTACAAAGTTAAATATTACACACATAATTATTTAAAGTAATAAAACAATGTCTTATCTGACATTTGGTAAATGAAGTCATCATTATCAAAGCAGACAAAGACCGCAGAGGAGACAGTAAAATATAAGTAAAATATTTTATTTCAAAGAAGACTCGACTTGTAGTTATTGAGATCACAATCACTCCGTTCGCGTAACATGTCTCTTGTTCTTGGCGTGCTAATCTAACGAACTACTGAACAGATTCTATACCGGTTCTCTGTTATGTGTAAATTTATAACTGAACGACCCACGCTAGTGATTAAAACAGATGAAGCTTATAAAATCAGTAATTTTTAAAGGCACCGCTTTGCAATAATCATGGCGATGTTCTTGCTGTGACCACAATTTAGATCTTGCGGTATAATTTGATACGCGTATCACTTCCTATTAAACATACCTTACAATACCTGTACACAAATAGCATTGGAAACGATATTTCAATTAGTTTTTTTGCTATAAACAAACAACAAAACTATGGGCATTATTTTTTACCATAATACGTACCTACTGTTTTACACAAGAAAACATTAAGATGGCGCGATATTTCTTCGCATCTTTGCATTGCAAGGAGTCGTGATGACGTTCATAGCCCTGTTGCATTTCTAATAGTGTGATATCATGGCTTAGATTACATTATACGTTATGATAAAGACGTACAATATAGTTCATTATGATAAGTGGGCCAGCCCTTCTTCCTCGTTGCTATCCTTGCTGCATCGGCCGGTGAAAGCGACTATCTGTCAAACGCTCATGATGAGGAAGTAGTTCATACATCTGTGCTTTTATGATCTTTTGCACGCTCTTCAAGTGTCGACTGAATCCTATGGCATATTAACACAATTGTTATATTGTTCATGGACGCAAAAATCGGCGGTTTTTTAATCCATTTGCCTCAAAACTTTAATACTTGAATCATCATTGATAAATGCATTGTATCGTAAATAATATACTTTTATCTTTTAATGGTGTTGTCTTGCAAAATATATCTACGAGGAAATAGAAGACGTTTTGCTGTGGTGTACCTACGTATTGTAGGTAGGTAAACAATATCAATGTAATTTTATTGTTCAAAGAGATATGCATGTCATTCTGATAATAGCGGCATAATAAACGCGCAGGCCTTAATTCATTCTCACAACTTGGGATAAACGTGACGCGACTTTATACTATGTAGTTGAGTTATACTCAAAATGCCAAGCCTAAAGTACCTAGCTAACATTCATTGCAGTCGATGACTGATATTTAATTTAGTATATTATGATAATATAGCAGTGATAGCCGATTGGTTAAGCACGCGTCTTGCGGGCCAGGTCTCGGGTTCAAACCCCGGCTCGAACCTCTGGATTTTTCGAAATCTATGTGCGAATCATAATTTCTGTACGATTATCACTTGCTTACGGTGAAGGAAAACATCGTGATGAAACCTGCATGTCCTAGAAGATTTAACTAATTTTCGAAAGGTATGTGAAATCCGCCAACCCGCACTGGGCCAGCGTGGTGGATTATGGCCTGAATCCTCCTCGTGTTGAGGGGAGGCCCGTGCCCAGGAGTGGGACGTCAAAAAGGGCTTAAATTATAATTAATTATAATGATAATAAATGTTTGAATATAAAGCACCAATGCTTTTTTGACATATTGTGAAAAAATAACACAAAAATTGTAAATAAATATCTACAGAGATACCACCTATTCACCATTCAAGTTTGCTAAAACTACTCAGTTATGACGTCATACTCCACTAGTTACGGAATTTCTTTTTCGAAACTTTATACGTCTTTCTTTTTCCCAATGTTGTAGTTATTTTAATATTATTTCACTGGTGGTAAGGGTGTGACAATTATAATTACGCGAAAAAAATCAGCATCCCTATATCGTCCCCACTCGTATCTTAATTTCCTTCATGGTCACAGTTTTGCGTAAGTATAAGAACAAACTCTTATACGCAGGCCTAAATTATTTAAACTTCATCAAACCATTAGACGCGCATTGTGAGATGATTAAGTGTGATTGCGAGAGAGCTCAAATCCTTCAAAAATTACGTGCGAAAGCTATTCTTTATCACAATGCATTTTTAGTTTAGTTCTATTTAGTCACACGACCGCGCACGAAGAGCAAGGTCGAATAGCAACAATATTTCTGCTACTTGCTTGGTTTTATCCCAAAGTATCCATACTATTAGATTTTAATGCAGGCAACCTTAGTCTGCCTTGTCTGCTGCGTAGATATAATGAGCTAAATAGGTAATTGCCTATTTGACATTTATATTAATACACTAAAATAAGTTATACTCACATACTTAAAAATACTACGTAAAAGGTTATACTTAAAATGTCTTACGTAGTAGCACTGGTGAGGTAATTATTTGTTTATGTATTACTTATTTTAAATAATAAATAATATATAAATAAAATAATGTAGCCCCTTTAAACGTCCTACTAACGATTCAGGCCATAATCTACCACGCTGGCCCAGGGCGGGTTGGCGCATTTCACATGTCTTTCAAAAATTGGCTAGATTTTCTACGACAAGCAGGTTTCCTCACAATGCTTTCCTTCACCGTAAGCAAGTGAAAATCAAATATAAATTATGATTCGCACATAGATTTCAAAAACCCAGAGGTGCGAGGCAGGGTTTGAACCCAGGACCTCGTGCCCGCAATATGCGTGCTTAACCAATCGGATATCACAGCTTTATTTTAAATTAAAACTTGTAAAATATTGCGTGTTTATACCTACCTATTATATAATCTTATATTTTATGTAATAAAAAATCATAATAATCGTTAGTGTATACTAAAGGATTAAAAAAATCGCCCTTCCATATTATATATGTGCCAAAGCATGAGAAGTGGGTAAGGTCAAAGTGGCATCGTTTGCGCCTAGCGAGGGTCTCGTGTGATTGCAACATGCGCGTGCGACGCTCGTGTCGCCGTGATCGGCGAAATAAACCCAAACGTCACATACATAGGACGCATGTAAAGCTGCAAGATATGTCACAATTTACCAACATCAAGAAAATTAATAACAATATTCCCCGAAAGAAAAGAAGATATTTATTAAATTGCAATTAATGAAAAAATATAATAACACGTAGTATACCTACAACAATAATGATATTTCAAATCTTATTAGATCTACTTAAGCCGAGCTTACTAACTTCCATCACCCCATCAATAGCTACAGGTTTGGATATAGATGTCTTCTTTTCAGGCTTATCGTTACAAGGACATTTTGATGCTACCGGCAAGATTTTTCTTTCCTTAAATTCTTGCACCTTACTCATTATAACCGCGTTTTCGTGTTCCAGCAGCATTTTCTCACGAAATAGGGCTCTCTTCGTCAGTTCGGCTTTAGCAATCCTTTGCCATAGTCTTGTTAGCCCACTAGTTGTGGATATAGCATTTAAAACTAATGAGTCGTCCGATTGTTGTCGACGTACATTGTCTTTCCCTTCTGTAGGTGAATACGGCAACGTTGAACCAAAGGGCAAAACCTTTTCGTGCTGAGTTTCAAATTTTCTACAAAGGCCCGCTAGACGAAGGATTTTTTCAACTTTCTTATATGCACCTTCTAGCCATTCAACGGCATTGTCCGATTCTTTCACCAGTCTTGCCAACTGTTTGACATCGGTCTCAACTCCGTTGTACATATTTTTCTTCAGCTTGAAACAAGCATCCCTGTGTCTATTGCGACGATCACGGAAAACTGCCTGTTTTGTACCCGACTCGTACGCTGCTAGTTCCGTGCGGAGTCGTTTAAGCAAACCGTCACTATTAGCAATTTTTTTGCCTTGGGAAGCTATAATATCAGCCATTAAATTTTCTTTACGACGTAGTCTACGCACTTTTTTCTGATTTTCCGCAGTATCAACAACGTAGGCTTTGAGAACAGCTTTGTATTCGTCCCAAACGGCATTATAAATGTTTTCAAGGAATGAGCGTAGATTTTCACGGTCATTGCCATATTTGTTACGGTCCTCGTCCTCCTTCACTAGATTTTCACCCCGCGTGGTCCACGCCAGTGCGTCAGATGTGGTGTGAGCATGATATAGTAGGAGTTGTAGGTGGGTTTCGGCTGCGTTGTGGTCAGCCATAATGTGGTTAGTGTCATCTTCACACCTACTCAAAAGCTCGTTGGTTCTACGATCATTTTCTCTGGACATGTGATCCAAATCTGATAAAAACTTGTTGATCATAGTATCAATTGTGACACAAAAACTTGCTATCGTCCGCTGAACCTGATCGTCTGCTACATTCGTTAGTTTCATTGTATACCCAATGAGGTGATCTTTTTTGTCGTACGCCCTTTCAAAGACATGCCACATCACCTCAATGTCCTGTCTAAAGACCGGTTCTTTTATTTTCATCATCATTTTTCGCCAGCTTTTGTCAAGTTCGTCGCGTTTCAAAGCTTGAGCCGCTATTTCTCGCTTAAGCTCCTCACGTTTTAACTTTTTTCTTAACTCATTTTCTTGTCTTAATTTTTCCAGTTTTTTTGCTTCTTTCTTAGCTTTTTTTTCCTCTTTAGTTAAACCCATTTTTATGTATTATTTCTTCCTCCAAAAATAAATATCACCGTTTTAAAAAAAAATATACGTAACAATATGTCCTGATTTTAATAACATGAAAACTCTGAAAATAATATTATGTAAATTGTCATGCAGACACGGATTCATGCAGATGACTTTATATTTTTTTTTAATTTTAGTTTTGCCAGTAATTTAACTTTCAAACAGTTACTTATCTAATGCATTGTTTCAAATTTATGGTTCTATAAATAGTTGTACCTATATACAGTGGTGGTCATATAATTAAGAACGCTGATATAATGGCAAGATTTTTTCAAACTAAGACGTATAACTAATTGCATGCATTTTTTTTTATTTATCTCAGTATCATAAAACGTTTCCATAAAACCACTGAATTCATTGATACCTTAGACCTTTTATCTATGGACAAGACTTACATGATCATTCCCCTCTGCCAAGGTATAAGACCAAGAAGGTCTAACACGTTTATAAAAACTGTTTACGGAATCGATTTTATCAAAGTCAACATCGTTTTCGCGGTGTAAGGAGCTCCGTAAAAAATTCCGACCTGTGCTGTTAACCTGTGCAAGAAAAGGTCAAACACCTATAATCTACAAAGAGACGCAGTAACGTTTCATTTGTAAGTGTTTTTGGTGTAATTAATCCCTTCTTCCTCATAAAATAATTAAAATATAAAATGTGATAAAAATTGAAAACATTATCGATTAAACAATCGAGTACGAAATAATTGAAAAGTGTAGTATGGTATCTCGAGTTCGCCATTTTGAATAGTGCTGTGGTAGTGATAATTTATGATTGGGTATCGATAGAATTATATTTTTTAGAGTTTTTATTATATATTTCTTTTAAATTATAAATAGTAAAAATATAATGACTTAAAGTTAATTTTTTAACTTATCATTATTCCACTAGAAATAGGGAAAGCAAAGACCCTCAATTAAAACCAAATGGGAAAAATCTTGCAATAGAAAGAGAGGTTGGGAACCCACTCGCACAAGTATTATTTGTTCGGTACACTTTGATTCGTCGCAATTCCAATGTTTATCTAATAAACGACGAAAATTAGTAGATAATGCCGTACCAATATTATTTTTTAGCTGATGCTGTAAGTAGGTATTTGATTTATGAAGTATAAATATAATATAACTGAAATGATTCTAAAAAAATATTTCACTGAAATATACACGTAAAGTGTTTGTGTGGTAATATTTGTGACTAGACTATGTAGTAGAAGTTTCACCTTATATATTGTTGTAAAATATTATTTATTTTAGATGTTTCATTACCACAGCGAGGGGATTTTTTTAAAGTAATTCATAAACGATAAATCATCGTACTGTATAAGATACCATCATATACAAAATAATTCTTATTTTGTATTAGATGAAGAAATGCACACGTCTATGCAATATTTTTGTGATGATGAGCAAGTGAAACTATCGATATATCTAATTAGAAATATCGATATTGGTATCTCCCTATTCCACTTAGTGTCATACGCTCGTAAATTCTTGCATGTTGACGTATTTGACCGATTAGTTTGCGTAAAAGTTACGAGTGTTGAACATTTATTTAAGTGTGCATTCATAATGACACAATTTGTTTTTTTTTGTTATTGTGCATCGTTTCGTTGTAGTGGTTACCTCGTCTCCCCCAAAATCTGACAGAAAATTTGATTCGTAAAATGAAGTACGTCACTTATCCATTGGTTCGTTAATCTATGATTGATACACATGATCAGCTAAAAATAAATAGGCAAACTTTTTTTACACTACTTCTAAACATAGTATTCCTATTTACTGGCTGGTCACGTAATTAAGAACGCTTTATAATTTATACATTTATTCAAATTTAAAAGAGAACACTCAGTCGATTTGCAGTTGTAGGTTACTGTTTGTGTAATTTTGGCGCCATTTAGTGCTGTAAAAGATTAAAAGTTATTGCTTCTTAATTCTTATAAAAAAAACGATGGGAAAAAATAAAAGTTGTGTTAAATCTACAAGGGAAGTAATAATAGATCTCGCCGGAAAAATTGGTCTTATAAAAAGATAGCCGACTATCTGCAATGTTCAAAAACGATGGTTTTCCACGCTGTAAAGCATTTTGCTACGTATCAAACTACTTCGAATGTTCCACGTGTTCCACAGAGAAAAACAACTCCTCGAGATGACCGAAACATCGTTCGTATGGCAAAACAAAATCCTTTTAAAGGGTCAAAAGGGCTGCGAAAATTATATTTTGGTGAAAATAACCCTTCAGCAATCTCAGCACGCACTATTCGAAGACGTTTGGTAGAAGAAAAATTGCACGGAAGGATAGCAAGGAAGGTTGAAACTTTGCCACAGGCAAGCCCGGCTTGCATTTGCGAGAAAGTATGAAAACTAAACTGTGCGGCAGTGGAAAAATTTACTTTTTTCTGACGAGACGAAAATAAACAGAGTATGTTCTGATGGAAAACGATATGTACGACGTCCCCCGAATACAGCATTCGACCCTAAGTACACGAAAGTTACATTAAAGCACGGTGGTGGAAATATGAAAATTTGGGGTTTCTTTCCTGGACATGGTGTTGGACCTGTAAAGTTGATAGAAGGTAACATGGATCAATTCCAATACAAAAATATACTGGAAGAAACAGTGTTACCTTATGCTGAAGACGTTCTACCGGTTATTTGGACATTCCAACACGACAATGATCCAAAGCACACTGCACGCACCGTAAAGGAATTTCTTACAGCGCAATCAGTTTCTGTCTTGGACTGGCCAGCTAACAGCCCAGATCTAAACCCAATAGAGGTCTCTGTATCCACTAGCAGAGGAGAAATCAAAATCGAACCAAAAACCGTAATACAATCGAGACGAAATACATATACTCGTACCAAAACAAAAATTATTAACCCTTTGACAAAAGTCAAAGGGCCCAAAAAAAAAAACCCAATAGAGAATCTGTGGTTTGAAGTAAAGAAAAAGGTTTCAAATACTCAGTGTGGTAATTTAAGAGAGCTGTACGACGTTTTTTTATAAGAATGGAACTCTATTTCGCTTGCGAAATGACAAAAATTAATAGAGTGAATGCCTCGTCGGTGTAAAGCAGTGATTAAAAGCCGTGGACATGCTATTAACTATTAATTTTAGTTAGAAATGTATTAAATTGCTTGTTAAATTTTTCGTGGTACATATTATTGTGATTTTTTAAGTGTAAATGTCATACAAAACAATTTCCGTTCAGTTTAACAAAATCGTTCTTAATTATTTGTCCAGCTTCAGTACTATTTGAATGTGTTACTTTGGTAAAATAAATTAAATTTTAGAAAAAATAGTTGACCAATTTATTCGTTATTCCTAAGCCACGTTGCTCTATTAATGTCGCTATTTTATAACATGACTAGTTGCTTCTCAGAAGGTACACATCTATGTGTATGACATTGTTCAAATAAAAACTTCTAGAACTTCAAATCGTTCTTAATTATATGACCACAAGTGTATATATAGCTAATACCGAAATAATAAGTATACCTACTATAAAAATGACTATACAAACAACCAATTTAATTTTGTAGAGATAAAATATACAACCTCCAATTATCCTTATTATCTAGACATCTTTATTAACGCCGTTGATTCTACGCATGTTAAACACTTAATTGCCTGCCTACATTATTCAATTCAACTATCCTATTGAGCCGAAACTATTCTGTGTGCAAAAATAACTTGATCAAGGGCACATTGTCACTAAATTAAGGTTGTCAAAGCTTGTCGGAGAAGCTTAATATACTTAGTGAGCACTTAGCTTAAATGACACCTATACCGACTAAACATTCCACAAAGATGATCCGTCTAATCAGACGTGAAGCTGTTGTTGACGATATTTAATAAGTATACCTACAGATAGCAGGACTTGTAAAATCATAAATAATCATATCCATAAAATATATTTATGACATGTTTTAAAATTATCTTAACAAGTCTGCCACGCAGACTGTAAAGCATCTACATGTATGTAATAATCTACAATATTTGGTGTAACCGATGGGTTCATAATGCTCTGTTAGCTATAGGTTTATTATGGAATTCAATAACTGAATATACCTAATCCTTTCTCAACAGCCGCGTTACCAGTCCCTAGTCGGTGGCAGCGAGCCCCTGCAGAGTTACTTGCACAAACGCTTGGCGGAGAATTTAAACAGTGAAGCAGCATTAGGAACAGTGGGCGACGTTGCTCAGTGCGTTCAGTGGTTGCGATCCACTTTCCTCTTTGTCCGTGCGGCTCGGGACCCCAGGAGGTAAAAGGGGCGGTTTTTTAATCTATCTAACTCAAAGGTGACTGACTGACATAGTGATCTATCAACGCACAGCCCAAACCACTGGACGGATCGGGCTGAATTTTGGTATGCAGGTAGATGTTATGACGTAGGCATCCGCTAAGAAAGGATTTTGATTAATTCTACCCCCAAGGGGATGAAAGTTTGTATGAAACTTTGTCAATTAAATTCCATGCGGACGAAGTCGCGGGCACAGCTAGTTATTTTATAAAGTAACTGTGCCTAACAGCTGGCTATAAAAGACAGTCATACATTATCATAATACTTGTTTGTTTTATAGATATCTGAGTCTACCGCAAAATTCACCTCAGCATCTCATCTCCAAGAAAATTGAGGGTAAGTTACCTTAACTTATACTCGTATAATTATCATGTACCTACACCTCCTTACCGTAACGTTATCGATGAATTAGGTTAAATAATTTGTTACTTTACTATGATTATTGTATTTATATGTTTGTTTAAAGATTAACAGAAATACATAACACCTAATAAATTTAAATATAACTTGAATAATTCAAACTCAAGCACAAAATTGTTTTTATTCATGTAAGTCAACAAAGCATTTATGATTTATATAGGTTTTTCTTTTCGTTGTCGTAGATACACTCCTTTGTTCTCTCAGGACAGTAATAACAAGTTTCAGGTTCATTAGATTCGGAATTTACGTCAAAGGAAACAACACGCAGATATAATTGTTACGATAACAATGTTTTTTACTGTCCATAAAACATGTGCTATTAAAATAAAAGGTTGAGGTTCATTTACCTACTATGTTTTTTGTATGTTTTAAACTGTTGAATATTGCGTGGTTCAGTATAAGTTCATGGAGCCAATTTTGCGAGAAACGCTTCTGTGTAGTAGGTACCTACCTCCACGAATGTGGTGATCAGAATCAAACATAGGCTTTCAAATCTTCTACTCAAGTGGCTGGTTTATGAAGTACCAAACAAGTTTTCTTCATACAACCTTGGAACGTCAGCAGAAAGCAATTTCTTATTCAGAAATAATCCATCGCGTGACGGCCAAGTTCTATCCTATTCCTGACCGGCCTCGGCTAGTTCCGGATCATGATTGAAAGATGAGTCTTGTGGTCACACATTTGATCCTTAGCATTTGTCAACGCATGCGATCCTTGAGATATACCTACGCTCAAGTTACGAGCGGAAGACGTAGGTACCTATTAATAAAAAAGTTAAAGTCTATTTACAGTGGCTCTACAAATAAATTTTGTTATTAAAAAAGGGTTTGGTAAGGCAATTGTAAATAGATAAAAAAATCTACAAATTTAGGGGTAGGCACTTCTTTATTTGTAGATACGAGTGAAGGAGAACCACTAATTGTTTCTTAAAAATAGGAATTAATATAGCGAGATAAAAGTAGGTACCTATCTTCAATATTGAGCCAGAATATTTATAAGCCTTCGTTATGATAATCATCAAATTAATTATTAAATTAAATTAAATATTTTTTATTCGCGTAAGCCAACAAATCACTGTTCGTAAATAGTCAGAATCAACCACCGGTTCGGAATGCTGCTTCCACTGAAGAGATCCGAACTTGAATCATAATTTAGTCATATTGTATAAATGTTTTCGGACTACTCTGCGCCTGTTTTTACAACTTACCTTCCTCCTTTAGGAAACCCGAAATTATTAATCTTCCTAAGGAGAAAGTGGTAAAAATCGATCACACTGAAATAATAATATTTTATCTTTAAAATACTTTTCGCCGTTAGTTTCTGCCTCACAACGGAAGCTGCATGCCCTTTAAACGTAAAGCTATTTCTGATGTCGTCGAAGGCACATAATGAGTAACGTGTGTATGTGCTAAACCGTAGTAAACGATTGTAAATATCACGTCATTGGAACGGCAATTATGTTTATTTAGATACACCTTCACCATTGTAATTGCTTTATTGATTCTTAATCACAACCTCACACACACACCTCGTACATACATATATATGAAAATGATTAAATGGTATCTATACCCTTATATGAAATAGTTGACTAGGAGTGATGCATCTTCGTACCATATAAATACTAAAATTATTAACTTCTTGGTAGGTACTTAAGTAGGTGGTATTTTATTTAAAATAATGTATTTTAGTGCCTATTGTAAGTCGGCTTTCAATTTATGCCTTATAAATTATTAATTAAACCATTAATTAACGATTTTATTAAAAGCACATTCTAACTAGTGGTAATGATTTTAAGTCAACTATCTAGTTTTCTTCCTCGAATATTCCCCAAGTGATATTCGAGAATGAAAACTTTTTGTAAACACTAGAGTTCAACGTCTTTAACTACACCTAATTATATTTCAAATGTGCTTTATATCCTACTAATATTATAAATGTGAAAATTTGTGAGTGTGGATCTATGTAATATGTATGTATGTATGTATGTTTGTTACTCCTTCACGCAAAAACTACTTAACGGATTTGGATGAAATTTGGAACACAGATAGTTTATAACCGGGATTAACATATAGGATACTTTTTATCCCGATAATCCCGAAATTTTTGTTACGTTAAATTGTGGGAAAAGTACAGGCGTGCTCACAGAAACCTGCATATGGTCTTCGTTGACCTGAAGAAAGCGTACGATAGAGTACCCCTTGAGGTTCTGTGGTGGGCTATGAAAGCGAAAGGAGTGCCTGGAAAATACCAGCAGATTATCCGAGCGATGTACGGTCATGCGAGTACCTACGTACGGTCTGCAGCCGGCCTAACCAGCAAATTCAGTGTGGCTGTGGGTTTACACCAGGGATCGGCTTTAAGCCCATACTTGTTTCTCCTGGTAATGGATGCACTGACATCAGACATACAGGATGAAGCACCCTGGTGTATGCTGTTCGCTGACGACATTGTTCTTGTTGGGGAAGATGGGCCTGAGGTACAGAGTAGACTGGTAAAATGGCAGGAGAAACTGGAGAACGTGGGGCTGAAGATCAGCCGGACCAAAACAGAGCAGATGTTCTGTGATTTTGGCGGCCTCTCCAGTTTTACTCCAGTTGCCCTAGATGGCGTATCCCTTCCAGTCTGCTCAGACTTCAGATACCTCGGCTCTATCTTGCAAAGCGACGGCGACATTGACCGGGAAGTAGCAAGCAGGATAAATGCTGGTTGGATGAAATGGCGACAGGTCTCAGGGATAACCTGCGACCGGCGAATGCCCCTTAAACTTAAGGGACAAATTTACAAGTCGGTTATAAGGCCTGTCGTATTGTATGGATCAGAGTGCTGGGCTACAAAAGTGGTGGATGAAAGAAGAGTGCATGTAGCAGAGATGCGAATGTTGAGATGGATGTGTGATGTAACAAGGATGGATAAAATTTGAAATGAGTATATAAGGGGAAGCCTGAAAGTAGCGCCAGTGACAGAGAAAATAAAGAGCGGAAGGTTAGCGTGGTATGGACATGTTATGCGAAGAGAGGATGATCATGCGGTCAAAAGGACGATGGGTATGATAGTGAGCGGTAGTCGGGGTAGGGGACGTCCTAAAAAGACGTGGATGAACTGCGTGGAAGAGGGTATGAGCGAAAAGGGAGTGAGTGCAGAGATGACGGATGATAGGCTTGAATGGAAGAAAAGAACGTGCTGCGCCGACCCCACCTAGTGTGGGATAAGGGCAAGATGATGATGATGATGATGATAAATACTACGCGGACGAAGTCCGTGGGCACAGCTAGTAGGTATATATAGTAGGTATATTTCTTACAATAATTTGTTAAGATATTTTCTTTCAGAGTTATGTGTAAAAGCTATGAATAAGTTAGCGTCATCAGGGCTTATAACAATGGACGAGGCCAGTTGCATAGAATCTACTGAAGCGGGCCGGCTCATGTCGATCTTCTATTTAGATTTAGAAACTATGAAACTCATTATGAAGGTAAGTAATACACGCGGAATGGTGTCACTTTATGAAATTATCGGGCAGTGGCTTCATTAAATGAAGTGGCGAATTCTATGATCGAACTAGGACATATATTAAGTAGTTTTAATTAGTTAAACCGTCTCTTCAATTAGTAGCCGGCATTATAAAAAAAACCCTAAATGCAAGAGATACTGACCCATTGGGATTGAATGACTATTACATAATTACGATATCATATAAATTAAGCCGTCTATGACCAAATTTGAATAGTGGCAAATATGGAAACTCGATAAGATCATTCCTACCTAATCAAATAAATCGCAAGTGTCCCCTGCATAAATTATTGCGTAGGTATTTGAAGAGTCACGGTGTCAGTAAGTTTAATTAACCTAGGTACCTGAGCAAAAGGTCATACTTTATACCTACTTCAGCTTAAATTGAAGAATAAATTAATGATTTTGTAATGGTACAAGCTTTTTGTTTAAAGTGTACCTAACTTTGTAAAACCGTATAGGTCGGAAAATTCAATGAATTCTAACTTATGAGTGGGTAGTTAAATATACTGTATCAACACTAAGATGCACGCATATAGGTGCATTTAATAATTCACGACCATTATTCATAGATCCTATTACGATCAATAATGTGCTCGACAAAATTCGATTAATTTACCCAAAAAACAACAGATAGAAGGAACAGAATCCCTTGAACGTCTGCTATGGTTGATATGCGAGAGCCACGAGCTCGCGGACATGCATCTGCGCATGGACGAGCGCCGCTGCCTGAACACCCTGAACAGGAACAACACCGCCGCTACTATACGATACCCCATGAAAGGGAAGATCACTACGAGACAGATGAAGCTTAATTGGTGAGTCCAGGCCCTAATGTGTCCAAAGCTTTAGCTATTTATTGCACCTACGTCCATACTGCGGTCTGTTACCTGCAGAGTTTCGCATTCGAATTTGGAACTTTCACAACTAACCAAATACCCTATAACTTTTCTTCTGCCATCGATCAAAGGAATAATTTCCTCCGCAAGTACCTAGGTATAGGCAAGGTACAGAAACTTTACAACTTTGAAGTTATTGCATTATTTCAAGGAATAACTGTACGAAACTGAGTAGCTTCTACTTTTAAAAGGAGAATTAAAACTTTGTTAACAGTGTTATTCAAGCGATCCTCGGTTGTCTTCCAATCCCTGATCCCTCACTTGGTCAAGAAGCTATGAAAATTATGAGAACTGCAGACAGGGTTTGCAAATGTGAGTAGGTACTTACTTTAGTCAGTAGAACCCTGCGGTTCATTAAACGATAGAACTACCTAGTATTATTTTTTGTATTCATGTAAAACAACAAATGTGTTGAGGTCAAACAAGATAGATAGATAGATAGATAGATAATTCTTTATTAATCCACCACTAGAAAACAAAACACTACAAATTATTACATATTTACACAGAAAGTGGAAAATGGGCGGCCTTATCACTAAAAGTGATCTCTACCAGGCAACCTTAGGATGGAGAGGATCTAAAGAAAATAATATGGGGGTGTACTTACATAAACTTACTTACTTTATAATTTTGATTTTAATGTTAACTAATTGTGAACAATTGTAAAATGCCATACGAATAAATAAATAAATACATAAATAAACTTAAACATATACATTACATTACAAGATTTCCTAGTACACTCTTCTTGTTATTACCATCCTTATAAGACATAAAATAGGCTAGTTCTAGAAGTCTTACAAGAGATAAATCAATAAATGTTTCCTAGGTTTAGTATCGTACGTGATTAGACCAGACTTGGTATCACATCAACCTCAATTCTACTCGGCCGTGCTTAATACATTGATCCTCGCAAAATGCATAGCAGCTCAGCTATGGGAGAATTCGCCCTATTTGAGCAAGCAGTTAAAAGGGATTGGACCTACCTTTAGTACGCTACTGGCAACTGCTGGAAAGACAAATTTTATGCTCCTTGAAGAAAGCCATCCTAGGGACTTGGAAAGAGTAAGTTTTACATATCGATATCTAATGCGATTGTTTTAACCTAGTTATTTACTCAGTTGCGTTCTATCAGAATGGAGGCAGTCTTTCTCAGCCTCATTCAGACTCTAAAAAGGACTGCCCGTAAGTCCCACATTTAACAAATGTTTGTTAAAATTTGCAGGTTTCAAGCTGATGCCTCATCTAAATGAATCCTTATTTCCGACTTGGATGTCATTGCAACACTAATATTATTTATTTATTATTTATTAGGAGCCTGTAGTGCTGGCCAACATTAATAATAATTTTATATTTCATAGATAATGAACAAAGGCCCTCCAGCCGGAAATGTCCTCCGCAAGCAAGTCAGTTTGCTCCCAAAGTACCAACTAATGATAACAGCAGTGGATGAAAGGACAATATCCATGGAACTGGTACTGCTTAACCAATCGTACCTATCTGAGAATATGGAGAACCTCACAGCTGGGGAACATCATAAGAGTTACATTGTCGTTGGTGATTCCAGTAATCACCTATTGCTGCTGACGTCGTTTAAGTAAGTTATGATAAGTAGAATTTAAGTATTGAATGCCCGTCAGTGTACAATTTTAAAGACGCGTCCGTTATTAAAAAAATTTAAGGCAAATAAAAGTTGGCGATTGAGCATCCAATAATAATGTGTGTCTAAATAATGCATAAACTACGTTAGAATATCAATATTATTTAATCAGGATACGTCCATGTCCTCATATTCCTATTCGGAAACCTCAGTGCATATCTTAATTTGTATTCTGTTTATAAATTTCACAGAGACAAAGATTTAATAAGCGTTTATGATGGCACCATTAAGTACGAATTAAAACGCAAGCATGATTTAGAACACAAAGTATTCGCTCACTGCATTAGTTCTAGTTTTGGTAACTACATTTATATCAACAATATTGACATAAGTGTCGAGCTATAGATAAAATGCTATAATATTACTTTGATTACAGTTGGTATTGACGCACATGCAGAATATTCATTTAATGATTTAGAACATCTATTACCGCAGAAAAATCTAGATTCACACGAACACTTACCAATTAAAAATACTACTAAGAAACAGACGTGTATAACAGACACATTTAAGGAGCGCAAAAGGAAAAATACTAATGCAATAGATTTAACACAGTCAAAAGAAAAAAGAAAGCGAGATTATGCTGTAATTGAAAAATTTAAATCTCTTAAAGAATCTTTTGGATTTTGCACAAAAGAACCAAAGGTTTATAGACCGGAAATACGTGACAAGATAGATTTTGCACTGAATAACGAAGGGTCCAAGCCGAAGCCTTCAATTGATATAACAAGGAACGACGTAGTACCCATAAATCCTAAGAGCAAAGATTTAAATGAGGTTTCCTTACATGATTTTAATGCTGAAGATATTGATTACGATGAAAACATAGATAATGCACAAATAGACAGCATTTTGAATGATATTGAAAATGAAATTTCTAAAGTTAGATCAAATTCAAATAATTCTATTGAACCAATGCGTTCTAATAACTTGCATTCATGCAACAATATAAAAATCACACCAAACAAAACAAATAATGCAAAAGAGGATAGTGTGCATCTTAACACGAAAAGAAAAAGTAAACCCTTAACAAATAAAACTAATAATTATAACTTTATTGACTTACTTGAAAGGAATTTAGATATAACTGATGATGAGGAAAAAAGTGATGAGGCACCTAAACAAAATGGATTTTCTGAAACTATAAAATGTTATTTAAATAAATATTTACAAAAAACAGAACACACAAATAAGTTACCTGATGGTAATATAAAGAAGATATTGGAAAATACAGAAAACACTATTCAAAATGATACAGTACCCCAAAAAGTTCATTTAGAAACGTTACTTACAGAAGCTAGTACAACTTTAGAACATCTTTCGAGACCGGGTACCCAATATGAAATTAAGGAAATTATGGAACCTATGGCACCTATTAAATTATCAAATGAGAATATAATATGCGATCACATAGATAAGATAATTGACATGGATATAGTAAATATTGAAAATACACAAGACGAAAAACAGAATGAGCTTAAAAATAATGAATCGTGCAACGGTAAGAATCAAGATTCACATGACCCGTACTTACAACATACAAAGGGCGCGTCCGTGTCATATGCCCATGAGAATGATATATTTGATACAGATGCAGGCACAGTACAACAAGAAATTGATTCGAAAACATTACTTACGAAATCTAGTGCTACTTTGAAACATTCCTCAGAACCGGGTAACTATTATGAAAATAAAGAAATATTGAAATATATAAAGCCCCTGAAACAATCAAGTAAGGCTACTCACGATAAAGATAAGGTTACCGATACGAGAGTGATAAATATTGTGAATATAGGTGACGTAAAACAAAATGAATTAAAAAGTGTTGATTCCTGCAAAAGTAACGGTAGTCATAACGATTCTAATGACACGTGTAGGCAACATAAAATTGACGAATTAGTACTGTTTGAACGGACGAATTATATAAATCCTATAGTTGCCAGCAACAGCGACTCTACTACTGATGGGATCTCTGATGATCATTTAACCAAACTCAAAACAGCTACTATTGCAAATATACCAAGTCAAGTAAATACAACTGAGAAAGATAATCCTATAGTCTCGTTTGGTTCTGGTGAGAATGAATCGAAACAACGTAAAATAATTGAATGTTCAAGATCTGGTAATATTAATGTTGAAGACCGCTATGAAAAAATCCATAACAGCACCTTACATTTTGAAAGTAACTACAATAATAATCATCCCAGTAGCTCTGAATATTTATACAATGAGAATAAATATCCCTCGGGTACTATTAGCGTTTTATCTCATAATCACTTTGATGAAATGGAAGAGCGCGTTAATAATTATTCATTTTCCGCAATCAAAATAGATACTTGTACTAAAGATTCTGTCAAGATTCTAAGAAAAGTAAAAGTGGATGTAAACATATCAGAAATAATATCACGAGAAAAGGACACCAATCAAAAAAATAAGTGTAATGAAAAATGTGAGAACAAAGATCCAAGTGGGTTTAATGAATTTATAACTTTACGACCTAATAAACAAGCGAGAAATGAATCTATAACAATCAGTAATAAAGAAATAGCATCAAAAAATAATCTTACAGGAATGCAATTGAAACACACATTAAATACACAAAAAAAAGAATGTCTGAGTACGGAAAAGAACAATGAATTAAATGAGCGAATACCTGGAGAAGAAATACAAGATATAAAAGTCAACAAAGACCAGACTAAAACACCCAAAGTACAATATCTTGAACAAATAAATGAGATAGATTCAGAGCCTGTAATCAAAGAAACAGCAAACACTGAAAATAATAAACTTAAAAATATATTAGATAGGTATAGTAAGATACTGGGGTAAGAGATTTTCCTACTTTTTAAATTTAGATGCCTATCTCCAGAGTGTTTCAAAAGTCCGAAACAATAATAATTTAGGTAGGTTATACATGTGCGGTAGCTAATAGTATATTATGCATAGTGAAGACAGACTATACCTACATAACAATAATATTTTCTGAGTTAAGGCCTTTTGAATATTTGTCACAACTTTCGTATCGCGACAGGACACCTTAGAAGATGTCCAATTACTTATCATGTAGGTATTCTAATGTTAATAAAAAAAATCTATGCCCGATACTCATCCAAACCCCCAAGTACATTATTTCGGACATTTGAAACACCTTATATGGTAGAACTACGTATTTTTTTACTTCCTTTCAGAGAAAAAACCTCCACGAACACCATAACACCAACACAGTTGAACTCAAACAAAGCCAGTCAGAGTTACAAGAAATCATCTGAACTTAAACCTAACAGACCGTTTAAAATTAGCGAAATTCATAGAATACAAGCACCTTTACCAACGGTTCTTATAGACGAGAAACGTGCAGATATAAATGTTTATTGTCCCAAAATTGAAGCTAACATCGACATTTCGGAAAATAAGTCTGAAGAATTAGACATCCAATACTATGACCAGAGCGACAGCGATGATAACATTGAAATTCCGGATTATCAATATTCTAATTTGGAAACGCTCAATATTCCAGTGGACGTTGACTTGGAACCTTCTAAAGATTATAAAATAGATAACTCGATGTTTGACCCCAAAACTCTATTGCAATGCGTTGTTGAAAGTGATGATGAAATTATTCCACCCCCGCCACAGTTTTGTGACGAAAGTGACTCGGTAGATAATGTTCATGAAATTACTGTGTCAGAGAACCATAATCAATGGTGTGCAGATTCTGAAAATAATAGCGCTGTAGGATATGACGACGAATTTAATGATAGTATTTTCAAATATAACTGTGATGCAGAACTAACACCGTCCAAAGAAATAGAGACATGGACTCTACCGCGTGAAGATATTTGGGAAGGGCTTGGTTCAAATCCCATACAATCCTATACGGTAATGCGCAAGAACACTCCTGATGATGACGCCTTACATGTTTCATTACCCAGACAAGTAAGATTGGGTAAATTTAAATTTAATCATAAAAACAAGTTCAAGATACGGCGATGAATAATTGTTTGTACTTACTTAGATTTTATTTCGATCAATAAACATGGCGTTTTGATTTGTGATAGAAAAACGTTATTTTTACTTTCACGGAGTTGTTTACTTCGGTGTTAACAATGACAAAACATTTGAATTCGGCGGCATTATCTCAATTCATTTGCTTGTCAAACAATAGGTATAGGTACTAACATTTATAAACCTACTTTTCACCGAAAATACACCTAAAATTCATACCTATGGTAGATAGAACCATACCAATGTAATGAATAGTAGGCAACTTATAAGTGTACTAAAATCCGGGGATGTTAGTATAATATGTAGTACGTGGAATACATGTTACGTCATCTGGAATATAATTTTGTTTTCGAGGACTACCCCAAATAATGTTTGTAAATTACACAGTGTGCTTATATTAAATAGGTATTTTCAAATGCGATTTCATATATTGTTTGTTAGTTTAAGAATATCAATTTAAGTAGGACCAAGCATGGATATACGAGTATAAGATGCTTGAGTAGAAGCATCCTGACATTCATTTATTATTAGGTTCAGAAGGGTATTTATTATACAGGATAACAAGCAAGGATGATAAAGTAAAACGAGTTATGTAAAGCAACACCAATTATATTCAAGTTAGCGCAGAAAATATTTATAGCATAAAATTAAACTAATTAAGTTTCTACGTTATGTAAAAAAAATAACGAATACAGTGACAATGTAAACCATGTCCAGAAAAGTGACAATTCATCTACATTTCATTTATTATGTAACTATTTAACTTCTTGAGAGATTAATCACAAGAACAAGTAAAACCAAGACTCACTAAACATAAAATAAGAGTAAACTAATGTCTCAACGGTCGGACATCATCATTTATTTAGTCGGTCTTGGTTGAACAGAACTCCAATCCTTTACTCGAGTAGTCTTTTCTAACTTGAACAGTGCGATGTTTTACAAGCGGCAGGTTGAACTCACACCATTCAATTTAAAAGAAACTTGGTGCGTGCAGGATCCTCGTCATTGCCCGGCTGAAGGCAAGCACCGACGACGACACTGTACAGGTAGAAATGTTACAACCTCTATACTTTGCATTAAAATAATGCCCATTTTCACAGGCAAGGGATCCTAACTTCGCAACCACTAATTCCAGTGATATATTCACTCTAGCACGTAGTTCTCAGCTTCCCTGCAAAGTTATCCATCTTGTATTCAAAAGAAAACCTTGAACCACTGGTACGAATTTAAATAAAACAACCTGCAATCCTGCCTCACATGATCCATCCACAAGTTCCAACCCTTGCACTTTGTAAAAAGTTCTTTTTTACAAGTTCAAGTGACCTCAATATCGGAGCTTGTTACAAAGCAAAGGTCGGGCAGTTCGTCAACAAGACATTTTACTAGCTGAGAATGTTTTTTTTCCGTTTAATGCTCAGCATGTTAGCTTCTTAAAACACGACACTTAACTAAATTTATGTAAAATAAGTTTTATAACTGATTTAAAAAAAAATGAAAAAGAATGACTGACTGGCTATGCCACGATTATAATATACATTAAAAGCTAAGACTTGTAACTTTTGTTTGGTAAGTATAATATTTATTTTATTAATATGAATGCAAAAAACATGCCTAAATAATGCTGAATATTAAACTGGAAATATCCACACATTTTTTTTTGTATTTTTATCATTTTATATTTTTTTTTACATTTTTATTTATAATATAAGTAATTTCCACGCTGGGAAAATTACACTAATTCTATGCAAAGTATAGCTTGTATTTTGTTATGTAACCACTCCATACTTTGTTTCATTTAAATTTACGGGCTATGCAATTTACCCTCGCACGTTGGCAGTAATAGTACAAGTGAGAAGTCACTTGTTGATATCAGATCAAAAGGAATATAAGTAAATAGGCAACAGCACAGACAAGATGGACAAGTGAGGTGCAATACGCTAAATTACAAAAAAATATCACAAGTAAGATACTGCAAACATGCCAGTTATAAAGCATAGCCCGAAGTGCTGACGGCACACAGGCATAATGCCATATTCAAATGGGAAGTGGTGATAAAGATAAATGTAGGCTCAGAACCTTGCGACACCAATACAGGCCCAGGTGTGAAATGTGCGCCACTAAGAAGTTATCAATAACAACTTTAAATGACATGCGTATCTTGCTTGGAGCAGCGGTTCAATGCATTGGTGTCGCCAGATAGTGAGGCATTCACTTTTTGGTCATGATCTTGAGATACTCCAGCGCATTCTGAGCCGCAGAGGACTGGGCATCCTTGCTGGTGAGCCCGGAGCCGTAGCACACGGCCACTGGCAATGTGGATAGCTGGACGAGGCACTGGCAGCGCCCTGTCATCGACTTCTCTTCAATATCCACATAGGTCACTTCAAAGGCCTGTTCTGAAGCAATCTCTTGCAAAAATTGGACGAAGTTGAAGTCCTTGTTGTTCAGGGGAGTTACCTGTTACAAAAATTGAAAGTTCATTTTACTAAATCTAATATTACTATATTATACGTAATATTGAACATAAGACACAATCGACAGTCATGCATTTATTATTATTTTTAAGGTAATTCATCCAGACATTGACAAAACATCCATGCTTAGAAATGAAACACATCATACCTGCAACTTGGCCAGGTTGGGCCCGACGGACTGTTTGAGATGTTTGTGAAACTGCGACACCTTGTGGCTGTGACTGGTAGTCAGCGTGGAGATTTTACTATCTTTCAAGTCGGCGTATCGGGCCGCAACTCCGCCCTAGAAAACAACACGGATTATAATATCAATTCAAGTAAACGCGTGTGACCCTTCTGTCCATTCAAGCTCGCAAAAGCTGACCGAAAGATAGTAAAACACCTGGCCAAGTGCGAGCAACCCTTTCAGGGGAATGGCACAAAAGAGCCACTCATGGCTGTATGTGATCTGTTGATACATATTGGGAGAAAAATTTGTATGATTAAGAGGTCAAATATGAGTTAGAGAAAATCATTTTAGATTTTTTTTCCCTGGAAAAGTTGTATCACATTATTAGTAATCTCATTGCAAATAAAGCTGACAATATGATTTGTTCTTTGGCTTGTTGTGATCAAGAAGAGAATGAATAGATAAATGTAGGTACAAAATCCAATTACCATGAGTAATATTATCATCAGAATAAATTTATTTGTTAAAATAGTACTTTTGTTCAATCTCTTATCTGTATTAGACTTTTTACCTCTTCCTCCGGCTGGAAGGACTCCGGGGGATTATCCTGCAGAGCTTGCCACATCTTGTAAGCTGCCTGGCGCTTGGCAAGCTTCTTGGACTTGCCAGTTCCGACCTCGCGGCGCTTCAGCAGCGTGCATATAATAGTAAATTGACGCTCATGTGGCAAACCTGTGGACACAAAAAGAAAATATTATAAGAAAACTATCTTCATTTCATCGAAACTATTCACGATGATAAAAAAAAATGTTTTATCATTTCTTGTTGAGTTGTAGAGTGGCGAAATTATTTCTATACACTAGTGAATCCCGGTGGATAGCCAGTAGTCTAAATTAAAGACAAATTCTGCATTATAATCTAGATACTTACGTCTGTTAACACTATCATCGTTTTCAGCATGGTAAGAGGGTGGTGGCCAAAATCGTGACATGCACAGCTCTTGCAACCACCCAACAGGGTTGCCCATCAGCTTATCCTCAAATGATGAAACCACAGTTCCACTGCAAAAAAAAAAAAAATAACATACATACACCCTTAACATAAACACTACAATAATTAAAATAAATACTGTGATACATTTTATTCAAATAAAAATTGAATGTACATTCATTTTGATGTGTAATAATTTTAAAGGACTCTAATCCCCATATCAGGGGTGAACGCGACCAGGCCATAAAGTGCCTGGATTAAAAATAAATTAATAATTATTATTATTATATCAAAAGAACACTCACGTCTCAGGCACATTCCCATTGGTGGACTGATCGGCTGGGACAGCACCGGTCAGTTTATCGAGCAGAGCCTTTGCCGCAGAGTGCTTCGCCTCCTTCTTAGACCTGCCCGTGCCCATTGCTGTAAAAACATCTGTATTTAATTGTCGTAAACTTCACTTATACATGTTCTGTTCACTATCTGACACTTACCAACAAGGTCGGCCACGGTAACGCGGTAGCGGAACGTGGGCTCGTGTATCATGCCTTCTATCTGCACTAACTCATACTTGGGAACAGTTCCACGTCGAGCCAATAGCTCTTGAAGCACAGAGACAGGAGTTTTAAGCGGGAGAGATTCCATTTCCTGAAATAAAAGTATTTGAACTGTTATTAATGGGTGATCAATTAACTTTGTACTAGTAAACTAATCCAATGGTTTACTTAACATGCCAATTAAAAACCTAGAATGATACTTGTTCAATAGTTCCTAACCCATCATTTGCATTATGAAAACATTTACACCAATGATGTTGTCTAAAGTAGTCACAACAACATTAATCACTGTAAATTCTTAAGTTCAAACTCAGAGTAAGGCCTCATCCAAATCGGCATCCCTCGCAACAAACTACATACAAATTGTAGTTTGCATGAGTGTGAACAATGCCAATTAGGAGGAGGCCTAAGACTAACTTAAACATGTCAATACTTTGGCTTGTGGACTGTGGTTGACTGCTTCCGAGTGACTTGATTTTTTTTTTTCGGTAGGTAGGTAAATATTAAAGAACCAAAGCAACAGGTTTGTTTACTACAAAAAACAGATAATGTAGTCAGATACCTATATCTTTATAATTTTATTTATGTGATCTCATCTCAGTAAAATAGTTGAATAAGTTTCAAATTCATGAAACAGTGACATTACTAGCTATCATTTTACTTCATTAAATAAAAAAAAGATTTTAACTACACCTACCCTCTTAGCGGCTTCATCCAGCGGCAAGCGTTCCAGATTATTGGTGGGCTTGGGTCTGTTCTGGTAGCGGCGCCGCGGCCCGTGGGGGGCGTGCTCCCCGTCCGGGCCGGCGCCGTGCACCGGCATGCCGTGCACCACGCCCGGCATGCCTCCGGGGACAACGCCCGGGTGCGGATGCACTACATTACCGTCCATCTGTGGACAAACCACACAAAATACAAATATCTATTAGATAGGTACTACAGAATAATCAAGTACTTAGGTACACCTATAGGGTCTTCCATACAACGATGTGATTGTAACATTTCGTAACGCAGGTCGGTTATTGCGTTCACATAAATGTGATGGAATAGGTTATCACTGTTATACAATTGGCTACATACCTGGGTTCTTATCTGAACGTACATAACCCGGAACTTTCACAAACACTAGGTAAGGAATAGGAAACGCTAAATCTTAAGGCAAAATCTAGAAAATTTACGTGAAGGCAGTGTTCGACACCTTAGTTTCGAAGAGCTAGGCCAAGGACGCTGAAAGTGGTTCGATTATTTCTGAAGCCGACCATGAATTTACGAACATGTGATTAGAGAATCTTGTGTGCGTTTTGACATGGCGGCCGCCCGCCGGCCATTATGTGAATCAAAATGGCTACACCGCATGCCGGCATTCGTTCAAAACAAACTACTTACTATTTATAGTTCCATTTAAATATTTCTGTAA
The DNA here is from genome assembly GCA_918843915.1 of Notodonta ziczac. Lineage (NCBI taxonomy): Eukaryota > Metazoa > Arthropoda > Insecta > Lepidoptera > Notodontidae > Notodonta > Notodonta ziczac. Next base: position 8,114,064 of record OU974050.1, on the reverse strand, counting down.
ATTCTGCCGTTTCAATAGTGACAAATTAAAGAGTGTGTTGAATTATGCTCTTACCATTTTTCTTGGTTCCGTGAACAGCAACAAATAGCCAATTAAAACTGCAAGATTAAATGCACCGTTAAATATACCCTAAATTGCGTTACCAACTACTACTTAGAATTGGGAATCTGAATTACCACACAATAAAAAGTCCAAAAATCTCCTCCAAGCTCATCAGATATCACACAAAACTCAAATTCGCATTTTTTTTTGCTTATTATTTCATTCATTTACTCACTCGTTCACTCAGTTCACTCACTCATGACCAAACTAACTACTAGTGTTAACAGAGTAAAGAATAGAAAACTCCTGGTGATAGTCGTGATTATCTTCGGCTATTATTTGCATCAAAGGCTAATAAATTGTAATTTAGGTCAGTTTAAATATAGATATTTCCGCAGTTGATCGATCATCCAATGCGTTTAACACAATATGTCATTGTAATAATGACAAATCATGGGCGTTTTTGGATATTTCTGACATCGATGCCTACCAGTGTGTGTACCTAATGCGCATACCGTCACTGGCTCCCGATACGAGAGATTGTTAATTATTACGCATCTAATTGAATAACTATTTATGAGAATGTGTGTTATTTAAAATATTATTTCAATGAGTGGGTAAGTACTAAAAATGAAACGACTACCTACAATTTCAAGTAACTAATTTAAAAAATATATTATGTACCTATCTTTAACACTTTGATTCCCGGTGGCACATTAATGCTAGTTTTATTATCTATCGGCAAGGTGCGGTGGCACAGTACTGTGTTTGCAGGACGCAGGCTAATTAAAACCGTTTTTCTAAAAAGCTATGGTATATTTTTGCTTGAAGTAATGTTATTCTTATTTGGCATTATATTCCACACGTACTTAGACAGTAATAAAAAAAAATTGGCTTGTATCATAAAGAAATCATACTTCATTCATAATTCACTAACGCCTTGGTGAGTGAACGCACGGCCTCCCGACTTTTTAGTGATTTTTTTTAATGAATTCATGAGTTGTTATAATATGATTGTTTACTTTGTAACATACGGCCCCTTTATTCAAGAAACTAAAACAGTCATCAAAAAGGCGATAGTGCCAATAGAATTTGAATGAGAGGGTTTTTTACGACACTTGTAATTTTACGCCGATACGGCATATGACCGCGGGACTTCGGATGTGCGCGAATTAAACATCACGGGTGCCAAAGGGTTAAACATTACAATTCAAAAATACAAGTTATTCCAGGTTTTCAACCTTGTACGCCGACATTAAATATCATTAGCATCCGTTGTCAACATAATACGGTTTCCGATATCGTTATAGCTGCAAATGACATCGATGCCTGGTATCGTTATTGTAAAAACGCCCATACTGACAGTTTGCTAAGCATGTTTATGAGCATACTTTTTGTTGTGCAAAAAGCTTACCATTATTAGTTGCTATAATGTACTTAATGGGTCATGATCATTATGTAAGCGGCCTTGTATCAGCATACCTACATAATTTTTGGTATTATTTCCACTCGTCTTTTTCACCATTTCATTTTGTTATACCTAGCTTTGAATTTACTTTTTTATCAAATTCCTAATATTAAAATTATCAAATTATTGTTATTTTTTCCTGCTTACAACACTTTTTTATAACATTGACAATACCTAGCATTCACCATTCTATCCGGTTACATAGGCGGGAAAATAAAAAAAACCTTTTCAGATTTTCACGGCGGGAAATGGATGAAATTAAAGAAAGTCTAACACATACAAATCGAATTTTAATACAATTATATAATAAGTACCTACAGGCAATCATTATTTTACAAAAAATGTGGCATTGTGTTCAACAAAGTGGAGGACCTTATATTGAATCCACCTAATGGTAATAGGAAGGGTTAGGGACACTTAGGGACAAGTTAGGTACCTACCTATTAACTATTTATTAATACGCCTAGTAGGTTCCTGCTTGATTGGATTTGAAAATACCTACACGGATTATTTTCTTGATTGGTTGAATAAATACGGGAAATCATTACAACTATTTTTATTGATTATAAAATACAGGTGGTTCGATGTTTCCTTCACGGCTATGTGTTTAAAGATGTACACAGAGATTTACTTAATTATTTAGTATAATATTTTGTATTACTTTTTGTCAAACTGCACTAGAATTATTAAGTACATTGCTGCTGATGCGATTACCTGCGAATTATGAGAATTTTATTTTATTTCAAATATCGAAAGTAAGTAAGTATAAGAAATTCAGTTCATTCTTCTATGCACTCAGTTCGTTTCATTCTTCTTACCTTAGACAACAGGGTAGCGTCGAGAGAATAAAAACCATAAGCCGTTATTTCATTACCATGATGGAACATCGACGTTGAAAAATGTTGTATCTGGAGATTAAAGGATTAGATAAAAATAAAATACACCATTGAGTATTCCCTAAGGGATAGACAGTGGTACAACAACAGTTCACCTCGATTTCACCGAATGCAAAAGGGGATGAATCTTTTGCTATTAAATCGAGAATTTCTCCCCCTCTCTTAAATGGTTACCCTCCCCCTCCTGAGCCGCAGCAATGCATCAACGCGCGTCACGTGACGTTTGTCGCGGCCTTAGAACAGTTTATGCTCTAAGGTCGCGGCCACAGATATAGATTTACATAGATAACGCAAGTATCACGATTTGTATTGAAACCAAGCGTGCCGAGTTTTTAAAACCTACTGTGACGTCATTAGTGACGGGAAATCCAAACCGCTTCAAAGACACCGATGCCGCCGATGCCCCTCCGCCCGCTACGATTCTCTCGAGTGATTATCACGCTCATACTCATATTTTTATATCTGTAGTCGCGAGGACTGTAAGTTATCGGCGACCAACTTCGACGCTTGGTCGGGGTTTTCGGACACGCTAAGTACATATATTTGCGTTATCTATGTAATCTATGTGTGGTCGCGGCGCATCGCCGGTGTCAACTGTCTATTCTGCGATAGACTCAAAGCGACACTCTACTATTAGTAACTCGTTGAACCAGTGCGGTTTGGCTAACTTCACAGGTCTTTCGAAATGCGTGCAGGTTTCCTCACGATGTTTTTCCTTCACCGTTCAGCGAATAATAATGATACAAGGAATTTTATTTATTTCGTTGGTAGCTTACTTGCCTAGGTAAGCAGGTACTTAAGTTATTCACTGTCTTAGCTTCACTATATTACAAACAATGTAGCTAGTTAGGTACTTGTTCGGTGAGATATACCATAATCTAAGATTTACCTCCAAAAGTAATCTCAAATCGTATTTTTCCGTAGGAATGCTGTGCAAAACTTGACCAATATTTGAAACCTGCAATTAATATTAAATTTACATAATATGTACCTAAGTACCAGCATATTTATTTATTTAACTTAATCATTCTAATTTTATTGAATCAGGTACAACAAAATTCTCATATGTAATGTAAATATTGTCACCTCTAATTTTATCAAGCTTCCTGATCTTGCTAGAACATAAATTTTCAAAAACTGATAAATGATCCAAAAGGAGCAATTAATAATAGAATGTGCGCTCAAAGCTCTCTCAATTACGATACCGTGGTATATAATATGAGCTTCGCTCACTATAGAATGGAAACTTTGCAAAGTAGTGACCAGTAAAGGTGCCTGAAATGCTCCGTTTATATCTCTCTTTAGTTCAGAAGCCTTAACATACAACATTTCTGCATGTTTCAATGTCAGTATCTTTGTTTCTACCTTTACAAAGCACTCCATAAAATAATTATTCTCAGTTTGAAGAGTGGAGATATGCTCCCTAATGCTTTTTAGTAGCACAACCAACATCAATACCAACACGTAGTAGAAAGCTATCGTAGCGAACTGAATCATCTGAGGTATCAGAAAAGATACTGTAACCAATATCGTCTTCCAAAAAGTTGAATCTCTTGAGAAATTTATACATATCTGTAGTACCAACAGGAGCAATAGCGATCCCACGACCACCACGTTTACTTCAAATCGAAAGCGCTTGAGTATGTCTTCGATATTCCTGTTCGTCGGTACAATCAAATTGGCAATTCTGTTTATTATATTTACGTACATCCATCTGTTATGAAAAGCGCAGATATATGCAACAATGCAAAATACAGTGAAGTTTACTAACTCCACTATATAGTTCATTTGCGTCATTATTTCTTTCGTCATTGTGGTGTCGCCAATTGAGTGATACACATAGCGAACATGGACGGCTAAAAATGAACATATAAACAGTACAACGGATACAGCCCATACTGAGTTAAGGTATATCGACTTTTGTATGATCGTCAAGCCTCTTTTATTCTTGTGGAACCTAATGCTGTATGGAAATAATCCGAGAACTGATAGAACAATGTATAGTGGCTTGAAAATATTCGCGATTTTTAAGTCTTCGTCGGTATTAAGGCTGATATATTTTTTTAAGCTCGTCAACATTTTTATTAAGTTAGTATTAGGTACAATATTTTAGAATAGTCACAAAGCGTCACTGCTCGAAGCCGTAGGCGCTACTGCATATTGCAAACAAGTTGCTGTAGAACAATTAACATCAGAAAGGTGGTGATAATATCATTTTAACATTACTTATTCAGCAAATGCTCGTGTCTAAATGCACAACGTGATTATTAAATGTATATCAGTGGGACAATCCTTTCGCTTTGCGGTGTAATTACAAATCTGTTGTACAAGTAGATAAGCGTGCGTATGTTACATAAGGACCTTTAGCTTTGAATAAGTAAAGAGCGGTCATTATAATGGAGATGTCGCCGCCAAATAGCTTAATTCGCCGTTCAATTAACAGCCTAGGCACTTAACTAAACAGCGCCGTTCAACTAACGGCCTGAATGATATTCAGCCGTATCGTCTATTACAACATTTAATAAACTGGCTGGCTAATGCTTAGGCAACTGGTTGACATTTAAGTACTACAAAACTTTTTCAAAATACTACCCAAGCAGAACGACCTGGATGGGTTTAGGTTAGGGTTATTTTTTTTATGACCCCACAGAAACCCCACCCGGCAAATAGATTCGGTGGATCTAAAAAAAATCGTAAAAAACCTAAGTACCTAATAAAATTATTCCATCAAAGTTGTTTTTTTCCGACGCCATATTGACCGAAGAGAATATAGAATATAGAGATATTGACAGTTTCGTGAGTTTCGGCGCTAGGTGGCAGAAAGTAGGACTAAACTGAAATGAACAGGCTAGGCAGGTAATTAAACGGCTAGGCAAGTAGTTAACGTAACGTAAACGTCATCGATCCAAGTTATTTGCCTAGCTGTTTGATCAAATGGCTGAATATCATTCAGGCCACTAGTTGAACGGCGCCGTTTAGTTAAGTGCCTAGGCTGTTAATTGAACGGCGAATTAAGCTATTTGGCGGCGACAGAGACACAGAGTACCAAATAATGTTCACAGGTAGGTACCTAAATGTCGGACTCTACATAGATCCTTGGCTGCTTTAAATCATTGGACTTGCTCTATTTGTGAATTATTTATTTATTCTTCAGTATTTTCGGACGTTCTAGGGAATTAAATCCTTTTTGTTTCTATCAAAATATTCTATCTAAAGACAAATATGAAAGATAAGTACCAAAAAAGAAAAAAAAATATCAGGAAGTTACTTCAAAATTCAAGTCATGTAAATAATTTATAAATGTATAAAAATAAATAACAGAAAAAGTTTTAAAAAATATGCAAATTTTGAGAACTGTCTTGCATGCTTGCCGGAACTCTAGGCAGAAACTGTTGCGGTTATCATGGAGTACGCTGGATTGCGGGGTCGACGACCGATATGTCAAAAAACCGTACAGTACTTGTCCAGCTGGGATGAAGGTCACAATTTGTGGAGCCGCTGGTTGCACGGGTGCGTTACTCCTAATCATATAGTAATCTAAGGATATCTAGCAAATTTGTCAATAGGTTATATGGCTGATCACGGTGGTTCTATTTTTTTACCATCTTGAGAGTGAAGAACATTATTTGGTACTCCTATTCTTTAAGTACTCGTTCATACTCATAATTATTTTCTAATAGATAAACGTGGACATCAGTTATATTTTGATTAACTCCGTTATCGTTGATTTCTATTCTTTTGTCAACAGACCACTCCTTCCGTCCTTCACTACTTATGAGGTATTGGGTCAAGCATAAAGGGACCTTTCCTCAACTTCTCTCAGCTAGTTATTGCCATTCTAAAACCCGAACAGGGTACCCACCAACGCAGCTCAGATATTTTAAAGGGAAATTCTTCCACAGGCCAGCCTCTCGCGTTGCTACTGAAGCAGTGTCCACTTTTGGACGAGATAGCTCTATACGACATGTGCCCTACATGTGGCTACGGAATGGAGCTTAGCCATGTAGACACTAAGTGCAAAGTCTCATCTTACTCAGGGAAACACATGTTATGCGATGCTCTCAATGTATGTATGATTCACTGAAAGTAGATATTTGGGATAGCGAGATCCTGAAGTGATGAAGGTCATTATCGTCAACCTAACTGTTATATTAATGTAGGCTATGCTAGATAAAAGCAATTTAGTAAGTAAAGTGGAACTGGAGATTGAGTTTTGTGGCACTTTTAAGGATATGTCGTTTCAAAGTATCCAGGTACTATAAGCAACTAAAGAGGAATTCATAAGTAAATGCACATCTAGTGACTACTTTATTAATACTCGACCAAGTAAATTTTATGAGGTGAGGTTGGCAGACAACCACTATTAGAGAAAATAACAAAAAACTTTAATGTTAGTTTTTATCTGTTCTAACAGACCTGGTAACAATTTCAGGGCGCAAAAGTTGTAATAATCGTGGCTCGTAACCAATGCGATACGTTTGAATATAGTGCACCGGTACTTACAGAGATTTCCTTGCAAATTTGCAACACATGCCCATCGGTTAGTATCCTTTCTTCTCTTTAATGTTTGACATTGTGGTTTCAGATTTAGCAAGCTGGTCAATTTTGGACATACCTGATTTATAAAATAGTGGCAACATTGGCATGCTTGGAAATAAAACATAGCGCCAGATAAAAGTACTAGTCCGTAGGGTCCTAAAGTTAAGCTTGTATTATCGATCCTATCAAAGGACAAAGGATTCTCCACAAATCCAAACTGAAATTCAAAATGATGAATAGAATAGAACAGTAAAAAGACTTAGATCCTCTTTTTCACCTTCGTCGTTTTCTCAATTACAAGCATCGCAACTGGTCGCGCGAGCACGGAGAAGCAAGGGAAGGATTGTAGGTAATTTTTGAGGAAAGGGCAAATAGGAGTACGGGACGTAAAGAAAGGAAGGACTCACCTGCTCCCGACGTCTTCCTCCTAGTTCTTAAGCGCGGCAGCGTGATCCTCTGGAACTTCCACTAGTTTTCTCCGCACTCACTCGCGAACAATATTATTTACTAGGGCTCAGTGCCCGTGCCGGCGTGGCACATAAAATGGGTAATTTGATTAGTTTTATTAGAAATTTATAATTTATAGTTGCGGCGCGGCGGGATTGCGATAGCGGTTTTTGCGAGGTTTTATGGCGAGTTTTTAATTGCGACTGACTCTTCTTTCTTCTTCGCGGCGTCCCGCTGTTTGTGGCGCTGATGTCGCGCGCCAAAATGAGGCGGCCAATCAGGAGCGGTGATTAAGGATGGGATTGGTATAGGATAATTTATAGATAATCGATAATCGATTATTTGGCGTAACCATTTCCCCCCGCCCTTAAAGGGTCACCTTTAAATAATTATATTAGGAAAAAATGGAATATATGATATAGTAGGAGCGCTTAATGCGCGAAAATTTATACTTTATAATAGCGTAGCGGGAGAATTATATACCTAACTAAACATGTATAAGTAAATTATAATATAAATTAAATGAGCGAAAAGTATAATTAAAATTGCGATGAAAAATTAATTTATTGTCTTGGGAGTGGACACAAACGAACGATAGGACGAAGGTAAGTTTGCCATCAGCGGGTAAGTAGGACGCGGTCTATTGCGGAAACAAGTATTGCACATGTGAACTCTTTGTCTCACAATGCGGGGTGCGGATATAATCCAGAATTTCTGCCGTAACAATGACATGAGCACTTCTGGACCGGCGTGTAAATATTTAGCGTGACAATAGTCAATAATCATGTTTACTACATGATCATTGCGCGGTAAAATAACTGGGTGCTTATGAGCATAGTCCAGCGCGGAATTGACAAGACGACCGCCGACGCGGATTAGACCGTTGTCAATAAAAAATCTCAACCGGTTGAGAGCCGGTGAACAAGGTTTATTATTTGCGATATTTAAGTATTCCTCTGGGAAATATTTATTTTGTAAGACTTTATGTATTTTATTTTCAGCGAATATTAATTCATCAGCGGTTACTGCAGTAGTGCTGTGGCGGGTTAATAGTTTTGCGAATATACAAAAGTATGCTACTATACGAAGAAGTTTAAAACGTACGCGGTTAAAATTATATAATATAAGCGGGTCTTGCGGATAAAAGCGATAGAGAATACATTGATAACGACGATCGGCTTCGCGCACGACAATTTGTAAAAACTGCTGACGACAGTCCGCTGTGACAGCGACAGCGTGCAGGCGGAAATTAAGTAATATTTGAAATAAGTCACCTTGCAGATTCAGCCCTGAATGTAAAACTTCATTTAATGAATGCCCGGTGCTAGTCTTACTGCTAGCATCTAAGACAACGCGGAGACGGGTTGACGACTTGTCCTCGCGCACGACACCGTGATGCGGTATAACGTAAATTGGAGCGGAGTCACTAATATCGTACGAAGGCGCGGGTGAAATATACCCCTTTGAGAGGTATTCCTTAATGACGTCAACATATGCTAATCTTATATATCTACCACTAACAGGATCGCGGGTTGTTGTTGACTTATACAAAAGTTCACATTCAACAACGACGGGATGCTGAACGGGCGTAGCGGAGGGAAGCTCTTCAAGCTCCCAGAATCGCTTGACTAATGTGTCAAGGGCGGTAGGCTCTTCAACTACACAGCAAGTCAAGGCCTGATGCGTTTGAAGTGTGGGCATCGCGGGCACAGTACCCATAACGACGTACCCCAAAACCGTGCGTAAAATAGCGGGTGCCGACGGATCGCGCGGGACGTGATCTACGTCGGGCAATATTAAGTGCGGGAAAAGGGAAGCACCTATCAAAACATCTATTTCGTTAGGTACTCCAAACACCTCATCTGCTAGCGGTAAGCCCGATAAACTTGATAAGACTGACGTGTCTACCATCGCGGTGGGCAATATATCGGTAATTTGATCGACAACTAGCGGCGAAATATTAAAGTTAATGTTGTCGTCAAAACGCGAATAAAATTTAAAATCAATTGAAAAAGTTTTAATTATTTTTTCATCTCCACCGAACCCCTTAACAACGGTACGTCCGGTGTCTAAAACCCGAAGACCTAATCGATCGCAGCACCTCTTCGTAATGAAGTGACGTTGAGAAGCGGAATCTAGTAAGACACGAATAATAATTCGTCGGCCAGTAGTATCGAACGCGACTACTTGAGCGGTCGATAATAAAACAGTCGACATTTTAGCGGGCGACAACGTATTATGCGGCGGTTGTATAGATGTATACGTAGCGCACAGAGCTACGTCCGATCGCGGCAGGGCCGCGCGGGGCGGGTGCGAGGGCGCGGGGCACGGGCTCGCTGCCTCGTCCGCGCGCTGAGTTCGCGCGATAGCGGCTGGTTGCGGCGATGGCGCAGTGGATGCAACTGCGCGCTCGAAGTGTAAGAATGTGTGGTGTTTAAGATTACATTTGCGGCAGTTAAGGTCAGATTTACAAACCGATACTTTGTGTCGTAAGCTAAGGCAGTTCACACACGCATTCTTATCCTTCACTAATTTAAAACGTTCTTGCGGGGTCATTTTATTAAAATCAGGACACTTAAATAAGTGCTGATGCGTAATATCAGAGCAAAGACACTTATACTCTGAATCAGCCGACGCACCTACATAATAAGTTTGATATTTCGGTGACTGTGCCGGCGGCGGCGGTGGTTGCTGGGCGTTTGCGTTGTTAGAACGGCGTGAATTATTCGTTCGGTTATTATGCGTACCACTAGCACTCGGCAATGCAGCACTCGGATTCATACGCTCCAGCACCTTAGAACGCCTTTTAATAAATTCAACTAAATCGTCGAAAGCGGGAATTGTTGAACTACTTTTGCTTAACTCGAATGCGCGAACTGCGTCTGCATCCAATTTTTTAAGCGCGACATGAATAAGAATTAAATTGGTTAGGTCTGTTATTTTAAGATGTTGTAAAGCGCGCACTGCACTCACGAAAGTATCTTGAAATGATTCATAGTTTGTAACGGTAGCGGATTGTATAGGCTTAAAATCAAACAACTGATTTAAATACGCGGACGCGAGCATACGCTTATCTTCATATTTGTCAATAAGTGTCTGCAACAACAAGTTATAGTTTTCAGCGCAGGGAGTTATGCCGGCGCACACTGACTGCGCTTTGCCTGACAGCTTGCCTAATAGGTAGTACAGACGTTCGCCATCAGTGAGGGATGGATTATCATGGACGGTCGATTTAAAACTAGCGTAGAATAATGGCCACGAACGAATGTCACCCGAGAAAGTAATCAACTCGATTGACGGCAGTGTAGACTTACCTTTATATGGGACGGTGACATCTTTCGAAGTCGTGACTTGTGGCGGAGAACACAGTAATTTAGTTCGGTTTATCCTGCTATATAAAGCCTCAAACGAAATGAGACACTGATATTCAGGTTTCGCGGTAGGGTTAATTTTTAACAAGCGCGAATTATAATTATCTACTGTCTCCTTATAATCATCGCGTAATATTTCGACGTTAAAACATTCGTCGAGAAAACTTTCCCGCGAACTATCTTTCGTTTGAGCGTCCCTGGAAGTATCATAAATCTTTTGGACAATTTCGAAAAGAGCTTCGCGTTTAGCGGCTAACATAAGTAATTCAGGATCGCGAGTATCGCGATCTTGTGTGTCCTCATAATCGGAGCACTCACCGCTAGGAATTGGCTTTTTTGGCGGCATTTTTAAATTTAGAATTAATTTAAATTAATGAATATTATGTATATGTATAGGAAAATAAATGTAATTTGCGGAAGAAATAAAATGTATAATAGCGGATGCAATCCTGTGTCGCTGCTTACCCTGTTGGGAAATGCAAGCGTAAAGATGAATAATATTATAGCGGCGCGGAGCGCGCGAAATACCTACGTTCGGGCGGATTGCGCGGGACGCGCAAGACTCCGGTGACGAAGCGTGGGGTGCGCGCGCAGCACCTAGTCGAACGACGCGGTCGACAAGGCGCGAAAATGTAGGTAGTTAAAAAAAACTATTAGGTGGGTTTTGCGTAATTATTCTAGCGGGATTAGATATATATATGGTCTTATTACACTGTATGAATGCGTAACTCAATGTTACTGGCGAAAATAGCCTACAATAGGCAAATATATTGCGATAATTAGGTAGAATAGGTACCTAACTTTCCTAAGAAAGATTGTTTTAAGGGCGGTTGGCGGATGGTATAGCGTATAAACCACAATGGTCATGTAAATATGCGGGAATAGGTATGGGAAAACGGTTATAATCCGGCTCGAAGGACCACTTTGGTCGCGCGAGCACGGAGAAGCAAGGGAAGGATGGTAGGAAAATTTGAGGAAAGGGCAAACAGGAGTACGGGACGTAAAGAAAGGGAAGGACTCACCTGCTCCCGACGTCTTCCTCCAAGTAGTTAGCCGCGGTTGCGTGATCCTCTGGAACTTCCACTAGTTCTCTCCGCACTCACTCGCGAACAATATTATTTACTAGGGCTCAGTGCCCGTGCCGGCGTGGCACATTAAATGGGTAATTTGATTAGTTTTATTAGAAATTTATAATTTATAGTTGCGGCGCGGCGGGATTGCGATAGCGGTTTTTTGCGTGGTTTTATGGCGAGTTTTTAATTGCGACTGACTCTTCTTTCTTCTTCGCGGCGTCCCGCTGTTTGTGGCGCTGATGTCGCGCGCCAAAATGAGGCGGCCAATCAGGAGCGGTGATTAAGGATGGGATTGGTATAGGATAATTTATAGATAATCGATAATCGATTATTTGGCGTAACCAGCAACTATAGCTCATCTCCTACCAAATGATAACAGCTCGTAAAAATTGCATTATGCGGCATTATTTACGATTTCTGAATATCTGAGTTTAACTAATGAGTTCTAAGCCCAGTCCGTAATCCATTGTTCGTGTTTTCCTCATCGCAGGCGTTTACAATAGTAGCAACGGAGCCAGTGGAGAGCATGGTGCCACTAGTGAGCGAGATCCAGCGGCTCCGGGGCGTGTACAACCCGCGCGCGCTGCTCGGCTGCGTTGAGCTGAACTGCGTGCGCGCCAACACGGTGCTGGCGGACTTCCTCAAGATGCCGCCGGAGGCTGTGCGGGTGCCAGTCATTGGCGGCGCCACTCCGTCCACTATGGTGCCCGTGTTGTCCGCCGCTGTACACCCTTGCATTATGTCCCAGGAACAGGTATTTCTACTCAATAGCTCGTCAGTCATAAATTTTATTCACTATTGGGGTTGACGCGAAGACCGCCACATTTTGAGTCTTATAGGTGGGTTTGCAATTTGCGTCTCTATTATCTACTGTCAAAGAGATCGAAGCTAACGTTTTTCAAGGGGATTTTGCGTCGTTAAACAAAAGTTACTTAGCAATAACAATTTCGTCTATGTGTGAAAACCTGTATGAAAACCTTGGTGAAAACGTCAGTTTTCACCCTGGGACCTTTCTGAAGTCATTCAGAAAGGACCCATTTATACTGTTTTCAGACTACTTGACATTCACTTAGGTCGTTTTTGTGCAATCAAATTTGTGCATTCGTGTCAAACGGCGATAAAGTGAAGAAAGGTCATTACAGTTACAGGTGGATAAGCTCCAAGTTCCACTTTTCTACCCCTACATTTCCATGTTGTGGTAAACAAGTGTTTATAAAAATGCTTATTTTAGTAAAGTTGGTATTTCTTCTTCCTATGAACTTTTTAGTAAGTAACCAAAACTTTAGTTATAAAATACTTTCTAAATAGTAACAACTCCAGCTCTTAACTGCCGACACGGGAGTTTCTTGATGCCTGCAGTTACTGCATAGGTACTCCCTACACATGACCAAATATAATAAGTACAGATTATCAATGTTGACGTGAATATCAATGTTGCAGATTGAATGTGTGACGTCATGCATAATGAGCGGTAACGAGGCAGTGTGCGCCGCCAAGGGTCGCAGCGGAGAGACCGCGTGCTTGGCGGGCGCGTACTCTATCGCGCGCACCGCAGTAAACGTGGTGAAGGGCCTGCAGGGCCGCAAGAACATAGTGCAGTGCGCATATGTTGACAGCCTCGGAACTTGCGCACCTGACTGCCAATTTTTCGCAAGTGAAGTGAGTAATTCAACAGCTCTACCATGAGTTTCACGTACGCTAGGCCCTAGCGTCTATGATAAATATTGATGTGGCAAATTGTACGACTCCCAAAATGTATAGGCCTCCCGATAAACTAACAATTTACTATGCAAATATTTATATAGTGTAGTTTTAATGTTATTTGATAGTAGCTTGAGTTCTCTACATAGAGTTAGGCGTTTTGGGGACGCAGGTCACACAAGAAAAGTAGGTGTAGTGTTTCGGTCACCTTATACAAATTATTAATAACCCTCTCAATCTCCACTCCTAGGCACAGGCCTCCCCTCAATATGGGGGGATTAAGTGATTAAGGATGCAATGCAGGTTAACGATTCTTCGAAACTACATTCGGTCACCCTAATAAGAAGAATAATAAATGTTACAATGGACTTGTGCTTTCCATTTAGCGGAGAAACGTTTAATCTTATATTGTATTTACTTTCATAGCATGAGTTTTCAAAAACCTTATCAAATGTGTTTTTATATCAACAGATAGTGCTCGGACCATCCGGAGTTGAGAAAAACTTGGGTATACCTGAACTCTCTAAGTTCGAAAATTGTCTGCTGCGCAACTGTTTGCCTTACGTACGCAACGAGATAGCACGAGCTGTGTGGCTGGTATGTTCCAATTATTATGCTTCTTATTCTTCTTTCTCCCCGTTTCCCTCAATCCCAGGATCGCGAATATGACTAATATGTAACGTGTACTGCCTTGAAAATTTCAAATGCACAACCGTCCATTTAGGTACATTTTGGCGGGCAGAGGAAAAGTAATTGTGGTGTTATGTTAAAAAATGTGCGTAAACAGTTGGAATTGGATTCCCCACTAGTAAAGTAAACCCCATCAGTAAAGTATTCACCACTTTACTGATGGGGTTTGGGGCGTGTAGAGGCCTTATCCAACAGCTTAATGCTCATTGGTCTCGTTGAAAAAAACCGATCGTTGTGTAAACCGATCTTTTACAACAATTATTATACTTGACACTGGCGAAATACACAATATGATGCCATAAAGGAAAGGAACTCAAATACAAGCAATAACAATTGCACTCACCAATCACCCTTCGAACACCGCACTCAATAGTTTCCGAAACACATACGCTTAATATGGTGTACAAGATTCACGATCGACCAATCACAATCCATTATTATTTTCAATAAACTAACCACAATGCGTTGCCTCCGCTTCCGACCAGTCACAATGGCGTTACTTCCGCTCCCATTTTTCGAAATTGGGATGCAAGTGTCCCTAATGAGGTGTCCAAAGGGTGGTCTGTGAGCAATCGTTTATTACTACTGCCGAATAAATTTGGTGTACATTGGGCGCCGCAGGTGTACACGATGTGTCAGCAGTGCTGCTGCGCGACGTGTTACGCGCACCCCAGCACGTGCTTCACGCCGCCCACCACGCCGTGCGTGCCGCCCACCAACTGGACCTGCGACTGCCCTGACAAGTGCAGGGACGAGTATTTGGCTTCGGTGAGTCACATCCTTTTCCTTTTATTTTCACAAACCTCGTTCCTATATGGTCTCAAATCAGGCATCTGAAAAATCCGCAAATCCTCCAGTAGATACCTACGAACTACGTATATTAACTTACGGATTTCCATCTAGCCTTCGTCACAGATGTGGTTAATAACATGCTTACTCGATGACTAATAGTTACCTTATAATATTGTGGTAAGTGTGGTGATATCACTTCCGAATACATGACACGCTCTGGCCAAGCTATAGGAACATTCCAGGCTAGGAAAGATGAGTGACAAAAGTAGAACACGTTGTTTGCCTTGACTGGTCTGGCCCATTTGTCACGTGATCATTGGCCTAAATTAATGTTGTCTTGATTGTATGTCAATTCACCAAGGCTGAAAGTAGTGCACAAGGAGTGAAGGCAGTCTGGAACCGTTTAGGGTTTGGTGCTTATTACCTTGTTATACAAACAAGGGAAGGTTGGTCTCTGAGCCCGAATAGAGTGGTGACGATGTCGACCCTGTTCCCGGCAGATATGTCGTGAGATGACCTGCCGTTGCGGCGGCACGGACCTGTGCTGGCGGCCGCGCGTCGCGGACTACGACGCGGCGCGCGCCGCCAACCTCACGCACCAGATGCCGCTCAAGGGCGCCGCGTGCGCCATCTGCCACGTGCCGCGCAGCGTGCGCATCGAGCAGGAGATCAGGGACAAGGCGCGAGACCCGCTGCTCACTAACATGTAGACGTTTACGACAGATCCGCTGCTCACTAACATGTAGACGTTTACGACAGACCCGCTGCTCACTAACATGTAGACGTTTACGACAGATCCGCTGATCACTAACATGTAGATGTTTACGACAAACCCGCTGCTCACTAACATGTAGACATTTACGACAGACACGCTGCTCACTAACATGTTGACATTTACGACAGACCCGCTACTCACTAACATGTAGACGTTTACGACAGACCCGCTGCTCACTAACATGTAGACGTTTACGACAAACCCGCTGCTCACTAACTTGTAGACATTTACTTAGCCGTTCTTGTAACACTAAATATGTTTAAAACTAACCTATCTAGAACTATAATATAAACAAGGTTTATTATTTACGATAGATAGCCTAGGTAGAACCTATAAGTAGGTACTCGGTACTAAATGTTTTTATTATTACCCAAATAGGGGCGTTAAAATCATGATGTATGCATTTAAGTTTAATGTAAAATTTGTGGTCACCTGTTCAAATCAAAGTTTGAGTAAGTAAATACTTATTTAAATAAAAACGATAATTATAAAAAAAAACCTTTTATTTAATGTTTTATCAAAAATAATATGTTATACCAAATTAAATAGGAAGTCATAAATGTTTGTTGCATGATGTTATTAGATGTGCAACACGCTTTTTATTTTCCCGCACATGTTGTCGAGCTTCCCCTTGATATTGTCCAAAAATGTTACAGGCACTTCGTCGATCTGAAAAATTGAGCAATTTTGGGTTTATGAAACACTTTGGTGCTGCTGTAGAGTGAATTAAACAACCAATAAGCATGTCAACTAGTACACCTAAATAATAAGCATGTAACTCAATGAAATTGAACTTGGGGTAAATTATCGTACTTTTTTACTCTATTTCCCATACGTGCCGTTCACTATTGGCTTACTGAGATCACTGCTTTTCAATTTACAAAGTGTTATGATTTGAGGTTGATTCTACCTTTAATTCTACAGTTTTCTCTTTCATAGTTGTTTTAACTCGATCTCCACAGTTTTTCAGAACAAAATCGATTCCAGATTTTGTTGGTTTGTCTAAACATTTCTGTAAGCGAATATTCACACAGGTAATCATAAAATTACACTACTTTGAGTTGCTACGCGTGTCGACAGCGCGCTTATATCCTACTGAGCGTTCATGGTGTATGTGTCGCCGCCAAATAGCTTAATTTGCCGTTCAATTAACAGCCTAGGCACTTAACTAAACGGCGCCGTTCAACTAACGGCCTGAATGATATTCAGCCGTATCGTCTATTACAACATTTAATAAACTGGCTGGCTAATGCTTAGGCAACTGGTTGACATTTAAGTACTACAAAACTTTTTCAAAATACTACCCAAGCAGAACGACCTGGATGGGTTTAGGTTAGGGTTATTTTTTTTATGACCCCACAGAAACCCCACCCGGCAAATAGATTCGGTGGATCTAAAAAAAATCGTAAATACCTAAGTACTTACCTACTAAAATTATTCCATCAAAGTTATTTTTTTCCGACGCCATATTGACCAAAGCGAATATAGAATATAGAGATATTGACAGTTTGGTGAGTTTCGGCGCAGTTTGGCAGAAAGTAGAACTAAATTGAAATGAACAGGCTAGGCAGGTAATTAAACGGCTAGGCAAGTAGTTAAAAGTTATCGATCCAAGTCATTTGCCTAGCTGTTTGATCAAATGGCTGAATATCATTCAGGCCACTAGTTGAACGGCGCCGTTTAGTTAAGTGCCTAGGCTGTTAATTGAACGGCGAATTAAGCTAGTTGGCGGCTACATATGTATCGCTACAAACGCGCGTCGACGACGCGTTTAAAAAACGTGGACAGGTGTGCAAAGGTCTACAGGCTGCGTCTGACTCGCGTGTGTATCGCGTCTGTACGCTACAAACGCGCGTCGACGACGCGTTTAAAAAACGTGGACAGGTGTGCAAAGGTCTACAGGCTGCGTCTGACTCGCGTGTGTATCGCGTCTGTACGCTACAAACGCGCGTCGACGACGCGTTTAAAAAACGTGGACAGATGTGCAAAGGTCTACAGGCTGCGTCTGACTCGCGTGTGTATCGCGTCTGTATCGCTACAAACGCGCGACGTGTTAAAAAACGTGGACAGGTGTGCAAAGGTCTACAGGCTGCGTCTGACTCGCGTGTGTATCGCGTCTGTACGCTACAAACGCGCGTCGACGACGCGTTTAAAAAACGTGGACAGATGTGCAAAGGTCTACAGGCTGCGTCTGACTCGCGTGTGTATCGCGTCTGTATCGCTACAAACGCGCGACGTGTTAAAAAACGTGGACAGGTGTGCAAAGGTCTACAGGCTGCGTCTGACTCGCGTGTGTATTGCGTCTGTATCGCTACAAACGCGCGTCGACGACGCGTTTAAAAAACGTGGACAGGTGTGCAAAGGTCTACAGGCTGCGTCTGACTCGCGTGTGTATCGCGTCTGTATCGATATAAACGCGCCTCGACGGGGCCTTTAAAAAACGTGGTGTGCATTGGCCATAAGGGCAATAAATAAATTTAATTGGCAATATTTTTCTCATGTACAAGTATATTAATCTGTAGCTGAAATAGGAACTGTCTTAACATAGACTAAGTAGTTACAACTTAGGCAATTCGTAATAGACACTTACCCTTGAAACCGTGATGCAAATCCCAGATTGTGATGGCTTACCATCATTCATGCTTCTGATAGATTTCTGAAATTCATCTTTGTATTTATGTAAAATTCCAGTGATCGTGTGTTCGTAATTCTTCCTCTCCTAAACAGCTTGACCGATTTTGATTTATGGTTGATTTAGATAGTTCTTATATAAATAGTCGCACCTGGTAGATGGCGCTGATGTCAACATTCATAAAATAAAATCTACGCCAGTGAATATCCAAAAACAACTGCTTAAAAACAGTTAAAATACAATGTTATTTTCAGTAGGTTATGTTTTAGTAAAGGGAATTCGTATTGCATATCTTATTCACCTTGGGTATACAAATGGTGATTCCAGAGGGCTCGTTGAAAGGTGTTCTTGTGCCAAGGCAAGGGCCTACGGATACTTTACGTTCCAGCATCCAAGCCCTGCTCCGGGAACCTAACTCCTGGAAATAGGAACAATTCTCATCTCAGACATGTGCGAGTGTACTCATTTTATCTCACATTCGTCAAAACGCTGAC
This sequence comes from Notodonta ziczac, assembly GCA_918843915.1. Lineage (NCBI taxonomy): Eukaryota > Metazoa > Arthropoda > Insecta > Lepidoptera > Notodontidae > Notodonta > Notodonta ziczac. The sequence goes on along the minus strand of OU974050.1, from coordinate 8,095,144 downwards.
GGATTTCCTGTAGAAAAACTGTCAAAACTGACCCATTCATTTACGCGATACGTCAGCTTGTTGGTTTGAACGTGAGTCGAATCGAGCGACAGTCGTTGACAGAGTTGGGTGGGCCCCTGGAGTCTGTTAACCGTTCCCATAACACTCGACTATTACTAAACAAATTGTAATTACTCAGCTAATAATTAATTAATATGATGCATTACATAAATCTTTCCTGCAATTACAAAACTTTTGGTAAAAAATACAAAAAAGTAGATATACAATAGGAATAGCAAAAATCATTTGCTGTCGTATTTTAATTTCTCAGTGTATTGGTTGGGTGTCTATATGCTTATAAAAATAATGGACAATGGTCATACCTGAATATCATGTTCTTTCGGTAGATAGGAACCATCGTACCACGTGATTTCTTTTTTCTTTGATAATTGAGAATCAGTTATCTGCAAATGTAGATACAATCAAAGTCTAACACCTGCGCTGGTTTGCTGATGGTCACCTCCCCTATTACGACCGTTTGGCGCAGTGGTCGAGCGTAGTAGGCCGCTCGGCACACTGCACATGGAGGTTGCGGGTTCGATTCCCGCCGGGGGCAAATTTCGGAAATGGTCTTCTCGTAATTTGCCCGGGTCTGGGTGTCACTGGGATCGCCCCCAGTTCATTGTACGGTACCCATATAACAAGCGTTGCTTAGTTTGGGATCCTACAGTCGGTGTGTCAGTTTGGCGATATATTATTATTATTATTATCCACTGTCCCGCTTTCTTCTGGCTTCATACGCAGACAACAGAGATGGTCATCAATCGGCGAACACAGTAGTGATGGTTATAGATATACTTACATTATCCTTCAAACTTTCATTCGTTGATTTACTTTGAGTAGCAACATCGTTTATTCTATCTTGAGATTTTTTATCATCGTCGTTTTTATCACTGACCTACAAAAAATGTTAGATCTCTACATGATTTCAGTTCATCCTACTAATATTATAAATGCGAAAGTTTGTGAGTGTGGATGTTTGTTACTCTTTCAGGCAAAAACTACTGAACGGATTTTGATGAAATTTGGAACACAGATAGTTTAGAACCGGGATTAACGCGTAGGATACTTTTTATCCCAATAATCCCGAAATCTTTGTTAAGTTAAATACTACGCGGACGAAGTCGGTGGGCACAGCTAGTAACTAACTATACTTACATTATCCTTCAAATTTTCATTCGTTGATTTACTTCGAGAAGCAACATCGTTTATTCTATCTTGAGATTTTTTATCATCGTCGTTTTTATCACTGACCTACAAAAAATGTTAGATCTCTACATGATTTCAGTTCATCCTACTAATATTATAAATGCGAAAGTTTGTGAGTGTGGATGTTTGTTACTCTTTCAGGCAAAAACTACTGAACGGATTTTGATGAAATTTGGAACACAGATAGTTTATAACCGGGATTAACGCGTAGGATACCTTTAATCCCAATAATCCCGAAATCTTTGTTAAGTTAAATACTACGCGGACGAAGTCGGTGGGCACAGCTAGTAACTAACTATACTTACATTATCCTTCAAATTTTCATTCGTTGATTTACTTCGAGAAGCAACATCGTTTATTCTATCTTGAGATTTTTTATCATCGTCGTTTTTATCGCTGACCTACAAAAAATGTTAGATCTCTACATGATTTCAGTTCATCTACAATCTAATCTTAGTAAACCATGGCAAGATAATATGGCATAGGAGTCCCCAAGTATGCTGCTCATGTGATCGCCACAGAGTACCTTGTATATACTGTGATCGCTTTGTGTCTAATCAGAAATTTTAAACCAGCTCTCCTAATAAGTAAAAGATCTATGTCTGGAAATAGCAACTTTAATTTGTATCCATAGTACAGAAATATTTCATAAATAGAGGTATTGTATGTTATTCTTAGATAATATTGCACTTTTTAAGAGTTTTTGTGAAATTAACATTGTTCATAATTATCATAATGAAATCCACAACCAATCACACAACACGAATAAAAATGGTTTTGTAAACGTTCACCTATCACAGCATTGGGCATCCGTAATCAAATAGTTGCAGTCTTTTATGAGCAATGAAAATCGTTTATTGTTAGTAATTTTATATACAAGCTTAGTACACACGCAGTGCTCTCATGCAAGTTTTCCGGTAGTCTAGCTGGCCATCCCCAACCGCCGCAGGCATCTTAGGAGCACGCCGCAAGATGGACGCTTATAATCTACGTAGCTACTAAAGGTGGTGTATCACTTAAGAGGGCAATCATTTATAGCTTAATCTCTAAACGCAACTATCTAAGACGGGGTTGCAATGGTTGGAAATGGCCAGCTAGGATAACATTTGGGAACGCAGGCACACAGCTCGTGCGCGGTGGGGGGCGAATGTAGCCGGGTTAAATGCCGTCGGCATAGGCGCGGGGCGAGGAGACGTCGTCCTCGGAGGGGGCCCCGTAGGCGGCGCCGCAGCAGAAGAACTGACGCACGACGCGGGAGACACGAGACGCGCGGGAGTCGCTGCGCGGCAGCCCGCCCGCCTCCTCAACATCAGACTACAAAACCAACAAGCAGGTTACTGTGAGAGTGCCACGCGACACAGATAAATATAACGACAACTAATGATTTTTCTAGCTCCTAGTATCCCCTTTAGTTGATATTTATTTTGTAATTACAGCAAATATTTATGTGATGTCTCGTATTCGGAAACTATTTGTTGTAATTACAAAATCAGAAAAAATACTAAGAAGGAGACTAGAAACTACTAAAGTTGTTGTTTATTCTGTTTTCTCATTGCATTCAATATATTTTTAGAAAAAAAATGCTTAGTCAAATGTTTATAGAAATACTCTCAGAATTATCGTTTACGTAGCGTGCGGGCTGCCGCGCTTAACCAAAGTGAGTACGTGTGAAGCTTTTGGCTCAATGCTGAGGAATCTTACCGGGACCGAAATGATTTTTTTTATTGAAAGGTGAAACGAATTTTCTATATAATTAAAGGTACCTATAAAGACAAAAGACAATGGTGCCGATTTTGTTAGCACACAACTAAACTTGAGCAAACTATTGTTTAGTATTGTCATCCTTTTCATGCTAGTAACGTGTGAATAGGACGCAATTACTTTTAGATGTTTCAAACTTAGTTTAGTCGAGATTAGACGTCAACATAATTGGTATCAATATGGGCTACTCAACTATAGTAAACAGCCTAGTTTTTTTTTTTTTAAGTCTTACCCATTCTGATTCTTTCTGAGCCACTGCAGGGGTCCGCAACTCGGCAATCTCCTCCGTTATGCTGTCATCGTCACTCTTTTTTTCCGTCTCTACTTTCTCTTTTTCAGCCACTTTGAGGGCTGTGGATGCCATGGGCCCCAGGGCTGGTATGGGCTGTGGCGAAGACGTACTTTTCTGTAAAACCAAACCCAAATCAGACTTTATAAAAAATAATGCAATAAAAAGAGCCATTCGCTCCACGACATGGTGTGGAATTATAATTACAAACGATGCATTCCAAAATAATCCTAGATACAGATTGGCTATCGTGCGACAGTGGCGTGATAAAAAAACATTTGTACCAGCTAGCATGTACGGGACGACGGAATATCAAATGCATTGACCCCACCTTTGTTTCCACCTCCACAGGTGCCAGTGCGATTGTCTCTGGTGACGAGTCTCGCCGCTTTGTATTTGGAGATAATTTCTTCGCTGCATTATGCTTATGTTTGTCGGAAGCCACAGCTGTACAACGAGAAAGTGCTTCAAATTATAAATTTTCTGTAATTAAGTCTGATTTAGTTAATTATTTTATTAATAGGTTATAAGTAATTACTGCCTCACCGTTCTCGCTTTCCTTTCGTTCTTTGATCTCAGGTGTTGCAGTTGAATCTTTCAATTCCTCAGCCACAGCTGTAAAATAATGGTGATTTTACGCCATACCTATTTAGAAAGCATTATATTACGTCTCAATTTATTAAACCTAATATAACAGTAAATATATCATTACTGTAATTACATTTGATTACATTTGAGTGATTCAAAACACTTGCTTTGAATCAATCGCTTGCTTGCACGTCACAGGTATAACTACTTAGTTATAGGTACAGTGTTCACAATAGTAGTTACCTAACTGACGAATGGAATCGTCAATCTAAACACCGCAAATGACAGACAAGGTTATAATGTAAAGTCATACATGGTACAGCAGGTGCTTTGGATCGTTTATGATGTAGTTCCGGCGCATCCTCCTGCAAATCCGTGGGGCGGTATGGTTGCTTGTGTCTGCTCGCCGCAGACTGCTCCACCATCACCACAGACGAGCCCCCGGCGACCGAGCCGCCGCTTTTCTTCTCTTGCTCCGACATCCTTCACAACAACTCAAGCATCCATACGTTATATGTACCCTAAACCTAACTAATTTGTCACCAGAAAATTGGCTAACAATTTTTAGAAAAGCACAAATGATGAAACGTCACGCTTTGTAAATTTTGACAGCTAACTTTCTTGTTTTTTTCTAGCTTCCATTTTCGAAATGTGTCTACATGAAAAAGTATTGCAGGAGTTTGAAGGTTAGCTATTGTATAATATATTTTTGATATCGACTGAAGTGTGATGTTAAAAATAAAACCACTGCATGTCAAATGTTTCTTAAATTTACCCTTCATTAAGATAAGGAAAGTTCTAAGAATTTATAATCAACGAAAAACTATTAACATAAACAAATGACGGAAGGATGTGCCTATAGATGTTACTTAATGAAAATTTCAACAAAGGAATTAAATGTGATTGCCATGTTTCAAACTGATGAATAGGCTCGAGCCTCGAGTATAAAAACTTAAAATATAAATTTCAAATTACTACCATAAATACTGAAAGCACATAAAGAAGAAAAACATTTCGAGTCAAAGCAATTGTCAGAATAATGTAAAATTTTTCCCTTTTTGTCTATAAATCTAAATTATTGTTTTCGCCCCATTCCATCATATTATAGTTCAGGCGGGTGTGTGTATAACTATGCATGGAAAGAGGAAAACAGAATGTGATGGAAAATAAACAGTCTCCATCCAGGAAGAAGTTAATATCCATCCAAGAAGAAAAATTGATACGCGAAGTCGATTACGATTCCCTCGTAGGAGGGTATAATCGCTTCCCCAAAAAAAAAATCCTTCTCGGTAACGTGAAGCATTTAATGCAGATAAAACAACTAATAGATTTCATAGTAATAATAATTTTCGTTTCCCATTAGATTTAGAGATACTGCAGAAGAGTTCAGCGCACCATCCGAGTTCACAAAGAGTATTAGTTTCAATACAACACAAAACGCCCGCCGTAAAAACCTTATACATTGCAGAAAAGAGCCGATTTCACACTACAAAGGTGCACTATAGTATTTCTCCTGTACCTAGTTTTGTTACTTGCTTTTTCATTGGTTCACTGGTTCATGTATTTTTAGGGTTCCGAAAAGTCTGGTTCACGGCTTGCTATTGGCGACCACTCATCTTTTACAACGCGTAAGTTCGCACATGTTTTTTTATTTGGTAGCAATAAGTATTACATGATTAAAAATTATAGGATTGTTTTAGATTTCAGTGATAATATTTCCAACGTTGTAAATTCGATTGCATGTGGCACGGAACTGCAATACGGGAACGGTGAAACCGAATCAGAGAGAGCTTCATCGGTGTTTATTCAGGTAGAGAGTTCTGCATTTGTTTCGGAATGTTCGCACTCTGACGAAGTACCCCACAGGGTCGACGTCTACTATGCAAATCAAAGGCCTGTGGAGAAATGCTATGTTTATACGCAGCAGCAATTAAACATGAACCTTCCTAGAGTTGATACAAAAACTGAGAAACATACATTAAGCTCCAAAAAAGTCGACATCGCTACTTTAATAGTGACTAATACATCCTCCGAAGCTACAGCTCCGCCTGTTACTACAATTGATCAGTTGCAGAAAAGAATAGAAAAGCTAGAGCGTAAAATTTTGAAACAAGAGATGGTGTTTCGTTCTATTGACCCTAATATTCCTCTGTCTTCGTCAGATGAAGAAATCAAAGATAATAATAATATAATGATGACTTCGTCTGGGACCGGACCGCCCGGATGTAGCTATATTCAGCAGTACAGCCACGTGCCTAAAACATCGGCGTTCCAGCGATACACGCAACAAGCTGCGTCTTTATCACCGAGTAAGGCTACCAATTTAGAGAAAGAACATAATTCCGAGCAGTATGGTAGAGATTTCACTGCTTATGATGGTATCACGGCGCGCGGCAGACGACAGTGCGCCTCCGTCCCGTGCAAGCGAGACGATGCCCCTAAACTGGCAGCTGAAAGAGTGCATAAGATTCGACATAAACTCAATCCGGTTCGCGATTATCGTCTGATGGATACAGTTCATTATTTGGCTCAAGGGGAATTTGCTCCACGCGACGATGGTATCAAACTGACACCTTCTAGAGAAGCTGTTTTGAGCGATATTATATGGGAAGATGTTTGTCGCACGCACTGGCCAAACACACGGCTCAGTCGCCGAGTGGCTCACTCGGAGAGATGCAGCACAAGATGTGAGTTGCAGAGGCTGATTGACAGCCTATTAAGGGAGAGAGTCGCGCATGTGGAGCGAAGAAGACGACGCCACTATAGGATAGTAAAGTTAAACCATAGGCATGAAAGCTGTAGACCGGTTGGTAAAACCGGTGATATTATAGTGGCTAGTCACAAAAATAGACAAGGAGACGAGGTCGCTGTTAGTGATCACAACGCTGCGAGTACTATATCGGACAAAAGATGGGAAGAAGGCTCGCGAAGAAGTCCGAAGAGCCACGATCGGTTTTCGATGGACGGGTTTCGACAGAACCGCAACTCTCTGGAACGTAGGCTGGGTGACGAGGACTGTACTCCCGGACCGAGCTATGCGGTGAGCAGGTCTCAGCGGGGCAGGGAGTCAACGTGTTGTTATCAAGCGACCAGTTCTATAAAACCTAATAAGAATACTGAAGGTCCGAAGATGAGGTGTGAGGGGAGCCGCGAACTGACAAGCGGCAGTAGTTCTTTTTGCAAACCGAAGAACCCACGGCTAGTGGTGAAGAAAGATACGTCACGTCGCAAGTATAACACTAGAGAAGAGCCGAACATGGAGCATTACATACTGTTGCCCACTCTAGTTGTGAAATCGCCATCTAATATGAAGAGACAAAAGAAATTTAATGAACTTTATCATCGATTCCTGAACACTCAATTAAAAAATGGTGTGTATAAAATCACTTCTTAATGTCGCTAAATATATTCAATATACTTCTCATATAACATCAGTAATATATTTTTGATTTCAGCTCAAAATACAGGTACTTCTGAAAATATAGACATAACAGTGTCGCCAAACCCAAACAAGAAAAACATAGGTCTTAACGTCAACATCACCCTTTCCAACAGTTCAGAGAAAATGGAACGTTGAAATGACCGTTTTACGTGTTACGACGAATTATATTTTATACAAATTTTCTTATTGTAATTTAAATATTTTACACAAATATAATATCTTTATAACTAAAGATAGTTTCTGTAACCCATGTTGGCACTAACGAAACGTTAAGGCTGCGCGCACATGTCAGCATCCGATTCTTCGATTCGGTTACCCTTGCACACAAGCGGTAAATTACATTCGGTTTCTACAGTCTATATTAATAAATCGATCTCATATCTGAGAGCAGTCTTAAGTATGCTTTGGACATGTCATTTTGTACTGGTATGACAGAAGTATGACATTTCCAAGATCGCTCTCATACTTGAGATCGATTCATTAATATGGGTCGAAGTAGTCGTGCGCCAGGGCTTGGAACACAGTGATCTGAGTCTAAACCGAACGGGTGCGCCGTAACATATTGCATAGTACGTTTAAATCTACAGCGAGCGTGCCTTCAGGTATCCGATTCGGTAGCTTCACCATTCGGGTTGACTCGGCTCAACCCCGGTGCACTCTGACCGGTTGGAAACGTGCATGTGCGATGTTCTGTAGTAGATGTATAATCAACCCGATTGAGAACGCGAAGAGAAAACCTGATATATGCCTCCGGCCACAGATATAGATAACGCAAGTATCACGATTTGTATTGACACCAAACGTGCCGAATTTTTAACACCTACTGTGACGTCATTAGTGACGGGAAATCCAAATCACTTCAAAAACACCGATGCCGCCGATGCCCCTCCGTCCGCTACGATTCTCTCGAGTGATTATCTCGCTCATACTTAATTGTTTACATCTGTAGTCGCGCGGACTGTAAGTTAGCGGCGACCAACCTTGACGCCTGGTCGGGGTATCGGACACGCGAAGTACATGCATTTGCGTTATCTATGTAAATCTATATCTGTGCCCCCGGCATAAAGGAAGAAAAAAAATATTTTGGTCAGGTTGCGCCCTATGTGGGCCGTTCTTACGGACTCTCGATGCAACAAAGGCCGCATTTACCTTAGAGTTAATGCATTAGAGTTAATGCGCAAGGCACTTTGACATCTCTCTGGCAAGACATCTTTTATCTAGCTTTAGTGTATCGGTTATTTAATTCAACCAGCAGCACCAAGTTTTTGGCCCCACAGAAAATTAGTTTCAGTGGTGGTATTTGCGCAGTGATAACTTAAATGTAGTGTGCATAACATTCATATCAGATTCAGTGTTGTGAAAGTCTGAAAAAAATCCTTTTATTTGTATTTCCGTGGCTGTTCCGTATCGCAGAGTTAAAGGTAAAAAACCTAATATATGTTCCGTAGGTATACAGTTGCTGTCCCCTACAGGTAATACGCAATATTACGTTTCTATGGCATCCTTGCTCCGTGGTTGACACAGATTCGTTTTAAAAATACGCCTATTTCTTACCTGAAGCAGCTTGATTAGGCTTAGCAGGAAGAAGCGCGTACCACATCGTGATACCATTAATAACGATGTCAGCTTGCTTTTGTATCGATACCGTTTTATATTACTTTTTTTCGCTGAATCAGTAGGTACAGTGACACACTAAAGTTCAATCCACCTCTTAACACTTCCTTCACATTAAAATAAATAAATATTAAGTCTGTAACAATGGTTGTGGGTTGGATTATAATTAGATACTGTACAAGATAATAGCTTAAGTATATTCTGGGATAAATACACTGTTTATTTCCTACGGCTTAGATCTTACGGGCTAGTAAATAAAGCTCAAAATCCATGCGCGCGAAGGCACCGACAGCATTTGATTACATAACAGACTAGATAAATGTTACCCATGACTGTGTGCGCGCAAATTAATTCCTTTTTATGAGCAAATACCAAATAATATTAAGTACGATGGTATAAATCTTATCTGTATTTTGGTTGGTACAGCCGCTTGCTTGCGAGAGATTTAATCAAAGGGCAGCTGTTAGAAAGAAAACCATAAGATCTTTTTGTGGTAAGTACATAATCCCAAGGCGCCATGCATAATATCGCGCATTATTAAAATAATACCCTATACACAAAGTTATAAGTTGACCCTATATAACAGTTCCGCATAAACTCTAAAGTAGGTGAAAGTACTTACCTTAAAAGAAACGCAACTAAGTAACTTGTGTCGAAGAGTGTACTTATTGTTGCATTGCCGGGACGGTTGTCTCGTGTGAACGCGCAGACCACACCACTTCGAGGGCCAGCTGCTGACGTACCCATGTCCTTACAATCATTTTATAGTGATACTAATTTTAGACACGCATCAAACACGTGTAACCAAAGCTGTGTCCCATTTAGTCTTAAAGTGACAGTAGTTAACAATTGTTTAACCGCTAACTTGTCGACGTACCTGAGTGTTTAGTATATTGAGTGAAATTGTTGGAGTAATATTGTGGACTAGGATTTTTTTTCACAGTTGTGATTTTGTTGTATAGAGAAGATAACCTACGGTACGTTTTTGTTACCAATCATTTTGTTACCAAAAAGTGGTGACCTGAAGGGCAGTGAGACAGACAGGGGAAGCGAGGGCTTCTGACTCTCACTCTTAGTACGGAAAGCAGATATAACCAATATCTTCTTTACGCTGATCTTCTGTGAGACGATGGTACCACCCTGATTGAGCCAGCCTGTAGGTAAATGAGCTATAGTCAACTGGCTTGACCTAAGTACATATATCTAAATCTACTATATAAAAATAAGACGGGTTTTCCTTCCTGACGCTATAACTCCAGAACGCACGAACCGATTTCCACGGTTTTGCATTCGTTGGAAAGGTCTCGGGCTCCGTGAGGTTTATAGCAAAGAAAATTCAGGAAAAATTTCACCAGAACGCGGACGGAGTCGCGGGGCACAGCTAGTATAATATATAACTCAAAGGTGACTGACTGACTGACTGACAGTGACCTATCAACGCACAGCCCAAACCGCTGGACGGATCGGGCTGAAATTTGGCATGCAGGTAGATGTTATGACATAGTCATCCGCTAAGAAAGGATTTTGATTAATTCTACCCCCAAGAAGATAAAATAGGGGATGAAAGTTTGTATGACACTGTCAATTAAATTCCACGCGTACGAAGTCGCGGGCACAGCTAGTGAAAAAATATAACTTAATTAATAACCTACTCTTTTTTGAAGTCGTTTTAAAATTCCAACTTTTTCCATTTTTCAGAAGTTTTTCGTACCTATAAAAAAATAACAACTTTAAGTCTGTGCAGCTAATAGCTATACTAACTATATCTTATATATAATATTCTCGTGTCACAATGATACCTAACCATACTCCTCCGAAACGGCTCGACCGATTTTCATGAAATTTTATGTGAGAGAATCGGCTACCATCTATTTTTCATACCCCTAAATGTTGAGGGCGGTCCACATTCCACGCGGACGGAGTCGCGGGGCACAGCTAGTATATTTATATATTCATCGTGTAACCTGAATTTACTGAACCACTGTCACGTCATGATATAAAAAATTCAATACATTGCATTGACCTATCACCTTAATTTGAGGTTATTGCCCTAACAATGTAATGTTCCCTATCTATATTCAAGCCGGACAAACTAGAACGATTAAACCAACAATGACTTTAAACTGAGTCATACCAAATCTATCTGTTAATAATTACATTTTTATGTAGAGACAGTAACCTATAATCCTAGATATTGTGTAACCGTGTTGATGGTATTTTCCGATACTGACTGAATGATGTCAGTCGGACTGAGCGGGTAAATATTTTATGGGAAGCATTTTCGATCGCGCCGCTCGGACCGGACGCCCAATCGATACCTACTATAACATATAACTCTGTTTTATTGTTCTACTAACTTCTTCGGTAAGTACCTTGATGTCAGCCTGTTTAAATAGGCAAGGAAAATCGATAGTTTTTACTTAAACCGCTTTGACGACCGCTTGGCGCAGTGGTCGAACGTAGGCCGCTCGGCTCACTGCACATGGTGGTTGCGGGTTCGATTCCCGTCAAGGCAAACTTCGGAAATGGCCTCTTCGTAATTTGCCTTGGTCTGGGTGTCACTGGGATCGTCCCAGTCCATTGTACGGCACCCATAGTACAAGCGTTGCTTAGTTTGGGACCATACAGTTGGTGTGTCAGTCTGGCGATATATTATTATTTAAACTACTTATAAGTATTAAATACGTGGGATGTAGGTAATTTGGAGATCAACCGCCAGTCCCCTAGGCTCCCTTTGCCCCTCTTCCCTTCAGGTTGGCGTGCGAGAAATGCGCGAGAAATGCCTCTGCTATTGTGAGCATCTATAAGCCACGGTAACTGCTTAAAAAGGCGGGTCGTAAACTAGTGTCAGTATTTTTTTTATATTCGCATTAGGCAACAGCCACCTAATTGAGTATCTGCTAATTATCAAATTATGTGTAGATAAAGTTTACTGCCAACGAAATCAGCAAATGGGAGGCAAATACAGAATACTTTTTTTTTCGTACGTTAGTTCTTCATCAATCAGGTATCTGGTGATAATTCTAATAAGGCTTATAACACGGCGTGCCTTTCACTGCCTTACATTCATGTAAGGACCCCGCGCGTTTCACCTTTGAACCTAGAAACGCATACATTAATATTGTACATGATCATTGAAATAGTGGGAGTCTTTTTCGGTGTCCAGTCTGCAATGGAGAGCGTGAAGAAATGGCTGAATGAGCGTTCGGTCAAGAAAAATGGGATGTATGTGCACTACAGTCCGCCTAAACGTGAGTATATAATATCTATAATATAGTTTTAATAATAATAATTTTAGCCCTTTTTGACGTCCCACTCCTGGGCACGGGCCTCCCCTCAACACGAGGGGGATTCAGGCCATAATCCACCACGGTGGCCCAGTGCGGGTTGGCGGATTTCACATGTCTTTCGAAAATTGGTTAAATCTTCTAAGACATGCAGGTTTCATCACGATGTTTTCCTTCACCGTAAGCAAGTGATAATCATATATCATATAGAAATTATGATTCGCACATAGATTTAGAAAAATCCAGAGGTTCGAGCCGGGGTTTGAACTCGAGACCTGGTAGCCCGCAAGACGCGTGCTTAACCAATCGGCTATCACTGCTTTTTTAATATCATTCTGAAAATAAAGCCGACAGACTGGACTGCTCTTTAATTCGGCATTGACGACCGCTTGGCGCAGTGGATCGAGCGTAGGCACATGCTGCACATGGTGGTTGCGGGTTTGATTCCCGCCGGGACAAATTTCGGAAATGGCCTATACGTAATTTACCCACGTATGGGTGTCACTGGGAACGCCCCCAGTCCATTGTACGGTACCCATAGTAAAAACGTTAGTTAGTTTGGGACCATACTATTGGAGTGTTCGTCTGGCGATATTTATTTATTTATTTATTGCTGCGACCAACATGCCACAGTAGCGATGCCAGTGAGAGGGCACTGACACAGTTGTCGGCTACTTAATTTAATTTATTTATATGAAAGGATCATCTTCGTAATCTGAATTAAAAATAAAATAATAATAAGACACGTAAGTAAACCGATGCGACAATTGAATCATGAAATCATGCATGGCTTTGCCAAACGAAAAAACCAACTGAAAAACAAATATCATGGTAGACTTTTACGCAGCTCGTCTGAGTAATTCCTTCTGTGATACTGCTCTCCTAGTAGACATTTTAATACGTTTCGCTACCGTCATCACTTTTTTTTATTGAACAGTTCACATACTTGCTTTTTATTATATTATTATACACAAGTATAAGCTATCAAGCGCCAACCTTAGAAAAATATCGCCATTCTAATATGTCAACCGTGTTCTACCCCACGTTCTAATTTAGACTTTATGATTAGGAAATAAAACTCAATCTATAAAAAAATATATAGAAGTATATCTGCCCTAGTACTTCTTCAGAATACTTCACAGTTTTAACCATGGTACCGCCGCTGAGCTAAGAGCTACAGTTGATCTTATTGTTATCAATATATATCAATCATTTATTTGATCTGGAACCATAGAAGTAATAGTGAAGAAGCTTCGATACCACAGACATACAAGGAGTCAACTTACATGTTTATCTATGGTTTGCATGATCATGTCCAGTCCATTAGCTATAAGATTTACTAGACCAGTCATGCATGCAATCGTATCGAAAGTATTATGTGGTCATTATGTTTGTAGAGTACCTTTTAAATTATGGCCGTTCTGCTCCCAGACGTTTTACATTACGTACGGTCATTTGGGCTACAAGAACATTGTTATTTTAAGTAAATAAACAACTTAGTCAAATTACTTTTACATAGCACGACAAATAGGTACTTATATTAGGCAGGCATAGAAATAGACATTGAATTTATAAAAGAAATCGAGGTGGAACAAACTATCTGCTTGAAAACATTGTGCAAACAGCTCCAGGTTGAAACGTGCTGTCTGGATAATGTACGGGAGCTCGCGTGTCCGGGGAAATATCCCTCCGATGGCACTATCAAACACGCTCTACAAAATTGCCCTAGACACCAATAAATACGATTTTATTCGCCCTGTGTATACATCTATACTGTAGGTAATAGTACAAATAAATGATATGTCAATTTAATTTTTACTCTAACGAAGAAGATATTTAGAAATTACAACATAATAATTTATCAGTATTTGGTAGTTTGAGAAAGAAACGGTTAGATATAAAAATTATTTTGTAATCGAAAATCCTCTGTCAATCAGTATTTAAGCTTGAGTCAAAAACGATGCCTTGAACCGTACATATTTTATTATGTTCGCCTAACTATGTTATTAACTTATTACACAAGTTCAGACATTACATAGTCCACCGATCATCTGATCCTAGGTTATTTATACGAAAAGTAGGTCATTGTAATGTTCAGAACACATGGAGTATAAAATAAAAACGCCTCCAATTAATTAATTTCAACATGTGCCTACGCGACCTTAGCGTGTTGTCGTGAGAATAGGATTTTTGCATTAAATGTCATAACCATTACTGTATACCATGTGCGCAAATATTATTTCATGTACAATTATATTTGAAATGACAAGTATTACAAACTATCATATTCTAGGGATAAATTCGTCTAGCAAACAACTCCGGTGGTGGAGCAATGTGCTGTTTGAATAGTCTATTCTAAGTACCTAGCAGCTTGCGTCCTAAACATGTCAAAATTGGTGAAATATATCGAATCTGACAATTATTTTATTCATGTAAGTTATTATAGCTAGGGTACCCTTTTATTGTGGATATAGGTACAGCGTAATTTTTTCAAGTAGGTATGTGTTGATGGCCATATTCAGAAATTATGAGAATTAACCAAAAATACTCAGAGGAGTCACGGGTCCTATTTAGTTAAAGACTCAAACTGCATCATTGGATTTTTGAACAATCAATATTCCTGTCCAGGATTCTAAACCGTTGATTTTGGAATAAAATACACTGTACTATTACACTATTCGATAGTGTCGCTAATAAGTATTAAATTGCGGGGAGTAATATTATAAGTCAAACTAAAGGAAGAGCTCATTTATGACTCTACTAAAAGGCGTCGCGTAGCCAATGCCAATTCAAAGGTATTTTTGTCTTTTTTTGTGTGGCAAATTGACGAACTCCCAATACAAATATTTTACGTAAAGAGCGACTCTGACAAACAAACTCATAGTACCTACCGAGCTGAAGAATAAACAAAAATACCTCTACACTAACAAACACTATCCAACTATGGGTTAAAATTCAAATACATCGGTTCGTGAACGAATAATCTCGTCGACCAGTTAAGTTAAAATACTTCAACGACTTCAAGAGCGTAGCAAAACTCAATTTATGTAAACGACACGCGACATTTGCATGGTATTTCTACAAATCACTCGACCCGTGGAGAAATAGGTATTACTGGACAAGCGTACCTAGTTATAATGTCCTTCGGGTATTAAGATTAGCCCGGCTACTATTTAAATACATAAATTATAAACTGTTTTTAATATGTTATGTTTTTATTCCATTATACGGGAGCAACCATTTAGAGAAGCATTGACAAGTATAAACAAGTTTAAAAAAGCCTAAGATTATTTTGTCCTCTCCATCTAAATATATATAACTCAAAGGTGACTGACTGACTGACTGACTGACATAGTGATCTATCAACGCACAGCCCAAACCACTGGACGGATCGGGCTGAAATTTGGCATGCAGGTAGATGTTATGACGTAGGCATCCGCTAAGAAAGGATTTTGATTAATTCTACCCCCAAGGGGATAAAATAGGGGATGAATAATCCCGAAATTTTTGTTAAGTTAAATTACACGCGGACGAAGTCGCGTGCACAGCTAGTAATTAAACTAGATAGATATCTATTATTTTTTCTTACACGTTAAAAGTTTGGATTATGTAAAACCACATGAAATAAACAAGCATATTTTTTATGTATTCATTATACCCCCCAGACAGGTCAATAAACTTTTGTAATTAAGTATCTTATCTGTTTGTTATGTCTCGTGTGTTTTCGCCTTAAGAGCGTACGGTCAGCAGATGTAGCGATAACTCGCCCACAGCCGGCTGTTAGCATATAAATCTTGTAATCTAACAGCGAGATACAACCGCTTTCAAACAGGGTGCTACATAATAATGCCAGCATTTTACTACCTACTATATTTGGTAGTCATTCTTCTGTTTATCTTTATTATTTAGATGGTAAGAAGTATGTTTTTAGCAATATGGAGGTCGGGCTTCAAAGTGAATTTGCGAACTGAGTTTTTGAAACTATTGCCTCTTCTTATAAAAACGATAAGTTGCTAAATATCTATTTTTACTTGCTAAAATCTGTAAAACCAGATTATTGATTATATTGAAATACATAAAACGCAAATAAAAATGTAATGTTGTACTTGTAATTATTGTTGTTATTTAAAGTAATATCTCAGTTCTTTCAAACCACCCCACAGTAGTATACATATCGTCTTAAAAGCTTGTAAAAATATTATTTAGTAATAATATCACTCTGTACAAAGTTAATCAGTAATCCACGGCTCGCAATGTCGTAAAAGACGATAACTGGCACCACAGCGACGGCCATATCACTTTCAGTCTCACTGAGCCTCGCTCCTTTTCTTCCAAGTACGAAAAATTTTTTTACGTTTGATTGTATATCTATGGTTAGGCTAAAGTCTGCTGCTCCCTTCGCTATTTTAAAACTTCATACAGCTTATATAACAACCTTAGACTTAAGTATCAATTTCAAGATGTCTCGGGTAAGCAGACCGGTGAGCTAGTACCCATTCATAAATTATTGTCAAACAAAACCAACCTTTATTGTTATAAACATTTAGAATAAATTTATATTGTAGTGGTAGGCGTGGTGACATCAGCTCAGCTGCGTCAGTGGGCTCGTGGAGGGGCGGAGAGCAGGCTGGAGCGCGCGGTGCTCGCGGGCCAGGGCCGACGGCTGCTCGCCGAGGCCGAGTCCCTTCCCCTGTCGAACCACAGCAACCTGCCAGGCCTGGTGGCCAAGTGTGCAGCCTTACACGCAGCCGTTGAAAGGGGGTCCCTGCTGGAGCTGCAGGTATTACTGGTAATGTGACGTTGTGGTGTAATCGACACACAGCATGAAGGTTTAACAGCACTGATATGGGTGTGTTAATATGAACAACGTACTTTGTAAAATCACAGTACTTAGAATAGATATCGAACTAAAATAACAATACATAGATATCAAAATAATAGGTAATAAAAATACTACCATAAAAATGTAATATCTAACTGTGATAAAACATAATAATTAAAATTGGTAGCGACCCTTAATGTAGCTTACCGTAGCTCGTAGCAAATTCATCGTAGCAAACACCTACGGCGTAGTGCTACGCCGCCACCTGTATTTATTTATTGCTATATACCTATAACGTACAAAAATTTATGTTATTTTACATACCTGACGATCAGGACCCTCCATTCGCTTTTATGACGATAAGAATTCCTGAAGAGTAACACGATCATTAATCAGTATTTGACAAACATAATCAATATCTCTACCGTTCTAACAGTTAAGATCATGGCGTTCCAAACTAATTTAATTGATCTTCAAAATCTGTTTTTCACATCCAGGAGTTACTAGAGTCTGACCACAACCGTCGCAAGTATGTGATGTGCCGCGACGAGGCCGGCGTAGGGCTGCTGCACAAAGCGGTGTTCTACGACTACATGGACATCACCGAGTATCTCGTCAAGAACTACCCGCAGCTAGTGCATCAGAAAGACTCAGTATGTTGGAGTCTTTACTTTTTCTTCTTTTTTACTGTTGCGTTATTGAACCTTTTGTAAGTATTTACAATAAACTTTAAGATAAAGTACCAGTACCTAGATGCTTAAGTAGACATCTATGGTAGACAGATATTCGGACAGTCATGACTCTTCACATGGTCATATCGGTAGTTTGTCAACTCTTGAGATATTGTAAGATAAACGTTCCGAATTGTTTATTCATAAGCTATTCGTAAGATTTAATAATATCGCCGGACTGACACACCAATTGTATGGTCCCAAACTAAGCAACGTATTATGGGTACCGTACAATGGACTGGGGGCGATCCCAGTGACACCCATACCGGGGCAAATTACGAAAAGGCCATTTCCGAAATTTACTCCAGCGGGAATCGAACCCACAACCACCATGTCCAGTGAGCCGAGCGGCCTACGCTCGAACCACTGCGCCAAGCGGTCTTCAACAATTATACAGTTACTAGCTGTGCCGGCGACTTCGTCTGCGTAGTATTTAACTAAACAAAAATTTCGGGATTATCGGGATGAAAAGTATCCTATATGTCAATCCCGGTTATAAACTATCTGTGTTCCAAATTTCATCCAAATCTGTTCAGTAGTTTTTGCGTGAAGGAGTAACAAACATACATCCACACTCACAAACTTTCACATTTATAATATTAGTAGGATGACTAGCTGTGTCCGCGACTTCGTCCGCGTGGAATAGTGTCACACCCCTGAGGGAAAAAAAATTACAAACTTTGAATGTCATATGTTTTTATATCAAATCAATAGCCTACAAATAAGTTTCAAGCTTCTAGGTCTAAATATGACGATACTTCAATACAACTTTTAATCCCCCCTTTTCAACCCTTTTGTCACATTATAAAGTAGCATATGTCCTTTCTCAGGCTCTAGACTATTTGTGTACCAAATTTCATTTGAATCGGTTCAGTATTTTTTGCGTGAAAGCGGACAGACAGACAGACAGAGTTACTTTCCAATTTATAATATTACATTAGTAAGGATTACTGGTATCAATAAGCTTTAAGATAAAACACCAGTAATACGTAAGTAGACATCTATGGTAGAAAGATATTCGGACAGTTATGACTCTTTTCATGAACTCTTCAGATATTATACAATTATACTTGATCATCAGGAGGGTCGGACTCCCCTGCACTACACGGCCGTGTGTCGCGACGCGGCGGCCGCGGCGGCGCTGGTGGAGGGCGCGGGAGCGGCGCGCGGCGCGCGGGACGCCGCCGGCCGCACGCCGGCACACTACCGCGGGGCTGGGCGCAGTCTGCTCGCGCTGCCGGACACAGCAGATATGGCGCGAGAGAACAAGAACACACCAGGTCAGTGGATAGACAGCTTTATATTTTGTTTCAATACAACATTTAAAAAAGCCTTAAGATTATATGGTCCCAAACTGAAGAATGGTACTTTGGGTACTATGTAATGGACTCTATATGCGATTTCGAATTTTAAAAAGGTACAATTTTATAAAATTTTCTCTTACTTGTTACAAATAATTTGATAAATTGTATTTTTTTTATATTTCATTATATACGTTAAACTATAACAATTATACAAAGACAGTTAAAGAAACAATCAATTGGAATAACGAAAGGTTTCTATTATTTCAAAATGTTCAGTACGTCGGTAAGTCGTCGCTACCTATGTACTTGCTTACCCATATTTACTTACTTGCAATTATATTTTTTTAATTAGGTACCTAAGTAAGTAATTACTTTTGACTATTTTTACTAAGTGCCATCAACTATTTTTTTAAAAAAAAATATACAACAAAGTAGCTTGGAGGCCTCCTGAAATACGTCTCGGCATTGTCAAACACAGCTAATAGTCTCCCATATAGCTATTGTCCCTTCTCGAAGCGTAGGTAGCCAGGTGTTATAAACTTAATTAGGAAAAAAATACTTTTTCATTACTCATACTCTGAAAGTAGGTCTGAAGTTGCGTGAGAAGCGGGTTGAAAGTAATACTTTTCAGGCCCGGGAGTTTCGCTTTCAACTGACAGCTGTCAAATTATAAAAAAAAAACTAGTTCCATTTTCACATTTCTATGGAACCATGTTCAAACTTTTTCTACAGTCACTCAATTACAGCACGACGTAAAATTGAAATAACATAAAGTTAAGTATTAATTAAAGAATATATATTTTTAAATGACTTAATTATAATTTAGTTTCAACAATTTCTTTAAAATAACATAGATTTGGGCAAAATATTTAAAGATGAAAATGAAAAATAATGGCTAAATAATGAAGTTGGCAGGCCAACGAAAAAAAAAAATTGGCGGCAATATGATCTTTAATTTTTTATCGAGTTGTAGAGTATTGTTCATACTTCGTTGTATTATTTCTTTAGCCAATTCCTGTTTTTATTTTTACTTTCCTTGTATTCTTAATGAAAAGCACAGGGTTTACCTCAGGTGAAAGACTTATTTTGTCCCTCGAACTATTAGCGCCCTCGCTACGCTCGGGCGCCAAACCCCGTCTCGGGTCAAAATAAGTCACTTTCACCACTCATGTAACAATGTACTATATAATTTAAAGCATATTTCCTAACTAAACAACGAATTCCGTGTCAGACGTCACGTGACTTATTTTTTAATTACACGCTTACCTGGCTTCTAATTAATTACAATAAGCGTTGACGCTGGAAACGCACACCTACTTGTTAAATTAAATTACGTAACATTTTGTATTACTGCCCGTCTGAAAAAGAGCATTTCCATAGAAAGTTACTCTAAAGTAAATAGGATGCAATTATTATTAATTGCCCCCTTCGCTTCATTCAGCGGTTGTTGATCATAAGTAAATAAAATACCTATTACGACCTATTTTCACGAAACACTTAATCAATATGTATGGCAAGCCGCAATCTGGGATAGGTACATTTTAATTGAATTGGGCTAAGCATTTTTAGGACCGCCTCCATTCATAGACAGGTATCTATAATGTCTACACAGCGAAAACACCTGAGTTAAACTATCAATGTTAGTTTCAAGGGCCTAATGATAATGTACGGCAAAGTAAATGTAAGTAAAAATTGAAAATTGAAAAACCCCCGATGCGACGACTTTTTAAACTGATAATTTTCAAACGGCTGAACCGAATTATTCATGAAACATAGCTAAGAACAGTCGATAAGAATAATTCTAACAAAAAACAACAAAATTTTAATTGCTTCATTCGCTTGGGCGCTACGATGCCACAGACAGGCACAAATATACATGTTAAACTTATAACATCCCTCTTTTTAGGGTTCCGGACCTTACAAAGAAAAACCGGAACCCTTATAGGATCACTTTGTTGTCCGTCTGTCTGTCTGTCTGTCTGTCTGTCAAGACCTTTTTTCTCAGAAACGGGTAGAGTTATCAAGTTGAAATTAATACCAAATATAAAATTCTATGGTCCCTTGTGGGTGTAAAAAAATTAGGCTTCTAAGTCAACCCAATCAAAAGATACGGTGATTTATGTCACATATTTTGATACTTTTCGCAAATTCACTTATCAATACTAAGGAATCAACGCACAGCCCAAACCGCTGGTGTTAGAATCATGAAATTTTGACAGTAAGTACCCTATATACCGTAAGTATCTACTAAGAAAGGATTTTGGAAAATTCCACCCCTAAGTGCATAAAATAGGGGGTGAAAGTTTTTATGGGGTAAAAAAATTAAATGAACCTAGAGACATGAAATTAAGTATTGAGGCTACTTATTACAAATGAATAATATTAATTTCAGCGCTTTGAAAAATTCCACCCCTAAACGTGTAAAATAAGGGTTTGTATTGTAGTTTGTATTCAGTTTGGTTGCAGTTGGTATTCGGTTCCCGAATTTAATTAAGCATTTTTGGGAACTATTTATTATTAAAATATCTTGCCGGTATCGATATTGGAATCCAGGAATGGAAAAAAGTATCTAAAATCATAATAAAATATTGTACGGAACCCTCAGGGCGCGAGTTCCACTCGCACTTGACTGGTTTTTCGTCAAAAATAGCTTGTAATATAACTTCTATTTTCAGTATCTATTTGCAGCAGATGGTATCATATTAATCACGTATTGCAAGTTTATGCGGCGCCACCGCATAGGTGTCGCCACGTGCCCGTAATTATAGGCAGGTACACGCACACAATAAAGAGAACAATACCAATACGGCCGCATACAAATTAAGGGTGAATTGAAAATAAAACGTATTGAAATATGGGTCGTATTGATAAATTGGATGTATTGAAAATAAAATGGGTGATATGATATGGGTTGCGCGTTCGATTCCCAATGGGGAAAATTTCGTTAATAGCCTTTTCCTTTGCCCTAATTTATAAATACGGGGCCATTATTTATTTTAAATGTCATTGCTGTAATTAAATTGTACATTTACTAAAAAATACTAAAAATAATACTATGGAAGTAGGTACAAAAACTGGCAGTATTCTTTTTCTAAGTTTTCGAATTTTTGGTAAGCGTGGATTTTATTTTTTGGCTAGTACTCCTTATTTTGACATGAGAGTACAAATTTTGGGTAACTTGATTTTCTATGTCAAATAATCCCAATTTTTTTCGTTTTGGTTATATATTAACAATAATCTCTATTATGGTTCATTCGCCGAAGCATTTCAATGTAGGTACAGACCCCGTGACAATTTTATTAGCATACTTAGATGGAAGCTAGATAAGTGACTGTCCATCCGAGAATATTAAAGCAATCTGATAACAACGCTGTGAATCCGTAATGTGTGAGACACTGATACCTGGACTAGATTCGTGAAACGGCCATAACGCTGGCGATAATGTCCATTTGTGTAAGTGTCTGCGATAAAATACATTGAAGCAAATGTTGACTTAAACCTACATTATCTTGTTACAAAAGCTGATTACAATTTAAAATTTTATTGATAAGGGAATGTGACTGATTTCTACGTATATTGCAATCTTGATTAGAATAGCTATTTTTATGCATTCACCGCGCCAAGATCACCAGTATTATTTTTCTATTTATTTCAATTCAGTATCAATTTCCATAAAGTTTATTCAAATTATTTAATGAAAGCTCCAGATAATAGTTAGGTGCAGTACGCGCACTGTAAATTGGTCGCCCTGAAATAGCTTGCAACAGTGTTGCAATCAGATGATTTGTATGCTAAACATTTACTGCCTCGCTGCTAGAACTTACTTCAGGGTGGCCAACTTACAGCTCGCGTAGGTGCTGTAATGTTCCACTCTGTCAGTCTGTCATCGAGTTGACCCTTCTTTCCAATATTGCATGTACCCACATAACTTAATTTCATTAGCGTGCCGAAGGCTTGGCTCACAGGCGGGGCTCCGTAGTTGCGTGGTCATGAATATTTATTTTCGTGGAAACCTCTGCTCCGAAAGCGGCACACCCCTTTATAACGTTTTATTTCTATCCACTGAAAACGATTGGTCACTTTCAAACTTATCTTTGACGGCCATCAATTTATTTTTAACTCGTTGTTTGTGGAAGGGGTTTTTTTCAAATTTGATTACTCCACTTTTTGTATTATTAACAATAAATGAGAAACTAGGTTTTTGGGAATGGCTATAGATGATATCCAATTGGTTAAGCTCGCGACTTACGTCCACAAAGTTTTTTGTTTTAAATCAAATCCCCGCTCACACCCTGGGCTTTTTGAATGATTTTTGTATGATGAATTAATTTCAAGATCAGTATGACTTAATTGTTTACGGTGAAGGAAAAGCATCGTTTGGAAACCTACATGTCTTAGAAAATCCAATAAATTTTCGAAAGACTTCTGAAATCCGCCAACCCGCACTGGGCCAGCGTGGTGGATTATGGTAACTAGTTCGATACTATACCGTTTTAGATTGAATACCACTAACATTTATTTTATTATTTGCAACTGACTTTCCTACAATTAAAATGAATACCTAAATAATTATACATTCACTTAATCGATATTATGATGACCTTTGTTCATGGACAGCGATAGTAATTAATAGGTATATTCGAGGTCAGTATCTACATACAAGAAATATATCAGATACAGATAAAAAATATTTCCTTCGTTTCAATTTTTTGCGAATCCAAAAATAAGATGCCTGTATTAAAATAATCAAATTATTAAAGATTTACGGAGAAGTTATCATAGATATTAAAAGTTAGCATGAATTATATTTTAAAATTTACAACGTATTTGAAGCTTGAACAATCATTACTAAGGGCCATTTATTCCACCGTAACCATTTAAGCGCCGCGCCGCTATATTAACGTTATAGATTACACTAATTAGTAACGTTTGACCAGCATATCGAATACATTTTAAACAAGTCTTAACTATTCAAAAACTTCGTGATATTTTCAAATTTTAATGCCGATAGGGTTGCCGTTATATTAACGAAAGTCAAAATGTGAACAAAATCCTACTACGAATGCTACGCCGTAGTATACGTAATACTACGACGTAGCCTTCGTAGTACATACTTCGTAGTAATCTGCGTCATAAGAAAACTTGAAATGCTAATACGTCGCGCTATTCTAAAACAATGTTAGAAAAGCTTTAGATAAGCGAATATTCCAAACAAAATGTTTATAATTATTTGTTTAATGTTTTCTGGCATACTTAATCTTACCAAAAAAATCAACTTAGCGATGTTAGATGTACAGTAAACTACTTATTATTATCTAGGGAACCCTTAACTATGTAGGAACTTTAAGGTATTCTCAAAAATTACTCAATTTTAGCCCTAATTGTGAAAAAACAACAATTACAATTGGCAACCCTACGAAACGGAATATATCGCGCGTTGGATCTCGTTTGTTTTCGGAGTGTTTCGGTGGCTATTATGGTAATCTCGGCTCTTACGTATTTGTCGAACACGCGAACTTGTTGCGTCGCCAACTTAACCGTCTTTATTAACGATAGTATTGATAATGAAATGCTGACGATTGTAGCTCAGCAGATACTTACCTAATAAAGTGACCGTAAATTTAAATGAGGCAATCTACTTAATGCAAAAGTACCAACAATATAATCATATATTATTTCTTCAATATTTCCTTTCTTTATGAACTCATGTACCTATAAACATTTCATTTTATTTATGTGCTTCTCAAGTGTTTATCTTTGGCTATGGACAGACGAGTAGATTTAATCATCGGAGTCTCATAAGAATTCAGTGACAAGGATAAATTTGCATAAACACCCAACTGCTGATGACCCTAAACCTTTTCGTAGGCATAACCTTATACCAAACAGCACCACTATGTTAACCTACATTCGAAACATGCTGGTATTCCGATGTATAACACCAGGTGAAGTACCTACCCGATCGATCGTCGGCCAACTCATTAAACATTAAAACCTGTCTGTCTGAAGGCCTCAATGTGACGGCCGTCCTTGACAGACGGACATCTGGTACTTAGTAGTTACCATAAAATATCAAAAAGTTTACACATGATTTAAATACGAATAGTGTTTGAAATACGAATCAAAGAATACCTGATGAAAATTAAATTAGCCTTATGGATAATCAATATTCAAGTTTGTTTTATACATGGTGTTGCTGTTCCTGAGAATGTACATCGTCTTTTATCCATTGACAAGAGTAACCATTGAGTTTCTTGCCCCATCTTCTCAATGGAAGCAGCATTCCGAACCTGTGGTAGATAGATTCTGACTATTCATAAGTGCTTTGTTCTATACCTATTCGATTCCTAGTAATCGCCATCCCATCGATTTGAATCACTATTGATTGACACGCACTGCACGTCGTTTAGGTTTTTATCTCTGAAACTTTATTTTTTCTATTGGTTTCCATTACCGGATAACACTTAAATGATAAGTATCAATCGACGTAAAATTGCAGACCGGTGTTTAGTAATGGAAAATGATTCCCAAAACTTTTTTCAAGAGGTTTAAGTTAGAAACTTACCTTACTTATTGATAAAAAATTAATTTTAAAAATCATAAATCTAAAAATCATCATTAAAAAATGAATCATTAAATATTTTCTATTAATTGATATCATTTACGTTTCTAGACTCGATGTGAGAACAATTAAACAATCTCCAAAGATAATATGGAGGTAAATTTCAATTCGAAACTTAGCAACTTAAATCACCAAACGCTTTCTCATTTCTCATTTCCACTGGCCACATAAACTACCTAACTTATGTAACATATCAAATCCTTTGTTTTACAACCCTCACTTCAACGACAGCCACACATTACTTTCGTGAAAGGGAAACTAATAGAGGTAGCTAATGAATTCAGCCTATTCAACATGCCAGTTTCAACCATTTTTCTTGTGAATGGTGTTCGCCTTGAACTTTCCAATCGATTTCAATTCCGCGTACAATCAGTGCCACGTTCGACGTGCCATTCAAATGAGGTTGACCGTGATATGACACCTTTGTGTGATATTTAGTTACTGTTAAGAAGTAACGAGAAAGCAACGAGTTTCATATAATTTTTTTTTCCCTATTTCTCTATTTGCAATCGGCATAGATTACCAGACCATAAGCGAGTGAGTTGTGTGTAAACGGTGAAGACATTATGGCGGCACAGCCAGCACCGCGCCTCCCATTTAGAGTAGGTGGTTTCTTTTTAATCTTCTAACCACCACTGACCTGTCCAACAACTCAGCGACGAGTGGGTTCGGATGGGATGACAAACGATCCTTGTATCGTTTTTTGAAGCGTTCAATTTCTGAAGCAATTGTTGGCACTGCGAGCCACTCATGGATCTTCCCAGTTTTGGTGTACCACGGGGCACCGGATATGGCTCTCAGTATGCCATTCTGCACGCGCTGCAGGCAGAGTATGTTGCTTTTACTAGCTAGGCCCCATAACTGGATGCCGTATGTCCAGATTGGTTTTAGCACTGTGTTATAGATGAGTAGTTTGTTGTCCACCGAAAGTACTGAGTTTCTCCCCATGAGCCAGAACAGGTTTCATATCAATTAACTACAACTTTTATACGCGCTAGCTCTACTAGTGTAGTACCACTTTCTCACAGAAGATAGGCGAAAAATATAACTGTGTTTCGTACGATGTGTGAGAGAGCTGGAAGCCTAAGTCTATCCCACTCACCTTCAAGTCGGCAACATGCGAGTTATGCCATTGGTATTGCACGCAGCTATAAGCTATGTAACTGTTAACATCAGGCGGGTGGTACGCTTGTTTAATAAATAATAAATAAATAAATATCGCCAGACTGACACACCTACTGTATGGTCCCAAACTAAGCAATGCTTGTACTATGGGTACTGTACAATGGACTGGGGGTGATCCCAGTGACACCCAGACTAGGGGAAATTGCGAAAAGGCCATTTCCGAAATTTGCCCCGGCGGGAATATAACCCGCAACAACCATATGTAGTGAGCCGAACGGCATACGCTCGAACCACTGCGCCAAGCGGTCGTCATATTTTGCAGTTTGCCGAATTTGTTATACAGGTTGAAACAGAATGGAAATACTTTTTTTCAAAATGTAACTTTGTAATTCTAAAACTATCAGCTTTGGAGGAATTTTAAAAACAAAAGGAGTTATAGAAATACAGCTGTTGACATATTACACAAGTCTACAAAACCTTTAGTACTTCAACTTACAACCCACAAAGCCGATGGTTTGAGATTTAGAAAGTTAAGTTGCAAAAAAAATAGTATACCCTTTTTGTTTCACCTAGTATACATATATAAGAAGTATAAAAAAGATAATAATAATATTCTTTTTTTAATATGTGACTCAGGTTTGGTGATCAAGCGCCACAACATACGAATATGGTGCCACGACTGCGACATGGCGCGGCTGCAGCGCGTGGTGTGGGAGGGCCACGGCTCGCGGCTGCTCAGCGAGGTCTCCAACCAGCCGGTCGTCAAACGCTTCTTAGAGGCCGTGCCTTATATCATGGTGAGTGTTCTCTCAACGAAAAAAATCATGAGAAACAGAAATATCCATCACCAACACCTTGCCAACCACCCTTAATATAGGTAAATCTAACAGTCGATTGATAATGAAGAGGCTAACAATTTATATAATTATTTTGGTTATAGTCGAGGGGAGTAAGTACATAAATTAGGACAGCCACAAACTATTACTTACTCCAATTTCTTGACTGTTAATGGCTTAGAAAAAAAAACAGGCTGTTATATTAGAACATAACCACATAGTCCAACTGTTTAATTCGAATACCTAATTCCTTTATATAAGTACATATATTGAAATAGAATTGATTGTTGAAAGGGAAAAAGGGACAATTTATACTAATTAAGAGTATTAAAATGTTTTAGAACACGATCCGCGACATTCACACATCAGTAATCCAAAATGATCTGGAGGGTCTGATGAAGCACTCTGGTGACCCAGTGCCACCACAAGCTTTGTCTAGCAGGGACCCCAACAACTTGACTGCTCTTCACAAAGTAAGTGAAATAAAAAGTTTTAACTACAAACATAAAAGCGAAACAGTAACGGCAGTCTTAGTAAAGACTGTGCCTGCTACTGCGGACGCATTGGTCTAGTTTATTTCGGGAAATAAAAAATAGCCTTAATTTTGTTCTGGGTTATAAACGCATACGTTGTCAAATTTAACTTCATCAGTCCGGTGAATTTTGGCGATACAGTTTTTCTTTTTAATGCTCCGGCGGAAATAATTTAAATTGCCGTGAAGAAAAGTATCCTTAATGATATTTTATTCACTCCACATACGGAACTATTGAACTGAGTCCACTATTTACACAAAGATTAAGCTCAGCTTTCATGGAACTAAACTAGTAATGATTGGACAGGCTGCAGGGCTAGGTCACGGTGGCATCCTCAAATACATCGCTAACAGGTATCCACAAGGCATAAACGATGTCGACAACGATGGTCGGACACCCCTCCACTACGCTGCAGCCGTCAGGGATGACCAGCACACGTACAACACGCTCGTCAGCCTAGGCGCTGACGAGAGCGCCGTTGATAACGTAAGTATCTCGCACAAGAAGTGGGAATTTTCAGATGTTTTGAACATTAAATACATTAAATAATACTTTAAATTTTAGAAAAATAAAACACCAGGTTATTACATAAGCAGACCACAAGAGATAGATAAAAATATTTTCAAAACATTGCCCGAAGCACCCAGAACTCCTTCAAGTGCTTACCCATCTCATTGGGACTGGAAGCTTTTAGATACTGAAGTCATAGTTGAATTAAATAAAAAATCTAGAAGAAGACACTTGAAGGCATCCAACGAAAATGTTTCGTCGAAAGATACGAATACTAACACTACATCTGAAAGTACAGATAATCATCGCACGAGAGCAATGAAGGGTAGTAGCACGCATGAACTGATCAATAATTTGCCTGATTTAGATGATATTAAACAGGATAAAGACGAGGTAGAAATCAATAAGGTGAGAATTGCATGTAACACAATCACGGAATGCGGTTATGGTTATTTTGCGACGCTTTTCAATAAACATCTGCATGAACATTTATTTTATGCATTTTAGGAATCTGAAGAAAATGCTGAAGAGGATGAAGCAGAAAATAAGGAAAAAGAAGAAGAGGGTGAAACATCTGTAGAAAATAATGATAATCATGAAAATAAAACAACAGAAGTTGCTCAAGACACACTAGATGCTGAGCAAGAGCAAGCTCATGACGAAGAATACACACAAGATATTGAGGAAGACAATGCTGATCATGACGAAAAACACTCAGAGGATGCTGAGAAAGACAAGGGAGGAGAAGAAGATACACAAGATGTTAAAGAAAATGATACTGATGCTGAAGAAAAAACTCATGAAGAAGAAACAGAAGATGCTCACATCACAGAAGTTGATAATAAAGAAAATACAAGCACAGTAGCGTCACTTGAGCAAGAAACTGCTAACTCTCAAGATACTTTGGAGCATATTGAAAAATCTACAGGAAAAACTGAAACAGAAACTGAAAATACTGAAGATGAATCATTAAAAATATGTGAAATTGATATAAAAGAGCTTGAAGCAGGAAAAGACAAAGCTGACAACAGTCACACTGATCTGCCAGATAAGAATACTAATAATCAAGAGGATGATGAAGAAGCACAAACTATACAATATGAGTCCAAAGACCATGTAAATGAACATCAACATGTTGGTGATGAGCACAGTTATGTAAACAAACCGGAGGAGGAATCAACGATTGACCAGGAAGATAGTGCTTATGAACACGATGAAAATAAATTGGACGAAGAACTTCATGAACATGGTAAACAAGAGAATAAAGATGAGGAAAATTATATTCATGGTAATGGTCTAGTTGCTGCTGGATCTGGTGCTACAGAAAATGAAGGTAATACCAATGATGACCCCAGTGAAGACGACGATGATGTGAAAGTACAAGGAGAAACTCATTCGGAATATAGCGATTCACATCTAATAAGTACAGCGGATGTATCTGATATGGGAAGTGCCAAGAGAGGTAAAGCCGAAATCTCTTCTGGCACTATACTCGAAACAATCAAAATCTAATTCTCGTTATACTTAATCAATTATAAAAGGGTCCCAGACAACTTCAACATTTTTGATTATTTTGCTAATTAAGGAAACGTGACCAACGGCCGTAGCACACAAGAAAGTCTTATAGAAGGGGTTATAAATGGTGAGGCCGAACTGGACTCACAAGATGCAAGTATGGCGCAAAGAGAGGGATCAATTCACGGAGAAGTACTCATACTTGTAAGTATAATCATAAATTATACATGAAGTAAGTCAGTCGACCGACTAATGAAGGTAATTCGTAAATTAATTAGCTGATTGTGGTGTTCATTAGAATAGAAGCATCATTGTAGCACTGGGTACTTCTCACAGACACCACCTAACACGACCGTCATAGATTGATTTGCCGGCTTCTTAGTTATTTCAACCAGTAATTACGAAAATTTAGACCGCCATTGTCTGTTATCATCACGACACAACGATAGTCATAATATATGTAATGTAATTTAACAGGACAATGAAATAGATCCAGAAGTAACGGATTTAATAAACAATGCAAACATGGAGATGCTAGCTACTTTAGTTCTTAACGGAGAAGGATCACGACTCATAGGCAGAGGTTCAAGAAATTCTGAACTACAAGCGTTCTTGGATAATGTACCAACATACATGGTAACTTTAAAATAATAATTATTGAACATTATTTTAATCATGACATACTTACTCTGACCGTTCCAGTTTACAATATTCATTTTAATTTTTAGCAAAAAATAAACAAAATCCACTTAGCTGCAAGAGAAGGAAATTTAAGGGACCTTCAAGCTGCGTTAGATAGACGGAAATTTGCAATTGCCAGGGATCCGATATCGCCAAACGGCGCAACTCCCTTACAAGTGGCCACTATATTTGGAAAGACTAACATCATGAAATATCTTGGCGGAAGGTTTGTCTAAACATTTATTCAGCGTTCAAAATAAAATAACTACTTATTCATCCCTCCTCTCCCCTCCTCGCGTCGTGTTCTTCATTGCAGAGGGTCATGATTCCTCTGTGGAAAGATTATCTGCCTCACGATGCTTCGCCACTTGTCCTATCTTTGGCAAATTCATAACCTATATACCATATTGACTTATTCATAACCTTGTGGTATTTAATTTAACGCAGGTTCCCGGAAACTCTATCAGCGGTAGACTTTGAAGGACGGACTGCATTACATTACGCAGCAGTTCTACCAGACAATGGACACTATTATAACTTGCTTCAACAACTCGGTGCCAACTCAAAGGACTTGGATGACGTAAGACGGCTATTATAGTATTTATACGGTTTATAATGTGAAATGGAGGTATATGCAAAACCGGCTGCTGCAAATAAATATTTATTTTTTACTGTACCGATTTATTTGTTACAGAATGGCAAATCGGCTGAAGAATACCACAAAAATCTATCTTTACTGCCATTTGATCACTTATTATCAGATTTCGGTATCAGTGAAGATGCAGCAAAAGCAATGTTCTCCGACAAAGGTATGTAAATTGTAAAGGAATAAGAAAATCTTATGTTACTCGTACCTACCTAGTTCAGTATTTATAAAAAACTAATGTTACTACACACATTTTAATCTGAGTATGTCTAGTTCCTGAGGATCACGTATCATCTCGTTGAGTATTGGATACCCCTGAAGCATTGGATACGTTGGAGCGATGCTATCGTCTCCTGGCGTCCGCTAGACCAGCCCGCACACCTCTATCAGCTTCATCCAATAGAGCTTCACCGCCAATTGTTTTGGGGAGATTCCTCAAGAGATCAATATTTGACACCATCAAATATAGAGTGACAAAATTAGACCACGATTTATTCGACGTAATCTGGCCTGCTGTAAAAAAAATACCCGACAACAGAAATGTTATTCAAACAGTAGAAGAAGATTTCCCCGGAGGAATAACGGCACCTGACTATTATGTTTACGAAGTATTTCATGAGTTTATGTTACCACTTATAAAAGACCTGCACAATATAAGTGTAAACTCTGAATTACCAATGCACCCTGAATCTGATTTTGTCAAAACATCTTCAGCAAAGCTATCCTCCGAGCCCTTCGTTGAATTTAATATCGATCCTAATGATGAATTTGTGCTTTCTGGAACTATAGAATGTTCCAGGAATTTAGAAGGCTTCGAATTGCCTTTGAACTTAAAAGTCGGTAAACTAGAGACGATAGAAAGAGTTTTAACGACATTATTGATGCATGAAGATTTCTCTAAATTAAGCGAACAGTCTAATCCCGAATCGGATCAAAAAGGTGGCACTTATTATACTTTAAATGAAGTTTTGGAGAAGCCATCTGAGGTATGTGCTACATTGGCCTCTAATGGATTATTGATAGCTCTTTGCGACAGAGAAGAAATTGATGATAGTACTCGACTACACGGAAGACACTGGCCTTACGGCCGCGGTGTCTTTGTTAGTGATGATAAGAGTGTAGCAATATGGATCAACATACACGATCATGTCCGTGTGGTGGTGTCTACATTACAAGATTCACCGGGAGAGATCGGGCTTCCGTTCAGCAAAATGTCCTACATCATGACTTATCTCCATGAAAAACTTGATTTTGTGTGGGATTCAAAACTCGGACATTTGTCCAGCAGACCAACATTCCTAGGCGCTGGTATTCGTTTCAGTCTTATTGTCAATTTTCCTGGACTGTCAAAAGACCCTGAAAACATGAAACATCTGTGCGATATGAGAGGACTACAGTATCGGGAAACGTTAAGTCCTGATATTGCAAGAATCAGCAACTACCAGAGTTTGAGTATAACCGAGACGAATTGTTTCAACGATTTCGCAACAGCAGCATCTAATCTGCTTCACCTCGAGAAAGATTTATCTATGCAAAATTCTGCACACATTGCAACGATGTTATCGAACATTTTCCGTAGAAAGAGGAGTAGCTTGACCGGACAAGAAAGTCCGGAGAAAAAAGAAAAGCTATAAATATCACAATCAACATTTTTATAATATATTTATTAGCAGTAATTTTCACATAAACCTTCACACTTCACTGTTATTTTAATCGAATGTTGGAAAGATTGTAGGTGCTGAACACCTATGGTTGCTGCTGAGCGTTTATATAGATTAAACATTAGTGCCATTGACTTAATTACATTACTTCAATGAATAGCGACTGTTGAGTTTTAGGTCAGTACTTAATAAAGTTTTTTTTATATTTGTGTGAGGTGCCGTGTTCGTGTGAATCTTACAGTACTTAATAGTTCATTGCAAACATTCACGCTTCTACACTGAAAACATGTTATCGCTTTATATTTGAATGCACGCTCATCATCAACCAATCCTGTCTTTCCAACATTAGATTTCGTACCTACCTGTAATATAAAATCTCATACCTCGTTACGTTGCGGTTAAATTAGGTTACGTAGTCCGCTTTTAATCATTATAGAACTGTGATAGCATAACGCGATCCCAACTGTAGCAAAGTAGATCCACGCGTCCACTATCAAATGAACTTGAATAACAAAACAAGATGACCTAATAAAACTCGAAATCGAACTTTGATACCATAAAAGACACATCAATAAAAAGTTGACATTCACAGTTACCATTAAATC
The DNA here is from genome assembly GCA_918843915.1 of Notodonta ziczac. NCBI lineage: Eukaryota > Metazoa > Arthropoda > Insecta > Lepidoptera > Notodontidae > Notodonta > Notodonta ziczac. The sequence continues at coordinate 8,061,324 of OU974050.1, read as the reverse complement.
GATAATTATGGCCTATATCAATTACCTATGTGTGCTGTGTGTTAATAGTGCCTTTCTGACCAGTTTCCGCCAACGACGGCAACATTAATAGTCCGACCAACCACCCTACACCCCATCAGGTGTTCATTTTCGTGTACAAACCACATGTGTTCTACATTCCAAGAACCCCTTCTCCACCCACACTGCGAAGGACGTTAATAATGAATAATTGATCGCTTTCAGGCCCGAGCCAAGCCGACAACGGGCACGTGGACACTCCAATGTTTAACACCGATGAGGGGAGATACCTCGCAACGTGTAAGCCCGCTTTATATACGAATAAATGTTAAAATGGACATAAAAGAAGACAAGGACGTTTATGTAGACAATGTGTTCACAGCTCTCGGCGATCCTTTAATCAAAGGTCTAACCGAGGTGGCTAACTTAAAGCCGAAAGATCCGGTCGCGTTCCTCGCGAGTTTTCTTCACAATTTTCCAGAGAAAGAAAAACCAAAAATAGGTACGCAGGTGAGCCACAATCATTCTCATATTTCTTTCACTGGCTGACGTTGAATTTCAGGAAACGCTTTTTCGATCTTAGTTCAAACACCTACATTATCTCATGTTTGATTTTTTATTTGATGAATAACAAAGTTTATTCTTGTTTTTCTCTACACTAAATTAAATTTATAAAGGCATCTTAAATCCATAAAGATGGAGACTACTGAATTGTTTGTAATATTTTGAAGCGAAGCTTCTATACGGACGTTCGGGGCGCTCGCTGCGCGGCCTTCGTGCTAAGCGTCAGTAGCGTTACACGGTATATATAGGTATACAGAGTGGCAGCTGGGCACCCTAAACTTTATACTATAAAGCTTCGCTTCTTTGGGGCTTCCCTAGACGGCACTGGGATTTTGATATGATCATTTTCCGGGCAAATTTAAAAGGACTAATCTTTTAAGCAATCTCGTGTTACTAACAGGAATCCAACGTGGCGGCGGTGCAAGAGGCGGCCGTGGTCGAGAGCGAGCAACCCCTGCCGCCCATAGCACCACCAGCTCCATCAACAGAGGCTCGCAGTGGCACACGAACAGCCACAAAGCCACACCGGCCTATAGACGTAGTCACCGTTGATCCGCAGTCAGTCGCCAGCCCCGACGCGCCGGAGACGGCTTTTAGTAGCACAAGCAGGGTGAGTAATGACACTGCATCTTTTAATTTATCGTAGCCCGAGGGACTTTACGACTTCTTCATAACTTCGTTTTGAAAACACGTTCCTAATATTCTACAACAAACAAATTCTTGACTTTATGACATGTCTCTGTAACAAATGAAAGCAATGCTTGCAAAAAGAACTGTTGTTGAAGAAGGGTTTCCTACAATCACAAATCTGTGCAGTCCTTTATGATACTAATATCCTTCCCTCTAGAAGTAATTACTGTATAACACAGTTTTAACCGCTCTTCTAGGATGAACACGGTCAGTCTATGCTACACTTCGCCGCCGCACGCACGCACGCACGGAACGCCTTATTCCAACTGCTTCAAGAATCAGACATCAGTTTAGGTTTTAGAGACGAATTGTATAGAACTGCTCGGGATGTTTCCATTCAAGCTAATGTTCCAGAGAACACGACCGAGATAGACAGATGGGTGTTACATCTTGCCGCAAGAGGTAACACATGCCATTACCTACCTACATACATGTTGATGAGGTACCTACTTACATGTTATGTTAGCTTCAAACTATACACATAAGCATAATTTTATTGCTAACTACAATGTCAGGTGAACAAATAGAGTTTGATCTTTTTGATATAGGTAGTATTAAATAATCCACCAACAATTTTCTTCACTATTTGCAGGTAATACAGAAAAAATCATGGAACTACTAATGGGAGGCTATGATCACATACTAGATGTGGTGGATGAAGAAGGAGTGTCGGTTACCGAGGTGATCGCCAAGAGGGGCAACAGTGACATGAGTAATCTACTCGCTTCTATACCAGCTTTTGAGGTAAAGATAGAAGCATGCAGTTAGATAAATGTAGAACAAACTTGAACCCCATACGGGACAAAGCCCGCCACACACTCCCATCACTATTAGGTACTCCTGTAACCCTGGATCAACCACATCTACAACTATGACGCCGAAGTCATCTATTAACGATCGTTGAGGTGAATTTTGAGAGACAAGGATTAATATTTTAAGGAATCTCGCGAGACTCTGCACGTGGCCGTAAGACAGGGTGACCTGGCGGCAGTGGAAGCTGCTTTGTCGGGCGAAGGCGGTCGCACTCTCGCCCGCAGTCAGAATTCCTTCGGCAGAACCGCCCTCCACATCGCGGTGCTGGCACAACACGAGGATATTGTCACCTATTTGGCGCAGAACTACTCAGAGTTGTTGCGCGTTGGAGATAATGTAAGTTTGACAAAAGCATGGTGGGTTAGTGTATTATTTTCGTTACTTACGGGATTTTCATAAGAGTAACGGTAAAATCTAAGAAACTGAAGATAGGCAAAGAAAATAAAAATATTTGAAATAATCTTTATGCAGTAGGTTATACATTCTGCTTATACAGATGATAAACTAAATTTTTGGACAACAAATTATCGAGACTATTATACCTAGTAATAGTGACTGGTATAATGAGGGACTAGTGGAAATAATCATAAACCTAATCTTACAATTGTATAACAGTTGGAACGCACACCGCTGCACTACGCGATGGGTGTCGACAAAATGGAATCCCTCAGCAGAATTCTGATACGGGCTGGGGCCAAACGGGTGCTCAAAGACCTCAAGGGCCGCCAGCCAACCTACTACTTTATGAATAAATCCGACATACTGCGGCTCAAAGAAGAGGAAGATGTTTACTGATAGCCGCAACATACAGTATTCACACAACCTGTTAATAGTTCAAAATAAAATACCTAATTACGTACCTAACGTTAGATTTAGTAAGCGTCAAAGTTGGCTGTGGCTTGTATAAAAACTTTTCAAACGGGCTGTTTGGTAGTGTATGGTAGAATTAGTTTGAGCTTTGAATCTTGCACATTATTGTAACCATGTTTATTTTTTAATAGTTTATACTGTAGGACGAAAATGTTGCGTGCCGAATAGTAGATATTTAAGAATTTTCTATTAGTTAGTATTATCTTCGTAATTATATTTAACGGGACCCTTATAATCAATTATTATACTTAACTACAATTATATTACATAATAAAACTTTGTGATGTCTAAACAATTTTGTTTTATTTAAGCTTTCAACTTGCTTTACATTTATCTCAATATAATCTGATAATTAACAACTTTACTAGTACAACAAAATGTTAATCTAAAAATCGAAAATTTATTCTAAAATGAAGTACATATATTAGTAAATTATAATGTTACATTATGTAGACCTTGATTTTGACGTGCACAAGTTAGCAACGGCCGATATAAGATAATTTCAGAAGCACCTACAATAATAATGTAAATTTACAATTGCGTCCTAAATGGTCCTCATGTGGGGTATTGCCAAGGCTTCGGATTTATATACATCTGTGACACGGAACCACGCATACCTACGAAGGAAATCATAATTAGAAGAACATGACGAAAACTTATGACCATAACAATAATTACGAATTAATGATTCAAATAATTGTCTTATAAAGATTTGGTGCATCTATGTCATCTGCTAGGTTAGGATGCATTGGTACAGTGCCGAAATAACTATGAGTATGCACCTACCTACCCACAATTCCATGCGAATAAGAAATCGTGACAAATGACGTATTATATTATATAGACACGTCGTCATACGCATAAAGCAGCAATTTAAAGTATACCTACTTATATACCAATTAATAGAGAGCATCATATCCCAGACCAGTTGATAGCAAGGGATGAAATATTGTTGGGTGGTGTGTAGCGACATGCAGCCGCGAAACTGGGTGACTAAGTGAATGTCAGGCAATCACCATGCATCAATGTTGCCGAAGTAACGGCGGCAAAAAGACCCTATATACGGTGCGATCTGTCGCTTCTATCGATCTGAAGAAAATCGTAACGTTTGATTGCTCCAAGTTTGCTGCTCGTACACGAAGCAATCATAATGCGCGAGCTAACAGAACGCGCGTGCGCCGCGTGCCGATTTATTGTTACGATATTCAAGATTTCTTAGCTTTGTAGAGACCTTCGATGCCGTCTTCGATTAAGTAAATCGTTAACGATATTGACAAACTATCGATTCGTCTTTTTGATCCATTTGAGACGGATCGCACCCTATAAGAGGCTTTTAGATAGTGACATACTAAGTTCGCCCTGGTTGAGCGGCACGGGCAGCGGCTTCTTCTTGCTGGTCCGCAGCCAGTCGCGGTACGCGCGCTCGCCGTTCGCGCGCCGCCGCTCCTCGTCGATGGCGGCGCGCGCCGCACGCCGCTCTTCTTTTGTCTTCATCGCTTGGATCATGAACGCAGCTATAGCTTTCACATGGGGGGGGGGGCAACAATGCACAAAGGCACGCCATAAAACGGCCAATAACATCAATTAATTGAAATATAAGTACTGAAATAAACATCGTCCGTATCACACTCAATTTCAATTGCGGCGACATTAATATTTGGCGAATATAAGTGTTATTAGCGAAATGACGCAGACCTAGGCGCAACTGCAACCCCTAAAGTGCCTTGAATAAGAAATTAATGTTTGATGTGCCTTACCTTTCATTTCTTCTTCCTTTTTCCTAACCCATTCCGCGAGTTTCTCCTCCTTGGCTCTCTCCCGCTTGTTGCGTTCCATCTCGAGCCGCTCGTTGTGTCTGTAGGTGTGTATGATCTCCTCGGCGCGCTGCCGCTCCACCTGCGTGCGTTTCCGCTCTAGCCAGCGCCGGTACGACTCCTCGCGCTGTTGGGCGGAAGTCGTCGCCGCGACTTGTCGCTTCACCGTCTGGGCACGGGCTTTTTCTCGTTTCTGTACCCGATTGGTGACAAGATTTTGTTAACAAAATACTCAATTATCCTTTACTTTTCGTAATTGTCATACAAAATTTACGTATTCATTACGTAAATAATCGTCATACTAACACACGGCCGTATCGTCTCCAAGCAACGCTTATACTATAAGTACTTTGCAATGGACTGAGGGCGTTCCCATTGACACCCAGACCGGGGTAGGGTAAGCAGGGGGAATGGCGCCCACCTCTATAAGTCTATGAAAATGGTGCATAACAACATGCCACCATACGTAGAACGGGGGAGGGGAAGGGCATCTAACACGTAGCGATGCGCAAGGGCGGTCAGCTCCTGACAAGAGACGGTGAAGTGCGTTTGTTTGTATGCGGCTGCGCTGAACTAATTTTCGTCACGATCTTTTTTTCGGTAAGTTCAGAATTTTGATATTTATTACATTGTTAATATAGCTTTCCTGGGTACTTAATCATTCTATTTTATGATGAACTATTATATTTTCAACAATTGCATTTCAATGTTTGTTTAATTTAAAGTTAAATTCAAAACGACCGTTTGGGGTTATCGCGATCACATGAGCGCCATTACCCTTCAGTGACTTATTTTTTTATTCTTATAGACATAGCCAGAAATAGCCAAAGAACAATTGCCAAAGCTGCTTGGAAGGAAGAAGACCTTAAATCCGCTAAAACTGCGATACCGATAAAGGTAAAGAAAAAAATTAAAATACGAAAAAATATTACAAGAGAAAACATCCTAAAAAAGTTCTTCAGAGAGTGAAGTTGAAGAGCAAGAAAACATTTGTGACGATGAAAGTGATGACGAAATGAATGTGGGCGATAAAAGTTATAACAAATGCATTATTTGTGAGGAATTTGAATAAATACAAGATCACTGTACAACATGTGGGCTGTGGTCTCATGCTACATGTTCTGGATGGGATTGGGCAGAAGGATACATCTGTGATTTATTTACTTTACGATAAAATCTTATCATATATATTTCTCTTTTTGTCTTTGTTTACCTTTAAAAAGTTTGTCGGTACACACTGCTATATTTGTTTATTGTATAAGGCTGATTTCAGGTACAAATCCAAATATTTGGTGTCATTTTATGATTATAGACTGTACTTTAATTGTATCCTTTGATTTCATGCTTATTTAATAATGATAAAGGATCTTACTTGTTATATTACAAAGAAACAGGTTTGGGCATCATTACCCCTTCGCCTGAGCGGCATTACCCAATGTCAGGGGTAATGACGCTCAAACCTGTTTTTTTTTTTAATGTTTACTACTGCTAATAATTCTAGGATAATTACGGTTCCTATTAAAAAGTCGATTATTTAATAGTTAAAGTTTAAGTTAATGTTTCAAATTCCAAAAGAAAAGAAATAATTTAAAAAATATAGTGTTTTTTCCTTAAGTGAACGCCATTCCCCCTGCTTACCCTACATACGAAAAGGACATTTCCGATTTTTTTTTCCCAACGGGTTTAGAACATGTAACCACCCGGAGCAGTGCACCGTGCTGCCTGCTCTCAAACCATTATGCCAATCAGTCGTTTGAGACATGTTTATAATATCTTCCACTAGCAACATTTTTCAGTTTGAAAGTGATTAAAGTGGGAAACTTTACTTCGCATCTACAAAGAGGTCTTTTACAGATCTGGCTGCGTTCTCAATTCAAAAAAGTAAATGGACCCAAATCTCTAGGCTACTGAATAAAGACATGGTATAGCTACCAATAAGAAATCTTCGTACAAGAATTAGGTACCGTAAGTACCTGCCTACCTACTTACTTAACAAAAACAATACCGTCATATGGACTTTGTGCCTGTGGTAATTACCTCTTGATCTTTCCGAGCGCACCACTGTTTAAACGCTTCTTGCTTCTTCTTTTCATTGCGCTCCCGTTCCTCTTTAGCTGTCGTGGTGGTCGACACAGACACCACTGATAGTCTGAACGTGTCCGGGCCATCCTCGCGGTACGTGCGGTCACATCGTGGGGTTTCTTCCTCCAGGTCTTCGTGAGGCGCTGTCGTCACATTATTCAACCGACACGATTTCCTTTTCACGCTGCCCGATGACGCGGTTGAGCATCGACCACTTAGAAAGGGCGTAGAGTTGCTTCTGTAGGTACTGTGCGGGTGAGGAGTGACGTCATCGATGTAAGAGTCGTCGAGAAGTGACGTCACGGAATGCGTCGCCTCCACAGGCTCGATATATATAGCGGGGTTGATGTAACGTGTCTTGCTCTTCCTCGAAGCGACCGACTCCGAGTCGCTGTGGTACAGAATGTTCTCGCCAGCTCCGTCAAATATATGGTTAGAATTTTTACATTTCATATCGACATGCGATCTGTTCCCGGCGCTGTCGCCAAAGTTGCCCTTGTCGATGTCGCTCGCCATTATCTCAAGTTCCTTCAAACAATCGATACCATAATTAATATACCTAAAGCAATAATTCTCAAATAAAAATCAAGAGTAAGCAAAAGAAATATAAAAATATACGTCCTATAAATAGAATGATTGTCAAAATATCTTACCCCAAAAGAACGGTACGTCAAAAGGTGTAAAGTTCTTAAAACGAACTCATTTGACAGTTGTGGTGGCCAATAGCATTTGTTATAAGTAACATTAAAAACTATTTGTTTACGAACTATGCATAATAAGGCTAAACATTTTTTTGGAAAGGGACCATCAACAACTAACTTCGTATTTGGCTAATAATCCACAGTTATAATAGCGTATAATAACCGAAGAAGGCGCATATACTTACTTTAATTAGGTCCATAATCAAAGCGTACGTAGTACAAATATACTTGAACTTCCTTTATTGCACAGTAAAATGCGCTCCGATAACTCGTACCTTAACACTGCGGTATTGATGAACATCGTACAGCATAAAATGCAATATAAGATACACCATTTCCTCTTCAAGTGAGCGTCTACACCCTAACCGTAACGTCCTAAGGGCCATATCTGCCGCTTCTTTGTAGAATTCGGAGATACTTACCTATGCACTTGAAACCAAGTATCCTCAAAGAAGCTAATACAAAAAAATCATTACACTCTTGGAGAAAATATCGATGAGCATGCACAAAAAAAATACATGCAGATGAACATAGAACCTCCTCCATTTTGGAAGTCGGTTAAAAATAATAAGCTTTGGAAAGTTTCAGAGTAACGGAAAGAAAACAATCACATCACATTTATAGAAATGTATTTATTTTATCGACATTGGATACAATTAATTACATGATGACCATGGGAGCCAATCATAATATTATCACTTTGTAGGAAAACGTCAACCATTAATTGTTAACTGAAATTTTTACTTCATTGAAACTGGGAAGGTACTATTGTATTATTGATTCTTTAAAACTTATTTTAGCTTAAATAAACTTATTATGAACAGTTTTAGAACCACTGGCATCTTAATACAATCACACTGTGTGGTGTCATAGCAAGACGAAATCTGGCATGTTTTTTTTACTATAACACTGCAAGCGTGAAGAATTATAAAGGTCACCTCACATTGATTGGCGCAAAAACCTTTATATCAAGAGGATAAAAGCTTAAAACGTTGCGTCGATACATTAGAGGCGGGATATCGACTCTCGGCACGATTATGCTCTTTATCTCCTGGACCTAAAGGTTATTCTACCCAACTGGACGAGTTTAAAGTCTACCAATTTGGATGACACTAAACAAACTCCTCTCCGACACCGCATAGACAACCCCAGGATATTACTTAAGCGGTCAACCTGTAAAAAAATACAACCCAATTGATGAACTCCTCCTTTTGCAGTCGATTAAAAATATACTTAATCATAATGTCGGTATTGAATTATTCTATTTTATTCCAATCATTCTCATATGAATCCTCAATCACTCCGCTTTGCTATAAGACCACAATATGAATACAAAATCTATTTTTTACTCACTAGATAATAAGTCAGTACCTAAGGCCCATATTAATGAATCAATCTCAAGTCTGAGAGCGAACTTGGAAATGCCATTCTTATGTCATTCCGTACAAAAATGACATGTCAAAAGCTTACTCAAGCCCGCTCTCAGACTTGAGATTGGTTTATGAATACAGGCCTAAAACTGTAATGTTATTTTTCATGGTGCTATGTAACAGGTGTGCACCCAGCCTTATTGGGAGAAATTATACGGCGTATTTTAAAAAATTATGCATTTTCATGCCTCGTCAAACCGCCAGCATTATAATATAAAGTTTAAAAACAGGTTTACGAATTGCGCAAACAACAATAGCTTTAGCGTTAATAGTACATTGTTACATGAGTGGTGAAAGTTACTTATTTTGTCCCGAGACGGGGTTTGGCGCCCGAGCGTAGCGAGGGCGCTAATAGTTCGAGGGACAAAATAAGTCTTTCACCCGAGGTAAACACTGTGCTTTTCATTACGAATACAAGGAAAATAAAAATAAAAACAGGAATTGGCTAAAGAAATAATACAAGGAAGTATAAACAATACTCTACAAATCGAAAAAAAAAAATCGGATTGCCGCCTATTTTGTTTTTTTTTCGTTGGCCGGCCAACTTCATTATTTAGCCATTATTTTCATTTTCATCTTTAAATATTTTGCCCAAATCTATGTTATATTAAAGAAATTGTTGAAACTAAATTATAATTAAGTCATTTAAAAATATATATTCTTTAATTAATACTTAACTTTATGTTATTTCAATTTTACATCGTGCTGTAATTGAGTGACTGTAGAAAAAGTTTGAACATGGTTCCATAGAAATGTGAAAATGGAACTAGTTTTTTTTTTATAATTTGACAGCTGTCAGTTGAAAGCGAAACTCCCGGGCCTGAAAAGTATTACTTTCAACCCGCTTCTCAGGCAACTTCAGATCTACTTTCAGAGTATGAGTAATGAAATAGTACATTGTTACATGAGTGGTGAAAGTTACTTATTCTGTCCCGAGACGGGGTTTGGCGCCCGAGCGTAGCGAGGGCGCTAATAGTTCGAGGGACAAAATAAATCTTTCACCCGAGGTAAACACTGTGCTTTTCATTACGAATACAAGGAAAATAAAAACAGCAATTGGCTAAAGATATAATACAAGGAAGTATAAACAATACTCTACAACTCGAAAAAAAAAAATCGGATTGCCGCCTATTTTGTTTTTTTTTTCGTTGGCCGGCCAACTTCATTATTTAGCCATTATTTTAATCATTTTCATCTTTAAATATTTTGCCCAAATCTATGATATTTTAAAGAAATTGTTGAAACTAAATTATAATTAAGTCATTTAAAAAAATATATTCTTGAATTAATACTTAACTTTATGTTATTTCAATTTTACATCGTGCTGTAATTGAGTGACTGTAGAAAGTTTGAACATGGTTCCATAGAAATGTGAAAATGGAACTAGTTTTTTTTTTATAATTTGACAGCTGTCAGTTGAAAGCGAAACTCCCGGGCCTGAAAAGTATTACTTTCAACCCGCTTCTCAGGCAACTTCAGACCTACTTTCAGAGTATGAGTAATGAAAAATTATTTACAGAAACCTTCCAGTGAATAAAAAATGAGATTAGTCAGTGTTCAATTTGAAAATTATATTCTTACAATGCGTTTGAGTAAAGAAATGCTAATTGAGATTATCGGGGCGGCTAGTATAGGGACTCCGCGTTCGAGGAGCGCGGTTTCTTGATCTTCTCGAGGTTCTTGATGACGATGTCGTGGAGCGAGCAGTAGCGGTTGCGAATCTCGCACATCACCAGCCACAGCGACAGGTATTCTTTCTCGTCAAGTTCCTGTGCGACAAAATGTATGGCCATAAGAAATAAATACTCCACTTGCGGTAGCGACATAGACCAAGCACTTTTTGGACTCTGCACCAACCACTCACTCTAGGATAAATGTTTCCGAATCACATACGCTCTTTCTCTCTGTGCATGTCGCGGATAAATAAATAATAATAATTTAGCCCTTTTGATGTCCCACTCCTGGGCAAGGGCCTCCCTTCAACACGAGGGGGATTCAGCCCATAATCCACCACGCTGGCCCAGTGCGGGTTGGCGGACTTCACATGTCTTTCGAAAATTGGTTAGATCTTTTAAGACATGCAGGTTTCCTCACAATGTTTTCCTTCACCGTAAGCTAGTGTTAATCATATAGAAATTAAGTTTCACACATAGATTTCGAAAAATCCAGAGGTTCGAGCTGGAGTTTGAACCCAAGACCTGGTGCCTGCAAAACGCGTCCTTAACCAATCGGCTATCACTGCACGCGGATAAAAGCAAGTAAAAATATAAAAATCACAACTCACCCTAACAGCTCTCCTGTAGTCGTCAATGTGTGGATACTTGGCGACCTTGGAGACAATCTTGGCCCGCGAGATGAAATACCGCGAGATCTGGTCAAAGAACGCCGCCGCCTCAGACTCCACCGACTGGATCTCGGCGAGCGTGTCCTCTTGTATTGATACCCCGAAGTTGTTGCCATCCTCGATTTTGGGGATCATGAAAGAGATCCACATTTTCAGCTGTGGGGAAATTACAATCAAATATAATTACAAATTTTTCATTACTATTAGGCCTCATACATACTTTTTAAAACATTGGATAGAAAAATAATAATCATAATAATATACCCTTAACTGTTAGACTTGTGCCTCAACTCAATGTAAGGGGAATCAGGGCACACAACACATTATAATTCCAGCTTAGTTAGGAACATGGTAAACCTATAACAAATGTTGGATTTAGGCCTTACTTGCAAATATATATTACTAGCTGTACCCCCCGACTTCGTCCGCGTAGTATTTAACGTGTAACAAAAATTTCGAGATTATTGGGATAAAAAGTATCCTATATGTTAATCATGGTTATAAACTATCTGTGTTCCAAATTTCATCTAAATCCGTTCAGTAGTTTTTGCGTGAAGGAGTAACAAACATAAATACATACATACATACATACATACATCCACACTCACATTTATAATATTAGTAGGATTTTCAATTGGCTACACCTTTTTTAACCAAATTTAATATAAAATCTATTCATTCTCATATCACTTCTAATTGGCAGTGGTGTAGCTATGTGAAACTAATATGCAAAAGTGTTGTTTTTCAAAAACTAATCAGTTCCTATAAATAGTGTACTTACTAAATTGGAATCCTCAACAAGTTCTCTTATATGTGGTTTGACAAGATGTATGAGGTCACTGAGAGGCTTGTTGCATGGCACAGTGCCGTTGGGCAGGGAATACACCCTTGTGCCCTCTATAGAGGTGTTGCTTGACATCTCTGACGAATCCGCCAGCCGTTGGCGTTTGGAATTTGGTTCATTATTACTGGTCACTGGAGGGGGCACTGGAATGTTTAAATCCTGAAACATAATAATAACATTAGCTTGTTATTTTCATAGTAACAACCAGGTTTTTATAATAGTAACCCAGGATATTGCCAGATAATTTTTATTATTACAAATGGTAAATGCTGCTTTTACCTTCTTTTCATCAACAGTCCAGCTATGAATTATTATACCTAATCGTCAGATAGGTATTTAAAACTGTTAAACAAGTTAAGCCAAATTATTGGCTTGCAATGGTTGCTTCAGTAATTTTTCTTAATTATTACCTATTAGACTCCAATCAATATCAAGCAGCATAATTCCTAACTTATTGTAATGTTTGTTCTTTCAATATTATCTATGATACTTCAATCTTCCTATACTTTGCATAACCCATAGTAAAAGCTCAGTCACAGTATGACTAAGTTAGTTATAATTAAGGAATTTGCTTTCCTCATATATATTAAAGAGCTGGGTTATGTACCATGAAACAGGTATTACAGTCAAATGCGTGTAGATAAGTACCTGATGAACATCGGACAAATCTCGGTTTTGGAAATTTGACGTTTCTAGAAGTTCATTCAGTTTCACTATCTTCTCGGGAAATCCTTTTATTATTAAGTGTTCAGCCTTCTTCTTGAGGGAATCCTTGTAGTCCTGTACCTGAAGTCAAACAAAGGCGGAATAAGTCAAACGTGTAACAACTGGCATGGCAAATGGCTATATAGTTGACACCCTACGGATATGTTGAGGTTATGTTATCTTTTAACGAAATACTTACCGCTCCCATGATTTTAGTCACAAACCACTACGTGCGTGCGGCTTACAGAGTTATCCGGTACACGTAAATAGCACAAACAAAGTAAATTTACAGGTAATTCAATAGGAAACTAAAAATTTTAAGGTCGCAACAATCAAAGTACGTTACTCGTGAGCCGTGTCAAACAGGGCACTGAGGTAGGTGTATTATTTATTGTTATTGCGGTTTACCTTTTTAGCTACGTCTGTCATTGTATATATAATATTTTTTTACAGGGATTTTATGTGTATATATCCCTCTTGTAGTACAAAATACTGTAAAAATCCACTCAATAACTTATATGCTACAACTCGTGTGTGTACCATTCATTTATATGAACGAAATGAATGAATATAAATTCCGTTTGGTTTCTTATTTTGGTGCGTTCATTCTATAACATACCGATAACTGAAAAATAGAGGTAGGTATTTTACCAATTTCATTTTCCTTTCGATTTCAATAGAATCCATTTCCAATGAGATTTCCATTTTTTTGGTAATTTGGATAGGTGCCAACGTGACAGATAATTTTTTATTTTTTTTAAAAGAATGGCTTTCTATTTTCGCTCTATAACTTTTCACGTTTCCAAAAAAAATGTATTTCGGTGTTACGTAGTCAAACCACAGAGAGTCAAACCAGGAACCCTTAAGGCTCGTATACACGATTGGATTAACCGTCTAACAGAAATGAATAAACCTTTCAAAGTAAATAAAGACTGACCATGTGGTGAGTGTGAGATCTAACTGTGTCGATGCGCTTTTAATGTCCGCCCGTCTACTATAATAGTTTCCTCCAAAACCTGTTTAGAAAAATCCGGAATAATTTCAAATACAAAGTTAAAGTCGTAGACATGGATGCAGAATCCTATTCTGCGCATGGCCTGTACACACTTGGCTCTGTAACATGGACGGTTTTTTTTCTCCCTTCTAAGATTATTTAAATCTTGGTCCATGTTGATAAAGGATATCTTGCTAAATTGTGAGCCCCACAATCTCCGTCCCATCATAATCTTCTTGATCCCATCACCCCATAACAATAATTTAAAAAAAATCTTGTCTATGTGTCAACCGGATGTGAGAATGAATGAATAAGTTTTTAACTATAGTTTTCTTTTCGCATTTAGCCAGTCTGAAGTAAAATAATATTTTCAAGTTTTGATTTTCATGTATTCGAAGGCTTTCACTAATTCTATACCCGGAATGTTTTAGAATTTTTGTTTCAATCAGTTGCCCACACTCACGCAAATTTATGAACATATTAATGGTTCCATGAATATTATAATCCAAGTCAACCTAGAAGTTCATAAATAAAATATTTTTATTTATAATCATCAATCATCAAGTTTTGGAAATTATAACAAACGTCACTTTTTCAGTTCGCGCCCTTGCTATGCGCTAAAAATTCCTCAACCCTGGTTGACTTATGGTCTAAACTTGTGCGAGCCTCACTTCAAGCATGCAATTATTAAGTACAGTCGATTCTCGTTAATTCGAAACTCGAGAATCGACTGATGATGTAGTAAAACTATCGACAGTATCGATACTATCGACAGTGATTGCAGTAAAATACGCCATAATAGTGATAGTATCGATACTATTGATAGTATCTATACCCAATAGTATCGATACTATCGATAGTATTGCACTTTACCAATAGTATTGCTCAATATCTTGGATAGATACTATTGATAGTATCGATAGTATTGTAAAATTTCAATAGTATCGATATTCTGACTATTTTTCAAGGTCACGATAGTATTGACAACCTATCGATAGGCAATCGATAGTAGGCAACACTAAAAGGCACTTCGTAGTTGTTTGGTGATAACAAGACTCTCAGGACACTTGCCATTGGTCTGTGCACTTGCCGACGGCGCGGCCGGGGCCGTGGCCCTATGAGAACTCTCTCACACTACTTACCTAATTAAATTATAAAGCCACATAATCATTCTAGAAAAACGAAAGTGGTTAATGATAAGTAATTTTAGTACTTCTCAGCTTTGCCACGATGATTTAGCCTAATAAGTAAAGAAGTAAGTATCTACGATAGCAGATATTATCTAGAAACGATATGATAATATGTGATAGTGAACGATATGATAATAGTAGATACCTGAGCCGTGAAACTAGTTAAATATCGATAGAGCAAAACTATCAATTATATCGACAGTGATTTTAATTTTAGTAAAACACGCTTTTATAGTGATACTATCGATAGTATCAGTACTTTATAATACTGACTCATATATATTATTGCTCGTCGTTAAGAGTATTGTAAATTCCAATAGGTACTATCGATATTAAACGCAAGTTTTTAGTTTTTATTAAACTTTGTACGCCGGCGGCGCCGGTGTTTTAAACATAATAATTATCATCCGACGCAACATCTACTACTCACTAGATAGCATCGACATCCGACATCCGTTGTCAACATAACGCCACTGTATCGGATATCTGGATATCAGTATCTGCAAGTGACATCGGTCGACGGTATCGATATTGTAAAAGCGCCCTTTAAATAATGATATCAAATATTTCCTATATTTTTGTACTCTTTACCTGTCTATGCCAGTACTCCAACCATTGTGTTGGCTTGGCTAACAGTACTAACAGTAAGTACTATTTTTTACAGCACCTAGTAAGGTGCTAGTAAGAAGGTTGTATGTATGAGTTTCAAACGTTTTATAAATTTTTCGTATTCTTGTGTAGTAGTGAGTAAAAACTTTAGAAACATGAGTATTGATATAGGAGGTAAGTAAGTTATTTTACATACTTGGGTACATTTATATTTTTAGGTAAGTAAGTAGTGATTAATTGACTCTTATTCGTTTTTATTTATTTGAAACTCAAGGTCATTTTAATGTCATTGATTATTTGCAGATACCTACATTTTACAAGTTATGTTAATATCTAATATGAAATAAACTTAACAACTAACCATGTACTTATTTAAGTACTTAGTCAAAACAAAAAGCCTACTTAATGTGTAATTATTAGGTACTTTATATATTTATCTTGTATTTTTAGTGATAAAATGTATGTACCTACGTTACGTATGTTTATATAAGTTAGTAGGCACCTACCTAATTTACGAATCTATTTTTTATAGGTATGAGAATTAGATACAAAGACAAAGATGAAACATTCTTGGAGAAACACTTAGTTTCGAGAGAACCATTTGGACAGTTTAAAGCATGGTTTGAAGAGGCCTGCAATAAAAAGGAAATTCTAGAACCGAATGCCATGTGCTTAGCCACTGTGTCCAAGTAATAAACTATTTTTTCTGCTGGTTATTGTAATTTTATACAATAGGTAATAATCTGTATTGTATGATATGTCTTAATGTATGGATTCTTTTAAAAGTCCAAGTATTGATTTCAGGGAAGGATTTCCATCTGCTAGATTTGTTCTATGTAAAGGGTATGGTAAAGATGGTTTTAAGTTTTTCACCAACTATGGGAGCAGGAAAGCAAAGGAAATGGTTAGTTTAGTCAGAATATTTAATAGTAGGTACGTAAGTACCTACTTGATTTAGAATGAAATTATTACTGCAATAAGATCTAGGTACCTATTAGGAAAAAAGTATTGTTATTATGTATAATAATATACTTAAATGATTATTTAAAGTTCCTCCTACCTACTAAAGGCATTTCCTATCATTCTGTTAATCTATGCTACCAAAGTTCATGATTGTTAACTATTTTTTTATTTTCATCAGTGCCTGTCTGTGTTTGTTTGAGAGAGAGATTCTGTAATTACCTATTTATTGTATGGTGTGTATGGTAATGTGGTGGTTCTCTTTGTATTGTATAGCTACTACTTAATTATTTGACATCATTTATTGGTAATTTCAGGAAGCTAATCCAAATGTTGCAGCTACTTTCTACTGGGAAATTCTCAATAGATCAGTGAGAATTGAAGGTCAGGTAGAGAAGCTGTCTGATGAAGAATCAACTAATTATTTCCACTCAAGGCCAGTGCCGAGTCAGATTGCTGCCTGTGCTAGTTACCAGAGTACTCCAATAGAGTCTAGAGATGTTTTGTGCTCCAGAGAAAAGGTTCTGGAAGCAGAGTACATGATTCCTAATAAAGAAGTCCCAAAGCCTAGTTATTGGTAAGTAATTGCGTTAGATTCCGTCTACACATACATAATACAGAGTACATACTTCAGTTAGTGTGTTATTATTTTAGGGGAGGATACATAATTCGGCCAAGGGCTGTTGAATTCTGGCAAGGTCAGCGTGACCGTCTCCATGATCGAATCAAATTCAGGAAACCAAAGGACGGAGAAGTACCTGACGGGAATCTTCTGCATGAAGGAGAGGATGGATGGGTTTTCGAAAGATTATCTCCATAAAATAGTACAATAAATTGAGGTCTTCAAAAGCCTATATTGTAAAAAAAAGATCAAATAAATAAACTATGTGAATAATATATTATTGATTTATGTTGGTTTTATGTGTTATTTTTAATATTTCTCTCTGAATACCACCTACACTTAACCAGCACACTTCACTTTCCAAAGACCCATGCTCCTTAATCTTTTCCTCAAACTGCCTTGTACCACCTCCTACACCAAAGTAGTATGTTTTAGCAGCTACATAGATCACACCGTCTTTTCTCAGTCTTTCCACAAACAGATTAATGAGCTTATCATAATTGGATTCATTATAAATTGTTTCTGATGTTAGAATCACATCATACAGCTCTGTTTTTGGTAGTATCTTATTGAATGAGCTCCAATCACCTGAGTAAAATTTGCACATTTTAATTTTACATTCTTTTTCTTCATCATCAATGTTTAACGAAACATTTGGTATTGTCACATTTTCTATAACTTCTTTATTCTGAAAGAAATAAATAATAATTACATAGTTTCTAATATTGCTACAATCATTATAATATTCTAAGTAATAGGTAGGTAAGTATCAATATTAGTACTTACAAATATTCAGTATTATTTATATGAAAGATGACTTACATAATCTTGAAATGTTACTGTTGACCCATTTTTAAATGCATAAATCCCTAATATCCCTGCGCCGCATCCCAGGTCCAGGACATTCAATTTATCAAAATTAATGCCATCTAGGTTTTCTGTTAAGTATAGCATCAGGTCATTTGTGCATTCCCAAATTTTTAGTCCACCTGAAATAAAATGTTTTTAGTTCACTCAAACTGATAATAGAATGGTGTTCCTTGTGTCTAAAAATGAATTTGTTTAATGCATACCTACCTACCTTCATATGAGCCAGCGACAAGATCACTATGCTCTTTCTCAGCCAGTTGGACTACATTTTTAAACTCATCATCTTTAATACCAGCCAATGCATCATTGACTATAACATGCCCTATCTCAGTGTCACCACAAGTAAACATTTTGGCATGTGTTACCTTCTCCTCCATTTCTCTTATTTTATCTGGGATGATTTCCTCGCTCTCCAGCCACTGAATCTCTTCCTTATATTCTGCAATAAATAAGTTTTATGCCATGCCTCCCTAAGGCATATGAATCCAAATAGCTAATTGGATGTGGGATTTCAAAGTGGACCTCCCACAAATATTTCTCCAAACTAAAATCAATCTACAACCGCTCGTCTAGGGTTGATTTTGGTTTGAAAAATATGTGTGGTTTGGTGTCATTTTGCAAATCTGCATCCATAACAGCTTGAGTCACAGTCCCATCACATTAATGTTAAAATAGGTAATACAAGAACCTGTGTCCTTTTAATAAAACCCTAAGTGGGATTTCCGAATCTATGAAAGCCCGACATAACGAAAACACGCAATTATAAAAAAATAGCCAACCTGACTCTGCATCGTTTTCATCTGTGCCTAAAAAATTGAATCTAAATGTAGACATAGCCAATGGGTATCTTATAGATACTTCGAATAAAAATATAACACTATAGGCTTATCCTATTATATTCTCCTGCCTTATTATTAAATATTATTCATTTATAAAAAATAACAAAACAAAAACTCTCCAAACTCAAAAAACATGTGCGCGAATACGAATAGTGTTGCATGACGGCATGACTATCGATAGGTTGTCAATACTATCGTGACATCGAAAATTAGTCAAAATATCGATAGCCCTATCGATATTATTGAAATTTTACAATACTATCGATACTATCGATAGTTTTACTAAATCGATATTTACCCAAAGATCAATAGTATGCACCGGAATTTTAGTTCATTATTATATTGAAAATAGTTGCATTATCTAGTAACTTCCCGTTATTGTATACTGTAGATTTGATAACAAGTACCTACTCACAATTTATGCGACTGCGATTAGTTTGAGCAAGTGTGCAGAGTAATTCCTAGGTTTGAATCCAACACGATACTATTGAATTTTGGTAAAATATTGATGTAGTAAAACTATCGATAGTATCGACAGAAATTGCAGTAAAATACGCCATAATAGTGATTTTTACATTATATATACATTATATTTTTACATAATAGTGAATTTTACAAAACTGTCGATACTATTGATAGTATCGATAGTTTTGTAAAATTTCGAAAGTATCGATATTGTGACTAATTTTCGAGGTCAACTATCGATTCATCGACTATCGATAGTTAGGCAACAATAAATACGAATAGGTATTTGTGGCGAATCACAGATTAGAGATATGTAGCAAGCTAAGGTAGCAAGCTATGGAGAATACTAGCTTGCTACATATCTCTAATCTGTGGCGAATATACGAACCAGGAACTTTATACATAACACTGGATGTATTAACACGAACGATGTTTTGAAGCTAAGAAATAGGACCTTGAATGAAGTTACATGTGCTTGTTGCTCCTCTCTCAAGGGTGACCACATCGGATCTCAAGTTTAAGACTTACGGTTTCGGGCCCATATTAATAAATCGATCTCAAGTCTGAGAGAGCGATCTTAGAAATGTCATTCTTATGTCATACCAGTACAAAATGACATCTCAAAAGCGTACTCAAGATCGTTCCAAGACTTATGTGTTAACAATGTGCAATGCTTGTTAGGTGCTACGCATAGCACGCACGCTTAGATTATACATTAACAACGCCGGATGGAAATGTCATTTAAATTTATTAAAGAACTTCTCATAGTTCAATTGAAAGAAGGGTTCAAATTGACCAAAAAGTTACAGGAGGACATGTCAACTATCATAGTATAAAAAATAATATATGTACGTCTAGCAGCGCAGACACTCAGTTCCTCTGTCGCTGATGCTATTGATTTCTTGTGCAACAGTGGTGATCCCAATTTCAGTGGAAACGAAGCTACCACAATATTTATTAGAATAATAAACAGATTGTTTTATAATTATGAATATTTATGTCATCATGACATTTTTAATCTTATTCACATGACACACCTTTTTTGTATTGTATTGTTATTATATGTGTTTGTTATTGCTATTTGTAACTCGACCCTGGCGAAATACCTATTAAACAAAGTGGGCCATATTTTTAGAGAAAGAAGAAGAATCAATAGTTTATAAAGCTTCCAAGTCACCGCAATCAAAAGATACAACCATTTAAGTCACATAACACATAACTCACTCATCATAAACAAATAAAAAAATGAAACAAGCCAGTGAAACAATTTCCATAATTGCTTAAATTTAAAAAATATAAATATGCGGTATATATCAGCTAATATATTTCAGCTATCTGTGAAAGTCCCATCAAAATCGGTCCAGCCGTTTCGGTGATTACCCGGAATAAACCGCTTCAACCCGCTTTTTTTGTTATATGTACTGTACGAGTATGTACTTGCATTATGCATTTACGGAAAAGGTGTTATTTTGATATTACAAACAGGCACTCCAATTTTATTTATTTGTATAAATAACAGAACCGGCATTCGAGCTTACGCGTGTTCTCTGCGTGACGGTCTAACTGTCACTAACTCACAGCGCGGTACCAGCGCGAGCACGTATGCGAGCCGAACGCCGCGCCGGCTCGGCTCCTGCCTAGGGTGGAAGCGTGCAGGAGGCAAAGTTAGGTATACACACACACCCGTCATAAAATAGGTACCTATTGTGATTGTGCTACTTATAGACTTAGCACAATCACAATATATGGTGGGTACTCATATAAGTGCAATAAGATGATATTTTTAACTTTGGAGCATATGATTAGTATAATACTTATGTATCCTTCCTTACTCAGAAAATCTGAAATACAGTGAGATGATGGTCACCCTTCTTAGGTCAAAATTAAATGAATATAGTACGAAAAGTACAACATAAATTGTTATATCATTAATCAATAGTCACACAATACTAATAATAATAATTTATTGATGTTTTATTATGTCTCCCATTAAAAATAATATAAATATGGTTAAATACGGTTATTAGCGTAAAATACAATCACCCGTGAAACTTAATGTTTGAGTTTGGTATCCATACACTTCTGCAATTTTGCACAACACAATACATCGTTAAAATTACAAGAATACACTTTTATTTAACATTAAACTAATTTAAAAATGCGAAGTGCTTGAAAATCTTTGACAGATTGGCCATAGTGTAAAATTGAGTGTTCTATCAGTGTTGCTAAATTATTAAAATAGCAGCTACCGACGATCAGGAATGTGAACGGTTGATCTATTTTTTGTTTTCTATATAAAAAGAAATACTGAAATCAAAAGGGGGTTCTCAAATTGATGCATATGTAATTTGTAAATATAATCCATTAAACTTCAGATACGAAAACCATGGACTTGCGAAATCTTGGCTCATCACACGTTAGTTTGGGTATTTTTTGTGTTTATGATGGCAATTTTAGATGAAGTGTGAGAGGGACAAAGCATAGACTTGAATGTAAAAAAACTTGTCTTCACTCCATAGTTCTACGTGCACTCTGAACTAAATACGAACCAATACGACTCACTATATAAAAGTTAGATTTATTTTCGTTGGTCACTTATCGCATTTAGTCAGTGTGAAAAATATATACCATTTTTCAATTTTATTTATGCATTGTGAACATGACGGCCTCTGAATGGCATATAGGCCTAATGTTTCCCCTCACACTAAACCATATCAGTAAATTAAATGAACCTTGCGTAGTAGGGTTAAATGATTTCATAATTTTACTTGACACTGGCTAAATATGCAAAATAAAAAATATCAAATGATCGACTGTCCGGTCCGGCCAGGCTGTGACCACAGAGTACCTTGTATATACTAGGCTGTGACTGATTGCACAGAGTACACAGAGAGAGTCTCGAAAAGTTGTAGTAACAATTGAATATTTGGCCTGTTTTTTATTTAGGATATGGTGATTAGATAGAAAGAGACAGATAGTGGTCGATACGTCTCCCCATTTTCGAGTGAAGCCACATATAAAACGTCAAGTGGATATCTTGGATATCTTTAATACTACAAAATTAAAAAGTCAACATTTGTTTACAGCTTAGAAATGATAGACTGGCTATTAAGTTTTGTCTTATAGTACAACGTATGAAAAATTTTGGAGTCGGCGCCGTATTTTATGGAAAAAAGTGCTAGTTTATAATAAATCAAAGTAAAAACACTGATTCTATTGCTTTATAACAATACTATGTCTTGTGTTGTGCCAGGGTGTCGATCCCATACGGGTCGGATGAGAAATATTGGTGAACATATAAGTTTTCGTCGGTAAGACAATTTCATTATTTTATCCTAAAAGTACCGGTGATATAGCTTGACAATTTAATGAGATTATATAACGTTAATTTGCCATCGAAGTAATTTAATGCATTTTGTTGTAATACGCTGTATTTTTAGATATTACGATATTTATTAGTTAACCTTTAGAGGTTATAAAAATGTTTTGATGTTATTATAGTGATGTGCATTTTTTATCGATGTAAACAATTACTCACGATAATAATTAATGTCGATATCGTAGAGTAAATACTTACATAAAATTTTAATTGCTCAATATTACGGTTAAGTATACCAAAATAGTTTAAAATAGTTTACCTACAATTATTTTACTATAATTACCCTATTCTCAGAATACTTAAGGATAAGATGTTGAATTGGCAGAATATTATTCCAGGAGGAGTCAGATTTAAAAAAACAAGCAGGTTATGCTCGTTTTTTTTCCAAACGCCAATTTTGTAAATTGTGGAAGCAGGCTTCCACAATTTAAAAAACAAATGGCGTAAACTAAAACCAGATGCTATCCCAACTTTATTTCCTGAATCAGATATGTTCCATGAGGTAAATAAACATGCTTAGTCGATACAGTGTAGTTATCTTCGTTATATGTGTAGTTATCCTTCGAAATAATTTAATAAAAATAATGCTATACTTTTCTTATGGACCGGGGGCGATCCCAGTGACACCCAAATTACAAAAAGGCCATTTCCAAAATTTACCCCGACGGGAATCGAACCCGCTACCACTCGGTGCAGTGAGCTGAGTGGCTTACGCTTGAACCCCTGCGCCAAGTGGTCGTCAAGTCATTCAAAGTTTATGCATGTACGACAATCACTTGAAGATTAAACTTTTAGTTTTGTTTTTGTGTCGTTTAATTTGTCATTATTAGGCCGTCATTGATCTCAAAAACAAAAGAAATACACGATAAACTGATGATGACATCAAAATCTTTATTATTACTGCTATATAAGATGTACACTGATTACCTGTATGTAATGTGTGTTTTAAATTGAAGTAAATTTGTAATTCACTGATGTAATTTTATCTTTGTTTTACATTAAACCCTGGCCAGATAATTATCATTGTGGGTGGGAGATCAATGGAAATTGGGAGGTTTCGCTATGACCTTTTATTTTTTGAACGTCATAGACAAAATGTCGATAAATAATGTATCTCTGTATGGACAACACTAAAATTGTCTATGGTTTAGCAAACAGGCTACAACCTTCCAAAACAACGAGTTGTGAACTATACAGGCGTCCTTTTTTAACTTAACACGCGTTCTTATATGGGTAAAGAGTCTAGATATATAGATTTGTTTCGATTTCCATCACTCTCTCTATTCTTCTCCATACTCTTAGACTGATTGACTGACTGACATTGACAATTCTTTCCGATGTGTAAAGTTGTGTTGGAGTTTATTTGGATTTGTTGAAAATCGTCTCTACTTTAATATTAACCTAACCATTATTGAAACACATCAATAAATAGCCATGGAATCAGAAGTCATGAAGGAAAAGATCCACACGGAGCCTTTGCTCAATGATCCCCGGTATATAACCTTACTCAGTATAATAATACTTCTTTCTACTTTTGGTAAGTCATTACATGCTTTCGATTCACAGATTTTTCTATAAATGATTATTCAATCGCTAATAGACAGATAAGTTAAGATAATATGAGTTTTTTATATAATTCAAAAATTGCAACAGTGCAAATAATGCACGTGCAATCATTATTACCGTTATGTTGATCGAGGACTACCTCGTCTTACACGCAAGCATAAACCCTCGTTTGCACCGGATGAAACATTTACACGAAACATATTGTGGTCTCATAAAATAGAGACAACAGCATGTTTTGTGTGAATGTTTGGTCTAATGTAAACAATAGCTAAGCAAAATCAAATACCCTATTGCTTAGCTATATGTACTTACACTGTAGGTTCAGTTTGAGCAATTAATATTACTGACAATATGGTCAACAAACAATGTTCAGATATAATTATGTGTATATTGAAGGTTGCATTTTTATGGTGTCTATTTTGATGTCTAGTACTCTGCTAATTGCATATTTTTTTATGACCTCCCATTGGTGGCTTCTGCAGATAAAGCCCACTAACCGGGATAAATTATAATTATTTGTTAATCATTTGGTTAGTGAATGGCTAGCGTTGATTTTATAGTGAATTCACAGGGGTTGTTTAAAAAAATGTAATCTATTATTCTATTTTTACAGTGTTCTGGTGGTGTTTCTCGAGGCGACGCAGCCTCCGTAAATCTGTGCTGTTAATGGGTCTGTCAGACTCGGGCAAGACTCTGTTGTTTGTGCGATTGGCATATTCACAGTACAGGCAGACTTTCACATCTATGAAAGAAAATGTTGAAGAATATATAACATCTGGTGTATGTCAATTTGTTGCTTTTATATCAAAATGTATTTAAAAAAAAAAACTATTTAGGAGAAGGACCCACCACTCACCCTTGGCTTGTCAACCTCCAAAATTATAAATCAAATAGTTTGATCGATAATGGAAGAGGTTAACAAAACCTAACTCCGTCGGTCGAGTATGTCAGTCAAGAGTGTCAGGGAGCCTAATAATTTGCAATTTTCCGCGGAACAAAGCGAATTAAGAATAAAATTCGACACGTGTTTCGCCTCTGAACGAGACATCCTCAGGAAACTTGGGCTACGAATGAGCGCTCATTTAACTTACATCAATTCCTAACTTTTGAGAGACAACCTCACTATAAGTAATGCTTTTTTATAGGTAACATACTATGGACTACTATGAACTAACATGATAAATTCCAAAAAGGAAATCATAATACAAAAGTAACCAATACATGATCCTGTTTCAGAACACTCTGAAGCTGGTGGATCTGCCGGGACAAGAGAGACTGCGCAACAAATTCTTTGATCAGTACAAAAGCAGTGCTAAAGCTATTGTGTATGTTGTTGATTCCGTCACCATACAGAAGGAGATCAGGGATGTGGCTGAGTAAGTGTAACAAAGACGAATTTTAAGGAATTGATTAAAAACAAAAGAGTATTATTGTTTGCTTTGCTCTGACTAAAATATTCCCAACATTTTGTTGTTGCCTGTATTGATTGGTTTCTTTAAAAAGCAAAACACAACCATATTGAGAGCTTCTTCCTTTTTTGAAGCGAGTTAAAAAATACAACTACATAAATCAGTGAGAATGCCCTGTCAGTGCATACAAGTGGAAATGTAAGAATTTTGAAGTCACATGTAATAGTACATTGTTACACGAGTGGTGAAAGTCTTTCACCCGAGGTAAACACTGTGCTTTTCATTACGAATACAAGGAAAGTAAAAATAAAAACAGGAATTGGCTAAAGAAATATTACAAGGAAGTATGAACCATACTCTACAACTCGAAAAAAAAAAGATCGGATTGCTGCCTATTTTGTTTTTTTTTCGTTGGCCGGCCAACTTCATTATTTAGCCATTAATTTTCATTTTCATCTTTAAATATTTTGCCCAAATCTATGTTATTTTAAAGAAATTGTTGAAACTAAATTATAATTAAGTCATTTAAAAATATATTTTCTTTAATTAATACTTAACTTTATGTTATTTCAATTTTACATAGTGCTGTAATTGAGTGACTGTAGAAAAAGTTTGAACATGGTTCCATAGAAATGTGAAAATGGAACTAGTTTTTTTTTTATAATTAGACAGCTGTCAGTTGAAAGCGATTCTCCCGGGCCGGAAAAGTATTACTTTCAACCCGCTTCTCAGGCAACTTCAGACCTACTTTCAGAGTATGAGTAATGAAAAAACTTTTTCACTATAGAAAATTATCTATAGTGAAAACGTTTTTATAGATGACTTCTATACTTTCAGTGTTTTTATTCTTTAATATTATCACTTGCATATATAATTGCTATGAGGACGGCAATACATTAAGTTAGGTCTAGTTATAACAACAGAATTAGATCTTAACATTGTTATTGTTTACAACAGGTATTTATACACTGTCCTATCGGATCCAGTGGTCCAAAGCAACAGTCCACCGCTGTTGATCTTATGCAACAAGCAGGACCAACCCTTGGCCAA
The DNA here is from genome assembly GCA_918843915.1 of Notodonta ziczac. NCBI lineage: Eukaryota > Metazoa > Arthropoda > Insecta > Lepidoptera > Notodontidae > Notodonta > Notodonta ziczac. The sequence continues at coordinate 8,034,517 of OU974050.1, read as the reverse complement.
GGGCAGTCAAGTCATCAAGAGCTTATTGGAGAAGGAAATGTAAGACATAGTCCACTGAATATAAATGTATAATGGCAGTGATAGGCATGAGGGGAATCACAAGCAGAACAATGAATGATCCAAAAAAAAAAGATAATATTTTTATAAAAAAAATGTTTTGCTTGTGTTTCCACTCAGATCTGTCACCACCATAAGATAAGTTATCAGTCAGGCTAGCTGGTAAAACAATTAGAACCATCTTCCTATTGTTGCATATTACTATTAATGTATCCCTCCATAATGTGAGCTTACTCATATTTTAAATTAAATCTATATTGTTATAAAACTGTAACTGAGCTGGGTATATACCCAGCCTGACAAACCTATATGGGTTGACAGAAAGGGTATACTTTTTTTTTCCAAAATTTATTTTGTACTTAATTCTAAAACTATCAGCTTTGGAGGAAACTTGAAAAACAAAAAGTGTTATAGGAATACAGCTGTTGACATATTTCACAAGTCTAAAAAACCTTTAGTACCTCAATCAGCTTTATGGGACCGCCATTAAGCTGATAGTTTTAGATTTACAAAGTTGCAAAAAAAATGTATACTATTTTTTTGTTTCACCTAGTATTGAAAATATCTTTGAAATAATTAAAGATTCCAAATCAAAGCAGTTTTAGAATTGTCTGTTATACGAGTATTACGAAGGAAAATGGTTGTACGGATTTCTAGATAGGGTTTTCAAAATTAGACATTTGGGTACATATCACGGTATAACCATTGGGGTCGAGCTGTGAACAAAATTATAAAACGTTGTGTTGAAAATAATTCGCGCTAATGGAGGTTCAGACAAAAGTTAGTAAGTACATAATTATTTTGTTCCAGTAACCTCGTCCGCGTTACAAAGTCCAATCAGCTACAGTCGGTGGATCCGTCTCAAGGGAACAACACCACATACCTCGGGAAGGCTGGCAAGGATTTTGAGTTCTCGCATCTCGGTTGTCGCGTGGACGTGGCGGAGTGTTCCGCCAACACCGGCGACGACGACACGCCTGCCGACATCAAGACAATGCAGGAGTGGATCTCAAAGCTTTAGATGTTACGCTGCTATTCGACTTCGAGGCTTAAGTACTTTATATTTTTTTTTCATGAAGCATAAACAATTGCTTCGTCTTTTTTGTCTATGACCTAAAAGTTGTTATATTTGGTCACTTTAAAATTAATTAACTCTATTGTGTAATAAAACAAATTGATTTGATTTCGGATAGGATGAATAGATACGTTGTTTTAAATAAAATACCCTTGTAAGTATCTAGCTAAACATATTATACTAGGTATACATGTATTTTGTTAAACGTCCAAATGATTCTCAAAAAGATGTGCATTTTTTATTGTATTTTGTAATTGTACTACTTTCATCATAGTCAAGATGTATTTTTATAATAAACTTGATCGATTTTCTAAAAATATATATTTTTTGTTACTGCCTCATTTATATATACCTTATCTCACCTAGGAAATAGGAAGGTAAGTCACTCTATATTTACCACTTCCGGTAAAGAGCACATAACCACAACTTCTACTAAAATGGGGGCTGAAAGTTATTGTGGGGCAAAAAACTGCTTTCACTACTACTTAACCAAGTGCGATAAATCTGCACTATTGAAATGGCTAAGGAACCCTTCATTGTGCATCATGGCCGTTATGCACTAGGACAGTTTTTTATTCTGTGGCAGGTGCTATAAAAAATGCAACCCCATCTCGTTTCGACACCAAAATCGATTGAGTTCGATTATTGTAGGATCGATTAATGATCACGCCATGACGCAACGAAGTTTAAAAATCAAAGCCAATATTGGATCTTTAATTGTTATTTTTGCATATTCATGACGGGTGAAATGGCTATTGACAGGGTTCGATATCTTTTGTTTGTTCACGCAAAGGGTTGAGGGGTTAAGGATAATCTTTTTCAATAGGTTATTTTTTGCTTGTAACTTTAATATAATTAAAATGGCACACGTTACCTAAGCTTGATATGCATATTCATGACCTTGTCATAAATTACCAATATTCTATAGAAACTATATCTCCCCCAAAGAACTTTTAGAACTTTTCGCTTCGCTTCCAATGAACTACCTATAGAAATCTCTAATGTGTTGCTCATTGAGGAGAAATGTTATTTATGATATCACTATGATCGTAGGTAGATTAGACGTAGGTACATTGCGATCACATGTTTTCATAATAAATATAAGGTAATAAATAATAAATCAATAAGTAGGTATATTTTTATGTTTAAAGGTTTTCGGAACAAAAGGTGTCGAAAACAAAATACGTTGGTCGCAGTAGCCTACCGATCATGATGTCACGTTCGTATTCTGTACTAGCTGAGCCCGCGACTTCGTCCGCGTGGAATTTAACTTAACAAAAAAGCCCGCTCCCGCGTACTGAGCCCGCGCGACAGGACCCATTTTTTAAAATTTTGTTTTTCTAAAATAAAAGTAGCCTGAGTTACTGCTTATAACACCAGCTATCTACCAGTGAAAGTCCCGTCAAAATCGGTCCACCCGTTTCGGAGATACTCTTTGATTTCATGTGTTTTTATTTTTTTACGCGGAACCCTAATTGTTTTTCTAAAATTAAAGTAGCCTAAGTTACTCCTTATAACATCAGCTATCTGCCAGTGAAAGTCCCGTCAAAATCGGTCCAGCCGTTTCGGAGATTACCCGGAACAAACACACAGACAGACAGACAAAAAAATTTTAAATCGCTTTTTTGTTATAGGTTTCGTATGTACTTTCATATGCATTTAGTGAAAAGGTGTTATTTTGATATTACAAACAGACACTCCAATTTTATTTATTTGTATAGATTGCATATTTAATGAAGTACCTAACAAGAGATAGATACGTCTATCAAGCCTTCAGGCTACCATTATATTTCCCACCAGCTTCGTCTCCTGCCTACCTAATATATTCTTGCAAACACTCTTTACAAATGAGCACTTAATGCCGACACTGTTATTACTGCGTAATTCCTTTGCATAAGTATTCGTTTTACGAAAATAAAGTGGTCGATGGAGTTGATGCTATACTGTTAAATTAAATTATGATTGCTGGACATCAACAGTATTAATAGCATTATCAAGGTGCCAATAAAAGCGTGTACCTATTTTTAAGTGATTAAAGTGCCTAGCAGCAGTTATAGCCGATTGGTTAAGTACGCGTCTTGCTACCAGGTCTCGGGTTCAAACCCCGGCTCGAACCTCTGGATTTTTCGAAATCTATGTGCGAATCATAATTTATATATGACTATCGCTTGCTTACGTTGAAGGAAAACATGAAGAAAAACGTGAGGAAACCTGCATGTCTTAGAAGATTTAACCAATTTTCGAAAGACAAGTGAAATCCGCCATTCCCCACTGGGCCAGCGTGGTGGTTATGGCCTGAATCCCCCTTGTCTTGTCTTTATTATTTATTAAAAGTGCCTCCATAAAGCGTACACTTACTTAGTACTAAACGCCACTGATGCGGAGAAATCGATTCTCGTTTTCTAATTACAATTTAATTCAAAGCTTAATGCTTGATTGGAATCGCGGCTAGTAGTAGTAAGTAGGTGTATAATGGACAGTGTAGGGATTGGACTAGGAACTTGTTGATTACAGAAGCCGGCCTAGCGCAAAGAGAATACAATACTACGGGGCCTGACGGACTAATACATATGGTATTCTCTTTGGACTAATAGGCTATTGACGCCAATTTACAGACTCCGTTTACGCTCGAAAGTAGCCGTTTTACGTCATAGCAGTTATATGTTAATATTTTTCTTTTGCAAGATTTTTATTTCGTAACTTATACGTCAGTGGTTTAAAATAGGGATCTAAGACCTAATTTATTTCAAAAATTCCACCTACAAATATTTTATTTTTAAATTTACAGATATAAAAAAAAAAAACTTAGATCTAATTTCATAAAAAATGTACTTGTGCCAGACCGACGATTTATAAATTTTAGATCGACCTCTTCAATTCGTACTAATAAGGTTCATTATAAGCCGGTGACGTAAATTTGGGTTCAATCACGTGACCTAGCTGTTAATGGAAGAGAATAGATAGGTACGCGTACCTGTTTTATTTGTACATGACAAAAACCCATTTATGCGCGAAGTTCCCACGCGGCGTAAGGCTTGCGGGGTGCCTCCCACGGCCACCCGCCGCAAGCTGGACTCTCGGCCCGTCAGTCATTCTATATTTTGTAGGTACGCCACATCAGGATGCCAACAGTAAAGGTCCTATACAATAGGTTGTACGTGTGTCACTTTAATATGGCGTTAAAGTTTTCATTCTGAAGTAAGTACTCGCTCTTTTTTAACATTTTTGAGATAGTTGCTTATTTTAAAAATACCATTGCCTAATTGGCCTAGTATAAATTATAACTAAGCAATGTTAATGCCAATAATTGAAAAGTAATAGGTCTGAAACGTATAATGTGTAGAAGCAATTAAGATTACAATATTTATGAAAAAAAATTAAAGAATATTTTAGACATTATCTTTTAATAGGTACCTACTAGTGATGGAAAAATTCGCAAGTAGAGTGTGAAAAAACATATTATATAGGTTCTCATACGTAGCAACTGCTAATAGGCACGAACTGTTAAAAATAATTGTAATTAAATTGCAAAGCGTTCGGTAGTCTTAGTTTTCATGATAAATCATTGACTCGTATTTAATATTATAGTGAAAATTCACTGTGTAAAGAATGAATCACACCAGAGTTTATTCACAGTGTTTCACCATATAAATGAAAATAAACTAATACAAGAGTTACACAGAATCAGACGATATTTACAAATTACAACAACGAAAACCCGACATAACAATTGAACGTGGCGCGCGCGGGAAGACCTCTCTCGATGGTCATGGAGTTCTCGCGCATGCGCAAATAATCAAAGAATCTCCTAGAGGGGAGTCAATGTAGGTTCTAAATAACTAATTTTAAATATTGCCGCGCATCCGTTACAACTGTGAATAAAATCATTGGCTGTGAAAAATCACAAGTGAAAGAAAAAAATAATTTCACATAATGAAAATGAATTGAAAGTAGCAATCATTTCCACGTCTAATACCTACTAAGTTGCTATTCATATACCTACCTATTTAAATCCCTATTTAAAAAAACTCTCTTAGTAGATAGCTACCTAATCTAAGGGAGCTATACCTACTGACTATTAATTTTGTAGGTACCTATTGACCCCTGTACCTGTACTTATAAAAAAGTTAAAGTTTTTTTTTAAAAGCGATCTTTTTGTTAAATCTTTATTAAACCATGACAAATTTAGTGAAAGGATCAATCAATGAACCTTTTTGTGGCTCTCATTCAATAAAATTGTAACGGTATTAAGGGGATGTTGAATATTTGTTACTTCCAATCGAGTGGAAGAAATTATTTATGGAAAAAATATACTAAGTATTTAAATTATAAAATTTTATACAATTTAAAGAAAGAAATAAAGTAAATAAGTTGGCTAGTGGTTTCCTTGTATATTTCGTCCTCAGATCTTTTATTTTATTACAACGCTGTTGTGCATATTTATCGGATATTTTTATAGAGATATAAAAATATACTTAACAAGAAATAAATCCTACTAATATTATAAATGTGAAAGTTTGTGAGTGTGGATGTATGTATGTATGTATGTTTGTTACTCCTTCACGGAAAAACTACTGAACGGATTTGGATGAAATTTGGAACACAGATAGTTTATAACCGGGATTAACATATAGGATACTTTTTATCCCGATAATCCCCAAATTTTTGTTACGTTAAATACTACGCGGACGAAGTCCGTGGGCACAGCTAGTAAAATAATATATTTTCTTCAGAATAATACTTGAATTTACCAAGCTTCGCAACGTCACGAGACACCAGAAATATCTCCCCCTTAATGATAGGAAACCATGGGAATATTGGGAGTACCGTAACCACCTGTACCTGTGTTCGTGGGAATGAAACTGCTAGACACCTTTGCGGGTATTATTATAACTTTGTCGCTTTCATTTTTGGTTACATTGCAGTTTAGCCGAATAGGGTTTGAAAAAAATTGTGCAGGTGATGTGGCCTAACCTTACCCGTGGGTATTTTATGAACTAAAGTCGGCAACAAGTGTACGACCGGCCTGATGTTAAGCAGTTACCTAGGTCGTAGCCTGACCTTGAAGGGGAGTGAGATAAAAGTTGGGGAAGGGGGGATGGGTGCTTACAGCCCTCACGCATCGTTCAGAATGCAGCAATAATAGATACCTATATTACGCCGATTTTCTGTAGGAGGGTGTTACTAACCTGGTCGAGCCAGCTTGAATATGAGCTTTTAAAATCACCTTTTTAGGGTTCCGTAGTCAAACTAGAAAACCTTATAATTTTGCCATGTCATATTATTGCATAGAACCCGGATGTCAACGGAACCCTATAGTTCCTATGCGTGAATTACTTATAATTTTTTAGGTATTTTCAGTAGTCCAGTGAATGCAACCAAGGCCTGTCGTTTAGGTATAAATACTACTTCAATTTCCTGGTCATGAAAACCTCCATCGCTCGATACTCATATTCAGCATTATGTATTCGCATTATTTTAATCTCTAGGATTGGATCTTCAGTTAATGTGGTGAGCTCGTGCCTCAGCCCGCGTGTAGTTGCGATATCGATATGTATTTATGTAAAGTATGGCGATCTTATGCATTTTATTGCCGCCGGCCGTGTCCACACTGGGTACCTACATAATAGGTAATTTTGTTATAGCACTTGCTCCATCCTGCGACTTTTATCACAATGAACACTAAATTTTCAAGACTGTTGATTGATCTCATAGACTTGTACATGTCGCATGTCGTGCCGCGTAAGTCAGTATTGTGGGTCCTTTATAAACAGTATCTTTGTAATAAATAAGTATTATCTATAAACGTGCCAGATTTCAGTTTTATATAGGTAAGTAGATTCTGAATAACATGACAGACGGACATGCTGAAATCATAAGTTTTACATTCTCTACATAACCTACCTAACCCTAAAAATGGTATGTCTGGTGAAGACCAGACATACCATACCAGTCCAGAGAAGTCTGGACTGATCGCGTAATATGCATAAATTACTTAGTGGATAGATTTTAAGGAAACTTGAATGGTGATAGATTGGATAGTCACCACCTAGAACCCTAGAACTTTCTATCTCGGCCTTCCATTCCTCAGGCTTAGTAGATAAAAAACTTAATCTAGGCGAACTGAGTCACAATTTATTATACAATAAAGTTCATAAGCATGACTTAATTGAGCGTTTCAGTCAGCATGCCTACTTCTCAAGTAATTTTAATTTATTATTTTTTCTCTTTGTCCCGTTTGCAGTGGGCGCGCCGCCCGCCGCAGCGGTCGGCGGAGCGGGCGAATAGCGATCGCACCGCGCTGCCAAGATCCGTAGCGAATGGCTAATTATTGTTAATCAAAGATTAATCGAATTCTTCGTAACTAAGGAGATAAAGGGGATGGTGCGCCGTCGTCGCATGTCATCTGCAGTAACACGACCACTAAACCGTTAAAATATCGCGGTATTATGCGATTACAAATACGCCGCTCCGTGTGTGGTCCGTAATGGAAATCAAGGCGAATTTCAATATTTATCAACAAATGCGGACTCGTTGCGCCACTCAGATATGCGGTATGCAAAATTAATAAGTGGAAGTTATTGAATTTAGAACAGATTTACATTTCAGATAGGTAGGCACTACCGGCCACATTGCAGATATTGTATGTAATGGGACGACTTATTGCGGAAAGTCGCGAAAGCTTACGTGGATAAGTTTACTGATATTTTATGGGTATATTGGCTGAGCTTAGTAAACGCTCATGGTTGTAAAAGCATAAGCTTAATTACGATAACGGGTGTATAATACTTAATCCGCCATACATCCGAGCTATGCGATTTTTCTCTGATCATATCTGCCACAGATTCATTTTTAATACTCGTAATAGGTAATAAGACTAGGCAGGTACTAGTAAATATCTACCTATGAACTAACACATAGGGGAGACAAAACAACGCTTAAATAATGCCATGAATGAAACTACCCTCCACAAAGCGAATGTATTTACATACCTATCATAGATTCCGAATTGTCCAAAAGGAAAGAGCAATACCAAAAAAATAAATCCGATGTAGTTATTTTTTTGTTCTTAAAACTCTTCCAAGGATCCCGAGACCTCTTGTGAGTTAGGCCTGGGATATGTGAGAGCCCACATCCACTAAAATCTCCCCGGTAGCCGCCTTAAGACGTAGAGGGCCTCTTGTATCCGCTGATGTAATGAACCGGTGCCTCTCATCCAAAGTAGACATACCTCCCGAATTTGGTCAAAGTCAAATCGATCGAGGAACCCAGGGTGCACAATTAACCGATAATTCTCGTTATTACATTAACAAGCATAACTGATATCTATCATCATCTTATAAGAAAACCGCGATGAAATTGGTTCATTCGATTCCGCGGAGTCAGACAAAGCGTCAAACTTTTATCACCCCCTTTAAGTATACTGTCGTTGAAAGTTTAAAATACGCAAGGCTAAGAAAATCCTAATTTATTAAATACACCTGGCAATCTTGTTCACTTGCTTCGGCCTTTTGTCGGCATATTGTGGCTTGCTGACATTTTGTGGGGCAAATCATCATACCGCGGCCCCTTTGATCCCGCCGAACCACCGTATTATTTAATTTTGTTTGATGTACTACGCCTCACTCGTGCGTTCTATAAATAATGTAATTGGCCTATTTAAAGAGTTTTTTAAAATATCTGCGCTTGACGTCAAAAGCTCATAAGAATAAGGTGCATATTTCAGTGCACACCCACATTGTTAAAAATTACCTATAGTTTCAACAAAACTTATTATTTTAAGTACAAATCTTACACATTGTTTGTACTGACAAAACAATATACACACTGATTTGTGATGTCGTCTCTCTAAGCACAGTTATTGTTCCTAAACTCTACAATTACCTATCTAAAGCACTTTCAATGTACTGGTACAACTAATCGTATTTCCTTTTTGTTTTCTGTAAAATAATTTGAATCCATTCCAATCAACCCAAATTCATTAAGCACCTTTATTTAAGTATCTGTGTAGTTATGTGCATTCTCTTGGCTCCGGCACAGCACAGAATGGGTAATTGACTGCAGCTATAAGAAATGAGTTGTGAACCTTGAAGTGCCAGCTCTAGATCCGCCTACCCACCCTCTTGGCCTTCTCATCTGCCCATTGGTCAATACTTGATTGTTTTTTACAAGTTTTAACTGAGCAGAATCTCGTTAAGTACAGTAATGTTGCCTCGGATGTAGTCTGAATAAATGTCGACGAAGTACCTAGATATTTATAGTTATTCATAAGTAAGTACTTACAGAAATTACTATTTTTAAATTTAGCGAGTGATAGTATGGCTATGAGCTATAATGGGGTCTACTGCTTTAAAATTTTACCATAATATTTTATTAACTTTGAAATAGTCAACCTTGTTAATAAAATGACAGTAGGTTCTCTGAATTCGCTAAAAAAAATCTGAAATCTTAGTATTATTTTAGGTACCTAGGTTGTAAATGAATCCTTATCTTTTAAAATTGCTGCATTGAAAATAATACTTACATGATTATAGATAAGTATCTTATAAGGTCAATAAAAAAACAACAATACGACCATTACTTACTGACTAAGTTACGAACAAAAGTTGCCACAACTAGAATGTCTTACAATCTTGTTGAACAGGTCCGCAGCAAAGTATTATTAGAACGCATTTAAAGAACGCATAGCAGAAATAACAAATTTGATTTTTATTAATTGAACTGCCAAGCGGAGCAATCATGCGTCGGGCGCAAGAACAACGGCCCATACATCTGCCCCATTTATTAATATCACCGATAATAAAACATTTGAAACACGTTCTTGCGAATCAATACCCGCGTTCCCGATATGAATTATTTATGTATTTTATTGTCGCTTTATCGCCTGCATCGTGCGCCCCCGAGCCGGCGCGGGCGGACACACGGCGGATGCCGCGCCGGCCGGCCCGCCTCGCCCTCTTGAAATAATAATCAGAACACAATTTTATTTTTGACAAATAACTGGCCAGGGTTGTGTGGAGTCGGGTTTTTGCGGCGGCAAGTTGGGAGCGGCGATGCCGCGGATGCCGGCTCCGCCGCTTATTGCCTGAATAAACATAAGAGGATGCTGTCGGTATTCCGATCTCGTGTAATTGTCCCCAATGAGCGCAAGAAAGTGCGTTGCGGAGAGACCGTAGCTGTATGTTCATTGTCGTGGATTCCTAGGACGATATTATTGTATTACTTTAAAAATATATAGGTACTGGTAATTAATATCTAGATACCTCTGTACCTAATATAAATTACATTTAATAAATACATAATATTATCTTCTTTAATTTTAGGTATCCCCATTTGGCTCGACATCCATTGATATCGAGTTCTACCTTACAGCTGAAGCAAATCAATCTGGTGTCGTAACCGAGCGAACAGACGATGCTAAAAAGGTATTGTAATGAAGTTATGCTCCTCCGGCGCACTCCAAGCTGTGTTACAGACAGTTATTAATCGAGCTGGTGTCGGGATACGCGTCAGTCATTACATTGTAGAAAGTAACGCCCGTCGAGGCTGTTTCTCGCTTGACAATGTATAAATCATTGTCATATCAAACCAGATTCCAGACACACTGCGCGTAATATGGAGGTCTATCGATGGTATTCGTTTCCAATGAAAAAAGCCAGAAGTATCACACGATGTTATAAAATTTATAATAAAGAACACAGTAATTGCGACCAGAATTTAAAAAAAAAAATTGTTTTTTTTACCAGCGAACAACAACTAATATTCCTTATTCTCAAAAGGCAAGCAACCTTTTCATGTTTGCGACACCAATAGATGTCTGAACTGTTGGTGTTATAATTATGAGACCCGTAATGTATAGGCTGCAACAGAGTGCCTGTTGAGGGAAACATAAGTCATATGATATTATAATGCGTTACAATTTCTCGCGTGATAAAGGTAGACCTCTTCTGTTCAGACTCATTTGGTCACTCAAATGGTGTTGCGTTAATATGTATATGACTGTTCTCGATTGATGGATTGTATCGGTTGATTCGTATTCTTTGTATCGAAATTGACAGGTTTTTAGATGATATTTTGTTTTATTGTTGTTATTAAACATGAACATTGGTTTTGATGCACTGTGTGTGTACTACAAGCTTATGAGTTTTTAAATATAGTTTAAAATCAGTAGGGTTGATGGGTAATGCGCGCGTGTCGGCTTCGTTTTGGGGCCTTCTGCGACGCGTCGCCCCGGCGGCGGCGGCGCCGCTGGCGCACGCTCGGATGCAAAACCAGGCGATCCCAACCAGGATTATAATTTAATTTTTTATACAATGCCAATATACCCTTTTATAATGTACGTAGTATCTTATAAAGATTTAGAAATTTTTTCATTTATAATAGGCATAAATATAAAAGGTCATATTTATTTATATATTATATGTAGGTATTCAAAACCTATATCAAACGCGTATGCATTGTGAGTAACTATAGTTTTAAAGTCCAGTGTTTAAATTATTATTTAAAAGCACCAATAAAAACGATAATACGACTTTATGTTCAACACCATCCACAAAAACGTGGACAAAGATTTATTGGTTACTTATAATACTTTTATTTTTTACGAACATTCGGTTTATATGGAAAATCGGTCGCGCAATCGGTGTTTTTATCAAAACTCGGCTCTTTAACAAATGTGCAAGACATATTGCGGTATGCGCTCTGTCCGCGCAATGGCCGGCAAGTATTTTAATTAATGCCACACCGGGTACACATAAATTTTCAATAAATTTTGCTGATTAAAGTTTTCTGGAGCTGCGGCGGCATATTGTGAAGTTTTTAAGCGGGCCTTTGTATTGTTTTAAATTTAAAATAACGAGATAAACAGCTCGACTTACAGTGACGAATTTATGCCCTCTAGAAACTTATAAAAAATACTAATAATAATTTTTAATATAAACTTCGGCATTCGGTTTTTGTGTAGGGACCTTTCTCAAAAGTTATAACGTGTAAAGAAGTAGCTGACATTGCTGGCGGCTTCACCCACTGGTACTTCGATCAAATAAAAGTAGCCTAAGTTACACCTTAAAAAATCTGCCAGTGAAAGTCCCGTCGAAATCGGTCCAGCCATTGCGGATATTAGCCGAGACAAAAAATGTTGTTAGTTTGTTTTACGTACCGAAAGTATATACATTTAAAAATATTTACTAAAAAGTAATTATTTTGATATCACAAATGACTCTTCAATTTTATTTATTTGTATAGTTGTTCAATTCAAATTCAATTCAAACCGTTTATTTTGTTTAGGCCTACGGGGGCACTTACAAATTGACAATTTTACATATTTTTTGTTCTTATATCTACAACCGGATCGGAACGCGACCTCGTCTGAGTTTGTATAGATAACAATTAACTCATCATTGCCGAAATTACCTTAAGGCGAAAATAAATAAATGCATCAAGTAAAAAGTGAAAACACCAGGAAGCCAGACGACCATTGTGTGCGTAATGTGTGCTAATATAAACCCGCACTCGTAATGTACCGCTACTGAAATCTCTTCACAGGAAATGACGCGCGCTCCATACGACGAGCTGCGATCCGAAACCTACTGATATGTTTATCAGTAATTAAGTTGATCAGTATACACGTTTACTGATATAGTGTCTGTCAGGAAAATCAATGGTCTCGTAATTAATTAATATGGCATTCGGTGCCACGAAAATTGTGATAGTGAAAATGACAGGAGAAAGAGGTCGATATAATTCTGACATTATTAAAATCTCTATCTGAAATAAATATGAATATATCAATAAGATATTAAATTAATTTATTATTCATTGATTGATAAATTATTGGCGACTGTAACAAAGCGCTGAAATGCAAAGTAGGGGTGATGTTGAATAAAAAAAATAAAAATGACACACTTTACTGAAAAATTTTAAACGCAAGCGAAACTGCAACAAAAACCATGTAATCAGATACAATATTATCGATAAATAAATGCTCACGTACGGACGCCACCGCAATACTAATGGCGACACGAGACGCGCATCTTTTTGTGATTTCGCTAACCCATTCAGCTCTCCATTGATACTGGCCTAACAAAAACTGGTCACCAGGCTTGTATCTACGTGAAAACGACTCACGATGCTGGTTTTTACTGTGACTGGCTTCCACAAGGACGTGATGTGTTGTTTTGTTCTGATTGACGGGAATGCTCACTATATAGGTACCTAGGATCGATAATTGGTATCGGAAAGCGTTTCATGCGAAGGTAATTTTTGGGGGAATAGTCTGGGGCACTGTAAAATCGAATGTTATTTGTTGTACCTAAGGTCCTTTTCATTTATTTATTTATATTTAGGCGTCGCAGGCCCATAGATTACACTGACTAACTAAATAATACCAATACCATTGGCATATTAACATTATACCTTTACTTTGTTAATGTTTCGGTTGATATGAGTCGGTGCTACTATCTACACTACTTTAGGACTACTTCTTAGGTACATCTTACATGGATTGGCACCGACTCTGAATAAAATAAATTTCAATTTTCTTATTTATTTCTAGCCTTTAAGTGCACCCTGGTTTTTTATAAGTCGGTTTATTTTATTAACTAAAATATTTTCTTATAGTTAGTGAGACAGTCGATAAATTCAGGCTACCTGACAATCAATTTTGGTACTTATTCGCTGTCTTATGTCCTTATGTCTCTTATGTCCTTTATAGGCAATAATGTAATAACGATAAAATAAACGATGTGCTTTTATATCACCTCGTTAATACCTTTTATATGGCGTATAAAATAATTGTACCAAAGAAAAATACTTTTATTGAAATTTCGTGGAAAAATCAAATAAAATTTAAGTAGGTAGATGACCCAACAGAGACAGTGTATCCACGAAGTATATCGAAATATTTAATATGAGTTTATTTATAGTTTTTTAACAAAATAGAAGTATGTGAGTTTGCTCAATATCTTTGTTAATGATTTAATGCACCTTCGAATTGTAGGAAGCATTATTATTATTATATTAATTCATGAAATAACACTCTACAGATGAATTTGTTTATATAAGTAACATTATACTTATACAAATATATTTAGCAGTATTTATATATGGTACTTAAATATTAAAAGAAATATAGAAACGAAAAGTCAGGAGATAAAGTTAGCTACCGTGTGATCTTAATTAGGACATATTTTATCTGGACTTAGTTTATATGGATCATAAAAAGAGGACGGAAGGTTGCCATTTGGGTCGAATTGAGTGCAATAAAATACGTTTAACATTTACGACTACAGACTAATATAGAGTTATATAAATTTCGACTAATTGGAAACCTGGAAGCTGTTGAATACCTATATAGGTAATGTAGAGTTATATTACACGACTGTAATACAGTGATTTAGACTTCAACGAGCTCTGAGCTGAATAGGACCACCGTACTTAGGTTATAGAGCTAGAACTCTACCATAATAGTTCTAAATAAAAGTTTAGTGCACTTTCTGTACTCACTTATCTAATAATCTTAACACAAGTGTACATTAGGTCGATTTCATGCTCGGTAGGGTGCTCTACAATTGAAAGGAAAACATGGAACCTTTTAAGTAGGTACCTACGACATAATAACAAGTAAAAGGATTTGAATGAATCAGTGTTTACTTTAGAAATTACACTGATCGACTAGAAGCCTTACACTGAAAGATTATGTCTAGGATAGAGTCACAGATTCATTCGAGCAACACTCTCCCATATAGAATGATGCATGAAGTTTACAGTTGAGTCTACAATAAATTTCATGGCTGCTACTAATGCTTCAATTCCTACTAGTTTTATGTAGTGGCGTTGGGAATTGTTTAAAATCGTTGTTTCAAAATGTTTAGTAAATAAGTACCGTTGACAACATACGGCGTGTGGCGGCGCGTGCGCACGTTTCGTCGCTCGTGTGTCACACGCGACCCGCAAATTGACGCGAATCAAGATGGCGGGCCGTGAATAACGACCGAGTTAATGAGACGTGCCTGAAGCTGCCTGTCGCGAGCCTGCTCCCGCCGAAATACTTTCATCTTATGTTTTTTTATTATTATTATAACGATGCAAAGAATTTTATCAGATTTTTAATGAGAGAGTAGTAATTTTTACCTTTTTACAACGGAATCGTGAATTTGGGAGTGCAGATCTCTATAAAATGTTGATTTAATTAAGAAGTAGAACAGTAGATCTTTTACGGGTAGCCTAAATAACAAAACTGTGTTACAAGAAGACTCTTACTTGCATGTCCAAACAAAAGACATCAACGAGCGCATGGAGAACCTAAATGTTTTCACTAATTATTTTGATAATCTTTTCTATTAAAATACTTTTTAAAATGTACTGCACATTATTTACATTTATCATATTTACTGCTAGCCTTTATTCTAAGACAAACATGATACAAAGTGCTTAACACAGTTTATCTTGGAGGAAACCAAAGTGAACACCCCAAGAAATTCATCGCTACAGTCTTATTTATTTGGTTTGCATAGCCGCCGTTTCGTTAATTCTAATTGAATACATCGGTAGCGAAATTGGAATACCGATAAACGAATACGATCGGCGGCGCCGAGGCAAATTGCGCCTACTCGCGCCATATTTCTTTTATACTTATAGTGGTGCGCGCGCGCCGCCTACGCCCATTGGTCCATTTTAATGAGCCGCGATCAATGGGCGTAATTATTTCTTGTATCGTTCTTTGTTCGACGCAAGCGTACTGTCGTCCTGTATGGTAAGCGCACTTGTGGGAGCTTTTTGCAACGGTTTTTGGCGAATATCCATATACAGAAGCTGGTGTGAGGGCTGTTAGGGGATCGATAAAGAACGATTCGGTTTAATACTGTAGGTAGAGTAATTGGATTCGTAGTGTTGGATGTATATAGGTACTCTATACTTAAAATATTGTGGTAGCGCAGCCGAATACTTTTTATAACAAAACCCCTCTAAATCTGCATTGTCACAGATTTGATAACAGATTAGCATGACTGGTTAATTTACTTGTGTGTCGAGATTTATAGAGAGGGGTACACCTTTCCGTAGTGATAACACTGAATGTTAGATTGTAGATTGACTTCCGCCGTATAAGTCGAGATTTAGGGGTATTGTGCTGTTTATTGACTATAACCAATTCATATAGACGTCAAACTAATGACATCTCTACCTATCGTACTACGTATATCGATATCGATAGAGATACGAAAAATGGCCAGTAACCAGTGCCAATTACGCGTAGTGTCGCTCCGTAAGGAGGGTCGGTCGCAGCGATGTCGAACACCGCATAAGATAGCCAACACGCAGACGATTTGCAGTATTTTAATCGGTACTATAGTTAGTTTTCTTGCAGTCTGCATGGTATGTAACGAGAATTCACTAGTGTCGACTTCACGGTTTAGTTAGGCCCTTATTAATAAATCGATCTCAAGTCTGAGAGCGATTTTGGAAATGCCCCTCCCTCTATCTCACTTCTCCCTTCAGTAAGTAACACCTTCCAACACAACTACTAATATAAATAACATTTGAGGATCGAACGCTTGTTTGCTGACTTTGTTATTGTTCAACGTAGGTTTCTATGTTTAGAATGGTTTCTGTTTCAAATATTTGAACTGAGAACCAACCATTTTATCATTAATGCAATAGATGTCGCTAAAACGATTTTGTTCTCACAAGCATTGTGTTCTTGTGGCTTTCATATATAAGAGGGTCTAAAATTGATCATTATATTCATCAACAGAAAGTGTTTTAATTAACTAGAATCGTCGACTCATATCATACTCCAAAGGAAAACACCTAGTCGTGGTTCAACCGTTATAATATACTATACAAAGAACTTAGTTAATATCTCGGAGTCATTTGCAATCACTACATAGCTATTATTATTTACCAACCAAATGAAATAATTCAAAACGCCGCTTCACCCTTTAACTGCAAGCGAACGATTTGTTCTCGCTACAAACGGTGGTAATTACGCACTCTTTTGAATCGTTAATCCCGGAGTGGTCGCACGCGGCGTCTTACCACTCATTACCTTTAATTTCTTAATCGTACCCTTAATTGAAATGTTAAGCCGCTCGAAGATAACGCGACGCACCTTAATGTTCACGTCCGATTATGTCTCAGCTTATCTTACTTTCTGACAACATCGGTTGGTAGCATAATGAGCATAATGACACATTACGAATGATTTTGCAAAATGCATTGAAAGCTTAATTGTCGAAGGTTTGTCGTGTGGAGGTATTTTGTAATCATGAAGTAAATCCATCAATGGCATCCGTTTGACAGATGAACAATTAAACATTTTGAAGCAATCTCGTCCATATAGTTCATAATACGTGAGAACAAACAACATGTAACGCGTGAACAATACCTTTGGTACCTATTGCAAGAATCTTTAAGCTACGGTAACTACTTAACATCAGGCGGGTCATACACCTTATTGCCGTCTGTTTTCTATAAAATAATAATAATATAACATTAAATCGTGGCAAATAGGATGGTATTTTCCAAAAAAAACCTTTTTTGAAAATATTCAAAATCTAACCTATAAAATCTTTCTTTGTTTTTCACCATTACTTACGATAAAAACGCATACCACAACAATAAAATATTCTTTAGAGGTTGTCCTCGAATGTAAGTGGTCACAAAATACATGGCAAGGGTAACACAAAATACTCGACAGAGCTTAATGCAAGCTTATGTGCAGTTAAGGCACTGTTTTCATGAGAGTAAAAGAGGTAAGATCATTTTTATTGCGAATAATAAAACTTAATGTTAATCTTCATTGTTTTTCTGGAAACACTGACTTGTTATGGAGCCCAAAAATATTTTTGTTGTTAGCTCTGCGATGGATCAATGTTTTAGAGATGCTTTATAATTTCGTACACAAAATATACCTATATACGAGATACCTACATGACTTATTTTTTATCAATTTGAAGCCCTCAGGAGCTTTATGATGCGCTGAGTCTAGTGGTATCCCGTCTTTTCAAAAGTTGTCGGGCAGAGATCGTAGCCTCCGATAAGACCGCCCAATCACTACTCATAGTTCGTGTTTTATTCGTGTTATATTCGTGTTCAATAAAGAATTATGAAAATAAATAAATATATCCAAATAGACACACCAACTGTATAGGCCAAAACTATTTAGCAAATCTTGTACTATGGGTACCGTACAAAGGACTGTGGGTGATCCCAGTGACACCCAGACCTGGGCAAATTACGAAAAGGCCATTGCCGAAATTTGCCCCGGCGGAATTCGAACCCGCAACAGCCATGTGCAGTGAGCCGAGCGGCCTACGCTCGAAACATTGCCCCAAGCGGTCGTCACGGCAGTTATCTATTCTATCACAAACGAATCAACATTCGGTTAAACTTTTGTATAGTTACCAGCCCCTTAATATCACTTTCATTGCTTTTAAAGCGTGTCGCCCACGCGCCGAGCACCGGGATTAAACCATCCTAGCGATCTTTGCGAGCCGGTGCGACTATACATTCCGCCGGACGAGCCGTATTGATGGCCGTGTTTGCTTGCACCGACCTTTGAAATAAGACCCTCTTCCACCGATTTACGGGCGCGGCGTTCTTTCTGTCTGCGCGTGAAATTGTATCATTATTTTCATTTATACAGGATTTGAGGGGTTCAAGGACATCTTGATTACAACAGTTGCCACATCACTGTGATGTTGGTTGTTTGTGTTACAACAAAACGTTGCAATATTTATTTCAAGTTGTTAAACTTGATCGATGTTGCTAACTGATTTGAATTTTCATTTCCACATTTGAATCTCAAATGGCATAAGGCATCCCGCTTGACGCAGTGGTTCGAGCGCAGGCCGTTCGGCTCACTGCACATGGTGGTTGCAGGTTCGATTCCCGCCAGGGCAAATTTTGGAAATGGCCTTTTCGTAATTTGATCTGGTCTGGGTGTCACTGGTATCGCCCCCAGTCCATTGTACGGTACCCATAGTACAAGCGTTGTTTAGTTTGGGACCATACACTTGGTGTGTGTGACGATATTTATTTATTTATTTCATTTTATGTTGAACACGTCAAGCCTTTTATTGTAATAGAGAACCATTATGTACTTAATATACAGAAATATATATTTTCCTTCCATGAAATACAGGTATACTACAGCCTATTCAGAGGAAATGAATAAGATCATATATCAAACGCAATTGATTCCGGAACATGACAATTTGACTGTGGCATTACATTAGGCAGCGGATTGGCACGGTCACGGGCGGCCGGTGTCCCGGTCCGAGGCTCCGGCGCCCATTGTTCTGCCGCTAATTGAATCGATGCCAGTGATAGATTGTGCGGCGCGCTGGCCCGGTAGCATCATACCAAGAAAAGGTTCCCCTTGCCTAACTAAGCTATGATTAAAACTCGACATTCAAGGAAGTGTTTAAGGCTAGTGAGTCAATTTAACTTAACATGACTGATACCTACATAACTCGTAAAAATGGCGTTGAAATAGCGTTGAAACTTCTTTGGACTTTTATTATTATCACCACACTTCGTGTTTCTGGCATCAATTATTTATCGACTATTTCAAAAGATGTTCTACCTGGGGAAGTTTCAAAACATATTACTTCTTCGTCTCTACCATTGTGTACAATAACAAAAATCAAATCATTGTTTAAACTATGGTTAACTGTGCCACTGATGGTTTGTAACGAATCGTTAGCGCTACTGGACAATGAACAAATCGATTCTGTCACGGCGAGTAGCGCCCGCGCACCGCTGCCCTCCCGCGCAGAGATTACAGATAATCTGATTAGGGTTGTCACCTTAGCATGAGGTTATTTCACCTAACCCAGCTCACGTAATCTTATCCCAAAACTTGTAGCACTTAGCCCGCAACTAAGGCCAATACTTAAACAAACCCCTACAATTTCGCCAATTTTTAAGGGTAAGCGTTGATAGTCCTACTTATAATCCTACTATAGTATATATCCTACTAATATTATAAATGCCAAAGTTTGTGAGTGTGGATGTATGTTTGTTACTCTTTCACGCAAAAACTACTGAATGGATTTCGATGAAATTTGGAACACAGATATTCTATAACCTGGATTAACACATAAAATACTTTACTTAAGTCTACGCGGATGAAGTCGTGGGCAGAAACTGGTGTTGTTTAAATTATGGATGATGATAGTACCGAAAGGAAAATGAAGCCAACTTCATGCCTGGTTTAAAATTGGTCATTTCACTTTCAGATCCCATCCCTTGCAAAGGTACTTGCAAGTGGTAGGTAATCCTATTGTTCATAGATGGCAACGGCCCGATAGCAAGCCTATTAACACCGAACAAAAAATAGAGATAATCCTTTTTATGCGATTTAGCAAAGATAAATCATGTTTCAAAGAAATAGATCGTGAAATTTGACATGACAGAGCAAAGTTCCCACTACCTATTGTTACGACGAGAACTTTTTAAAATGATCTGGGGGAAGGACCCCAACACCCACCCTCGGCCTTTCAATGTAGTAGTTATATTATCTTTGCTGTTTACCTCCAAAATTACAAACCAAACAAGTTCATCTATAATAGAAGAGGCTTACAAGACCGAACTTCTTTAGTCGAGAGTTTGCCTGTCATGGGTCACTAACATTTTGTAGTAGGTAGAGGGTAGAGTAATCTCTATAAAAAAATAGACGCGGGTGAGCGTTTTAGATAAAATAATGTAAAGGTTTCGCTGTAATAGGTTCTAATCTATTGAATAAATCTGAGAGGTGACGTAAGATTGATTTTATGACTGAAAGAGCTTAAAAATCAGAGGTACTTCTCAGTTTATCGAGTAGTTTACAATCGTATAGAGCATCATATTATTTTACAATTAAGCAATATTAATGGCGGATTTGACACCCGCACTAGGCCAGCGTGGTGGATTATGGCCTGAATCCCCCTCGTGTTGAGGGGAGGCCCGTGCCCAGAAGTAGGACGTCAAAGGGCTAAAATTATATTATATAAGCAATATTAATACATATGTACCAAGATATCCAAACTACTTGATAATAATTACAGCTTTTTTATCGAAGACGGGGCAGCAAGCGACGCCATTGTTCTATGAACTAGCCTTCATGTAGCCTCGCAGTTAAAGTTATCACCTTTAATTTCATTCGCTTTGTGCACCGCTGCCTCGCAGCCTCGCCTGTTCATTACCCGTTAATAACATTATTTCCAAACGTAATTACATCTATAATTAACAGTTTGTTCGTCTGTGTACAGATCATTGGACACAAAGTCTTAATTTGAGTGAAGGCAAATGAATTGATTAAGAAATCCTATTATGTGTAATGTGTAATTACATTTTATTATCTGCTCGCTGCAATGAGTGTGATAGGTTTTAATTGTTAATGTTCGAATAGGGTCCGTTTATTACGAAGGCTTTCTAGTCCACGGTTTCCCAAGGTTTATTAGTATCTACATCAACCATTAATAAAACAATCATTTATAAATTATAGGCACCTAATTACTTATTTAAGTAGTGAAGTACTAGAACTAAGGGCGTTTTTAAGTTTCAGTCATTCATATTTCACATCAGATAATTCATCGTCAATGTCACCACACAGCCGACGGACTATTACCATCACAAAGTACTAAAATTACCTACCTACTAGCGATATGTCCCAACACTAGTACCGCAAATTGTACTAGTTACTGCTCGTCAAAGTATAGCGCGTTTTAGCATTTCAAATAACATGCGATCAGTTTTATGTCGAAATGCTACAGCAAAATTATTAATTTTGACTTTCTTTGTATTTACTAAATGTGTTAAAGGTGTCCAGATATTTGAAGATTCTGCATAAGGACAGAGATGGGATAGCTAGGTAAAGTTTCTGAACCAGTGTAAGCTTATAGATGCACCCTCTCATAGTCGGAAAGACGAAAACTAATCCAATAAAGTCATTTGAAGGATTAGAGTTACATTCTTTAAATATTTTGTGTAATAAAAAAATGAATTTATAAATAATAAATTCCATTTTAATTAGGTACCTACCTAGCAGGGTAAAATGGTTTCAAAAATGTTAAGCGTCATATTTTAAAAAGAAATCTGCTCCCTAAATGTACAAACCACTAACACCTAGTAGTTTTCGAAAGTATCCATCTAACTGCTAAGCTTGCAACATAATATGGATGACACAGAGTCAGGTACCCATAGTAATACTGCCCCGTAATATCCTACTAATATTAAAAATGCGAAAGTTTGTGAGTGTGGATGTATGTTTGTTACTCTTTCACGCAAAAACTACCAAACGGATTTGGATGAAATTTGGAACACATATAGTTTATAACCTGGATTAACACATAGAATACTTTACTTAAGTCTACGCGGACGAAGTCGCGGGCAGCAACTAGTAACGTAATAATGCAATCCCGAAGTCCTGCTTCACCTCCCTCCTCGAACAATGCCTTTTGGAATTGCAAGCATCAACAGGCTATGATAACTGCTTAAGATAGCCGACTTGGTTATGTATAGGTTAGGTATATAGGTTTTAAGATAGGTTTTTGCACAGACTAAAATGCGTTTGCTCTCAATTTTCTCAAAACAATCTTCAAAGAATGTGGACAACTCATTCGAGGTCTGACTTTTTTTATTTTAGAAACCTGTTCGTACGCCCATGCCTTAACTTACCTTACACTATCTACTAATTAAACGGACGATAAAACGCTTAATAATGGTCTTGTAATTGCTCTTTATTAGCTACATGGTTATATTTTTGTAGGACACCGGGTTTTAAGATTTATTACTTAATAAATTAATCGGTAGGCGTTAGACTGGGATATCGTATCAGATAGTCCCAGCACTGGTGTACATG
Source organism: Notodonta ziczac (assembly GCA_918843915.1). Lineage (NCBI taxonomy): Eukaryota > Metazoa > Arthropoda > Insecta > Lepidoptera > Notodontidae > Notodonta > Notodonta ziczac. The sequence continues at coordinate 8,011,541 of OU974050.1, read as the reverse complement.
TAGGTAACTCAGTTAGTTCCCTTTGATTTATGATATCAGTTCGCTACATTCACACGATAAAAACCACAACGTTGTATCCATATGCATACATTTTTGACAAAAAATTACCGTACTCGTAACCCGTATAGATAGGTACGGTAAAATGTATGGAAAAAACGTTGTCTCGTTAACCGTGTGAATGATTTATATATTTAAATTTAAAGTTAAAATAGAACGGCTGAGGCCAATTTCACTAATTAACAACTAGACACATTATAAGTAATAAAAATAATTTATCTTTCTTACACAACCTCAATCATACCAAAAAAATCCTCGCCCATTCCTCCGCAAATAGCTTACATACGCAGGATAAGTAATTGACGAATCAATGTACCTAAAGATCGATAGCTACGAGCTTGTACTGCTAGTTATGGGTAAATGCAAAATGTTAAAATCTAAGAAAAAAGATTGCTAAAAATGTAAGTACTGCGTAAAAAAATCGCATATAAAAACGCTGTTCTGCAGATTTGTGCCACAAGGTACATTAGCTGCAATAAATTAACAACTTGTAATTTTTTTTATAGAGTTTTTAATCCTAAAATGTCCGGCGAGCAAGGCCCTCTGCGATTACACACGCTCGGCCAGGGCCGCAAGAGGTGTGAATCGACATTTAATAAAATAATTTATGTGACGCTGATGAGTTTTTAATGACCGTGAGAGGGCGTGCGGGGATCCGCGGATGTGTTTTTTTTATTTTGTGTCTTGACACAAAATAAATTTAGAAAACTACGATACGATGCAACTGAAAATTAACTTCGATAAAGTAATGCATACCTATTACTACGATCAAAACCATTTGTTTATTATAATTTGGAGCGAATGAAATAGTTAACCTGCAGTTCCTGTTTTATTCAAACGTAATTACTTCAATAGAGTATTATACGAGCCTTATTCGACCATAAGATGTAATAAATGATGCGCCTCCCTCCCGCTGTCTAGCCTCATTGTAGGCATCAGTGATGTTACGTTATTTTTATTGGAAGCCGCCGATGCACGCACATCGATAGCGGCGTCGTCGTATCGAGAGACAATCAATTAACTCGCCTTCGCAATTCGATTATTGATTTTGTAATTAAATCGCGTCGGTGGGCGTGTCGCGGCCGAGCACGTATGAATAATCTTTATAGCGAATTTTTACTGATGTTTGTTGACTTTTTCAATTAAGCCATTACGGAGGAGTACACTTTAAATGTTATCTCGATGCGCAACTCGCTCGACACATTAATCTCGCTCGCTGAAGCCGAAGCGCACCATAATGCGAGAGATATCTCGTATTATGCATTGGTTGACAGCGGGGTTGAATGGAAATAATTATGGCGTTACGGTCACCAACAAAAAGGTGCCGCGTTAACGTAATTATTTACCGAGGATTGCTTTATTGCGGCGTATGCAAACATTTTAACCGAACGCGGCGCACAATAGCGCCAGCAGAGGAACGCACCTACACAAAAACTCGGGTGCTCAATCATCTCTCTTAATCGATTTTTGAAACTCGGTTCTTATTTTTCACCTCGAACAACCGGTCGTATTAAATAATCGCGACGCACAATGAGACTAAATTGTATATACGGTTTAATCTCATATATTGAGTGCCAACTTCAGAAAGCAATTAAAATGTTATTATCGAACAGTTCTTGACTGTTTTTTAAATAAAAAAATAAATTCGCTATTTACTATGAAAACCTGCTAACTAAAGCAATTCTGTGTTGACAGTACCCGGTACAAATGGTCCGGGGCGGCAACAATAGATGAGGGAGGACAAAAATAATTGGGACCCCCGTATCTTAGAGGCTTGAAGGCCGGCGGCGGCGGCGGCAGCAGCGGCGGCACGGCTCATCAGTATGCGCGGAGCGGCCTCCCCGCATGCCACCGCCGCCGGACCCATTCATCCGCGCCGCACACAATCCAAAACAAATTGCCTTAACCGGAGGCTTCTCTTTGTGAAAATGGAACGCGGCGATCCTTTTTCGGTAAAAAACCGACGTGTCGCACGTTTTCTGAGTCGGCTATATGAGTAATTGGGGACGAGTCCGGCCGCTACGTGACCGTCTCCGAGTGTACCCGACGCGCGCCGGCACACACGCCAATACTGCGGGCCCTTATACCCATCCATTTAAAAGTCAATCATTGTCGCGAAAATAGCTCGCTCGAAATGTTTCATTTGCATATCCATTTATAGGATAACCACGACTTGGGCCACTTAAGTTGTCGTTATATGGGAATCCTTAGCCCGAAACAAACGACGATTGTCCAGTCCGCGAAGTAAGATCCAACGCAGTTAGAGCCAAATTACCATCTCATTTTGAATGCAAGATCGGAATACAGAATAGGACTAATGTCTTTGAGGTACTTTATACCGTAGATACGTGCTAGACGTGTCTACGGAAATAAGTGTATTAAAAATAAAGCTTTTTTGTTACTATATGCACTAGCAATCTGATTATATCACATTACTAGTATTTCCGCTAACCCTAAGCTAATGTTTGTGTTAAGAGTGGGCTAACGTCAATAGATTAGTGGCGAGGATTGGAACCGAACCCGGAACCTTCAGTTACATGACCGGCCCCTCTAACCACTAAGCTACTGAGGCCTATGATAATCCTATGGTATCTATAAGGGCGACCAAAAATACTCGTTTTCGTTCATCGGACACCCCTCGAGACGCGAGTAAACGATGCACGAAGTGCCATCAATTAATTTTTAATTTTCGATCGCCAAGAAATAAGTCCGCATCGCCGTAATTGGTCCGACCGTCCGAATGATTACTTTATTGGTCACACGCATGCCCTACGATCTCGTGAAGCTGATGTGAGTAATTTATTCCTATCAGTCTTCTTAAAAAAGGAATTACACTCAGCCCGCCCGCGGGATGTGTAGGCGTAGCGGCCTCGAGACAACAACCGAATTTAAATAACTTGTTTCGGCTACCAACCGCTTTTGACATAACCCTTACATTAGAAGGGTGCAGTATTTCTTTCCTTCTTCAAATTTTTGGTATTGTTTATCTCTTTCTGTAGAGGCTTCATCATTTTAGACGCGGACAAGGCGGCATCCTTATAATAAGGTTCCAAAATGACGCGCGGCGCAGGTAGCTGGTTTTTGCAGGTCCCTCCCGCTTAATCTCGCCTGGGAGTTATTTTTTGTTTATGTTTTGACCTCGTGCACACGACTCCGCCACTTGACTCAACAGAACAGTGATTCTAGATACGACAATATTTGCTTTGACGCTTCCCTTCGTATATGTATTTAGTCCTGTGATAATCTGACCTACCAGTCTTGCACCAAACAGTTTGTCTACATACTTATTTTTTTTTGTGTTCATGTACTTACTTATTCAAACAGAGTTCAGAACAAATAATTTACATAGAAAACTCATGTTTTCTTCTACTGCAATGAGATTAAATAAAATTAAGCTCACCTGACGCTTGATTGGTCTGTTATCGGTCACTTCACTTCTGTTAGTGCCACTACAACACCCACGCTGAAGTGCAGCCGCCTTGCGGCATTTTTGACCTCATTCAATTTTGAATTCTCCAAGAACTTCTCTCACAATAATAACCCAAGTTGCCTTTACGTGAAGGTGAATTTATTATAGGAATTGATCTCCAGGACGGCATTATGCATCACGTTCATGATCTCAAGTGAATTAAACGCGAGGACCGTTCATACGATGCAGATGAAGACACGCTGTACGTGAGCCGCCTGTCGATGTTCCTTCATGCCAACTGTTGCGTCTCGACGCGTCACGAATGCTGTTTATGTAAATCCTTGATTGACGTGAATGATCATTTGCAATACTTGTAATAAAATTTGAGGAGATTTATGTGATATTGGCTGGATATCGAATGATATCGGCCTCTTTGGTGTTCCTCGGAGGACAAGCTTAATTATATCACAACATATCCACCACGACAGTCTATTCTGATATGCAGTTCCAGTTATAATTAATATACCGATACAAAACACAGTGCCTTATTCCAATTCTCAATATTTTCTAACGTGAACGACACTAATTAGTTTGGTAATATTGATGTACTAGCGTGATGTACTAATGATGTTGCCTGCTCACATTGCGTTGCCGTTTCTGAGAATTTACACCGTTTCTTGGCGGCTCTTTTCAGTGAAAGCGGCATTCCGAACCAGTGGCAGGTTCTAACTATTAATAAGTGTTTTATTGGCCTACATTCATAAAAAAATATTATTTGATTTAATTAAGAAATAATAACAAGTCTTTAATAAAATATGTGGTAAGCATAATTTGATTATACATAAAGGCAAGCATCAATCTCTTTTACTCGCTTGTTGAGTTATTTGGGCCTGCAGTCAATTGGACAGATAGGCTGAACTATCACTTAAAAAAAATAATACTTATTAATTATATCTGCCTACTTGTTGTACCCAAGACATAGTAGACCCATATTTTTTCTGTGTCATTCCCATCCGTATTCAATGTATAACGAAATTATATTCATTTCATACACAGAAGTCAAACTAATTTCTAATGAAGTTTATTTTTTAGAATAGACCAGGGATAATAAAAACAATTTAACTAATCTGCGCGCAGTAAAGAATCTTATCTTACATACCTCATATTTATATCGTTGATTGTCTAGCACCGCGTGGTTTCATAATATAATCAAAGTCGGCAAGGGCTTGAAGCTGCCTTGGTCGGTTTCAAGTCATAAAACAAACAGATTGCATCTGTACTCTGTCGCGGTAAGTACGTGCCGCGCGGGACCAACGCCGTCTGGTAGGCCCGCCATATCACATCATTCAAACCGGACTATAAAAACGCCAGCTTTTTATCTCAACCAGAACACGCTTCGTCATAAGTTACCTTTTTCAATGAAGAGGTTAGTACACATCATACTCATTGCCGACTACTGGCGTACGATAACAGAATCTTCAGGTCATATAAGTAGTAGGTACTGATTTGTCTACTATAAACCTTAGGATATGAGAAGTGATAAGAACAAAATGTTTTTATTTAAATATAAAAAGTACCCATTGGTAATGATAGGCCTCATTTTGGCTCCTTATAAAGACTAAAACCCCCATTACTTGATATACCACTTAGCAATCACGACATATAACATTAATGGTGTTTTTCACAATAGGTAATCAGATGGTTGGACCTCGTTTGTACTTATACAATTCCAAATGCAGGTTGTCCAAGGGCCCCGCTATTTATGGTGACCTTACCTGAATAAGATGCGCGGAGTCACGTCGGCTGCGCCCGCGCCTAACGTGCCTTCGCCGAGATAAGTGCGCGATGGCCCTGGATTACAGCACCAATGTGTGTTGCCGTCGGCTTGGATGCTCCATGACGACGGCTTTTGTTTTGTTGCATGTTTATTCATCACTTGGGTTTTTTATGCAAAGGTTTGACGCAAGTACAAGGTATTATAATATCCGCCAACGGACATTATTATTTAAATATTACTTATCTTCAACTTTGATGGGCCGGAAAACAGACAAAGCCTCATTCAGTATTTTGAAATTTTGACGGCATAGGTATCTCTAAATGGAGCAAACAATAGGTAAATCTAAATATATATAACTCAAAGGTGACTGACTAACTGACTGACTGACATAGTGATCTATCAACGCACAGCCCAAACCACTGGACGGATCGGGCTGAAATTTGGCATGCAGGTAGATGTTATGACGTAGGCATCCGCTAAGAAGGATTTTGATTAATTCTACCCCTAAGGGGATAAAATAGGGGATGAAAGTTTGTATGAAACTTTGTCAATTAAATTCCACGCGGACGAAGTCGCGGGCACAGCTAGTTGTTGTATCTATATACCTATTGAACTCTGCTCTAAAACTTATTATGTATTGCAAATCCTTTATCAAATAATTGGCACCAATTAAGAAAGTAATTTACAAAAAAATATAATTTGTATGTAAATGAAGTGTAGAAATAAACATAAGGCAATCTAATCTCCACTTTCGATAAAGTTATGAAAAACAGTGTCGATAGGCTGACGATGCGGTATCTAGTGAAAGATCACTAGATAAGAATCTAGAATAATAATATATGAATAATGAATTAAACCACTCTCCTTTTGGACGATTTAGCAGCATTTTAGTCGAACCATAAGGTTTAATGGTAGAAAATGTTGGTGCTTATTACGTACTATAGAAAAAAGCTTGGGGGCACCGTGCCGTGTAGTTATTACCCGGTAATACACACTCCGCGCTCTCGTGGGAACTTGTGTTGCATTCTTTTCGGAATCTCAGCCTTCCACAAATAACGATGTTTTCCAAACCGATATTAAATCGGATTCGGTCCCCTCCTAGGTACTGAAATATATACAGGCGTTGCGTTGACTGTGGAAAAGTACTAAGGGCGCTTAAAATAGGGCCGTTACTATGTAAGACAGCAATACTAATAGTAGCCCGGTCGATTTAGGATAATAGTGCACTCGCCTACCCCTTTAGGTGCACGAGGGTGATATTTGGGTAATTCTACTAATTACTTAATCAGTCCACATTACCTATGTCATTTGCATTCAAATGAAACCAGCTCCGATACAGCCTTTTTTCTTTCGTCTATTAGTAAAATCGAAACCTATATCGTTTCGAACACTATAGGTAAATCCTTCGAAAAATAAACTATCGCCGCAGAGGTATAACAAAAGTACAAGACATAGCGTGTTCTCTTGATAGGGGTTCATTATGAGACACATTATCTTCGTACACGGGATTTCTTTTAAGATACGATACGGTCTACACGACTTTAGTGTAAAAGTGTTCTGTAAACTTTGTACATTCATTACAAGTAGATGGCCTCTGGTTGTAGAAAGCGATCATCATTTGCTTGCACCAAGTCACATGCTCCGGCCCCCGCCTCCGGTTGCATGCTAAGAGATGACTAATGGACATCTCAACCCACTATCGTCTATCATGTGGTAGTTTAAATGTTATAGCAGTAAGCACTGCGTATGTAAGTACTTCTTAAAAAATGAAAAATAATTAAAGAGCTAGAAATAACATTTCATAAAATAACAACGCATGACTAAGACGGAATACCAACATCATTTAGTAAGGTTTAACGTAGAACAAATTAATGGTTACTGCTCAAATACGCTTGTAAAAAAAAACAACATCAAATTGATTCACCTATCACTTTACAATATCATTACCATGCATACACATTAATAAATCAACGCCCGCAAACGTTAGCATTAGACTACACTCACAAGCGTAAGCGCAAGGAAAAGCAGTTTCGGTGTGGCACGACTTGGCCGGCTTGGGGTTTGGTAGGAAGGTGGGCGGGGAAGGGGGCAGGGGGGGGGGGGTACATGGTAAGGCTGCGCGGGTCATCGGGGCCGTGTGAACGCGCGCGCGCCGCCGGTTCCCAGGCACGCGCCGCCCGCGACTTGCGCGCGCCGGGGCGCGCACGCGTGCTGTTGAAACTGGACGTATGACAAGATTGTATCTTTGAGTTATGATGTGAGATCGGTGGACTGTTCGACATGTTTGTAGTGGTGTGTCATTGATGAAGTTTGTTTGATTACCTACAGATAAAACAAAATGCTACACAATAAGTTAACCATTTCACTATACGGTTGTAATTGTAAATATGAAGGGAACACCAAAGGATCGAGGCGCTGAGATCTTCTAAATCCAAAATGTCCTGTCTACAAAATCTAAGCTATTGTTTAGATACCTCTTTCTAAACCAACCGCATGGGTCTCGATGGGGTTTTATAAAATATATAAATGAGGGTAATAATAAATACATAAGATCGTTCAGGTGTGTGAGAGGCGCAGCCCGTCTGCTCCGAGAGGTCGTCGCGGTCGCGCCGCGCCCTCCGCCTCCGTGGGACTTGCTCTTTATTATAGAGATACGCTCTACGTGTACACATCAGCTTTAAGACGATATAGAAACGGTTAAGTGCAACTTCAATATACACTCTATGTTATGGTAGAGACACATCTAATTCAGGATTAGCCAGTGCCAATCCTCAATTTTAAGTGTCTCTACCTTACAAATTAAACTGCACTATCATCCGTCAAATTCCCAATAGTCTGCGCAATCAACGAAATGAACCGTATCAATTTGGTTACCGTTTAAATTCACGATTCGCAGAGCATGTATCGTCTCGGTTTGGCATTGCTTAACATCACTCAGTCATGTATTCATCTGTGGCGATGGTGAGTGGTGCTGCCATAAATTAAAATTTTTGGTGGACTGTCTTAAATTTCCTAATAAAATATTGAGGAAAACGATAGAGCCTTGAAATCGCTACAATATTTTAAAATAGTCCTAAGATTGAAATGGTGTTAAATACATTCTAATTTCTGTTTTTATCTGAAGTCTATCTTTCAGACCTATAGTCTACTAATTTTTTTATATATAAGAAAGTCGACAAACAAGCGTATGACCCAAGCAATACCAACGGCATTTCTCGGATGATGGCAACCTAAAGGGCAGTGGGACAGGGTTCTACTTCCGGCTCTCTCCCTCATCTTTAGTTACTTTACCGACTTTACGCCAACCTTCTATGCGAGGGTGGTACTACTCCAGTATATGTAATTCTTTTTTCTAACGATTAAACCTCAAACAATTAGGTAACGAGGTATCTACTGCGTAGGTGAGACATTATACTAAAGTAATAAAAATAGAATGACACTAGGTGTAATAAGGAACAAGAGCTGATGACTTACAAATACATCTTAAGTTAAAGTCTTGTAGCATGTATGTCCCTAATTTTTCTCCCTTTCATTTGGCAACACTATCCACGGCGGACATCATTTCTAATTTATGCACGGTCGTGCACAGCTCGCCTACCGCTTGAGTCCGTCGGCGCGGCGCACGCGCAGCCGATGAATCGTGACGTGCTGCGCGCACCGAGAATTAGATCCTGCCGCCTCTTAAACCCTCATACCAACAATTTTAACAAGACATGTCACCAATTAGAACCTCCATAACGTTCTAGATCTTCGTAAACTGGTCGGCACTACAAAGATCATCGCACGTGTGGCGATGCGTGAGGACTCTTCAGTCACGGCGCCCCGTTTAAACTACTTTGTACCGGTATTAGCTGACACTAGTTCGTTGATTGATATGTTTGAGTAGACATTCTTCATAGGAAGTGTTTGCAGTCTACGTGAAAGGATTTTATGGTGGCTCCCTCTTACTAATCTACCACATATGTATATGGCATGAATTTAGGGCTGGTTTTAAATTCATTTTAGCTTCCTAGGTGCTGTCACTTCGCAGAACTAGCAAATTCAAAACGACTTTTGCTAAATTAATATTTTACTAGATTAATTGTTAAACTAGAGATTCTTAAGTCGTTTACAGATCTAGTTAAGAAAGAGCCAGTATAATTTGTGCCCAAAGCGTAATTATAAGAACTGCAAACGCGCTAATAGAGTACTTAAAAAAACCTGTACGTAAGCTTGAATCCGTAAAAACTATTAATCTGTTGTTATAAAACTAGTGGCACAAACCACTTGAGTCTCTACTCAGACTCAGACCTAACACTAGTTTCACAGACATTTAGTTGTACTATGATCCCTTGCCCGCAATTTTCTGTTCCAAGCGGAGCACTGTAACGCAAGCAATATTTTCTGAAGAAATGTAAATACTCGTAGCCAACCCACCGCTTTCATTTAACTATTAGCTCTACCAATTTCCGTAACAGCAAATTGCAACCAACAAGTCATGAAATAACTAAAGAGTGGAGTCAAGGTTTCTATCAGGGTTCAATTAGATGTTGACTGTAGTGGAATTATGGCTTGCTACATAATGCTGCGGCGTAATATCAGTAGCTGTGCATTGTTCCCATAAACCAAACTCTCCCATTACAATGTAGAGTACAATATTAGGAATAGTTCTTTATATTCATTCGTTATACAAAAAGTATGAAGTAGATAATGATTTACTTCTATGTGTACAGTACACAGCATAAAATAATAGTACGCATAGCGTATTTATTTTTGTATAGGTGACTCTACTTTGCTTTTATGAAAATAAAAAACCGAGAGTATTTTTAATTTTATTTAACTTATACGTCTTTGCCATGACATAAGATACCACCAGTCAGATTTTGTTGTATGGAGAGTAGAATAAGACCTGAATTCCTACCAACACAGATTAGACAATACTAAACTCTACAAAGCGAGCACCCATTATTACATCAGTATGGATGATGAGATTGGCAGTGTGTGCGTGTCTTTTGAAATATCTACATCGAGATAAAAACAACACCATCAAACACTTGTTATATACAGTGATATAACTTTTTCAACTAAGCTTTTTGGCCTCCAAAATATTTCTCAGTATTTTTATAGAATCCGCGGTTGATTATAAAATACGACGGGCACTGATAAAATAGTTAATTGTAGCCACCTAATCAAATAGTTTATAATAGTATTTACATCTTCTTTGCACCCAGCCTTATTTATAAACGTGGTATAGCGGGTGAATAGTTACACAACGAATTATCTCGCTCTGTCATCAGTAATTTGGCATTCGAAAGAAGAACACAAAGCATGGTTTAACTATAGAACCACTAAACCACGTTTATTAATAAGGGGGCTTTATAGTAGGTACATAATATATTATGCGCCACTGAAGTAATTCAATGTCAACGTAGTACCCTATGTTTTCAACTGTTAAAATTAAGAGAATATTAGAGGAGTAGTGTCAGTGTCGTAAATAATTATCTAAGAATTTAATGCTAGTCCTATTAGAGATGATAACGTGCATCCATACTGATAATATATACCTATTACATTTGACCACATAGGTATAAATATCTAGTACAACTTATAAATCGCAAACTAATCCAAGAAACGCTTACAATGTTTCCAAATGCTCCATCAAAACTCCATCTTTAAAGCTAAACGATCAACGTTATGTCTTTCCAGTAAATGATAGCACGCAAAGTGAGAGGGTACGATTCGGAATGATCAAGGATACAGGTATTAAATTACAGATACTATTCATAGCACAAAACGTGTACAAGCTTATGTCGGTGTCCTGGTTACACACACACACCTGATTACACACCACAAATAATAATATAGCATTTAGCTGTATTGATTGTGGATATTAAATTCGTTAATTTCATATTTTACGTGCCTCAAAAGGAGTGATTTAAATTGATCCTTTTTATATTTCATACTATAGGTCTATAAGCAGTGATAGCCGATTGGTTAAGCACGCGTCTTGCGGGCTACCAGGTCTCAGGTTCAAACCCCGGCTCCAACCTCTGGATTTTTCGAAATCTATGTGCGAATCATAATTTCTATATGATTGCTTACGGTGAAGGAAAACATCGTGAGGAAACCTGCATGTCTTAGAAGATTTAACCAATTTTCGAAAGACATGTGAAAACCGCCAACCCGCACTGGGCCAGCGTGGTGGATTATGGCCTGAATCCCCCTCGTGTTGAGGGGAGGCCCGTGCCCAGGAGTGGGACGTCAAACGGGCTAAAATTATGTATTATTATTATAGGTCTACATTATAATTTAATTTTACTAATATAATATTATTTAATTAACGAATACAGAGTTAGTAGTTCCATTCCAACACAAAAAAATAATTAATTCATTGATCGAACTTGATGATCAACGGTATGAAACGACCTGAACAAATTGAACATCTCTCTAACAATTTTATTATAACAGACTTTCGCAAACTGTTTCCTCATTACAAGTACATGAACTCCTCATTACAACCATCATCATGGTCGTAAATCCTCGGGTTAACGCAGAGAGTTACATTGGAAAACGCTTCGTAACTTAATATTCGACGGTTAAGAAAGTGAAACGGTTTCGACAAATATGTAACCTAACTTATATACCTGTACCATAAGGTCTCATTTTTACATCTGGTAGGTAATGAGTGATTTAATCAAAAAGTCAGGCTATTAGAAACAAACCCATCAGAATATTTATTATGCGGTATAGGTACTTCATCTTTAGGATTTACTAAGAAACCATGCAATCGTGCATTATTAAAATAACACCTTATATTTAAGAATTTGCGTAACTAAATGCACTATATGAAAATTCTAAATTATATCAAAGTGTGGGAAGAAAAAAAAGGATTGTATCGTGATCCCTATATATGTACCTCATTCTAATTAAAATTTGAGATTATGGCCGCATAGACTACCGATGATTCTACCCACGCTGTTTAATTGTAACATAAAAATATGGAATGAGATGAGGTTATCTGTCCCTTCACTTCTCAGTGGCACTACTAATACTAATTATCGTGGGTTAGAAAAAGAGCGAGACTGGCTAAACTATTACGTCAATATGTCCCCATCATCGAAATAATAAGTACTAAGTTGAAAAGGTTCATAGTCCCCACAGCAACGTGGCGCCGCCTGGTGCCAAAAAAAACTAACAAAATCTATGCTTGGTGGTCGCCCAAGTTCAATCAATAAATTACTTAAGTAAGAATGCTCAAGTGCCATTTGGAAATAATTTTCATTAGAGCCTTCACATTTTTTTCGCACATCCGCTTCACATGAATCATTCTTTCAATGGAACTCTACTAAAGATAAATGGAACACCACCAATAAGGAAAACTAAAAAATTCACTCATATTATATAATTAATTGTTCCTCTCATAAACTGCATGTAACAATGTTAAAACACTCTCATTATTTCCCTATGCTTCGCCGTGAACACGCCGTGATATATGTTACTTCCCCAGGGGTAATGCGATGTCGATATGAAAAAATCGAATGGTTCATTACAGGGGCCTGTTATTCGATAATTCGTGTGCGCCCGGGGCTGATAATAACTGTTTTAAGGCACACTCTAGTCACCATCCATAAGTCACCTCGGATTGTAGTAGTTGACGGTGGTAGAGTCAAGATGGTAGAGTGGTAGAGCAAGGCTCTAGTCAATTGACTACAGGTCATATACGGGCTGGTTTGACTAGGGTAGTACCCTCTTACAGAAGATAGGCGTTCAGTTACTATTATATACTATTATAGCAGCGTTTCGCACGATGAGTGAGAGAGCCGGAAGCCTATCTCCTCTTGTTCCGTTCCTCTCCCCAGCATTTACATGTTCAGGTAACTGTTTAACATCAGGCGAGTTGGCCGACTTTGTTATTAATAAAATATATTTAGAGTAATACACAAATACACAAGAAATTTAGTTGCATGCGATGAATAATGGAACACGTATTTTTTGAGGTAAAGTTTCTATAAGGAATTGGTAATTTTGAAAAGTAGGTAGGTAGATGAAACAAAAAAATGAAATGAAATGTAAAACTTAACAGCTCCATTATCGACGGAGAAGGTATTACAAGTAATTTAATACCCTCGCCTTCGGATCGAACAACTTCTGAGATAAAATAAAAGGCTCTTATGACAAAGAGCAAGCTGGGCCCGTCACGATTCCTCCCTCACTACCCACTACTAGTCACGAACTTATACTTCACTTAATTAGCGTAAATAAGACAGTTTTGCGAAGGAAAAAACAAACGGGGCCGAGAGGTCGACGCTTCTGAAACCGGATTGGTGGATTTAGGGCCTTTGTGCACTACTCCGATATTATCCGAAACCGTAAACTTATAGTCAATTAACTTTGTGGAGATAAATACAAATATTTATTATTTTAACTTAGTTTTTATTATAATAGATGTTCGATTAACTAAACCGGGCGTAAGTGCGTTCCGCACTGGCGAAACGCACACGTAATCGTAATATTTATGATTTTAATCCTTTTTGTAAAATTTGCCGTAAGCTCCCCCAATAAAATAAAATTAGCGAGACATAAGAGATTAATAATATAATGTATTATTAAATTAATATCGGAATACAATTATATTCGACTTGGTGACGCACGGAACAGACAGCGAGAGAGAGTCCTATATTTCAACAAAAATTATCACTTAGTTATCTTGATTATAACTGAAACAAATAAGTACTTGACAGTAATAATAACCATAAATATGTTGTTCGTTCAATATAATTAATGCTTACGAAAATGTACCTACCGTTAGTTGAAATGAAATTAATGAAAAACATTTATTCGAAACTAATGAACAACATACAAAAAAAAAGGAACGAGGCGAAATATAGTGGAAGCAAAATGTGAAAAGTGAGCCGCAGTGAGATCGCTGCCGAAAAGTATAAATGTATAGTGTACAAAGGGCCTTAGGGCGTGAGCATCGTCTTAGGGCCACACATTGTCACTTTTTATTTTTAATGAGGGTTTTTACAGTGACAGTAATAATCGTCGTGGAAATTAATTTAACCATACAGTAATTATTAGACAGCCGCCGAGCTCTTTGAAGTGGACGCTTCGAATATTTGCAGTTAATATAAAAATGATCAATTCAGAGTAGGTTTTATCATCATACGTAGTATTAATTTGCTACATATCGGTTTTATAGCTATGTCACCTACGGGGCATATTCTACATGAACGTATAAATATTTTTATCATAAAATATGTCTGGAAAATAAGGGAACTATTGCAAAATTAGTCCTAAATTAACTACAAATTGGATGATGTAGGGTTTCTTAACTTTCTTATCCTGTAGCTCGTCTTGTAGTTTATTGTATAGCCGATTGTACAAAACTAAAAAGAAAGCCTTCCAAATATTTTCGTTGATGCTAACGACTAAGCGACTCTACCGAACAAATAAACTCATGGTAGAGCTACTGATCGAGCTCTACCTATGTTTCTTTCTTCTCTATAAAATTTTATATCACTTTATTTATAAAAATAAATTGTTAAAATACGCAAGGGACCATCCTTTCGCATAAAAAACTTTCAAGGAACCCGCAAGTCACTCTCCCACCCCACGTTACTTCGCACAATTGATTCGCGAGCCAGCGAGCGATGAAAGACAACCGCACCGACTCTATATAAAATGCTTTAGTCGCAATTTATATGATCGTGGAACAACATAATTACACACACTTAATGATGGAATGTGACTGGCGGTGTGGGTAGTAATGGTATAAAAAAAATAATGTTGATTTTATTCTGACGTGGCCAAGTTGGGAAGGACAAAGAGATCTAGGTTTGATACTCGGCCCAGGTTTTACATACACGTGCGTGCGGATTATAATTTCAATTAGATTATCACCTGAAACCCGCTTTTGCCACTCTAATGGGATTTTCACAGTGAGAAATTCTTGGACCGAGATATGTTATGTCTGTTAAAATTATTTCAGACATCAACTCTCGATAAAGATGTATTTTAAGAAGCATTTCCGTTTATATCATATAGATTTTAAATCAGAATATTTTTCTGATTTCTCTTAAACAGAATTTTATGTACCTATCAAAACATCGACCAACTAGTGGTTCTGCGCTGATGCAAAACCACAAATTTAACATAATATATACCTACATATATATTCAAAAATATACAATAGTTGGTAATGACAATGCAGTAGGTAGTGTACGTGGTGTGTGCAGTACTACAGTGAGTGCGGACCGGTCGTGCGCGGGCGCACCTGCCGTGGGCACACGCCACGCAGCCGCGACGCACACACGCACGTAACATAGAGACAATTATCTACCATGATGGTATATATTTCATGATTATATTACATTTCATTTATATAGTGTAAGTCTGAAGATATCATTGCGATATCTTCAGATCACGGTTGAATATAAATAGAGTTACGTGTGCCTGGCTGGGCAAAACTGGAACTATAGCGTCCTAGCCAATCGCTATAATTAATAATGTTGCTGACACTGTATACATAAGTACTACGAATGGGTCATCGTTGAACATAAAACTATAAACTTTTTACCAAATTTAAGGTCTTTCTCGTTACGCTCTTGGCAGAGGTTTCAGGTTTGTTATATCACGATGTTGCTCGCTTCACGAAGTCTCGCCATTTGTATCTGTTAGTGCTGGCTATGGTGCATTCATGCAAGGGTCCGCTCACACAAAATTAGATCTAGTCGATCCGTCGCATGGGTGACCTTCCCTCCTTGCGGCCTTGGCGTAGCTTCTGAAAATTTTCTCTGAAAATAAATATAAATATACTCTCTGGTGGCAAATCAAAAGTACACCATAACTGATGAAACAAATAAGGGGCATGACGGGTTTCATTTTTGTATCACACCGAAATTTTCACAGATACGAAAATGAGGGAGTCAACGATGTCATTGGCGACCGCTTAGCGAAGTGGTTCAAGCGTAGGCCGCTCGGCTCATTGCACACGGTGGTTGCGGATTCGATTCCCACCGGGGCAAATTTCGGAAATGGCCTTTTCGTAATTGGCCTGTGTGTCACTGGGATCGCCACTAGTCCATTGTACGGTACCCATAGTACACGCTTTGCTTAGTTTGGGACCATGCAGTTGGTGTGCCAGTCTAGCGATATTTATTTATTATCGCATGTTCGTCTTAAGTTTTAATATCAAAGCTCAGTGCGCGCACACCCTTCGCTGTCCTCGGCTATGCGCTCACGCAGATAAGCCTGGGACGTGTGCATTTTATTTATTTTAACATTTTTAAGGCGGTCAGCGTGGGCGTTTTATTTCTTATTGGCGGCGCGCGCGCGGCGGTAAGTCACGAAGTCGGCCGCACCACCTTGAGGGCTAAATAGCACCTACGTGCTACGTGCGCCAACCACGGATAACGCATCGCTTATTTTTGCACACTGAAAATAGATCGGTACTTACTGTACCTGTTACTGGGTATCGGCAAAATTGTTGCGAATTTATCTTTTAACATTCTTGTGTCTTTTTTTTCTACGCCTTAAGTTTTAACATCGCCCAAGACTATCTAATGAATAAAAAAGTATTAACGGTCAACGAACTTTAATAATACATTTTAGTAGCTACAGTGAATAGAGTCTTCTAAACAATCGTCAAACATAAACATTATTTTAATAAAGCTCTACTCACTGAGACTTTGGGCATTCGTCCATTACGGTTGTGATTGGTCCATGATTTGTTTTTGCATTCCAACGCTATTTGTGTAATTTTCCAACACATACTTTCATACGTATACCACTGTAATAAGTAGCAAATTTAGTTGCATTGCACTCACATAGTTAGACATAGTTAGACCTACGTCGGTGTTGGTCTTTACAAAACTAATAGAAACAATAAAATTTCCGGCATTTCAACGATGATTCCAGTTTAGTTCACCAGAAAATAAGTGCTGCATGAGCTGCATGAAGGCTGTGTGCGAGGCAGACTTGGCTCATGTTGGTACGTTCGTACAATTATTCGAACCGTAGTTCGTGACAAGCGCGTCCTCCGGCGGCCGCCGCACGCGCAGCCAGACACGCGAAAATGATTAAGGTCAATACTGTACAAGATCCGTAAATGCTATTTACGGATCGGATACACAGAAGTTAAATATGAAGTCTATAGCTATATATAAGCTTGGATTGTCTGTGAAAACCGACGGATAGGTGAAATCCGGAATGAAATCTGTTTACTTTATTTTATAATGTTAGCTCATAAATAATTGTAAGCAGAGTTTCCTTTTACGGGAAATTCAAGTTACTCAATGTATGAAATTGTGAAATGAATTTTAATTTTTGCTGTCCACAATATACACGAGTGGTGAAAGTGACTTATTTAGTCCCGAGACGGGGTTTGGCGCCCTCGCTACGCTCGGGCGCTAATAGTTCGAGGGACAAAATAAGTCTTTAACCCGAGGTAAACACTGTGCTTTTCATTACGAATACAAGGAAAGTAAAAATAAAAAAAGGAATTGGCTAAATAAATAATACAAGGAAGTATAAACAATACTCTACAACTCGAAAAAAAGATCGGATTGCCGCCTATTTTGTTTTTTTTTCGTTGGCCGGCCTACTTCATTATTTAGCCAATATTTTTCATTTTCATCTTTAATCTATGTTGTTTTAAAGAAATTGTTGAAACTAAATTATAATTAAGTCATTTAAAAATATATATTCTTTAATTAATACTTAACTTTATGTTATTTCAATTTTACATCGTGCTGTAATTGAGTGACTGTAGAAAAAGTTTGAACATGGTTCCATAGAAATGTGAAAATGGAACTAGTTTTTTTTATGATTTGACAGCTGTCAGTTGAAAGCGATTCTCCCGGGCCGGAAAAGTATTACTTTCAACCCGCTCCTCAGGCAACTTCAGACCTACTTTCAGAGTATGAGTAATGAAAAATAATGAATCTACATTACCTATATTGTAATAAAGTAGCCAACAATTTTATTACATATATCACCATAAAAAAAAACTGATGCTTAGTTTACAGTGTATAATAAACTTAATGATGAAACATTGTATATATACTTAATTTTTGTGTAATTAAAACATTTCAGTTTGATAACTTGCAATTAACGCTATTTGGGCCCACCATAAAAATATAATGGGCAAACCTATATATAGATAATTTATTAAGTAATAAAACTGGTAATAAACTACTAAGTAATCCTGATTTTATTGGCCAAGTCTTGATAATGTGTCTGACATTGAACACCATGGTCTATTTTGATTGAGTTTACGACATTTTTTGCAAGTAACAAAAAAAAAATAGTAAAATTGACTTTCTTAAAAATACAATGGTGTTACCCACAATGATTGAAAATAAACTGCTATAACTATCAAATGTATAATTGAACATCGATTGTTAATAACACAACGCAATTTATTAGTGGATGCATGTAACAGTCTTGTTTCTATGGCAATCAGCCCACACCAGTAATTTATTGTCAGTGAAATATTTTCTTCCAACTCCTATTATTTCTTTCGAGTAAATTCGTGCGGGTTCCAAGACAATTTAACTTTTCCCTGGGACTCGTCGAGGGTCAAACCTTGACATAATTATTGGTTACCATTGTCGATCCTGCCTTACAGGAGTTAAAGTGGTGGGAGTGCGTGGCGGAACTAGTCCCATTATCAAAAATAGTGGCTGCATACTTATAAATAAAAAAAAAACCATTAGGTAAACCTTACCACGTTCTTACCCTGCTTATTTCTATCGACCGTCTTTCTAAATATACATTATTTTTACTTGGCAAGTTTTTGTCTTACATGCTGTGCCAATCATTAAAGCTGTATAGTGACTCGATTAAATACCGCCTCGCCCGGCTAATTAGCAGAGAAGCCGATTAATTAAAGGTATAAAGATAAACCTACATTGTCGCGAGGTGTCGCTCGTTCTATGTAATGCCATTTGTCTCATTACAACGATTAAGAGCCGATATAATAAATTTGTATTCTATATTTTTGATACGTTACCTATGGCCTTGATGATTTTATTGAATTAAGTATATTTTTTATAATTACCTACTCATAAGTATCTAGAGTACCTACCAATTATTTTGTGACATAAATACGTAGAGATAGATTTATAAAAATAATTAAAGAAATATTCAATACAATATGCTCTATTATGTTTTTCTAAAACTACCCACATTTAATAATTGTTAAAAATATACACTATCCATCTAAATAATTTAACATCATTATTATTGTTCGTTCTGTAAATAACGCTATAATACGGTAATTGTGTAGCCTTAGGGGAGCTATGACTTAGGTTAGGTTTAGGTTAGGTTAGGTTAGAACAGTGATCAAAACAAAACAAAAAAATCCTGAAACTTCATCTAAGTCCTGGCTCCATAGCCCCCCTACTAACTGGGAATTAACATAACCTAATGACACATTCGGATTCTGTTCTAACCTAACCTAACCAAAACCTAAACCTAAGTCATAGCGCCCCTAAGGCTACACTCCAACCTATAATACATATTCATTATGTATTTACGGCCCTGTAGGAGTATTTATTACAATTAAAGTTTACCTATTTAATTCGCAGCCTTAAAATACAAGTAAGTATAATTAAAACAATTATTTGTCAACCGACAAGCCTTCTTCACTGGCATACCGGTATGTAACCGCTTGTCGCACGCGGCAATGCGAACAAAAATTGAATTGCGCTAAATTCAATTGGTTGATCAATTCAATTAATTTGAACGGATAGCTACCGTCCGATCGGTCGCTGTAATTGGAACGATTAATGTACGCTCCGAATGAGCCATTCTTTCTTTACAATCGAGATCGGACATATTGAAGGCATGCTCGGAACGAATCGATCTGAAAAGCAACCGCCCACGCTTTGTGCACCCGTGATAATATCTACAGGCACCAGTGTGCAGTTTAATTAACCGACCTTGTTTCTATAGTGTTTTCCTAAACTAGATTTATGTCTTTCTTTTCTTTCAGAAGTGCATTTACGATTGTCAACTCTATTTATCATAGAATCTATGAATCGTTAATAGATGCTCCTATCTATATGTTGTGTATTTATTATAGGATCGTGGTTGGCATATTGATTGCACTTTAACGAGTATTACACAAAAAAATATTGCTAAACTAACCGTTTTGTATTGTAATTGCACTAAAAAAATTATGAGTAGGTACGAGACATTAAGTAATAAATTCTTCGCTGTAATAACAAAACGCTTAGAAAAAATACTCACTAAAAAGGTTATAAGGAACATCAAACAACATTATTGTCGTAATTTTTATCTCAGTGTTCGTTTGATTGAGTTTTGTAATTTACATTGGATTCCGTTTTGATTCGCCCTCAGTCGAATTTTAACCTGAAATGCAGCAACCCTAATGACGTCATTTAGGAATTTCAACTTAGCATTTGACACGTAAGGATTAGAGGTTGCCCTCTTGTCAAATCAACGTGACCGCACGTGCGACCCGCTCCCGCCGTGGGTGGTGAAACCTTTGATTTTTTTATTTTTTTCTATTGTGGACACGTGATCACCATGAAAGCCAGAGGCAGACCACCGAGTGGCATATTTTTTTATTTGAAACGCATTAGAAATAAAAACATAAGCGACTTTTCCACGTTTGCCTTTTTTCTCTAAGGTTTGAAATGTGAAATATGTGCCTTATCAGTCTTATAATATATTGTACGTTTAAATATATTTTTATCTATGTCTAATTTAAATACTAACTAAGATATTCATGTATGTAAACAGTGAGTTACATATAACTTTATATTCAGAAAATTTGTTTTATTACTCAAACTTTTGACAATTAAAATAAAGTTACCAGTTGCTACAAACTAAATTAAAAATAAAGATTTGTACTAAAAATCATTGGAATATATTAACTTTTTAATCTTAAAGAACCCGTTATCGTGTTCCAGTATTTGCCTTCATAATCTCATATTTTCAAAAATTACCAGTCGGGCCGGAGGTGGTCAATTGACTTTGTACAAATTGCTATGATTAAAAGCGCCCAAATCAGGCCACCCAGCTAGCTTAAAGCTGTATTATTTAACCGAATTGCTTTATTAAAAAGCTAAAAGAGAAAATAAAACCTTTTAATAAGCCAAACCTAAAATCATCATTATATAAGTGCACCTGCGGTTTTTAGGAAAAATACATATACCTATAAAGTTGGTAGTTGCTCCTTTGAATTGATGGATCCCTTTAAGTAATGATACTATCAGTGCTGACATCGTGCAGAATTCGACCACCGACATAGATTCGCTGACCACATACCTACTGACCGAGGCGGTCTTCAACAAAAAAGGCTATAATCCCGACCACCGCCGGATCAACTTGAAAAAACTGCAATAATGTAGATTCAGACAAATCCTCGAGCGTGCAGCAATTTGCTAACATATACTAACATTCTCCGATGACTTCTCCGAAGTAAGAACTGTAACGATGCTGCTTCAAAAAATAATACCTACTCAGGTAAGTGTTCTGATCTTTTTAAAAGTTTTACGTGTGCTAAGGCACGCTGCTGTCATATCACTAAAGAATTGGATACTTGAATAACCTCTTAAATTTCGAACGCATATCGCGTTCAATGATTTTCATAGCTGCATCATAAAATATGATGTCAATGTAAGAGTAAACCGTAGTTATAGATAATGTTAACATCTCAATTTCCATTAAATTCCATAAAAATATCACCACGAACCTGTAAATTGGCCATATCAATTAACGCTCGCAGAACACGACCATCACTGATAATAGCGCAATTTGCATGCAGACGCCATCCTCGCGCGCTCATTAGGTCGTGTCACCCGTCATAACACTGATTAATTAGCCTCGGACAACCCGACGTGCCGAGACAAATACAAAGAGATGTAAAAAACAATGGCAACGAGCAAGCAACGACCTTTCGGTAACGAGGAGCCGTCAGTCAGCGGCCGCCGCGGCCCGAGACGATCCCCTTGACAACTCCAATTTATATGCAACTTGATGCCTACACTCGTTCGCTTTGAATGATAGGTAATAAACTCATGTGTACCCACTAATAGCTCTCAAAATGATCGAAGATTTAAAAGACAGCGGTGATAGCCGATTGGTTAAGCACGCGTCTTGCTAGGTCCTGGGTTCAAACCCCAGCTCGCGCCTCAGATTTTTTTTATATCTATGAAACATAATTTCAATATTGTTATCATTTGCACACGGTGAATATAAAACATTATGAGAAAACCTGTATGTCTTAGAAAATCTAACCAATTTACGTAAGGTATGTGAAATCTGCCAATCCTCGCTGGGCCAGCGTGGTGATTTATGGCCTGAATCCCCCTTGTAGTGAGCGGAGGCTCTTACACAGGAGTGGGGCGTCAAAGGGGCTAAATTATTATTAGTGTATTTATAAAAAGACAACTTGATTTTTAATCGATAATATATTATCATCCGCTCGAGAATATTAATGCGATTTCATATCACATTCTGGTTAACCAGCATCCGATCCGTTCAATTAATGTAATATTCGGAATCGACCGGTATTGAATGAGAATTATGTGTAGGTATATCATGGTTAAGTTGAAGGGATACAACATTAAGATGCCTGAGTTCGACCGGCCACTTGGGTGGCTCGCAGATATCGGCGAAATTAATATAAAAAATTCATTTTCAATTACATTCGTCGTTAGACCCCGATATTACGAACATTACATGGATGGCCATCATGATATGAATTTTAATGAGCTTCGTAATGAACATAATCGGATGAGCGCAGTCTCCGTTCGCGTTTGTGTTGGAAATATCTTTAGCAAATATGCCCCATGCATTTATGTAAGGCTTTCTAAAATATTGTAATCTATTGTCTCATTTGTCAAAATAACAGCTTTTTCCTAAATAAATATTAAAGTATATATACCTGTAATTAAGTACAACAAAACAATAAACACTTCAAAAAATTGCCTGTCCGTTTGTCAGTTTGTTCCGGCTAATCTCCGAAACGGCTGGGACTTTCACACGCAGATAGCTGGTTTCCTAAGAAATGATACGTCAACATCATTTTTACCTATTAGTATTATTAACTACTCATGCTGTTTATTAATTATACTAACACCATTAAATCTGATTCTTAATTTTTACTACTTACCCTTGTTTTATGAATATAAAACCGAACCAAAGCCTCGCCCACAGATATCGATTTACATAGATAACGCAAATGTATTAGCTTAGCGTGTCCGAAAACCCCGACCAAGCGTCAAGGTTGGTCGCCGATAACTTACTGTCCTCGCGACTACAGATATAAAAATATGAGTATGAGCGAGATAATCAGTCAAGATAATCGTAGCGGGCGGAGGGGCATCGGTGGTATCGGTGTCTTTGAATCGGTTTGGATTTCCCGCCATCTGTGACGTCACAGTAGGTATTAAAAACTCGGCACGCTTGGTTTCAATACAAATCGTGATACTTGCGTTATCTATGTAAATCTATATCTGTGGCCTCGCCGTATACATGAAATGTGTGTCTCAACAATTAAGCTGTGGCGTGATTGTGGCAAATTGCGGCTGCCATGCGTCTGCGCATAACTCCAGCGGTGCCGCCATTAGTGTCGGGACAGTGCAAACACACGGGGGTAATTGAAGCAGCATTGACGAATTAGTTCGACCACCCGGCGTCGCGCGTCGTGCCGCGCCTTGTAATTTTAGCCCAAAACCGACACGTAAATTAATTTACACGTAATGACTGCCTAAATATTCATATTTCGTTATTACTTATACGTAATATGAAAGCACTAATTTAGGTGGAGAAATTAAAATAATA